>JAUCMO010000463.1:2400000-4800000 GCA_032399605.1 Melipona beecheii
CTAGTTACTAGAGTCTCTCTGGAATTCCGAGACTCCATTTTACGCCCCCGACTGTTTATTAACGATCTGACCTTTATTCCTTTTTCTTTCCTCTCCTGGTCAATGTTTAATTGCTCATGTTTAATCATTAATCAATGAAACGACGTAAACTATATTTTCGTATTTCGATGTTCGCGCAATAAGCTACTTCCTTTTGCTTCACATAGTTTTAAAATGTAGTTTATAACCGTGTATCTGCTGCGTAAATGCCAAACCTTATTTATCTCACTATGGAAGCTAGACGTTCACAATTTGTGTATTTTAGTTGCGCATTTTTCCCCGTTTCTTTACGAGCATCCCAGTTTGCGTGAGCAGGCAGGATGGGTGTACTGCAACAACCATTAGCGGAGAAAATATAGTTTCGATTCAAAGGAATCTATGTGGAATATTTACAACGACTTCCAAAGAAAATAAGCATTCTTTTTTTTACGTTTTATTCGTCAGTCCAGCTGATGAAACGTTTAATTTCGAGAAACAACAGAATTACAGTAATAAGAAAAACATGTACGTGCAACTTTAACGTGAATAATATTTTATTCAGTAGTGTTTTTTGTAAGATGTTTCAGCTTTCTCAAAAATTTCACCGTTACCATTCTGAGAGGTAGAAGCCAAATTTCCTGGAGTCAGCTTTGTATCGCAATTAATTTAAATGAAAATTTATCTATTTGTTTGCATTTTAAAGCGCGAAGCTTCTATCTTTTTGGTTCAACCTTCAATTCGTCTTTTTCCCCGAGACATTTTTACACCATGAAAAATTTCCACTGTGCACGTAGAAACACTGAAAAATTTTATTTACGATCCATCGTCGTCTTGAAGATTGAAGTTCAATCTCCTCTATCCCTCCAAATTTTTTTTGAACTTTGAACATCAGAGTTCAAAACGACGAAAATTCAAGAAATCCTCACATTTCCTCATCTAATTCTAACGTTCAAAATTCCATAAAATGGCAAAAAAGAGGTCGTCAGCAAGGTTTGAGGGATCGTCGCGAAGAAAAAGTTTCAATTTTTAAGACCAATCTGGTGCATCCAAGTCGTGAAAAAGATTTCTTCAATGTTTTTAGAGATATATGAATTTTTACAATTTTCGAGAATAAAAGTACCCTTACTTTCCCGCCCGCTGCATGATGTAAAAACATCTTTGGAGAAAAAGCTTAGGACAGTCAAAGTAAAAGCTTCACGATTTAAAATGAGAGTAGATTGTTGTATAATTTTCTAATTTTGAAGTTACAACAGTATATTTAAAGTATCAACAATTTTTTATCACTGTGCGTTCAGTTATGCTCTTCGTTGCAATAATCCTCTATAACTGCAGTTTTCGCCCACGATCCAACACCAGGTTACGTTAAACTTTTAATTTTAGACCGTGAATTTTAACAATAAAGCTAATTAATTTTGACAAAGATAAATTCAGAGACTGACTCGTCATAAGTTCAACAATAAAAATAGTATTATATGTGTAATTCTATCGAAATAGAAATCAATCGATTGAAAATAAACGAAAACAGCGAAAAAGCCAGCAAATGTTAAACGCTATCTTTTGTTAATTATTTTTGATAAATATAATTCGGATCATTTCAGTGATTTTTATAATTCTGAAACTGTCACTTTCCTTTCAAATTGTTAATTTTACACGTTTCCCGCAGTCAAACACAGACAATGAAAAATGAAATTGAAGTATTTGTTAAAAATCGAAGTTCGGCTGAACCGCTCTTAATATAAATGTACCGAATGCAAAAGTTATTGTCCAATGTGCATTATCTTATTTATTTATATAACGGTCAACCAAGATTTTAGAAATTTTATGTTATGGACATCCGGACCGTAGTTTTATTACAATGAATGCAACATTACTTTATATTCTCTGCAACATCGCGTGATTAGAACGTTGCATAACCATACATTCACATTCTGAAAATTTCGTTTTGTCTCATTGCTAAGTGATTTATTTATAACAACAATTGGCTCTTACATTTCAAACAAAATGGAATAAACAGCTGCAATTAACCCTCTATGACGAGAATTCCGTTTATTTATAGAAGGAAAAGATTATACTTGTAAAATACAATATACAATATATAACAGTGAAGAAATAAGCAGGCAAAATAACATTTTTAATATACATGAATATACAGAATGTATCTGGTAACTGGACCGAACTATAGTTCGCTTGCCATCGAAGATAAAACAGAATTGTACAGGAAAGTTTTGCACGATTTAACAAGCTCTATCATCGAGTGATGCGACTTCTTGCAGTTTTTCAAAGTGCGATTGCACTCGCTTCTCAAATGTTCTGCGATTCTTTTTGCGTAAGTAAGGTAAGTACTTCGAAGAGTATTAATTTCTTCGCCAATGTAGCTCAATACATTTCATTTAAAGAGACGACGAGTGCAATTGCACTTTGCCACTCCTCGCAACTTCTGCAAAAAGTCGCATCACGATGATAAAGCCCGTTAGATCGCATAAAATTTTCTTCTGCAATTTTTCCCTGTCTTCAGCATCAACTGAGTTATAGCCCGATCCGGTTACCGGATGCACCTTGTACATGTAATTGCCAAGTTACACGATATTATAAATTATAGAGAGTTGATCAATAACGTTTCCCTACGTGTCGATGAAATCCCGGCTATGAACGGTTAATTGCGTAGTTTTAGCAATATGTCACGCGACTAAAGTGCAACAGAACGTCCTATCGCAGCTATCTTCCCCTGCAAACGAGAAAGATGAACCTAATCTCGATCACAGCGTGTAAAGATGGAAAAAAAGAAAAGAGACTCGCCTTTGGCTACCGCGGTGCGTGAAACAGGGGAAAGAAATAATAGAAGGTCGATCTTTTTCTCTTCCCTTTCCCCCGTCGCCGTGATTATGCTCGAAAGTTAAATATGCGGCCTGCGCCAATGCGACTATATCGGCTACAGGATTTGATGGATTACAGCCGTAGGATCTCGACTGTCGACCGGTTGGATGGATGAAAGAGCGTGGAAGAGGTAAACTGGAATAAAAAAAAAAAAAAAGATATACAGAATACAGTACAGTGGTAACAGAGACCAGTGGAAGTGAAGGAGGAAACAGTTGATGGTATCCAATTTGTCCGAACCACCGAAGGTTCTTTGTGAACACCGTTGTCTATCGCCGGCGGAAATTCGTGCCGGTTCGTTGACTTTATCAGAAATCGATGCTTGGAACGCCGTTCAGAAAAAGGAGCTTTCTTCGAAGCTCAGGCAAGGTTAACGAGCGAAACAACTAGCCGTTATTACGTCGTACACGATCGTTCGGCTCTGCGAATTGCGAGTTGCGTTTGGAAAGCCGGCCGATCCTGGCAGACGCCTTTAAGTACTGCACTCTCGCGTAAGAGAAGCTTTGTTCTTCTCAACGTATCTTTTCGTTCTTGGCACTTAAAATTCTTATCGAATATCACATGTTCACAAAGTTGATGTACCTAAAGAAGAAAAATCGTAACAAATTAAAAAAACTGAAAGTATCAAAACGAATAATGAAGTTACCAGTACCAGACAACGCCACTCCTACTCGAGGTCTACTCCACGCCTCCTCACGAATCACGTGACCCAAATCAACCAATCGCTAATTTTCGTTGCATTGGCGTTGCCCGATTTTCTGGATTACCCCCGCTAAAATCACTTTCAGTGATAAAAGTAGTTTTTAATAGGACCTTTAAGAGATTGTTCAACCATCATTCATCGACATACTTATATTAAAAGAAGAGTTGTGAAAGACAAGAAAGAAAGAAAAGAACGAAGAAACATTATTCATTATAGTAACCAGTTAACGCGTAAGGCACGTCTTCGACAACTTTGACGAAAATTCGATTAAACGTCGCTCGTTAGACGAATTTAGGTCTGTCAAACGGATTAATAAAAATTGAAACGGACTGAAAGAAATGATCCCGGATGGCACAATTTAGAGCGTTGTTAACGCGAACGGTGCATCGAGGTTATACGGCTCGAAAAAGACGCCTTAATTTCACAAAGACCAGCACACGTCCGTTTGCGAGGATGGCGTTTCGAGGCCACTCAAACGATGCGCCTGCGTCGCGTCGTTGCTCGGAAGAATTCGGGGCTCGTGATCCTTGAAACGCGAGCGCGGACAGGCCGACTTCCGACAATTTACACGGCCGACATTTGCCGAGATGAGATTTGCCGGGAAAAAGTTTAACACGATATATTCACCGGTCAAGTTTGGGGCGGCGGATTAGTCGGAATGACGATTAATACGAATTCGAAGCAATACATTCCGGCTCCTCTGACTTTCTTATCTCCGGTTTTTCTTTGTTCCCAGGCACGCTCCCTCTCCCCTGCCGATTCTTGAGAGTTCTCTCTCATTAATTATTCATCGGCTTCTTACCGACATCCGCCGGCCAGAATGGCAAACATCTTTGCACGTGTTTGCAGCTCACGCCGATCTTATTTCGTGCATTAGATCCGTGAGCGGTCTCGCTGTGTCGATTCGCACGGAAAGTCCTGCGCGCGTGACATCGAGACGTCCTTACGACTCTTTCAACCTCAGTTCCCACGCTGGAACTTCTCAAATTTTTCTACTCGCCGGCCCTCGCGGGCCGATGCGAATTTGCAATTGGGTCAAGTTACGTGCAGAGAGACTACCGACCTCCCTCAATGATCTGAAATTGAATAAATCTAGTCTGGAGATTTTAAATGAACTCTTTCTAGGACAGCACTACGTGGGACAATTATCACAAGAAAATCCATCTCCTCTGAGTTTTAATACGATGACTTTTCCAAAATTTTCTCACGTTTTTTCATTAACGTGCCTGTTCAATGCATACGCAATGATTTTTGGTAAGGATATATTACCACATTTTGTGCGTGTACGTGAGTAAAAATGATCAGAACGATCAATTAAATAATATATTGTCTGTGTGATATAAATTATCACAATAAGTGGCAAATATACTTACCAGCAACGTGTTGAAATTTCTATTGAGTATGTTTTATTTCTCATTTTACAATTTTAATGGTGAGTGGTAGAGCACAGTACAGACTACAATACTATAGCGAATAGACAAGTCCAGAATGGAACTATATCTTTTTAACAACTGCATTTTAAGAGTTGCTCTATGAGTTGGTAAGTTTTGCAAAATGAAGATCACAAAACTATGGGATCCGTTATTGTATCTAAGTGATTTTTTACTATTTTGAAGATTTATTGACAAATCAAGAGAGGCTCAATGATAATTCTTTGTTACTTTGAACGAAATCCAATTAATTATTACTCTTCGCTTTCAATTAGACGAGAGTCGAATAAACCAACGTAGACCAAGTCACTCGAGGCGCGGTGGAACAATACTACCTGTAATTGTGTATCTTAGTTTCGCTATCTTACACATAGTTTTAAAGATACGAGGGAGAGAACGAGTACCGAGGGAAAATCAGCATAAAGTGTGAACGTGGTCGTTACGTCGTGGGGAGAGCAGTGTGGAACAGCGTAGACAAAGTGGAGGACAATGTAGAATAGCGTGAAGTCCAACGTAATTTAGTTTCAACGTTCAGTCTAGCTTACTTATCTAATCTGAGTGCTACGTTAATTAAAATACGCTTCCGTTACTATCAACACCTGACTTGCTTACGAAAACCTTTCAGTCTCATGATATTTCCTTGTTTCCAAAAATTATTTAGGTGCTTTTCAATGCCTCCAATATAATATAAGTGTCCCCTATGACTGATTCTTTTCACAGTTTTAACTCGTGTCCAAGTAAAATAAATCTCTTATGTATTTATCGTAAACATATATTTAGCAAAACAAATTAATATGATTTATTGACAAAACTGACTTTAAATATTTTTACAACATCTACAAAATATATATCTATAGATATATATATATATATTTATATTAAATGTCTTGCAATTTCTAAGTATATTTTCATATTTGTTTCGAACCTTATAAATATAATGAAGGTAGCTGGCTTTCATTTTCATCTTGAAACTTCATTAAAGCTGTAAAATGAAAGCCAGGTATCTCGATTATATTTATAAGGTTCGAAACAAATATGAAAATATATGAAAATATATATATATACATATAATGTTCCTAGGAGTGTGAATACTTTGTAAATAACTGTACCTTGATCGAACGATCTGCAATGTTTCTTGGCGCAGCGTTAATTACACTCTATCGTATCGTAAATATACACGGTTACGCAGCAGCTAAGTGCAGAGCCGGTTAATTGTTCCGTGTTTAAACAGTCTTTACGGAATGCCAGCCGAGTTTCTCACTCGAACGTCAAATTATCGCGACCGTTACCGCTGGTAATCGTTTCGTTACGATAGAAAGCGAAAGAAAACCGAATCAAGACCCGTCTGACGTAAATCCGTCTGACCGAGCAATCTGTCTCGCGGATCGCGTGCCTCCGATTCTAAACGGAATTTTCTCGTTCGTTTCACTCCCTCGTTCTTACTCCTGTTATGAAAAAAAAAAAAAAAAATACTAAATTGGAGCGTCGAAGCGGGTATACTACAAATGAGCGTACGGTATATTTGCATTGCACTTTCTGTCATGTCGCGTGCTTGTCATATCGTTTGAAATTTATTCCACACTGCGCCCGGGGAAAACACACGAGCATACACAATTCGTTTGAAACAATTCTTCAGCTTTGTGTTTTGAACAAAACGCGGGCAGACGCGATCGCGCGTGTAAATTCTCCACGAGTGTAATAGACAGATTCCTGTATCGAATGGACGTTTTTTTTTCGTTTTTTTTTACGCGTTACACAATGATTATCGAATAACCAGCGTTTTCGTTCCTATATAAATATCTTGAAATGATTAAAACGAGAAGGCACCATTTTAAATATAACATATAAGTGTTACATCTAGATAACACTCGAATGAAAAATATGCTTTCATTGCACTTTTACGGTAACGTAATACTTTGTAAAAATTAAATTAAACCAATTTCCAATTTCTCCTCTTTCGGCTTTAGATTTATGCTGCTATAAAGTTAGGATAAGTTAGGATTGCTGACAATGATTTTTAATTTATCTAATTGACACTTAGACTGCGTGAAACAGTGCATTCCAACTTGTGAGTTGTCCGATTCGCTCAAGTTTAATTGTTTGTTCTACACAGTGGAGTATGTCACAACAAACACTGCAACGAAGAATTTTTATGAATGGAATCACAATCACGAGGTCCTGCCGACTTCCGACGTTAAGTAAAGCAGTTTGTAAAGTACTCCGCTAGGATGGGTGACGGGCCAGCCTTAGGGAGTAAATTACAGCACAAACAAGAGTTTTTGGGGTATGGAGTCGCTGCCATCAGCCCCCACTGATGAGAGTCTTAGGCAGTGACTCCGAGACGAAACGCAACCTTCGTTTTCTCTTCTCTTTCTTCTCAACTACCCAAAATCCTTCCTTCTCATCATTCATTTCCCTTCACAACGAACGCGAAGAAATATCGACTGCTTCAATTGAAAATCTTTGTTACCCTCGCAAAGAGAAAACAACAATGCGAATCTCTTCTTCCTCCGTTTGGTAGGCAACTAATTGCGTGGACGGTAATTAATAACAAACAGAGTAGAAACACGCGAATGAGCACGAGCAGAATTCAAAGCGTCAGTCATTATTAATAAAATTAGTCATAAATTCAAGTATTTACACACATCCACATTTTTAATTAAATTCATTGTATCATGATACTAAATTTTTATAACAAATGCACTATATTTATACGTACATAAATGCAATAGATGCAGATAGGTCAAAGAATAATTAGAAACGCTGTCAATACGTTGTTTGACGATGCATTCGTTCTGTTCGTCTTCTAAGTTGTCAATGTCGTTTCCCTCGCACTATATTTCAAGATCGTCAGAAATCGATGGGAGGAGTGCCTTAGAGCAAACAGTTACTAATGCTCCCCATTCCACGAGCAAACGTGTAAACTTCGCGTCAGTGTGCCAATAAGAAATCAACGCAAACAGAAGCAGAGCAGACAATGGAACATCTCGGTGTGTGTAATTCGGACGAACGTACGCATTTAACGGTGGAATGCATCGCGAGTGAAAATCATATCATTGACTGGACGTTCAACAATGGGAATGTTGCATGCCATAAACGGGCTCTTCCCGTTTAAACGTGTCAGTTAACTGAACGCGCGTAGTACACTGAGCCGTTGAGAACCGCGTAATTGTCTGCGATTTCCAGCCTGGTTTCCTCATTTGCTCTATCACGCATCCGTCTTCATTCGTGCGCCATTACCGTTCGATATAATCGCCCGTAAATCGTGATAGAAAGTTTACTCACCGTCCTTCTGATAGAACGCCGTGATACCCACTCGATCGGCTCCGTCGAACGATACCGGCCCCTAGAACGAACAACTTCGATCGGTTTGAGATTTTTAGCAGTCGGTAATTTTCCAGTAATGGGCAAAGTCGATTAACAGTGGACTGCGAATTTTTACGCGTTCGCAAGAAATTTCTAACCGCAGAATCGCGTAGACTGTGATACAGGAAAATAGTGTTGACGTCTGTTTCTAGCAAAGAAATTTTAGGAAAAAATTGCGGGGGAAAATGTTGTGTCGTTCGAGAAACTCCATCATCGTGTAATGGGATCTTTTTGGTGTAATTGCACTTGTTTCTTTTTCAATGGAACTCTGAATGGAAAGCTGAATAAAAAGATATTCAAAGCTACAACGATATTGCATCGTGACTGTGACTGTAAATAGAGATGGGTGTACACGTTTAAATATTACACTGTTATATCACACAACACCAAACTTACGTTCATTACAAATTAATAATTAAATAAAAAAAAAGAAGGGGAGCCCGAAATGTTAGCTAGATTTAAGTTTCTCTAGAAGTGACACACAAGTGCAAGGGGTTCACGCGATAAACTGTTCCATACACGATGTTCTGCCCGAGTCTCACCGCTCGGGACAGGGGTTAAATGTTTAAACACTTGAGAAACAAGGGACATCTTCGTTTCTTCTTCTCGATCGAGCAATACCACTCACCGAAACTCCAACGAAACGTAAAAGTTTCAATTGTTCCAACAGTCTCAGCGCGATGTCCTTTCTAGCGTGCGTGTAGTGGCCTATGCTGACGTTGTCCTTGTTCAGCAGGCTTTCGGTATTTTCCAAAGCAAGCGCCATCGCCCAGACGGCATCGTAGGTCTGTCTTGCGAAACTGTTGTCCGTCACGCCTCTTCTTGCCAATTCCTTCGTGAATTGGTTGCTCGTCTGCGCAGAAAATATCAAGGTTGATCGAGCGAGGACGCTGAGTTAACCGGCGCGGGTTTATCTTTAAAAACGAGGTGCCCTTCTTCTTTGTTATTATCGGGCGCAACGATTGTTAGGACGAAGCAAGTTAGCTCGCGTAATCCGTTGGAAATATGGGCCAGGTTTTTTTCGTCTTTAGTGATCCCGGTTTGATAAGGCAGCGAAGATTAAATAAAAAGAAAAATTGCAATCTCGGTATTTCATGGTGACACTCTCGGCAAACAGGATTTAAGTTTCGCTAGCTTATTTTGAGAAAAGAACATAAATCTTCGTTTGCGTTCGTGGCGTCGCGCGTGTGTGTCGTAGAAGGAAAATTGCCGCAAGAGGACGTTATGGCCGAGATAACGAACGGCAGTTCTTTTTTTCTTTTTTTTTTTTTTTTTTTTTTTTGTAACAACGAGAGCACTTTGAACGATTCGATTGTCCAAGCGAAAAATCAATTCCCCTTTATTCGATGGTGTAGATAAAAACTCGTCGTTCGCGCAAGTGGTTGGTATTAACAAGTAGAAGTTGGAGTTTACCCGATACGCTGATAAATACGATTCGGTATTAACACACTCGCTACCGCCGTTTAGCCCTTCAACGATGACATTTATGCGTCGTATTGACTCCTCTGCAGCTTCTATCAGAAGTTATTTTAACGGTAGTAGGTTTCGTAATGACGTACAGAGTATCACTTGAGAGAAAGTATCTCAGATAATGGTTGAATAGTTTGAACAATAATAGAAAGATATATTTTGATGTTATTTTTCGTGAGTAGTTGTACGAAGGTAAAATTCATTTTTTAACTAGAATTATATTATTATATATTGTATTATACAAATTTTCTAGTTCTTAATGTATCTCTCGATAATTTCGATATTCATGGTATTGATTCATGTATGTTGCAAAATTATTAGTTTAGGAGTTATTTTAACTTCAATTTTGTAAAATTTATCGAACGAAAGACTGGAACTCTGTACGTTAATCGTTGAAACGATTGAAATGTATATTTTTAGATACGTTAAAAAAATTTATATAAATTTTACGTAACATTAGCTGTTTATTGTCAAATGAATATGAAACTTGAAATTGTAGAGAATTAACAGTAGAAGAACGTTTGTCAATCGTAACTGTCGAAACGCAGCAAAAGCATCAAGCTTTTAATGGAATTGCGCTGCACATCCAATTATTTATCTACGGTGAATTAAAAATATAGCGTCTCTTATTACAAACCGCAAGTCATACGTATCACAGACTGGAAATGACGAAGGTAACAATTTTTGAAGTATCAAATACAATAACTATTTACTGGTTCTATTTACCGTGATATTTTTTAAAACACTTATCCCGACATAAACAAATTTACCGTCTGGAACGTAAGAAGAACATTCCATTACATTATAGTTATTGCAATTTCATTTTGTTAAACCTTGTTTCAGAGCGACAAAGAAAACGGCGAGAAATAAAACAAATCAAAAGATAAAAGCTTTCAGCAGAGAGCTAATTGCACTTTAGCAACAGTGAATATTAAAATTACTTGGTTAAGGGAATTAAGGAAAGCGTGTTGCGATGCTAGGCATAATCTCTTACTGTAGACAGGGTGTCACGAAATTAGAACGTAATTTCACACCCCCTATTTGGTAATTTCGTACCAAATTCAAGATCAAAGATACAATTTTCTTTTTCGCGTTTTACCCTCCACGGGGACCAGGCAAGGCTTACTTGAATTACTAGGAAATGTAATCTCTGTCACAGAAATTTGTACTGACACTGAACTTTGGATAGCGTTTGCGTTCAAACATGTCTGACGTTACGTTAATGTACCTGCTACGTGCAGGCTGAGAGTGTCTATATCACAAGACAAACATACCGCTAATTTAGTTCCTCGTTATTGAACGATCACGGAAAATTCCATGATTTCGTGGAAACTCCATCTCGTACGTTTCTCTCATTCTTCATCAATTTCGTTTCTCACCGTGCGTGCATCGACGGGCCGTGTTTCAATTCGACGCAAGAGAGGCAGGAAAAATCCAAGCGGTTGTAGCGAGGCTTGTTCTTAGAGTATGCAAATCGGACACACACACACACACACACACATGTGTCTTTCGTCTCCGATTCCGATAAAGCGGAAGCTCGCCGGGCGGCGAATTTCTATTTTTCCACATGCGCGGGTAAATATTCAGCGTGTAGCGTGGCTGAACACCCTCGGAATTATTCATGACGCCGTTCGAGAAAGTAAAGGGCAAACCGTTTCGTAACAATCGCGAACCACCGCGAGGGGTTGGATCTCGATATGGTTTCGACTCGCGCGGTTGCGACGGCGGGAAAGTTGGCAGCCGGGTCGAAGAAGCACGTTCCGTTCGAGCCTCATCGGGACCGGGTTCTCCCCTCGCGAAATGTAATTAGCAACATGTGAGTTCGTCATTAGCTCGATTGCTCGGACGTGGAGAGTTCGACGCGAGGAAGCTGGCTGGCCATTATCGCACTCTTTCTACCACACCGTCTCACCGACACTGCACTCTAATGGAACTGAAAACAAGTGTCCGCGCGCGTGTACGTGCTACGTAGCTACGCCAATTATAACGAGCTTGAACGTGCCAGGACCGCACGTTTCTCTCGGCTACGAAGGTTGCTTGTATTATTAAGTATTCAGTCGAGTACTGACCAAGACCCATTTAACGGATGAAACTTTGATTCAGCGGCGATTCGTGTGTTCGCCGGTGCGAAACGAATCGGGAAACGCCGAGGGCTTACTACCGCGTGGGGGGCACTGTGTGTGTGTGTGTGTGTGTGTGTCAGTAGAAGAGGAATTTTCGTGGGGGGAAAGTTCGTCGTTTCCCCGATTCGAAGACGAAAGTTTCGCGTCGCGAACGAGCTCGACAAACTGGAGAAACACACTCACCAGACCCGACGAACTCATCTCGTTTCCTAAGGCAGAGCCGAGACTCCTAACGATGATCAAGCCGTTCTGTGCCTGGGACAACTGCGAGGGCGTGCATTCCTCCGATCCCGAATGCCACTTCTCGTTCTCGGTCCTCAGCGGGTCGATCGTGTCACTCGGCAGAATCCACGCGTAATCTCCTCCGTGCATCCCCAGTTTCCAAGCCTGGCGAAAGAAATGAAAGAAAGAAAGGGAAAAAGAATAACAGTTAGCAGATATTTAGCGAAAACGTCCGTCTGTCCCGTCCGGTTCAGCGAGCCGGATAAGGGGGCGGGCTTTAGAACTGGCTCTTACTGGAAGCTTCGCGCTTTCATGTTCCCTCGAATATATGGGTTACTCGGGTAAGTCTTTTATTTCTGGCAAGGAGCGGGCGACGGCTTCTCGTTGCGGAACGAGACGTTTTGCAGTTTTACAAAAAAAAAGTTCCCTCCCGCGAAATTAACGCGGCGTTGCACGCCACGTCCTCGGCTCGTCGCGATACATTTGTCTTCGAGGATCGATCGTCGAGTGCACTCGTCGATGAAAAGAAAGTTGATGGCGTCGCGGTCGTTGCTACTGCGAAAAGAAAGAAGAGAAAGAAGGAAAGAAATCCCGGGAATGTGCAATTCGCGTGTGGAAGGTCAAACCTTCGTCACTGACGTATTGGCATACCAGAAATATTTACTAGGATCTTATCGGACAACTGGACGACCGGAGTAATGAGAAATGACTCGGGGATGGGAATTATTCTCGGATCCTCCGAGATGGATCTTTATAAAATATATCCCATTTCTCGCATCGCTTGTTCTCCTTTCTTCCCCTAACTTCTATCCTACTCTCGTCCATTTATCCTCGCATACCGATTTATTTCCTCTAACGTGCAACATATTTTTGTCTATATGTTACACAGCAGTGCAATCACATCGGAGGTGATACCACGCGCGTGAGACTTTGATAAGAAAAATCTCTTCACTCTCTCATTTTTGAGAAAATCGAGTTTGCAAAGTTATAAATAAACTGCGGACTTTTATGTATTTTAAAAACGAATCAAAGCGACGAAACCCAAATTTGTTTCTCCTACATTTTTATTTACAATATATATTATAAATAACTACTAAAATATTTGAAGAATGACTACTAGAAATAATCTTATTGTTAATCTATTCGGCTAGTTTATTTGAACGAGCAAATTTTCTCCAAATTATTTGATTACTTGCTCGTAAAGTAGTAACAATTTCTCATTTCATTTTGTATTTTGTCTCTTCGTCAAACAATTTTTCAAATCGTTTCTAATTTGCCATTTTGTTGCAACGAGTTAACTCAAATAATAAATGATTATTTGGCTTGGATAAAGTTGGTTTGCAAACAAAGATAATAAACAATTCGTTATTTCGAATTGTTACCTTTTCATTTTTATTGCAAATAAAATTTTCCCGACTCCGCTAAACATTGTGATATGGCAAATACTTTGTTACAGTAAATATTCTTACATACTTTTTCATATGTGCATTGCGTGCATTTTTGCATTTACAAATGTTCTACAAATGCATAAAATTGCGCAATCCAGTCACGAGACATTTATAGGAATATGTCAAGGATCATTCAATTATTCAATGTAACTGTTGAAAGTATTTCACAATTAAAGCAAAAGGTAAAAAGCGAGGGAACAGCAGAATCCGTCAATTCGTCGAATTGCAATACAGTAAAAAAAAAAAAAAGAATTTGTTTTCAGTTATATCATTTTCAACAGCCATAAACAACGAAAAACAAATTGTACTTAGTCATACAGTTTTTGAAACTTGATTTTCTCGAGAACGAGAAAGTTTGATATCAAAATTTCAAATTTTAATTTTTCATTTTGGCCCTGCTACTTCCGATCCATCCCGTATATATTTCGACCTATGGCAGAACGTATTTTAGCAAGGTCATTTGTCAGTTGGTGTAACGAGGAACGGGCATCGTCGCAGTATTTCATCACCGACGACGAATGACGTATCGTCCGTTCGACGTTGTAGAGTTTTTACACGCTGCTGGTAAAAACTCTTAACGCAGCCGTCCATAATCAGTTTCTCTTCCGCTTTCGAGCTCGAAATCCCTTATCGAGCCATCGGACACGCGACCGAGAGGAGCCATCGCGCCGAACCGAAGGAGATCATTAAATATGCAACGTTTCTATCCTTCTTGGCGCGGCTCGACTCTTCTAAAGCTTTTAAGTCCGGGAAAAGGGATCGCCGGCCGGTTATCGGGAAATCGTCGTCAGTCGTAGTTACATCTCATTGTCTCTCAGAGCTTCGCGCGGACACCGAGTTAAAAAAAAAAAGAAGAAGAAAAAACTGGGTCACGTTTGAATGGCGCGCCCCAGTCCGTCCGAAGATGCAGCCTGTCCTCTGAATTCGCAACTGTTGTCACGCAAAGGCACGCGCTGAAAATGAGAATTGTGCTTGGAATACGGTAGACGGTTCACCCGTGGCGAAACTGGGTTTCGTAACGTTGAACACGCAGCTTCGCGTAAATCAGGCCTCGGCGTTTCTTCCCGCTCGGAACGGCTAATCTACTAGAACCGTCTCAATAAAGGAGATACGGACTATTACTTGTTACGAAATGATGAGAAAAGTAGCGCGTCTCGTTTATCTCGATTTTTATACTACGAAAAATGGCAATGGTTTCGATTTTAGCGTTGGGACGCAGTTTGTCATCGTTCGTAAAGATTTGTACCTTTTTTGTGAAAAATAACATTGCTTGTATTTAATGGCGGAAATTTTTTGAAAAGATGAACGTTTCTTTGACGGAACAAGTGGAATTTAATCGAACGTAAAACAAAAATTTATCCAGCGAGGATGTCATTGTATAAAGTTGTATAATTTCTTTACTTTAAACGAGCAAGGCAAAAATAATTATTTATAATTTTGTAATTACCAATGAAAAAAATTCGCAAAGTTTTATCTGTCTCTGAACAGTCTCCTCTGAAGAAGAGGATCTCGAATTATTTTCAGCTGTTTTGCGAAGAATTGCAGGAAGAACGCGTACTCCTTCAACTCTTTTAATAAAATTGGTCCGTAATTTTGACAAATTGGTCCACGGGCTAACCACGGTTTAGCGATATTCTGTTTGGACGTGCCACGAAACAAAAGACGGATTATTTATAAGAGATACCATTCGAGGCTATTAGCTTCCGCGTAGGCGTTATCTGTATTTTTCGGTTGATTTATAGCAGAAATGTTTCCGCGTTCCTTGTTTCGTTGCGCGCGCGCGCGAAGAAAGGACGGAACCTTTGCCTCTGACTATCGACGTAATAAACGGCCGATCTCGACCCGCGAATATTAAACATCGGGAGAGTAACGAGCTACGCAATCGTTTGAATGGGGAAAGATATGGATATCGTCGATCTAGCAGCTCGTCTGCGTACGCGTTATTGCCTACCGGCCCGTAGTTGCATTCTGACTGGCAATAATAGAGTCGGTCAAGATGTCAGAGCCCGGGCTCCCGATGAAAAATCGCTTTCACAAGACGGAGCGGCACGGCTGCTCGCCAGCGTGGTAAATTTAAACATTTTTTTTCTTTTTTTCTCCAATAAACTCTTAACGATGCGTTCCCCCGTGTATACGAAACAAAAGGGGGCGTAAATAAAAAATTTACGCTTTCACTCGTGGTTACTTGCGTGCTACTTCTGACGCTATGCAGAAAATTGCTTCACACTGATTTGAAATTGAGTAAATCTGGTTCGAAGATTTCAATTCGTTGTAGGAAAAGAAAGGAGCTTTACTTTCTATCGAGTATGTTTTAGCCTTGTATCTTATCGTCCTATGATGTTTTTTTAACGATTTATTGCAGTAGTGAGTAATATAGATAGCAGAATAACGAGTGGAAAAGTCTAGAATGGAATTACGACTTGATAACTTTTACAACTGTGCATAATTTGGTTTCGATTAACTCTGACAATGTAAAAGAATGAACTAGGATAAATATTTATAATAAGAACTTTCTCTGTTTTCTACGATTTTTCAATAACTTCTCAACGATATCACTCTGAATAGTGTTGTGATGATTAGTTGCTTATTAAAGAATTATTATTAAAAAGAGAATTTTACCCAGTTAATTTACATTTTTATATTACATACATTTATATTGGAGAAATATTTAAGCGTAATATGAAGTGAAAGTGTGTGGAGAGGAGGAATGTGCATTCCCATCCCAAAAAAATGATCTGCCCTAATTCAAATCTAATTTTAACTTCACGAGAAGTAAGTAAAATTAACCCAAATTCATTTCTGAACTCTGATTAATTGAATTTGGATTAGATTAGATTTTTTTTTGAAGCAGGAGGGTCTGAACCTTTAATTGACGCTTTCAATTTTATAATACACATCTGCATGGTACTAAAATAATTTCACAAGATACTATGTAGTTTTTATTTCGTTTATTACGATTTTACCTACATTTTCAATTATGGGATATGTCTATGTCTGCCATCTTTTTAATCCTGCTACGATCCTCAAGTTTTTATACTTTAATCTTACTTTCATTTTAGAAAACAAAACAAAGTTTATATAGTTTAGAATTTATATTTCTAAAGAAAAAGGTTAACATCAAACTTCATCAAGAAATCACGCATACTGACAAAAACTTTCTCAGACTTTGTTCAAACTTGATATATTTTTTAATATTACAAAGATACAAGCGAGTCAAAATGGCTGAAAGGAGCAGAATTAATTTCACCAAGTGATGACTAAAATATCTCTTCATACGCCCGTAACAAAACGGATCAACAAAATTTTCCAAGTGATGTTTTGTATCTTTGAGTAAATTTTTTCTTAATTATACTTTTTTCAATAAACCATCGGCTAAAATCTTAATCTACCAATTGAAACTAGTTGTCAGGATGATAACTTTAATAACATGTTAAGAAATTATCCATAAGAATTGTCCCTATTTGCAAATATTTCGCTAAATTAGAAAATTTGTTTGTCTGCAAGCAAGTTAGTCGTATAGCTTTCGAGAGAGTGGAATTATTCTGAGACAGAGGTAGAAATTTCGTGGAACTTTTGAACGTTGGAGATAAGAAACAAGCGACTGTATTTGTAATACGTAATATGTAGGTTAACGATTCTTTACAATACTTGATATTTAGGTCAGCGATTTCATCAAGAAATAGACTGCATCTCTATTCAAATAGAAACGCGTGGTTCTGTCTAAAAAGCCAAGATCGTCTTGAAATCTCTAGAAAATTTGCATTGGGAAAATTTAATTGCAGCGTGGAGAAAATGGATGCTCTAGTCGACAAAAATAAATTTCGCTAGGAACGTTTTTTAAAATAACGAAAGGTTTGGGGAACAGTCGTGTGTAAAGATTAAAATGGAACACTTTGTGCATTTACATATGTATGTGTACGCATATACATATGTATATGCCTGCTTCGCAACCACTGACGAGATATCTCGCGATACGATATCGTTCATACGATATTACGGGCGAGTTATTCCGCGACATAATGTCGTTTGTGCGGTTTGCCACAAACGAGATATTTCGACTGTTTGTTTATTAGAACGAAAGTTTTAATTGGAAGAAAAATCAGCGCGCGAAACTTCACAATAAATGAAAGACACGAATGATATTATTCTTCTTGTCCAAAAGTCATCTGATCAGACGTGTGCTGCGCAGGAAGAATGAGTAAGAAAAATACAGCAGGTTGAAATTTGTACAAAGAACAAGCAATTATTTTTGCAAAAAACTGCGATGTAGTATTACGTGTTACTCCGAAAAGTTTGCCTCTCATTTTTTCGAAAATAATAATCGATAAACTTTACAGAGTTCAGATTAAAATATTTTCTAAATTAATATCTGGTCGCGTAGGTGAATACTTTTCTTTTTTTTTAGAAAATGTTGCAGCGGATGAAAAAGTGGATCACTATTGTCATATTTTGTACCGAATAACTTTCGTTGATAAAATTCGTTTACATTAGAGATATGCAAGAGTCATTAGGACATCCCGTATAGTTAAAGGTAAAAAGGCATTAAATAAAAAATGTTGCTTTTACTATTTTAAGCATAACTGCATTAATTGCATGCATATAGTCTCTGTAAATAAAGCATTCTCAATAATATGATATGTGAACTTCAATTCCCTCATAATTTTTCGCGATCTGTCAAAATTAACTCGCATTAATTCACATTTTCGAAAAATCTATACTTTGTGTTTTGAATCACGAGTTGTTTCTAAAAACAGTATATCTTTTATTTAATATATCCACTATATAACGTTTCGTGAATTAATTTCTTTCAATTTGAATTTTCGCCCTAATAAACAAACAACTGAGATACATTGCATCGCGAAGTAATTCGTCTGTAATATTGATATTGTGTCACGAGATATCTCGTTAGTAGTTGCGAAGCGAGTATATATATATATCTATATATATGTGCAATTCGACGAGAGGCTTCGAGACAGATATTTTGGAGAAATTTGGAGGATGCGATTTAAAAGGCAGCAAACGAGTGAAGGACGTCGATTCGTTGGTGCCCTAGCGATAGATAGTAATTGGACGGACAGCATGTCCTACATGCAAGCAACGCAATTTCATTTCGGCGTGTCATTGCAGTACGGTTTGTGTGTACACCGTACGAGCGATACACAGGGGAAAATTAGAGGCGTGAAACCCGATGCTGTTTCGAACGGTGGAGGCACGAAGAAATCAATCAGACTTCTTCTATTCTGTGGTTAATTTTGGAAATTGGTAATCGCTTCGTTCGAATTACGAAATACGCCTTATTGCTAATCACATACGTAATACAGTTTTCCATTTCTTTTTAAAGATATTGCAGCCAGATCAAATGATGCCAGTTTTTCGGTCATTTCTCCGGATCGATTACAAGCGAAAGCAGTTTTCGTACATTTCTGTGTTTTCCTCGCGTGTTCTGCATGGCAACAGTTACACATTCACGTTTCACATCACGTGAAAAACGTATTCATGTCCATCTCGCTAGACTGCGAATAGCAGAATATACAAACAAATAAAGGAAGTAATGATTATATGCATGAGAGCTGGATTTTGAGTGAAAATACAAAAGTGTGTGAATTCGAATGTGTTGGTCGATTGTCATCGATTCGGAGAAATTACTCGATTGGTTAAAAAACTGCATCGTTTAAACCGACTGCTGGGCACGTGCAATGTATATTCGTAATATGAATATGTACACCGATATCAATAACAATGATTCTTAATTTTGCGTAAAAACGTGCTCCAATGTTTCTTCGTTAATAAACAGAATGATTGAATTTCTTTGCAATAAGAAAGTAATGAAAACTGAAGTAGATGTGATATATCTTTTTACGAGATTATGTATACGTGTACGTATAAAGTTGCTTGCGAAGGTATTCAAACAAAATTATCATAGAAAAACTTTCACATACATATTACACGATATTCTAAAATTTCATTGATATCATAACGAGGCACGATTGCTACGATCGTATTGGTAAAATTTAAAAACAATGTAAATATGAATACAAGTGTTAGAAAATATATTTTTGCGAACGTGTACTTTGTAAAAGATTGCAGCATGAATAGTCAGTCAAGAATATTGATACTAGAACTGTCAAAGTGACCAATTTATAATTTTGTAGATACAAAGCACTATATTTTTAGAGGTTTAAATGATTTTAAACGTACTTGGTTGTATTACAAAGTTTCTTTTTTTTTAATGTCTTTGATGGAAATTTTGTGCTTTAATCGTCGATGGTTCGATTGATACAATAAATAACTAAATAAATGAATAATTTTGCAACTTGCCTCGGACATTTCAAACGCACATCTTGTAATCTCTCTATATATTTTTGAATTTTGTTCCAACCTTGAGCAAATCTCGTTATGGTGTTAATGAAATGTCAAAGTGTTTTATATTCGCACGTGTAATATATACATTAAATGTTTGAATACTTTCGCGAGCAACTGTATTTCCGTGCAGTCTGAATTTATGAAGATGAATGTTTAAAATAAGCAAAATATTTGTAGCGTGTCCACACGTGTGTGTATGTGCATTGAGTGATTAAAAATGATCGGTTCGCGTGTTAGTTCGCACACTCTATGCCGAATGTATTGATATTCGCTACTTCGATTATTCATCGAAGATCTGCGACCGAATTTTCATGTTCAGCTGCGTTTAGACCTAACGAACGAACGTTCGTTCGTCCTCTACTTCGATAAAATTGAAATCCAAACGAGCATGCTTGGTAAATTATTTGCTGAAAGTTGGAATGCTCGATATTAAAGGCAAATTCCGAATTAGAATATTTACATATTTTTACAAACACGATTTATAAAACAATAGTTGCAAACTGACAAAGTTTCCTATTTTTGAAAATTTTATATATTCTACCATGTTACGCGCATTTTGTAAATTGCACTTTGATATGTGACCATTTCAAACGTAATACAGCACTCTATAGCTTGTCTACGTTGTAGAACTTTTAAATATCGTGGCAAGGCTGTTTCCTTTTGCAACTAACCGTATTATATATATTAATTATTTTTTTGACGTTGAAATTAATTAAGCGTCTTGGATAAACGCATATTTGCGAAATACGTTGCAGAAAGCTTTCGGAGTGGTCCGATTAAATCGATCAATTAAATTAACTCCAAATTGGCAAGTGTACAATCATTTTTATAAACATTGTTGCACGGTGTGTGCAATGAAATTTAATCGCCAAGTAACGAAGATTTAATCTCGGAACTATTTAACAGTTATTACGTTATTGTTGTTTTCGAGTTATACACCCTGAAAGTTTCTATTATGGAGCGGATCTCGTATTAAGTATCCAATAAATTATGATTTAGGCAGACTGAGCGAAAACAAAGTGCACAAAAATTAGAAACAGATCGATGTACAAACAGAGAGAGAGAGAGAGAAGAATAAGTTTCAGGAACAAACGGAACTGCTTTTCATATTAGGAACCCATTCTGTTTGTCTGTATATATTTAACTTTTATTTTTGTTTTATAACGAAAGAACCGTGTCTTTGATTCGAAGGATATAAATCTTATTTTTAATACTTTCGCGGTATTAAAATAAGACGCGTAAAAAGTAAAAATAATTAAACAAATTTGCCATACGTAAAAATTGTCGATCTGCCGAGCAGTCGTTCGTGCTCGCGGTTCAAGCATATGAATATTCGCCCGATTACCATTTACACCGAACGAGCACAAATTGTGTTAAGTATTCGCCCGTTCGGTCTAAACGCACTCTCATCGGTATGAAAATCGATTAGGCAATTAAACAGTTCTCTGACGAACGAGCTGCTAGCTGGTAGCTTCTCGAAACGAACGGTTCTGAAACAAAAAGCCATCGAAATGATAATAGACGAAGAATGTGTGTTGGTATATGCGTGACGATGAAAGAGGGGGAAAAAATGAAAAGGAAACGAGAGAGGGACAGAGAGAGAGAGAAATTGCGTCCTACTTCGACACAATGTTCATTATTCGCTTAGCGAGGACATAGGCCACGACCACGTGTTCGCGTTTCATTGATTTTCATCTGAAAATCGAGGCGTAAACTTACCCCGCGACGGACAAATTTCAATTTATCGATCAGGACGGGGTCGAGCATCGGACGCTCGAAACTCGAAACTCGAAAATAATCTTTGCTCGTGTACTTTAACGTCACGACGTCGGAGAACGTAATTCTCCGGGAAAATGGGCGATTGAGCGTTTCTGTAAAAATTCGTAATTGAACTGTCGTCGGTGTGCGAGCAAACGCTCGCGAAACGTTTTATTTTCGCGTATATTTTGAAGAGAATTGTTGGCGGCGGTACTGCGTAACCGGGGGAAGACAATAAAGAAAGAAGAGATAAACCTTGATGCAACCGCATCCTGTGCTCGAAAGTAGAACTATTCCGGGTCTATCTATTCTGAAATTGAGTTGCGTATAACGTCTTCCTTTCGCTTCTTTTCCTCTCTCCTTTCTCATGCCATCTACATTCAATTTTTTCAATGAGTACACTCCCGTTTGTAAATGTATTTTCAACAGTTTGCTATTTCGCGGTTGTGAAATTGTTACACTTTTGCACGAAACGTGACTTACGAATGAAAGAACTTTTACACACTCGCGCACAAAAAAAAAAAGAAGTTGATTTATGGTGACTTTTGATAAATATATTGCACGTGTGTAAAATATTCTAATTGTAATAGAAATATTCATATCGCATCTCGGTATTTATGAAATTTTTAAATCCGTTATTACGACACGTATAATTATATATTCATTAAAAGTTGCTATTAATATTCTAATACTTTCGTCGTCAAATAATGTTCTTAAACCGATTTCGATAGTAAAAGTGACTGAACTGACAAAATTACACGATTCCTCAGTTTCAGATTTCTTTTTCTTTTTTCGTAATATCCGTTAAAAGATTAAAGTTTCAAGTGGATTTCAGGTAAAATTTGCATAAAGCTATCGCGCATAATTGATGCAGTGAACTTTGTTATTGCACGTTGCTTTGCGAAAGCAACAGGACGATGAAATTGTTCCGCAGTTTGGCATTTGAAATTTTTTATCGCGAAAGTCACTCAACTCCAGCCACCGTTATTTTTCCGTGCTTGGAAATTATGCAATTGCCAGGAGCATATTTCGCTACAGTAGCCAGTCGAAACGCACTTGCAACCAGAGTTTGTAATAGGGCTTTCCGTTGAAGGCTTACCTCGCAGAAAACGTACGGTGCTAACTCTGGTGAAAAACTCCCGATGATGATTCTCGTGTCCAACTCCTGCAATTCGAATAAAACTGCATTTCAACAAAAGAAATCGTTCCCTTTTGACCTAATCTCGACTTTCTATCACAAGAGGCGTGCAATTAGTTATCAACTGACTAACCTTCAAGTATAACATCGTTGAGTTGTAGGTGGACTACAATAATGCGTGACCTCTATTTGATTTTATTAGGTTTAAAGGTTAGTGATGAAATTAAAAATTCTAAAATTAAATAACTTGTCTTTAAATTATTTCCAACGAGGTTCAATGATGTCACTTGAAAGTTGAAGCTGTTGGATCATCAAGATGGCGGATCCATCTAATTTTAAATTAACAACTTTGTTACGTACGTGTTGACGTAGTTATTTAAAGATTTATATATCAGTTTCTGCAAAGCAGTAACCAATTCGGTATAAATTAAACGTGAATCCAACTATTAAACTAAATATTAAAATTTTAAGTCCATTCAAAGGTTTAGGTTAGGACATTTTAAATTTTAAATTTTTATGAACATAACGATGAAAGATTCTTTCATCTACTAAATTCTCTATCATTTTATATGTTATTACGCTTTCCATAGATTTCTAAAATTTTTACAAAGTTGATGCCACGAGATTTTACTTGACATAATTCTGTGTCGAAGCACTTTTATCTATATTTTCATCAATGAACAAGTAAAAACTTTTTAACGTAATAAGTTTTTATGTAAATAAAGAAATATAAATGCACGCGTTATATCATTAAGGCAATGCTTTGTACAATGTTACGTTAGTGTTACGTATATTAATATAATAAATGTTCAACATTATATGACAGAGGACCCAATGAGAACGAGAGGAGAAAGAATCACGACTGCAAACGAAACAACAAAATTTTAATGAAAGTTGAAAGGAACTTTAGGATAGTATGTTTCTGAATTGTAGATACAAAAAATGAGACTTTCACGCTTGGTGAATTCTTAAAAAAGAAAAAAAAAAAAGGGAGAAAACAAAATTGCGGTTTGTGAAAATGCCCCTAGGTTTCAATTCGTGAATGTATCATGCTATGATACCAACAGTAAGAGTTAATTGAATTTTTCTCTCTTCGATTGACGCGACTTGGCACACCCCGTGTATTACAATAAATAATTTCATTTTCGAAAACTTTGTCGCACGGTTCGATACTGCATACTTTGGGACAATTGAGAGGAAATTGCAACGTTCTAAAATCTACTCCTAATTTTTTATAATTATATAGAACTATTTCCCGCGATGATATAGAATTTGTTAAAAATTTGATCACATTTTTTGGTTACGCGTTCGACGAGTAATGCCCACGATAGTCTTTCGTAAGAATACATACCACACGCTGTATATAGAAAAGATAATAACAGATTTTATTTCAGTTCCATTAATATGAAAAGAAAAAATCATATTTGAATAATTTTACAAGCACGAATGGTGATAAAGTATGCTTCAGTATGTACTTTATACTACATACAACAAGTAGCAAATATACTTACCAGCAGCCTATAAAGGATTAAAACGATAAACGTACTACGTTTGGAAGAGCTACAGGAGCTCAACCGTTAATCGTTCACGATGGAATTACACGCTTGAAATCCGTGCTCGTACGTGCTTCATACTCTAAGAAGAAAGATAAATGTGGAACGATTTCCAACGCAGATCTCCAACGTAGGGGATGAAATCGTAACGACTAAGCGTGACTCTGTTACTGCGCGCCGTGTCGTCGGGAATCTCTGGTAAACAGGGTGGAAAAAATTCAATGAAGTTTAAGTCTATGCCCGCCTTACTTTTAAGGTTTGCAGCTGTTCCTTGTAATCGTTCTCCGCGAACGTGATGGTAGCGGTGCACGTGATATTCGCTTGCTCCAGTTCCGTGACTAGATCGTTCACAGCCTGAAACGAGAAAAGCGAAGCTGCAACACTCGCGACGAACGGATCAAAGGCGAATCGAAGATCGAACGACACGCGACAGAGATAACGTATACAATTCGACTTTTCTCGTTGGACAATGCTCAATGTGGGTTCGGACCCTTTGCATTCGCGCGTTCTGCCGAAGAGATTAAAGTTTGACGGGTAGTTTACGCGCGATTCGCCGCGTGGGAATTTCGTGCGGTACAGGGGGTAATCTATTGAATTAAACACATACGCGCACGTACTCGAGGAAATGGGACGGCGGTGCGTCTTTGATTAAACTTCCCTCCCCCCGTTGGTTTGCTACGTCGAGTCGCGCGCTTACCAATGAGTACATGTCACCAGTTTGCGAGAGGGCGGTAACAGTGTCCCATCCAAAATGCTTGATGAGCGCTATCCGGGCGGAGTTGTGACTAGAATCTGGCGCCACAGTTCGTAAGAAGAGCGGGAATTCGGTGGTGTCTGAGAGAGCAGGTGCGGTGGATCCGAAGGAGACTTGTATCACGTTCCAGTAGGGCACGATTTTGGCTAAGGTCTCCGTAACCTCGGAGCAAGCTGTGCCCAGCAACAACGGTATTAGGTCGTTCTTCCTTGCCGAGTAGAGAGCGTGGAAGAATCTATCAACCGCCACTCCAGGGTCGCACTAAAAGAACAAAAGAACGAAAAACAAAGAAAAGGAGGAAAGAAGTCGAAAGGAAACGATGTTGCAACGTCGCCGCGATAATAATTTCTCGACGGAATCGTGTGATGCGACATTTCGATGAGCCGCCGCCTCTGTTTCGTCACAGTATCGTGAAACAAATACGAAATTACGATTTGTGAAAGCCGTCAACGACGTGACGTAGCGAGACGTTGGACGTGTCTGGGAAAAAAGAGAGACGTGCTTCGCATAGAAAGGAAGCAATTATAAGGCGCCATCTTGTAACGAGAGGCAAGAAAAAGAGGAAAAGGATCGCTGGAATACTTTGGCTGGACTGACGCATATGCGTGTGTATGTGTGTGTGTGTGTGTGTGTATACGTTTGCAAGAAAGGTGAGGTAAGAGAAGACGGACCGGTGAGCCTTAACGAGCAATTATTCAACTCGAGAGGGTGACTAGGACGGACTCGAAAGCTCGCGTACGGTCGGAGAGTCTGCCTCGTGCCCGTTCAATCCAGCGAGATACCGAGAAAATAGAATTTTCGAGGCGAGCTTCGATCCAACTTCGATCTAAGTACGTACGTTGGTTGGCGCGCTTATTCAATTTCGAATTGTTGCGATCTTACAGGGGCGACCGGAATTTCGTTAACAATTTCCCAGGAAAAATCGGAATCTCATCGCGTTCGCACACTCTCGCGCGTGATTTTCGCGTGAACCCGCGAGAACCGCGAACGCGATTAACCGCGCGATAAACTCCATTTGTCGTGCACGGTTCGCGAGTGTCGATATTTGCACAAACTTCGTGACGCTTAACTCGATTATATCTCGAGCTCGGTTGCGAATTTCAATTGTGCTCGTCTTTCGAGTGCGAGCGCCGCGTTCACGGTTCCTGTCAAAGTCCGTGCATTCTCGTAAACGCTGTCGCAAAGAATGTTTCAAAGGAGGGTGACTCGGAGATTAAAATTACAGATTCCTTGCCACTACGTTTCGGGGCTCAACATTCCTCCGAGGAATCGGCAGAAAAGTCGCAAGCTCGCGTGCCTCGCCACGTTGATCCTACATGTAAATGCAAGAACGCGGCGAAAGTTTCGCAACGAGAGGCCGGCCATGCATTTAATACGGGGATTAAATTAAATGGTTCGCATTTTTGACAAGAAATCGACTGTATTGACCGCCGATCGATACCAACGGACTCTCCGGTACGTTCCGTTTTCATTGTCTTATTGCAATCAGCGCGAAAACGTGACGAGAGTTTTGCAGAATTTTCACGATCCCCTGAGAAAGATTTGTGGAATCGTTCTTCCACGTACGATCCACGAATGTGAAGAAATTTCATAGAAATCCGTACACACACGTGAGGAAGAGCTGGCCCGATAAGGGCATTAATACAACGTTGTATTAGCCAATATTAATACTTAAAAATTGTAGCAAGAGGGGGCTCTGTGTCTCGTTGAAACATAAAACAAACGAATCAATCGTTACAGAAGCGCGTTTAAGATGCAAATTATATTTCAAAGTTTTAACAGAAAATTATCTGAAAATTGTTTATGAATCTGCATAAAACTGCTATGTAACGTTAATGATACGCACGTATCATTTGTACTTTATGTTAATAACATGGTCGTGATTTTGGTACAGTTCGATCACATTAATTCGGGACAGTTCGAATAATATGTTCGAATAATAATATATTATTGATGATGTTATTATAAATTAACAAGCACTGTCTGCGATTTGTATAAGAAAAAGTGACCAAAACGAAATGCTAATTTCGTGTAATGTGTAAGCTCGAGTACGAAAATACTTGCGGTTCATGCGAAAGATTAAAGAAGAAAGCTTCTTCGTAAATTATTATTTTTCAAACTCACGCGGCCAATTGCACTGTCTTGGAGTTGAAAGTAAATAATCTTAATTCGTCGCGAAATATGTAAATTTATCCTTAAATAACATCCCAAGTAACACGGAAATTGCCTAAATTCGTCCAAAATAAAAGAATTCTGGGAAAACGACAATTGTACGTCTTTTCAAAAGAAAAAAAAGAAAAAAGTGGTCGAACTATCCCGGTAGACTTGCTCTACTTGAAATCTGTACGTCGGTATGGAAAACAATAGCAGTGGAAATTACGCTGAATCTGGATATCCCTTTATTAGGAACTTTATCCGAATTTACGACATGATCGAGATAGTGACTTGCGGAGGAGAATTCCCGAGGATTTGGTCGATTGCTAGAGCGCACTTGGTACCCGGTTATGGAGCGGACGTTACGTTTCCGCACGAAACGAAGCAATGTATTTGGCCGTTATCCCCGAACGAGAAAATTTCCTGGCTGAGGAAAAAACGAGACAGCGATATATCGAGCGGTATCCAGGGAGAAAGAAGTGACGCGCGATTCGTTTTCATCGAATGTCTTCGGGACAGGGGGAGTTTCGAGACAAAGTTGTAAGTCGGCCAAATGAAAGCGTAAGCTCGAGGAATCTTCCATGACGTAGAGCTTATTTAAAGAACAGCCACCGGTGCTATCTATTTCCCGCGTTGGTGAGACGTTGACACAAAATAGATAGCTTCGCTCGCTGAAAGGAAGAAACGCCAACAATGTCGATGCAAAGTGCGATACACACACCTACGAAGTTCCCTAGTTGAATTGCCCCGAAGAAATTAGCATCGCGTATCCAAGAATTTTGCGACGTTATGGCATTACACGGTGGTGCGCGGTATTACGGCGAAACTTGGACGACTTTGTGCGAGTTTCAAGACTTTGCGCGGGTAGCGGGGAAAATTTGGTGCCGAGTCATAATTGCGCGTAACGTGACTACTTATGGGAGACGACTTCGTTGCGTTAGCGGTGACAAAGTTTGCGAAACCCTGCTGCATCGTATCCCCGATAAACTATCATTATCGAACTAACGGAGCATCCAGGCGTTAAATGGAGATAGATTCTACGTTGCCTGCCTTCGTTCGGCTTGTTCGGGCAAACTTTAACGAAACGTTTCTTTACACGTTCGACTAATCTGAAAGCCGTTCTCACGAGGCGAGAATGATGTTCACGGTTCGTTACGGCGGCGATAATATCGATTCAGGGCCCCGTTCTCCGAAAGAGGTGGCGAATTTTTAGGTTAGGTTGACAACTCGCTCATCAGGCCTGATCGAGCGTTGAATACTCGGCAAATTTTATTCTCGCAACGAGACGAATTTACAAATTCACAACGCGAAATGTAAACGCCGTGCAAGCTTTGACACCGCAATCTTGAACAAACTAACTTCGTACCAACGTTAACGTTTCCGCGCTGCAGCGCACAACTTTGCCCCGCTGCGGGATTATATCACGGAGTGACACAACTTCGCGTTCACAAGCTTACGCGTTACTGTAAGTAGCTCTTGGTTATCGCGAAGCTGTACCTTTTACGGGAAAACTCGCGTTTTCTCTCACTTTTTAAGCTTCCCGCGCCGGTCTTAATTGAATTAGTATTTTAAACGTCGTGTCGCGTTATGCAATTGAGGTATGTGCGCGCAGGGCTAAATGTAGTTAAGCTTTCATTAAATCTCTATTCGGTAGCTTAGCTTAGCGCGAGAAATGTCGTTTCTCGTTCCCTGAGAAAGATTATCTTGGCAGCACGCTTTGCAGCGAATCTAGCGGCTAGTGCTAATTTTCTAGCAGAAAATCAGATATCTCATCCGATCTGTTTCTTTCTTTCTTTCTTTCTTTCGACTATTTTCAACCCTTGAGATCTGTCTCTTGCACGTTGCACGTGCAATGCGAGTTCTTTCTTTGATTTTTCCATAGACCGCAATAGAATGATTCGTTCGATTTAAATAATGCTATAATATTTCTCGGTCCGTTACTTTTTTTCTTCTTCTTTTAAACGAATGAATGTCACAAGTAAATAACAAGAGAAATCGTAAAAATGGAAAATTGATCAAGCATCCTACAAATTTGCCCAACTAATATTTCTTTCTCAAACTTTTCTTATAAAACTTTTCTTGTAAAGTCTTCATTTTCTTCTTTCAAATGTACGAGACTGAGAAATATGTGCAACGTTTTATAATTTCGTTCGCTGTTCTTTTATCGTATTATCTCAACGTTTGATATATTGTGACAAAAATGAAAGTTTTCTACTGTTTTTACATACTATGACAGAAAAGTAACCTTGGTTTTTTACCAACTATGTGATACAAAAATATCTTGGAATAAAATGATGCATTT
The DNA here is from genome assembly GCA_032399605.1 of Melipona beecheii. NCBI lineage: Eukaryota > Metazoa > Arthropoda > Insecta > Hymenoptera > Apidae > Melipona > Melipona beecheii. Next base: position 2,429,677 of record JAUCMO010000463.1, read on the forward strand.
TGGAAGTGGAATCTTTACACTTCAAAATTTACTGTTACACGATTCTTTTTTACAAAAGAGATTGCAGTAAGAGTTTAAATATTTAGTCCGAATATTGATACAAGTCACTGCACTGGTTTACGAATATTCGTGAAACTACGTGCATGATTTTTTTTGAAAAGTGTAGACGTGGATTGTTTTATTTAATGCCAAGATATTATTGTGCTCTTTTAGCGCAAGGAAAAATCAAGATAAGTGATGCGAATAAAGGATGAGCAAAGTTATAAAAGGAACGAACGAATGCTGGTGGTGAGTTTGACATTTGAATGTGTAACTGTCGCTAATAACTGTGAGTGTAGAAATTCAATTACATAATATTAATTACAATTAGATAAACGTGTCATTTGTTCTGGGTAAATTCTTGCCTTCGAATGAAAGTTTTCGAATTTCGAATTTTTCAATTTTTATGTCGAGATATTCTTGGTCAATCACGTTGAAGAATTCTTAATTAAAATTCAGAAAGAATTCATTGTTTCACATCGTGCTTTATAAATGCGACAGATTTAATACAGATGTAATAAATTCAATTCTGAGTGAGCCTTAAATCAATTAGAAAAATTGAACCATTTATAAAAATATCAAGTGTTAAATTAGTATTAAATGTCGGTTGAATATTGGAAATCGTTGATAATATTAAATAAAATTGTTTCTAAATATAGGCATGACTGACCCGTAAAAGTCTATACATTATTTGTTACGATTGATTTTGTAAGAATATTACATTTCAAAAATAAAATAAAATCCATATTCGTCTACTTCCTTCTAAAGTAACAAAATAAAAGCAAAAGTATTCTTGACACAGTTTTCTAAAATTCTCAAGTCATTCAAAATTTCGAATGACTATTTCGCACAATAAAAAAGATACTAATTCACGTCTTGAGTGACGTTATTAACAATATCTCACTTCAACAAAGACACTCATTTTTAACATTTTCATTAAGCGTTCAATTACGCAGCTTCTTGTTTCAATTGTGCGTCTCGTTCTTCTCGTTTCCAGATTAAATTTCCAGATTACGTTTGAAAACCGTTTCAGTTTCGTTCTGAAGACCATTAGATATAATAGACTCGACAGAAATTATCTGGCAACTTTTATCGATATCAGCGCGCGTGACGCGTTTGATTTTGTGCTCGGTTAACTAAGCGTGACGAGCCAATTACCTCGTACGTGGTTGATCATCGCCTATTCAATTGTAATTGCCAGATCGTTTCCATCCATTGTTCGCTATTAATCTTTTTCGAAGAACCTGAATACCGGGCCGACCGTTCTCGGCTGCCTGACACTCTGAGAGAAATATCTAGTTTCCACGATTGCGCGATATACCGTAAAGTCTCTTTCGTTTGTCACCATCGCGACTGATCGTGGAATCGACAGACCGTATGGATAAGATTCCACAGGCGATGGAACGTAACAAAATCTATCGCAACACGTTCGACGAGAAAAGGGAGTTGTATAATCTGTGAATCTTTTAGGGGTTGGCTGGCTGGGAACGTATCCATACTGCTCGATCTCTATTTTCGCGACTGTTTCTCAAACGTCGTCGTTCCTTTCCTTCGTACATGTGTTATTGAATGCAAGAGAAAGGTCTCAGTGACAAAAGTCAATTTTAAAGGAAACGTCAAAAGTGAAATGTTTCTTACATACACGTGATAGTTACCGATATTTCTATGATATATTAACGAGTGACACAAATTTTAACTATAGTTGTCTGAAGCCCCTATTGCGTGCAAGTGGTAATGGAGAGAAAACGATATTTTTTTAACACTGTTCACTTCAAGAAAATATGTGGTATTAAAGCAATGTGATAATAAAATTTATTTGGACACGATCTATTACACTTTACTTTGGAAATTTCTTTCCTATGACAAGCTGCTTTGTAATCGTAAAAATAAGAAAACGAAGAATCAGTTGATGCACAAAAGTCAAGACACGACTCAAAACAAAGCGATTTATAATCTATAATTACTGCGAGAACGTTACAGTGATATTTTTTGATCAATTATGAAAATTTCATTCATTCATCTTCACTCGCTTCATTTGCTTGGAGCAGTTACACTGTCCTTCGTGATTCATCTGACACTGCGTTGTATTTTATAAATGTTTCATTGTGAATCTTGTCCCGAGCAACTGCACGTGAAAACGAAAATGTATCATGTACTTTGAATTGCGTTGTTTCTTCAATTAACAAAATAACGTCTCGTTATTTGCTTGTCCATTTATTTTTACCTTCTTCTGAAACATGTTAAAAACATGTTTCGATAACGAGAGCATGTCTAAAGGAAACGCGTCTTGTGATGAAACGGCTAAAAGCGAGGTAATTGTAGCCGTGTTTTATTTAATCAACGGGAAACAAGAAGACTTTATGAAAGAGGTATTTTTGCTGAAATTTTAGCAAAGTGTTGTTTATCTCGTTATCTACGTGGCATATTTTAGTTTAGTGTTATTTGCGTTTGCACGTTGTCGTGCATAAGTACAAATACTTGTATTCAAACGAACCTCTTTAATTTGATCTTAACGCATTATTAATAAAAAGAATAATTTATATTTGTAATAATTAAGTGACTGATGGTTCTCGTTGAAATTTTAAAACGATTGAAACATCTGTACCCAGCTACATTGGAAAGATTCACGTGGACACAAAACTTGAAAATTGATAATTCATTGATTCGTTTCCAGAAAAGGACGTTCGTCAAAATTGTCAAAATCTAACAGAAATATTAAGCTTTTAATGGAATTGCATCAGAAATGTCCAATTATTTATGCTCAGTATATAATGCACGTTTGATTTTTGGTAAAAAAATCTGTGGATACAGTAAGAATATCGTAACAGGAATATTACTAGTTCAAAAACTATCTCTTCGTTTCTTAGAAAACGTGTTTTCTCGAGTTTTGCCACTCTCATAGCAAGTGTGCAATGTACTACGTGTTTAAATCATACTACTTTCAGGTTAGTTAATATTTGACTTTTGAATAGAGACTTTAGAAGATGACCGACTTACAAAATTTATTGAAACTTTGTTATATAAAAACGCAGGATCTGATTAAACAATTTGGTCGAATCAAGAGATCTCGTTGTACCATTATCATGTATTTTTATCATATTTTTATTCCACTTTGATTCGTTCGACTGTAATATTACTTTCGTGACAAAGTTCCAAGCGACGTTTTTCATCAACACAATTTATGCGAACGTGTTCCACCATTAGCAAATTAAAGTACCGAAATGCATCGGTTTTGAAGATACACAACAATGAAATTGAAATTGATTCTGTAAAAAAAGAGAAGAACGTAGAATCTCTAATTAAACGTTTTACTCGAATCTATATCTACGAGATCGCTAAATCACTTTTATCGTACTTTTCCTTCGTCGTATTAAACATTCGGATATCGCTTGCCTAATTATTTCCATCAGCAGGAAATCGTTTATGCGAACACGTTGCACCAATTAGCAGATTCAAGTGCCGAAACGCGTCAGTTTTGAAGATATGATCAGCCATGAAAATTTAGATTAGAACGCGTAAGAATCTGATCAGATATTTCAATGTGAATTTCAAATCGAAAGGTACCGCGTTCATTCTGCCTTATCCGCCGTCACACGACACCGTGATCGATACAATACTTTTTATTTCGAGCGTCGCTTTCCGACTCGCGCGAATACGCTCCAACCATTAGCAAATTTAAGCGCTTCGTGTTTAAAATGAAAGTCTGATCGATGGTCACGGGCGAGCTGACGCGCAATAAAGAAACGACGAGTCCCTCAAAAGAGAGACATTTCAAGCGACGATAGAGGTTCTTACTCTTGACGAGTGGCTGATCATTGACTTTCCTCTTCCACTTGGACGTGTAACGGAGATCCCTTCAAACTCCCCCAAAGATTCTTCGAGATATCTACCTCTATCGATTCGAGTCACTCCCCTGACAACTGATCTTTCAATCGAAACCCTATTTTTCTCGACGTACATCGTGGCCTGTGCCCCTTCGAGATGTACGATTGCAGCGAGCGAAGCGTGAAACGAAAGCACGAATTCGATTATTCCTCCTGCGTTCCGATAAAGAAGGAGAGGGTGGAAAAATGATCGGTCTTTCGGGTTTTTCGTTTGGTGCTTAATGACGCTTGAGCGTTTCACGGTTAGTTTGTCGCCCGTTTCTACTACTAAGACGACGAAGAGAAAAGCTTAAAAAAGGTGTTCAACGCGTCCTCGAAGTAAATTTTCGAATTCGTTCCATTCGTGGAATCGGTTCGTCTTCTTTCGACAAACTCACGAGTTCGAGCAACGAGAAGAGAAAGGCAGAAAAAAGGAGGAAAGGAAAGAAAATAAGGTGGCAATAAGAACGAAAGTACAGACAGCTGAATCGAAGTAATATTCCAATAATTGTTTCGCGTCTCTCCGATTGATGCGATGCCTGTATAATAATTTCTCTCTTTCTGTTTTTATCTCGCAGCTCGTTTAATTATAATCGATTTCCTCCGAGTTCTCCCAACTGATTGCGACGCAATCGTCGATAATTGTGGCTCGATAGATGTGGTTTCGCTTCGGAATTGCGCGTAGCACGATCGATTTAGCCCTGTCGGTGTTTTCCAGTTCATTTATATTTATAGCGGGTCAATCGTCGCGTGGACAGCCGAAGATTATTTAATAAATTATTGCCGCGGTACAAATAATCGAAGTCTCTCCAACGCAGGTTTCGGAAATCTACGACAATAGCCGCACAAAGCTGTCTTATCTCCCAGGATGTGAACTAGGATAAACGATAGCGGATAGCCTTCCATCGAGGCGCGCTCAATCAATACGCGTGTTTCTAGTTTGAACAAATACAAAAGTGCTTCCATCGGGCAGACACTCGCGTCTACCGCTCTGTTAACTCGCTTTGCGAGATTTCAAAAGGCCGTTGTGTAGTGTCGATTCGACAGTGAAGGAATTGTTGCCGATGGATTTCAAAAGTGGGGCCACGGGTTTTTTTTAAAAAAAACTTCCGCGCGTATTTTCATTCAGCAACTCGTACAGCAACGCACCAAAAAAAGAAAAGAACGAACGGAATGAAGAACTTGCACGTTATTTCATTTATTGGCATAGTCGCCCGGCACTCATTCTCCAGAGGTAAGTTCGTCCGTCGTTGCATTCAAAAATCTGATTCCCCGCGGCACGAGGGGAAAATATCCCAGCCATTTCGTCCATCACCGACGACGCGACTCTAGTCGGGAGTCGGAAAAGGAAGGAGGACAACGTGTTCTATCATCGCGTCGCGACGCGTGCAAATTCTCGCGAGGAACGCAAACAAATTAGCGGGAGGGAATTGTCAAGGATCGACGCTGATGGGAATGTTTCGTTGATAAGCGTTTGTTTAATGCAAATTAAAAATGGCGTGGGAGGGAAGGAACCGCGGAGAATAGCGCGCACAGGGGAATTCAGACATTTTTTCCCCTCTTTTTTTGCCTCGGTTCTTGATGAAAACGAGCACCTTTCAAGTACTTTGCCAGCGTGGGATTGGTTAAATTACAAATGGCCCACGGCCCATTCCTCGTTCCAAATCCCATTTTCATCGAGGCGCTCGTATTCGTACGCACACGGCAAACAGAGGAAACGTAAAACGACGCACTCGTTTGTACCGTGTGAACTGACGCACGAAAGAATCGGAGACAATCTTACCGCTACTACGCGCGTTTGCATCAAACGAACGAATGCTCGTTTGTCCTCTAACCTGATAGCTTCGCGCTCATTTGTCGCATCGCTGAGTTTAACGAACGCGTGGACACAAGCAGAAATTTAAGTCAAAGTAGGGAACGAACGAGCATTCCTTCGTTTTGCCGCAGCGCGACAAAGATTTGTGGATCTGGTAAGGTACGAATTCGGTTCAGATGGATGTTTATGCATTTTTGGGAAACTATAGTGTCCAGTTGGAAAATATACAGCGTATATTGGAGTATTTTGGAGTTGAATGTTTGCCAGTGTGTTTTATAGGGAAAAATAAAACTGGTCACGAGTGTCACGTGACGAAAAGTCCACAAATGTTTCGTTAAGAAATTACAACGAAAATATGAATCTGACGTATACAGAAGTGTCTCAGATCTTCATCAATGCAGAATTGATATCGAAGCATTATTGAATTTGATCGTAGACCAAATTTTACATCGATTTCGTTGAGTATCTTTGGAATTTTTTTGAGTCTCCGTGATCGATTTTTGTTAATATTTTCTTTTGTCAATGTATTTATGAATTTTTTGCTACGTGACATCACTGCTTTCCATTGACAGCGGTGCGACGAAGAAAAAAGAAATTTCAAATTTGCTTTCAGCGAATACAAAATTTACATTACGTTCCTGTCTTTATCATGTAAAACGGCATATTTATAAGTCTATCAGTTTCGCGTCAGAATGCAGTTATGCCGCTTTTTCACCCATTATCAACATTTTAGAAAGCCTTTGCTCCAAAATTCGCATTTTTCACATTGTGCTGCTACTATCAGTGCTAAGCAGCGATAGCAGTCTTATTGTATATCGTATAATTTAGTCTTATTTTTATCCATATCTAACGCGCAAAGTTTGGACAATAAAATTCAGGACACAGTGTAAAAAATATCTAATGCAGAATACTTATTATGTTATAATTAATACAACACTTGGGGAAGATTAATTCGCATCGATAAAAAGACGACCACTTTCTACTTGTTGAATTGATTTTTCTCTTTCTTTTCAGTGTAGCGTTTTGCGGTGAAACTTATTCGTGAAATATTTCGCTACATAGATACTTTTTCGAGATACAGGAAACATGATCGTTTCATTATAAAACGTGCAGGTGATATCGAAGTCTCAGAAACCCCTCTATCTACAAAAAAAGAAAGAAAATCAATCGTTGCCACGTTATGCTGTGTCTTTAAAAAACAACGGAGACGTTCAACGTGGACAATCGGGACAGTCCTCTTGTGTAAATTGCTGTTTTCCTAACTTTCTATTTCTCGTTCGATTGGCTCACTTCTGACAAAGACGCGAGATTGGAAACAGTTCGCGCGAGAGTCCATAAGCGGAAACGATCGCGAGAGGTAACACCGTCTCAGACTATTTTTTCTCGCGCAAAGACACGGCGCGTAAAATTCGAGTGCGCATCGTGCCGATCGAACAAAGTTCGACTCGATTTAATTGCGCGCCGCGAGGTCGCAAATTTTTTTCCAGCGCGGCATCGACGGTCCTTGTTATCGGGAAACGCTAGTTAACATAAACGAGGGGAACGAAACTTCGTGGCCGCGGGAAACAGTTTGACAGTTGTTGCATGAAAGAAAGAAGAAAAAAAATAGTAGGAAGACCCAGGCTAGCGAGCTAGCCCGCGGTTGAGCTTCAATTTTATACGCATTCTCTCGTTACGAGTTCTCTTTTTGATGGGAATTCGCCCTTTGCGCGAGCCGCGACCCTAGAAATAAACGAACCAGAACCGAAAATTTTAAACGGACGTAACCTGCGAATTAACACGAAAGCTAATCTGAAAGTGAAATTCTGACCCACATAAACGTTCGGCGTTCCCGATGAATTTGTTGAAAACATACTGTTGCGAGCGGATTGGCGAGGCGGCGGCGGTGGGGAAGGGGGGAAGCGTGAAATTGATAGGAACGCGAGAGCTTTGAGATTCAGCAGCGCGTAACATATGTTTATGTATGTACATAATATTATTTCTTTGGGAGAAGAATCGTCGAGCTTGGTCGTGTGGTAGTTCGGAAGCATCGTCTTTTCGATCATCGGTTCATTTTTCACGCGGCAATCGTGAGCGGCGCGCTTCGTTCTTCCGAGAGGCAACGCCGGCGGAACGTATAAATAACGAAACTTCCTCGCCCACGGCATGAAATTCTGTTTCTCCCCGTGGTTTCTCGTTCGCAAAGAGAAACACGAAGAATACATAAATTGTAGCTAATTGAAAAATCCAGTGTAACAAGGTTTACAAGTTACGAGTAGCGTTGTGAGATATTAAGGACTTTAGTAAGGAATTTTCGTAATTAAGACTGCTACTTTTTGATTTAAACTTATTTACGCGAGGGTGACGTATACGCTTTTTATTTAATTTTTTGCACGCTTGATTTTGAAAATTGGATTTAAGAAAGAAGCTCCGCGAGAACTGCTTTTGATACAAAATGTTTTATTCGGGAGCATTTTACCGCGCGAAACGTGTTTTACATTCGCTACAAACTCGGAAGAAACAATCTTGTAGATAATCGTCAGCTTTATACGCGTGTGACTGTGAAAAAGAACACGTAGGATTTACGTACCTATGATCGAAAAACGTATATGAGAACGAATTTGATAAGTTGAAAGAAAAAATAAAATTTAATTGAAATTTAACGAGAAGAACTGGTGTTATGGAAGCACGCAATTGTCAAACGTTCCAGCAAATACAACAAATGTAAGTAACTTTAACTTTTGTCAAAAAAAATCGAATGTATATGCAACAATTAGAAACTCCAGGCAATGATTCTAGGCAAATGGAGAAGAATTATATACGTGTACAATCATAATCTTGTCACGTATCTACTTATGAATTAAGAAATAATAACTAGACTGCAGAGAGATTCCAGAATATTAAAATTTCATTTTTCAACAATTTGTGGCGAAGCTACGAAACTTTTGCACTGAACTTCTTAATTGAATTCTCAGAAAATGTAAGAGTAATTTTCAGGGAATTGCACGGCACGAAGAAATAGGCAGAAAAAAGGATAATATTTTTTCGCTTAAAGCTTGTTCTTATATCAAATCGTATTTGAAAATAAATGCACTTAAATTTGACTAAATAGCAACTTGTTCTACAAGCAAAAATAAATAGAAGAATGTCAAATTCTTCCATTTAAGACCTCTTTCTTTGAAAAAAAAAAAAAAAAAATAACCTGATAAATTCTCAATTTTCTGGAAAACGAAGCATTACGAATAACGTGAAAAAAATTTTATCCTACGTTTTTTTTTTACTTATTTTCGCACCTCAGAATAACAAAATTCCATTGTGTATATTCCTGTCAATTCTGCAGCCAGTTAATCAGATTCAGATATATGCTTGACAGACTTTCAATCTGGATTCCCTCGAAAAAGTCTCAAATGAAAACATGTCACTCTCCTTTTCCATTTATTTTTCCACTCGTATTGTACGATCGTTGCATTGTGTGTTCTGCTTCTGTGGAATGAAGATATAGAATAGAAATTTCTCACCTTGGTGTCGTTGTGAATAAGACGCAGTCGAAAGTTGGACAGGATGTTCATTTCGTTGACCCGTTCGACGGCCAGCCTGGCTGCCTGCAGCTCGCTGGGTCCTTCGGGTCTGGGTTCCGAGCCTCGCGTCATCTCGAAGAGACCCAGTATGGTTACGTTTATCTTTTCCGACGATCTCACGTTCGACACTGTGACACTGACTTCTTCGATTTCCTCCCTGACGCGCGACTCGTTCGCCGAATTCTCGTCATCGACAGTCGACGTCAACGTCAACGTCGGCGGAGACGCGGAGGACAGGGAGGAGACGTGCTTCTCCTCCGGAGAAGACTTTCCGCCGGCTATGTTGGAGGATCGTCGGCCGGAGGACGCGCCGGGTAGCCAACGATCGTCCGTGATCTCGTCGGCCTTCTCGTTCTCCTCGATCGCCGCCTCCTGTCTTCGTTCCTCCTCCGTGTTCTCGTCGACCTTGCGATGCCGATGAAGGACATCGCGGCCAGGACTCTTGGGAAGATCCGGCGACACGGTCGACGGATGCGCGGCGATCGTCGTTTCGGCAATGTCCACCTTGGGCGGTCCGAAGTGCCTTCTGTCGAACTTTTCGACCTGAGGCGCTACAGGCGGCTTGTACGTGACTTTTATAGGGAATTTCTGCGAGCCCTCGAAGCCCGTAAATGGCTCCTCGGCGCTCTCGTTCGAGGCCGGTGACAGATCGCCATTCACTTCCGTCGAATGAACTGGATTCTCGGTCCCATTGTTTCCTTTCTCTTCGGGATTATCCGCGATCCTATCAGACCTATTTCTTCTCGCAGACCTCGAGCCGTCCACCCCCGCGAATTCCTCGCAGTCGCGAAACGATTCTTCCAATCCGGCTAGACCCGTTCTCCTCTCGAACTTGGGCTTCCGGCCAAAGTTCCTCTTCGCTCTCGTCTGGACGTGCTTCCTCTCCCGATAATTCACGCCGCTCGTCCGAGTCGTGTCAACGATTTGCTCGTTGACATCGGCCAGTCGCGCGTCGTTCTCCCGGCGAAACTTGCGCTTCCGGTGACGTCTGTGGAACCACTCGCCGTGCGTGACCGCGGCCAGTCGCCAACGATCGTCATCCCTGCCGAATAATAATTTGACGAGCCTGCTCGACGCGCGGTCGACTCGCTTCGACGGGCTCGTTCTATCCCTTCGCCCGGCTCGATCGTCGTGAACCCCCGTCACGGCGGATTGGCCCGGCGAGCCGGAGATCTCGTACTCGTTCAAACCGTGCTGCGTCCATTCTCGGTGATCGTCGACGACTCTTCGGGAGTACTTTCTCTCCGCGGTGTCGGCGGCTAGGTAAGGGAACGACGCGAGATCGTGGCTCTGAGGTCGGGTCTTTTCGCTGCACGGTAGGACGCCGCGAACGGAGACAAGGCCGAGGAGGAGAAGGATCAGGTTGCGAGGGAGGTGAAAGGTCTCGGAGGATGAGAATGGCAGGAGGAGACGAGAGAGATCGCGGCGCGCGTGGACGCGCGTCATAATCAGTCGTCGTCGGTGTTTCGACGACTCAGGGCGTCCTGCCGGCTTCTACTCATCTGAAAATCAACGTGACACGCGTGACTCTCGGCGGAGGAGAGCGCGATGGCCTCGTAAATACGCGCACGTCGCCTTAAATCGCGTGAATTTGCAGAATTTGTTCAGTGTTGCCTGCTGATCGAGACTTTTTTTTTATTATTATGCGTGGCGTACGCTACGTTGTGCGTATATTATTTCGAGAACGACGTGGTGTATTCACGAGCGAGCCTGAGCGTAGAGGGGGGCCGTAATTAGCAGTGTCGGGCCAATAATGTTTCAACGATTATTCTGCCTTTTAATCAAATTTATCGCCACGGATATCGTGCGCCATTTCGATGTACGTGTTGTACATGCTGCCTCCTCTTTGTTACGATTAATAAACTTCAGTAAATCTATTCGCGGTTAACTACCAGCATCTGTCAACATCGGCAACAATAAATATACATGTACGTATCTACAGGTTTCATCGAGACGTATCTCACTTTTCTCTCTCTCTCCTTCTCGCGGATATAAAAAAATCGGAACGCGCAATCTGCTTGATGCGTCGTAGAAACGGGAACACGTGAGCGCACAATTGCGCGGACCACGTTAATGAGCTCTAGTGCCCTTTTATCGTATCGTTTAGAGAAGCTCGCGACCTTCCTCGCGACGAGAAGTTACGCACGCGTAAACCACGACGGCGATTAAACAATGGGATTTAGTTTAGTCGCCTCCCTTATTACGCGTTACGTAAGGTTGCATTGTACTTGCGAACGCGTAGTCCCTTGGCTGGTACGCCAACAAACGTTTTAACGTAATTGACTTTCTAACGACTGAGCGTCATTGTTACGCACCTCGACACGGCTTTTCAAGCTGCCACGGCCGATGCTGAGGCTTTATCGCGCGGTATTCCCACTGTTTTCTTTATCATGCACGAAAATGCCGATCGAATTTGTATGCATGGACGTGTCGTTCTTGCAAGGTGCATCTCTACGTACGCACAATTTTCAGTCTACTACTTGACATGTTCCAGATGAAACTGGAGAAATTCGCGATGCAAGTTTCAGTAGTGAGTTTGTCTGTCCTATTTATTTATCCAATCCAATTTGTCGCTTAGCGTCAAATTCAAAGAGTATTAATATACACTATGGAAAAGTAAATGACGAAGTTAGATTCGCAAATCCTCTTGCTGACATTAAACGGACGGATATTTCAATTGAGCAGAAGATTCGCACAAATTTTTAATCTCACGTATAAGTCGCGTTCAAGTCAATCTCATTCTCTGCAGCTTTGCCTGACATTACGAATCGTTTCTTGCGTATTTTAATTGTAATGCATAATAATAATAATTAAAAGGAAATGTATTGGTTTCCAAGGGACTTTTATCGAAAAAGTCGAAAATATTTGCCACGTATTAAATGTATTTCAAGAAAAATGTTATTGTTAATGTAAAGTTTGCTAAGGGACGTATTACGTGATGTTAATGGATTTTGATGGAGAAGATTCGAAGGTCAAGCTGATTTCTTTCTAATGTAATTTCATATAATTTGCATCAGAATGCAGCAATCAATTCATCTGAGCATTATTTACGTCGACAAAGTTTTCTCTTTAATTTTGTAAAACTTATCGCATGATAGACATAAACATCGCTCGCATCTATCATCTCATACGATAAGTTTCACAAAATTAAAGAGAACATATCTCCAGAGTGTTAAAGAGTTAAGAGAAAATTACAGGATTTCAGTCTAAAAAAAATCAACTTGAAATCTCCTAGCCACGATAGTTAAATTGACAGAGGAGGAACAATCAAGTTTCGACACATTTTGTCCATTTTTTAGACAACAGTTTTATCATTATCATCAATCAAAATCGTTAATCGATTCTTGTGAACTTTGCGAGTCGTTTATGATTATATTTCCTAATCTAAACTTCACACACGAATAGCTTTCTATTCAAATAATTTTCACTTTAATTTTTACTTTAGATTCAAGTTTCAAAGTAATCCACTTCTCACGTTTCAAATCTAACAAATCGTACGCATTCGGTCGAGCGAAATTTCGAGTAATTCGACGCGCTTTTGTGAAATCCGTCGTTCCTCCTGCAACGATCCAATAATTTTTTCCTATCGACTCGTTTTATACTCGCTCAGCCGGCAACGTTTCTAAACTTCTTCCTTTTAACTCAGTCCGCCTTTGAAAGAAGAAGCGTCTCTTTCAAAAATTCCACGGACCTTTCGTTCAGTCGCGTCTCTTTCAAACTTTCGCGTCTTCGCCGCGTTATTTCACCTTCTCCCCCGAACAACGAAACGAACAAACGAATATATCGGCGGCAAATGGATCTAGCAAATCTAGCTGTCGGCTCTGAAAAATCGCGTTTCTCGACAATATCGACAAGTTCGTCTCGAGTCTTTTCGGTTTCGCGCGTATCTAATCCCGCTCGCCGTTTTACTTCGAGCGGAGAACGGAACCGGGCACAACACCGTGATACTTTCGACAGGCACTCCGGTTGCACGGAAGAGCGGAGGCTCCGAAGCCTAGCGCGAGGGTGGACGGACCTCTCGACCCCCTGACCTACCACACCACGTAAACTTGAGCTTCTTTGCGCTTGGTCAGACGAAAGAAAGAGGACGTAGACTAATAGTAGCGTTACGAAGGGAGAACGGATCGACGATATTCGCGCACGTACACGGAACACGTTGCCAAAGGTTCCCAAGTGACAAATTGTCCCCCGTGATCGAGGCACGATCGACCCGCGGGTAATTTTACACGTGAAAGTAAGTCGAGAGGAAGGAGCAGAATTTTTTCGAGAAACTCGAGTTTGGATAATTCCACACATTTGGGTGGGAATGTACGTTGATCGCAGAGAAGATTGTTCCAGGCGTGAAACTGACTCGGCGACAACTTGTAAAAATTGTGTCGTTTCCGAGAAAGTTGAATTTAAAAACAACAGTTGTAACTGAAGTGCAACGGATAGAAAAATGTTGACAGTACAACGAGGAACGTAAACTCTTATTCGAATCTTTAGAGATACACAGTCGCAATTCTACGAATTAATCGTTTCGACTGCTTTGGCAGTTCTACATTCTTCGTTAAAAATATTCAAACTGTATTTTCTTGATTATATATATTCTCGACTACTTAATTTGAAATTCAAACCAAATTTCCAAACTTGATTTTTCTTCAAATGAAAAAACTGTCATTTTTCTCTTTACAATTTGTTTCTGCATGTGCAATACACTACGAATTACTTAAAATTATGTAAACTACCGTATTTAAAACGGTGAAACCACCTCTCCGAGAGATTATATCGCCACGTTAAACAAACGCTATTGCAGTCATCGATCGTGTAAAATCTGAGATCGGAGAATTTATATCTGGCCGGGGCAAATGCGAAAGAGGTATCTTTTTACATGGATCCTTGACGAACCGAAGCGTGTAAAGAAAAAAGGTGCAAAAAGACGTAGCGCGTCTTCCGTGGGATTTCTAGGAGAAATAAGTTCACTGTAAAAAATACCGTGCCGTTGATGGATCGTACGACCCATATGATTGCTTTCGCGCATCTGGAAACAGAATGTGCCGTTCCCTGGAGGTATCCGAACAAGGATTACTACTTTCGAATTCAATACTACATTCATTTCGTTCGCTACATGTGTGTGTGTACCTTTACGACGGTTCCGCGAGACGCGATGTATCGATATCGTGCGTTAGCGACGTCTGAGCACCAAGAATTTAAAAGAAACGAATTAGAAGAAAGCCTTGCACGCTGAAAACTGTAACCTAAAAATCTTTCTTCAAATCCAAACTTGGGAAAGTTACATACAGTGAGCATAGAAAATATTCATTTTTTGACAACTCTTTGAAGAAAGCAACTGTTTGAAGAAAGAACGTAGAGGAAATTTTAAGGGAGAATCGCTGCAAAGGAGAGACTTCAATCCTCGATGCAACTTTTCTCATGCAACGACTATTTAAGTATTTTTATTTATTCCCTCCAAATGACGTAACAATATTTCTAAGAACTCAAGTAAAAGCAGGAGCTTTACGCTTTCAAGTCAAAATACGTTCTTCATAACTAGAGCTATCTTGAAGATTGAAGTCTCCCTTTTACGACGATCTCTTAAAACTTGCCGTGCGATTCTTTTTTTTCACAGAGATGCAACAGTAGAAAATATCGACAATTTTTTCATCCATCTGTGTGCGATTACTTTCTACACTCATTGTGGTTGTAATATCAACACGAGGAGCGTAAATTAATTTTCAGAGCTTCGAAGCATTAAAAACGTGCATAATATGCACGTAAAAGAGTTTTTATATCTAGACGAGCCTAGACAATAGCATATGGAGGGATTCAAAAAATGCGATGCACTACGAGCTGCTAAAGTAGCAACAGTTACACTACAGAGTCATCGGCGTCGACTGTACAATTTGAAAACTGCAAATTGATCAAAGCACAGCCTCTTTGATTAACAAGCGGAGCCACAGCCTCTTGCGTAACAATGTTTGCCCACATGTCGTTTTAACCCTTTGAGTGTTTAGTCCGTAGTAAAATAGAACAAAAACAACCCGAGATGTTTGAAATAATTAATTTACTTAGATAATTTACTTGCAGTACATTACTGAACCAATAACGACGAAAAATTTTCGACAATTCAAGCTATTGCAACTTCCTTAAAAGAAAGATCATGCAGTAATTCACTTGGTCGTGCTTTTAAGCGTAATATCTTCACTTTTATGATCTTGTTCGTTCTTTTTTTTTTTTTCTAGAGATGATTTTACATCATCGCAGCGAGTGGGAAAGTAAAGATGTAAAAATTCAAACGTTTCTGAATGCAATAAAAAACCTTTTTCTCGTGTCTAGATCTACAACGATCCTAGAGAGATCTCCTCTTTAAACGATCTTATTAAATTCTGAACGTTAGAGTTAAATGACAAAGTTCAATAAAGCGGTGGAAAAAATCGTACAGCAAATTCCAAGGGCTCCTTGCAAAGAAGAGATCTCACTCTTCAAAATGACTCCTCAAGATTTCTCTCAATGTTTTCGGAGATGCTTGAATTTTTACAATTCTTCTCACTTTCCTATTCGCCTACACGTGCAAAATCATTTCTGAAAAGGAAAACTCGAAGGACAAACTTTTCACAATTATTGTGCGATAAATACGCGTTCCAGTGAATTTCAACATCAATTCACATTCCTGACAACACCATTTATGTTCCGTAATTGGAAATATGTTAAGAGCAACGTTCCATTATGACTCTACCCTGCACGTCGATAAAACCGTCCGCTGTCCGAGGGTTAAAAACGCAAGTTGACAGTAATCGCGAGTGATCACTCGCCCCGAGTCGAAAGGTCAGCGCGGTTTGCGATTTTTCCGAGCTACATTCCGAGATAAACGCATTCTACCTCGTCGAGACATATTTCGAACAACGAGATTCGAAAGAATGGGGGCGAAACAGGAGGAGAAAGGAAAGACACGGGAGACAAACGATCCGAAGGAGGAAGGCAAACAAATTTTCCGTCCCGTGCCGGGGCGGAAAATTGTTTCCCGGAAACGTTCATGAATTTTTACCCAAAGTTCCCGCGCTATCGCGATTCGAGTGAGAATCCCGCCCCGTCGTCGTGAAAAGTTGACGAGCGCGGGTGGTTCCCCGTAAATTGTACGCCGTACCAGCAGCTGTCTAATCCGTCACGGATTTGCCGAGCGGCCGCGCTTGCAAAACTGTTCTGGCCAGCGAAACTACGTTGAAATTTCACTTCTCCCCGAAGAATCTCGATCGAGTCCCGTTTACTTTTTAAACTCGTCGGGGCAACTCGTCGCGAGCGGAGACACTGCGAAACCTCGCTCGAGCGCTTGCAAAATTGGACAACGGACGGCGGGGAGAAAGTTTCAGGAACGCAAGCTCGAAGTAGTGCGCGTCGAAGATTAAAACTCGAGATCGCGGCGAATGTTCGGCGACACAACGTCCGCCGTCGCGAAACCGAGATGACGATTCCTCGTAAACGAATTTATGATTGATTAATTTTACTTCGCTCGGCGACCTTTATTCGCTTCGCAGCCGCTGAAAGAACGAGGACGAGAACGAAGATCGGAAAATTGGCGATGAAAACCTTGTTCCCTCGTCGTCGGAGGGGATGAAACAGACTTTCGAAGTGGCGCACGAAACGAGAGGCTGGGTGAAGTTTCTGGAATTTTTTTCTAAAAAATTACGCAACAACAAACTAATAAACTCGAGGCAGATTTTTCCCAAGAAGATAAACGGAGATCGTGCTGGAGAAGTTTTCCTACTACTGAACGTTGATACTCGGCAGACACTTTTCTTCTTTTTCTCTAATTTTTCAACGAAGTTGATACTGCAGAGAAATTTGCTCGATAATCGAATAACTATGGGCTCCCGATATTCGTAAAAAAAAGGGTCGTTGAAAGTTGGAACGATATTTTTACGATATTCAGGCCGAACAAAAGAGACGAAGTAGTACGAATTACCGTAAAATCACGTAATATCGCTTCGAACGTCGCATTCTTCTTGGACAGAATACCGAAGAAATCGACGCCGACGATTTCTTCGAATACCTCTACGTCTCTCTCTCTCCCTTTGTTCCAATTTTTTAACTCTCGAACATATCTTTCTTTTTTTTTTTTTTTTAAATAAACGCGTCACTTTTCAAACGACGATCGTTTCACAGTTTCCGGTAGAGGCACCTACGTACGTCCGTTTATTCCCTTCTCCACCAAATCCTTACTCGAACCGTGATCCGTAAATCGATCGTTTCAACGGCATTCTTCCAGTGTCTTTCATCCCCTGGAAAATACTCGTCCGATCGAGCTTTAGAAAAATATCCCGGTTCGGTCTCTGTTTCTCGTCGCCCGGGTTTTCGTCGCTCGCCGCGGCGAACCGCTTTGTAAATACGTTTTCACGCCGTTTGTTCACGCCGCACTGCGAAACGACGACGACGGCTCATGATTGCGTTTCAATGATTCCAATTGTCCATCCGTAACGAGCGTATAATCTGGTTACCCGCTGGTTCTCAAACGCACAGCGATCGTTCCTGCGTGTCGTTCGCGATCTATCGCGTTCGCACGCAGAGTTGACGAGAACGACGAAACGATTTACATTGTCGGATGGGGGACAATGCGACGCAGAATGAAGGAGGACGAAGGAACAACCAGTTGCCAGAGTCGTTCGTACGTTCGTCGCGTTTCGTTCGTGCCTTTTGCTCGAGTTATTTCTTCTTGAAAATCGGCGGAAGGGAAGACAGAGCGGCGCGCGGTGGCGTATTCCGACGAGAATACCGTCTCGTCGGGAACCCGTAGCGACGATCTCAGCGCGGAAGGTGTCGCGTCGGAGCAACCGCGTCGCGTGCTGGCGGTTCGCGCACTGTTGGCTCCGTGGAATTCTGCGAGCCTCGTCTCCTACAGGAGTTCTCGTGACAGCCTGTCCTGGTAATGCGCAGACGCTCGTTTCTCTTGCGTTTTCCCTCGAACGAGGAAGGGTACGCTTCGTTCATCAAATGACCATTTACGCGTTGATTCCTTTCGAATTTCGGCTGCCTGCCGTTCGATCGTCCCGACGTACTCCTCCCGTGCAAAGACGATTCCGCAACTTTCCTCATCCTCGCGAACTGAAATTTTCCACTTCCTTTCTTCCGGCAAACGTTCTCAAACTTGTGCCAGACTTGCGGGAAGGAACTTGCGCGAGAAAGAATACCTCAGCAGCGCGCCCCGCGGTCGGCACCATCACCACGGACGATGATTTTCTTTTTCTCTCAGAGAGAAAGCTTTTTCGTTGTTTGTTTCGTTCCGAGCAAAGGTGAATTCGCGATTTCTCTGACGAGATCGTGGTTTGTTCTTCTCGTCGATGAATAATCGTGAGCGGGAAAAATTTCGAAACACACCTTTAGTTAGATGATGTTTTTATTAGGTGTATCTACATGAAAATGAGGGAGCGTCGATTGTTTCCGAAAGCACAAATAAATTGGCTCGTTCCGGGAACGGCGAATGCAATTTCCACGCGTCTTACTCGCAGCCGGCCATGCAAATACGCGACAGACTCGCCGAAGCAGACGGTAACCATGTTAGCAGTCAGTTGCCGTAACCACGACGCTCCCCAATATCCTTTGCTAATTTCAATCGATCGTTTGTCTCATGCCCGGACTCAAAATAATTCCATAAACGATCGCGCGGGTACGCGAGTCCCGGCCCGAAATGGTAATTTTGTTTCCCAGCTTGCTTCCCAACCGTCCCCGGCGCGGCTACTCTTTCAATTGGAAAGAAACACGGTTTCCAACGTATCAAATTAACGTTTCGTTTTATCCCGTTTAATGGGGGAATTGAGAGGGAGCTCGGAAAGAACGAGAAAAGGAGGATCTCGCTAAGAGAGATAGTGTAACTGACTGCGAGAATTAGAAGAGAAGAAATTAGAAAAGAAGAAAATTGAAATTAAATCGTTGGCAAAATAACGATGGACTAATTTAGGAATAGGTTAGTTTACCAACATTATTGAAGAAACCTGTTTCCTTTACATATTATTGCAATTAACACAATTGTTTGGATATTTTACATGTTTGATAACAAATTTAAATATTACATAAATTTACAAATAAATTTTACTGTAGATGAGTATCGCCGAATACGCGATCTCGTTGATGAATAAATTTTTATTTCGTCGTACAAATTGTCATTCTGTAAATTCGAGATTGTCTGCTGCTTGATTGCCGATTTGAATTTCAAAGGGAGACAACGATGTTCTGAAGCATAATTGAAGAACAGTACGTGTTTGAAATTAGTCTTTTTCAAAAAATATTAAAATTGAATCATTTATAAATATGTAAAAGACACACACATATATATATATATAAATGAAGAATACAAAAGAACACTCCACCAGTTAATACTTAATACTATTATTTATACGATTTAAATCTACGAGAATGACCGAAAAAAGTTGAAAAATTATCAACGCCAACAACTCAAAGTCTCTGAAAAAAATTAAGATGAAGCGAAATCACAGATTCGATTCTCTCTCTTCTCAGAAGACGCGATTACGCGTTGTAGATCGAGTTCTAAGGAGTTTCGTAGCGGCAACTCGTGCAATGAAATTTATGCAAATCGGCTCCAATCGAGTTATCCTATTGCAAGCAAGTTGCTCCAGCATCGGAAGTTGGATCTTTCAAGGTCCTGTCCGAATGTCATAGACGAGTCAATCGAACGAACGCCGCCGTTTTACTTCCGTGGACGACGCGAAGCGATTGCCTCGGATACTTCGGAGAATAGAGATCGGATACAAGACGGAATGTTGGGTCACCAGAGAGAGAGAGAGAGAGAGAGAGAGTGGCCTTTGTACTAGATGTCAGCCACGAACTCGCTGCAGTTCCAATTTGCTTTGCTAGTTTGTGCATGTCATCTATCCACGGACGGGTACGGACGCTCGATCCTCGCTGTTATTAGATTACGAAGACATTACCAATGAGAGCTGGCTGTACGAAACGGCGACACATGGTTACGTGATTACGCACGTCCGTCCAACTTGCACTGTTCGACCGCACAAAAGCCCAGGCTCTCGCAACTCCGCCAATATTGCACGTTCGCGCTTTCTTAGAGATCGACACGAACGACGAGGAACTAGTTGGCGAAATACACGGCGCAATGGATTCTATTCGAGGACGAGGCGGCGACGTTTCTTCTTGTCCCTTAAGCTGACTTAAAGCTCGACGCTTTAACGCTTCGATCGATCGTTCGTCGATCCGGAGAAGCCGAAGATCTGTCATCGACTATTTGTCACTTGTTCAGTTGCACGAAGCTGATGCTTTGTGGAATTTTCTCTGTCTTTTAATACTTATAATAATAATGATACGTATTGGAAAATTAGCAAATCAAGATACAATAAAAATTTAAAAGGACAAAGACAAGCAAATTATTGATTTCTATTTGGTTTAATAAATTACTTTAAATATCTATGTTATACCTATTTATTCTATTCCTGAGTTGGAAAAATTCAGCTCCCACTTGCATCTTAATTACGGATCGTCTAATAAAATTAGATTCGTACTCTCGAAACAGAAATTTTTGTTTTCTCAAGCTTTTCTGTCGGTTTCCAATTATGCGTCAACTTCAGAAAATTCGCGCGAATCGCGTAATTTGGACTTACGATGTTACTCATGCGATTCACGACGAATTTGTCCAGATGTTACGTTCGAAACTGTTAAATTGCGTTAATGCTTCGTAGCGGTGGCTCGGTTTGTTTTTATCAGGTGCCCCGCGTGCTTTGTTAAGTATTTTAACCCATTTGCATCGCCGAACATTTAGCAAATAATGCCTGTCCTGAGAAACAGTTGGCCGACAATGAGTCAGTGAGAATTTTAGTCGGCGAATAAGGTGTAAAACATGAATCAGCGAAAATAAAGGAGCAGAGAAAAGTTCAATACAATAAAAAAAAAAAAAAAACATAAAACAGACTTTAATTCATATATTTTACGAGAAATCTAAATGAGAAAGTATCCTACGGGAAAATTAAACATAGTTTAACACTTTCTAAAAATTAAACAATTGTCAGCATAAAAAACAAACATGACCCCTTCGATATCAAACAAAAAGAATTTTCATCTGAAATATTTTTTCACATTTCTGATACTAACAGGAATAAACACTTAAAACGGACACGCTACATGTGCATCATCCTCCCCAGTATTAGTAGAGAATGATAACTATTTCTCTTGAGATCAATCAATTATGAACGATTTGGTAAATTACACGTGGTCAGTTATTACATAGACGGTACGGGTTCATCGTGTAATTTTAGTCATCATGTTAATTTCTCAACACACGAAGAAAATAAAACTCGACGTGTGCTGAAAGCAGTATTCAACGTAGCTCAATTTGAAGTTACTTAAAAGTTGAAAGGAAAAGGCAATTGAACGCACAAAGTCTCGAAGTTTTGAAAAGTCCTCTGACGCAATTGCTTTTTACGGAATGCTCCGCGTTCCCGATTTTCCTCGCAAGCGGATCTTGGATTCGCGAGTTTTATCCGGTTGAAGGACTCTAATGGCTCGATCCTCGATCTCCTTGCGTAGGCGCGCCCTGACATTTATTGAGCAAGGAGCTGAGAGATCGATCTCGCAACTTATTGCAGAGAGTGAGCTGCCGCAATATTTGCAGACAAGTGTACATAACATCTCTGCAAGTCACTTCCCCGAGAAATATCGCAGATCACTCGCTAGTGAACCGTTCAAGCTTCGCTCAAGTAACCCGTTCAAGAAATCGAACTCCGTTTATTTGAGTTTTTAAATTTTCGTCAATAATTGATTACACGAATGGTTGTTGGTTGAATCCTCTTATTTGAACCTGAATTGTATTATATCTATATATAACACAATTTTATTAATGATTTATTATTAATTTATCATAATATTATATAAATTATTTTGAACTTTAATTGGAAATTATTTGCATTTCGACAGGTTCTGATGCGTTTGAACAATATTCGTTAATATTGCAGGCGAAGAAACCAACGTAGACTAACGATAGTTTACAATGGGGCTATTAGAGTAAGACAATACTCTATGCATTGTTTTAAATCTGCCCTGTCCTAGAAATGTATGAGAAAGAGAGAAGAGCGATGAGGACGACTGTAAAGAAAAAAATTAGCAAAACTTTGGATTTGGATATCACGAAGAGAACAATGCGGTGTAGAATTGGCGAACAATATATAATAGAATAGCGGACAAAGTGGAGAACAGTGTAGAATAATGCACAGTATGATGTAGTTTGGTAATCTAGTCTAACTTTATATGTCAATTAAAGTCCATTTCTGTTGCTACATGTTATCTAAGATATTATCTTGATTTGCTTACGAAAATTTTTCACTCTCGCATCAATGAATAATGATTAAGCAAGAAATTAATAAATAACTTAATATTTTTACTATATAGACTTTAGTATATATCATGATTTCTTTACTTTACTCAAAACAATTTGTATCGATTTTCGTTTGCACTTTATACGCGAGTAAGCGAAAAATTTCTTATGTAACAATTTTTCATATAAATGCGACATCAACAAATATATTGGTGCTCGATTATGTTCAATATTACATCAGGGTTACATAGATTATTATATTCACAGTGAAAAAAGATTTGTTATATTCACAAAGAGAGAAAAGATTAATTGTTTAGTAATTAATTATTGAAACAATTTTTCTTATTCGAAATTAGTCTTTGGGTAGGACATTTTTGAATTGAAATGAAACAAAAAAATTTCGCGAATTTTACACTTGATGAATCTCGAGAAAAATATCAATTCCGGCTCGTGGAAATGATGTGTAACACTAATGGTACACTAAGAGTTTAAAGATTAACCAATCGAAAGTAGATTTTTCAATTCTAATCCCCGACACTTTCAAATTTATCCTTTCACTGTTGTTTCAAATCGAATAGTCGAATCTATTAGCATTCGCGTTGCCCAGTCAGAAAATTCTTCCATTTTTCATCGTTAGGAGACGAACTCAACACTACTGAGATCGATTCTATCCGAAGGAAGCGCGCGTCGTATTCTCGCTGGGAAAAAATATTATAGCTTTACATTTCAAATTTCCAACGACATCGTAATGCGATTGCGTTGAACGGCTGATAAAAATTCCACGACGGAAAGATCCGTCGTTGGAAAGTCGTTTCATTAGACGCCGAGGGTCCCTGATATGACCCTTCGGTAGCATTACTCGGACAACGTTTATTCGTCGCGTTACTGAGAGCGTTGTAAAGGAAACGCAGGTGTCGTTTTTCTCTGCCACATTGAAGAATACACGCCGCCTTTTCCGGATAAACGTCAGTTTATTCGTTGATAACTACTACTATTCTTGCGCCCACTCTGAGATGAATGCATTTTTTCTGTCACGATTTATTTCATACACTTCATATTTGCCAGACGGTGCTGATTGCCGTTTCAATGCAACGAAACTCGACAGAATAAAAAAAAAAGTTATAAGAGGAAAAAAGAAAGAGAGAGCTTTAGCAAACGAGAGATCAATCAGTGAAGAAACGGTGATGTTGAATTCAAATTCTTGAAGCGAAACGACGCGATTGACAAAAGTTCACGTTTTCTGTTTCTTCGTGAAATTTCACGCATACACGTGCATACAGATAAAGAAACGACAAATATTTGGATTGTGAATAGATGGCGATAGAAGCTACGGACGTGGGAACGCAGCAATGGAAATGCAAAATCGACGGACAAGTTCCAGAGTGATTTCTGGATTGTCCGCTGGTCCGGTAGGTTAACTACAAGTCACTGTGTCGCAGGGCCGTGTCGATCTTTCGAACATTCGACATATGTACGTATGTAAATATGTGCGAGGTATGAGCACATGCGAAGCAGCATCGATCCAGTGTCAATTTCCTTCGATTTTCATTCTACTGCACACGTTTCTCCTATCTGTTTATTATCACTGAAAGTGATTTTAGCAGGAATGATTCAGAAAATCGGGCCTCTTGAGGTGCAACGCTGATGCAACGAAAATTAGCGATTGGTTGATTTGGGTCACGTGATTCGCGAGTGGGAGTGGCGTTGTCTGGTACTGAGCGATCGCGCCTGTAATTTGTTTTGTGTCGATTCAAACGTTTGCATATCGATAAAATTTTATGGCAAAAAAGTCGTCTTCGTTTCCTAGTCAGAACAGTTGCTTCTGGGCCTTTCAGTGAGACGAATCGTACTGGGGTACAAGTCGTGCAGCTTTTTCCGTTGCGTCATCTTCTTGCGCAGAAAATCAATTTATAGTTTCGTATGAGCGTAAAAAGCGAGTAATCCTTCGAACCTAAGGGAAAAGAGCACGAAGAAGCTACACGTATTTTCCTTGTGAAATTAAATCTCGTCTCTTCCAAATAGACAAGTGCGAGGTAATGTCGATTCAATTTATTTAAATAATTTTCTCCTTCTAATAAGTTTCCCTTTACGGATGAAATTGTTCCTTATAATTGATAGTTTATGCAAGCAGCAATTAATATAACACAGTCTTGATAGACTGGAGTAATGAAGTTTTAGGTAATCAATTAACTTTCAAAGTGTCAAAATGTTACATGATTTTACATTCTCTCTCTCTCTCTCTCTCTCTCTCTGTGCAAAATGTTTGCAACGTTTTCACTCATAAATGGTAATTTTTTGAAAGGAAAAGATGAGAATGTTGTAATATTTCTCATAGCTAAAATGATAAAAAATTATTAGTTAAATTATTATGTAAGATTTATGAATGAAAGAAGGGATAGTATGAATACAATTCCTGAGCTCTGTCAGAACACAAAATGTTTTGTAAAACACAAACTCTAACATCTCTTTCTGTCTATAACAATAAATGTCAATTTTCTCTGATTTTCACTTGATCGTGCATTCAATCGAACGCATTTTCCCTTTCACGTCGATTTTATAAAAGTTAAACACCTCGAAAATTCTTTATTAATTTGGATAAATATTAGTTTTAATATTAATATCGTACTAGCACCGTGGATGCCTTGCACGGCTTGAATTTTTCTAGAAATAGGATCATATAAATCCCGAATAAAAGAATTATATTTAATCGGATATTACGCCGTATTTCATGCGGAAACTCTTCAAGTACTTTTAGAGAAGCTGGAGGAAGACATCTAACTCCAACCATCTTTTCAAAAGTTTGCTGATTGTACTGACCAGAATCACTTGAACTTTATGCCACTTAGATCGCAATTTCTACCACTTCACAGTTATATAATAATCTCAATTGCACAGTACATTTAAAGTAAATGGATTAAGTAACTTTCACGCTTTAATAGAAAATTAAGAATTTCAAGAAAGCGCGAAATGCATATAGATATAAAAAATATGCAAAGTATCGTACCTATTGTAATATTCAGTGGACGATGACTGAACTGTCGACTTTCACGTGGACTTTCTCAGAATAATTAAAAGAATAGAAACTCGACAGCAAATTGTTTTGCATATCAGATGAAGGACTCACGAGAAAAGGAGAAAATTTTAACAAATTTTGAACTCAACATCTTTTCGCGTGCTTCTCTGTGTGCTTCTTATTATTGGCCATGTCGAATTGTGAATTAAAATTTTCCGAGTTTCACATTTATCTTGATACGTGAGAAAATATGAAGTTGTAACGTTATACACACATATGTATATAAATTGAAAATTATATTTTTGTTTTCTAAAAAGTGCTAAAACTTGACGTTCCCTCATTTTCTTCTGATATTATAGAAAACACTATACTTTGAATATTTTACGTTATTTACTCATATTACGCGCATTTTTGCACTTTCAAGTCTTCTGAAATGCATAAATCCACCAAAACTATCAAAGTGATCAGAGATGACAAATTTATAATTTTTTGGAGTAACTTTGCAGACTTACAACCCTGCGTTTTTAGAAATTTGACTAATTTTTGTAAAATTATTCGTAAAAAGAATTTGTATTTTTTATTGTGTTGTAAATTTTGTTCTATTCCTTGCACTCTATTTCTTCCGACACTTTAATCGTCAGTAGTGTTAATGATGTGAAATTTCTACTTAAATTTCATTTGCTAAATTAAACTTATAAAAATATAAATTCACACAGAAATCCACTTGCTTACATTTTCATTATTTTGTATCGTTTATTTCCATGATTTTATCTTTACACAAAAAGCCAGATTGATGGTCTCAAAAAAGGTGAAAAGGAAACAGACGTACAATCCTCTAAACTGAAATGAACGAAAAGGAGAATTTCTCCTCGAAGTAATTACACGTATTTCCAACTACGGAATGTCAATGGTAAGTCGCGAAATTAAATATTGTTTTTGCCTAATACGGAAAAAAAATCAATAGATAAATAAATCTTTGCGACGAAATGTTGTTACGAAGAGGAAGCGCTCCGCGCTCAATTAAGTTCCTTTCCAGCGTAAATCTCGTTTGCCTGTCGAGAAAATTCTCGCTGGACTCATTTGCGAAGATCACGCTGAAGCAACATTCCGGAGGCAGAGAGAGAGAGAGAGAGAGAGAGAGAGAGAAAGACCCTCCAAGGTTGCGCTTCGAAATGCAGACGCGAGTGATCGAGAATCGACCGAGATGAAAGTGCTCCCTGTATGTGTTCAGCTTTTCAGAAACTCTTTGTACCACTTATCCGTAAAAGGTACTTAAAATCGAAGGTACATGCGACCTGCAACCGGCTCGAAATTTCGCGATCGAACTTAAGAGCTGCGTGTGTTTCGTAATGGGATAGCGGACAGACGCGGTATGAAAGTCCAGCGTATGGTTACAAGTGTTGATTTCGTGTGAATTATCCCTCATTGTCGTTAACATTGAAGTTAACAAAAAAACTGCACGATTCGTACCCCAGTACGATTCGTCTCACTGAAAGACCCAGAAGCAACTGTTCTGACTAGGAAACGAAGACAACGCCACTCCCACTCGAGGTCTACCACGTCCCCTCACGAATCACGTGACGCAAATCAACCAATCACTAATTTTCGTTGCATTGGTGTTGCACTTGAAGAGGCCCGATTTTCTTGGTTACCGCCGCTAAAATCACTTTCAGTGATAAAATGCTCGGTAGAGAAACGTTTAATATTAATTTAACTGCGTTTGCGACAAAATGTGATCACTGTATGTAGACGAAGAGTATAACTAAAATGTTTTTACAACGTGTAGCAGATGGCAAATTGAAAACATTTTTTTTTTCTCGAAAATGCTACAAATTATCATAGTATGTAAAAGTATCGAATAATTTGTACTGTATAGAAAATTTATGATTAACGTTTTAGTTACGCTTTTCATCGTAGATATCAAATATTTCTAGAATACTGCGAAAAGCCTCACTCGATGCATCAATCGGAGCTTGATGTTTGAAATTATGAACTTTGCCGTAACATACAGGCCATTGTATTTATGGATCACCTGCTGTTTCTTGTTTTCAGTACGTGGTTCACGTAAGCAGAGAAAATTTTCAGTTTTTTTTCGACGTGCAATCAATGTCGGACAATATTTGTAATTCACATTCGTTGTATCCAGCGTACTTTAAAACTGGAAATTCTCGTTTTTCAATACCGTCCTTTCCGGTAATTTTTAATTAAGCATCATTTGATGAAAGATAAATTAATATTAACCGTTACGTGGTATCGCAGGATCACAGACGACTATGATAAAATGCATTAAAAATACTGCAAAAATTTCAATTGCTTGTATTTTCTCTGATAAACGTTAGTTATGAAATCAAATCAAATGGAAAATATTAAAACTGAGCAATGTAAAATATAAATTTTCGTGGCTTCGAATATTCAATGATACGAGCCAACGATTAATCCATTTTCTTTTTAATCTTTTTAAATAAGCATTAGTTACCGTAATCTATTACATCCTGTCAGATGCAAAGTTATACGTAACCTGTAGTCATTAATCTTCAATTTGAACAACTGAAATTTAAAATGCGAGTTTAAATTCCATAAAATTACAATTTGTTTTCTCTTATCTAATTGATCGATATCGCCGATATTGTAAGCCAGAGAGTTAGATGAAGTTTGCAATTAATCTTTCAACAAAAAAATGCAAATGCTTTAGGTCCATGCGATGATTTCGAGTGTCCTCTCCTTTGGCGCGCGCGGCGTTCCATCAGTTACGGAAATCGAATCAACAAGAAGATGAATTCTTTTATCATGGTACAGCGACAGATCAAAGCCGATCCGATTTTCCGATTCTTCGTGACACGTGCTCTTTGTGTTTCAAGCCGGATAAAAACGATCCAATGTAACTGAGAAATCGCAGCAGTCGTGCGATCAAAATCTTTGAATATTCATGTACGCAAATAGTCGTTTCTCGAGAAATTTGCAACAATTGACCGAAGCGAATGTCGTTCTCATTATTAAGTAAAGCGACAAAGTTCGTACGAACTTTTAAGATTGGATCCTCTGTCAAACAATCAGTCTATCTAATATTTTACACAAACCAAATAAATAAAGTTTCTTTTTCCCCCTGTTGATTTATTATCTTGGAATATTTGTGCAACATTTGCGTATTATCTTTTTCATGGATATTGGATTTGAATGTGCGAGTATATACAGAGTGTCTCGTCAAACATGACCACTGTTATTATTATTCGCAGCGAAAAATAATAAAACGTCTGAATGATGGAAGTTCGAAATTACTTTCTTCTGCAAAAATGCGAGCATCTGTCCGTCGATCTAACGATCGTCGAACTCTTTTGAATATTCTTTCTGTTGTGGAAGTGGTAGAAAATATATTTTGTTGTTAGACGCGTTTGCAAAGCTGGTCTTCTGTTTCTATTTCATTTTCATGAACCAACTGTTTCGCGTGACTTGTACGTAGAAGTCAAGAGGCGTTAGATATTCAGTTTAAAGCAATCGTCAATGTGCATTTCAGATTTACTGGAATAACCATAGTGTACAGGAATTAGTGACACACGTATTTTCAATGTTCAAAGAAATAATTTACTCCGCCATTTCACAAGCTATCGTGAAAGTAAATGAGAAGCTTTATTTATGCAGTTTTGACTCTTCGATCACAGCTACTTCCGTTTTCGAGAATAATTTCGTTTATTTCTCTTAGCTCGTTATTTTAACCTTTATTCTAGCTATCTGTTCAGATATCACAGGTTTGTCATATCGTACAATACCAAACATGTACCACCATAATTAACAAACTTCCGGGTTTTATGCAAATTTTTTTTTTTAAAGATAAAACAAAATCTCGGTGAAAAATTGTTTTACGTATATACCAAACATGACAAAGAGTTATGATAAAATAATATGAAAAACTATGATAAATAACACGACAAAAACTATGGTTTGAATATTTTATATACGTTCGATTTCACGCTTTGAAATGTTCTATAAATGCATAAAAATCCGCAGTCTATTTTATTAGCAATCTTCTCGTGTTCACTGAAAAGAAACGTTCAAGCTATTGGCTAAATTTAGATACGATGTTCTCTCATACTACAAAAGTTAATTATCCTACAAATATAAAATGTTATATTCAACTGTTTTCTGATAACCCGAATTTCAATTTATAATTAAAAAATAATTGTTTTTTTTCAGTTTTGCGACTATAAACAAATTTATCTTATTTGACATTAACTCTATTGATACTATATATTTTATTCAAATATCGAATGAATAGTGTAGCGGCCCTACGATTCCTCGACTACGAGTTTCGAACACTTGACTAGCACAAGCCGCAAGTGGCTGCGTGCCTAGCGTCGAGGTCCTACCGATCTCCGATGTTTAAGCAAAGCAGCATGCGGAACTCCGCTAGGAGGGGAGGAGGCCCAGCCTAGTAGCCGGGGCTAGTTATAACAACAAGCGTCTGGGGTTAAGGAGTCGCTGCCATCAGCCCCACTGGGATGAGTCTAGGCAGTGACTTCGAGACGAAACGCCATCGCCTTTCTTCTCACTTTCTCTCTCACTCCTTCTCTCCTTCCCAGCAGCATCCTGGGTCCTTTAAATTCTTTACAGTTCCCTAAAAATAGTTAAGATACTAAATAATAGTGGGAGCCTCAGAGGATTTCTAATTGACATTCGTTTTATTTAATGTATTTATTATATACATTACACAATTTTATTTATTTTACTTATCAATTTAAAAAATAAATTTCTTAACGCAGTCAAAATTGCAGTAACTTCTCGCTATATATTTTACTTTTGAATATTTAGAAACCCCTCTTTTGTCCAATGGCATATAATTTTTAGATAAAGGATCGGTATTGATATCGATGGACGTGGATTCTCTTTTATCGACGTTCGATCATTTCCAAAAAGTTTGTACCTTTCAAGTACGTGTGATTTTGACAAACAATCTTTCCCAAAGGCAACTGCGACATTTCTAGAATGGTCAATCTTGTTTTTGACACAAAATTTAATGCACGCCATTTGCTCGATGAATTTCAATACGATGGAAATCGTCATGCCTCCAAATCTTGTGTAATCAGTCTCGCATAATCAATAAAGTTATGAATTATTTATTCAATTAGTTTGGAATAAACAACACACCGAGTCGAAATTCGAAACACGAATTTCACGAAATAAAAGAAATTGATACAACCGATGAAACTGTTTTTATCATTATTTGCAGATTTGTTCTGGACTTTTTGAACGGAGTAGTAAATTCAATTTTTGTCACTGATAATTATTTTGCACGGAGTGAGTTTCGTAACACGACGACTTGAAATATAATTCGTGAATAGTTATTGTTACGTAAAATTGTGTTTTTCGACTTTTAACCAACAGACAATAATTCAATGATCGTAATCATTTCGATTTGCAATCGTTCGACAGTATGCACATCAATAAGCGATATTTGGGTTTTATTAACAACTTTTTTAATTGAGACTCTCGGTCAGCGATATCGAATCGTTCTGAAAAATCTTGCCAATAACCAGACCTAAACCAACAACTATTCTCAATTTAAAAAAGTTATTGGTGGGACTCGAATGTCATATCGAACCGTACACTATCGAATATATGGTTGCAAATCGTAAAATCATCAAAGACAGTAAAGTTCGCTGGTTAAAAATCGAAAGACAAATTTTTATAAACATCTTAAAACCGAAAGGCGGTAACAAATATAGACGGAAGTTGTTTGGAATTATGAGCTTCGTAACATGTTAAATATTTACCAATGAAACAGAAATGAAACAGAAAGAGTTAAAAATATTGTAGGATAAAAACAAAATTTTGTCAAAATTAAGATAAAATGCTTCGTGATAGGCTCGTAATTACGATCGAACCATGACGCAAGATGTCCAGATTTGAACGAATCCTCAAAAATCTGTTGGATTTGTTTCAAGGCGTCGATACATCGAGAGGACTGTAATAACAAAGCAACGAAAGCATACTAGGTAGAAATATATAATAGTATTCGAAAGGTATAAGGATCATTGAACTGAGAACCCAATCTGCTAATCTGCCTTCCGCAGGCAGTGGCAGCGACGTGGCAGTCAAAGTTCAAGGTGTTATCAAAGTGAACTCCAAGATCGAGGATGGTAAAACGGTGATGTTAAGTAGTTGTGGATAAGAGGATTCCTACTGCGGGAGAATCAGGTAACGTGGCATTTAGACATGGTTGAGTCCATTCCGTTGTGGAGGCAGGTGTCAAAGTTCGGACCGAAGCTGAGTCGTGAGAAATCTGTTTCTCGATTTCAATGTATCAATACCATTTGTCAATAGAAACGAAGAGGAAAGGTCCATGGAGTGATCGGAGTGCTCTTGAAGAACCAATTTGTAATTCAAATCATAAAGTATTCGTTCGTTTTAATCAAACGAAACTTCGTTGCTGAGTGAAATTGCATAATACGAACGCTTCGACATTTCAGAATAAAAACGATAGACATCCCGTTTAAAATAAACGGTCCATGTTGTATAAAATCTTTTGACAGTAACAATCGCGAAACGTGAGTCCAACAAACTGGAATAGCGGCGCGAAAGTAAAATACGAGCGACTGAACGGCTCGTTATATTTACAGACTGGGCCATTAAATAGTGGAGAATAGTTGAACGGAGAATTTGGTGTAAAATTTTTTCTCCCGCAGCTTCGTTTTCAAAGAAATTGAGCTTGAAATACAACATGTATAAGAAAGTTATTCGATCTAACTGTTGCAAGTATTGATTGAAATTGAAACGAGAAAATTGCGCGGTAATTTGACAAATTAAAGAGCGAAAGTGCGCTAGAATCCGTCAATTTGTCCTTAATTCGTCGAATTGAGTTGTACGAGGATAACATTTCCGATACTCGCACGATAATTGCGTCATTTTCAACCGACAGAAACAATTAAGAGCAGACGATGTGACAGCAAAGTTGCACAATCGCAATCGCATAGAATCAAACTGATCGAATCTCGTTCCAGATCCGAAGATGAAAAAAATTTTACAGCAAATTTTTCGTTTATGCCTTCGCGTCTAACCACCTCCGCTGTTAACAACTCACTCTATATTCGAAATTGCTGTTCCACTTGTATTATACTTCTACATTCTAGAAACTAGAAATATTTTCGCAACTATTAATTACACGGGGAAATGTTCGAAACAAGAGTTAAATGGTTTCAGAGGGAGTATTACTTCATATAACGAGAATTACTGCGGAAGAGGTGTGCGAAATCACATAAAGGGCACGTGTAGGCTCATATATACAGTCCTCGGATAAAATTACGTCGCGCATTTACGTGAAAAGTGAAAACACGATTTTCAAATTGTCATTAGGAGAACGTTTAATTATGAAAATCTTTTTCATTTCCATAAATGAATCAATTTGTTATTTGGCTGTTTGAGAGCGATTTATCCTGATTCACACGACACTGTGTTCTATGATATAAATATAACGTAATATAATTAATAAGTATGATATAATTTTCTGGTTAATTGTGTTTTAAATAAATGCGCGTTGATAAGCTGAAAAAGACTGTACAAGGTCGAAATAACATTTCCAACATCTCAAAAGTTTCTTCTTTGTTACATAACCTACAATTTTACGAGAAAATCCGCTACGTTCTTCGAGTGTTAATTAAGATACGGTTCTGAAAGATTAAATCACCGACTGACATTCAATTTTAATCAATTGCTGGCAAAAGGAAAAAAAATTGCACAAACTTTCCTCGCTACCTAATATTTTTTAACGACGCGTTCGAATTTCAAAAGAGACATTTCCTCCTCTCGAAGCAGGGCGGATAATTAAAATACAAATCAGTGAAATTTACAAATTTGTTTGATTGGCCCACTTCCTGTGTAAACGCCGGTAATTTCACGTGAAATTCTCTTCGTTTCACCTTTGTTTGTTTCAAGTTCCACGTGTTAATGCATTTTCCACTAAAATTCTGTGTATATTTGTTCCCAACGGAAGGAGAACAACGTTATCCTCGATTATATTATACGCGTATGTCGTTCCAAGTTATTTCCTTTTGTTTCATGACAGAGCAACCTCCATTCATTCGTCGCATTATCAATTCATACGAACTTTTGAATCGGCTAGTATGATCGAGGATTACACAGCAGCGGATAATTCCCAAAGCGCGAAACTTGAAATTGCGTCGTGTATCCCGAGTAAAAACATCACTATGTTTGGTAACTTTGCCGTAGCTATCGAATGGTTTTATTCAGATGAATAACTCGATCGATACGAAAATAAGACGTGGCAATTTTCAACGTGACGCTTGTAGGTGTTAAACAAATTAAAAATCCGTAATCTTAATACGCGCGACTCGTATATCACAACTTAGAGTTGAATTATTTAATTTTGTGGCTCTTTTAATTTCTTAACTGTCTGTCGAAACTTTTTATTAATAATTTGTATTCACTTTATTAAAAATGTCAAGTAAGGTTCAATGACATAAACTGTTAAGAGGTTAAATAAATCTCAACGACAATTTTAGTCGATAAATCCTTGTAGGATTCGCCATTTTATGTGTAACAAACGACGAATGTAGGAGGAACGTAATAACCATTAAACATTCGCTGACATTTGCTGACATTCGCAAATATTATGCCATGTAGCTCGATTAACATTAAACAAACTAGAATTTTGTCGAAGTGAGAAACGAACGAATACTCACTCGTTCCATTCTATCGACCAAATTCGTACTCATTTATTACACTAATGCTTGTTCGGTATAATAAATGAAACGAACGCGAGCGTGAATTTGGCCGAAATGGAAGACGAACGAGCATTTGTCAATTTGAACTAACGCGCCATTATTATTTATTTATTTATTTCGTTTAAAATCGTACCAGCAATCTATGTGGTCATTAGAGACAGGTCACGCACAAACGAGATGGAACTGAAAAAAACAGTGCGAGTAATTTATTAACAATGACAGTTGAACTTGTTAACGAACAATTGTTAATGAACAAGTTATAAATTTAATAATAATAAAACATTTTATGATGCAGTGTATAATACATTGTATTATTATGTTACGATATACTTGATTTTGGACGAATAATTGACACGAGGATATTCTATACGCGAAAAAATATAGAAAAGAATTTTTTCGTTTTAGGTGTCATTTTCAAGAAAACAAACTCTGAAAATTTTGTTTTACATTCTTTTCTTACCTTCGTACGTAGAATAATCTCCCGTTGATGGCTCTTTTCCGTAGAATTAGCTAATTTCAAGTACAACATTGGTAAATTTTCAAACTCGACACTGCCGAACACTGAAAGAAACTGAAAGAAATGCCATTTTTTCTATTCGACTCGTTCTTTCCTCCTGCTCGATTACGCCACTCCCGAGGCGACTCGTCTGTGATAAAAGAACATTGAAAATAGCCAATCAGTTTTGAACGTTTCACCTACTCCGAAAGCAATTTCTCGCGTGTTTACGCACGATCATTTTATCATACTTGTTGATCGCGTTCTCTGTTCCGATTCATCGGAAGCCGGAGGTATAATTTATTGCTTATCAAACGCTGCGTGAATTAGAGCATGCTAGATGACAGACAGTGGCGAACGACGGTGCACGTGTTATTCGCGTCTGATATCGAGACGGTATTGTAACGACAACAGTACCTCGCGAAATGAG
Organism: Melipona beecheii; assembly: GCA_032399605.1. Classification (NCBI taxonomy): domain Eukaryota; kingdom Metazoa; phylum Arthropoda; class Insecta; order Hymenoptera; family Apidae; genus Melipona; species Melipona beecheii. Next base: position 2,464,929 of record JAUCMO010000463.1, read on the forward strand.
ATCCAAGGATTCCTGACAACGAAAGACCGTTCTCAGCAAAATGCATTTCAATTCGCTCCGCGCTGGCAGAAGCGCTATCGGCTCTTCCTCTCGCCTCGGCCAATTCTTCCATTAACGCAGATCGAGAAGTTGAACGTTCCGCGTTTAATTTATTTCGTTCGCGAGTTAATCCCGGCCGTTGTGTTGATAATAGTTTCGAGCTTAATCACGCCGAAGGAACAAAAGTAATTAAACGGGGAGCAGCCCGCGGAGAGATTTAATGCCCCGGCGGATAGAACGATCCATATCGCCCGTTTGCCGATCTAATAACAGGAACGCGCCTTTTCGCAACCTCTTTGCCAAATTAACTTCTCCCCAAAGGCTCTCAAACCGCAATCCGTCGTCCACGCAAGTCACAGCCGAGAAAGTTTTCAACGGACTCGATCGATCTCGCGCGGCTGTTCGCCAATCGACTCCCCGAGCGGGGAAGCGAGCAAAAGAGAAGCAAATAAAGAAATTTGCAAGTTGACGCGTAAATGAATTTGCCACGTTTAATTACCGTTTCGCTTTGTCTCGAGTGGCAGGCTGAAAAATTTATACGCAGTTTCGAGAGTCACGCAACTCCCCTGCCGATCGACCGCGAAGTTGAGAGACGACGCGGAACATCGGCTTTTTCTATCGAGTTACGAGCGACTACGGCCGACAAATTTAATTACGGTCACCCCACCTCCTACCCCTTTGAAACGTTCAACGCGGCGTCGATAAATCGGGAAATTTGCATTGTTTAAAGGGGGATGGATTCTCGAGGTCTCGAGGAAAGTTGGCGGAAAGTCGATAGGCGAGCGATTGAGAAAAGGAAAAGAGGAAAAGAGGAAGAAACAAGGAAAAGAAAATAGGTGAAGAATAGGAGCGAAGGGCGCGACTCGGTGGCAGTCGTACTGCGCGCGGCTGGCTGGCTGGCTGGCTCGACATCGCGAAAGAAGAAGAAAGAAAATGAAAGCTAGCTGGAGATGCAAGAAAGAACGGACACTCGAGCTTTGGCTGACGTCGCTTTACGTGCCGGCATAATGGCCCTTGTCTTCACCACAGTTCCGAGTTCTTTCTATTCAAGTTTGAAGCGACTCCGCCAACCTCTGTGCAACAGCCACGCGATTCTTAAATCTACTTAACAAACCTGGTTTCTTTTCCACCGCCCCTCCCCTCCCCCCCTCTCAGCCCCAGCCTGCCCGGATTTGCTTCTCGCGTTTCTCCTCCATTTCCCATTGTGCCCGACTTTCCCCGATCTTCGATCCGCCTTCGACGCGCAACGCAGGATGATGTCCTTTGTCTCTCGCGTGACGCGACTCGATCGAATCTATTCGTTGCACGGGCGCACGCACGAGCGATAAAGACCGAGGAAGATTAACGATCGCGAACACCGCCGGCGTTCAAGTATTCGCGCCTTGATCGCTTTTGTTCTCCCAACTACCCCCGTTTTTGTTGCTTGTTAAATCGATTTGCCAGATCGCGGGTGAACAATAGAGGATCGCGTTGCGATTACGACAATGTGACGCAAATATGGAAACCATCATCGTTAGCCGATTATTAAATCTGACTGCCTGTTAAACGTTCGATGGCAAGTGAAGTTAAATTTACACCGTGCACAGCTGGGCAAAATTTAGGAGAAAGAATATTTCAAATACTATTTTCGAAAGGTAACATTAAGCGCGACGATGTTAGATTTCGATCAAACGATATTTTAAATGGGAAATAAAATTTTTTGACGAATGAAATACTTTTGTTTTGATAATCTGCAGTTTAAGACACTTTAATCTCAAGTAGTTTCAAATATTTCTTCTAATTGTAAAAGTTTGCACTACATACTTTCTTGTACGATTTTCCAACGTATTTTAATTGCATTTTGGAAGATTTTCCAATTTAAATGTTTGGCGTCTGTATTACAGTGACACGAATCGAATTCACTTTCTACATCAACACTGTATTAACGATTTGTTCACAGTTTTAACCCATTAATATCACTGAACACACATGATCATTTCCAGTAATATTTGAAAATAAGTAAAACAAATTAAGATAAGTAAAATATTTCAGAGAAATAAAATATCCCTCAGATAAAATACTATTTTAGAAACTTATTGTAACAAATAAAATATTTTATCTTCAAAGTTATGCCCGTAATTTGAAACAAAATTTACCTAGCTCTGCTTTCGCGCATAAACAATTGGATGCCAAGTGCAAATTCGTTAAAAGATTGACATTTTTATTGTGTTTCTACAATCACGACTGACATACTACATAATTAATTTTTGTTCTAATTAAAATTAAATGGTCTGCTAAGTTTAACATACTCACTCGATGTAATAATATTGAGTCATAAACTTCAAGAGCTATTTCAATTATCCTGATATCTTAATAATAAAACAGACATGCTTGAAATCACGTGCAAAATATTCAGCTACTTAATCATTATTTATTAGTAAGCTGCGGATTTTTACGTACTTTTCTTATATTTACAAACATAACTAAGGAAATAAATATTAAAAATAATTATAATTAATTTAAATTAAATAATATAATTACTTCGTTTAAATAACTTCACTTTGCATATTGTTTGCATTATTTAAATTTCCCATGAATGCATAAAAATCCACAGTTTAATTATTAGTTACTTTGTTCATTAATATCTGTTAACTGTATTATAATTAAAGAGGTTCATTTGAATTGTATTTTATACTGCAATAATTTAAAGATATCCAAGCTTGTGCATGTTAGCACACGAAACAACCGTGGCTTAAATTGATCATTTCGGGTAATTGTGCCGGGATTTCATTCATGCATGATTAAATATCGGATAATGGAAAGATAAAAAGATTACATTTTATGTACCATTATACTCGTTATTTGTTTAAGTACAAGAAAAAAGAGAATTCTCCTCTGTCGAGCAACGTGATATTTATCTACCCAATATTTTGCACGAATAAAGTAAGTGAAATCTCTTTCTCACCGTAGATGTATCACATTCCAATATTTGTACGACATACCTGCAAATTTTTTTAAATAGGAAATGTATTCGAACCTAATTTTAAAATTTTAAAATTTTCGAAACTTGAATGTGAAACTTAAGGTGCCAATTTTGTCTCATTTTATCTTAAGGGATGAGATCAGCACGAATCTTTATCATCCATACAAACAAATAAAAACACACTACTGTACAAAAATATCTAATTCAGATTTACGTTTAAGAACGCTAATATCCGAGTTTCTGGATCTAAATTCTGCATCTATGTATTATATTTCTTTATTCTTGATGGTGTTTCCTTTTTTTACAAACTACAGTAGCGTCTGTTTCGAAAAATTTCTTTTTCGAAACGCAGAAAGAAACATTCTTTCTTCATTCATTGATTTTCTTATTTGGATTTCGAGAGTTTCGAATCACGAAAAAAGAAGACGGAACCGCAAAGTTTTCAATTCTCGAAACTTGAAACTTTCTTGGATTTGCGTCCCTGATCTGAACGCGTACGTTTACATAGTTTTTCATGTTTGACAAGAATGGATGGACGTTTCAAACGCTCAACGCTCATCCATATTTTAGCGTGTAATTAATTTATTAAGTTGAATTTATTAATTAAGTTAATTTGTTATTCCTGGGTAAAGGATTAAACTACCAAACCATTTTTGTATCGTTATATAATAAAATCTTCTCTACACACTATATAAATACTGCTGTGTTTGTTGCTGTATGCAAATTTGGACTCGTAGATCATGGAAACATGAATACTTGCAAAGCACAGAGTATGCGTGTACATTCAAGCAATAACGTTGAAAAATTTCTACAATTTAAATTGTTACAACTTTGCACGATAATTCACTCGATTTCGTTTGAAAGTTTCAAGCCCCTATTTTGTCAAGCTTGAGTTCAGTTTTATTTTTCAAAGATTTTCATGCAGCGAAATGTGGGAGAGTGGGTTATTCGTTACTAGATCGGGCATTTTTATGCAAATTTAAAAAAAAGCAGAACCTCCATACAATATATCTTTATATACTAAGTGATATACAAAGTAGTGTTGTACAAAGTGCGTCGGATATTTCTATACATTTTTTCATATTATACGTAATTTCCCATAAATGCATAAAGTTCTGCTGTGTAGTCTCACTATCTGGTGAGAACATTTTTATTAAATAGTAAATGAAAAATTTATTTGCCCCTAAATGTTTTCGTTGCACGTATAAAAATTACGAGGGGTCCTTAGCGGCGGGAGGTCGTAATATCACCCTCTTTTCCTCTGAAAATTAATGGTATGTTATCGAAACAATCGTGTTCATGTGTATAGTGACTTTATACAAACATTGTCGCAATATTGCAGTGCTTCTTTATGAAAATACTATAGGATCTCATATTGCTCGTACATCTCATATTCCGCACTGTTATGCTATAATATATTTCACGCGACATCCAATCAAAGCCTTATACATCCGATCCGTTTCTCTCACAGCTTCGTCAAGACACTATTTTGACTTCCGTTCAATTTTAATCTGCTTTCAAGCACACGTGGGAGATATCGCGTGCGAGTACCGAGATGTGACGATAATTGGGTTCCAAGACTTTACTTTACTTTCTCGTCCTTCTTATATTGGCTTATGACACAAATTGAATCTGTTCAGCATTCGTTCCTACTTTCCTCAGTTGTTTCTCAGTCGAAGGCTATAAACGATATATTCTTTTCGGCGGGCGTCACGTGCAGTGAAAAATTCAAAAAGTCATGCGCGAATGTGTCTCGTTGGCCAAAAGAAATATATAGAATCGATGGTTCTATAGTTCCGAAGAATTTAACGTGACGAAAATGACGTGACTCAAAAGTTATGATATTATTTTCACTAAGAGAATGATACAGAGACGTTCCAGAGATCAATTTTGTTTACTAAACACCGACATATTAAAAAAATCACTGATTTTTTGGCGCAATCTACGTTTAAACAACTGTGAGTTGGGGAACTAGTGAGAACCATTAGAGTGTTGTCAAACATTCAATACCGAAATGTTTAATTGCATCTCCAGATTCTAAAACGCGAGATTAGTATCTAAAATTACTCTATTTTCTATTACGTAGTTACGTGTGTGTTAGAAAGAGCTCTACTCATGTTTTACGAATTCATCGATTAGTTTCGTTGGAAACGATAAAATCGATACTTATAACAAGATTTCTTATTATAATCGAAATATATTTAGGGACGAAGTATATTTAGAATGGACCTGATATTTAATCAAAAAGGAGACGGAATAGCTCTACTGCATTTTGTCGAATCATACGTTTTGGAATATCCATCAAAATCTAAACTGTACGGTCTCCTTTTACAACATTTAAAGATGCAAAGTAAATCAAAGCAAAATATATTTAAATATAGATCAAAGTTTAAATTGGTTTAAAATATGTTACATATTTAAAATAAAAATTGTTTCGCATATATTCTAGCAAAAAGCGTATCATTCTACAGAATGTGCTTGTATTGAACATATTAACACAGATATTAACTATTATGATTACGCACGCATCCCATGATGTCTCTGCAGATCTCTCGTCGTCTCACGGTGCCGCGCTCTGATAGTTTATTTATCAACCAATTGTCCCTACAGTTTAGATCGTGAAATAAACAACGGAAAGAAATTTTCTTAGCTTGATATCGTTTCACAAACGTCAAAAGGGGATGACTTTCACCGCGAGGAGGTGACTACGCACGAGACCCTCACCCCGGACCCTAATCTCACCACCCTCCATACATTCAACTTAACGAATTCACTTCGAAAGTTTAATCGATGTGCACGCGATAAAGGTTCAACTTATAACGACCACTTTGCAGTTGCTGCTCAACTTTCAGGTAAAGTCAGTGATGCACAATAGGTGACAGTTTTTGTCAATACTTCCATGGACAGTAATAAATAATTTTTGTGGTTTTTACGTTCTATTTAGTTAAAATTTTACAATTTTACAGTTTTATTGTTTTATAGCCCCCAGTAAGTACTGTAATTTCTATATTTTTTACAAAATGAAACTACGTTTGCACGGTTAGTTTTTTTACTTGTAATTCCGTTGACATGTACTAAATGCTAATTTATACGTCTGTGGCGTGTAATACTAATTTATGTAGAGAATAATCATATTCGAGTCGAAAATTAAATTGGATTGAATTAAATAAAATCTTTTACGAATAGCTCTGCAAATAAGAAAGCGTTCACGTTTAATTCAATACTTTTCGACGTAGATGTAGCTACGACAACTATAACAATATAATTATTATAATTATTTAATTTTAATTTATAATTAGAAAGAAACATATACTTATAATCGTAATAAAATTCCAATATTGTTGAAAGCTACAGATATTATTTTAAATTGCAATGTTCTGTATTTAATTTAATTTAGATTTGTACGAACGCAACATTCATCCTGATAAAATTATCGATTGTTTGATTTTGCAATCCTGATTTATGTGACACTGTGCTTCGTTCAATAAATGTATCTTATTATGAATTTTGTCGTGATCATCAATTCTGAACAAACGATCGGATGAAAAAGATATTATTTTAAATTGCAATGTTTTGTATTTAATTTAATTTATTAATGAATATAATTCTACAGCAATCACATATAAATTGCAAAAGGAAAGAATAGTCTCTCGCATGATACTTGAATGTTAATGATAATAATCAGAACAGTCTGTACGATCCTTTTACGACAATCGCACATAAATTGTTAAAGGAAAAACGGCCTCTCGTGCAATAATAATAATAATTAAAATGATGTGTATCAGTGTAACTCTGAAATCTAAATTATGAAAGGAAAAACGATCTCTTGTACAATAATAAAGGTATAAATCAAAAACAGAATTACAAAATTAGATAATGAAAGCGAGATTTGATTTTTAAATGGACGATCGAACCAGAAAATTAATTCAAATGATCAATATATTAATCTTGTAGCGAGAGCAATCAAATTCAAACGAGAAAGATGGCAAATAGGAAAAAAGATATTGTCAGACCGGACGTTATAGTATATTGAAGTTAACTGTATTTAATTAAAAGTAAATTAAATTAAATTAAATCAAATTAAATCGCATTAAATTAAATTATGACAAAACAGATTAACACAATTGATTTCAGCATTAAAATTTAAAATCTTAAAGAAAACGACAAAATCGTGCACGTTTCCTCTCTCTTCGTGATTAATAATAAAATCTTCAATTCCCTAAAAACTATTTTTCGTTTTTCTTGGAGGTTGCGTCACTTTCGTCGGAAGTGAACGACATAGATACCTCGCTACTGGAACGATCTCGAACAAGAAGTTCACTTCTATTATTCACGAACAGTGATCCGTCCCCTCGCAATGGTCGATTTCTTCCTAGAATAATTTCGTACAACATTTGTCACACAGGTGCGACGGAAACTTTCGGTATCTGCTCGAAAGTAACTCGTGCCAATATGGTAGAAGGGAAGAACTAAATCTCCATTTAGCTGTAACAATACAAATATTTTTATAATCGTACTTCTTTCAAACGCAGTTACATTTCTGTTGAACTCACCCTGTGTTCGTAAAGATAAAATCAATATGGTACAAAAATGGGGATTAAGGATTTCGTTGCTGCGATTCCTCAACGAGTTTATTGTTAATCAAAATACAAGTTTCGATCAAAGCTGCCCGTACCTTACTCGATATCGGATAAATTATCGCAATAAAGTCCAGTGCTTCCATCTCTCGTTGGTAACAATCACCTGCTCCGTTCCCAGTAGTAAAAGCCATTACGACCCGACAGAAGTGGATTCGATCCGTTCCCGGTCGGACACTTATCGGGTATATAAGCCCGCTCGATATAAATTTGTATCGCTTCGCTGCACGCTCAATGAAATACATAGACGGTCGCACGATGAAATTTAGATTGAAATATTTTCACTGCAGGAGAGTACTTCCATTCGCTAGGTTTTTTTTTTCATAAACGAGGAAACCTAGATCACCGTGGTGCTCGAATAAATCGGGACATTGATTTTTCGGCACGCCGAGAAATCAAAGAACAAGCGTCAAAGGTTCGCTTTTTTTTTTTTTTTTACGATAAAATGCGTCCATGTTCGACAGATAGTTGTTCGGAGCATCGAAGCGTCATGCAGTGAGCCAGCCGTCATCGTTTGAATTATCAAAGTTCCTGCGTTTTTATTTCGACTCCTTTGTGCCGTTCTATTCTGACTATCGTCGCTCAGCCTTAACGACAATATCATCGGTGTCAGTATACAATCCCCGTTTCTGGCGACCGACTTAGCCACCGGAGTTCGCGCAAGCGTCTTCCGGTCGAGCCCGTGGAAGCGACTGGGGGTCGCCGGGGACGAGGGGCATCTCGGCAAATCAATACGTATATATCCGCCAGTAACCGGCCAGTTGGGGCTCATCCTTCGTGACAAACGTATCGAAATCTAAACGACCATTCGAAATTTCACCCGAATACTTTATTTCTCAGACCGTAGTTACATTGTCGGGACTCGATCGATCCTCCGCTGTTCCATAAAGGAGAAAAGAGCGGCACGCGACACGAGCGGGCCGGTGCATGCAAAGCAGCGATATCGCCCCAAGGTGCAAGGTGCTAGCTCTCAAAGGTAACTGACCCTGTGCAACAACGCGAACGTTCAGGCTGAATCAAGCAACTTACTCCGAGAGACCGGTGACCTCGGCGCCAAGATCGATCGCTTTCCCTTCAAGAAGTTCTTTCTTGACTGTTCGATACGGCGTGGTTACCTAACGACGACGCGTGAAAAGAAAGAAGAAGAAGAAGAAGAAGAAGAAGAAGAAGAAGAAGAAAAAGACAAGTAAGTCCCTGCGAAGCTTGGGAAATTCAAAGAATCGTCGAATGTTCCCGTGTGTTCCCGTTTCATCCTGAGGAGCTCGCGTGACCCTCGCACGTCAAGCGAACGCGGCGAGTAGTAAGACGAGGCCATCGTGTTGCGCTGCCGAGCGACCGATTGATTCGTCAAAGTTCGACTCGGACGAAGCGAAATCGGATCCCGGTACCACGATCGAGCTATCGGGCTCTCGCAAGGCCGTCAGGCTATTGGAACGTTTGGTGGGAGCGCGTGATTGCTCGTTCCGCACGGATTTCCCGAAACACCCCCAAAACGGCAACCCGTCGTCGTTGTGGTGTTGCCGGGGCCCCGCCGTTAGCCGCGAGAGATCGCGAGAAGGGAGCTTGGCAGAATCGGCGGGGCGATCGCCCAGAGGATCGGCGTCCTCGTGCGCGACCGGCTCCACCACCACCACCTACGCCGCTTACTGGCGGCCTAGTGAAATGGAGGAGAAGTCCTCGGCTCGGTTCTCCGAGTATCTGTTCGCCAAGATGGATGGCCAGGACGTGTCGGCCTCTCAGGGTCCCCGTAAGGTGACCGCCGACACCAGGAAATTCATGCGGGAGAATCTACTTCTCATAGTTACCCTCTCCGGTGTCCTGTTCGGCGTGATTCTCGGTAAGTAAGCGGAGAACGAACGTACCGAAACGTACGAATCGATCTCGCCCTATCGTTTATTCATTCGCAGCTAATAACGACACTGCTATTATTAACTGCTAATTAACTAATAACGTTAGTTCAATCCGTTGACCCGATTTGTCACGTACGTCGTCACGAGTCGTCCCTTTCTCTCGCGAGTCAATGAATCATCGATATGTCAACTAAATGTCAATCGGCTACGCGTCGAGCACGAAACTGTCGAGGAAACAACGTTCGGTGTTGACTGCTCGGTATGGTTGCTAACTTTTATGGATTTTTTTCACCTCTCGGCTCGACATGTACGCGCAAGCGGATAATACGCGAAAGTGTGTGTAAGGCGAGCTACGTTACGTACTCCGAGAGATAACGGGTAAAGTCGTGCCAAAAGCCTCCCTACGCTTTCGTCCATTACGGGGAAAGCGTGCCAAGGTCGAGTTCATCCGATACCAGCCGATCTTACTTTTTACCTCGCGATCGATAACAGTCGTAGGCAGAAGCCTATCTCCGTTCTCTCGTTCCCCCTCCCTCCCCCCTTCAGTTTTCTTTCTCTTTTTCATTTCTTTTGTTCCTCTCGCGTTATAATTTTACAGGGGAGGGGGAAGAAACGCGAGTTTCCTGTTGCGTCACGTGTACGAACGTCACACACGTGCTAATATAAATGGTTATGCGCGCTGCTTAACGATCGGGGCTTCGTAATCGGCGAATCTATACCTGTCAATGACGTTCCCCCCGCGAGTCAAATTCGCCGGCGTGGAAATTGGAATGGACAAAGGAGAAGGGATGGATATAGACAATGGACAAGTCCTCTCGTGCCATTAACGGGAACGATCCACGTTGAAATTAACGCCCGTTACATAAAGCGCCAGCTGTGTCATCCTGTTAAAAGGTGGCAATCATCGACGAAAGGTTTCCTCCGAAGAGACGGGAAAGTCTCATCTAATTAACCAACTTATTTCCCGGAAGCCGAAAGGGGAAACCTTGAACGGGGAACGTACGGGTCAACCTTTCTTCGGGGTTGCATTGAAAAAAGGCTCCCTCTGAAACGGCTCGAGGACCGTCGACGTGTTTTTTCAGTTACGCGTTCTTTCGTCGTTCTTTTTTGGCGGATTTAATTGCCACGGCGTGCCTGCAACTGTCGTTGAAATCGTTCGACAATTGCGTTAGCAATTCCAGCACGTGCACGTCGACGAAGCGTTTCTTTTTTTCTATAGCTCGCCCCCCCCCTTTCCCCGCCCCCATCCTGTCTATATACAGACAATCAACGATCAATCACGGCATTAAAAGTAACAGTTATCGAAAAGTTCTCTGCAGCTAATAAATTTAAAGCAGAGTTATCGTCCACGTACACAACGTCCCATAGCGTATTGTACGGATGTAACTTTCTTCTTTTTCCTTCCTTTGCGGAAAACAAGTTCAGGAGCTGAACTTATTTCCATCGTTCCACGTCACGTTTGTCACGAATAGCCTCAAGCCTTCTAGAAGCAGCTATCATAGCGATAATCTCATTATTTTCTTTTTCCTTCCAGGGTTCGGTTTACGACCCTTGGGCCTGGGCGATGACGCAGTTATGTTGATCAGTTATCCTGGAGAGCTCTTCATGAGGTTGTTAAAGTTAATGATCTTACCGCTGGTGATTGCCAGCCTCATATCAGGTAACTGCGTGTAACACGATGCGTTTATACGAGGAAAGGAGCTAATAAAACGTGTATGAGAAAATAATTATCGTGGCAGCGATGCTGATCGATGAATCTCGTTTTATGACTTTCAGGCTCGGCAAGCTTGAACGCAAGAATGAACGGAATGATCGCCGTCCGAACTTTGGTGTACTTTATACTATCGTCGTTGTTGAACGCTGTCCTTGGTGTTGTCCTGGTTCTACTCATTCATCCGGGTAATCCTGGAATTAGAAAATCGATCGCGACCTCGCACAGCGGGCGAGCTGTTAACATCTTGGACAGCCTTCTCGATTTGGGAAGGTAGGCATCGATCCCTTGCACTCTTCGCGTTATGAAATCGCGTTCGCCGTTTAGATATCGATCATGCACGTTATTTTTGTACTTGTGCGTTGATGCCCCGCCAACACCGCCTCGGGATTTTTCCTACCGATAAACAGTAGTAGAGTCCTTTACCTCGTCGTCGGAGCAACGCTTGACTCGTTCCACTCTATTTTTCGACGATAGGGGCGCCGCGGCAACTTTCATCGCAGCCTTGCGTGCTATCGGCTTATTCTCATCGATTCCATCACTTGTCCGTCTTATCTGTACGTGCATAACGCAGGCAAACGAAGATAGCCATCCCGCTCCCGGCACCGGATCACCCACGGTTTATTGATAATCGGCTCGTCGGTTCGCCACGTGAAATTAGCTTCTCCGTTTTCGTCTATTCACACGTTCACGCCGTGACAAATTGTCGGAACGATCGGACCGGAGCGTTCCACCGGGGGAGGGGGGGGGGGGAATTAACGTCGTGCATTGTTCACGATCGGCAAACATTTCTCTCCCTCCCCAACAATCGCGAATGATATCCATCATCGTCGCGACGAAAATAAAAATATCGATCGCCGGTGCTTTATTTTCACGCGCTAAAAAAGCCTGGTTAGAGCGTAGGTTCGCCGGTTGGAGCGTTATCGGCTAATGAAATTACACCGTGTATATCGTCGATAAAACGGTGACATCGATTAACTGCTTATAAAATATACGCCGCATCTGACTCGATTCTATTCTCGCGTGTTGCAGGAACATGTTTCCGGATAATATTTTTCAAGCGTCGTTCCAGCAGGTACGCATTTCTACCCACCGATGTACAGGATGTCGTGCAACTGGTGATATATACGTTTCCGGCCAGAGGATTCTCTCTCGCATTTTATTAAACATCGTCTTTCGAGAAACTCCAGCTTGACGATTCGTCAAGTATATTAATTTGGGATTTGGTTGATTTCAGAGTGGACAAGAGCGAGTACAATTTCTTCGTTCAAGGTCCTGTAAGGTCCAAGAAGACAAACTTGAAACACGTTCGCCGTGGTTATAGTTCGATGAGCACGATATAGAGGGAAATTTTTTCTAAGAACATGCGTCATCCTTCGTGGTCATCAAATAATACTTATCGAACGTGTTCTGTTCAGAATTAGCTCGTACACGTGCACGTTGACATATCTTTATTTTTAACTTTCTCGGAAACAAACCTTATCCTACGCTTTTAACTCTATCTTGCAGGTAGAACAATGCCTGTCGATTATTCGCTCTTGTCCCATCTAAAATTCAAGTATATACCAGGCTAAGTCTCGCGACATGACAACTTGAAACGGCTTTTCTTTGCGACGTTTCAAACGAAAGTTGCAAACTGCAATCATCATTTTGCTTTCTCATCTTCAGCTTTCTCCACTTTTGGTGTCCCTTTGGTACACCTTAGTCACGCGAATTCTTACACCAGTCACGACTGATATTTCTCTCTAGTTTCGCCAAATTCGCCAAGTCCTCGTTTCCATCTAAAGATTAACTTGCAAAGAAAAGTTTCATTTTAACAGTAATTGTTATTGCGAATATAACAATTTATACGACACCATTTAGTGATCGCTAAATATTTCCTCGCATGAACAAAAATGCATCGAACGAAACGTCTAATATTTTCTTTTCGGACTTGAACGAAGCTTCGAATTTCGCGTACGATATATCGGACTTGACGTTCCTTTCGAATCTCGATAAAAAAACAAACGAAGCGACAATGTATGTAATTATTCGCCGAAGAACCACGTGTTTTATTACACGACGTATTAAATAAAGTAGCGAATAAATTACAAGTTACTTCAACTCGTCGCGTAACGAGGCTCGTCCTGTGTAACGAAGCCTCAAATAAAAAAGTTTTTATTCCTCTCTTTTCTGTAATTATCTCAATCGTACCACCAGTTGCGCAACATCCTTGCATAACCGGACCCACACGCGTATTATGTCATTGACACGAAAACTTCTTGGACAGGTTCACACCGTGTACGTTCCAAAGACACCGCCCCTTCAAAATCTGACCGATTCCATATCTTCGGATGTTCTCGGCGACGAAGAACTGATGAGAGTAACGCAGTACAGAAGCGGCACGAACACGTTGGGCATAGTATTCTTCTGCCTGGTGTTCGGCACATTCTTGGGTACTCTCGGCGAGAAAGGCCAAATTGTGATCGACTTTTTCAAGGCTGTGTTCGAGGTTATTATGCGAATGGTGTCGACTGTAATGTGGTACGTATGCAAAGACTCGTATTCGACGCGAAGTTGAAACGTCAAATGTCCCTACTTCTGCACGTGTGTGCAAGTACACGCGTACACGTGCTGTAAACGAATCCAGATTTAAATTAAATTTAAACGATTCGAATGATTTTTTATAAAATTTATAAATCGAAACTTTGGTTCTTTCTTGTGTACCTTGTAAACTTTCTTCCAAGTCGTTGCAGTTTAGTTTCTTTGACTCGTGTTATTCGTCGATAGTTTTAATGCTGTTAGAAACAGGTTAAATTACATTCTTACAAGTATGTACGCCACGTGTACAGGTGTATTTTTAGGTGTACACGCATGAAACAACGATCTCTGTTTATGCTCGCAGGATGACACCGGTGGGCATCACCTCCGTAATAGCCGGGAAAATACTCGGTGTCGCGGACCTGGCATTGGTGATGTCGCAGCTCGCCTGGTTCATCGTCACGATCGTGATCGGTGTGTTTTTCTATCAGTTGGTGATCATGCAGCTGATCTATTTGGCCTTCGTGAGAAAGAACCCTTTTAAATTCTACGCCGGCCTCGCCCAGGGTACTCTCACCGCCTTCGCCATGGCATCAACGTGAGTCGTCGATCTTCGAACTCAGCCCGACCTTCAGAGTACCCATATCGCCTACCTCACATGGCCTCGGTCGTCATCGTCGCTTAATTATTTGACTATTTCTACTCGGTTGATCGCGATTCACACCACCGCCGGATTCACGTACACGCCGTGTCTTTTTATTTTTATTTTACATCGTGCCGCGAACGTTCACGGTCTCGTCGAACGTTCGAAGAAACAGCAAGGCGATCAAGACTCGAGTAACAGGGACTCGACGGATAGATTGAATCGATTGATAGAGACAATATGTTTCAGCCAGCCGAGAGGAGGCATTGCGAGGCCTTAGTCCCGCGCCACCCTTCCCAGATTGATCCTTTCCGGGGCAGTGTTTCACAACGTTACCACGCCGAACACGTTGTCGAACGCTGTCGAATCCCAGCTTCCGTCAAATTCATCTCTCGACTCCTCTTTGGACCCATTTATGTTTCTATAATGTTTCCGCGCTGTACGCGGGGAAACTCGTCGTGATCAATGAGAAAGAGAGAAAGAGAGAGAGAGAGAGAAAGAAAGGGAGAGAGGTATGCAGTTCTGGGTGGCACTTAGGATGCGGATACTCCCGGTTGGTAGTGTGCGATCGACGAACTTTCGGTCAGAACTTTCTTTAACGTACGCTTGAACGTACCATCTGCAGTCGTGACGTACATTCACACGCACAGGTACCGAAATTTCGATCAATTTTTTCGCTGATTATATCAAGGAAAGAAAACAACCAAAGCAAAGTGCCGACTAACTAACTTTGGAAAGGAAATTTGCAAACGCGTGGAAAAAAATTGTACAAGCGCACGGACAGAATTGTTCCGTTACGTCCGTGTGTATTTAGCCGGAAATCAGCTGACTCCGTGTCACCTGGACTGATGGTCTTGGCGTGGAAGTCTCGAGGGGCTTCCATTATCCGAATCTTCTGTCGTCCGTTTGTCAGCGGAAGGACAGAAGAAGACGAAACCGCCGACAACAGGCTTCGTGCCACTCACGCTATTTATATTTAAGTATATTCTCCAAAGTACAAGAGGAAAGCTGAAAAAAATATTGGTTGCTCGTGTCGAGCCCGCTATTCCAGGTTTGCCGGCGCCGTCCATCACTGGCCAGAACACCCGAACTACGATCATTCTCTGTATTTCTTTGACTGTTCATGTGCCGCGGATCACGCGAAGCAACGATCATTTTTTCAGTTTGTCCATTCGGTTCATCCGTTCATCGCCATCAACCGATCAAACTCCGCCAACCAGTTTTTCCCTTCGACATCCCCCCGTGGTCCTCACGTCCCCCCGCGTTCGCACGTTCATCGTCTTCCCCGTTCGTTCCTTTCACGATGCATCGTGGGACAGAAAAGCATTCGCGCGTTCGATCGTGTCTGAACGGTCGCAAATGCCGCTTTAAACGCGCGCCGAAACCTTTTCCGTCCCATCAGTGCGGCGCATCAACAAGATCGTAAAACTGCCCTGCAACGGCTATTGTCTAATTCAACTTGTTTTTTGTATGTGGATTAACTTTTTCCAGAAGAGAACGTATACAGCTATGTGACTGAGAGAGAAACAGCTCTTAGTGTATCTGAACAGAGACTGTATGAATATCATGATGATGTATTAGAACACGCGCTGCACGCGGCCTTTTGCAGGTGGTTGAGAGACCGAGGGTGGCCTTGGTAAGTAATCGATGGCCGCAACATGAAGGTACATGCGATTGTCTGTTGCAGGAGTTGTAAGCCGGGCCTTGTGCGCGCGATCGACGGAATCTCCAAAAAAAAAAGAACCGATTCCGACAGTCGACAGTCGACATTAACCCTGGTTGATTTTCAGTTCGTCCTGCGGTCATTCTGGTTACTAGTATCTCGAGAAACCATTCCCGGTCCATGCCACTTGTACCACCGAACGCTCTATCAATCGACCTTAGCGCGTGTCTCTTCTTCATCGAGCCATCTCCTTCGTTTCGCTTTCTTCAATTCACGCTTCTCACCCATCTCATTGCGTTTGTCCGTCCTCGGATGCGATACGATACTTCGAGGACATTCCGTTTATTAGAATTTATTAACGAAACACGACTATATACTACACGCCAGAATGACCCTCTCTTCCTCCATGGACATCGGCTACGCAGCACGCGGAGATCTTGATCTTTCTTTGTCAATCGACACCTCTGCTCCTGCCCGATCCTTTCTAACGCAGTTTTGTACAGGGCTGCCGCACTTCCGGTCACCTTTCGCCTGATGACGGACAAGCTCCGGGTCGACCCTAGAGTCACCAGATTTGTCCTGCCGATCGGCTGCAACATCAACATGGATGGAACGGCGCTGTTCGTCGCCGTTGCCAGCATCTTCATCGCGCAGATGCACGGCATCATTCTGGGCTTTGGTGAAATCATCACGGTTATGTAAGCTTCTTTCTCCTTCTTTTCTTTTCTTTTCTTTTTTTTTTGTTTTTTCTTTCTTTGAACTTGATTCATTTGGAACGATTCCAATTCACGCCAACGGTGTATGGTTTTTCTCTTCAAGTTTAACATCCACCGCTGCGTCCGTGTCTTCGGCGTCTGTTCCAAGCGCAGCCCTGGTTCTCCTTCTCGTTGTCTTGAGCGCCATCGACGCTCCCGTTTACAACGTCTCTCTCTTATTCACCATCGATTGGTTCGTGTAAGTAACATTTTCTTTCGGTAGTAAGGAACAAGGATCGGTCGACGACGTTGATTTTGTAAAATGTGTAAGAATCGGCAGTCTAGTTGCAAGAATCGGAATAATTTTAAAACAATTATGAGTGAGAAAGGTTTTATAATCCGGTTTAGTGGTTTCACAATGGTTTCATAGTGGTCACCAGTTGCGACACATGTAGGTACAGATTAAATATTAGATAATTTTTTGTATGTTTTACTTTTAGTCAAGTATTGGTGAATTTAATTTAATAATTTCTTATTGATCGTCTACTGAAATTTATCGATCTTAGTTCTCCACGATTAATAATAACCAGATCCAAGTTAACTTTGACAAATATAGATTATTGTGCTAAAACCAAGGTTATAAACTAAGTTCTTTTAGGGTTGCTACAGAAGAGAATAAATAAAGTAAGACACAAAATTGTCAAATTTAAATTAGTCAAAAAAGTATTTAACATCTTCTGGAAGATAAACTCTTACAAAGAAACATGGCATCGAAGCTGTTCGATTGAAAACACGATGTTCAGAATATCTGAACAGTGGATCACAAAGAGTCAAGCATAAACGTTCCGGTTCAAAGAGCCACTCTTTGAAATGTACCGGCGAGGTGACAGATATATTTATTTATACCGTTATAAAACCTACGTAAAATCAATACAGAACCGATACGATATTTTGTGAAACCAAATTCCAAAAGCGATGCAAACGACAATCTCCTTTATTCGTAACAGTTTCAAGGTCATTTCGATTCTGAAAAAACAGAATTAAGTCAGAACTTTTAGAACCTTCTCCCCGTGCAATTTCAATAACAACTTTGTTCATTAACAACCGTTACATCCAGAGACCGTATTCGAACCACGAACAACATGCTGGGAGACTGCTACGCCGCTGCTGTGGTGGAGCAACTGTCGAAAAAGGAACTGATGGCACTGGACGCAGCCGCTTATCAAGTACGACTATTGCGAAACTGCGAGAACAGAAAACAGAGAGAGAGAGAGAGAGAGAAAGAAATCTAAACTCGTGATGTTTCTTTCAGTCGGAGACCGTTTTGCCCACGACTATCGCAAACGGATGTATTTCCGCCAACAGGGTACCTGATCCCGACACCATCGTCGTCGAGATGCAAGACGACACGAGGATAGCCGGCGTCGCCAAGTAAACAAGCTTGTTGGTAGGGCTAGGCTATCACTTTGTAAGATTCCAACAATCGCGTGCATTTTCGTTACGTATTTCATTTTGCTTCGCAACCGCAAAACGACTCGTGCAAAACGTTGACATTTACAAATGATTCATGCCAGGCTTTCCTCCTGGTAATGGTACGTACGTACATCGAATCACTCCCGCAATTTTCTGCATCATTGCCATCAAATTTTCATCGGTTTGCTTTCCGATCGAAAGCGATGCACACACGAGAAGGAAGAGAAAAAAGGAAAACCAACGAATCGAACAGTGAAAGAGCAAACTGCGTCCCTTTCGTGGCAGACACGATCATTCACAACGTGCTTTCGCGAATTCGTACCGTTTCGTAACACCTTCGTAATTATTAAGCTCGTAGCCTTGACGACGAGAATCGAACCTCTTTGACCTCGAAGCCATAGATCATCGTACTCGCGTAGCATAAATAACCGATCAATTGCAAATATAGCGTGCCGTGGAGCGATTCATGCAAGAAACGAAGGCGAAACTTAGGTGCTGACGTTGTTCGAAATTATTACGCAACGACCTTGAGTGGCGTCGGAGGAAAGCGAGCGCGTTCGAGAGCTAACGATTGTTTCGCGATTATCGTCATGCGAGGGAACAACGAAGGGAAACGAGTCGAGAATAATTCGTCGTTTTGGACCGACGAAGGATCTGGATCTGAACAAACAAATCGAACCGTGGAATATCTATGCATCGCTCAACGTCTATCGTCGTTCATCATCATCATCATCATCATCATCATCATCATCATCATCATCATCATCATGCTAGTTAAAGTGCCGCTTTTAATCCGTGTCAACGCCACGGGACATTCTTCAACATTGTCGTTTCGTTTCAGCATCAGCGTATTACAGATACCGAGGAGCGTGACGGAAGAGACTGTTTGACCTGTGCTTCACATCAAATGTTAAATTTAGCTACGTACATACAAAATGCCATCGAGTGCGATACGTGCAACGGGGATCAAAGAAAATAGTACACCGGCTACACGAACGTCGTCCTTTTGTCGCATCGTGTTTTCTACTCTTACCGAGCGGGTCGCAAGCAATTACACACACACACACACACACGCGCACGCACGCACGTATACACACACACACACACATGTTGCGTACATCGCTACCCTCGACTACGATTTCAAACACATAAAGTCAATACGAATTGGTGTGCCACGCGATTCGCGTCGTTGACAGCGCCACGACCGCGTTCAACAATAAATAACCGTTGAAGAACGTTTCCAAGCTTTTGTAGTAGGCTTCTTCGGGCAAATGGAGAAACTCGGCCCCACCCGATCACCGATTCGATTGCACTCTGGAGTATCAACGATTGCGTGAACAGCGTCGCATGTGGTGCCTTATTTTAAACGCGGCGCGCAAACGGCCGCCATCCCCGGAAGTAGAAGAACGCTCTTTCTCGTTTGCCAAGCGTAGGGCAGCGGTTGACTCATTGCCTGGTAAATATCTCCCGTGACCAATCGTCGTACTGCCACGAAATCTTTTCTACGGTGTGTAAAGTTGTGCGAACCGACGAGACGTTCGTTTCGCGAAACGTTCAATTAAACTCGGGAACCACTCTCCTCTTTATCAGGCAATGAGCGAAACTTTGCAATGGCGCCACCGATGACTTTGCGACGACTTTGATCGACTAGTCCCTAGATCTTGATCGGATTATTGACAATTACGTGGAGAAGAGGAGAGAAAAAAGAGAATGGAATATCGAGACTTTAGGAATGGTTTCGTGTAGCGTTTTAGAATCGTTGTGATATGAATCGATTAGCACGAGTCACGATAGTAACTATTACAAACGTATCAAGCCATCGGTTAACGTTTGATAGATATAACCTCGTTGAACACTACCAATACGTAGACGAACATTTCGAATGAAAGTATAGGTTATTTTAGCGTTTGTCGTACCAACTTTTCATTTTTTCTTTTTTTTTCATTTTTTTCCTCCGACCATCGACGAACGTAGATCGGTGCACGGAAATCTCCACCGATGGTAGATCGACCGATTTTCAAATATCACAGGTATACGCTATCTGACGAAGGTGTCGTACCTATCTACGATTCCGCCTTTGTTTCTTAGGTCAATTTGTATCTCGAGTTACAGTTACCGACTATTTGTAACACACCCAAAAAGATGACTAAAAAAAAAAAAAAAAAAAAAAATAAACGAAGAAAAAAAAAAGAAAAAGAAAAGATGACATAACGCACGTCTATGTACGAGCTGTTTCAAGACTGGATGACATGCCATTTGAATTACTATGTATATCGTTATAGGAGAATTCTGCAAAGGATTCACTGATTTTAGGCACTAGAAACGTAGGTCGATACGTGTTCTCTCGTAGAGACTGTTTAAATGTACAAATTACCTGGATAAATAGTGCTTCGTAGCGAGTTCTTCGTTGCTTGAGAAACATAACACGTGGTTTCGTCGACAGACTTGAAATTATTTTCGCAGCTTTCGTCACCGTTTCCGTTCGACGAGATTTTCTTTGCTTTTTAGGTTCGCCGGTCGTTGAATTTTGCGTTGGATTCCGCTTGATTTTCGAATTTCGCCGTAGACCGTTTGCGTAACGTTCGGTTTCATTTTTCGTTCAAACTGCGTATACGAAAGGCCGCTTTGTTCGTAGTCTTATAATCTGAAGAGAGCGAATAGAAAAAAAAAAAAAACTTTATCAAAATATTTCAAAAACTACATGTGAATATACTTGTAAGGCTCAACGTGTTGTATTACAAGATGCAGATTTATACAAGTCCGTCTATCGTGTCTTTCATTTGAACTATCTTTCTTCCTGGTCCTCCCATTGAAATCTTGTGAGATATAAACGTTAATTATGGAAAAATCGAATTGAAATGTGAACTGTGATCGAAACAGGTAATAGTTGAAAGTCACAGTTATTCGGAATAAAGTTATTCGCGGTTCTTTTCGAATCGTATTTTCGCGCCGCTGCCGTGCTATGCGCGTGTGCGTCGGCGCGAAAGTGGTACGCATTCGGTTGAGCGGAAGGCTCGAGTGTGATTGGACCATTGTTTCGGCATCGCGCGGGTGCGTGATTGGCTACTTGCCGATCGCGTAATTTTTTTTCTCTTTGCCTTTTTCGGTGCCTCGTGGTGTCGCAGTATTAAAACGCGATTATAGTAAATTAAAGCTGGCTTTCATCAACGTTGAAAGCAGCGAGCTACCGATCAAATCTTCGTTTATTCGGATCGGCACGCGATCACAATCATTCTAATCGGAATCTTTAGAATTGCAATAATCAGTAATCATATTGACGATGTTACAACAGGGAGCACAACTTCGTAAAGAGTAATCGTACAGAAACCTACTTGGTCTTTTGAAACTATTCTGTGTTTCGTTCGTCGGGAAAGAAAGAATGCGATCGATTCCTAAAAAATTCATTTATTTAGTATTCACCGTAAAGTGAATCATTGGCTCACAGAAGAGTCTTTGTACAAAGAGTTGTCCTTTTTTTTTTTATACAAAATATGACATATCTATCTCCTAATTTTTATGTATAACGTACCTGGCTGAGGGAAACGTCGCCGTCTTCCGTTACATCGAAATTACAATCGGAAGGCGAGACGAATACAAAGTAGAAATTAAAACTGGAGAGGCGTAAAAGGAATTCTCTGGAGTTGCGCGAGCACGAATATCGGATAAATCAGTTCGCTCGTGTCGACGCGTTTTTTAACCGATTGGCATCGCCCCATGCTCGAGGAAACGCTGGTTCGAGGGACCAACCGATCCCACTCGGTCTCTAACAGAATTCGATGATGCACAGCCGCGCGTTTCAACGGGCATGGCACGAAGGCGTGAACATCGAATTGGGGGCAGTCTATCTTTTGATTATGAGGCATTACTTCTGTTTTTGTCCTTTCGCATGAGTATTATTTACACGATCACTTAGCGGCTAGACGCCCGTTCTCGGGCTTCCCTATGTACAAACCGAGTATTATTTCAGCTATCGATCGGCAACGACGATCGAAACGGCAAGTAACAGTCGTACTGTATTTGTCTTTAAAAAAATATCGAAAAATATCACGCAGTCGCCTCTTTCTCGTACGTTGAAAATATGTTATATGCGTTAGGATCATTGCGCGTGTACAAGGATATCTACAAACGTTCGTTTCGATGCTACAACTAGGACGCGTAAAAGAGGCGTTGGTCTATCACGGAGGGAAATTGAAAAGGAGAGAGGAAAAAAAAAAAAAGAAAAATTCCCCCCCGGTTAGTCAGCTTAAAGTCTCTACTTTATACACACTGCACACTGGAATCACACGAAACCGAAAGTCGCCCCGATTGGACAATTCTCGAATCGATCTTACCGACTGTACACGACAACACCGACTTCAGAGTGTAGCGGGAGTATAACGCTAGTGTCCGAAGACGATTTCGAGGGCGCCTTTAGATCCTCAACTCGGTATCGGTGACCGGAATACCTCTATTGACGCTCTGGCTGGATCTTTGGGTGGCGGGTGGTACCAAAGGGCTGATACTGGGGCTTCTGGTGGCGAGAGGGGACAAGGACGGAGAGAAACTCGGGCTAAGGGCCGCCGATGGAAATGTGGAAGCGTCGTGACTGATCGGAGATCTCGGAAGTATCCCCCTGGCTAACGCGGGAGCCGCCAACGATCTAGGAGCAACGGAGGTGAGCAATGGCGGCGGCGGAGCTTTATGTACAGACTTGGTTTTCCCGCTGCTGCCGGAATTCCCGCTTTGAACGCTAGCAGCGTCGTCTTTCAGCCTGGCGATCTCGCTGAACACGTGAGCAAGTGGTTGATAGTGAGGGCCCCAATCGAGCAGATAGTCCCAATTGTACGATCCTGTCAGTTCCTCCTCGCTGTGCACGATGGAGCTCAGGGATCCGTTCATGGACGGACCGCCAGGAACTTCCAAGCCCGACATCGGCCTTCCTGGCTCGCCGATCTTCCCGTAAATCAGAGTGGCGATGTCCGCCTCGGTGGCCGTCTCGTCCTCGAACAAGTGCAAACTGTCGAGAGGCAGTGCCTCGGGCGGTCTTCTCGGAGTACCGGCTGGAGGATCGACGATACCCAGCCTGGCCAAGTACTCCTGAGTATTGTGAACCGACAGATCGCTAGCCGAGTCCCCAGTCTGCTGGCCTTCGTTGATCATTCGGATCTCCTCGTCTTCGCCGTCGTCCTCGGCCGATCCTCTGCCAGACGAACCGGACTGATCGCTGCCAGACAGTTCGGAGGTCGCCTGTTGCTGCCCGGATTGGCCGGAGGTGCCGTACGGTGGTATCTCGTCGTACTTTGGCGGTGCGAACTGACAGGAAGCAGCGCCCCCACCGCCGTTACCGTTCCCGGCACCGTTTCCTCCTGCACCCACCACACCGGCCACGCTTCGGATCGGTATGGTGTCGAAGGCACTCGGATCTACGTAGCTGTTGGACGCGGTGGCGTTACTCTCCCCGTTCAAACCGGGCTTCGTGCCGGGTTTCTTGTGTCTTCGATTTCGGAGATGAAGATAGAGGAAAATGGCGCCGAAAGCGACGACCAGGAGAAGCAGAGCGATCAGCAAGCCCAATGCCCAATCGGCCAATCCTCCGGTCGCTGCGACGGTCATGTTGGATCCAACGTCGGTCGGAGTAGCGAGCGCTGTCGCGCCTTTAGCTCTGCTCGCGTCGTTGTCGTCCGTCAACGTGATTTCAACGACGGTCATGTTCGACAAGGAACCCTGTCTACCGGAACTGGCACTGACCACCAACCTCGACGACTCCTCCACGTCCATGTCGATGTGCACCAGCTTCTGCTTCACGATCAGCGCGCCCGTAGTACGATTCAGCTTGAAGTACGGATGTTGAGAGGTCAGTTGATAGACGACTCGTCCGTCGGGACCTTTGTCCCGGTCTGTCGCCGTCACGTGACCGATCACTGTTCCCGGAAGCACCTGAGTACCGCTTGCTATGCCAAATTTGTACATCCTCTCCGTGAACTGCGGGTAAAACTCGTCCCTGGACTCGATCTCCACTCGGACCCTGACGGCCGCCGTTCGACCGCCCGTGTCTGTGGCACGCAGAGTGAACGCGTATCGGTTTCGCAGCTCGTAGTCGAAAATGGCACGCGTCGTCACCGTTCCGGACTTTCCGTCCACGGCGAACAACTTCCAACTGTCGTCGATGTCGGAGAATCCGGTCGCCGCCGCCGACACTATGCTGTAGTTCAACGATCCGAATATGCCGCGGTCCAAGTCCGAGGCACGCGCCGAGAACACGGTGGTGCCAATCGGCTCGTTCTCGCCGACGAACTCCAGATACTCGGAGACTGGGAACTTTGGCGAATTGTCGTTCACATCCTCCAGACGAATGCGAAGCCTCGTCAAGGCGCACAGATTGGAGACCGGATCGCTGTCGCACGCCATCACCACCAGATTGTGAACGTCTGGCTCGAGGTCGCAGTCCAAAGTCGCGTTCACCAGCACCACACCGGTGGTTTTGTCCACCCGAAAGAGGCCGCCGTCGTTACCGGAAGTGATCTCGTACACCAAGTTGGCGGCCGCGGTCCCGGCCAGATCGTCGTCCTTGGCGCGTAACACGGCCACCGTGGTGCCGCGAGCTGCGTTCTCTTTGATCGACA
This sequence comes from Melipona beecheii, assembly GCA_032399605.1. NCBI lineage: Eukaryota > Metazoa > Arthropoda > Insecta > Hymenoptera > Apidae > Melipona > Melipona beecheii. The sequence goes on from JAUCMO010000463.1 coordinate 2,489,724, forward strand.
CTTGGTGAAGATCCTCCAAGAAACGGGGGTAATTATCGTTTACGTCTTCCACCGTGATTATCACAGTGACAGGCTCGCCTCCTACCAACGATCCGGTTGTCATATTTTCGTTCTTCGAGCCTAACCGTAAGACGTACCTGAAAAATCCACAACTCTTTGTTAATCCATTCGCTCGCATGTGGGAGCACGATGGCGCGGAAACAGGAATCACGGAGGACGCAACGGCAGAAAATAAAACTAGTTTAGTTGACACGAGGAGTAAAGCGCGAGAACTGGACCAGTTTAGTAACGTGGTAATCGAAAGCGTTGAAAAACGATCGCCCTTACCTGTCCTTCGTCTCTCTGTCGAGCGTTTTCGAGAGGATCAATTTGCCTCTGGACACCTCGAACGTTCCGCTGTCATCGCCAGCCACGATCGCCCCGTCCAGAAGGTCCACGTCGGACAATCTCATCAGAGTGGTGCCTCTCAAAGTGTTTTCCTTGACAGTGACCTTGTACTCTTTGCCGGGCAGGCTGCTCTTCAAGCTGCTCAATCGCACGACCACGGAACATATGGACGACGCCGGTGGCTTGCCGTAATCCTCCGCTACGATGGCCAACTCCACCTCTTTGGGCAGAGGTCTTAGTATCGCGGTACGATTAACCGTCAGAACGCCGGTCACTGGATGCACCGAGAAACCTTTGGTAGGTTTCAGCAGATAATATCGCACCCGACTGTTGTCCTCCGTAAGGTCGTCGTCGGTCGCGTTCACCGTCAAAATTTCCTGCAAATCTCCTCTCCCCTCTGCAACAGCGAAGAGAGAACAACGAAGATGAAACAACCGCATCGTGTTTTCCTTACACGCGTAAGAAGGCGTAAAGAAGTGAGTATCGAACGAAAAGTGTCGGGAATCGATCGCGTCGGTCGGCCCGTAAGAAATGGGTGAGCGTGCTCGAAAAAGGCCCGGGACAAAGATCGAGGAATCATGGGCGCGAGGTCAAGTACCCTCCGCCTCTTTTTGTTGGAGGTACCACGTCCTCGAGTAGCACCACCGCCGCTACCACCACCATCGCCACCGACCAACTTCTTTTCTTTTCTCGGTAAAGGAGGAGGATAAGCCGTCCTGACATCGGGCTGAACGGAAGTATGAAATAATAACCAGTTATATAAATCGCTCCGGCGAGCCGTGAGGGCCAGGAGCAGGAGCGTAGCCGGAGCGCTCCGCGGCTACAAAAATCATTTCGATGCGTTTCAAATCGTCGGATAACTCGGCATTAATGTGCCAAGTTCCGACCTAAAGCGAAAAAGAAAGACAAAGAGGGAGAGTGAACGACGAAACGGGAGAGAGAGGAAGAAAGGCGGCGGGGAGGAGGAGGAGGAGGAGGGGGAGGGGGAGAGGGGCCGAGATGTAAAACTTGGCGAATACGCAGGCCTTTGGGAATGTCCGATGCGAGGTGGTAGGAGGACGATCTCGGCAGAGGGAAAAGAGGGAATCTCAACCGAGAAGTGACAGGTACTCTATAATTATTGCGAGGTGCATATGACCGTGGAGTATGCGTGTTCGCGTCACGACGCCCTGCACTGGGACGGATTCTTATTACTAGCCGTCTCTTATTAATTCCGTCTCTTTCTCAGATTTCTATTCCGCCCACCCCGAACGATTTAACGCGATTTTGACAATCGCCGGATTAACCCGTGTCTTTCTCGTTCGATTGTCGCGGAGAACCACCTTGTCGTCGAGAAAATTGGACGTTCCTCGCGAGTGAGCACGTGTCACGACAGGGGAAGCTTTTCCGCAAAATACACATTTTCCCAAATTCAACGCTCCGCGTATCCTCCTCTCTATTCCGTAAATCCACGTGGCCAAGTCCGTGGCGAAGAGTCGAAAAGAATAATGCAAATTCGCAAGGCATTGGCCGTGGGAGCCAGGGGGGGGGAGGGGGGCCCCCGCTCCAACTCCCCTTCAACTCTTTCCACGTCCACCTCCTGCCAATCCAGCCTCCCCCGTCACCCCTCTGCCGCCCACCCAAATGCACCATTAGGCGCGGGCCTATGTATTTTTAATAAGTTTCGAGAGTCTCTCGAAGCCGGCGATCTCGGCCGGCGGTTGCAGCGAAGGCGGCTTTTCGGCTGCCTCGCAAACGGTGTCCTCGCGTTTATTTATGTGCGAGGCGTTCGCAATTCTCCTCGTCCCCCAACCCCCTTTCTGCTCTTCCTCTGCCCCCGTGCCCCGTCCTTGTCCCTCTTGCTTAGCCAGTCTCTCCTCGCCATTCCTTTTCGTTCGTCTTGCCTTTCTCTCTCTCTCTCTCTCTCTCTCTCTCTCTCTCTCTCTATTCGTTGGCAGCAGCGAGCTCCCCTCGCCGTTCGAGTAGCTAGCTTTTCATCGATCCTCTCTGTCTCCCCGGCCCTTTTCGTTCCCAATTTCTTTTCGTCGTTTTCTCTTCGCGTCTCTTTCCCGCGCTTTATCTCGGCGCAGTGTCAATTCGAGTTTGGAACACGGGCAACAAGACAACGTGTCTCTACTAAAAACCAGTTTTTAAACTCGCGTTTATTTCGCGCCGAGAGACTCGCTTCGGGCCGTCGCTTCCCCACCCTTCCAGACGTCTTTCACCCCTCTTTCCTCGCTTCTTCGTGCCCCTTTCGCCGAAAATCCGTCGACAGGGACGTCGATCGAGTAAATTGCAGCTCGTAGATACGATTTTCCTATCCTTTGAATTATGCGCGTCGGATGAAAAGTTCTTTGGTCACGCGAGCAAATTTCCATTATGATTCCCGATAACAGCGAGCTATTCCTCCAACGATTTCAAAGTAAAACGATAGGAACAATTGCTGCAATTGACGCAGTCCTAGCACAGTCGCGTCGGAAAGTAAGTTAACGATCAAAAATTAAATAAACGAACGAGATAATATGTTTGATGAGTTGATGCTTGAAGATGTACATTTAGTACAGTAATACAGTGAACGAATGGTCATAGAGAAATAACATAATATTTTATAATTAAGGAATGTTATATTTTAATATTTTGTGTGATAATTTTCGTGCTAACTCTATCACATCATCCTAGTTACTCGTATCTCTCTAGGAGAAACGACGACAACGTATTTTCTCCTAAATAAGAAGAGCAAATTTTCCTTCGAATTCTACCCCGACTTCCTTCTGAGAAGCGCTTTCACGTTCTGCTCTTGGAACTTTGCGCGAATTTACTACTTTAAAAATTTACTATTTCTATGCCTAATGGTGCTATTATTGCCATTTCAACTATATTTCAGAAAATATCGGAAAAAAACTTTGGTATGATGCTGGAAGCGAAGTTACTCACCAGGCAGCGTGGCGATGTAAGCGGACTGTTGAAATCGCGGTGCGTTGTCGTTGAGGTCCGTGACGCGAACAATCAGGTCCGTGGTCGCCTCGTGAATACCGTCGCTGGCGATAACCTGCAGGCTGTACTCCGATCTTGTTTCGGCGTCCAGGCGTCTACGAAGAACCACCTTGCCTCCGTATCTATCGATGCTGAAGGGGCCGGGACTGGTCACGTTGCCAAATCGATAGATCAGAGCCGGGGAGCTGTCCACGTCGTTCGCCGTGATGGTGGTCAACACGGTGCCGACCGTGGTACCTAACGCATAAAACGCACAATCTTTGCGTGAATTTCAACGAACTTTGGTGAAATTTGCAGAAGAGAGCACGGCTGGGCAGGAGCGACGCGACACGCACAGCGAAGACGAGCTCGTTCCTTGATGAACCGTTTAGCCGCAACATCGAACGGCAGCCGGTTCATCGCGGTACAACGCCAGACACCGTTGTTACTGACGAATGGCGTCGTTACACGGGCCAACTCGTTTCCCCTTGCTCTCTTTTTTTTTTCTTTCTTTTTTACTCCCGGTCAGAAGCCACTTTGTCACCGCCAGACGATCATTCGCGATACGTATATAGAGTACTCGTGTTGCAATCTCGGGTCCGGGTCCGGGCTCGCGCTCTTCCGCGAAGCTAAAGACTGTTCGAGGGAGTCGTTTAAAATGCATTGAATCGCCCCTTATCGGCTTTCTCTATCGCGCCGGTGCTAAGAAGAACGCCCGCTCGAGATTCGGTCCCTGGCGGATCGTGGGCGATAATCTCGAGCGCGTCGTGGACAAACTACGAGAGCACTGCGAGATGACTCGGCCGCCATCGCGGGGGAAGATGTACCACGCGAAATAGAACTTTGCGAAACGACGGAGAAAGCTGAATGAAGCTGGGCTGGATTATTCCGCGATGAAACGACGCGACACGTCTCAATCACTAATGATCGTTAACCTCTTAGTATACTCGTCATTACACGAAAAATTCCCATTTCTTCGTGACGTAAAAGCAAAGCGAATTAAATCTTTTTTTTTTGTGGGAAATAAAACAATATTTGTAAATTTTAGATAGTAAATTCTGCTTACGTCATTTCTAAACATTTTCTTGTTTCTATGATCGCTTGCATGCGCGACTCGTTCAATTTGGATACGATCTGGGTGTGCATTCTGGAAAAGTCGTCTTTCAGACATTAAAAGAAATAATGGAAAATTAACTCGCGTAAACTTTCTGCTAGAGCGTATTGAAAGAAATCGTTGGTCGCACCTTGCTTTGAGAAAGAACGAATTAAATTTCTAATTTCTCTTCATTTTCTCCAAATATTTGATTCTGTTGTTTAACAAGAAAATTATGAATATTTAAGCACAGTAAATAATATTGATTAAGTCAAACGACAAAATTATCGATTTTCAAAAAAAAAAAAAAAAAAAAGAACTGCTGTTATCTCCTTATAATTCAATTCAATTTTACAGCAACTGCACACACTCTGTGCTCGACGAGTCATAATCGTCATCGCGATTTTGAAGAAAAATTGAAACGCAGGAGATTTGAATTTTAATATACATTTATTGAATATTAAATTTAATTTATATTAAATCGGCACGAACTTTCCGAGATACACATTTTGAAAATCGTCACAGCTGATCGGTTTCGAGAACGGCCACGACATTCAGCTTCGCTTTAGCGTCGGAAACCGAAGGAAAGCGAACGTATCTGTCGACGGACGTTCTCGCGCACGCTTTTCCGCTCCTCTCCCCGGTGATATTCCGAGAAACACGCTGAAAGCGCGTGCAGGCAACCGCCGCACGCGAAATAATAAATTCACATCGGTGCCCACTCGATCTCCGTAAGTTATGCCGCGGTAATTCTGATTACCGGAGGTCCTCGGTATTCGCGGATCGGCTGCGTAAATACGAGTACGATGTCGGCGGTGTGCTCCTTGTACGGAAAATCCGCTCGTCGGTGGTCTACCATTGTTTCGATTTCTCGTGTCAGTGCCACTTTCGGAGCCGATACGATCGATGCTGTCGATTAAATCCTCCTTTAGATACACGTGTGCGTGCGTGCGTGCGTGCGCGCGTGCGTGTTCCCGTCTAGCGGACGCCGGACGAGGAAGGCCCTTCAGGAACAAAGGCGTGGACTATCGAGCCGCACCTCTCGTTTTAGGCCGAACGATAATTACACACGCCGGGTTTCCACCGGGGGGATAATTAAAAACAATTATCGTGCGCCTCGCTCGAGTACAAAACACGGGGGCCCGGCTTCGAAATCGTCCTTTCGTTGCCGCGCGGCTCCAGATAGCAACCCCGCGAAAAATGAGTCGACTTTGTCGACTGCTGGAGACGAGCGATACAACGTATCGACGATCAAAGCGTAAAATTTCCATCAGAGGGAAGGTACACTCTCCCATTAAGGGAGGCAAAGAGGTTAGTCGGACTGTATAATTGGCTCAACTCTAGATGAAAGGGACGAATTTTACAATTTTTCTTCACCCTTGTTTCGGCTCGTATTAAAATCTGATAAAATTCCTCGCGAAAGGAACGACAGCGAAGCTGGCGTTTGCACGTCAAACACGAGGCCCACGTTCGCCCGGTGCCGTTCCATTGATTCGTATCTGTCAGTGGGGAACAATATGAAGGAGAGAAGGACGAACATCGTGAAGCGACGAGGGGAAGAGAGACCGCGAAGCGTCCGAGGCGTTCGCAGCCTCGCCTAAGTTATGCAGATTGTTCCGAACAGTTGGACTTTAATGCCAACATAAATCCTTTCCCACTTAACTTTATACTTCGAGAGTAGCGTGCGCTCCCCGCTACTCGGCTGCTCGCGTCCCTCTCTTTTTCTCCACATGCGCGATACCGATCATCTTTCAACTCCGTCCGAGTCGTCCGAATCTCCGAATTCTCCCGAATTCTTCCAGTTCACTTTCGAGTTTGTCGGACAATTAGCTTAGGTTTTTACCGGAGGCTAATGGTTGATCGTGCAAAACAAGAGAGAAAGGAAGAGGGAAAAGTTAATTGCGAGCGAAATCTGCGTCTGCTCGTAACTTTCTGGCGTACGATCGCAGTGACGAGACTAATAATCGTCGATTAACCTTCGCCTCGGCCACGCGATGAGAGGGACAAACGTTATAATTGAACTATACGACCGGCGTAATTAGCTCCAAGGCCCGATGACATTTATATTCTGCCATTTGCGTTGCAGCCGTTCCGCTGATTCTAATTTAACGTCGTTGATGATAATTAACGGTAGCCTTACCTTCGGAAACGGAGATGATGCTGTGCTCGGGAAAAGTCGGCTGATTGTCGTTGATGTCGATCACGCGAACACTGAGAGCGGCCGTTCCCGTCAACTGCGGGTTCCCTTGATCCGTCGCGATGATCGTCAGTCTATATTTCTCCCGTATTTCACGGTCGAGCACGATGTTGGTTCGAACTATGCCGCTGTACGGCGGACTGATGGTGAACGCGTTGTCCGGGTTACCGTCCACGATGTGGTACAAGATCCTACTGTTCATCCCTTGGTCCGCGTCGCTCGCCGAAAGCTGTGCAAACAGGACGCAAAGTTGATCGAGACGATTTTATTTACAGAAGCGAAAGCGAATCTCGCCTTTGTGAAAGACGTAAATCGTGATTTCGGTGATTCGACAAAGATACGACGAGTCGCGTGAAATTCCTCGGAAAATATTTTGAGAAAATTGAGAACTTTCGTGTACTTTATCGTAAACTTTTTACTCATAAACAATTTACGATTTGAATCTCGAAACACTCATCAAATACTGTTTTAATAAATTGAAATTTCACTTCAGCTACGTTCTTCAAATATTCACACTTGGATCTTGTTCTCGTTTCAAGAAATAAGATGAATCTGTAATGTTTCAAGAGGATGTTTCGTAAGAATTCAAACTTGAGACGTTTTTAAACGTTAAAAAGAACGCAGGGCTATTTTCACGTCGATGTTTGTTAATCGTACATGTTGAAATTAAATCAAAGAGATTCGTTTGAACTGTAACTTGAATACTTAGGCACGGTAGTGCGTATCTCGATCGCAATTGCTGCGAGCAAAGCAAATGAACCTTGTGTGAAAAGCTCTGAACGAGCAACGCGCATGAAAATATATAAAAATATATTCCGAAATCCCTTTACGAATCACCGTGAATTCTAGTCTCTAGTTATTTGCTCACCTTGACGACAAAATCTCCTTTGACGTTTCCCTCCAAGACCGTCGCCGAGTACTGCGTTTGCGTGAAAACTGGCGGATTGTCGTTCACGTCGGACACCTTGACCACAACCTTCACGTACGCTTCCAAGGGATCGGGGCCGCTGGTCCTGGCAGCTACCGTGAGAACGTGCTTCGAGCTTTCCCTGGGCTTCTCCTTGGACTGCTGCCCCTCCAGGGATCTACCCCACGAGTTCGTTCGACTGTCCTCGGTTTGTCCCTCCGTCGGTTTCACCCTCAGATCGGTCCACAGTTCCGCGTCCAACCTCGACGGATCGTTGACGCGCAGCAGGCCGGTGTCCTCGTCGATGGCGAACGTGCCGAAATCGTTGCCCGAGCCAAGGGAGTAGGAAACGTGTTGCCTTCTGCCGTCCAATCGTACGGCTGAGACCTGGAGCACTTCGGTGCCGGCCGCGGAGTTCTCCTGAACGACCACCTCGTACGACTCGTTTTGAAACTTCAACGCCGGCGACAAATCGGCGAGGTCGCCGACCTGCAGTTCGATCAGACCCCGGGCGCTCTTTGGCGGGTTCCCCTTGTCCCTGGCCAGCACCTCCAAGTAATAAGTCTTGCCGTTGTCCTGCGACAAGGACAAGGCCGCGGTGACCGCGCCCGTGTTCGGATGTATCCTGAATTTAGGCTTCTCCTGCTCGTGCAGGAAGGAGTAGACGACCTCTCCGTTGGGACCGTCGTCGAGATCGGTCGCCACTACTCGAAGGATGTTCTTCTCCGGTTGCGTGCCGATCGACACACGAGCGCGGAAAGGGTACTCGTCGAAGACCGGCGCGTTGTCGTTGACGTCGCTCACACGAATCTCCACCGGGATCGTGGTACTCCTGGCATCGTACTTGCCGCTGTCCGTGGCCACCACGACGAAGTTGTAGGAACTCTGCCGCTCGCGATCCAGGGGCCTGTGACAGACGATCGTACGCTAAACGTGATGATTATCGACACACGCTAAAGACACAGGCGACTGTTGTGCATCTCTAGGCTTCGAAGGACCACTCGCTGTTCTTTGTGAGAAATGAACAATTCTGATTGATTTGCACTGTCTTTACTTTGCAACAAGTAGCCTGATGGCTTCGGAGAATTTGGCTCGTTCCAATGACTAAGATACTGACGATACACTTAGCCGTACGTTGAGTTAAGACCAATTAGGAAGGGGGAAGTTTTCAAAATGTTTCCACTGTCACCTGGAAACTGTTTGTGACATGGCAATCCTATGGTACGGAAGACTTTATCGCATTTGAAACTGCGATGGTTGAATTTACGAGATGCCTAGTTTGGGGTTTTCTAACAATGAATAGCCTATAGCCTGCGAGTTCTACGCACAAATGTTTTGGAGCACGTCCATGTCGTAGGTGTTACGTATCACTGGCCTTAACAGTGATAATTATCGATAAATACAGAAAGAAAGGAGGAACTTGTCTGAGATTGGAGGTTGGAAAGTTCGATACATGGAAAATTACTGTCTGCTTCGACGTTTACCGTTTCGTTTCCACGCGTCTTTGATTCTGATTTACCGGTCAACGGACGATTGTTCGAATCGGAAGAACCGGGCCGGATTTAAAAAGGCGGAAGATGGCGCGGCGCGGCGCGGCGTAACGCGACGGCGGGTAGCTTGTTTGTGTGACGGAAGCCTTAATCGCGCGCAGCGATCTCGTGTAATCCACGTCCGCCATTACCGTAACTCTGCGGATCCACCGCGGTGGCTCGTTCACCGCTGTTTCGTGTCTTAAATCGCACGAAAGCCGGGGGGTGGGGGAGGAGGTTGACTGCTTCCTCGCCGTTACCACCGAGCGAATTTAACATCCCCGTTCCAGTGAGCTATACGCCTCGAGAAATCGCTGTATCGACTTAGGGCTTTCCCCCACTCTCCCCTCCTTCCATTTCTTCTCTCCGGTTGAATAGTTGCGCGCGCGCGTTTTTTTAAAACACCTCTTTTCCCCACCTCGCTCGGTGGCTCTTGCCGCTATCTGAAATTTACACGCCAGGAGGTACCACGTCCGCGACAGCAAACGAATGTCTCTATCGGACGTATTAATTCTAATCTAATTGTACTATCGTGGCAAATTTTTCGCTCGACCCGCCACCCGACTCGAATGCATAATTTTCACTCATTGAACGAAAGCGACCGTTTAACGAGCAACGTTCGATTGGCCGGCGTTTTTCTTTCCTTTCTTCTTCTGGAATTCCGATCAGATAGGAGCGCGATAATCAGCAAATAGCGGGTAATTTATCGTGTCGTTCGACTTTGTCTTTATTAGCCGCTCGGAGAAGTCACGCGAACCCAACGAATTTCGCGAGCTCGGCGACGTCTCTCCTCTGTCTCTCCGCGTACGTACGTACGTGCATGTAATAACCTTTAACGAGCGTGGAATAATAATCGTGCGCCGGTAGCGCGCAAAATCGACGGGGTTATTTACGATTCGAGCGAGCGGGGACGGCGAGTCGACTGCGCGAGGGCTGCCATTTTCGCTTCGTATCGTTCAGATCCGAGATAAGGTGCTCCTCGGATCGTTTCCGCTTCGAAAATCATCGCCTAGGATGACGACGGCCGGTGACAATCGCACCGCCTCGACTCGAGCAGCGGGACGGTCCTTCGGTTATCGATACCGAATCCGAGCTTCGTTATCAGTCCGATCTCTTCCGGGTGGTCCTGGGAACGAACGAGGGAAGAACGTTGATACACCGCGCTGGTGCCCCCCTCCCCCACCCCCCGCTCAATGTTCGACCAACAGCAATAGCAACGGTATCAACAAACAACGCGGTTACAACCACGCGTGGAACCGGGCGGCTGCCGGCGGCGGCGAACGACGGGGAAAGAAAGTTCGCCGGGACAAGTGGTAGGAGGAGAAAGGGAGAAAGAGCCGCAGACAGAGATCGCGAAAGAGTGGCCCGACCGGGATCTGGTTTTGCATATCAGGCTTTTTGCCGGCTGAAATAATGCATTGAAATGCCACATGGTGTCCCGCTGAAATGACACACGGCTGTCGCGCGGCAAAAGTACGCTCCTGCGTGCCTCCTCCCGGCCACTGACACCCTTCCTCTTCATCCTGTAGATCTCCCTATTTCTCGGCTCGCTGCTCATCCTTCTTTTATTCCTCTCTCTCTCTCTCTCTCTCTCTCTCTCTCTCTCTCTTTTAGCCGTCTCTTTCCGCGTCTCTATCGGAAACGAAATCGGCACGACCGTTCGACGCGTGAACTTTCGTTTTACTCGGGGCGAGTTATGCGGAAAGAGTGGAACGACTTCGGGGTCGAAGTTCGTGGGATCCTCGGCGAGGTTGCGTCTGTTAATTACCCGAGTTCGGCCTTGATAGGACGGAAGCCGCGGCAACGGGGTAGGGATTTAACGAAGTCTCGCTCGATACGGGTTCACTGCGCGCATAATCGCGAAGGACACAGCAGCCGAAGAAGGACGAGACGAGAGAGGAAAGGAGACGGCAGAAGGAAGAACAGAGTTGATCCGTGCCGACGGGTTATGCATATGGAATCGACTAATCGACCACGAACGCGTCGTTCGCGACGGCGCATCGGCTGACTTTATAATTTTACAACGTTCCTAGACCTCCGTCCTGCGCGCGCGATGATTTTTTTCTCTGCGTTTCTTTATCGCGGCCGCTCGTTTTATGGGTGCCATAGCAACGGCGTAATACTCCACCGGCGATCCTAATCGGACGAGCAATAAAGATCGTGCAGTAATTAATGCGAGAATGAAATTATTTTGCCCGCGAAAGAAAGAAATCTTCTGTGGGAGAAGGAAGCGGTGGTGCGCGGATAAAGCCAGTGAGAGAGCCGTGCTCGTACGAGGACCGAGCGGGGAAAAAGTACCATATTCAACTGTGTGCGATGATTAACTCTCTGCAACAGCGCGTGGCTCGAACGTTACATATGCATGTGTTCACTTTTTGAAAAGTTTATGTCGCGTACACATGTCTTGGTTGCTTCGTTACTGCGCCTCGTCGATGCAACAATCGCAAAAACAACCGCTCGTTTATGGCCACTCGTAAAATTTTATTTGCTGTAATTTTCGCGGGAAAAAGTCGCACGACGAAGCGTGAAACCTCGATTTTGCTAAGCCCAAATTCGTATTTTCAAAGATACTTTCAATCGTGCCGGGAAAATAAGGGGTACTTTTGTTTTCGAGAATTTGTTTTGTTCTTTTTTTTTTTTTTATAACTAAATCCCCTGTATGGTTTCGAAGATTAAAATTTTTACCTTACAGCCAACCATAAAAATTTTCTGTACGAACTTTTTGAATTTTTTTGAATTTCGACGTCGAAACGCTCAATTTTGTATGTTTCAAAGAAATTTTCTCGGCAATCGGACCTCGTGCACTTGGAGCATCATAGACCTACATACTAGAAATTGGTTTCAGATGTAATCGTCCCAAAGACACGGTATTTCATGCATTCGTTAGATTAATACATCCTGCAATATTTACTCGAGTTTATTTAAAAGAATGTATATTTAATATATATTAAACTAAATTATTTGCACAGTTGTTTAATTTTCATTTAAAAAGTGCACAGTATCTCGTTTTGCGAACGGCTCGTTATTGTCAATTTCCATAATAATCTCTTCCTACCGCAAGGAACACAAAGAGCAAAGTTCCGAATATAGAGCGAGTTGAAAAATGATCGAGTACTCACCCGGCCGTTGTAACAACGCCCGTCAGGTTGTCAACTCTGAACAGCCAGCTGGTTTCTTCGCCGATGGCATACGTGATTTTTCCATTCACTCCTTGGTCCGGATCCGTCGCTCTCACGGACATTACGCTAGAATCTGGCGCCACGTCCTCGGAAATGGTGGCCACGTATTTGCTAGGGAGATAGTTTGTCGGATAATTGGAGGAGCCGTACGAGAAGCCGTTGGACAAAGCGAATCCGGTGTACTCGGCGCCTGCGACGGACCCTCGGGGCCTCGACTCGGTGTACTGGTTTTGCACGAACGACGGAGCGTTGTCGTTCACGTCCAAGACGATCACGGTCAAGTTACATCGCGCCTCCAAACTAGGTCGACCTTTGTCCTTGGCTGAAATCGTCAGCACGTACTTGGACACCGCTTCTCGGTCCAGATTCGACATCGACAGCATTCCGGTTGCAGGATCCAAGGTGAACTTTGCGCCGATGTTGCCACCTAGAAAGTGACCGGAACGACGAACGTGCAGTGTTATTGAGACAAAGCTTCGAGGCTGCGCAGCTTGGAAAATTCGGAATTTTCTGGTTCTACTATTTATGGCTTGAACTTTAGCTGTAAGAGCTGAAGCCATCAACCTTTAAACTCGAAGAACCGTCTAAATTGTATACCATGACTATTATGAACAGTATCATAGACTGTCAAATGTTACCTTAAAAGCTTTGAGAGTCTCAAAGATTAAATCTTCAACAGCTTGAGTTTAAGACTTTCAAAGACTTGGCTTTTAAGGGTCAATCTTGAAGCTTCAGAGACTCAAGATTTATATATAACACTACTTGTAGAGAACACGCAGAGTTGGGCAAAACGTAATTTGATTAAAGATTAATGACAGTGTGAGTTCAAGGTACTTTGTATTATTAAATAATGAATAAGAACAAGTAAGTAATCATAATCGTTGTAGTCATTAATCATGAAACGACTGCACTTTTGCTACATTGCAATCTGTAATATATGCTACAATACAATTTGTAATATACTTGTAAATTATACACTTGTGAAAACACATACTTATTTATTACTTTTATTAATAGTATTTTATTTTTAAGTTAGTAACACTTAATGATCGCAATACTATTGGGCAAACCTAGGTTCTACTGAAAAGCACAAGTTTAGACGATCAACATATTCAGTAACACGTTCACAGTGTCTATTACTGAACGCATTAAGGCGATAAGAAAAAATATAAGAGATACAAAAACATAATGTGTAATATAATATATAGTGCAATTTCCAATGTACAAATACATAATACCAGATCCTGATTTAAGAATTACTGATTAATGACAGCGATTGAAATTCCGTTAATTTTCATTAATGACAAGAACTGATCACGATTACTGATTTATTATTACCGAGTTGCTTATTCATTTTCATTAATTTATTTATGACTGACAAATTAACGATTACGGTCAGAAATGATTACAAAGTACGCGCAAAAGGAGACGATAGACAAAACGTTGGGGGACTCTTACCTACGATGCTGTAATAAATTTCTCCGTTTTTTCCCTCGTCGAGATCAGCCGCCGCGATCGTGTGAATGACGGAAGTCCCTTGGTTCTCGGGCACGGCGAGCGTGTAACACGAGCCCGGTCGAAATTCAGGGCTGTTGTCGTTTTCATCCATGACTAGAACCTCGAGCGTGCTGATGTCCAACAGCTTGCTGGACCTCGCCAGAATTGGAACCGAGTAACGGGAGACCAGCTCGCGGTCCAGAGGGCCGCGCAACGTCACCAGACCGTTCGGCGTGACGGAGAATTTGTCCGCGGCCAGATTGCTCGGAATACTGAAGCTGACGTTACCTGCGCAATCGGAACGATCGGAACCATCGTCGACCATCTCGTTCCTGTTCGTACTTTCATTCGACGGGTAGGAATAAAATCAAGCTCGTTTTTTTTCCCCCTCCCCCCTTTTGGTCGACGTTACAACGACACAGCCGAATCGCGTTCCATGCGTCGCGAGAAATTAGGACCACGCGACCGAGACCCGTTCCGTGGCAAGGCCATTACCCTGTCGCGTCCTCTCCGAAAATCCGAAATTATCGGTCAGTTTGCATACGTAAATAGGCGCGTTTAAGCCGGGAGCGAGCGAGCCTCTTCGAAGATCGACACGTACAGCGCGAGGCGACCGACCAGCTCCGTAAATTCTCGAGAATATATACCGATCAGAATTCGATTCGCGAAACAGCCTTCTTCCTACGACTGCCAGACGCCGGAGGAGAGACGAGAAAAAAGAAAAGGAAGAAGACGGGAAAAAACAAGGAAGAACGTTAATAAATAACGTTAATAATTAAACAGTTGGCGCGGAGCTTTAAAGGCTGGGATGGTTGGTTATCGGCCCGGTGTGCCGAGCGTGTTACGATCGTGAAATCACGGACGAATACGACTCGAAAAAAAACTCACGAGAGAGAGAGAGAGAGAGAGAGAGAGAGAGAGAAATGAAGATTTGGGTGGGCTATTCGCTTGGGCGAATCGCGAGCACGGAAGAAGGAAGGTGATTTCAAGGAATACCTACGCTTTCGATCGCGTTCGGCGGCGCGCAACAGCGAAACGATCGAGAGCGTGGCTGAGACGGGAGAATTTTTACGGCGAGTCGTCCGTAACCACAAAATCTCGCGTTATCCGTCGTCGTTTCAGCTCGGCGGAGTGACGTTTTCCGACGCATTCGTTATTACGCTCAAAAAATTCCGCGGAACGAGACGCGCGTTCGACTCAGAGACGGAACAAAGAGAGGCGAGCACGCGAAGAGCGTTTCCCCTCTCGGTATCGCGAGCGGTTCGGCCGAGTCTACGAGGTAGACGCAGCGGAACGGTAGTTACGGTGGCGACACGCACACGTACGCTCGTGCCACACGTACGAGGGTGTCGGTGTTGGTTGGAACCGGTGATTTGCCTATGCGTACCGCGGCAGGCTGGCGGCACGATGATATACGCGGCCATTGTTTCGCGGCCGATCCCTCCTCTCGTCCTCAGCCCCTTTTCGTCCGCCCCTCCTCGCTGCGACGCGACGCGACGCGATGCGGCGCGGTGGCTCGCTAGCGGTTCCGGACCCCTAACAGCAGCCACCTCGTCCTTTGGGGGGGAAGGGGGGTATCGGCGTAGGGACGCGGAGCCCTTTGCAGGTCGCGCTAATGCGCTCGTCTGATACACGGTCGCGCCGGTCTAGATAAGCGCGAAACCGGCGATATATATACCGCCGGTTGTCGGTCGTACGGAACGCTTTGCGGAACGACGCTCGGCAGCGAGCGAGCGCGCGCTTTTAGTAATCATCGTGTTCGTTCGCTCTGCTTTACGACGCGCGACTCGCGCTCGAAAGGCGGGAGAGTCCGAAGCCGCGAAAGGTGGATTCGTGGAGGGAAAACGTGCGACGCGCGGGTCCCGACCTCTATCTATACCGGCGATGAGATTTACTCGCCGGCGGGATTCTTCTCCGTGGAGCTTTTAACGCGTCGTGGAAGAAGCGAGAAAGAAAGGAATAGAACAGACGGCGGCACGGCGGCACGGCGGAGTATTTCGCGGAGTGGAACGCACTCGCGATGGGAAGGGGAGGGAGAGAGAGAGAGAGAGAGAGAGACCGGGGGCCCCGGAGAGTCATTTCGCTGAATTTACTGTAATGCCCGGCACCGGCCAGGCATTATTCCAGGCAATTATTCGTGGCATTTTCATAGCAGGGCTTTCCTATTAGCGGGATCGGGTATTCGCCGGAGTGGTCGGCTCCGATTATACTCCGTTCTTGTAGCCAGTGGATAGCCGGTGTAGGTGGTAGCGCGACCGCGCGAATGCCAGCGCGCGGCGACAGCCAAACTCGAGGAGAGACCCGTAGAGAGAGGATCGAAGATAGAGGAGAAGGGATGGAAAGAAGGGATTGCGGAGGAGATAGGGGAGCGAGCGGCCCGAGACAAGATAGGAGAATGTAATTTCACCTTCCGTTGGCGCAGGGAGCGCTAAATTGACAGCCCCTCCTGTTCCGTGGCACTTTATGCAGCGACGCACCACCGAAACAATAACGACGTGCCGGCGGAACGCCTAAAAGGGTAGCCGCGCGGGTAGCCCCATTTTTGGTCCTCCCGTACGTCCTTGTCGTGGAACGGTGGGCACGGTGTGTGCGTGCACATGAAGGAGATCGATAAGTCCACCGAGTTGCAGCTCGGAGTTGGGGCTTTGTCCCGACCGTAGTATTATCCTTGCAAGCGTTGACCGAATATACGTTGCTCTATCTGATCATCTCTCTCTCTCTCTCTCTCTCTCTCTCTCTCTTTTTGCGAGTGATATATACGAGCCGGATATTTATCAATAAACTGACCGGTTGTAAATCCAACGCGAGTTTTATCTCGCGTATTTAGCGGGAATAAAAATGGAATCGGGAATCGCGATCTTGAGGATTCGCACGCGCGCGCGCGATAACCCTTTCGAGAGAGACAAACGGTTGAACGCTTACCCTGATCAGCGATGATAGGACCGGCGACGTTTAGAACCGGCGCGCCGACCTGCAGATCCTCTGAAATTCTAGCGACAGGATTGGCCAGCAGTAGCCGAGGAGATCCGTTCGTCTGTCCAGAAGCCAGCGTCAAAATCAGCCTGAGCGTGGACTTGCGCGGTGGGGAGCCGTGATCGTTGGCCGTAATCTCGAGCTCGGTCGACCTCACCATAGGCCTCTCCAGGCTCACTATACCGGACTCGTAACCCACCGAGAATCTCGCCTCCTCGTTCGCCGATGTAATCACGTACGATACACGGCCATTGTCACCTGCGTCTTTATCCACGGCGACCACTCTCACGAGCGTCGCCCCTGCAACGATGCCAATTTACGATAATGCCGCTTTGTAATTGAACTGCCCCTGTCTCTTCGCGCTGGCGCGCTTGAGATTGGATTGAAAAAAGAAGAAAAGAAAGAAGAAAAGAAAAAAAGAAAACACTTCAAACAATCGAGTTGGCAAAAGAGTCACTCACCTGGCAAGAGGTCCGGCGTGACCGCGACTTTAGTCGATTCAGGCGCGACGAAAACCGGGTCGTTGTCGTTCTGGTCGAGCACGACGATCCTCGCGGTCACGGTCGAGGCTAATTGCTCGCCGGGAGGAGCGCGATCCGACGCCTTGAGGATCAGCGTGTACTCGGCTCTCTCCTCCCTGTCGAGCGGCCTGGCCAACGTGAGAGCGCCGGTCAACGAGTCGACCGCGAAGCTGCCTCTCGATGGAAACTCGGCCACCAGACCGTATCGAAGTTCGCCGTTCAAACCGCTGTCCAGATCGACGGCCGTCAAGTTGTATATGGTGGAGCCGATCGCCGCCCTCTCCGACACGCGAACGGTTATCGGATCCTGCGGCCATCGGGGTGAATTGTCGTTGGCGTCCTCGATCGCGATCTTCACCGAGACGGCGATGCTCTGGGGGTTGCCGATCGACGTGGTGTCCAACGCGCGTATCTCCAAGTGATACTCGCTGACGTTCTCGCGGTCGAGGGAATGAGCGACCACCAATTGACCGGAGCTACGATCGACGTCGAACGCTGGAAACTCGCTGGCGGGCGTCAGCGAGTCCAAGGTGAAGGCCACGCGACCCGCTGGCCCCGCACCCGACACCGATCCCACAGCTTGTCCGATGCTGGCGTCTTCGCGCACCTAAACCGAAACGAACCGAAACGTGGTGACGATTTTAAAGACGATCCGACGATCCTCCGGGATGAATGAATCGCGCGAAAAACTCGAACGATCGGCGAATCGGTGAAATCGGTTGCGCAGCAGTGGCGGCGATGGTCGACGATACTCACGTTAAAGGTAAGGCTGCTGCTGGTGAAGGTCGGCCGGTTATCCGCCAGCGCTAGAACCTCGACTCTCAACGCGCGCACGCTGTGCCGCGGTGGTCGGCCCGCGTCCGTCGCCTTTACGGACACCCGGTATACGTTGCGCTCCTCGTGATCGAGAACCGCCTTCGTTCTGATCATGCCGGTGATTGGGTCAATGGTGAAAACGTTGTAACCGTCCGAGTCTCGGTCTGCGGAGATCAAGGTGAGTCGTGAGAGTGAGATAATCGACGTTCCTTTGAAAAACTCGGGAACGCGATCGCGCCGACGGGAACGAGGAACGAACGTTGCACGAACACCGAATACTAGAAACACGTTTGCGAGTCGATACGTGGCCATTTTGTTCGCCGTTACCTTTCAGAATCGTGTAGGTGACAGACGCGTTTTCACCGAGATCGTGGTCCAATGCCCTGACACGCGCCACTTCCGTCCCCGGCGGCTGTTCCTCCCTGACGCTGACCACATCTCCCTGCGGGTCCACGATTTCCGGCGAGTTGTCGTTCACGTCCAACACCGTAACCTTCAGGGGTACCCTGGCCGCTCTCGACGGGGTTCCTTGATCCCGAGCTTCGAGTACCAGCTCGTGCACGGTCTTCGTTTCCCGATCGAGCGGCTCTCTCGTGGCAATCTCGCCTGAAAATTACCAACCAAAAATCACTCGTGTCTCCGTTGCATTCTCCGATCAATCTCTCTGCCAGATTCGTATCTAGCTCGATTCGTCGGAGCCGCGATTAGCTGCGTCTCGAGTATCTCGAGATCGGCAACAAGAGATGGAAGAAAAAGTCGCGCAAAGGGGATGGAATTGCCATAAATATTCACGGCGTAAAATTCGCGGCGCGCATGTGGGACGTGCGATCACCGGCCGGCACCGCGCGAGGAAACCGACCTTATCAATTTCCCCGGATGGGGACGGTTAATTGGATAATCGCCGTTCGTACGCACCGTACGCGACGTCCGTTCGAACGCTCGAATTCCTTGCTCGCGCCTCGACACCTTGCTATCGTATTTCCTCTCCGTCCTCCTCTCGCGTATTATAATTGTACCACGGGATGCGTATACAGTCGTGCGGATGCGTGTAACGAGCCCCGCTGTAATTACGTATCTCGCGGTGCAGATGGCCCGCAAAAGTCACGAAGAGTACGGGGGCTGCGAGAGAAAAAGGAGGAAGAGAAGATGATGAAGAAGAAGAAGAAGAAGAAGAAGAAGAAGAAAAAGAAGGAGGAGGAGGAGGAGGAGGAGGTAAAGACTCGAAAGAAAGAAAGAAAGAAAGAAAGAAAGAAAGAAAAAGGGAAGAAGAAACGTGAGAAGAAGAAGAGAGAGTCGGAGCTGTCTTCTCTCGACCGGTCGGCGCATTAATGGGTAATTAAGCAAGCGCCTAGCCGACCGGGCAGAACTATTCCGAGACGTGGAAAGGGATCGGGATAATAATTCGTATACGGGGTCGAGAGAGAGAGAGGGGCTGTTCGGTGGGACACACGAGACACCCGCGTGCCTCAACGAATTCTCGACGTACCTAGTCGAATCGGACGCGTCCGCCGCGCGTCTACCGGCACCGACCAGAAACCCCCGTCTCGACGTTGCCGTGTGTGCTCGTCGTTCGGAAGACAAACGATCGACGAGGGAACATGCAAACGCGCCGGCATCGAGGGGATACCATCGCGGAACAATAAGAAGTATATCGTAGGACGCGTGCTAATGCGTTTCTCGTGTTAACCGTGGGACCGTGCGACGATCCTCTTCGTCCCTTTCGTCACGGCGACGTGCCCCGCTGCTGGGTCTCTCTCCTCCCGTTTCGCCGCGTTTCTTCCAATATTTGGAAATCCATGCTGCGCCCGAGGCCGCGTTAGGAAAACTCGTCCCGCGTCGCACCGCCGCGCGATCAATAGAGGATTTCTCGGAAGACTGCGAAACGAGATTCTCCCGGAAGCCTCGCGCGCGTTCGTTGGGAACCGGTCGTTGCCGATATCGCGCCCGATATGCCGCGCCGCGCGTCGTCGTTCGTCGTCGTCGTCGTCGTCGTCGTCGTCGTCGTCGTCGTCGTCGTCGTCGTCGTCGTCGTTGGTAGCACGGCGAGGAGAATCTTCGGCAAACCCGAAGAGGGTTAATATAGAAGTACCGGTACGACGGGACAACTGATACTTCCGGCATCGAGAGGCCGAGGAGAGAGATTATTTTTATTTCTGCGCGGCGAAGGCTCGCGCTTCGAACGTGCGTTCCCTTCCTCGGCAAACAGGCAAGCGACTTCTCAACTTCGGTTGGGATACCGAAAGCCCGGAGAGACCGGAGAGGAGAACCAGCCTGGTCTCGAACCGGCGTGTACACAAATACTCCCGTGTCGCATGCCAATCAAAGCACGTATGCGCGTAGCATACGAGAGGCAGCGTACATACGTGCGTGCGTGCGTGCGTGCGTGCGTGCGTGCGTGGTTTCGCGGTATACGCTGAACCCGGCCACTTTCCGGTGATTCGTTACACGCCGGCAAGGTGAAAGCACCGCTCTTACGGGATTACACTTTGATATCCACGAAACGGGTGGGCAAGGGGAGAGGGGAAGGGGGGAGGGGGATGTTACGAAAAACGAAATAATCGCGCCCACTGTTCGTATCCCCGATAATTCCGTTGTACGGTTCTCCAATTAAAGGCATTCGTATCAAAAGTAAATTTACGCACGACCCGTTTCCTTCTCTTCCACCTCCGGCCGTTATAAATCTCGAACGCGCGCCAATGCTGGCGCGGAGGGACGGGGCGCGCCCAGCCAGAAAGAACGAACGACGAGAGCAGCTCTGCGCCGTGTGGAAATCGATTCCATTAACCGTTTTCGTGGACTTACGAAACCCCGAAGATCTATCGCTTCACCGTATCTCTCGGTGAAGCTGTTGCTTCCAAAGGCTGTTGCGCAACCGCGCAACGGGAACCGCTGCTCGCAACAATGGCACGCAACACCGCGAGAGCCCGTTGCCTCGGTCGCACGAACGCGTAAATTAAACAGCGTCGACGGCTGACGGCTATTTAGAAAATTAATCGCTTCTTTTTTCGTCTCTTTTTCCCTCTCTCGTCCTGCTCGTCTTGCTCGCATCGAATTCAATACGTATTCAAACGAACAGCTCTCCACGAAAGAGAAAGAAAAATGAAAGAAAAAAAAAAAGGAAAACATCGCGTGGTAAATTCGGAACGCGCGCGTGTTCCAACGACGCTCGACACCCAAAGGTTTCGAGATTCGAAAGCAAAGAGGATTTGCTAATATTTTTCTGGACGGATCGAGGGACTCGTGGGATCCTTTAGCTGGTCGTGCCCCACAGTTGCAGCGATTGGCTGCCAGCTTTCGTAAACACTCGAGCGTTTCACGTTTCGACGAGAAAACACGTAGCCCGCAGTTGTCGTCGGTCGCAGCAAACAGAAGAAGAAGAGGAAACAACAAAAAAAAAAAAGAGAGAGAAAGGAGGAAAGAAGGGAATAAGAAAAATCTTACCTGTGTCAGGGTCGACGGTGAAACTGCTGTTGGCCTGGACCACCGCGTACCTGAGCAGGGCGTTCTTGCCGAGATCGGGATCGGAGGCGCTCACGGAGCCGACCAGCGTGCCCGAGGGCAGGTTCTCCAGCAGCTCGAATCCGTAAAAGTCCTTCTCGAAACGGGGATCGTTGTCGTTGTCGTCGAGCACCGTGACTAGCACGGAAGCGCTCGCGGTCGCGGCCGGGGAACCGTTGTCGGTCGCGAGGACCGTCAGCGCGTGCCGATCCAGGGTCTCGCGATCGAGGATCTGCGCGAGATAAATCCAGCCGGTGTTGGGACTGATCCGGAAGGCCGTCGATCCTTGAAGACGGTAACTCAGACGCGCGTTATTGCCCGTGTCGAGGTCCACCGCGGTCACCTGAAGAATCTGCGAAAAACACGCTGTCTTACGAGCCATGCTTCTCGATACGAGCAAGGATAAACGAAAGTGGAACGTTTGCGCGATACTTTCTTCCGCGGGAGGAAATCTGAATTTCTGCAACGTGCGAAAGAAAAGCAGAGCTCGGACATAGAGAGAGAGAGAGAGAGAGAGAGAGAGAGAGAGAGAGATCGAAGAAAAAGAAGGCGGCGAGGAGACAAGACCAGTCGATCCGGTCGTTCCGTATTAATTAAACGCGAACCCTAAATACGTTCGAACCGGTCGATATTTTCCAGCGCGGGAGGATCGTGAATTACGGAGGTCGAAGTAGTAGTAGAAGAAAAAGAAGAAGGAGGAGAAGGAGAAGAAGAAGAAGAAGGAGCATAGGATCGAGGGTATATAACTTCGTATCCCGTGCACGAAGCTGGCGCACGGGCAATGATGGATGGCGAGCCACGAGTGAAGGCGAGGAGCGGGTTGGGCGGAGGGACGAGGACGCGGATAGAGAGGATCGCGGTCCTTGTCTTCGCGAAGGAAGAAGGACGAAACGGTGGCAGCGGTACAGAGGGAGGAAGAGTGGAGATCGGCCACCATTAGAAGGAGAACCTGACGTGGGAGCAGGCAGTAATGTGTCTAACTGTACGTTATTAGTTCGCGGCGGGTGAAGGGTTACGCTCACTGTAGCCAGGTTACTCTTGCTAGCTGCTACTTCCCCCTGCTGTCTCCCCAAACGTTTCTTTCTCTCCTTGTCCCTCTGCCGGTCGCTGCTGAGATATTGTCTGGATACCACCGACAGCTCACAGATCTGTTTCGCCGATAGATACCACCGATATATACGTGTACACCGCGCCGGGAGAAAGATGCAACGAGAGATCGAGTGGCGAAGAAAGAAAGAAAGAAAGAAAGAGGAAGAGAGGAACGTGCGCGCGGTTCTTCTCCTTCTCCTTCTCCTCCTCATCGTCTTCGTCGTCGTCGTCGTCGTCGTCGTCTCCGTTCGTATCGTACCCTCCGTGTATCCGTTGTATTAAAAATGTGACGTCATTTAACGGGCCTATCTCGCTGCAACGATCTCTCGGCCATTCGTCATCGGTATCCTCGTATTCGGGATTACGTCCACCGTTGTGGCTACCAGCGCGAGGATTCGTTGTTCGTCGCTTGTTTCACCGCCAGATATCGCTGCACAAACGACGAACGCTTTCTCGTACACGCCAACAGCTAATGACTCTCTTTCCCAATTGCCTTCTACTTTGTCTCTGTCTTTAGAAGAAGAAGAAGAAGAAGAAGAAGAAGAAAAAAAAGAGAAGAAAAATTGCGCGTCTGAAACGGCAACTGAACAAGACGTTACTTTGTTAGCCATTGTTCAATTGAACAATTAGACGAACCTCTCCTCTCGAAGACGAGATAAATAAATAGTCGTATCCGTGATCGCGGGGTTCGACGTCTCGGCAGTACCGACAACGAAAGATTTCACGGGATAGAGAGAGGAATTTTCGTTCCAAGTCCTGTCGGTAATGGTGTTTAACCACGATAAATAACCCTTTCAGGCGGGATAACCAGCATCGGCTGTTCATAAAACGAGCAGCTGCACGGTGCGTTTCTGTTAAGCCTATCAACGATTACCTATCAATCCCGTGTATTCCGACTCCATAGAGGCTCGGCGATATACCACAGACGCCATACAAGCGAGCATACGTGTGTGCACGTATCGCGTAACAACGTACCGCGCGTTCCTCTATCAAACTATCAGTTATACTCTATCAATCCTTCCACCGAACTGGTCTATCTAGTAACCCCGCAATCCGCATCACTAATCTTTCGCGCGCTCCGCCGTTCAAGCTAATTCGTTTCTGTTCTCCGCTGACAAGGTGAACTCGATGAGTCAACGTCTTCTTCTTCTTCTTCTTCTTCTTCTTCTTCCATTCTATTCGCCGTGTCTAATCGAAGAAGAACGAAAATGAAGAAGGAGGACGAACGAAGAAGAAGAAGAAGAAGAAGAAGGAAGAGGAGGAGGAGGAGGAGATGATCATCGATCCGAGTGGGAGTAAAGGTTCAGCATGGATGGTCTTCCTGGTTGTCCCGCCGGATGAAATTACGCTTGGCGAAGACGAATTTGAAAAACAAAAAGAGTGCGAGGAACAAGGATGCGGAGAAAGGTTGTTAAATCCCTCTTCCTTCTCCACCTTCTTTTCTCTCTCTCTCTCTCTCTCTCTGTCGATCCAGAATTTCTCTTTCCAACTCTGCCATTCTTTCTCCGTCCCGTGCACATTTCCATGTACACTCCGCGATGCAACTTCCTCGCTCCCTTCCGCGAAAGAAGATCCTACCGCATCCACGTCTCCTCGACAAACAAATGCCCGCGTGACGGGCGTGTAATGAAGATTTTTCTCACTTGAGAATCGAGCCTGGCGCCTTCGGGAACCTCCACGTGATACTCGTTCCTCTCGAACACTGGGGGGTTGTCATTCACGTCCTGCACCTCGACGCTCAGGCTGAGGTTCGCGGAGAGGCCGGCACCGTCCAACGCTCTTATCAGAAGGCCGTGCCTCTGCTGAGTCTCGTAATCCAATCTCCTGGCTAAGTAGAGCTCTCCCGACCGGCCGTCTATTCCGAACAGGTCGTTGCTGTTCTGACCAAGGACGTAGCGTATCGGGTGGGACGGGACGACGTCCGGATCGGTCGCGTGTGCCACGTACAGCGCCGAATGCAGGGGATGAGACTCCGGCACGGAAATGCGCACGCTGCTGGTCGGGAAGGTCGGCGCGTTGTCGTTCACGTCCTCCACGTTCAGTTCCACCTGCGCGAAACAATGCGTCGCGATCAGATCGCCCGCAGGTCCTAGGATGGTCGGTAATCGCAGATGTCTCCCGCCGATTTCACCCGACCGACACGACACACAGTTACCTGACAGTAGCCCACAGAAATTCCATTGCGCGCCTCCACGCTCAGGATATACTTGTCCCGCGTTTCGCGATCCAACGGAAGGCGAACGCGGATCATGCCGGTGCCGGGGTCCATCGTTAGATCCGGTTCTTCCTTCGCCAAATAAAATCTGGTTGGCCGTTCACCTGCGAACACAGTTATTATCGTTGTTAAATGGCTACAAAGTGGCTTTTTCTTGTACTTTTCTTTTAAGTAATGACGATCGTTTTAAGAGCAACAGCGTCGGAAGCACTTGAATCTCTGCGATGGAGGAGGAAGGGCTGCGATGGGGCGATGCAAACCTCGTATTAATTTTTTCTTTTTCCCTTTTCGTTTTTTTCTTTCTTTTTCTTTTCTTTCTGTCTTTCTTTCCTCGACCTTAGCGGACGAAGAGTTCGTCGGTGCGTTCGTTGGTTCGTTTCTCTCTCTCTCTTGAAAAAAGAAGAGGAAAAAACACGAGAAGAAAGGGCGGAAACGGCCGGCGAGGGGGGCGAAATGGGGAAGACTGAAAGCGCAAAAATGACGAAAAGGTATTCGAGATACTATATAAGCAAGCTGCTCGTTAATTATAACTTTGGCTTGTTCTCACGTATACGCCATTTTGCTCTTTTCCGCTCTCTCTCTCTCTCTCTCTCTCTCTCTCTCGGGGTGCAAATTGCACGAAAATCCTGGCAATCACTACCGGTGCGCGATTCGCCGTTCCGAGCGGTGTGATCGATTGATTGAATCGAATGACCGCGATTTCGTTAAACACCGTTCTGCAAAAGCGGATCGCGCGCATCATCCTTTAATGACTCTGCCAATTACCGTGCGCGCACGCATACCGAAACATCCTCGGTCCGGTTCATTTCTACGGCAGTGGAAACGAACGGAATAGTAGTAGGAAACGGCCAATGATCGATTACCTCCGGTGGTACGGAGGAAACGCAACGTATCATTTTTATCGTCCGCGTGTCGACCGACGGTTACTCGGTCGCCACCGTTGGTTGCCACCGTTATAAAACGCGGCCAGGCCCTGAGCGTTTTATAATTCGCAATGAACAAACACGATCTTTTAAATTGCGTCAGTTTCATCTCGCGATGTTTCTCGAGTTCAGAAATTCACTCGATGCTGACTTGCGTGTTTCAAGCAAACGCGCGTGATGCACGTAACGTGGCAGAAGTGAGCGCTGTGAAAAGAAAACGTACAACGCACGGCAGAGTCAACACGTTCAATATGCGATCACTTTGGGTAAAACGCGGATTTCTTTCTTTAAATCTGACGCTTGATCGTATCATGGCATTCTTTCGAGTGGTGAATAACACATTCACCTGTTTATTTTCGAGAGTGGCAATATCCTTTTGCATTTAAAATTACTCGTTCCCTTTTCTCTCTTTTTCTTTTAAATTTTCTGTTACTATATGCCTCATTAGGGTATTATTCTCGAGCAAACACCCGCGGGCACGATCAAAAGCAGCAATCCGCTACTCGCAATTAGATACGTACGTAACGCGTCTAAAATCAATTAATAAGCAAATCAAGCGATCATTACCGCTGGCAGACGCGATCGCACGATGAACGATCGCACGGCAGAGTGCAGGGCATGTTTCCTGCATAACGAGTGCCGTTCCCTGTCCGCCCACGTTCGAACGTGCCAAGAACCGTAGGGATGTTCCGCGGAATCCCACGTGGCATTGTTCTTGCGTTAGTCTTCTAGATCGTTTTCGCGTTCTGCTCGCCATTGAACGCTATTGAACGCGCTTCGGAGAACCGTTACGGCTTTGTCTCGCCGGTTTAGTACTTGGCGAATATCTCCGTGACATTTAACCGAGCTCGATCGATCGGCTCTTTGTCACGGCCCGACGTACGCTGTCTCTCTCTCTCTCTCTCTCTCTCTCTCGACGAATTAATTTTTTCCATCTACAAATCGATACCCACTGTACACACACCGTAGGTTCTTTTTTTCTTCGCGAGATGCCGGCCGATAATTGCCGCGGTCGATCGATCGATCGATCCGAAAAAGGGAGTGGTGCGGGTAGAGAGACGAGAGAAACGGTAAGAGATGGTCTCTACATGGAGGATAGGTTTCGACAAACGCCTTGGATCTACCGCGTCGCGATCGTGCGTCTCTCCCATGGAACCGATCGAGTTTTTCCTCGGCGAGCCGGAGGAAAAACCTGGTAGACAGGGACGCGGAGCAAGCACCGCCTTCTCCGTGGGTTTACGTGGAAGATAGCCGCGAGCGATTCCATTTCCACGATATCCGGTAACGTCGTCTCCGTTGGCCGGCGTCGCGTCGTGTCGGGCAACGTTGGTCGTGCTGCTGGCTCTGCCTCAAAGATGGTGCTCGTTCGCGTACGTGCGCGGCATAATTTATAGATCGCTATTTATTCCCATTTCATTTCGCCCCCCGTGCCTGTCCGACAAAATACGCGAAATCCCACGCGAACCGTCCGAACTAAAAAAAGCGAGCACCAGCGTTGTTTCAAGCGTCGAACGACGAGCACGAGCACGAGCACGAGTACGAGCACGAGCACGAGCACGAGAACGGACGAGCGAAATTAACAGGCGGCTGCGCGACGTTTCTCGCTTCGAGGCTGCTGCAGCCGCGAGGATGGATATCGATCCGCGGGAGAAGTGCGCGCGTGTGCGCGCGCGAACGCACGCCAGCAGAGCCGACCGAAACTTATGCTTACCGGCGCTCGATAGCCGTGTTATTAAAATTGCTGTAAACTCGTCCCCGCGCGCATGTAAATGTTGCCCGCGTACGTGCAGGCCCGCTCCGCTTCGGGGAATACCGACGCGCGAACGTAAGCAGCCTCGTACGAAATTGTGCACACCGCGAAGTGTAATTGTGAAACGGCGTGCACGGATGAGAACGGCGCGCGCGTACCAACACACACGGCGACGGTAGCGACGTACACGCGCGCATCGACACGCCGGGTACGCTACACCCATCGGCATTCGGCGCCTGTGTTATTAAACGTCCGCGTGATCTTTTTCCATCGAGTCTCGCTGCCGAGAGGAGGGATCCGCCGATCCCGGTACTACTCTTCGTGTGTAATTACGATTTACTTCGCGTCCCGATACGGCTGAATCTCCAGACGCGTTTTCGAGCCACGTCCGAGGCCCACGTCTCGTGCAATCGCCAGCGCGTTTCAAACACGCGGCGATACGGACAAACGCGATCCACCCTGTGAAACGTTCTCCAGCGTCGTGATCCAGTCTGCACGTTGTTCTTTCGAGCAATTCAAGTACGAGAAGGGATATGTATACGTTTAGTAGATCAAAGTATGATCGCGGACCATACCGCGCCGTGTCATGGATCGCGAGCCTGTTTTTTTTTTTATTTTTTTAAACCACCTTGATCAACGATCAGTGTTGCCCAGGCAAATATAATTGACTAGGAAGAACTATCGCTAGTTGAGATAAAACAGACTGAGCGGATAGAATTGGTAAAATTGGTAGAGTCCGTTACCAAGTATCGAAGTGTAGTCTCCGTTATTAGGTATCGCAGTGGAATTAATCACAACGAGACGGTTGTGCACGGTTGTGCATTGCAATTCAAGTTATAAACGTGGAGAGTCATTATTGAATCGAGATTAACTCGACACGGGTACGTGACAGTCCTATTCGCGTCCGCCTATTTATCGATGATCGTCAACTTGTAATTGCGACAACGACCAACCAACGGCTGACAGCGACAGCGCCAAGGTATATCGACAAGGTAGACGTTATCGCGTATTCCGGCTTGCACGCATCTCCCGTACGGGGAGATCTACGCGAAAATCAAGCCCGTCACCCTCCAGTCCGATCATCGAACGAATAAATCGCAATGGGAACGGTGAACGCGGTCGGTGAACGGGTTTTTCACCCGCGGTGCCGAGTCGAGAGGGCTTCGTCACCCCGGTTACACAGGCGTCCCTCCGGGGTGCCCACGTGGGTGTAACGAAGACAAATCGCCCGCGTATTTGATTAATTCGCGGAGATCGCTGGTCCAGCCCGGTTCCTTCGAGGAGCTCTCGTAGCCCACGTCTGGCCCATTCTCCCCCCTTTCTTCCTCTCCTTTCTCTCCTGTCTTTCTAACCTCTACACTCGTTTCCCTTGCCTCCACCATTCTTCCCTCTTTCCGCTCCCCCTCGCGCGTTCGTCGCCGTGCTTCGTGGATCGAATTCAGAGCGAGTTTTTGCCGCGATACCCGAGCCAGTCGAGGAACCCGTAACGTACTCATTACTGATTCTCGCCCTTTCGCGTCCTCTCGTCGTCGTCGTCGGCGTTCAGTCGGTGTGTCGCGTCGCGTCGCGTCGCGTCCGGCCGTGAAAATGCGCGTGACACGAGTTCCGCGAATGACTTCCGGACGTAAGCCAGCGCTGTTTTGTGTTTGTTTTATCACTTTATCAAAGTGATTTTAGCGGGGGTAAGCCAGAAAATCGGGCCTCTTCACAGGTGCAACGCTGATGCAACGAAAATTAGCGATTGGTCGATTTGGGTCACGTGATTCGCGAGGGGGCGTGGTGTAGACCTCGAGTAAGAGTGGCGTTGTCTGGTACTGAGCGATCGCAGCTGTAATTTGTTTTGTATCGATTCAAATGTTTGCATATCAATAAAATTTCATGGCAAAAAAAGTCGTCTTCATTTTCAGTGAGGGGTACACTTCGTACTGGGGTACGAATCGTGCAGTCTTTTTTTCTTTTTCTTATTTTTGCGCCGATTCGAAAAGATTCCGCGTTTTCGCGTGGCCACGGTCGGGATCTCTTGGCGGGAAACCACCGAACGAGATATTCGCGTTCGGTAATGTATCGCATTAACGACGTACGTGTATCTGATTGGTTCTCGTTGTTTCCGACCGTCGAAACACAGATCCGACATTAGATTGCCTGTAATCTCTCAATCTCCCCGATCGTAAAATTCCATTAGCAATGCAAATTCGCTTAATTACCGCGACTAAACGTCCGATCCTATTGACAGCGACCGATGCTAAACGTTGTAGCCGGCCGGGATTCTCCGCGTTACGATAAATTTTCGAAAACCGTTAGGCGTCCGTGGCGGGTGAAGGCGACTGGCCGCACGGAGGTTCCAGTCAATGGTTAACCGATCGGTACCACTCGCGATCGGTTGTTGGCTGTGCGTACGCGTGCGTACACGTGCGCGACACTTTGTGCCGCAACGTGCCCTCTGGCGCACCGACAACGCGAGCCGTCGAGGAGAAGCTCCGCGATTCAAGAATAATCCCGCGCGTTCGCTCTCTTATTTACAATCTATCCGCGTCTCCCTCTGCGCACCGAGTTCCGTTTGCCAGGCATCCTCTTTTCTATCCGCTGCGCCCTTGGATTTCTCTCTCTCTCTCTCTCTCTCTCTCGCTCGTGCCATCTCCTCCTGTCTGGCTCGGTCCACCACGAGAGGCAGGGCAACCCTCTGGACGGCGCGGCGTGTACCTCGCGACCAACGTCGTGCCCAAGCCCTTTTTATCCTGGCTGTGGCCGTCTGCCTCGGCTCCGCTGTTCGCCGCCTCGCCCTCTCTCAATCGCACAAACGGAATTCATTTCTAGTTCCTTGACTCCCGGTTCCCGTGCTCCTTTTCTTGCTCCCTTCGCTCTCTGTCCGCGGCTCTCGCTCGCGCGCGGCCGTACGCTCCTGCTTCCGCCCGGCTCTTTCTCACGTGCAAACACCGAGGCCGCTCCGCTTGGCTCGGCTCGGCTCCGAGCGAATACCGAGGCCGCGCGCGGGGATGAACGCCGCCATTTGTTTTTCGTCGGCCGATAGTCACCGCGGGTGATGCGCGCGCTCGCCACCCTCGTGCAAACGAGCCGCCTCGAATCGCTACGGTAAAAAAAACCGTCCCGGTCGATATCGAGCGTTCACGGTTCGAACCACCGCTCGTCGCGTAGCTACGCCGCATTCTCTTCTGGAAGAAAATCCGCGTTGGTCCGCGTTAACCCCTTAGCTTTTAAACGCGTGTATCTACATCTGCGTCGCGATTACACTCGTCAAGACACAGAGTATGTGCAGGAAGTAATACTAGTTTCTTTCTTTAATTGATATCGATCGATATTAATAGCAAGAAAATATTTAGAAATGATGTGAAAGGAACTAGTCGAGTCTAGTCTCAAAATATTCTAAAATTTTACAAATATTTTTCATCTTCCATCGCAAAGGATATTTTAAGTAACAAATTGTAATTACTTCTCTCGCTGTACGGACGAGTGAAGCTGTGCGACTTGTACATTTTTGCCATAAAATTTTATCGATAAGCAAACATTTGAATCGATAGAAAACAAATTACAGGCGCGATCGCTCAGTACCACCTCACGCCCCCTCGTGAATCACGTGACCCAAATCAACCAATCGCTAATTTTCGTTGCATCGGCGTTGCACCTGAAGGGGCCCGATTTTCTGAGTTACTCCCGCTAAAATCACTTTCAGTGATAAAAAAACGATCGCAGCCTGCTGACGCAAGCTGTGTCTTCTCTGATCTTTTTCAGTCAACCTGCAATTTTCCCGCGAATTGTTACGTTCGCTCGCCCTCGACGCGAAACCTCGCGTGACACGCCTCTTCCCCTGTAACCGATGGAGCATCGTGCTCTTGAAACCTCGACAATCGCCAAAAGACCGACGGACCGCCGATTTCATGGAACACGTACGCGGTCGCGTAACGTCTGGCTATTTATAGGTGTCGATCGCGATTTTCTCGCGACAGGCAACAAAGAAAAGAAAAGAACCTGCGAAACGCTTTCGTTCGGTTAATTAAAAACAGCGATTACCAAAGGAACGCGACGCGGTCTTTGTAATCATGGTCGCGAGCCGATTACGTATCATTTTCGACGGGACGTTATAACAGAGTGCCGAGTGTAACGCTACGGAGGATATCATATCCACTAAGCATCGCGTTTAATTGCCGGCCGATTGGTCGCCGAAGAAGGAAAAGAAGAAAACATGGAGCGCGGAGGGAAAAAAAACCGGTGTACCGAGTTTCACGTGGCGGTGCATTCCGGGTTAAGAAAACTCGCGATAAATTACAGACTGACGATTCGATCACGCCGTATAAGGACGCGCGTGTTCTCTTACCTACGCTGCTGCCACGACGCTGCCGCGTATACCTCACAGAGAGAGAGTTTCTCTTATTTTGCTAATTAGCTCGTAACGGGCCATCCCACTCGAGATCGGTCGGTAGCTGGGCTGACTGGGCTGACTGACTCCGATCGCCGCGGCTCGCTCGTCCTCAGGGGCGGCACCGTCGCCGCGCTAGCCCTCCCCCATGAACCACGCGAAACGAGGCGCGCGCCTTTACGACCGCGCCGAGCGAACCTCGTAATCGCCCCGAGTGAATACTTTGTCACCTTGTTCCTTCCTCTCGCTCGGGAGGTTCGAAACCCCCTTGTCCTCGCGAACCAGTCCCCCCGACCATCGGCCGCCGAATTGCCGCGCTGCCCCGCTCCGAGAATAGAAGGCTCTCTCGGTTTCACGCGTGCGATTCCCTCCGAGCCAGCGGCATCCAGCGATCCATTTCGGAATGCCTCGAGCTGCGCCCGGCCGACAGCCAATAAAAGCCCGGCCGTTTGCATAAATTGGTGGATTTTTAATTGGACGAGGTAGCCCCCGGTAATAGCGACGATCGAGATAGGCGCGATCGGGCTTGACGCCCGGCGAAAACGATCGAATCGGCCGTTCGTTAATTAGAGAACGGCGCGTGATGAAATTTGAGGCGAAAAACACGCTTGAAACGAATAGAAAGCGGAAAAACTGCCGACGCGCTCGTGTCCTCTGTCTCGTTTCCATTTCACCGCGAGAATCTGCAAAAATTGCACGCGAAAACTGTCCGTCCGTCCGTGTCTCGCCGACTCCCCGTGTCTGTCCCTAAGCGGCGATACGTGTCCGGAATCCCGGAGGGGAGCGGCGAGCCCTCGTGAAACAGATTTACGAATTTACGTAGGCCGACGATACCGGGACGTGCCTCGGCGAACCACCGACACTCCACCGTCGCCCAACGAAAAACGGACTCGTAATTAAATAATGATGATTAGCCATGAGTGGTGGTAGCGTCGAGCGACGCGACGAATGCGATGAAGAAACGATACCGCGGCAAAGGTATGCTGTCGCCGACGGGGGTCTCGAGTCGTCCTCTCTCCCGCGCTCCTGCCAATCTTCCCATCCTTTCTCGATCCTTTCGCTCTAAACTTCTCTCGACTTCTCTTCGTCGATACGACGATACGTTTCGCGATGTACGCGTGCTTATTCGCGGATCGATCGCCTGATCCTCGAGATTTCAAGACTCTCTCTCGCAGCGCGCGAATCTCGGTGCGACTCGGTGGGGCGATCGCCACCGCGTTTAGTACGCGGCAAGTACGAGAGGAGCGAGCGTGTTTCGCGGCGCACAATAGCGCAAGAAATGCAGGCATCGAGACCGGTAAACAAACGAATAGAGCTTCGTACACGCGTAAAACGTCTCGGTCCGCAGATGCGGCTAAATGGTCTGGCATGGCCGACGAGTGTACACGAGGGGAAGAAGTAGAAGAAGAAGAAGAAGAGAAGAGGAGGTTTAGAAACGGAGGGCGGCAAGAACGACAAGACAATGGACGGCGACAATAAGGTTGCGCAGCTTGCAACCAAGCGAAAATAAAATGCCGCTGAACATTAGCTACCGTTGTCTAGTATCGTGCCTTGTACCGCGCTAACCTTCTATCACCAACTGTATCGTGTGCTCCACGGCCATTGCGATTAGAAAATTATAGATAAATTGTCGGAGGTAAAAGCGATCCCAGATTCCGAGAGTATCTGTCATTTCGGGACTCGTTTCAAGATGTAAGAATCCTGTAAAATATCATACGATGTGTTTCCTTGCTGTTAAAAATTTTTACTACACTGCAAAATCTCGCGAAATTCAAGCACAGGATCGGAGGAGAAAAAAAATATGTTCTTCTAGGATAGCCTACAACTTTCTTTTCTTGTACTTTGCTCTCATTTACCCGTAACTTGAACAACTTGATTCGCAACTCGACTTGCTCGAATAATAAGAGAAACTCGAGCATTAACGAGGTGATACATTTACATCTCGACAAACTTTCGAGCTCGTGTCCACACACCCCTATAAATTACCAGAACTTGTTATCTCGATGTCCAAAATCTGAAGGATCGAAGTCATTCGCTTTCAACAATCCCGTCTAGGATTACTCCGTGATAATTCCCCTTCGGCTGAAAGGAACACCGAAGCAGAGGGGAAAGGCAGAGAATCGGAGGAAGAGCGAGAAAAAGATCTATGGACGCGCACGTGCATGTACCGAGAGATCGCATAGAGAGCCCTCCGCTCCCTAGCGCCGTGAGATGGTAAACGGCGATAACGAGGCGCGAGATAAGAGTCGAGGAGGCGCATCAGAGGCCCAGCGTAGCCCTCCCGAGAAGGGGGGTGAGGAAGCTCGTTCTATCGCGAACCTCGTGCGCCGATCGCGCCTCGTAGCGCACCTCTATCTCTTGGCATCTACGTATATGCATGCATGCACGCACGCACACTCGCGCTCGACCGCGCGAGGAAGCATTTGCACGCGGACCTGTCGTTTCCTGACCGCAAGCAGCAGCAGCAGCAGCAGCAGCGCTCGCGATTTCTTCGACGCGCGTCCACTTTTCCCGCGCCGATTCAAAACGCTCGGTCGCCCGATGGCTGTGATCAGTGGCCGCGCAGCGAAGGATGCGCTTTTCCTGTCCTTAACGCGCCACGAGCATCCGCCAACGATTTATATCGCGCATTCCGCCTGATAGATAGGACGAAAGGTGGAAGCTGGAAGCGCGCTTCTCGTCTCGCGAATCCAGAACATCCTGACAGAAGAAATTTGTTTAGGATCGAGCTAGTGTCGAACACACCTGCGACTTGTCAACCCTTTCGACTCCACTTTTTATTTTTGCTCGAGTGATTTAATCTCGAAGCATTCACGTACGGTATTCGATTTCGAACTTTGTTTCAAGTTTCGCCGATTATTAAAGTACCGGGCATGCGTGTACTCGTTTTTAACAGTGCAACATTGACAACTGACGTTTCAGCGGTTCGAGAAATATATCGTACGTTTAAAAATATATCTCTTTGTTTGTACATTTTGTACATTTATCTTCTCACTTTTTAGGCATCGTTGTATCGTTTTACGCAACAATAATCAAATTTCTTAAAAGAGACTGTAGGAAACAGCTTTATAGATTAAATATGAAAATAAACCACTATAAAGAACGGAGGACTGAAACTTTCCAACTGAAATGTAAGAGATGTATCGAGATAACGAAGAAACTGAACGTTGATAATTGTGAGCGACCCTAACTCAGTAGTCAGGGTGTAAACGGAGGTGAAAAATACCGGTTTTAAAAAATCCCGGCGCGATTCCAGAAAGATATCGAGGTTCTAAAAAATTCCAAAGTGAAAACCGGAATGAGATTCCGTAAGCTTCAATGTAACAAGTTAAATGGTATTACTCACATACCTGCTCATCAGAGATACCATTGAGATTGTATAACATTACACGGAATTCCGTTCTTAAAAATTATTATTTAAAAATTTGGTCCCTTTTCTCTTTTGATTAATAATTAAGAACAAGTTATACTTCAAATGTACAAACATATACAATAATCATCGCAATCATCACAAATAAAATATTTATAGGAAGTCACTTCTTTCGAAATTCTAAAACGTGTAACATTTTCCAAGAAAATTTTTAACAATATCGTCGACGCTTCGAATTCAAAATGTGTCTTTCGGAGAAAAATGTTTTGCGTCTGCTGGTAAATTTGGATCGTGATTCGTCGAAACAAACACGCAAATGCGGTGCACACAGTCGTTCGAGACGCCGCATACTTGGCGTCCTGTGCGATAAAACAATCGCTGTCAACAAATGATGTAAACGAACGCCGAACCAACCGAGATTACCATACGCGACCAAAACCGGTGTCCAGCCGCTGCTCCTTTCCATCCCTACATTCCTTCCTCTCCCCTTTTGCCCTTCTTCGTTGGCGAGATCCTAATGCGCGTCTCTTAATTCGACGCTGACCGAAACGAATACCTGCGGGCTGGGTCATCGAGATCCGAAACGAACGATCCCCGTGAATAGCTATCGCGGCCGCGCGAACATCGCTTCTTAATTAAGAGAATCGGACGCGCTTCGAGGTAAATTTGTTCTCCGCGCATAAAAACGTATCCCGGAGACCGACGGAATATCGAAAATGCGAAACTCACGGCCGGA
This sequence comes from Melipona beecheii, assembly GCA_032399605.1. Taxonomy (NCBI): domain Eukaryota; kingdom Metazoa; phylum Arthropoda; class Insecta; order Hymenoptera; family Apidae; genus Melipona; species Melipona beecheii. The sequence goes on from JAUCMO010000463.1 coordinate 2,525,728, forward strand.
CGACCGGACGACCGGACGATTCTGTTATCTCCGGCCGACCGGCGTGTGTAGGAGAGGGTTGGGGGTGGGACGAGGAGAGACCGGTGGCGGGTCGAACAAATAAAATTCCAGGAACGGAATTACGCAAATCAGACTGCGAGAGCACTCGTCCCCTCTCGCTATCTTCCCGCGCGGATCTCCGTAGCTCGGCTTAGTTTGGGTCGGGGATGCAAAGCGCCCGAGAGGAGAAGAAGAGACGCGATGGCTGCGCGAAATTTGCAAGTCCGGCGGAAGCACGACGCGAGGAGGGAAGGGAAGGGAAGGGAAGGGAAGATCCAAGAGAGATCCGAGAGAGAGAGAGAGAGAGAAGGAAGGTCCTCGGCGAGGAGACGGAGAGGCAGACGTATCGGCCATGCGGAATACTTCATCTTCGAGGAAGGAAGAATCCTACTTTTTGCGGGGCTGCGTCGTTCCGAACGACGACAGATTCGCCGCGTTTCTTTATCTACCCGCGTGTCCCCGTGTCTTCTTCGCCCCGATGCTTTTTCGCCCGAGGCGAAAGGCCCGGGCCAGGCAGGCGTTCGCTACAAATTTCCTTTCTTTTAATTCGACTTTCAGTCCTTTCAGTCGACTCGGAGGTTGCTCGATGGAACGCGGGCCCCGTCCTTTACGAAAGTTTACGAAAGCTGGCGCTCGTAACGGCCGTATCAGGCCCCAAATTGTATCTTTATGGACACCTTTAAACGACGTCACTGCCCGTTGATTTTTATATAGTGTCGTCGTTAAATTCGTTAAAGACTAACGATACACCGGCCGGATAAGATTAGAGGCGCAGCCCCTCGTCCCGTCCGTTTTCAATGACTCGATATATCGCTTTTCCGAGGTTAAGAGGCTCCGACGACATCGACCCTGTACTTCATTTGACCCAACGACTATCTCGGGACAACCGAGAGTAACGGTTCGCACGGTTGAAAGCTACGTGTTTCGAGTCTTGCCACTATCGTAACAATCACCATTGTTCGCCATCAATTACAGAACTCGAGACGGATCGCTATTGGAGCTCCGGGCGCCCGAACACGGCTCAATTCGAACTCAAATCCGAATACTCGAGCACCGGGATTTGAATTTTCTTCGAGTGTCACAAGCCTCTCTTTTGCTCGAATCTAAGAGTTTAGTACAGAATGACGAGCATAAGACTAATTAAGAATCCATTCATTTTTAAACATGTATCTTTTCGTATATTTGTTATTTTTCTTAAACTCTAGAGGTCCAAACCGATTATTTTGTCATTGATTATAGGCACGATCCAAAGATAATTTTCTACACATTTCTAAAGAAAGCGAATACTTTTCTAAAGAAAGTTTGGGCGTATATTTAAGCGAACATTTTATTCATTATTATTAATTTCTTTGTGAAAAGATTCTATATTATTCAAAGGTATATACTGTGTGTATTTGTGTGATAAAAGTTTTATCGAGATAATTGGAAAATGGACCTAAGAAAAAAATTATTTCATCTAGCAAGTACCGAGTACGTTTGTTGTTTCGTACATTTTGCATATTGCAGGTATTCCGTGCATTTTTACGACTCCAAGTTCTGAAATAATCTAAAGTAGCTGGATCGAATGGGTGTGCAGGATCGGGGACCCGAGCAATAGCGAGAGCCCTAATCGGTACGAATCCACGAAACGATCTACTTCGAAAAAGACGAAAAGAGGCGTGGATGCACGACGCGGACGACCAGAATGTACAGCTCATAGCGTTTGATCGCAGGAAACCGATGCGAAGGGAAAGGAGCAAAAGGACGGGGCAAAGACACGTTTTCGGGTTGCCCGGTACCATCGAAAACAAGCACAAAAGAGGGAAAGACGTGGTGCTGGGAGTCCTCAAAGCGAACAGAGCGCTGATATTTAAAGCGTATGCAAAGAGTGCAGCTCCGTAACAGCAGCTCTGAGGGAAGAAAGAAAGAGAGAGAGAGAGAGAGAGAGAGAGAAGAGAAAAAAGTCTTGGACAATGGCGGCTTGCGTTCGGCTGCTCGGTATCCGACTCGCGACGATTTATGCGACCTCGACGACGACGACGACGACGACGACGACGACGACGACGACGATGGTCCACCTTCTCCTGCTGCCTCTTTCTCTTTCCTCTTCTCCTTCCCTACTCTTCCTCTACCACGGTCTTTCTCGCATCCTGCTTCGTCGTGCCGTGCCAACCGGAGTCTCTCTCTTTCTCTCTCTCCTTTCCTCGCTCTGCTCGGTCGACCGCCGCTCGATGCACATTCTCCTCGACGAAGAATTCCAGGGTACGAAAACCACGAATCGCTGGATCGAGAGACACAGGAGAGATTACGCCGCGGAGAGAAATCTCCTCGCATAATTCGATCTCGTTAACAGTACTTTCCATCAGCGGATTAAATGAAACTTCACCGGCGTCCAAGGGATTGTTTCATTTACCAGGTGGATTGCGTAACTTTGTCCCCCAAAGCCAGACTTTGCCGCATCCGCGACGTGTTTCTTCAAATGGAATCGCCATCTTCCTTTCTCTCTTCGCGAAGCGAGACGCGTAGCTTCGAGAGCGTAGCCTCGAGAGCAAACTTCCGTCCGTCACTGGCGTCGCACCCTTGTGACAAAAACAATCGAGGAGCCGAGGGACGAGCTGGGAACGGCCGCTCGTTTCGCGGATAAGATAAGGCCGCGGTCGTCTCGAGTCGACGCGATCGCGGGCCGATGACTCTCTGCCCGCGGTCGCCGTAAACTCGGCTGTAAAATGAAGCGCGTTCCTCATTTTGTCGCCAGGTTTTACGGTTGTCCGCGTCGCCTCGCGTCCGAAACCTGCCCCATAAGGGCGTTCGTTCACGGTGCTTTTAACGGCCCTCGGGCGTCCACCACCATCTCGCACTGTTTTCTCGTGCCCGGAGAAATACACAACCGGTATCGCCCTTATCAAAACAGGTGCTCGTAAAGCGGCAGTAACGTCCTCTGACGCTGCCTCTCCGCCTCTCGGTCCGCGATCTGATAACGCGACTCGATGTTCCGTAATAAATACGAAATTAATGAATCCGCCGGTTTAATGTTCGTACGGTCACCGGTGCAATAATTATGCAAATGCGTGCGCCAGGAAACGAAATCGACGAGGAAACGAAAATCGAACAGGCGCGGACAACAACGCGAAACGGACAACAACGCGAAAGAACGTGAAGAGAGAGAGGACGCGAGATCTCTCTCGCGGGACGAATCTCTGCACCTGTGTCGACCCGATCGGCCCGAGCGTCGGCCCGTCCGACTTTAATCTGATAATCTGATTGGCTGCCGTGTGTCAAATATTGTGCGCCCCGAGTGCCAGACCTCGATCTTCCGTGCGAACAGGTTCTCGGTTCGGACGCGTGGCCGATCGGAAGCCGCGCTCCGAAATCGCCGGATCGATCGGATCGATACGGCAAACCGGCCTCGGAGTCCTCGAACCTCGAAATCCGCCTTCGCGTCGCGCCTTTTCCGCAGATCTGTTCTCGCGAAACGGGAAACAGGATCCGCGAGTCCGCGCGTTCATCGGGACCGAAATACCTCTCCGCCTTCGATAGCGTGGTCTCGTGCTCCAAGGGCCAGCGCGCCAAAAGAAAGAGAGAGAGAGAGAGAGAGAGTCGACGAAACGCGAGATCGACCTGGCGAAAGAAGAGATCGAAACGAGGAGAAGGAGGAGAGGCAGGGAACGCGAACGGCGAGAGAGAAGGAAAAGAGAACGAGCCCACGGGCACGTCGCTGGACGGGGGAGGGATGGGGGGGGGAGAGACGCTCGAGAGGTTCGCGCATTGATATGCAACAGGCTGCATATGCGGGCCATGGCAGCCGAACAATACGACCACCGGTAAGGCACCATCGTGTAAACTATTCACCGTTCTCGGGCCTATAACGTAGCGAGCCGTGCCGGTCGATACGCCACGGGACACTTTACACGGTGGATCGGGTATATGGCGCGGCGAGCGCAGGTCGTGACGCGCCGTATCTTGCATCGGATGTACCACCAGTGTGGAAACACGGATACGTACCTCTCTCCCGCCTTTGCCTTTCCTCTCCTTTCCCCTCCTTCGCGCTCCTAAACCCCTCGAGAATCGCGTCCGCGCCGGCCAGCTCACCCGTCCGTCCGCGACCTTACTACCCCCTACTCGCGTCCTCCCCTCCTCCTTCCCTCTTCCTCCACAACTTCCTCCTCTTTCCTTCCACGGATCCTACCTTCCCGCGTTTGTCATTCTTCGCCTCTCGTCTTTCGTCCACTCGCGTTTCGCGTCGCGACAAAACGCGAAATTCTACGGGGAGTTTCGTTCGGCCGGCAAGGCAGTTACCGCGTTCCCGCGAGATATCGCGCGCAATAGATTCTCCCGTATGATTTACGCGTCGTCGGCTCCGCCGTGGACAGGAGAAGGAAGAACGCCACGGTGTAGGATAGTCGGCTCGGGTTCTACCTGTTCTTATGCGGCTTGGCTCGCCGTGTTTGCACGTACACCAACACGTGGGCGTTTGCTACGTTCGCCGCCGTTTTCTCGTGACGCGACTATGCTAACGCGGTAACGCCGCGCGTGGAATACGTTTTCGATGCATTCGCCATCGAGCAACGACTCACGGTGCATGTACCTCGCTTCTGAAACCGCCCGTCGATTAAGCCTGGTACGCGACGCGCCTTGCGTCGAGCATCGTCGCCGGAAATCGATGATTTTTCGCGGGAGGACGCGAGAAGGTTGCCGAACGAGCGACTGTTAGAGCCTCGTTTACATCGGGCAAATGTCGACCAAGGTGTTGAAACGATCTGCGAAAAGTAGCCGTCTATTTTTAGTCGAACCGTTGGTCGTTTCAGCTATAGTTGGTCGTGTAAATATTGGAGAGTCGGTTATCGAGCGACCGTGAAACAGTCACTGGTGGTATAATCACACTGGTCAATAGACAGAATCGGTTTGACGACTTTGCATCAGTCGCGTGAACGTGATAGCTATGAAATTCATTTTTCAAAATATTATTTCTCTTGATTGACGCAGTCAACTGGTTAAGTTTTTGATCGAACAACTTGAAATCCATCGACTTGCTGAATGAGCACGGATTCGTCGGAAGACGGAGAACAAAAGAGTACCGATCGTGGTTCAACTACCTAAAGACATTTATACTCACATTTTTGAAATTACCTAATAAGAGAGTACCGTGTTCGATCAGACTCAAGTTCGAATATAGCTGGAGAAAGAAAAAGGAAGAACCATCGATCAGAGTACCAACAACACCTCGCGCGAAACTGTCGAGAACGAGTGAATCCGAGCTATGTTTCCAAGTAGTCCACGAGTTGTTCGACTTACCCGACGACGAGGAGGACGAGGATCCATCTTTCACGCCACCGACGATGCTGTTCTGAGGGACGGTCTCCTTCACGGTGATGGTGTAGCGCGGTTTCTCGCAGCTGGCGATTCTGTGGCCTGGCGAGGACGTGCTGATCCGGATTTCAGCGTCGAACGTGCTCTTCAGGCCAGCCGCGTCCGTCGCCGTCACGTTCAACTGATGCAGCGGCGACCTCGAGAGCAAATTCGGCCTGCCGACTTGAAGTTCACCGGTGTTCCGATCGATGTGAAAAACACCAGCTTCGTTCCCGCTGGTGATGCGGTACGCGACCTGACCGAAAAGTCCCGCGTCCAAGTCCGTGGCCACCAGCCTCAGAATCGGCCCTTGTATCGGACTGTCGCTCCTCAGGGTGACGTTGTACTTTCTTGGCTCGAAGATCGGACGGTTGTCGTTGACGTCCGTCACTTGCACACGTACGATGGCTACGGTGCTGAGACCACCTGCGACAGTGCGAGTAATCAAAGTTAGGTGAACACGTATTTGGTTTGAAATAGGATTTATTGTTACACTACTGTTTTAACTGTACTATTATGCTGTTATAACAGTAGTTATAGTCAAGGTCATATTATTATACACGTCTGAGCGTATTTTTTGATCAGTTGCGCGATGTAATAAAAAACATACAGTTGTAAAGGTAAAGAATTATCGTTAATTTTGACAACTTTGATGAAAATGCCAGATATTGATGTCAATTCATGTTGAAAATTTAAAGAGATATTATATCCAACGCAAGTGCTATATTCTGCACACAGTGCAGTAATTATAGAGTCGAAGCAACTTTTTGCGAGATTTTATAAATGGAAAGATGAGATGTAAGAGTCATTTTCCGATTCTTCGTTACTATAGTCGTGAACAAATATGAATTCATTGTGTCTGATTGTTACGCTTGTGTGTCGCAGGGATTATACACAGATTGGAAAATGTAGTTAGCAACTTGTTGCAGATGGGAAAAGGAAACGAGCGATCTGGCAGATTATCGATATTCTGTCTGATTCTATTAAACAAGTAGTACTGAGGGAAATTTTGCAGATGTCGTCGTAAATAACGCAATGTTTTCAATTATAATGTAATTCAAGCTTAATATGAATGTGAATTCATAAGAAAAACAGATATGTGAAAGAAAACAGTCTTTAAAAAGGAGGTTATTTGTATCAATCTATAATTATTTATACCACTGTATATCGTTAATACTTAACTCTGACATTTAACTTCGTATTCTTATTCTTTCTTTCTGCTTTTTCCTTTTCTATTATTTTCTTTACTATTACGATATTTTTATCACTGAAAGTGATTTTAGCGGGGGTAACCCAGAAAATCGGGCCTCTTCAGATGCAAATGCAACGAAAATTAGCGATTGGTTGATTTGGGTCACGTGATTCGTGAGGGGGCGTGGACTTTGAGTAAGAATGGCGTTGCTGGGAAAGAGCAATCGCGCCTGTAATTTGTTTCAGTGAGACGAATCGTACAAGTCGTGCAGTTTTTTATAAACTCACATAATACTAATTTCTCTTCAAATTTCCTCATCTTGCTTTCGTCAGTTAAATAATAAATGCTTGTACTCGATATCTAGATATCACTGACTAGAAAGAAACCAACGGTAAAGTGTAAAAGTTGGGAGACACTGTATATAGAACTTGTCACGCGCGGAGACCAGAAGTACAAACCCGAGCGATTATGTTTATTTCAGCCTCCTGTGAAATCCTCTTATCGGGCCAAATAATGTCGAGGTATTAGCCGGCGTAGAGAACGAATCTACGTGGACGCTTGGAGCCGGTCGACATAAATCACACAAGCGCCCCGTACCATTGCCTTTTTTTCGGAGCCAATCAGCCTCCTACCTTCTTTCTTCCTACCTACTTCTCCTTCCTATCTCTCTCTCTCTCTCTCTCTCTCTCTCTCTTTGGTCGTGTTCTCCTTTTTTCCGTCGCGTACTTCGAAGTTCATTCCATTCGTTTTTCCGTTTCGCTTACTTCGCCGACGATCTTCGTTCCTGTCTTCTCCCCTCTCGGCGTTAGTCTCTCCTCTTCTCACTCTGTCCCGCGCTATTCGAAGAAACGTGCGTGCGCGCGTGTCGTGGGGGGGAGGGGGCCAGAGTTCTTACCCTCGGCGCAGGGCAACGCGTTCGCGACAATATTTCAAACGAAAGGAATTTCTCGGGGTGCTCAAACGGCACTAGCCACGCTCTCCGCCTCCTCTGGTTGTTCTGTTTTTCGAGCAATTATACGAAAGAACCGATCGATCAATGTGCCGGGTTTACGCGCTGCCCGGGCCTCGGCCGCAACCGCGTCCCGCGCTCTGTTGTTCCGCAGTCGTGAAACAAGATGAAAAAGAAACGGGGGAAGAAAATCGGTTGCCGGCTCTGATAATTCGCTCTCGCCCGTTAAAGTATCGCCTCCACGCCGTATGGGAGTGATATACGGTCTGACGGAAAGTAATAACTAATAAACGCTCTCACTCGATCGCAATCCGTAAATCACGTTATTCGTCGGAGCCTAATCGCGCACGGCGATCCCCCTCTCGCCCCCCCCCCCGCGTCCTTGCGTCCCCGCCATCGACGCGACTAGAAATTAATTAATCGGCGCGAGGAGGCGCGAACTCGCGAACGCTGGCTGCTGGCTTTGGCCAGGCTGATTTAGGCGAGGCCCGGCGCAAGTGTTAATATTAAAGACAGTATGTAAAACGGGTAATCCGATGTTTAAACGGTTTACACCCGTAACTCATAGTAATATATGGACTCGGCCGTGCGGAGCTCGGAGCGCGGCGAGATTTATAGGTACGAGTGTCATTGGAGTCATGCGTCAAGGGCCCCGGTCCCCTTCGTTCTCCGTGCTCTTCGCGTCCGCCGTTCCCCCCCACGTCCCTCGCTTCGCCGCCGACTCTTCCCTCCCATCCTTTTCCATTCTTTCCCGTCCTTTTCCACTCCTTCCCCTCGAAACCGAAGACCGAAAGGAACGACGACGAAGCCGTTCTCCCGGCCGTCTCTCTCTCTCTCAGCAGCATCCCGCACCGCGTGGCATCTTCTGCACGAGTTCGAGGTATCGAGATGCCGATCTTCGGGGCCACGCGAATTCCCTCGCCGGCAGAGAAATGCACCCCTAATTTCTCTATCGACCGGGCTTCCTCTCTCTCTCTCGCGTCTCGCGTCTCGCGTCTCGTTCCTTTCCGCCTTCCACCCGGTCGGAACGGTCCTCCGGCATTCGAACATCGCGCGTCCGAACTCCGCTGATCGATCAAATTAACGATCGAATAAAACCGAATATCCAGAAGCGAATGGCTGCGCGTCGCGAGGGAGGGGAGGAAGGACTTTGCTTCCTGGACGTAGGTCAACGACACTCTAACGCGTATTCCGATACCTCGTCGTCTCTCCTCGTCCAGACCGATCCTTTTAATTTCACGCGGTCGATCGTCCGCCGACGAGTCCTTTTCGTGCGGCGGAGGATACGCAGCCTCCGCAAGATTTATGCGGCCGATGCTTGACCAGCGGTGCTCAACCGAGTCGCGTAATCGCTTTATGCGAGCAGCGACGAAAAGTGAGAAATTCAATCGGTCTCGGTGCGAGGTGGCGGAATCGGGAACACACGATCGAGACGATGGTTTTACATTTTTGCGGTTTCGTTTGAAACGAGAAGTAAGAGTTTATGTACTGATGAATTTGCATCGCGACACTGAGGGTCGAGTATCGCGTTGCGTGCTTGCTCTGTCTACAAGAAGGAGTAAACGTTATTTATCTGCGTGTTCAACGACGAGATTTGAAACACTCCGAATCTGTTCGAAGCTTAAAATTCTTGGACGTCGGCTTCGAAGTCTCGAACGTCACTGGTTCGCAACTCGAAGGTTTAAACTTTCGTTCGTATCTTACATCTTACGATAATGCTGTACGAATTAAAGTAATCAGAAAGCTTGTAAAATACCGAATAATTATGTAATCTTATCTCAACGTTCAATATTTTGAAAATATCAAAGACCATCAAGACCCACGATATTTCCAGGAGGATCAAGATCTTCCAATAACGTTCGAAGCGATTCGAATTTAAATGTACGAATTATACATAGAACATGCAAATTCAAAGTGTCTGAGATTCCTTGGCAACGATATAACGACACAAAAAACTCTTCAAATTTGCTTTTATCGAATACAAGTTACACTCTGTTCCTACTTTTATCACGTAGAATGGTACATTTAAAATTCCATCAGTTTCCGTCGGATGATAATGTACGTTACTAATTCAGTTATCAATTGTTATCAATATTTGATATTTATATTTTTTTACGTGTCTTATCTTTCCACTCTTTATTATTTCTCTCGCTATCATTTCCAACTCGACTTTGGCTCTTGGATCAATTTTTTCGTTTTTTGGAACCTTTTGCACCTTACCGAGGCAAGCGGGAAAAGCGCGAGATCGTTGGAGGTGTCATAACGCGAAACGCGGAAACAGAGAAACCAAAATGACGACGGATCCCCTTAACTCGGTGGGAGTTAAGGGGACGAAGATTTATGACGGCGGTGTCAATAAAGTCACCGGCGGTGTTGTTCCGGCTTTCGGGGAGAGTTTCTGCGACCGTGGCCTCGCCTCTCTTTGCATTTCTGTCCGTTGATCGTAGGACGTGCATCAAGATGCGCAAACGCGCGTTTCGCATGTACACCACGTAATGCACAATTTCCAGAAAGCCAGATAACATCGAGTCCGGCAAACTCTTTCGTCAAGATCGCGATGCATGGAACCCGAATCTGGAGATGTTATCCGGTCGTTCGTCGTATTGTTCAGAGATGAATCGCACGCATCCTGACTCCCGTTTTAAACAAACGAGAGAGAGAGAGAGAGAGAGAGAGAGGAGAAGAACGACTTTTGGGAAAAATCGTAAGAATACCTGACGCGCCGGCGCGGTTGCTGCTTTTTACAATAGATCCCTGTTCGTGGCAGGGTTGGTTTTTAAATTTGTCCAATAAGTACCCAACAGGTATTAGGTACCATGCACTTAAGTACGTATCTAGCCACGATGATTCGAATGCTTCCACAAAGGGGGCGAACAAAAACTCGCGTACGTGAGAAAGTGTACGCACACAGGCATTATTCGCGGATCTCTGGAACGATTCAAAGCTGGACTACGCAAGTAGTAATTATCGGTGTAGCTCCGCCGTTATCCGACGTCATTAACGCAACAATCCGCTGCGTTTCGATTATCATTCCCATTTCCGACGATAGTTATCGACGATTGTGCCTTCTTGGGGCACGATGGATCTCGAACGAGTGATTACAGACGTGAATATACGAGATCCGGCATAAGAACAGGACTGTGCTTGCAATTCCTTCTATTACACGAATATAGGAAATCAACTATGATCGTCTTCGAAGTAATTTACTTTCAAATCAATGTACAGGCGCATACTTTGCAGAGATCACAATTTTTAATGATAAAATACGCGTGAAACGTCGTATCGAGGAATTAAGAATCTGCTGTGTTCTCAATATACATAAAGTGATTCAACTCAGAAAACGCGATTTTTGAGTTGTCACTGTAAAAATTTTGCGATTATAAAAATCTTATTATCACTCAAAGTGATTTTAGCGGGGGTAACCTCTTCAGGTGCAACGAAAATTAGCGATTGGTTGATTTGGGTCACGTGATTCGCGAGGGGGCGTGGCGTAGACCTCGAGTAGGAGTGGCGTTGTCTGGTACTGAGCGATCGCGCCTGTAATTTGTTTTCTATCGATTCTAATCGATAAGTCGTGCAGTTTTTTGTTTATTTTTACAATTTGACGGGCAGAAAGGAATTATGCTGCCCTCCCTGAGGAGGCCACAGTATCGCACTTAATGCGTAAGAAATACCTATCCACTTGTACCGACTGAGATTTTCAATCAATTCCAAAAAACTCATCAAAGATCTTCTTTAACGAACAAACTATCAAAGACGCTGTTTGTTTCTTTCCTCCTACTCGATAGTCTCGCTTTGCTTTTTTTTCCTTTTCTTAATGTCGCTCCTGGTACGTGAATCATTTCAAAGCAATCGCGATTAGACTCTCGCGGGTTGATTTCGCGCGAAGCGGAATACGCGGCGGGTTGGCCGCTGCAACCGTGTCTCGAGTCGTCAGCAGGTGGTATAAATCACGAGCAAAGCTGGGCTCGCGTGGTTGGCCTCTCCCGTCATATCCGAGCGGTACTATTGTGCCGATGGTGTCGGTGAGCCTAGTAGCACGCCGAACAATCGTATCGATAACGAGCGACAATTATGGACGAGATCTCTCTTGTTTGCAAAACTGTATGCAGCTAGCGATATAAGCTCCCCTTTGCCTCTTTCTATCTATCCTTCCTTCTCTTTACTCGCACACGATCCATGTCCATGTTCTTTCTTCTCTTTGCTCTCTAATTTTCTCATTAACTCGACTTTTCCCTATTGTTTCAACCATCTGCTACTCTGTTACTCTGCAGGAACCCTTTTTGCTTCCATTATTTTTATCTCTTTCCCTGGTTACGCGCGATTCGTGTCCACGTTCTTTCTTTTCCTATTAATTCGACTTTTCTCGACTGTTTCAGCCACTCTTTGTTACTCTATCACAATTGGAACCTTTGTTGATTCTATTCTTTTTGCTCCTTTCTCCTAATTCGCTCACAATTCGTGCTCTTCCTTTTATTTGCCCTCTGATTTTCTTATTAATTCGACTGCATTGTTTCATAGGAACCTCTTCTGCTTCTATTATTTCGCGTACGATTCGTTATCCGTGTTCCTCTGTTTACTTCTTGCGTCCATACTTTCTTCCCTTTCCCCTAGTTCGCGCACTCAATTCCCGTTCCCTAATAATTTCCCTACTAACTCGACTTTGGTCGATCGTTTTCATCGCCGTCCATTGCTTCTTTATCCTCCGCCTCCGCCGCACGTTCGCTTAAACGCCGCTGCTCGCAAATCGTCCAAGAATCTGCTACCTGTTGAAAGGTCAATGTCGACCTCCCGACGGATCAATGGACTTCAGTCATTGTCCTCTCCCGTAAGAGCAAGCTGGAAGGAGGTTGTTGAAAATGGGCACACCATACACCGGCGACATAAATCATACACCCCATTACAGAGCTGCTAGATCTTGGGACGGCGATAGGCTCGTTCTTCCCCCGTTCCACCAGCGTGCACGGCTCCCGTGGCTGTTTCTTTTCCTCCCGATGCCACGTTTCCACCGCGTGTCGCCACGCTGGCCGCCCTTTCTTCTTCGTTCCCGTTTCTTCTTTCGCTCTCGTCTCCGCTCTTCTTGCAGCTCTCTTCCACGTGGCCGCGCGATAAGGCCACGGGGAAACGCATTGTTCGCGCGGTTCTTCCTTACGTACTCCTATTCTGGTCACGGAAGATTCGTTACGAAACGCCACTGTTAATCGATCGACGAATCGGGCGAAAGTTACACTGTGGTGTTTCGCCATCATTTTCCGTCTCTGGATTCGCTACTTTTTCAGTCTTTTTTTTTTTTTTTTTTATTAACGACACGTTTGAAGCTTTTGTAAATAGTAAGTTTGTTAATTTTGAAAATCTGTCGTCTGGACGATGCTTTGAGAATATACTCGACTTTACCTATTTACCTTGTTCGATTTGATCACAGAAAGGATGTTCAATAACAAACACCATTAATAAAAATATACTGAGTATTCTAAAGAACATTACGTTTGAAATATATTTTATACATTCCTCGCACTTTCAAAGTAATTAAAACTAAGTAATTATTCTAATTCTTGCTGTAGAATCAATATGGCTACAACGAAACGAGCGCAACGCCAATTTTTGCGTTCCAACTTCACAGAATACTGACACGCCTATTTCGATTTTCAGCCACAATTGCGACGCAGTACTATGGCAGCTTGGATTAGTCACGCTCGTGCAACGTCACGCGTTAACTGAGATTCCTATTAATAATTATCCCCTTAACCTACAAGCTACGTTTCAACAGGATCGCGCAGCTTTCGGGCCACTCGACGGCTCGGCAAGTCGGTCCCAAGTTGCACTAAACGCGCACGACTTACAAAATACAACTGGTTTAATTTTGTGGAATATTTGACAAGTAATTACAACCTGATGTAACAATTGTTGTAGATATACCACTAAAGGTTTGTTATCGATCACTAAAATGTAACATAAATCAACAACATTTGTCTGCAATTCCTGAATAAATTAGCAGTTCACGTAATTAGCGTAAAAAATCAATAACAAGAAACATCTTGTGGCGATTCTTCTCTGATATTTAAGAGAATATATTTCAACGTGCGAACGTGACCGAGAATAACACGTAACTGATTACGATACAAAGAGATAACAAGAATCTAACACGAGCGCGACCGTCGCACGACCCGTGATATTTACATTTGGCCCGATCGTTGTACCGGGCGCCATGCCCGTAATATTTACGTTTGGCCCGAACGATGTACTACGGGCCAGACCCGTAGTAATACGTTTTGGCCCAGAATACAAGAGTACGAGTATTCTCACACGTATCCATAGGTTAAGGGGTTAATAGCCTTTTTCTCTCAAATTGCAATCCATCACGCTAATTACGACGAGTATTATCGCCATAATGTGTCTGCTGAAATGCCAAACAATTTTGCAACGCCATTCAAATTTTTCGATAACATTCTACATTCTTTCTCTTAATTTATATATTTTTCTAAATTATGTATTGTAGCGGCCCTACGATTCCTCGACTACGAGTTTCGAACACTCGACTTGCACAAGCCGCAAGTGGCTGCGCGCCTACCGTCGAGATCCTACCGATCTCCGATGTTAAGCAAGCAGCATGCGAAACCCCGCTAGGAGGAGGGGGTGTCCGGGCCCAGCCTAGCGGGTAGTTATAACAACAAGCGTCTGGGGTAAGGAGTCGCTGCCATTAGCCCCACTGAGATGAGTCTAGGCAGTGACTTCGAGACGAAACTTCCTTTCACACACTCCTTCAGTCCTTCCAGCAGCATCCTGGGTCTTTAAATATCTTTACAGATCCCTAAATGTATCTTTTATTTCCACATGTTCGTTTTGGATTCGTGTGTTGTTGTCTGTACATAAAAGACTTTTGTTCCATAGATATACACAGAAATATTCAAACTCTTTCACTTCCTCGTTGGAAATTGTCATTTCCACGTGTGTGAAATGTATGGAAGTACATGGAAGAAACATAATACTTCCAAGTATAAAGCTAAAGCATAAAAAACGTAATCGTTCGGTGAGTTGTACGTACCTCTGTCGGTAGCGATGACGGGAATCTCCAGATAGGGAGCTGTTTCCCTGTCCAACGGTGTTCTGACGCAAATGTCTCCGGTATCGCTGCGTACCATCAGTTGTTCGCTTTCCATTCTTCCCGCGGCTAGCGTGTAATTTACCATTGCGTTTACGCCGCAATCCGGATCCGTCGCCTGTACCTGAAACGATCGACGTATTCAAATTAATCGAACGCACGACAGACGCAGTCGCATCGCCGTGATAAATTGCACGTACATGCACATATAGTCGTTTATTTACTAGCGAGTCTTTTGCAATATACGGCAGACAATTTTTGTGGCAATTATCTAGAGAAGGAGGGCTCCTCAACGATCTTGAGACACTACTGCGTTCGACTTTCACTTCCAAATATTTTTATTTCTTGGACTTTGTCGACGTTGTTTTTCTGCCATCTTCAAAATTTCATGTTATATCATCAGAACAGAACGTTTATTAATAATTTATCGTACATTAAATTGATACTTCAATGGCATTTCAAAAAGCCATGAGAAAAAACAACAGATAACGATCGATTAAAGTTGACTTTGTAACTCTAGACAAGGAAAAAGATTGTTCGTTAATTACGATTAAAGAATCGGAGAACTAATAATCATTTAATAATTTCGCAATGGAGCAGCACGCGCAAAGTGACATGTGTAAAACAGAATTTGCAAAATGCACACGTACGTACAAATATGTAATTTTTACACGATGAGAGAATTGGCGCGCGAATCCGTCACGGGGGTGGGTGGCCCATTTGCAGTCACAAACACGGTGACTAATCCGCGAGTTGTCCGTTCGCTTCTTCCTCACTGAGGAAGTTTCGGAGGACGTTGTTGCAACGACGCCACGTGGAGGCGGTGATAGACGCGCCCGTGCGCTTCCAACGCTCGTTGCTTGTGCGAGGACGTATCGCCATCTTTCACCCTCAATGGATCACGGGTTGCGATATTTCGTAACGCCGGTGTATCTCTCAACGAAGAAGCAACGCTGTCAACGCGTCCTTCCAAATCGACGTCTAATTCTCGCAAGTCTCGCACGACACGAGACACTGGACGCAAACAGAATGTTCGCGCGCTCTCTACTGCAGCCTGTTACATCGCAGCTCTCATCGACTGTCACCTCAAAGCTCGAACCTCAAAGAGGATCCTAGACACGCATGGATCGCTCTCTCAGCCGACAGACCATCGCGAACAGATCGAAATATGTTGAAAGGACCGTTTAAGTTTAATTTTGCACAATAACGCGAAGTACGGTCGGAAGTGAACCGATCGTCGGACAGACAACTGGCGTCGCGACGAGATGAGCAAAGAAAACTCGTAAATTTATCAACGCGGAACGTAATTTTCAGGACGGTGTGTGTGTGTGTGTGTGTGTGTGTGTGTGCGTGTGCCTCGGCGCAGAAGAAACCGGGAGACACCGAGCACCGGGGACGGTAATGAACCCTTTAGCCCAGCCGGAGCTGCTTTAATGACAGTTTAAAGTTTCTTCTCGCGTTCGAGATATCGCACCGGCCATCTAGCCGGGTGTTTCGCCGCGGTGAAATCGGCGAGATCCGATTGCGATTACTTCGTTACGTCAGCCAGACTCCCGACGCTACCTCGAAATCGGCTCCCTTCGTCGAATTTTTAATAGCAAATAACAGTCGCAGACGTAATTAAGCGTCGCGAGTCCCATCGCTTCGCGGATTTTCCCGACGAGACGAACGACCGCCGAGGCATGCCTGCCATGGCGGGGTATCGCAGAGAGATTCCAGTTGAGAAAGAGAGAGGCGAGTTTCCATCGTGGTAGGCGAAAAGGAAGAGGGAGGCCGAGAGAGAGAGAGAGAGAGAGAGAGACAGCGGATAATAAAGCAGGAGTCCGCGAAGAATGATTTACTGGCAGCCGGTGGAATAACTTTCCCGCCAACACTGTTGCCACCTTAAAGAGGCATTGCATGGTTTCTGCGACTCGCCGAGCCGACAAGCGACCGAGAGCCAAACGAGGAGAGGCAGGGGACGGAAGAAAGGAGTTGGAAAAGATCACTTCCGCGGTCGGAGGATCTTCCTGTCAGCGGCAGGAAGGAACGTTCGAAAAGCACATCTCCGAGAGGAAGGAGATAGAAAAAGTGGAACGACAGGTTTTCGTTTTCGTTTTCGCTTTCGTCTCGCCGCGGTCGTGCTGATGAATTATTGTCCGGCGTTTATCGGGACTAATATTACCGACTAATTCCCCCTGCGAAACCACTTTCGATCGTCCGTGCCCCGCGTCACGGAGCGGCCGATTTCCCGTCTCCCGTCCCCCTAATGCATCTTCTTTAATCTTTCGCATTAGTTACCGCTTAATCCTCGGCGTTGACGTCACCTATTCGGTTAGACAAGCGGTTACCACTTGCCGGCGAGTGATGTTATCGAAAGCGTTTCTGTTCGCTGAATTATTAAAGCTGGCACGCGATACCTCCAACTAGGTATCTCATTACAGACACGATGTTCACAATTTTCCCGGCTAATCTAATAAACCCGCGATCCCGCGCGACGATAGTTTCACTTTCCATCGACGGATTAATTCCCGCCGTTTGTCCGCCCGTGTCTTACGTCCGCGCCAGTTTCGTCACTCCTCTCCGAACGCGTTTGCATAATTTTCCAATTTAGATTTGCATTTCTAAATTGCGTTCCCCGCGACACGTATCAGATAATCCCCGACGCTCGGCGCGAATTATTCTTTCGTCAACGCGGCCATCCGTGCCCCGTCCGTTCCTCTTTGTCCTTGTTTCGGGTGCTCGCGGAGAGGAGCTGGCGCGATCGATCGCATCGTTCACAAGGATGAATCGTCAATCACCTCGCACACGTGCTACTGTGCATGAACAACTGACACTGGATGCAACTTTATCGGAAGCCTGATATTTTCCGATTTACGTTTCGACGATTACCGCTGTTCATCGTTGATATTCGGACAATCAGGTATGGAAATTGTTTGTGAAAAGGAATCGTACGATAATCTGCGCTTACTTCGAAATCTCGACATTCGAAATGCCTCGTTCGTTTTGTTCCGAAGAGGTCACGTTCTACTAAAAATTTTTCTTTTGTACTACAAGTTGCCACGGTATGTAAAAACTTGCTCTTTGCAACGGCCTTTGAACTTTCGATGTACAATTTCTTTTTCTTTTTTGCCAACTCCGAATATTACTCGGATATTGTTCGAATGTTGTTTGAATGTTGTCAGTGTATTGCGAATGAGAATCACTTTGTAAATTAAAATTGTATCTTCAATGTGATTACAAACATATTTCGATTGCAATGGACAGACGAACTTCAAGTCTGCAGAATCATCAGCGACATAATCATTATGACATTAGCTGTTTTTTTTTCACCAATATACACGCTAGTTAATATTTGAATAATCATTACACTGCAATAATTTAGAAATATTATATTTATGCACGATAATGCAAATACTTCGAACAAAATTCAATACTTGGAAACTCTTGGAAATCTTGGTGGTTTCAACAGTTTTAGAAATCTAGGAAGTCTTGAAAGTTTTCGAAGATTCGGGATATGTGATGAGTCACGTCAAAAGTGTTTATGCAAAGCAATCAACTGCATAATGTACGCAGAAAATGCAAATGCACTTACGATTTTCTCTAACATTTCGATGCAATGTTCGGATTAAAGTATTCAAATTACTCGTAAAATGTTGACTATATTACGAGAATTGTTAAAATAGCAAAGATTTCCAAGACTTCCAATACTTTCGAAACTCCATTGATGTGCAGGAATCTGAGAAACTGAAATTTAGGTCTTTCACAACGATTATTCAAATCGAAATCGACATCATATTTATTTACCTGTTTCATCTCGCAACATGCAGAGATCAGGCATCGCAAGAAAATTTGGTGTATTTTCAATTAAAATATATTAATACGAGCTATTGTTATAAATGTTATATAAATTAATATTATTTGTATCATTATCATTATCATTATATAGGATATTATTAGCTATTATTGTTATTATTGTGCAAATTAACACTTGGTGTTCTTTACGATATCACCAACTTTTTCTTTCTACCTCGTATACTTTAATCTCTTTGCTACAAATATTACACTTTAGTCGTCGATTTTAGTTTAGTTCCAGGGCGTTAAATCCTGCTCAAGTCGATTTAAATTTCGACGGTCTCGAGGAACGCGAAATCAGCTCGTATCGAAACTGAGATTCGAATCTACATTCGCTCGTAATTTTCGCTAATTCCACGCGACGCGACAACCACCGACAACAAGAGTGGGACGGCAAGGGGTCGACGGAGAGAAGAAAGAGCTGTATTAAATCGCGGGCAGTTTTGCCCGTTATTCCCGTACTCGGCGAGTGTATGTACACCAGGCCGGTGCATTGTTCCGCTGGTTTTGTTGCGCGCCGACCTTGCCGGGAATATCGATTTCAATCAGGGTGTGTATACGGAATACAATCCGCCGTGGGTTTCCTTCGAAAAGCCCGGTATCCGCCGCGCGGCATAGCTCGCTGAATACCAGACGCGCGCGAACGGAATTTGCCTCGCGAATCGAGCTCTCGCACTTTCAAAAAGTCTGCTGGCGCACAAAGGCGGCCGATTTCTATCGAATTTCCGATGCGTTTCCGCGCGCGCCAATTTACACACAGGAAAATTTCACCCGCGTGTCTCGCTTTTTAGGCAACCAGCGAGAGAGAGAGGGGGGGATCTTTTCTCTTTTGGTGAAATAACCGAGCAAGCGATTCTCGATCAATTTTTCGTTTTCTAGAAATTTGAATCCCTTCGATGAATTGTGGCTTTGTCATTTACTATGTTTAATTGGTCGTTGATTATAGATCTGTACGTGAAAAAGAAGAAACCGATCGTAGGTTTCTCATTCGAGAGACTTTTACTAGAATTAAATGCATTTGAACAAACTGTTGAATTTTTACTGAATGAAGCAAATTTACGAATATCCTAAAACGAAGGACTTTTTGGGTTTTTCATTTAGAACGTGTACATCTTAAAGGAGGAGAGTGAGGGAACTGTAAAAGTATTTAAAGACCCTGGCTGCTGCTGGGAAGGAGGGAAGGAGTGAGTGAGTGTGTGAGAGAAAGTGAGAAGAAAGGCGATTGTGGGGGCTGATGGCAGCGACGATTTCCTTACACCCCAGAGACGCTTTTGGTTGTTAATAACTCTACCCGCTAGGCTGGCCCGCACCCTCCTAGCGGGGTTCCGCATGCTGCTTGCTTAACATCGGAGAGATTGGTAGGACCTCGACGCTAGGCGCGCAGCCACTTGCGGCTTGTGCTAGTCGAGTGTTCGAAACTCGTAGTAGGAGGAATCGTAGGGCCGCTACAAGGAGGACGAAAAAGTGGAATAAAGGAGACTGGTAACCACTCAAAACTTTCAAAAGTCACGATTTTATCTTAAAAAGTCTTGATAGA
This sequence comes from Melipona beecheii, assembly GCA_032399605.1. Lineage (NCBI taxonomy): Eukaryota > Metazoa > Arthropoda > Insecta > Hymenoptera > Apidae > Melipona > Melipona beecheii. Next base: position 2,545,703 of record JAUCMO010000463.1, read on the forward strand.
TTGTAAAGTTTCATCTAGATTCTTTAATATACATATATGATAAAAAAGAATAGAATAAAATATCAAACGTTATAGAAAATATTGACGTTTGGATATTTTATATTACGCGATACAAAAATTCCTCAAAAATGGCATAAAAAGTGTCTCAACTCGACTCGATATTGTACGAGCGATTTTCTTGCACTGAACAGTTCGGAACGTGATTTCACTTTCAGAATCTTTGAATAAACGGATATCTTCGAGTGATCGGAAGTTACGTTTAAACGGAATTTATAATTATAACAGTCGTGTTTCTCAGAAGACTGTATCGTCGAGAATGAAAGCGATGTAAATGTATTCCTGAAACTTTCCAGACGTTTTCTTTTACACGTATTACGTCAACTTGTACAACTTGTACAGCAAGCGTTTATAAAACATCGATTCAACATCGTCTGTCGAGACATTTTCAGGAATTTTCAGACATCGAGCCGTGTCCGCAGCAACGTCTCTTTCGAACGAAGAGGAAAAAGATGGAAAAACAGGCTAGGACGTCGGCGGTGGCCGAGCACGCGGCGGTCAGTGGGATCCCACGTTCCCTCGGACCACGAGCGAGGAACGATCGCAAGCCAACGCTACGTGGCACGGTAACTGCAAGCATCGCGACAGAGGTAGAGGAACCGTCTCTGTACGTGCGGTGGCTGTCTACACCGGTTATAAAATACGGTGCCTCGAAAGGCTCTCAGCATGCTCGCGCCTCTGGCTTGGAGCACGAGGTACGAGGTACGATTCCCTTTTGGTCCTTTCGTCCAAACCTTCCCCCTCCCACCTCGTCGCGTTATTCTTTCTCTCTCCCGGCAGAGAAGTCGTTCGAACGGTGTCGATCTCGCGACGATTTAGACGCGCTCGCCTGTTGCGGGTACAAATTGTCCGCGGCTGCTAAACTCATCGCCGTAAATCGCGGATGACTCGGCAAACCGCGTCCGGCACGGAGGAGTGTTGCGCGCCTAGCTTAGATGCTGGCAATGACGGGTATGGACAGCCTCGCGATCCGCTCGATTCCGTTCGATAGGACACGCTCCAACTTACAGAGACCCGGAACAACGGCGCCGCGGTCGGTTTAACTCGTTCGGTTCCACTTCTTCGTTTTCGTTCGCGGTCTTCTTCCGCGCGCGAAAAGTTACGACTTTTCTTTCTCAAGTTTGCAAACGTGACTTTGAACTTTACGCGGCAGTTTCTTCCGAAGATGAAAACGGTGGGATTGTTATTCGTCAGTTTCGATTGGAGCATCCGAATTTTTTAATTATATATTTAAAGTTTGGTGGCGATAGTTTGAAGTTGAAGAAAGCGAAATATCGTCAAATGCTTGTAAATAATTAAATAGAAAAGATAGAAATTGGTATTCGCTATTTTCTAGAACATTTCGCAATTCAAGAAAACTCGAAATGTATGGGTGAAGAGTCACATTTGTACAGCTCAAAAAAATTTTAAATTTTTATCTCGTAATCACTCGTAAAATTTTATCTATTACGGTCTTGAACGCTCTCCTTTTTACAACGAAACGTCTTAAAACCCCTTAAAACGATATCTTTCATCGTTTCATTGAGTCAAATGACAAGGTAGATCTTCCTCGTTTAACCCCAACATCTAAATACCGAAAAAGAAAAAGAAAATCGCATGGCAAGTTGTAAGAAGAAAACTCTCGTTCAAAACGGATGGATTTTTAGTTACAAAAAAAAGTCTTCCGTGTTTCGTTGGAGATGTTTGAATTTTTACAACTATCGAAGAAAGGAAAGTTATTCTACGCGATGCACGATGATGCAAAATGATTTCTGAAGCAAAGCGAAAGTAGAGGTTCTACGCTACGAAATAAGATGAAATAAATTGTCGTACGATTTTCGTGCGCAAACGATACGACGTATATAGCAGTGCGAATTATCGGCAATTTATCGTCGTTATTGGTTCACTGTATAAACTATCGGAACCGAAAGGGTTAAACGAGTCGTAGAAAAAAAAAGAAAAGGTTGCAACGTTCGCGTGTCCGAGGCAATTATCGGTGGGAAATTATGAAGTTTCGTTCATACGGGAGAGATTCGTACGGGTTCCTAGCCGTTTAAGAAACCCCATTAAGAAGCCGCAATCGATCTGCCGCGTAATTGCTAGACCGGTTTGCAACGCTCGGTGATCGTACACGCTACAGTTAAATATAGCGCGTTTTAAATTCCGCTCGCGCTGCGCGGGATATCTAACAAGTCCGTTTCGTTTCGTCGTTGCCAGCGGTTTTGAACGGTTTAATCGCGGTCTCTAGTTTCGCCCCGCCTCGATCGGTAGGATCGATAGGTTTCCGCGAGGGGTTTCCGTTGGCTCGGCCGCGAGAGATCGCAAGGACAGTCAGGCTCGGATTAATGCGATGCAATTCGACGAGTTAATACCGCCGTATCTTTTTTTTTTTCTTTTTTTTTTTTTTTTTTGCCCCGCACAAAAGAGAAAAGAAAAAGAGACTCCTCCTAATATCGCATGAAATTCCCGCGCATTAAGTTTACCGAAGGACCTTGCATTCTCGGAGGTTAACGATGCCGCGCGCGCACCAGGTACTCGCCCGGGTAGGTACGTACACACGCGGCGGCGATCGTCGCTGCGCTACGATATACGACGATATTTCATACGATTATCCTTGGCATCGTCGAGTTACTAAATCATCCCCGAAGGCAGTAGTATCTTCCTTTGAACGCTCGTATAATCCTTCACGGCCTCCGTACGTACCAGCCGAAACAAACTCGAAGGCTGAAATCGTACGGTAAAAACGCGCACTCCTCTTTTCCGCTCCGACGCTGAAACGCAGGCTTCCGCTTGCCTTCGTCGCCATTCGTTTCGTTACAGCCTGCCCCCGGGATAATTAAATAAAACACAGATCGTAACCTCCGAGTCGAGCTGCCCGATCAACCGTTTAATTGGTCTCGCGTTATTAATTGCGACGTTGGTGAAAACCAATTGAACGTTCTTTTCGTGCTCGGGGACAGAACGGGATCAACGTGTCGTAAAATGTGAATAAAATCCTCGTGCTTGCGCTCTTTCTTGCTTACGCGTTCATCGTTAATTTCGTACCTTTCGTACCTTTCGTACCTTCGTACGTTGATAACATCGCGTACGTAGTCTGATCAAAAGTTGAGTCGAGGAAGTCGATGAATTCGCTAGAGAATCCCTCTGTCGTAAACTTTGCGACATACGCACGATGAGATGAAATTTCTAAAAGTACAGAGAGTATTTATTATTTGTTGTAAAGTCGCTCATCTTCGGTGTCAATGTAAATATATCAGCACCTGCTGATTTTCCTTCATGTCGCGACAATGAAGATGAGATTATACTCGTCGAATTCAGTTCGAGTAACCTCTCACGCAATCTCGATTTCGTTTAAGCGCAGCTACTCGTTGAAGGTTCTCGTGTAATCAGCAAGAATTCGATTGCTTCGGTGCATTTTGCTTTTGCTCGAATATTGTTCGTAGAGTTTCGATTACAATTGTTACACGGATGATCCCATCACTACCGAGAAACCCGAAAAAATCAAAAAATTAATCAAGTTTCGGGAGATACTTCGGGAGATACCGAATACGATTCGTCTCACATTTTTGCCAGAAAATTTTATCGATATGCAAACATTTGAATAGGTAGAAAACAAATTACAGGCGCGATTGCTCAGTACTAGACAACGCCACTCCTACTCGAGGTCTACTCCACGCCCCCTCGCGAATCACGTGACCCAAATCGACCAATCGCTAATTTTCGTTGCATCAGCGTTGCACCTTGCGAAGAGGCCCGGATTTTCTGGGTTACCCCCGCTAAAGTCATCACTTTCAGTGATAAAAAAAGGAAGAAATTCCAACGTCGCGTCCTGCTTTCAAATTTCTTGCCGCCAACGGGAACGTGCGTTGGACAGGAAAGAATCGCGCGATCCCCCGAATAAATTCGAAAGCACACCGGACGAGACGAACGCGTGGCGCGATCTGCCACACGTTCTTCCTCCGCGCTCGCTTCCTACCGCCAGCTTCCCGAACAGCAGAGAGCAGTATCCAAGGGGGTTTTTCTCGGTCGCTCGGGTCCTAACCCCCCGCCGTCCCGGTACTTTCCGTTGGTCGTGCGTGCGACCACGCGGGCCGCCGCTTTTTGCCAGCTGGGTGCTCGACAGATAGAGCTGTTGGCCGAGAGCAGAGCTGAGAAGCCATCCTCGGCATTCCCGGCTCGCCGGCTCTCTGATGGACTGACAGTCGTCCGCCACTGTCACGAGTATTCCTCGCGATCCTTTCGCCCTTCCTTCCTTCCTTCCTGTCTGCGCGTTCTTTTTCATCTCGGCTCTCTCCCGCGTCTCTCTATCGCGGCATAGATAGAATACAGAAGCGGAGAGTGCGTCGCGAGAAACATCCTCGATACTCGTCGGGGGGAATTTCAGGAAACGCTCGTTCGCTCGTTACACGCAGCGGTTCGGTTTTTTTTTTTTTTTTTTTCTTTTTTTTTTTTCTTTTATCTGACGTAGGCGCGTTTAAAATTCCTGTCATTTGCACATAAGCGCGCCTAATTGCGCGACCACGAGAAAAGGTGCTTGTGCACGCGAACCGGCCAGCTATCTACGAAGGAATGAGGGAGGGGGAAGAGACAGAGAGAGAGAGAGAGAGAGAGAGAGAGAGAGAGTTGGAGGACAAACCGGAAGTTTCGTGGGTGGACGGCGGCTGCGAGCCACGATCCTTTGTCACGCGAATTGACATGCGGGAACGATGCCCGAGTAGCCGTCACGTGAGTCACTGCGGGTGTGCGACCGCACAATTAGCTGGATGCGTATTCCGTTTGCATAAATAAATATGCGCGTGTTTGCCGCCTTTCCTTTTACCAGCGTCTTTCTCTCTCCTTTTCGCGTGCACGCTCTCGCTGCTCGTTTTTCCGTCGTCTCTCGACGACGTCCCTCTTTCGCCTCGGCGTTTTCTTCTTTCTCGTCCACCTCCCGGGTCCCCTTCGAGCGATACGTATGCGTGTCCGAGCACCGCGAGCACGTAGGCCGCAAATAGACGGTGAAAAATCGCGAAACGGCGAAGGCAAAAGAAGCGACGCGACGCGACGCGACGCGCGGGAGTTGCGACTAACGCTCGAAAGACGAGAGAAAGACGAAAAAGAGAGAAATATATAAGAGGTGGACGAATCGAAACGGAGCGAGGAAAGTTGGCTCCGCGAACGTCTCGTTTCCTTTCCGCGCGTAAAACACCCATCGCCGAGATCCGCAACAAACTACTCCTCGTCGCCGCTCGTGGAATTCTTGATTTCAGATTATTTGCCCCGGCCCCGTTCGACGTCCGATCGAATCGCATCTCGATAACGGAACGCCGGGCATCTAGTGGCAATTACATCGCGATGCGCTGCGCCGAGCGAAAGAAATTAAACGGCAACGGGATGAAAATGGCGGGAAATCGCCGGTTTTAACGCGTTTCGTCGCGGATGCTCGCACGGGAGAAGGCAAAAAAGAAGAAGAAGAAGAAGAAGAAGAAGAAGAAGGCGTAGGCAAAGTGTATCGCCGAGCGATCGGTCTGAAACGAGCAGAGAGAAGAAAATAATACTCGGCGCAGTCGGTGAATATCGGAGAGAGAGGCCGGTGTACACACGACGTACGGTACACCGAACGTCCAGAGAGCAGCGGTACCGAGGCTGGTATGCGCCGACCGCTTTACATACGAGCTCGCGAGAGTGACCGTGAACCAAGACGAGAGACAGAGAGAGAGAGAGAGAGAGAGAGACCAGCGCAGAGGGGAAATCCGCACAATGCTACCAACCCGACGAACTCTATAGAGCTGTCAGTCACTGTTACCCGGAGAGGAGTCGGTCGCGAGGAGGCGACTCGTCCCTCTCACGACCGTTTTCTCGTCTCGGACCTTGGAGGCGCACCTTTCCTCCCCTTTTCCTCGATTGTGCTCGTCTTCCTGGATCGTGCCACGCGCGGACACGTGCAACACGGGTTCATATCGACGTTGATTTTCTATGGAGAGTCGGATAAGGGATATCGCGGCGTGTCACGGATATCACTCGGCGCGTACGCGGCTGTCGAGGTGAGACAGCGAGGCGACGAGAAGTCGCGGAATCAACCGGTCGGTCGGTCGGTCGGTCGGTTGGCTCGCGACCGCTGCCAAAAGAGGAGAGTTTCCTCGATCGAACCGCGAAACGTATATATATATATATATATGTATGTATAGGTGTACACGATACGAGAGACGCGACACGACGCGACGCACTGCCTTCTCCCCCTCGAAGAAGCAGTACCAGACGAGACCATCTCTTAACCTTTGCTCTCGGGATACGTGGAACAGCAAGCCAAGAGGCGAGTCGAACGAGGCCCCCGGCGGGTCGGTGCCCGGTAATTGCGATGAGATATGGTGGCCACTTCTCATTAAAATAGTTTAATATATATTTGTCAAGCTATCACGCCGCGGCGTACATCCCGCCATTTATTATCGCCCCTCTCTCCCTCCGCGCCTACCCCGTCCCTCAAAGGGGGGTCACCGGTGGAAGCGGCCTTTATTTTTCGTAAATTCGGCATTCGGCTAATAGCCGTCGTTTGTCTCGTTGTCACCGGTCGGAGACAACGTCCGCAGAGATTCAGACGCGAGTCTTGGACACTTTCTCCATTTCCTTCGCAATTATCTCTTTTCTTTGAGAATTGTCAACTCGACGAATCGAAGCAGCGTCACCTAGTTTTTTAGACGCTTTAGACATCAGTGTGTACGTAGCATTACGCAATTACTCAGCTGATTGAGAACAATACACGTTGTGAAAATATCCTTGACAAAAAAACCTTCGATCAATAGAGCAATTTATTTCATTGCTAGGTGTATGATCACTGTAAAATAATTAGTAAGAGCATTATCAAAATAACGTTACTACCAACCGCCGTGATAGTAACCACTTAGTAACTTAATTGTTCCGTCGATCGACATTTTTAACATTATTAATTTACAATATTATTCGTAACGAGAAGTCACTTAGGCTCCCGAGCCCTCCACACACGTGGAGATTCCTAATCGCGATTCGCAAATTACTCGTCTCGCGTTTTACAACTTACTCGCGAAATATCTCGCTTCGCGGCGCAAACACGGGTCGAATAACGTATTTATCAAAGACATCTTCCCTTTATCTTCCCCACGAGCGCGTTCCGTGTCGGGGCTTAATTTCGTCGACGATCGGTAACGAGCAGTGTCTATCAGCTACGAGGCTCGATTTGCAATATTACCGCGCGTGCCACTTCACCCCGCGATCCGAAGCGTTCCTCTCTCCTTTCTCTCCTTTATCCGCTCTCGTAACTATGTAGAAAGGATGCTACGGTGCAGAAGAGCTCGTTAGCAATCTGCTTTTACAATCGGTCGGTTATATACGCGCCGTGGGCGGATGTCGACAGTTAAATCTGCAGTTTAAACGCGCAGCTCATCCGGCGACACCGCGCGCTCCCCGCGCATTAATCGAGTCGAAATTAACGCGCCGAGTTGCGATAATTGGAGTCTTCGTATCACCGAGTGACCTTGACCGCGACACCTCTACACTCCTGTTGCACCGGCTACGTGCGTATAGACTTTCAGTCGACGCTCAGTCGTGACTGCGTGGAATTGCACCGACTGAACGTGAAAAAAGAAAAAGTTACGGTAGAATATATTTATTTTTTTTCTACTACACTCCCGCTCGTAAGTATTCTTTCTTATTCCATGCGTTAAATATACGTTAATTAATTTTCATTATCGAAACTGCGGATAATCTTCGAGGATTACAGTTTATCGTTATTTCAATTTATTGAAATTTCACGACATTGTGGAATCTAGACGGAAATAATTGAGCAAGAGATATCGATTTCCTCTCGCAATTATAATACTAGAAATCCACAGAATCCTTTTATTTTCATTCATTCTGTGAAGTAACATCAAATGATACGATTGTCAGAATTTGTTAAAATTATCATACACAGAGACGAATATTGTTTTCAATATTAAAGACATGAATTTAACAATTTAACGAACAGAACGTAACATTTTAATCATTTTTGAGAATAGCTTAGCTTCCTGCAGATGTTTCGATACTCATCGAAATTGGTATTCATTTAGCTATGCTTTTCAAGCTTATCGAAACTAAAATGTCGTACGATCTTCTAAATGCATTAAAACTAGATCGAGGATCACCGACGCGATGAATGTTAAGAATACCAAGAAATGGCAAATGATCACGTCGCACACCTAACAAAAACACGCGTGACAGAGCAAACGTGAATGGCGCAAACGCGATATCTCCTTATCTCCGATCCAATTTCCCGCGTTCTCGAACCGCGTCGGCAAAAACATTGGAGAATATAAATGTACTGGAAGACAAAGAGGAGCGGGAAAAGCTCTCCTCGGCTCGGAGGACCAGTTTATTATTATTCGGCAACTGCCCACGCGTATCTCGTTCTCTCTCTCTCTCTCTCTCCTGGCAACTCCATGCGAATGGTTGCTCCATTCCGTTGCCCGATTCTTGGCCTCGGATTCCGCGTTCCTTCGTCCCATCCTTTATCCCTCGCTCGTCCACGACGAAATCTTCCTCGAAAGCAACCCGTGGAAAGGCAACTGTCGGCCGCGAGCGTGCCGCGCGAGCATTGGCGGGTTAAGAGAAAGGTCGTCGATTAAGATAGCTGTCTGGCGTTCGTGGCGTGCCTCCTCTGAGGAGGACCACGGTCCTTCTCCACTCTGCTTGGTCTTCTTCCTTCCATTCTTCTTCCTCTCTGCGTCGCCGTTTCGCGCGAATCGACCCGATGGAACACCGATCCGCGGCTAGGATTGAACGATCTACACCGTCTCTCTCTCTCTCTCTCTTTGGGATTTGCACTGTTTCAATTTCAATGGTCGAACGAACGATAACGTCACCGTTTCGGCAAATTCGCCGAGATGACGCCTCGCGTACGTGCAACGTATTAATTGTCGACGAACGCGTGGCCGCAAAAGGGTTCTGGCGATTTCGAACGATCGATGCACGATTGGATTTCCAATCCGGCCGGAGTAATTGCCGGCCGCGGCGATTTGTCTCGAGAGCAATCCGTGATCGTGGAAGGCGCGCGCGCGAGAGAGAGAGAGAGCGGGGCTGGCTGTGGCAAAAGAACAGCCGGATAAACGAGATCGCAATAATCGATACACCTATCCTCGCATTAAAGGATCCCCTTGCGCCTTGTAGGCCCGTCCGCGATATTATTGATCCTGTGCACGCGATCCGCCGTATCCCATTGCGATTTAATCGATCGTGCCGATTAATAATCGCGCCTCTGAATAACACGGCCTCTGTTCTCCCCCCCTCTCCCCTCTCGGCACGCCACGATTCGCTGAAAAATCCGCGCGGCCGCGTTCCGCACCGAGACGGGTTTTATTAGCGCGTTTCCGCTAACGAGTGATACGCGCAACGACGGATCAGCCGCCGCGTGTTCCCGTGCCTGTGTGCCCGTTCGAGATCGATTAATTTAACATTTGCTGAAACAGCAGGTGTTAAATACGTAACACTGAGATCGCAGTTGTAGGAGAGAGAGAAGAATCGCGAAACTGTCGAAACTATAGGAAACGAAGAAACGAAGTACTGCGAACGGACGGTATCGCGATGAAACGTGATCGTACGATCAAAGCACGAATTCTTGACTGTAATTTGTTGCGCTTGTTCGGTACATTTTCAGAAGCAAGAATTACACTCACGATCAGGTTGCTTCGCATTTTTATAAAAATGGAGGAAGTAATTGGGAGAAATACTTTGGATACTTTGCGCACGTAATGATGGAACTAATCCAACTTGACATTATCATCGTTAACTAAATTATGACTGATGAAATAATTTCATATTTTGAAGAAAAGTGCATCTTGTCACGTAGCAATGACTAAAACTCACTGAGAAGACCGTATTTCATAAATTATTAAGAAGATACCTAAAAAGATGGTCTGTCAGAGAGAATGCGACTGCAGCAGATGCATTTCCAAACATTTTCCTTTCGCCAAGACTCTCCTCGAGATTTTACCCGATCTATTCGTATTCTCCGCCAGTGCAGAGATATCGGGAAAGAGGCAGCGCGGGTTTCGCGGCTTCGCACGGTTCGTCTTCGTGGAATTGCGAGAACTTTGAAGATTAATGGGACCAAGGGGAATCCGGCTCGCGTTTTTGTTGCCCGGACTCGATCAGTCCTGGTACCTGACAGCAGTCGGCCGCGCCGCGAATCACGTTTTACTCGTACGATCGGTTGCATTTTAATAAACCAAAAAACAACCTTTGTTCACCTGCCATCGGAGAAAGAGAAAGAGAAAGAGGGAGAGAGAGAGAGAGAAGCCCTTGGCCTCGTAGCGGTTACGAATATACTACTTCTCTTCTACTAATTCCACGTCACGTTTCTACACGGCTCGAAAGTAAAAAGTAGAAAAGAACGCAATCGGAAGAAAGTGGAATAGAGGCTAACAGAGAGTGACGCGGTAGATGTTTATAGTTATAAATCGTTTTTCTTCAATGCGTCGTCGAAGATTCAAAAGATTCGTGCTTGCAGATGCAATATTATAATGAAACACCACGTATGATTCTCGGACTATTTAAACAACAGATTATTTTTGAAGTTAGTTTTTAGGTATCACTGAAAGGCCCAGAAGCAACTGTTCCGACTAGAAAACGAAGACGACTTTTTTGCCATAAAATTTTATCGATATGCAAACGTTTGAGTCGACACAAAACAAATTACAGGACGAGACAACGCCACTCCTACTCGAAGTCTACCCCACACCCCCTCGCGAATCACGTGACCCAAGTCAACCAATCGCTAATTTTCGTTGCATCAGAGCGTTGCACCTGAAGAGGCTCGATTTTCTGGGTTACCCCCGCTAAAATCACTTTCAGCGATAATATTTTGTAATCATATTATACCACGTTGTATTGTTTAAATTTGCTAACGAATTTAATCCCTGACATTACAACGACGTCTTGACGTCGCAAATTTCATGTAATGCCAAACTTGAGTGTGCCACTCCTCAGACAAACTTCTTTCAAAAGTGCCACGCAAAATAATATTCAACATTTTTACCTTTTCATCCTAAATTAACGTACATTCAACAACAATCAATCATGATTTTAAAGTGTGATAAATGATATTATTTTCCGCTGTATAATAGTAGATACATTTTCGAACGGATTTCTACACTAGTTGGATCACATTGACGATTACCAGCATTAACCAAACTTTGAAATAAAAGGGAAAACTTTTACTTCTACCTGTGTGGATAGAAATCCATTTTAAACACTCGCATCGTTGAATTTTCCCCGCACGAATATTCTTACCCCGAGACGAAAGAAGTGGGGGAAACTTTGGTCGAAACGTTAGTCGAAAGTAAATCGAGTGGGTACTTAAGGTCCGTGTACGTGGAAGCGTGGTTGGAAACGAGCGGGAATATCGGAGATTAATGGAAGCACGGGAAACCTGATTCGCATTTTTGTTGCCTCGACGCTTCTCGAGTCGGCCCCCGAGTCCTCGGTCTTTCCGCGGCCACCGCGCCATCACGCTCTTGCCTCTATCCTTGGCTTTAACCGTAATAAACCGAGAAACGCGCTCTCTCGAAGAACTTTGCTTTCTCTCTCTCTCTCTCTCTCTCTCGGAGAAAAATCGGTAACGATCGATCCACGTTGCACCGCACGCCACTCCCCGTTAAATTTATTCCAAGGTGGCGTTATTTTTTCCGTCTGCGCGGAAACAGGTCCGTGATCAGGTCGTTCTAAAGACGCGGACCGAACGATACGGAATTCTATATTGTTGCGGGAAACGAATTAATGGAAGGTGCCTCCACTTGTCTCTGTAATTAATTGATCTCGCGCATGATCGAGCGGACGTCCCTCGTAAGTTGTCCGATCTTTCGTTGGCAAACGGCTAGACGACGATCGTTAACTGCGGAACGACGCCGTCTCTGTAATCTAAACGATCGGTCCGTCAAGTACAGCCTCCAATGAGAAAAAAGATGGAGGGAGGGAGGGAGAACTCGAAGAGAAGGGGGACAAAACTCGTCGCGTTACGTCCATTCACACGCGATCGAATCCGTTCGCGCGAGTAACCGTCCCGCGCAGGACGATTATACTCCCGTAACGCGACACTCCGCAACACCGCGAGATAGCTCGATCGAGCTTTTCACCAATGAAATCCTCTTAATCGGTAATTACGGCGGATCGCGGCGCGACTAATGGCCGCGAAACGTCAGGGGATAACGCGACTAGACGTAACTTTGCACCGGGTACACCGCAAGGGGACTGGAACACGCGCGACGTACAGAAAAGAGGAGAAAAATGAGACGAGGCAGGGAGAGAGCAGGTGGGTCCGATTGCTGTAAAGCAACGGCTTATCTTAATAGATTGCAGAGCCATTCCGACGTAATTTGCCGACTGCTATTAATAACGCGTCCGCGAACGGCGTTCCCCGCCGTGATAACGTTCCCTTAATTCGGGCCCATAGGCGTTAATGGCGGTTAATCTCGTCGAGCGGCGAAACGCTGATTAACAACGGTGCGCACAGCTCGACGAAGATGCGCGCGTCGGATAAGCGAGCGGGAGAACACGCGTTCGTTCCTCGTATCACCGCGGCGCGCGACCGTGCAGTCACCAGACTTTGACGTTTTTCCGTCATTCCGACACTGTGTCCTAGCAACAAACGCCTTAACGAGCGCCTCAACGGCTCCTTTCCAGCGCGAGCAGCGCGAGCAGAGACGTTCACGATGAATCAACGATCGAGGCCGAGGGACGTCTCTCGTCAACGTCCGTTCTCGCGAAACTCGAAAGAAAATCGACGGCAGCGGCGTCTGGAGCGAGCGAGCGAGCGAGCCTACGGTGTGTAGTACGTACGAATGACCGCCTCTTTGGATGCATTACGATGTATGTATTAGCATAATTATTGGTTGTTCGCTATCAGTGCCGGCGGGCTGGCGTTCACCAATTTATGATTTCATCGCCGGTCGGCGCGGCGCCGCTGAACCAGTGCATCGAGAGAGAGTGCGTCGAGGCCAAGTTCACGAGCACGAGCCATCGGATAGGGCCATTGTTGCTTCTTTTTCTCGGTTTCTCGGCCGTAGAGAGGCGAGCCAGCTGGCAAAACCGAACGATCCCCAGCGAGCGCACGTAGGCCGTTCCGTCGATCGATCGGCGTTCCCCGCCGGCCGCGATTCCCTTCGATTTGATTTCATTTACTTACGGACGAATTGCACGTTTGAACGTAACGATACGATCGGAATAAAATGTTAATATCAAGTTAACGTGGCCACTTTGAGGAGCACGGAGCTGGCATTGCTGCGCGAGATCGAGAAATCTGTAGGTATTATATCCGCGCATTGCCGATTGTTGTAAGTTGTTACCCGAGTGGATCTTTTTCACGACTGACACGTTAAAACATATAAAATTTGATAAAATTTGACTCTACGAGAATTGCTAACTGCGTCGAATTTACAATTTTATTTATTTAAGGATATCAATTCTGCTCTGCTCCAATATTGACATAGCCGTAATAGAAATTTCAAAATTCAGCGTTGAAGTTGTTTCGATACTAAATCATTTGGAGTACAACGTAGCATTTTGAAAATTTGACCATTTTTGTACCGTTCGTTGAGCGCACGGATGAATTCCAAAGTTTTATCAGATTCCTCAATTTGTGAGCGCACTTGTTCGAATCAATAACTTTAATGAGAACTCGAAAGTGAGCCTCGAACGTATCTAAATGATACGTTTTATAACTACATTGGCAATAAACGTGATAATATACCGTTACATGTGTCATCTGTTGTTCTTTCCAATTCTGCTCAATCGTCGTCCTCGTTGGATGCGAAAAGAAGAGGAAGAGGAATATTCACGCCGCGTACGGATCTTCGATAAAGTCCAAAACTTCTCTCGATATCGTCCTCCGATAAATTCGACCTTCGACTCCGCACATATCACGTCGTATCGTGTCTTCTTCGCCGATAAGAAAAAAATCTCGGCCGCGTCAAAGTTCGATAGAGATTTGAGAATCGTTCGATTCTTAAAGGATATCGTCCGAGTTCCTTTCCCTCTCGCTCTCTCTCCTCTCGTCCAAGCGTTCTGCCTGTTCTCTCATTCGCGCGGAGCAATCCGGTCCTTAAGTGGCAGGTGCTTAAGATTCTCTGCGATCGCGCGAGGAGAACCAGTCGTGCTGCATTTGGTTCGCATTCGGATGGTCCTTTCTCTCTCTCTCTCTTTTCACGGGTCAGTCTCTCTCGAGCTGGCTTCTTCATCGGTTTTGAGCAACGCTCGCGCGTTTGATCCATCGCCCGGCGAGGAAACGTCGGAACCTCTTTACGACGAATCGTTCGTAATCCAGCGAATTACGCTGAAACGTTTCGCGCTCGGTGACGAGATAACGATCTGGATCCGAGGAGAGAGAAGAAGAAGAAGAAAAAGAGGACGTTCGATCGGCTCTATCGGGGGAGGGGGGCGTTGGAACGACGTCGTTCGCGTCTAATCGCGGCCGCATCTCGCCGCGATTTCTCGATTGACCGCGCGCGCACCGAAACGTTATCGCGTCGGGCATCTTCGTACCACTGAATGCCCACGACGGGCCCACGGTAGAAAGAAAAACAATTTGTCACTCGGCGCTGACCCGCGGGGGGTCTCTTGCTCTTTCGTTCACCGGGGGCCCGTGTCTCCCCCCTGCGTACGACGCCTGCGTTCTCGCGCATGTCGAAACTTACCGGTTTAGCGAGGAACTTTTGTTCGCGACATCGCGCTTCTCCTTTCACTGGTTTTGTCCCGCGGCGCGCCGTATACCCTGCCAAGCGTTTAAGCGTTGCAACGCGCGTGCAAATTGAACTACCTGGCTTGGCGAATCGCACGATCGAGCGAGTGAACGTGGAAAAGGGGAGTAATTTTTAGATTCAGGATTTGCAAAAAAAAAAAATGTCGTTTCTTCAACATTTACATTTTCATCGTTATCATTCGTTGCTTTACTTAATCGGCTTCTTTCGGTAAATGAAACGTTAGAAATATAATACGTGGATCACACGGGATAGGTGTGATAGTTTTGATTAAAAGATGCAACTTTTGTTGCTCGAAATTTGCTTACGAAAAATTTTAATTCTTCGAGGGAATTTGAGCAGCAAAGAAATTGTACACGGTGTATGATCATATTGTTCTTGTCTTACAATAATTCTTACGAAAACTAAAGTTAGAATATCCATTAAACTAACAAGTTTTTGATATATGCAGATTAATAAATTTTTATAGAGAATGTCAAACTGTATTAATCAGTAGATCAAAAAATGTCATTTCAAATTCGTTGAACCTAACGTTCCACCTACAGAAAATTAATTATTACCACATCGCAACGACGAGTAACTTGTGTTTGCAAAATTGTTTCGCGTCTGCAGAGATATTTATGGTGCTCGAGTCAGACGACGCACACATCGAGGATTTCGAATTTTCCTCATAGATCCTTAACGAAGAATTTCTCGCTCATAGACTCTAAAGTTATGTCAGGTTCGATCTTCCGTCGATTCGCTTCGCTGTGCAATTTTCAAAAACAAACGTGACGCGATGGACTAATACGCGCCGTCGTATTTCGTCGAAAGAAACGAGGAAGCCGAGGAAGATCCGTGGCGGATCTTTGCGCTCCGCGTCGATTATGCGAACGTGACGAGAAACAGGCGACGAAAATGAGGGGGACGGTGTAAAAACAAAAGAGCAGAAAGGAGGAAGAGAGGAGAGAAGATGGACGAGAAACGTTGCTAGCGACCTTCTTGCTCTCTCGTTCCCTCTCATCCTCTCGGCCCTTTCCCTTTCCCCGTTTCTGCCACCCTTTCTCTCCCCGACCGTGCAGATGTGTGTGAAATATAGGTTGATATCGCGATAAATAATGAGGTGCCCTTCGTGGTGATGCCCCGGGGCTGCCGCTACTGTACTTCCACGACTCGCTCCCTCCTCGCTGCCTACCGAGCGAAACGTGTACTTGGCGGCTGGATGTAGTCGGGATGTATGCGCGCCGCGCCGGTCCACGTAGAGCACACACACACACACACGTATGCACACATGTATACGGACACGCGAGACGTTGCTAGGCCGAAACGCCGCATGTCCGATTTACGCTCTGACGAATCCGACTGTCGAAGCGAAATCGCCAACAGTTTCGTTTCGCGGTAATTATTGCCAAGCGACGATTCTCGTAGAGCAACAGATACGGACAGCGAACGACTATTCGACTGCTCCGAGACAGCTCCGAGTGTCTGCCGTTTCGTTGGCCCGCGGCCGAAAGCGTGATAAAACATCGGATTCGATCCTGCCCACTCGCATTCATTATGCATACGGGGAATCTCTTCTTTATCTCTATCTCTCACTGTTCGCCCGACAATTTTCTCCGATCGAGCAATTTTGATACAATGTACGACCGCGTCTTATTTATACGCGGCGAACTGTATGGTTAAGTCAATTTGCTCTTCCGGTTTCCCACTCTCGTTGCCCGCAGTGTATCGAGCTCGCGTGTATGAAATTCCATGGTGCGCCCGGTGCCACGAATATATTCCCGCCTCTCTCCGTGCCTCCGTGCCGTCTCCTTGTTCCCCGTGTTCCCCTTGTTCCCCTTGTTCCATTACGCCTCGGGATTCGAAATCCTCCCTGTGCCAACGTACCTACGTGCCGAAAACCGGTACGTTGATCGGCAGCGGTTCGACCGTCGACCGACGCGTTCGAACGATTCGCGCGAGCGACTGACTGTTGCTTCTCGAACACCTGGGTCCGAACTCGAGGGATCGGAACAACGTTTGTTCGCGCACGTTGCCACAATTTGCACGGACAAAGTAGAAATCGATATAGATGAGAAGACCCAAAACATCCATTGCGAAAGTGTTAAGATTCCAACGATAATTCCTCGACCACTCGCGATAAAATAAATACTTTGTAATTAGCTTCGTGCGCTTCGTAAATGAAAAACCAAAAAAAAAAAAAAAGAAATACGATACGATGTCGATACTTGGACTTTAAATTCTACGAGATTGCGAAACCAGCGAATTCTTAAGATTCCCTCTTTGGGAAGATGGAATTGTAATTTGACGGTATGTGGAATTTAGTTCGAATCGTCATCCTCGACTTTTGTTCTAAAAAAACTTTCGACCATATTCTCCTCGATTCTCCAAGGTTTGAACTCCAAGGTCGAGGCGAAAGGGGAAAAAACTGGCGAGAGATTTCAAGTACGCGTAACACGTAGGATTAGTCAGTCGCGTTGTATTATCGATGCCATTAACGCGTAATCGATCAGGCGAAGTAGAAGGAGAAACTCGCGGGAGAAGATACGGGGTTCGGGGGGCGGTGCGTTGCCTCCGCGGCGAATCGTCGCGCCTCGTAGTGGTGAATGGAAAACCGTTTTCTGCGGGCCAGCTTGCTGCCCGCCCGGTTAACGACCATCCCGCGTAATCTTAATAGCGTTTAATTATACGTCCGTGTAAAATGATAGAACCGGCAATCTTCTGTATCCGCATCGCGAGCGTGGCGAACCACGCGAAACGTTACACCGGATCGGACGATCGCGGCGCGGCCTGGCCACAAGAACTGAACCGTCGTTTCGAGCTTAATGACGTGGTTACAAATGGCGAAAGAAACGAAGGAGGCTTGCGTCGCGGACGAGGGAGGAGAGGGAGGAGACGAGCCGTCCGTGAGCCGAGAGAATGGACTAGGAGGGAGCCGGCCGGCGGATAAAGGGAAATGAAGAACGCTGTTCAGCTCGACAAGCAACGATCATCATCGATGTTTTGCTTCTCTATTTTACTCCGCCTGGCCGCTTCTTCCCTCCGTCTATCTCCCCTCCCGCCAGGCAACGATGAGTGTCGGGAAATTGAATTTAATCCTTCGAAGAGCGGTTAAGCCCCGCTAGCTGATTCGTTTCGCGCGCGGCGGGTCACGATACTCTCTCTCTCTCTCTCTCTCTCTCCACCGCTCGTACACAGCTACGAGCGGATAATCGAAACGGACTACGCACGCTCGTGGACTACGCACCGCCGAGGTTTTTCGATTCGGCTCGACACGCCACGAGAGGAGGCTGGCTGCCCTCGGAGAGTCGAAGAGGGTCGGGAGACTCTCGTGAGTTACACCGTCGAATCGCGCGTCGTTACACGCGTGTACACCGGGCCTGGCTCACGCAGACCGTGCCTAATTACCGGCAGGCGGTCGGGCGCAGACCGCGCCGCACACGGTGCGTCGTAATGGACCGGGACGATCTATTTGTTGGAGGGAGCAGCGTGTCGAGAGATCGTGATCTATGCCCAGTCTCATCCCAGGGACGTGCCGCGTATCCGTCCGAGTACGAGTCGAATATTCGTCGTCGTCGTCGCCGTTCGTCGTTGTTCAGCCGCCCCCTCCCGAAGGGGGAACGGAGAGTAAATCCTCCTCGGAGCGGAGATCTCGCCGACCGTTCACGCCGACCATTAGTCGCTCGTGTCTTACTTTTTGCGCGCGAGCCATTAATAATTCGCGATAATTCCCCCGATAGTGCCAAACGTTGCTCGTTGCGCTCGCGTTGTTCGCCACGGGAAGAATCCACGAAACACTCGTACAAGCAGGAAGAGAAGGCGAGAAAACGGCGTGGCGAACCGCTCGGCCGCGGAATGTCTAATCATAATCACCGGTGTGGGCGGTCGCGCGAACGAATTGCACGCGCTTTTACGGCTAATGGAGCGGAACGATCTACGTTTGTCGGAGCCACCGTAACGAGCGCCCGATTTGCTCGCCGGCTGCGATATCGCGGCACCGCCAAACACCACCTTTTGAGATTTATGTCGTACGTCGGTTCGCGAACCGGCGAGCTCGTTGGCGCCAAAACTCGAAAATCCGACCGCCGATAAGATCTCTCTCTCGCCGAGTCTTACTCGCTTCTTCGCGGGTAAGGTAACAGAGTCGAACGCAGCCCCGGTTGAATGAAACCGCGTCTGTCATTCGCGAGATGTATCGCCCGGTGCGTGGGAGTGCCCGCGTACACGGGCATACACTCGCGCTCAAAAGTAGGAATCTCGAGGCATCGCGAGATGTTTGAACGGCGCGGGGAGGAACACGGCGAGTGTCCGCGTTTCTGTTGACATTGATATTTGACGTCGCGATTAAAGGGGAATTCCAGTGGCGAGGATGAAGCGCAAGTATAATACGACGTGAGAAATACCGACGTGAGTGAAACGCAATGTAAAATATTATATTTATAATAATTGTGTAACAGTAACGCAGTAACGAAAATGTAAATGAAGCGATTGACGGATAAAGCGAAGAATCGTTGGAGGATAGAATTATTTAATACCTGCAATGCTTTTACATTACGGCAATCGTTTCCAGCTGATTAACCAAGCGAAAGTTCGTTGACAATGTTGAAACCGATTCTCGAAATGAAATATAAAACAATTTTGTATCCTCTTGCTCCTTAATTTCCACTTTGTAATAAAACTTTAGCATTGGATTACGAATTTCCAAGTTTTCCTTTCTTTTTTTCTTTTTTTTTCATTAAATAAATAGCAATTTTCTACGTAAAATCGACAATTATCCCCGAGGTATAATTGTCCTGAGAATTTTGAACGCGGCTGTACGCAGTGCGCATACATAGAAGCCTTACAACGCAGGTAATTGAAACACGAGCCACTGTTTGTTCTGTTCATCGAACGAGCAAGATGAAAAAGACGGCGAGAGGAGGAGGAGGGTGGAACACATGGCGGAACGGTTAACTTTTCAATTTTCCCCGCGAGTTAAAGCGTCGCGATATAGCGAGCGAAAACCGATCTGTTTCTTCCTCTAGATGCAATTTCTACTGGTAGTATATCGTGTCGAATACTCGTTTGATTCTCCAACGCCACCAAGCGAGTGATTAACGGCCAGGATACAAGTATATTATTCGGTTATTATTATTACTCGCGTATACCCACAGCCGCTTTTTGTCTACAGCCTCTCGAGCGATTAAGTCTCCCGTGCTTTCCTTTCTTTTTTTTTTTTTCCGCTGCCGCGGAAAAGAAAAGGTGAAAATGAAGTTCCAATTTGTAGAGCGGCAACGGCGCGGATGGATTTATAGTTTCCGCGGCGTATGCGCAAGCCTCGCCAGCCCCGGTAATTACATCGAATAATCGCGGCGTTCGTTCGGTGAATTTACGACGGAATCTCGTTTCGCGCAATCGGCAACATAAATCTCGCCGCGCGAGAAAAACCAGAAGTATTTGATATTTTACAGACACGCGCGCGTACAATGTAACGGGCCGCGCTATCGCCGGCGATATCCATCGTGAAAGTTCGCAATTTGCGAAACGCGTATTTCGTTTCGGTCGTATTGTCGAGGCAGGTGCAGGCTGTGTCGCCGATCAATTTCCCGCTTCGGCTTTAATTAATAGGATCGAGCGATAATTCAATTACTCGCGACGAAACGAATACTCGATCTATCTGTAGATATTTCGTAGCCGAGTACGATTCGTCTCGCCGAAAGGCTCGGAAGCAACTGCTCCTTTTTGCCATAAAATTTCATCGATACGCAAACGTTCGAATCGATAGAAAACAAATTACAGGCGCGATCGCTCGCTACCGGACGACGCCACGTGACCCGAACCGACCAATCGCTAATTTTCGTTGCATTAGCGTTGCACCTGAAAGAGGCTGAAATCACTTTCAGTGATAAAATAAAACACGACGACAAGTATAAATGAATATCTCGACTTTCCTTGAATTTTACAAGGCTGCAAGATACGAGTGTAATAAACGCACGGAAAAGTCGAATCCTTGGAATTCCCTTTCCCGTAATTCCAGTGTTAAATGATAGGACGCGACGGTACGAGTCGGCTGAAAATAATTACTGAAAATATTTTAAATTGGAATGTCGAGTCAACGCGACGCTGTCCTGGTCCTTAACGGGTTAATTTTATTCCGCGGCGCAACGAGGCAGCGGGCATACCGATGACTCAGAAGAAGACCCCTCGGCCATCAGGTTGAATAAGCCACGAGTTGAACTACTTCCACGCTAACGTCGAATTCCAAGGCTGCCGTTGCATGCCGTGTCGTGGACACGGTAATGCATCAGAATTTATCGCTTCGCTCGCTCGCTTATTGCCTAGCTCTCCCCGGCCACGACCGATTAGATTCATACGTTTTGCGCAATTCCAATTAACACGCCAACTCGACGGCCAGCGCGCCGCGGCGATACTTTTGCCTCTCTCCTTCTCCTTTCTCCAACCAGTTGGCTGCTGCTTTTTCTTATTTTCGCGCGGCTGTTTCTCAAATCGGAAATCGCGCTTATTAGGCACGACACAGGCGAACGATTTTTCACAGGCGATTTGCACAGGTTCGTATTTTTAATTGCACAATGTACGCGGCAGTGATCGCATCGCTATTTCTCCCCATTACTTGTTTCCAGTATTCGTGCACGGATAAGTGCACATTAAGATTTTTCTACTAGAAAAGAAAATGCACACACTTGAACGATCAATCAACTGTCCATTATACTGATAAACCTTGATATAGGATCGTATTTCTTACACGTGGTGTGTACTAACTTTTTATTATTAAATTTAAACAATATTTTACTCTATTCAAATATTATTGAATATGTTTTTAATATGGTACATACATTTACTATTCGTATTTCACATAAAATATCATCGAAGAATCTTTATGTACGTACATTGCGTGCGTGTCACGTGGAACATTTTGAAAGTTCACGTTTCACAAGTGTACAATAATGTTTTTTGAGACGTAATATTACTTGTGTTCAGGTATTTTAAAATTTAAAATAACATTATGTCTCAAAAATGTATTCTTCGACGACAAGTGACCAGATGTACATACATCTTGACCAGAATATGATCATTCCTCTGGCGTATAGATTCCTCGTCATCGTTGACGAAAATCAGCGTGTACGTCAGGTCTTGAATTGTCTCGTTCCTTTGTACTCTCGCCTTTCGTTGCTCGCGAATTATTTCGCGGACGACTTGCACGAATTATTATCCGCCAGTCCGAGCTGCATGCACCGAGCGTTCGTACGAGATCCAAGCCCGATTTCCAAAGGACGAACGAAACTCCGCAGGACGCTGCGACGCGGTGATGAAGACGGTACGGGAAGAGAAACGGTCCCTCCGCGTCCATCGCGCGTTCCAAAACCATTCATTATGATTACACCTTTCGACACCGGCTTTATCCACTCGGGGAGTAGATAGGGCAGATACGTCGTCCGCTCGACGTGATTTATACACGATTAGAACGAGCAGTGAAAGAAACGCTAAAGACCGAAATTCCTTCGATACTCATTTATCTCGTGGGGCTCTTTAATCACGCGGCGTACCACGCGGGGCCAGGGAGCAGGCGAAGAAGAGAGGGAGCAGGAAGAGAAGAAGACGTAGCAGGCGTAGATCGAACGGGGAACGCAGAAAGGAGAAATATGGAATGTTAATCTTAATCGCGCGCGATATCCCGGGACCTTCTAAACGCTAAAACACTTCCACTCGAGCCGACACTCGGCCAACATTTGGATCGTTGGATGGCGTTCGTCGACCGGTTCATTTTCGATCCCCCTTCGTTTCGTTTCGCCTTATTCTCCACGAATCGGCCGCTATCTCTGCGACGTGGCTTCTCGCCCGTTATTGATGCCACCATTTGTGTATCAGAGGAGCCGAGTGAAATGACTAATGTCGCTATTAGCATCGCACGAAAACTTTATGTCTCAATGTAACTCGGCTCCTCTCGTTACACCTTCGTCCCCTGTCTCCTCTGCTCTTTTCTCCAACTTTTGTCGCGGAACGAATATTCGAATAAGAAACGTGCAGCGAGTTTAATCATCTCGTTTCGTCGGCTGTAAAGACAAGTGCAAGTGCGACGTATATTTCACATCTATCTTTGAGTACATCTGTCTGTAAGTTAGTCAACATAATGAATAGATTCGCCTGTTTTGCACAATTCGAACTTTTGCATTCCTTCTTTTTGACTAACTATTTTCACATTCTTCCTTCATCCAATTTAATCGCTTATATTCCACCTAAATAACATTAAATGTCTCGACCATACTTGTTTGAATGATAATTAATTTTACAATACCGTTGACTCTTTCAATGGTTCTTGCATGCATTCAAATACGTTGCATGATCATTTCGAAATATGTACATTACTTCTTTATTAGGATTTTAAGTTTCCTACCAGTGTGCTGACTAATAAAATGGAAAAGTATATCAATAACTAATGAAATAAAAAAATAAATTTAAATATATGCTAATATATGTGAGATTTAGTACACTAAAATTGAATAGCAAATTAAAATGGAGTAAAAATCTGCGTGTTCATTCCTGGCCAGCGTATACTTGATTTTATAGAAGAAAACATTTCAAGAAAACCTCACAAGCTTGACGAAACACTCTGAAACATTGGAAGAGGATGCAACTACCCTTTAGAAATAGAATAAATCGAGCATGAAAGATGAGATAATAATTTCTCGGCACGTCCAACCCATCTGACTTCCGAGAGCCAATTTGATCCTGAATAACCATAAAATACCAACGTATCCATTTGGAGAAGTTTCATTTTTAACAAAGCGAACAAAGTGGGATTTATCTGGTGTAACGAACAAAAGTTTAGGAGACATCGCAGGACTTTTCCACTTGGACAGCCTGTATATATAAATTACGCCGAAATGACCAGTCGCCGTTTCTTGATCGCTGACCGACCGTACTTCTATTCAACGATCGCACGCGTATCGTGGCTAACGTCTAGCGACGATGGACCAGAGTATCTAAACCGGCGACGTGTCTGAAAAAGCGTGGAGTCGAGGATCGTGCCAGGTGAATACGCGCGAATCAACCGTGATCAGGGAGGAAATGCGCGTTCGGAAATTCAGACGTCCATCTCGGAACCTCGCGACCTCGCCGAGGCGTCGGCCTCCACGGGGCTACGTTTCGTTACGTCGAAACATCGTCGGGTTTCGCTTCGACGCGATATCGCGATAAATTCGGGCGAATTAATTACGCTCAAAATCGGGAACGTGTTTCGCCGGCGCGCCACGCCACTGCGCGATCTGTGGAAAAACAGGACCGAACGAACGCGACGGAGGGGAACGGACGGGCCGGGAAGATGGCTGGACCTCCGTATCGAAAGTCGCGCAGGGACGCAGGGGAGTAGAAGGGAGCAGGGTGAGAGTACCAAGGCTGGGTGAAAGAGAGAAGGAACGAGAGAAAAAGTGAATGGAGAGGAGGAATCGGTAGAAGAGAAGAGAAGAGAGAGAGAGAGAGAGAGAGAGAGAGAGAGAGAGAGAGAGGGAGAGGAAGAAAGATATTGCCAGGAGTTACGAACGCATTACCGCGAGGCGGCGAGGTGTCGAGCATGTTTATGCCCTGGTTCACCGGACTCCCGATAGTCCCTAATGGGCCACGACCACGCTGCCTTCCACGTCGTCCCCTTTACTTCGCCTTCCATCCCCCATCCCTCCCTCGCCGGTGGAAAAGCCCTCGTCAACGGTGCCCTTTGTCGTTCCCTCGCCGTCCACTCTCCCTCTTCTATATCTACCTACGTATTTCGTTCTCTCGCAGGCGAGAGATCGTAACCTTAATTGGAAATGGCATCGGACTTGCGTACACTCGCGCGGAGGCCGAGGCCTTAATTAAGGATTCTGTAAGACGGCCGGAATAGGCGAGATTACGGGAGGCCGAGCCGGCGAACGCGCAACGCCGGATAAAATTAACACGTCCGGTGGTGGCGCTCGGCATCGTCCTGTCATCGGGGACACAGCGGAGCTTGCCGGGGCACGAAACACGACCGTGCCGACTGCGAACGAAATTCACCGGGCGGCGCGGCGGCCGACCCGCTTCGCGAAATTACCGGTTCGCAAAAGCGAGACGAGTTTAACGCCGTGGAATAATCATTTCATGCCGATCCGGGGGATAATTCCCCGAGCGATTGCCACTGGACGCGATTCGTTCGCGCATTTGCATAAACAGTACCCGCTACGCTGTAAACCGGATAACCGTCTATCGACTTCTTACTCGACCGGGCCGGCCAAAGGCTGGCGCGTCGCGTCTTCCACGCCGATTCGTTCGATTCGTTCCGCTACCGGGGAAACGAGTCTTCCTCGCGAGCTTGCGGACTCGCAGGATCTGCGGTTGAGAGCTGCTAGCGGCTCGCGGTGAGAAGTCTCGGAAGAAGGCGAAACGGCGAAAGAATAGAAGAGGAAGAGGAGTTTCGGGTCGAGAGGAAGGGCAGGGGAAGGACGAACGAGCCGGAGAACGAAGAGAGAAAAAGAAGTAACGGTTATCGGCGGGTAAGTGCCCTCCTGTGTCGAGATAACGCCGACACCAGGGGCGACAACATCATCCACACCGGCGAATCGTACAAACGTAATCCTCGGCGCGTCACTAGGTAACAACTGGTAGGTAGGTAGGTAGGTAGGTAGGCAGGCGGGCAAGCAGGCAGGTAGGTAGGTAGGTTGGTAGGTTGGTAGGTTGGTAGGCAGGTAGGTTGGTAGATAGGTTGGTAGGTAAATCTTCCTCTCTCTTCGTCTCGTTTTATTTCCCCGTCGCGTCGTACTCGTGCGTGTACCTACGTACGTAGTATGCGCGTTGAAGACGAGAGACGGAGAGGAGGGTGCCGAGGAGAAGACTTACCGAAAGGAGAAACGAGAGGAGAGAAACAGAGGAAGGGGCAGAGAAAGGGGGACGCAGAAACGAATTGACACGTCATTCCTCTTAAGTAGCGAGCACCTGATCGCCGACCAAAGGGAATAAGACCGAATCAGATCCGCGCCCAACGAGACACGCGCTTGCGACCTCTTTCTGCCAACAGAAAGGAAAAGATCCGTCCGCCAACAAGGTCGACCTCCCGTTCCTCTTCGCGATCTCGTTTCTTCGTCCACGCGCGGGGGCCAACAGACCTTCGATCGAGGTTCTCTCGTCCAAAAGTTCCTATCCTAAATCTGTCGCTTCGATGCATCGTTTCGAAACTTAATAACTCCGTCAACACCGATGAAAATCGATCGACGAATTGTTGCACGTATAGTTTCTTTTTGACAGAATTTCCTAAAACTGAGCGAGCTGTCAAGAGGTTAATTTAGCTAGTTTCGTTCGTGCATAGCTGGGATGAAGGGCACGTTCGACGAAGAGAGTCGAAAAGACCTCGATCGGCAGTGACACGCAGCTGCTCGCTCTCAAAAAGAACGAGACCGAAGACGTGAGAACCGAGTGTGTACGCGCGCCTGTGTGTGTACACGCACGTAACACTTTTATATCAGCGACCAACCGATCGCTACACGTCAGTGCGTAGATTTTGAGGTAGTTCGGGGATAGGTGTGTGGCTCGGACGTACATACCTCGAGAGGATCAGGACCTCGCATCCTCCACGAACTCCTATCGAACAGACCCATCGTTTTCTGTTTGCGCCGGGCCTTGTCCCGTGTCGGTCATTATCGGCCCTCATTATATTGGAACCGATCAATCACCTCACGTCCGTACCTCCGTCGACAACCTCGCGGAATCGGCCCGAGTATCCGGACCCACGTGAACGTTTCTCGACACGCCCGTGCCGCGGAGATAGCCCTTTGAGAAACGTCCAAACGCTCCTGACTAATTACACTCGAAATCGAAACGTTCGAAACGTTCGTGGCCTGGCATCGGGGAATTCCACTCTCTCGAGTCAAACGACGACGACGATCGTCGGTTCGTTCACGGAAGTCGTTCTCCCGCGGCTGCTTCCGTTCTTGCTACACGTCGTATTGGACGTACTGTCGTACGTACAATGTGTACCATTGGTAACATTCTCGACCCTCTGTGTGCTTTCCTCCGCGAGAGAGAGAGAGAGAGAGAGAGAGAGAGACACGAATACCAACGTAACGACCGCTGGCGATGACGGAATACCATGCTCCTGGTGGTTCTCGGATTCAGCGTGACTGCACGTCAGTTTATGTTAATGGGTGAAACGTTGCGAGGAAACGTCGTGCAGTCCGTACACGATGAAATTTATGGCTGACATTTCAGCTGAGCTCGCGTTGCCGCGCGGTGGGGGATGCGAGGGATGCCGTTCGTTAACGTTGCCGATAGGATCGATCTCGTGATTTTCGCGCGATGTTGGCGGAGGAAAGCGCGAAAAACGTGAGAAAGGTGGGCGAAGAGACGCCGAGAGATTGGTTGGAGCGCAGTTAACTTTTCGGTTTCAAGCTTATTAATCTCTCACGCGTATTAAGTGCATTATTTTTTCGCGCGTTCGCGAAAATCCATAGAAATCGTGCGTTAATTGCAAAGATATACGAAATATCCAAGTTAGACTTTGTCCCATGGAAACAGTTGGTGTTTGCCGTCGCTGCTCTCGCTACGTATCCGGTGCGCATACGAATGCTCGCAGCACGTGCGAGGCTAACAAAGTATCGAATAAACGGCAGGGTTGAATCAAAGTTCAATAGATGCGTGGATCGTCGATACGTTGAAACAGACGACCAAGCCAGCGAAAGAAACGAACGGAAGAAGAGGAAGAGGAAGGGAAGAACGGAGGATATCGGTGTCGGTCGGAGCGGGATTCTGGACGAGGGATTCTGACGAGCGAAAGGCGCGCGAGACACACGGAGCGCCGATGTTTAACGAGTCCGGACCTGCCCCCGATGGCCGAGCGGTTGATTAGCAATTTTAAAAGCAATAAAAACGATTCATAATTCGTCGGGAGAAAAAGCGACCGCGCTAATGAGAAACTGCCGTGCTCGTTACACCGTGTGCGTTGTGCACGTGCAGGTACCAATACGACCACGCGAATGGCTACCTGGCGCGTTATGAGATATCCACGCTCTCCGGCAGCCTACGCTCTACCTGTTACACGGGGATCCCGCTAAAAATGCTTGATCGAAGGAAGAATATCGGGCGCGACACGCCGTCAGGCCGTAACACGATAATATAATCAACGGGAACGGCCGTCAGTCAGGGAACGAACAGCGAAACGAACCAGCGGGTCCGCGTTTCGCCAAACGTCCGCCCGCTGCCTGCCAACCAAACTGTTAACGCGTTAGGCCTTCGACGGGGACGAGCGCGATTTTCGTCGTTGCGATCTGACTTGACTGACTGGCGCTGCCGTGTAATTCGGCAAGTTTTCTGCAAGATGAGTCGTTTAAGATTGCAAGTTGGAATATTATCGAAACTTTTAATTGACGGGCAGGTGCTTCGGACGAGAGTTTTAAACGATTTCGGCCGAAGCGTCGTACGCATACACGCATTTCTTCAAGGAGGCGCAATATTTGATGCACAATTGAGTATCTATCTTGGCATTTTATATAAATATAAAAATTGTGTTAATCTAGACATTTCGAGAAAGTATACCACTTTAATTGAGGTATTTTTAATTTTGATTTTGTAAAACTTGTCACGTGCTTTGCGATAAAAGTAGATCGTTTACTTTTTTAGAAAAGATTGACGCGAATTGATTTACGTCATAATAGTTGTATTTCGAGAAAAGCGTTCTCTACTGTTTTGAAATAAGTTGCGAAAATATTTTATGTTTCTCGCAACTGACAAGATGATATTGTACCAATTGCACCAATATTTCCCAATATTTTCTTTTATCAAGTATTTGTGTGACTGTTAATAAAGCTATTAATAAAATATTACCATTGCCATTTTCTAACGAACCTACGGAAGCAAGTCATTTCTTTCTCACTGAACTGAATGTTGCGTAATCGAAAAAAGTGAACAAAACGTTCGTTGATAGGGCATTACGAATGCAAAGTGGCAAACGACGCCGCATCGTTCGCAACAGGCCGCGACGTGAGATCGCAACGACGAAAGTCGCACGTCTGCATCGGGCCTAAACCGAACGCAAATGCAACCGCGGCTGTCGATCGCACGATCGATCGAAACGTTCAACTGCAACGTCACCACCGCGTACGGCCAATCGTCCTCGCTCTCCAAAGTGTTACTTTGTACCTGTAAGCAATCGTGACAGTGGTCGACGTGTTTTTTCACTCGACAAGAAGAGAAGCTGAAGCCGTTCGATATCGTAACGGTTAACAGCGACTTTCGCGTCGCCACGAATGTCAAAGCACACGAATCGCCGAGAAGGGGGACAGGGGGCTGGAGATTGGGGGCTGCGGAACGTCCAAAAGAAGGAAAAAGGACGAGAGAGAAAGAGAGTGAGTGAGAGAGTGAGTGAGAGAAGAGGTGGGCGAAAGAGCGAGACCAGACCCCCATATCTGAATACCCACTCTCCTTTTCTGCGCTCCAGCGTTATCTGCATAATTAGTTACTTCGAGTATATATACGCAGCGAACAGGAGCGACTCAATTCGTACTTCCCTCTCCTCTCCACCTACTTCGTTCAACGAAGCAACCGCTCCGGAAGTCGACTCCGGACGACGCGTAAAGTAGGAAAAAGAAGGAGTCGACGAACGGCCAGAAATCACCGTGTCACTTGTCTAAACCTCATCCCCGCCAGATGTGTATCGTGCCGCGTTGCTCCAACAATATTTTTTTAAATATGTCAAAAAATATTTTAATTTTTCTTTCTTTCCTTAAATCTATTTATTTAGGCTAAAAGCGTCGATCCACTTTGCACGCGCAAAATTAAAAGGTAAAATTTGCAAGGAAATTGATCGGTACACGGGCCGGCACGAATCGTGGCAGATTTAATTGGGCCGAAAGTCGGTCTGCTCGCGCAGTCGGTAAGTTAATTATTTATATATAATTGAAGATACATAGCGCGGTGGTAGATGGTACCGATTGCGTATTTCGTCATCAATAAAGTTTCGCGCAGGTAGGGCTTTCGCGATATCGCCTCTCATCTGCGAAAACATCCCGGGGCTCGGCTTCCTCTCCGCTCGTTCCTCTCTCTGCCTCTCGATTTCGAGGGTCCGCGCGTGCATCATCTCTGTCGGCCTGGCCACGTTGCGCGCCGAACCACGTTGTGTACGCACTCTCGGACGAACGCGCGGCTCGCAGTCGCATTAATATCGCCAGATGATGAATTATGCCCGCTGGAATTTTGATTTATTTTTATTCGCCCGCGAAACTTACACGCAGCTTGTCGCGCGTACGCGCGTACGTATGTATCTCGCATCGAACGATGGCACTTGGTAACGACGCGTACGAGCGTTGAGAACACGCCGCGACGTCGCAACGTGTCCGGTGATCGAGGCCTCGATTGTCACTTTCGTTCTTCGCGCTGTTAACACTGTCGCGGTTGCAACAATTCACAACCGAGCGTGGACAATTTTGCGCGAGAACGAAGAACCACCTCTCTTCGCGAGGAACGAAGGACGCGAGCTTGTTTCGATTAATTAAATAAAGCTAAAGTTTATTGCCAAAGCGTGAAATTCGTTCGTCTCGTTTCGCTTACGAAAGTGAGCATTCAATTTTTGGAAAATGTCACACTTTTCCCGCGCCGATTTTTCTCTCGTCCTTTCACAGAACACGGATAGAAAGCCGTGGAAGCTCGATAGAACGCGGTCAGGTTTTTCCCTTTCCAGGTTTCGAACGCGGCGCGGCGCGACGTGAGGCGACGACAACGGCGCGAGATTTATCGCGACGTGCCGCGACAGTGTGATACCCCGTGCGCGACGTTGCATTCCATCGGATTGTTTTACAGCGAGATGCTCGTTAATATCGACCGGTTCGGCCGATTCCAGGTTTCCGATACAGAGAGACACACACACACAGAGAAAGAGAGAGAGAGAGAGAGAGAGAGAGAGTGGCGATCGAGACGATACACACCGAACGGTACGCTAGGCTTGTTCGTCGCGAATTTGTATTCCTCTCGGTGCGGTTAACGCGCTCCGCTGCGTAAAAGATCTCTCCGCGAAAGGTTCGACCCCGTCCTGACATTTTACGGTGTACGTGTACAATATTCACACACGTTTAGGACCGTTTAACATTTTAACGGCATGTTCGACTCCCCTTATTTATGTTGCACACACTCGCGGAGTTCTTGGCAGATTTGTTAGCCGGTATCCATCGCCATATACGCGATATTAGTAGATGCCAGATACGACGTTGGAATTGGTCAATCTCCGTGGCAGCTGGATCCCGGTGGAGAGCCGGTTGCCCAAGGCGATGCTTAGACGTCGTTGCGTTCCGATTGCTTCGCTCCTTTTATTCTCTCCATCGGGTTATATTTACTCTCCGCCGCCCAAAGTTCACCGTACAAAGTACGTCGTTTTACAACGGCGTTTTACACCGACTCTTGCCTCTTGCCTTCTGAAATTAGCCACATTTTCCGCAGGCAACTAAACCACAGAGCTTCGCCGATCGTTACGAAATCGTTCCGCGCCACGGAATTACGATCGATCGCTCACCCCTTACGATCGATGAAAACCTCTTCCGCTCGGCCCGATTCGTAAAATCATTTAGCGTCTGGTTTCACGATGCAATTACACTTGGAACGATTCAAGAGCAAGAATGCAATTAATCCCACCCGGTGGAAGCGGTCCCCTCGTTCGCCCGCGGCCGAACACGATTGCATTTCCTGTATCGTGTCGTCGTTAACACGCAACACATCGCGCGGCACGGTCACGAGGCAAACTAAACGACAGGCTCGCTATGATAGTTGTTGATGACAGAACGCCAGCGCTGAACGAGACGATGCATCAAAATGTTTACAATGGAACTCTGTTTATACAGGGTATTTCAATGTTCAGCGTCCAAGTTTTCACGGCTAAAAGTAAGATTAGAAACGTCACGTAAATGTTCGAAAAGCCGATAAATGTTTCGTTGAAACGCGACAATCGCGATCAATACGAATAATTTCAACGAACTGACTGATCTTCTGGATCGCCTGGATCTTGGTGAAATATTTATCGTCTTTCAGAGCAAATGATACAGAGATATTTACCATGTAATTGCGAGTATTTGCCACCTCTGTAAATGTACACTCGTACAGTCGTTCGTAGTATATTTTATTATCAGATAATGAAAAAAGATGATGTCCAAGACGTACGACGAAACGCACAATTTAACTCAAAGTGGTAATGCCTCGGGCTAATCAGTGAGAAGTTTCACAATAAATAGAACACAAATTAAGATCATCGAATGATCTTTGGATATTTAAAACAATTACAATCGAAGGAGTTTAAAGAGGCCAACATCTCGGAGGGTCGCAAGCAGAATGATCGAACGCGTGATTCCTCGCAGAAATTTCACAAATTTATAACGGCGCGCTCTCGATTCTTCGCAACACGTCCCGAACAAAAACTCGCGTTCTTTGTTGTGTTATAAACTTTTTCCCTGCTCGCATTTCACGGGGACCGACCGGTAATTCGTCGTAAAAAAGCTGAAGATTAAACGTCGTGAAAAAAGCTGAATCTCGGAGCGTCGGCCGCGTGGCAATTTGCCAGCTTTGAAACATCCTCCTCCGGTAAGAACCGTCGTCGACGGCGGCGGTGTGCGGTGGCGGCGTGGCATAAACGCGATCGCGGATCGCGCGGTAGCATCGATCTTCGTCGTTCGAGCGAGTCGCGTTATCAGCCGTCGAGGATTCGCCGACAGATTCGTTCTTAATTAAGTCGTCGGTGGTTGGGTTGTGGCCGAGCGCGGCGTCCTCGGCGTTCCCCGCTCCCGGAGGCCAAACACCTTCCACTCTCGACAAACGAAAGTGGAATCGAAGCGAACGAAGAGGACCGAGGGGGGGGGGAGGGGGAGGGGAGGGCCAGGAGCAGCGGCCTGCGAGACGAAGTCGAATCGAGGGAGAGGCAAACAGGTCGGTGCAAAAGCAACAGGGGAAAAAAGACGATCCGACGATCCGAACGAGGCGAGGACCGTGAAGAGAGGGACCTAATCAGCACGCTAATGCACCGATCCGTCATGTCGCGGAGCGGTTGCGCCAGATAAAGCTCCGTCAGTCCAGCGCGCGCCTCGCCTTCCTCCGGTATCGAGTCGTCTCTCTTCTCTCGGGAGAGGCGATCGTTCCAGCGACAGGTGCTCGACGCTCTCGTTCCTACGCTCCGCGACTTTGCCAACGTAGCTCGGAGCTTTCGATCCCCGGTGTTGCGCCGAGCAGCGGGGGAACAAAGTATATCGCCGATAACTGGCATCGTTGGCGGCGCGCTTTCCCGAAGCTTCCGTGCGCCAACGAGCTCGTTAGAGAACGAACGATCGAGAACTGGCAACGGGGCTGCCGAGGACGACGTCCCAACCTCCAAAGCGGAGAGAGATCCCGCTGAGGACAACAGGTGTTGGACGACAGCGTTCCTCTCGAGCGCGACCTTTCTCCGAGAATGGGAAGGGACATTGTCGCCGGGGACGACGCGGCGAGAAGCGTCGTGAATGCAGAAACAGCGGAGAGAAGGGAGGGGGGTTTATCGATCGATCGGCTCTTCGTCGACTCGTGTCTCCTTGAGTACTGGCAAAAATTGCCCGGTCCGGTCCCGGCGTGATTTTAATAACGTCGCGTCGACGGAGATACGATTTCTCACGGATCGGAGAAACGGAGATACCCGAAAATGGTGCGCGGCAACCGGTTTTTCCACGGAGCGCGCGATAACACCGCGCGGGTCGGACAGATGTTCTCCGCGGGGATACACGAAAAGTCGGCGATCACGTCGCCGACCGAGAGAACGAGAAAAATCCGAGGGCAGAACGTGAAAGAGGAGAAAACTCGACATTGTCCGAGTCCCTCCTCCCTCCCTCCCTCCCTCCCTCTCTCGTTTGATACAGCGACGCGCGACGAGCACCGCGTAGACGTTTACACGCGTACAAGGAGCAGCCCATTTCGTGTTAACTCTCGTGTCCACCGGTAAAACCTGCCGTCCCTCGTGCAACGCGCGCGCGTCCTCGAGACCTTTAACCGTGAATCACCGTCGTAACTCTCAGCCGGAGATTTTTTAAAAAGGACACGCAGAAAATGCCTCGCTTCTTGGTTCGCGGAAGTCGTTCGTTCTTTCTTTTTCCCTTTTTTCTCTCTTCTTCTTCTCCTCCTCCTCCTCCTCCTCCTCCTCCTTCTTCTTCTTCTTCTTCTTCTTGTTCTTCTTGTTCTTCTTCTTTTGCCTGGTAACGACCTTTTAAACGTTTGGCGAACCTCCTTTAAACCACCGATTTCGGAACACTTTACGGCAACAATTGTCCGCGCATTTGTTCGGGCTAATTTCGCCGTATAAATTTCAATCCAACGGGGAACGCTGATATCTTCAGCGCCATTAAAATCTCGTATTCGTACTCGGCTAACTATCTGGAAGATTAATGTCGGGCCTTCGCGGTGAATATCTCTTGGCTGGCGCGGCGCTGTTGCGAGCTGGATCCGCCTGGATCCCCTCGCAACGTGATCAAACGAACAACCCCGGAGAGACTCTCCGAGGGGCTGGCCTTCCCCACGCGAGTTTTCCCTGACAAACAATCCCATTTACCGTGCCGGTTGAACCCCGTTCGACGACGCGCTTCTAATTAAGGGACGCGTACCCTGGCTCTTTCTCTCTCTCTTTCCATCGACATTCCGTACGTCATCTTCGGCTGGCCGTGCCGGAGGCCTCGCGACTCGGAAATCGACAAGAAACGACGCTCTCGTCTAGTTTTCAATCGGGGGGGGGAGAGCGGAAAAACTGAAGCGAACGGGCACGGGGAAGAAGAAGGAGATTTTGCTGCCGGTGGCTGAAGCGCATCAGACCAGACTAGGCATAAGACCGGCTTAGAGATTGCCGCGTTTACGGCCAATAAAGTCGGCTTCTTGTTACCTGTTAACATGTCAGCCCCAGTTTTTCATCGGTGTGACTTCTTCACCGGCTCGTTCGCCCCGCTCGATCGTCCCGCCTTGCCTTTCCTCGTTTGCCATTTCTGGCCGACGACCACCACACGACGCACGCAGCGAGACGCGCCGATCGACTTTTAAATCCTCCGAAAAGAACAGAGGAAACTCGCGTGTCCTCGTCGTCGTCGTCGTCGTCGTCGTCGTCGTCGTCGTCGTTGATCGGCAGAAATCGCGGTTCGCGTCACGGCGTGGCATCGGGAACAGAAGGAGGGAATCTAAGCGCCTCTCGACTCCCCGAGACCGGGCCTGAGAATCCGAGCGTGTTCGAGCGTGGATCGGCATTCTCCGGTAATTGAAACGGACAGCAAGAAACGAAAGCGCAGAAAACGAGGTGTAAACGAAAGAAGAGGAGACGATGGAACGTAATTTCGCGGATAATAGCGTACGCGAGTGATCCGTTCTGTTCGTACCGGTTCCCTCTCTCTCTCTCTCTCTCTGTCTTTGCAGCAACCGGTCGAAAATTCATCCGCCGCGAGACGAGTTCGCGTGCACGGTGCTTCGAATCCCTGTGGAACTTTTACGGTTGCAAGGACAAACAATCTCGTTCGATGTAAATCGACTACGAAAAGGGTAATTACAACAATGTAGCGTTTCTCAAAAGAGAGAAGACTTTCTTCGAGTGTTTGTCACTATCTTTCAAAATGAAACCAAGTAGATCGTCGTATGATTTTTTTGACAAAGTTGCAACAATTTAAAGCACCGTTT
Organism: Melipona beecheii; assembly: GCA_032399605.1. Lineage (NCBI taxonomy): Eukaryota > Metazoa > Arthropoda > Insecta > Hymenoptera > Apidae > Melipona > Melipona beecheii. Next base: position 2,581,099 of record JAUCMO010000463.1, read on the forward strand.
CTCACCGTAAATTAATCGCAAAACTAACTCCACGAGCAATTTATACTCGCCAGAATAGTGACGGTAACAAGGTCGTATAATTTTTCGTCACTACGCGTACAAACGTCGATGAAATATTATTAGTGTTAAAAATCCACGTGTGCGTTTTGCTGGTTACTGCAGGCAGCCTGAACGCGAACGGAAGGAAAGAGTATCCTCGACAGCGACGATTTTTGTTGACGTTAAGCAGCGATTAATCAAATCGCCGGTCGAGATAATCGGTTAACCGGGCTCTCGTGGTTTCTTGCGAAAAACGAGGGGAAAAAGGGAGAAGACAGAAAGGGAGAGAGAGAGAGAGAGAGAGAGAGAGACGTACGTGGGTGGGCGTGCACCGGCAACCGGTGTACGTTTTGACGTTTCGACTTTACGATCCGGCAGAGGCCACGACAACCTGCGGAATTAAGGATGTAGATCGCTATCGTCGGCCGGTCGCGAGCGGGCACGTATACATATATCTCGCTGCCTCGTGAATCCTCGCGATCCTCGTGGCCACGCATCCCTCGCGGAATTACGCGGCGATCGAAACGCACGAGTTCGAGAGTTAATCTCCGCGACGATGATTTATCCGCGTCGCGTCCTCGCGAAACTCGGCTCGATCGTCGATCGCTTTCCGCGCGCGGTATATCGACCGCATCTCTCGATCGCGGCCCCGATCTCGCCCGATTCGCGTGGACAGTTTTCGCGCGGAACGTTCCCATGAACGTTCCCAAGCGACCCGACGGACGCGCGGGGGCAATCTGAAAATTGCGATTCCACGGGGTCACCGCGGTGCTCCGAGCCATTGCCGCCGTCGCCGCCGCGACTTACGATCACTAAATTCTAATTAGCCGTACGTACCGCTTGTGGCGTAACCGCCGCTCGATTCTAACTCATCTCAGAAGAGACCGCATCGCGGTAATCGCGCGTTGCATTTCCTCCTAGCGTTTAATCACGCTTCTCCTCTCTGCTCCTAGTAGTACGCGTTCCGCTCGTCTCTCTCGCGACGAGAAGAAAGCAGAGGAAAGAAGACGACGAACCCGAACGAAACAAAGATGAATAACCGGGAATGGGATTTGATATTCAAATTTCGTTTCGTACGTCTCGAACACTATAAAATCGTGGAAGGTGAGGATTCGCTTGTGTAATTTATTCGTTTTGCGCAAGTTGATTTCTTTTCAGTTCTCACGTATACACGGATTCAAACGCTTACGATTTATAACCTCCAAAGTTGAGATTTCCAATGGAAATATTTATAGCGAGAGGTCGAGTAATTCCTAATAATATATTTTTGGGAAACATTCGTCCCCATCTCTGTCTATTCCACTTTCAAATATTGCGCTCATTTTCGCAAGTGTTTGCGAAACGCTCGAAACTATCACTGCGCTAAAGAGTCGAACCTACTTGGAAAACACTCGATCCTATTCGATCTCACTCGAAAACATCGTTTTCGTTTCCAATATCCGTTCGATTCAATTTGAGAATGTTCGAACGCTGCCATTTAAAACTGTTGCTAAACGCGAGTTGAAAACCCTACTGGCGAAAGTAAAATCCATCGGTATTCGCTTTTACTTTCGCCAAGTGTCGTATTCTCATTTTCCAGAAGTGCTCGAAACATCGCCAAACGACTAAAGAACGTCTCTACGAACAACCGCCATCGTGCAGGCAGATTTCTTCCTTCGGGGTCAGCCGCGAACGAACGGCAGATGCGACTCGCGCGACTCGGTCGACGAGGATTTCAGGCAAGGTTTCTCGCATTCGCCTTTAGCCGCGGATCGCTTCCAAATACGGCGAAAACCACGTGTGTATTTCGTTTCTAGCCAAATCAGTCTTCGGCGGAGTGTAATTCCCGATCGAGGCAACGAGACGCGAACGCGCCGCGTAGGAGGATTACGCAATGTTCAGTTACACGAGGCGGAAAAGCGCGCGGCTTTAATTAACGGTCGTCACGGCGTAGTAAACAGGTAAATGCAATTGCTGCAAGAATTTACAACGCGTCCGTGGAATATCCGACGATGTTTCTTCTTGGCTCTGGCTAGAAGAGAGAGAGAGAGAGAGAGAGAGAGGAGCAGAGAGAACGCTAGGTGGCCTATCGGCGGGGGAGGGGGAAGGGGAGGGGGGCCGAGGCTACGCACGAGGCGGGTCCCGCATCGGAGCGGCTTAGGTTAGTTTCGAAGTCTCATCTTACTCTCACGTGGGGCGGCGTAATGAAGCAACATGACTTGCGGTTCGCAGGGCCGTGTTCTTGCCTTATTGAAAGCAGTGTCGCTCATCCGTTCGCTCTGTTCAATGCGGCGTCCGCATTGTTCGTCTAGGGTAAGTTCGGCGGCGAGAGAAACGTCGCACAGAGAAACGCCGTACGTGTGTACTTCGTTTCTCAGGCTGGTTGGTCCGGTTTCCGTCCAGAGCGGGGGTGGCTTCACCCTCGAACGTTCCACGTGTTATCGGCGATGCGGCGACGCCGAGAGAATTACGCAATCGTCTCTCGGAGAGGACGAGTCGAATCGCGCAGGCGTTCACCACCAGAACTTTCTCTCTCGGTCGAGCGCTTTCTGCGAACTGGTCCTCCGGCCGGTGGACGCCGGAGTCGCAGGCCGAATGGATGGGGTCGGCACCCAGGGCGCCATGAATTATGCAGCGGTGCCCGACATACCGGTAAATTTCGCCGTAAATCGCTTTTGGAAAGTTTCTTTCGCGCCACGTGAGCGGACAAGTTATTAGATCTGTATTTGCGGAGACTATATTTTTTCGGGTCCGGGGCATCGGACGCCCCCTTTTTATTCCAACGTAATGCGAGAATCCCCCGATCCGACATATTTATCGCGCACGGCGATTCGCGGCGAGGCGAATGCGTATATCGCGTACCGGGGAACACGCGCCTCGTATTTCTCTCCGAGCGATCGCGACGCGTCGTCGATAATTAAGGGAAACGGCCGGGGTGGGTCTCTTCTCTGTTTCAAGGGTGGGTTTTCAGCGGCGGCGGCTTGCGTAACTTTCGCGTTTAAACGGTCTCTACGTGCGTTTGTTCGCCCCTGTTCGACGCTGTTTCCCGTACCGTTCTCCATTATTTCTCCACGGACGAACGTAACGACCGGCCCGAAACGAGAAAAAGTCCCGCGACAAGCGCGCGCGCGGTTCCACGGGCTCTGGATTCCAGGGTGTCGAGTGTCCTTGAGATTGTACGCGGAGGAACGTCGTCGGGCAAGAAAGTTCGATTCCACCGGTCGATCATGACTTCCAGTCGTTCCGGATTATATCTTGCTCTCTGTGACGCCGTGAGTGCACACCTCCGCGTACACGTCTCTCTCTCTCTCTCTCTCTCTCGATCTCCGGACTGCGAATTTACAGTTAGTTCCGAAAGATTCGCTTTCGGAGAGCAGAGGAACGGTTCAAATTCTGAATCACGCTCGGTTCGTCGATATTTGCCGGCAAATGGTCGGGAGACCATCCTCGGCACCCACGCTTGCACGGCGTGGCGGCACCGGCGTACAGGTGCAACAGCTGATTCGACTCGCTCGTCCCGGACGCCGATCGCTATTACAGCCATTAGGGGCGAAATTTGAATCGCAAAGGCGTTAAAGATATTTTATACGGCCTCCCGTGGCGCGTACCGTATCAGCGCGCGCGTATCGCTCGTGGCTGCAGTTAATTATCGCGCGTTATAAATAATATCGACGCCGTTTTCATCGATTTGCCGCGCACGGGCAAATCCGACCGATCGACCCGACGAGCGTGTCGATTTGAACCAATCTTTGGGACGACACAGTACGCGCGCAATTTTGTAATTTTTCTCCTTCTTCAGGTGCAACGCTGACGCAACGAAAATTAGCGATTGGTCGACTCGGGTACTGAGCGATCGCGCCTGTAATTTGTTTTCTGTCGATTCAAACGTTTGCGTATCGATAAAATTTTATGTCGGAACAGTTGCTTCTGGACCTTTCAGTGAGACGAGTCGTACTGCGGTACAGTTTTCTTCTTTTTTCCTTCTCTTCCACGTCGGTGTGTTTCTATTAGTGAGAGCCGCTCGAAAGAGCCTGTATAAATTAATTAGTAGATACGTCCCGATACGTGGCCTCCCACCGTACGACGTGCCGCTATCTCGTTCTCTATCGAACCGTCGACCGCCGTGGGTAACGCATTACCGATCTCGAGCGTGTTGCGTGTGTATTCCTTTCTCCTCCATCGGTCTCCGGCTCCCTGTCCGTTCGCGCATGTACGCCGGCATGTTGACCGCGTGTGCAGACCCGTGTATATCGAGCGCGTACACGGAGGTGTCGGTAGACCAGCAGAGCCCCCCATGGCAGGGGCCACCGAAGAATACTAACGGTCCGGTGGCTGACATCGTGCCGACCGCTGCACTGACAATCAGAGCAACGATGTAATTGGTTCCGGGTAATAAAACACGCGGATAAACCGCTCGTACGCGTCTACGCGTCTACGATATTCTCACGCGGCGATTTGCCGCGAGTCGAGAGGCGGTCGATCGTAGCGGCCGATCCTTGACGACACGACTGACGAGCTACTACGCGTTTCCGAAGCTACCCGATTCACCGGAAACGCAACGGTCGCGGAGAAAGAGAGAGCGAAAGGAAGCACAGGAGCGAGAAGCCGGAGCTGAGTTGTCGGAGGAAGAGAATGGTGGTTCAAGGCGGTCGAAACGTTCCCGTCTTTGGGCGTGCATTAAATATGATATATGCTTATTGAATTTGTAAGTAAAACGGCCGACGGTAGAACCGCGGCACCGAAGGAAACAAGGGAGACGGACGAGCGAGGAAGCGCGAAAAAGAAGAAGAAGAAGAAGAAGAAGAAGAAGAAGAAGAAGAAGAAGAAGAAGAAGAAGAAGAACACCGTAGGGAGGGAGGGGATATCGTGTCCTCCTCTTACTCTGGCTTACACTGCTTACACACTCTCTCCACTCTCTCTCTCTCTCTCTCTTCACCTGGCTCTACCCGTTCTCGCTTTCCTTCCCTTCGCGCCACTCGATCGCTCGTCGCTCGCTCCAGCCGGTCGCCCGGTGGTAGCCGCGTGGTGGTAAAGCGTGCATAATTAGGAGGAATTCAACGGGGATTACCCTCGTACGGATCCCCATCCAGTCATCCTGCTGCTGCCCTTCTTTGTCGAGCAACTAATTTATTTAATCGTTTCAGCGTCGTCCACCAGGCGGCGCCTTTGCTCGCCCGTACTCCCTAAGTTGTTTAATCGCCCAAAGAGGCTGTTTCTCTTCTCCCTGAGCCCCCGTCTCTCCGACTACTACTTCTTCTTCTTCTTCTTCTTCTTCTTCTTCTTCTTCTTCTTCTTCTTCTTCTTCTTCTTCTTCCTCTATCTTCTTCGTCGCGAATCTCTGCTCCTTCGTCGTGCTCCTTCTCGTCAACGAGCTCACTCGCTGTTGTCGTTGTTGTTTAAAATTTCGAGGGCCCCGAATAGCCGACATCTTTCCTCTTCGTCTCCACACACTCTCCAGCCTCTCCTCCTCCGGAGAGCGGCTGTCGTTGACCGAGTTGCCTACGATCTCGCCGCGCGAACGCTTTGATCCTCGGCGAACGGCGGTACCGTTAAATTCGCGACCGTTACCAGACGTACTCGCGAGACACGGAGGGATCCACGTCGCCGCGACACGGGGCTGAATCGCGATCGAATATTCATTGGGTATACGCGGTCGTGTCGACTAATTCGAAGAGGTACCACTGCACACACGCGCGCAGTCTGGGTCTAAAGGAGGAGGACGACGCGACAGAAGGGAAGTGAGGGGGGGGTCGAAGAACAAGCAGAGAAAGAGAAAACGGAAAGAGGTGGTTGCGGTGATGCGCGGTGGGTCGAGCGTGCCGAGATGGGTTGTCCGTGTTTTGCCCCGTCGCGCGTACATCGAAACGGAATCCGGTTGGTGGAACAAAACCGCGCATCGCCGTTGACAAATTGAGTCTCGACGAGAGAGGAGTGTACGCGTTCGCGCGTGCGTCGCCCGACTCCCACCCCCGTCTTCCGCCAGTTTTGACTCGAAAATCAAATTTTCTCTCGAGGTCCGACAGCCTCGCCGTGGCGAGCGCGTTCGATCGCGATGCCACACGGACGCGTGATCGATAGACCCGAAACGGAAACGGAAAAGGGACGCCGGGGGAAGACAACCGCGCGCGAACCTTTTCTCTCCGTGTATCGTTCCCTCTGCCGCTCGTCCAGCCGGCCCGGGGGAAAATTAATCAAAATGCACGCCACGGTAATGCAGAGTCCGTACGCGGAGTCATTGATCCAACGGGCGGACGACACCTTTCCGATGGGGGTAAATGGAAGAAAAAGAAGAGACAGAAGAGGAGGGAAAAGAGAAGGCAGGCGGAAAGAAAAACAGAAGTAGCGAAGAAACAAGAGCAAAAAGGGTCGGCAGAGAAAAAGCAAGAAGGAGAAGAAAGAGAAGAAGAAGAAGAAGAAGAAGAAGAGGAAGAGGAGGAGGAGGAGAAAGGACACTAGAGGAATAAGAAGAAAAGGAAGGGAGGAAGCCGTGTGCTCGAATCGAACGAGTATAATTTTAAGCGGACTTCTTTCAGCTCGAAAGTTAACCGGTCTGGTATTCTCCTGCCTGAATTATCGTTGACCTCCAACACGGTCTTACAAGGCACTCTCCTCGAATACAGAGTTTCTCCGTGTGGCCCATCCCAGTGTGCCCACCCTCCCCCGGCCAGCAGCCAACAGGCCCAGGGCCAAGCGCGTTCTTACAATGTTGCACCGCATAAATTGATACCTGGGTCCAGGAGTTCCTGCGTTACGGGCGGGCATCGACATGCGCATGCATCGTGCCGATGTGCCGCGCCGCGTTACCGAGCCCCGGACACTGGATACCTCCCTCCCCGGCTCGCTCGACTAAAACTAAAACGCCGAAAACGCGCCGCGGCAATAAAATTCGGTCCACTTTCACGTTCGTTTATCTCTCGCCGTTCATCTCGCCCGTGTGTACACACGAAGCCGCGGTGAAACGTATTAATTACTCGCGTCCCGAATAACTCGTCCCTGTGGTCCTCGTTTCTCACGCGTTCGCGACGCGATCGTCGTCGCTTGACGACGCTTGACGACGTGGACCACCCCCGCCAAAAGAAACGAAAACGAAAAAAAAAACAGAAAAAGAGGAAAGAAACGGAAAAAGAGTTAGAAGAAGAGCAAGTCTAAAAACTTACCACGTGCGTTTCCACGACACGATTCGATTTGCATAAGAGCCGCGCGCTACGTCTGGCGACGGTGTGTGTTGTTGCCTCGCGTGTTGTCACGTGACGTGGGTGCTCGTGCACTGGTAAATTGGTGCGAGGAACGGAAGGAGCGCAGCCTTCTGGTAGACTCTCGTCGTGTCTCATGCCGCTAATCGATTTTACCGGGGGAAAGCGTGCCTCCGCGCTACGTCTAATTGGTAATTAAGCTTAGGTTTACGGGCTCTCGAAAGCCGGGGCTCTATCGTCACCGAGCGACGACACGACGGCGGGAGGGGAGGGGAGGGGAGGGCGGTGTTACGAGTGTCGCGAGTAACGAGGAAAAAGCGGCGTACAAAGGTGGAGGAAGAAAGCGAACCGGCGCAGAAAAACGAGCAAACGGCGAGAGAAGGGAAAGAGGGAGAGAGCGATTTCTTGGCGCGAGCTTCGATCAGCCGGTCGATCGCGCAAAAAACAGGTGTCCCCAACGACGTTCGAGAGTTAACTGCCGGATAATACGAGCTCGTTTAATTGCGTCGCGCCGGGGAAATTTCAACGGGCACGGACAAGAGATACGTACTCGTACAATGCGTATATCTGTCTTCGAATCGTACGCCTCCAACAGCCTAATCCTCGGGTAGGCGAGCTCTCTCCGTAATCGGATTGGCTCTCGTCTCGTTTTCAACCCGATTCGTCCTGTCAAAACAGAGCAGGCCGCTGACACGGTTCGGTCCCGACTCGAAAGTCCGCTGTGGCCGAAAGGCGGAAGTCGTCTCGCCTTTAAATCCCCTGTTTTTGAGGACAGTTGACAAGAAGGTGCGCGTGGCGATCGGCGATCGGCGATCTTTGACCGTCCTTTCGCGGCCTCTAGTCGAACGCTACCTAAAAACCCCAGTCGACGCCGGCTTTCGTTGCCGAAGCGGCGTCGAAAAACGCAAGAAACCACCGACATTTTTCACGAGTTGTCGGAAAGTCGCGAGTCATCTCGATTACGCCGAACCGTCTTTGCTCCGCACCGGTTCCTCCTCGTTTTTCTTTCTCTCTCGCTCTTTTTCTTGTCCGATCTCCGGATCGGTCCGACCAAGATGGAAGGAAAAAGGGCACCGAGAGTATCCCGGTGCTCGGTATCGCTAGGACGATCGCATCAAGAATTCCCAGAAATAATACGAAAATCTGCTTGGCGCGGTTGTTTCCACAGCGCGGCGTTCTCCTCCCCCTTTTCGGTGGGGAACGAGCCCCACGAGTGGTGAACGAACGAACCAACGAACGAACGAACGAACGAACGAACGAACGAACGTCTGTCTCGGCCACGATGTACACTTTTATCCGGCGTGGCTTTGGCTGGCCCGCTACGTGTCCACGCGTGTATAGAGAGACGTAGGGGGCTACGTGTCTCTTCGTGGCCAGGGCACAAGACTCACCGCGGCGTAGTTACCTCTTCTCTTCCCTGACCTTCTCCTTCTTGCCTGCCGGCACGCTGATATATAGCGCGCATAAGAGATGTAGTCAGATCACGGTCCCCTTCATGACGCTGCTTCTACACCGGCGAACACGTTCTTTCCTACGATAAATCCTCGCGGAATGTAAAACCTCCCGGGGCCGGCGCGCACAGAGCCCTCGACAGAGCTCTCTGTCCCCGCCTCCGCCGGCCAACCCCGATACTTCCCCTTTTCATTTCGCCTATTCGCCTCTCCTCTGTTCCTCTCACTCACTCTCTCTCTCTCTCGCTTGTGTTTCTAGATTCCTCTGGCCGGCCTCGTGAGAAATCGGCTACTCCGCCTCCGTCTGTTTCTCTCTTTCTGTCTCGCGCTACAGAGTGCGCGAATCCAGGCCGATGATAATTCGCGAGTCTCTCGGGGCCGACCGAAAAACCGAGCGGCAGAGTCCCCTTTTGTCGTGGGAACCGTTCCTGAACTGTGTCCCCCCCCCCGAACGAACGAACGTCAACGCGCGGGAACCACGAAACCGGCGCGACTCTCTAATCGTAGAGAGTTACCCGGCCGGTAGAAATCCACCTTGATAATTAACCTCTTGCCTGTGGTTCAAAGATACGTATCTACATTGTGTCGCTAGAACTATTAGAACTCGTCAAGTACAGAGTAGTGTGTGCAGCTACTGTTGAAAATTGAATTGAATTACAAGCAAATAACACCAAATCAGATATTTGATGTTTAGAAATTTAATTTGTTCCTTCAGAGTGGTATTTCTTAAAGCAAGGCACTGTGCACGTCGATGTACGTAATCTGGAAAATGTTTTACAACGTTTCGCAAAACATGGCTCTGTTGTGTTAAACTTCAACAGGAAATTTACTATAAATAATTAATTTTCCATTGTTCTTTTTAAGCAAATAATGTCTGAAAGACTTTTCCAATACGTACTTAAAAAGGAACCAGTGTCAAAATATTCTGAAATGTTAAAAATTTACAAATATGTTTCATTTTCCACAAAAGGTTTAATCTGAGTGATTAAATTGTGATAATTCATGCGACTAGCGTCGCGTGGTCAGCGGAATAATTCCCACGGCTTTTTCTTCAAACGTAATCACTTGCCGCTGAAACGAACCACAAAGTTAACAAAATTAACGAAACAGCCAGTCGCGTAAATTGCGAGCAAGTGCCACTGCGCCGTGAATGCATTCGTATATCGTTTCGCGAATATCGCGATTTGAACAAACCGCGCGCCGCGGACGTTAATTACCGTGGCCCATAAGAGGAGAGGAGCTCGAGCCTCCCCCGTCGAGATTTCCGCCTGATCAGGGGATCTTGATGCGCCGCGATGTGCTCTCGAAACTCGCGCGCCACTCTCGATACGCTCAATTTCACCGAGCCCGATCGTTTTTGCGCTATTCAGGTCATCGTTCGCGCTTTGCCATATCGTCGTATCGATCGAGCCCGACGTATCCGAACGAACGCGACTCCTCCGTGCACACGCCGTGTATCGAGCCTTTTTTGCGCGCCCCGACACGCTAATTGGACGAGCCTTCCGATTCCCGCTCGATCGGGAGTTTAATTGGCGCGCACGAAACCGCCTTCTACGGAGGTGCGCTGCGCGGCGTTACGTTTCAATTCTAGCCGAATCGGCTGGAGGAGGATCGGTATGATTGACCCGCGAGGATCAATCGATCGATCGATTGACGGGATCGAGGAACAGGGGACAACTGGCGGTTGCACGAGGAGGCACGTCGATACTTTTCTTCGTCGTCGCCAAACCGACACGATTAACTCTAGATAGAGACGCGTTCCTTTCGAACGATCCGACCGATCGTGCGAAATAATCGTACGTATCAACGATAGCAAAGTTGCCAAGCGTGCGCAAAAGTGCGGGCCGACTGAATTTTGATTGTTCGGGAAAGGTTCGGGTACAGAGCGAACGAATCGGCGAGAGCTCGTTGCCTGACCGCACATGGCAGCGCCACGGTGAACGGCGCTTCGACGCGAGAGTTTCCCTCGTGCAAATCGCGTTAATCGCGAATTAAATCTCGGACCTGAAAATCAACTCGCGCGCCGAGCGCGAGCAAACGAGAGCCACCGGTTTACCTTCCATTCGGCGCTCGCCGTCTGAAGAAAATCGGCTGGAGCTGAAATCGAATTTGCTCTCTCCTTCTCGCGGCTTTCGTTGCACAAACGGACGGACGGCGATTCTGTCTGGCAGAAGACGAAAAGAGGGGCGGCTCCGGCGTTTCGTGGGGTGCGTGGCAAAGAGAAAAAGAGAAAGAGAGAGAGAGAGAGCGAGAGTCGAACGATCCGTGGTGTGTTTCGTGCAAGGTCAGACCGCGTCTGGCAAATTTATCTCACCGGAAACGCCTTCCTACTCTTCCCGGCTAACGACCGACCGAGCCGACGAAACGAACTCCTGCGAATTCGCCTCTCTCGATCGTTGCGATCGAGACACGCAACACGCTCCACCGCTCCACCGCGTGGAGCCAAGGAGAAACGAAACACGCGGCCGAGCCGATCGGGAGAGCTCGATCTCCGTCGTTTCAGCGGTATCGTTCCATAATCCGGCACCGTAGGCGGTACACGTACACGTACACGTACGAAAGCGGAGAGAGAGCGTAAGATCCACCGGATCGCGGAACGACGAGGTGCAATGCACCTGTTGCCGCATGCGATCGTCTCGCCCCCGTGGTTCTCGATCTTGCACCTGGACGACTCGCGCGCTCCAGGTTTCCTCCACCTCCTCCTCCTCCGCGGCTCGATTAATTCGTTTTAATACATGACGATTCTCGATTGCGGCAACCATCTCTCGAAAAACGATCGGATCTCGAGCGAGAAAATGGCAAAGTCGCAGAGGCATTCGACCGCGTTCGATGCTTTTCGTCGTCGTTCCAGCAACTGGAGCGTTATTTATTGCGGCGCAACGCCACCGACGGGTTAAGATATCGCTCTCAAATTGGACGGTGTATACGGACAGCGATACCGCGCGAAATTTTTCATCCGCCCTGTGGCGCGGCCTTTTTCTTCGTTCGCCGCGGCCCTCCCCGTCTCGTCGTCTCACGGAGGCCACGGCTAACCGAGCGGTGGACGAGAAAAAGGGTCGAGGAGGAGGAAGAGGGGAGGGGAGGGGGGGGGGAAGAGGCGAAGCCGAGATTAATTGCCTATCGGCCGTTTGTCTCGAAAGTCTTACCGGCAGTAAGGCCCAGTTTCCTAAGAGGCCAGTTTGTTCCTCGCTGACAGAAATATCGTGAACGCGGATCACCGCGCCCTCGAAAGACCTACACCTAATTATAGCGAGACCGAGAACTCGGACGAGAGTCGCCGATAAAGGAAGCACCGTCCCGACGACGCGTCATCGCCTTTTCGAACAACCTCTCTCTCTCGTTTCTTCTTCTCGCTAACAAAAAAAAAAGGAACCACGACCAAGTATTTTTCATTTTTTTTTTTTGTCTTCTTCTTCTTCTTCTTCATTTCAAAGGCAAGGCATTTTGCTGAAAACGTCGAATCGTGTTCGCGGCAGGTGTAAGACGCGACGATTAGAATTGAAATCGTAAAGAACCGATTGCCTCCGGTTACGGGCGAGAGTAGTCGGGCCTAGTAGAGCATGCGGGCAACGATCGCAATCACGCATCTCTCGGCGAGAGAACGAGAGGAGGGGAGGGGGGAGCCGGTGTTTCGGGTGTTGGAGCAAATTGCGCCGATTTCAAGATCGCGGCTCGCGTGAAAAGAAAGGCAAGAAGAAAGGTGGAATGGCCGGGCGACGCCCGCCCCGTTCGATAAGGCGCGATTAAACCGGCGTCCGAAACAATTCGTGAGTCCGCGAAGCAGTCCTCCGTACGTACGCACGAACGATCATTTGCCAGTCTGGATAATTGTTTCGGCCGAAACTGCCGACCGATTTGCCACGAAACCATCCATTTTGCAGAGCAAAACGCGATCCGATCAATGATTAATGAGGAATCGTAATATCGTTAATCGTCGTATGATTGAGCAATCAAAAGCATTAATCGTGAAATGAGTACACTTTGAATGAAGTCGTTTAATTCTGCGTACATTTTGCAAAAACTGCCATATTACTCGCAATGTTTTGCATTAATACGTGCTCAAAAAATTCCCCGTCAATTGAAAGTCTCGCCTGTGTGATTCTTGACTTGATGACAACGGACAAACTTGCCGAACGATCGAAAATTTTGAGATTTTTCATTTTCACCAATGATATATCAGAGAATTGCAAACTTTGACAAATCATTCTAAATTCGATAATATAGGTGCTTGTGCAGCGAAGAATACATGTGGATCTACTATTTTAATCGCTCGATGATTTAAAAATTACTGATCAACAGTCACACAAGTTATCAAAATTATACAAAGTAAATTACAAAATGTAATCGTAGCAATGATTCATCGACCGATGATTACGATTACTACGATTGTTATTTACAGCGGTCGATTACCGAGCAATTGATTACTGTCCGAAATTTCTGTTCGTTTAATGGACCGAGCCTAACGAGGAACGACCTCGTGAGAAATTTTTCTCTCTCCGAGTCCTCTCGTCTCTTTGTTCCTTGCGATTTCTGCTCTACCTCGCCTCGGCTGTTGCTGCTCGACTCTCTCCTGTTTCTTAGATCGCTCGTCTTAACGGAGTCGCGGCACGCATACGTCACCGCAACCGGCTTTTCTTCACCGGCCGATCTTAATCTCCCGCTCGTTCTCCATGCTCGTGCACACGAGACGCGATCGGTCAGACCGGTAGCCACGCACCTTCGCTCGCCTCGCTTTTCGTACGAACGGTAAAACGCTGTTTAACACGTTCGCCACCACGCTACCGAGGAGAAACAGCCACCGTGCCGTATTCTCGAATTTCTGTGAACCATGGGCACAGACTTCATTTATTTGAATCGAATTTCAGTCAAACACGCACGATTCGATAGCTTGGCCATTGCTGCCGTTTGCCGGCATTTGAAATGTCCAAGTATTGCACTTTCGTTCATGTGTACGAGTGAATATTAATTTTGTTTGAATCGTTAGAGATTAACAGTAACCATTTAAAGAATGCCTCTGATCAATATCACAATATCGCGTAATATCGATCATTTTCGAGTGTATGCCTTTCGTTTCAAATTTTGAGGAAAGTACATTCTTACCGGTCGAGTCCGCTTATCTGAACAGCGAGCTGCTACTTTACGAACTTTATAAAAATCCCTACTAAGAAGAAACAGCCGACTCTTATTGTCAGTTGGAACATACACGGTACGTTTACTCTCTACAAATTCTACAACTTTTCTTTTTCCCATCTTTCTCTTTTGCTGAAAATTTGGACTGCGTTGATAAAAACAGAAATAATAATAACTGACAGTACGTCTTTTAGTTCAGAGTGTCAAAGATGGACGATCTTTATAGGGTGACAGATTTTTCGATCGTGTTTTCCTTACACACGATCTTGGCGATACGAATGCAACACTTGAAGTGCAACACTACGCACATATTTTACACGTGTTTCACCACTGGTTATACAAAATCCCGGCTTTGAGCTGACATTATCACCGCGATTTCTATCCTCGGGGATGCGAATTTGTTTCCTGTTTTGTAGACGCAGAGAGAGAGAGAGAGAGAGAGAGAGATGCGGCGTGAAAATCGCGCAGGAACACGTAGGATTGACGGCGAAACGCGCTCGGTCACGCAAAACGATCCGCGCGGCCCCGAAGAAACCGTGCAGAAACTCAGAATGTGTATCCGCGATCGCAGCGGAGGCCGGGCCGGACGGAGAGCGGTCAGCCAACGGGCCGCGTACACACGAAGGCCGTGAGTAATAGTAATAGCTTTTAAATTGTCCCTCGCTTTAATGGCAAATAATATCCGCGCTGTTTCGCCATCCCTTTTTTCCCCCGTTCGCTGCTCTCCTCGCCTCCTCCTCCTCCCCCTCCTCCTCCTCCTGCTTCAGTCCGTGGCCGGGCGAAGCCAACCGGGGTTCAGGGACGTCGTCCCCGGTCCCAGCGTCGCGCATCACGTCGTCGCCTCGCCGCGGTTCCTCCGGAACGACCAGATACACGGGCTCGTTGCCACGAACGCGAGAGATTGCTCGCCGCGGAGAGCGACTCGCCGTTTTTGCGAATTTCTGCAACGTACGAGCGCGACTTTTGCTCGATTCGGGGGGAGGGAAAAAAAAACCGCTTAACGCGCTCTTGGTCTTTCGGTGCTCTTTGCGCGTTATAAATAACCGCGAGCGGAGGGAGGCAGGCAATTTACTCGCCTCGAGGGCTTTTCGCGAGCCGGGCGCTCGTCCGAGCTTCCGAACGCTTCCTATCGAGATTCAGGAACGTCGAGCGTTGACCTCTTTCACTTATATACACGTACTTTTCACTCCAATTTTCGTTTCCATCTCTATTTGTCACTTTGTTTCTTTTATTCGAACGATACGAATCTCCGATCGTTCAGCGTTTCTTCTCGAGCGAAACGATACCCGAACGAATCTCTCTAGAGGTTGTTCCTCGAGTCGAGAAACAAACAGCAAACGACGTGGGGAGGATCGGTGTCGCGGTACGACGCGGCTGTAACTCGCAGCGAGAGGTAGGTTCGTCTCATGCGAGACGAACATTAGGCAGTGTCCCGAGGAGGACGTCGCGGGCCAACGAGTCGTTTCTTGCGAGTTCGCCCCGCGGCCTCGCGTGAATATTTTCTTGCGCTCATCACCGTCCCGCGGAAACTTTCAGCCGACTTTGCCGATTGCTTCATTAGTCAGGAAATCCCGCGGATCGAACGATCTGGCGTCGCGTGGGCAGTTCGTTCGACCTTGAGTGGAGTCACGCGTGGAGATATCCGATTCCGTCGACCGTTGACCAGATCGATCGAGACGAGACAGAGGTCAACAGGTCTTGAGGCAAGTGAAAACGCGAAACAAAAACTGCACGACTCGTGTCTCGGTACGATTCGTCTCACTGAAAGGCCCAGAAGCAACTTCTGACGACTTTTTTCGCCGTAAAATTTTATCGATACGCAAACATTTGAATCGATGGAAAACAAATTGCAGGCTACTCGAGGTCTACCTTACGCCCCCTCGCGAATCACGTGACCCAAATCAACCAATCGCTAATTTTCGTTGCATCGGCGTTGCACCTGAAGAGGCTCGATTTTCTGGGTTACCCCCGCTAAAATTTCAGTGACGAAAAGGGATGGGAAATAGGCGGATGGCAGGAAGCTGGAAACGAGCGAGAAACAGGAGAAAGGATAAGGGCTCCCGCGGCGAACGATGCTGAAATATGAGCGAGACTCGGCCGCGACCGCGCGGTTCGACTGAATGGCCCAGCTGTGACCGCGGAAAGTCGGGCCCTCTCGCGAGCCACGAGCGAGCAGTTGCACGCGCGTGCGTACGCAGAATCGCACGCACGCTCTCGATCGAGGGGACGCGTGTATCGGTGGTCGCACACAAGCGCGCGACCGTGCGCGCAAAGGGTGCGCTGCGCTCTAGCGACCGGTTCGCGGCCCCTTAATGACTCGTAATCACGGAACGCTGATGTCTCTGAGTTATGACGCGCCTTCCCCGGCAGGGACGCGCACTCTCGCCATGCCGCAAGCTCTCTCCTCAGCCACGAAACGCGAAATTTCTCGCCGAGCTGGCCGAGAACAAGGAAGAACACCGCTCGATCCCTTCTTACGCAACACCTACGTAGAGAGGGATCCACCGCGGCACACCCTGCACTTCTTGATCGCTCCCGTTTACACCGTTTACACCGGCACGGAGGAATTACGAGCCTGCTCGAAATCCAGATCCTCCTCGACGCGGTGGTTGCGCTCGTGATCTCGTCGATCGTTGTGATCTCCCGGCTCGACGACTCTGCTGCGCTTTCCCTCCTTCGATCCTAGTGTTATCGAGACTCTGACGATGAAATTAAAATAGCTTTCGTTACGACTCGCGAACTTTTGCGATTTTTCACTAGTTTTCCCGTTGTATCGGAAAAAATTTATGTACAAAAGTTGCATGGTTTGGAATTTTCCTTTTCTTTCTATCACTGAAAGTGATTTTAGCGGGGGTAACCCAGAAAATCGGGCCTCTTCACAGGTGCAACGCTGATGCAACGAAAATTAGCGATTGGTTGATTTGAGTCACGTGATTCGCGAGTAGGAGTGGCGTTGTCTGGTACTGAGCGGTCGCGCCTGTAATTTGTTTTCTATCGATTCAAATGTTTGCGCATCGATAAAATTTTATGGCAAAAAAGTCGTCTTTGTTTCCTAGTCGGAACAGAATCGTACTGGGGCACAAGTCGTGCAATTTTTTCTGTAGACGGAGGAATTTCGTCTTTCGTACGGAGAGATTTTACAAAACACTCAAGTTGATGAAATATCTTTCACACTAGTGATTTTTCGACAAACATATGTTGATACTTCTCTTTTATAAAGAATAATCAATCGATCAATGGATTAAAAAGTGTATCTTGTTTAGAAAACGTAGAAACAAATAATTTAGTTTCATTGTACAATATCTCCACAAATATTTTGAATATCATGGATAACCAAAATTCTGTTCTGTTTCATAATCTGACGAAAGGTTAACAATCGCGTTGCTCAAATTCCCAGGTCAATGATCCGGGAGGTTGATGCAAGTTTCAATTGAACGATTAAAGTCATCGTCAATATAGATTGTAACTTTCAGTCTGTTAGTAAAGAACCAACGTTTCTATCTCTTCGGCGCGTTCGTTGGCCGGCTTGTTTTTCTATCGCAACCACCGGCAGCTACGTGGAATACCAGCCTGCCCACGCGTGCTCTCAAAGAGAACTCACTAATGATTCTACCGTTCGTGAATACGGATTATTCGAGCGAGGTCGGGTACAAACGATAAAGGATTATCGCGAAAAAAAGGAGCAAGCCGACCACGCCACAAAAACAGCCCCGTCAGGCTCATCTTCCTTCGACTATTATTCTCTAGTATCGTTGTTCGCTTCTCGCTCGTTCTCGACGATGCGTGGCGAGGCTACCCGAAGAATCGACTCGAAACGATTTTTTTTTCTTTCTTTTTTGCTTCCTCCCCAGTCTGCCGAGACAAAGATTATTAATTTCGCTGCTCGGTGGAAAATCACCGACGAATCTTCTCGCCGCAATCGTTTGCGGATCGGGATCGAACGAGATCGGGTCAGTGGAGGAAGGATCGAGCGATCGGTGTTTTTGCGGTTCGAAAACGAGTATGCGAAACGGGGGAGGGGGGGGGGGGCAAGAAAATCCGCTCAAGGCCGCTTCGCGTGGCCGCCGCGGTTCAGCATCAAAACTTCTTCGGTAAATGTTGTCCGTTCCGCTGTGCCTTCTAGAACGCGAGAGGATACTTACGGGAACGGTAAAAACCGAGAATTCTCTTTTTTACCTTCGGTGTCCTTAATGATCTCGGTGCGTTTTCCATTACCGCCGCTCGGCTCGAGCGCATTCCTCGCTCGTTTTCAGAGAGAAAGAGAGAAGTCTTCCGGAGACTCGAAAATCATTTACAAAAGTTGGGCGAAATCTAACGAAATGGATGACACGTCGTGTAAAGTGCGTATAAGTGCTTTGTTACGATTACGTTCGCCTTGAACTACCGAGATTACGTTTTATCTCGAATTCTCGATTATTTGAACATTTTGGGCGATCATTATTTCCGAAAGGTAACGCAATTTTCCGATCTAGACAGCTGCGATTGTGAAACTTTGGTATGAGGAACGTGACATCTGCTCTGGTACAGGACTTGAATATTATTGAGCCACCAGTGCCATGACATCCGATTAAATATCATTCGAGATTCGTATAAATCTATTCCGAGAAGAATTCAAGCTGCATTGAAGGTATTAACAAAAAGTAAAGTATTCCAAGTAAAACGAGGTTTCTTCGTTATTTTGTCCAAGCCCTGTATATGAATATCGAATGCAGCTACAATCGGAAATCTGTCTCATAAGTAACACCATAGTGTGTATTTTCACACTATTACTATACTATTGCTATCACTATTAAATTACTATTTCAGTAGTACGCCATTAAATATTGAATCCGTGAATATTACGATGCCTCGAATGTTGCCTTTAGCAGACGAGCAACTTCAACTTTACAGGCACCTCCTTGAAATCATTAATTTTACAATCCTTTCTTTTCATAGCAACAATAATATCCAACTAACAAAGCTAATACTCTCCCTGTACGAACACAGCGACGAATAATGCCTCAAACATAAATAAATCAAATATAAATCTCACATTTCCGAAAGTATCGCGTATCCTTCCTTTCCGCGGGACGTGCCCGTATCTGAAGATCGATCCAAGGTCCCCGCCGCAAGAAAAATCCCTCGGTTTTTCTCGCCGTCCCGATCCGCGGAATTCAAACCTGTTTTGGCGACGACTGTTTAATTATTCGCCCATACAGCTGATTATGCGACGATCGGCCACGGCTAACGGATAAATAAACAACGAGACGCGACCGACTGTAACATCGCCGAAAATCTACACGGATAGTCGGCTACAAATCGTTTCGCTGTTCTCGTTGATTAATTGCCTGCGATCCGCTAGGGTGTCGACTAGAAGCGACTACGTGCGAACCAGCCGAGAGATGGGTACACAGGCCGTTTGATAGAAAACCTGTTCCCCGTGTTGGCCGTGCGACACGATCGGCCCACTCCTTCTGGCCGATTCGCCTCGCGTTCGTGATTCATTGAAAACCAAAATGGATGATATCGTCGTCGAGGTGTACGGCGAGGTGTTACCCGTGCTTCGGAGAAAATGGCCAACTACCGCGATCCACCGCGATCCATCTCGTCAACATCGACGCGACGTTGAGCATTCTTCGTCAATTCAAACGAAAAGTAAATTTCATCGCGCTTTTCTCTGAAGAAACGCGAACGTTGCAACCGTGAGTTTTTCATTTTCAATTCCTCGCCGTACGATTTTCTTCGTCGTGTACTTGTTGAATTTCTAACAACGTTGAAACTATTGTGTTTCTATTCAATGACGTTCAATTTGAAGAAAGTCGAAATGTAGAATTAGACTATTAGCTGTTAAAGTGCCACGACAAAGTCGACTACAAAACTGGAAAAAGAACAGAGATTCCAACGCTGTTGATTCGAATTGCACGGAAATCTGTACTCGATACTCCTAGCCCCTCGGAACATCAAATTCCTCCGCGTGTAGCTCGCGTGAGATCGTCCCCTCGTTGACGAGAAGCCGCGACACGGGGGGGAAGATAAAATTTCAAAGTTAACGACTACGTGCGAACAAACTACGTGCCAAAATTTGACGCGTTACACGGGTCGACTGCCGTTAACGAGCGCGACCGAGGGACGAAAACGAACAAAGAAACGATTCTGCATTCGCTGGGTATTATTTTTTCTTCCCCCTTTTTTCTCTTTCTCCCTCCACGCGTGACCACGCGCGACCGAAAGGCCGCTTCGCGCCAAAAGGTCGGAAGAATATCGATATTTCGATCGAGACGAAAGAGGAAGAGAAGAAGGATGGGCGCAGCCTCCGCCCATCGGTGACCCATCCGCACGTCGGTCCCTTCCTTCTCTCGCCAGGTTTTACGACGAGCCAACGCAAACACGACACTTGGCCGCTAACTGGCCACCTAGCTACCGGTGGCTAGTCTTTTCCAGCTGCGTGCCACTTATACCCACGCGCCTCGCTGGAAACCTCCAACAGACCTCCGCTCCTCCGTTGTTATTCCCGACGAGATGGAAAATGGTGCCGTCCCGTCGTTTCGCGGGGAAAATCCTCCGCCTTCGTTCGTGCGCTCTCTCCGCGCGTTGCACGCCGCGGCGGTCAGCTGCACGAGAAACGAAACGGGGAGGGAGGGGGAGAAACACAGTCCCTGGATTATGTCGCGCTAGTCGTCTCTAAATAATATCCGCGACAGGTACCATATTTATCGAAATACCGCGCTTGTCACCCGGGGCAGTCAGTACAATAGCGGGGCAAAAGAGAGTAAATGATGTATTCTTCGTAAGGGATCGTAGTCGAGCGGTACGTTGCGCGGGTCAGTGTCCGATATCTCATTCTCCTCGCTACATTGCACGTATATACGATCTCCGCTACACGCGGTTTGCCCCTCTTTCTCTGTCTGGTTGCTCTCCTTTCCCCGGAACAACCGTAGCCAACTCCGTCCGCAACGCGAACAACAAAGAACGAGAGAACGAGAGAAAGGACGAGAAGCTTCGCAGACGCGATCGGCCGGTACCGCTCCGCTCCGAAGAGAACAGAAGCGGCATCTCTGCGCGAGGTTTCGCTCGACCGACAAACGAAATTGCTCCTTTTCAAACATACGTGACGGACAGATATCGCGTCCTTGGAATTTTGTCCTACCTAGATCTCACGAGGCGCACGTACATGTACGTACGTACGCGAGAGGGCGTGCGGCTGGCGTCGTTCGTCTCACCTGAAAACAGAAAGAAAAACGCTCGGGTTAGATCGGGTATCGTGGCGCGGTCTCGCTCCGCACGAACGTTTCAATTACGGCGCGCGATAAATATCGTAGGAAACGAGGCACGCCTCGCGTGAATTCCCTTGGGAAACGCGTAAATTCGTGGAAAACGTGGCGCGGCCAATCGGCTGGCACCACCGACGCTCTCGAGCACTCGCCACACTCGCTGCATCCAAGCGTGTGTATCAAACGGGAGAAAAGATGGCGACGCGGAACGGTCGGTGCCATCGGGTAATTCGCGCGCGTTGATTTTACCGGCAGAACTTTTGACCCGCTGGTAATTGCCGATAATAACAGTGGCCGTTGCTTCTTTTTTAATTAGCCGTCGATATCGGCCGCGCGCAATAAAACCAGCGCGCGATTATTCGTAACGCGAGGGATAATAATCGTTCGCGGTAAATCAAGATCGGCGATAATTAATTACCCGTGCGTCATAATTGTTGCTTTCGCGGATGATACTTTTCTTGTTGCTCGTAAACGTTACCCTCGCGCCGCCCGCCGTGCATATTTCATCGTTATTAATAGGCCGGAGACACACACGCTGTCGCGGAACGAACGACGACAGGAAAACGACACTCGTTTCTTGTTGGGATCGCTCGCTTCGCCTCGCTATCGTCCGGCGGGCACACCGATCGAAACGACGGACGACGCACGCTGCGACTCCTCGCGATTCCTCGCGCGCACGGTGAGTTACGTTCCGCCGCGTAATTTCACACGGCTGGCCGCTCGTAAACCGCGAAACACGGAACGCGCTCGTGAATCCCTCTGACCTCTCGCGGCCCGGAAGTTGCGAGGATCGGGAAACGCCAGTCCCGATTTTCCCTCCAATCTGTTTTCAGCGTTGTAATAGATATATCATTAAAGAAATGTTTGAATATACAAATTTAAACACGTTGCGAAAAGTTAACTAAAGAATGTAACTGAATTTGTATACAAATATATAAATATAATATAATTGTAGGTATATAATTGTAGGAATATCTGAAGAATATAAAAATACGAGTAATTTGAATTTATGTAATATACACAAATAACGTAATATAGTTTAAGTAATGCAATTATATGTATTTATACATAATTAAGTACGTATGAATATTATAAATGTAATATATTTATAGAATAACAGAATAAATAAATTACTTCATTGAACAGATTTTGCATTTCTTTCAGAATGAAATGTGCGAATTTTACTGTTAATAACCTAATAATGTCACAATGCAATATTACAAAGCTGAAAAGATAGTCAGATCTATTCATTATTGATCTATCTAAACAATCTCGTCGAAACACATCTTTTCAAACCGCGATGATCTGATTCGAAAGATCTTTCTCAGCAAAAATCTCTCTTTTTAACTCGTATCATAGAAACACGGGGTCTTGCTGTGTCATAAATCTAAAAAAAAATCATGCAAATGCGTTTCAAAAATCATCATCTGCTAGAAAACTTCGAGAAACCTAATGATTGTACGAACTAACACAATTGTCCCCCATTGATTTCAAAGGATACGCGATAGTTTAAAATGAAGTTCGACCCACACACGGGCGAAGAAGCGCGTACTAATTTCGCTGGCCGAAATCGTGCGGCCGCTTCTCTCGTCGCGGCGTGTTCTCGTTCGGAGGTTTAATTAACGAAGAGAGCAAGGCACACAAGGTGCAAAACCAGTGGCGGCGCAGCTCGGTACGAAGGAAAAGAAGACGACGGCGGCGGCGACGAAGGCCCGTTGTTATCGGTCCTCGATAACCTGCCTAAACGATTCTCGAGTTAGCGTCTTGTTGAAGCGTAAAGGAGATAGCGCGATTCTCCGCGTGTGGTCCCCGTGGCTCGGTTCTTTCTCTCTGTGCCGCGCCGGGCCTCTGACACCGCCGGGGCCCCCAAAGAGAAGCTCGAAGAATAAGACGCTGACTGAGGTGGAATACGACGAATGAAACGGAAAAAGGAGAAGAAGAAGTAGGAGGAGGAGAAGGAGGAGGAGGAGGAGGAGGAGGAAGAGAAGGCTCGATGGGACACGCGAATACCGGGCGTCTGACCCGGGACAAGGGCTGCGAGAGAGAAAGGATCTTCTCTCGACCCTGCTGCCCCCCGTTGAGCATTATTACACATTTAACTAATTTCCTTGTCTCGTAAAGTATGGAAAGACACCAGCGGTGGCCCGTGCGTTCCCACAAAGCGCCGTTGCAGCACCTACTTACGTGCGTATGCAGGCACGTACAATCTAATTCGAGGACGTGATGATCAAATTGTTCGTCGACGACGAATTTAATCGTCTTGTCTAGCGGCGAGGTCTGAGACGAAGTCGAATCTGCAAACTATCGCGCACAATTAATTGGACACCTGGTGCAATTCCATCGAATTTCTTTCATTATTAATTTTGCAAAGACGTCTTGATACTTGCTACAACCGGGATCAAATTGTTTGCTGAATTTAGAAAGAGACGTGTTTTAATACTTCTAATATTCCAACAATTCAACAGACACGTTTAAAGTCGTTTGATTAAGACGTCACTGCAAAATTAATCTTCAAGAGAGTTTCAAGACATCCAAAGCGGCTAAGATTTCCAAAATTTAAAAATCTAGAACTTCCAATTCCTGAAATTTCCAGATTCAAGATTCACTGAAACTTTCAGGACTTTCGTGCTTCCAATCGTGTTCCAACTTTTGCGAACATGGACAACAACAAAAAAAGAAAAAAATGAAACTTGGATACAAACTAGTTTTATCCACCAAATAATAAATATTTTATTTCTCACACCTGCTTTCTATTTCTGTGAAAATCAAATATACGCAACCTGGTTTTATATTATAAATTTATATTATAAATATTATAATAGATACTCTGCTTCGGATATTTTGTTATTTTTGTGCCTCTCGAATTTTCCATTCCAGTCTACTTATCGTTGATCGTACAAAATTAATTTCATCGATTCTCCCGTTTCCGTTCGGCGCCGCCTTGAGAAATTGAACGAAGAAGAAAATGGCCGTGAAAGGAACGGCGAGATTAACCGATGCCGGTAGAACATATGTATCAGGCGAGGCTATCTCGCGATAATCTCATTGTCGTCTTCGACCGCTACAACGTCATTAAGGATAGTGGTGGAAAGCAAATATGAGACCGCGTCTCATGTTTCACATAACTTCTTGCCCGACGACAGTGTTCTTTCTCGCGCACCTTCTTCACCCGGCCATTTAATACCGCCAACTCCTCTCGTCAAATTTAACGATCTCGCCGCGAAGTGCCGCGAGAACTCAATGAATTTCACTCGCCATAAAACGATGCAAAAACCAGCTGGCCTTTCGCGTTTCACACACGCTACGTTCCCGCGCGACCACCCCTCTTCCCAATAGCTCAATTCTCATCGACTAGTCGAACCGAGCTATGGTTACGCTTGATGAGTGCTTATTACCGGCTCCCCGATTGCAAATATTCACGAAACAGTTTTGAGAACTTTGAATCTTCGATTTCTCTGTCGTCCTCAAATTACAAAATTCAATTCATTCTCCGCTTGTTGTTTCAATTATCGATCGTGGAATTGCAAAATTTGAACCTTGGAATGGAACGAACGCACTGAACGTGTAACTCTCGAAATTTCTGCAAAACTTTTACAACGTTAAATGGTTAAAAAGATCCTCTTTAAAAAACCGACGACGTCTGCTAATTTTCGAGAAATAGCACGATTCGTGACAAGAATATATCGCTCTCTTTCTAACATCTGGAAATATTTCAAATCAGTCTTTTCCCAGTACGATTCGTCTCACTGAAAGGTCCAGAAGCAACTGTTCTGACTTTTTTGCCATAAAATTTTATCGATGTGCAAACATTTGAATCGATAGAAAACAAATTACAGGCGCCACGCCCCTCACGAATCACGTGACCCAAATCAACCAATTGCTAATTTTCGTTGCATCAGCGTTGCATCTGAAGAGGCCCGATTTTCCGAGTTACCCCCGCTAAAATCACTTTCAGTGATTAAAAAAAGGAAAGAAAAAAAAATGAGCGAAACGTTCGCGTTGGCGCTCGCGGTTGCTAGTTGACCCTGGCGATCCTCTTTAGCGATTCACGCCGCGGCCGTAACGACCGTCGCGGAAACAACAGCCGTTTACGGTTCGAGGAACGCGAGAACGTCGTGCCGTACCACGATTACGGAAATGCTTCGTATTTTATATGTTTGCATTGGCACGCGCCTAGGAATCCGGGAATCGCGTTCTAGAGAACCAATTACTCGTAACGGTCCGCGGCTCTCGAACCAACCGATAATCCCCGACTTTGCTCGCAACTCGACGTCTCGAAAGTGGATTTCTCTCGTCCTCTTTGTCTTTTCGGCGATTTTGCTTCCGCGTGGTCCGTTTCGCGGTTTGCTCTCGAAGAAGCGTCGTTCCCGAGGGATCGACGCGTTAACGATGATTACTTCGAGGAATCGCTCTTTTCTTTTTCTTCTTTTTCTTCTTTTTCCCTTTTTTTTTTTTTCGTTCGTGGTAACCCACACACGGTCACGGACCGATGGTAAAAAGTCGGTGTTTCTGTG
Organism: Melipona beecheii; assembly: GCA_032399605.1. Taxonomy (NCBI): domain Eukaryota; kingdom Metazoa; phylum Arthropoda; class Insecta; order Hymenoptera; family Apidae; genus Melipona; species Melipona beecheii. The sequence continues at coordinate 2,606,655 of JAUCMO010000463.1, forward strand.
TACACGGGGCAGAGCCGGGAGAAAACCGGGAACCGGCGCGGCGTCGTTCGAAATCGTAATTTTAACGATTTCGACGGAGCTCGCTCGCTCGCTCGCTCGCAGAGTACCTACATAGTTTACGCGTGGCCGACCAAATTACCGGGTTCCGGTGCTCGCAAGAAAGTCATTCTTTCTGGCTCCGAAAACCGACCGAGGGCGAGGCGAGATGGCTCGGGGGAGAAAAAACAGTTGCGAAACGATCGACAGCGCGCAATTGTCGCGCCGAGCACACACGCGAGAAATCTACAGTCTATGAAAGGGAAAGTCTACGGATTTGTAGAAGAACAAGCGTGGTCTATTAGACGCGATAAATTTTTTATGCCTGTACAGTTCAAGATACATTTGCTCTTGTCATAATACATTTCAATTGCTTGCGGTTTCTGAAATTTTTATCACTGATAGATACCTTCGTATTCTTGTGAATACATTTAAATTCGTGTAAACTGAATGAACATTCCAAACGATACTCTATTTTCTATATGTCTGCATAATTGTACATACAAATTCGGGAATCGCGAAGAATGTGAGAAACAAGGTAAAGTTAAATGCAAAATACAAATTTATAATAATATCTACGATCCAGCGATACCATTTAACACTAATTATACACCAAAATTATCGGAATGATCGATATAATCAGTCCCTTATTTTTTTATAATGTAATGATGCAATAGAACGCAAAACACATTATCGCCATCGACGTGTATCACAACCTGTATCGTCGTGCAACCTGCTTCGAATATAATAATAATTATTATTATTAAATAACAGTAAAATTATTAATTATCAAAGTACTCACTCAAAGATATACAAGTTACACAAGTTAAAAGAAAAAGAAGAAATTACGATTCAGCGATCTTGAATCGTAAGTTTAAAATAACAGCTTCATAGAAACAAGTTAATAATTGCTGGATATAACAGGAAGTGACAAAAAGTTTTACATTTCACTCTTGCTTCGGTGAAGTATGCTGCTCTCCCAGTAGAAAGTTAACGAAGAAAGTTAATAAGAAGAGTCGAAATGAACGTTCGAGGAACGTCAAAGTGTCAAATGTATCGACTGGATTGGGTACCAAAAGAGTCAACGCGGTCTGCGAAGCGACCTTACGGGTTAACAGCGACCAAAACGAGGGATTTCGGTTTCGCGTCGGTCCTCTCGGCGGAAACTCGCTGGCGGATGATGCGGCGGGCTTTTTATTTGGCCCGAGCGGCGTGCTGCGCGCTGTTCTTGTTTCGTGCGGCCATTATAAGTTTTCCGCGGCGTAGCTCCGCTCGGTAATTTGGAAGGAATAATTGTAGCCCGCAAAAAGATATGGCCGTCCGGCGATGAGACGACGAGAAAGAGAGAGAGAGAGACGGAAACGAGGAGCGAGGCAGCGTGTCATTGTCGGTTTGCCGGGGGCCAGTCTCGGGAATTCACCGGGTATAAATCACCATCGTCGGGACCGCTTTCTATTCCTTCGGTAATCGGAGGTCGCCGGACATCACGACGCGAACGACGTTATCGGCGTAATTGCGCGCGCCGCTTTTCCGCGCTTTCTCATTTTCTCGGAGAGAGAGAGAGAGAGAGAGAGAGAGAGAACGTTGCGCCGGTGGCGAAACGCTGACTGTCGGTTTCAATGAAATACGCGCGTGCATCGGCAACGTCTATGCAGAAGAAATAAGATCGGCTCCGGTACGGTTGAAAGTCGTGGCGAGCGACGACAGCTCCTCGATCATCGCGAACGCGAGGCAGGTTGCCTGCATACGCTTGTCGAGATTCCCCTAGATATTTATCGGCATTAATGTGGACAAGGGGGCCTCGTTTCGCTGTTGTCGCTTTCGCGGCTACGCGAAATCTGGTCGAACGAGAGCGAGCGACTAAAGGACGTACGGGAACAGCGGACAGCTTCCTCTATTTCTCGACTACCGGAAGCTACCAAGCCGCCGCTGCTCGAGATCTATCGGCGCGAGAAAGACGCTGGGAACCGGGTCACGTTGCTGCTCCGATCTCCCCGGTCGCGGTCGCTTTCCCCGATCGGCAACGGATCGGATTGAAATTTTCCCCGACAACCGCGTCTCGCGAATACCCGAAGGTATTTCGTCCGCGACGGGAGCGAGCAAGCGTGTGCGCGCAGACACACGGGACGGCGCACGGAATGATCGGTGGCAGAGCGCATCCGGTTCGCCTTTTGGCTCCTCCGGGCGAGGAGGAGTTCGAGTTTCTGGCCGTCGGGAGAAGAGCGAGTCGAGAGCGAGACGGCGAGGAAGACGTGCGCCGTGCCCGCGAACTGCAGCTTTAAAACGACGGTAGACAAATGAGCGGAGCGTTCTACATAGATCCCTTCGCGAAGATTGGATCGAGTTTCTCGCGTCGTGAGAGAAAAGAGTGGCAACTAGAGGAGAAGAAGAAGAGTCTAGCAGCGAAGAAGGGAAGAAGGAGAGGCCGAGGCCGCCGCCACCGCCGCCGCCACCGCCGCCGCCACCGCCGCCGCCACCGCGTCGTGGAACAAAACGGAACGGAACGGAACGGAACGGAGGATGGACGAAGGGAAAAAGGGAAAAGAAGAGGAAGGATCTTTCTTCTCGCGAGAGCTCTGGAATATCTGCGCGGGGTCTATTATGCGCGAGTGATAAATCGACGGGCAAGGCCGTCGGGAATCTCGATAAGGCGCTCTCTTCCTCTCTCCCTCCCTCTCTCCTACTCTGTTTTCCTCTCGATGGCCACTCGACGCCCTTCGTCTTCCTCAAACTCATCCCGATGCCCGAGGTCGTTTAAACTATCGGCCATCATCGTCCAACCTTAGATTTCTTCTTGCCAGGGCTCGCGATTCTTCAACGCTCTCGACGCTATTCCACCGCGAAGGACGACGCTCCACGATCCCGGATATCGGCGGCAACGATCGTCGGCGTGCGCGTTCCGATCGGAACTGGAGCGTTTGCCTGTGCGAGTCTAAACGCGACTAGATCAGGGCAGACTCTACAGTTTTCGTTTCGTCTAAAATTTCAGTCACGGATGTGAAAATTCAATTTAGAATAAAAATTTTATTTTTATAGTACTATGTCTATCAATGTGTCCAATTCTACATGCGTCTGGCTATTCGCCATCGAACGATACAGTCGATTGGGTATGTCCTCTGTGCCGAACATGTAGGAGATAATCGCACAGTATCAAACAAAATTCGTTCTTTGTTTCTGCCGTTACTGAGAAACACAGATTAATATTATCTTGGCCTATGTCCCTCTTTTTTTCAATGTTAGAGATATAAGACCTTCTACGTTTGCGCGATAAAAGCTACTTTTTCACAGTCGATTTCAAGCAAGTAAATCATTTTGTTATATACATTATTTCTAGATTATTAGGTATACATAAAAGTTCTTTGTACGTTACATATTGAACCCGTGTGCTTATCGTGCAGTACCAGACAAGTTTAAGAAAATATTTTTTACTTTATGATTGAAGTTTGTGGGTTTTTCCTGCTCTATTTTTGTATTAAAAAATGTCTAAAATTAAAAATGGAATATAAACAACATGAAAATACTGGTTGAAAAGAAAAAGGAACGTCGATTAATACGTATTATATTATAAAATCTGCTATTCAAGTAAATGTCCAGTACTGAACGATTATTTTTGACATGTCGCGAATTACTTTGGCTTCCTTTATTTCTGTGAATTATAGCGTCGTTTTTCTTTTTAAAGTCGACTAATTCAAGAATCGGCCAAATTACGATTGAAAAACTCAACGCCTGCTTTCAGAGCTATTGAAAAGATGGCAATCTTTCCAAGATGTTACAAGGCTAAGAAGAATATTCACTTTGCTCCACTTGAACCTGCGTTATTTTACACAATCTCCAATCTGGTAGATGTAACAGTTTGATCAACGCGTGTCTCGTATCTCCATCTCTGTTCGATCTAGCGTTGGTTAAAGCCGATCACGCTCGCCTGCCATCTTTTCAACTCCCGACAGTACTTTGTTCCTCTTATTTTTTCCCCCTCCCCACGTCTTGCGACCGTCTCGCGAGGAAGATGAAAACGGTCGGATCCGCGATGCCGCGCGAGATCCCTCGCGAGCGATAGAAAATCGTTCGGACGTCCCCGGCTCGGATGAACGAGTATCGCGGCGATCTCGCGTACGGATCCGCGCGAGAGCGGACAAACGATCGTCATACCGGCGGAGATGCCCGGTGGAAACGGGAAAGGTGGCGAGATAAGGACCCGCGAATGGTCCGGGAATCTGCGCGATCGTCGTGGGTCACGGTGCGCGGGTAACTCGTGTAACTCGAAACGACGAACCCGGAGCTGGCCGTTAGTGCTGGAGTTGCCCAGTTCCCGCTCTCTTCTATCCTCCTCTGTGTCCGCTACACGCTCCTCTCTTTCTCTCTCTCTCTCTCTCGCTGGTTCGCTGTTTGCCACCAAATGTGCCGTTACACCGCGCGAAGAGCAACGAGCAGAAGAGAATGCAACAACGAGCCGCGTCGCCGATGCCAAACGTATTGCCGGGCTGGGTCGATTATTTAAGATTACCTCTGCGCCTACGTGCAAAGGATACCTTTCTTCCATTTCTCTCTTCGTTTCACTCGCGGAACTGCGACTGTGACGACGACAACGACAATGACAATGACAATGACCACGCGAAAACTGCAGAGAAACTGCACCGGCGGAACGAAAACGAATGGAATGAGGAAGGAGAAACGGGAGAGCCTCGGCTCTCGTCCTATCGTGGAATAAAAGAGAGTCGGCGCGCGAGCGAAAGAAGAAGGCCCGACGGGGGACAGGAGACAAAGAGAGAGAAGCGATAGACTTACAAACAAATACACGGCGAGATACACGAGAGCAAGAATCTCCCTCCTTTCGAGTATCTGCTGCGCAACCTTTGCGACGCTCGAGTTCCCGGGTGAATGCAAATGAGACAACCGGGGTACCGGTTAACCACTGCTGCCACCGGAGAAGACGTTCCGGCCGTATCTAGTCTCCTTCGTCCCCTTTCGGCCTCGTCGAACGATCGATGACGTCCCCGACGGAAGGATCTGTCGCCCCTTGCCACACACGGACACTTTTATCTTTTCTCTTTTCTTTCTCGCGTCTCTTTGCCCCGAATCAGTTTTTTTTTTTTTTTTTTTTTTTATCTTTTATCACCGAAAGTGATTTTAGCGGGGGTAACCCAGAAAATCGGACCTCTTCGGGTGCAACGCTGATGCAACGAAAATTAGCGATTGGTTGATTTGAGTCACGTGATTCGCGTCGAGTAGACCTCGAATAGGAGTGGCGTTGTCATATCAATAAAATTTTATAACAAAAAAATCGTCTTCATCTCCTAGTCGGAACAGTTGCTTCTGGGCCTTTCAGCGAGACAAATCGTGCAGTTCTTTTTTTTTCTCTTCTACTTTTTCTCGTTTCGATCTCTTTTACGACGGATAGACGAAAGTTTTCGAAAGTTTTCGTTCGGACGAGAGGCCGTGAGAACACCTGGATCCTGCAGGCGAACAACACCGAAGAGAATGAGAGAGAGAGAGAGAGAGAGAGAAGGTCCCTTGTCCGATTCGCATAGATAGAATTCACGCGGTCAAGATCGAGGAAGCAAGCGTCGAAGTAGCTCGGCGTAGCTAGCAAGGAAAGCTCCTCGTGGCTCCACCACCGACCACCGTCGTCCCCGGGGAACTTTATGGCTCATGAATGAAACATTGGCTTAACCGTATATTCGCGGGTGCTACGTGTTGCAAACGGTGGCTTAATGTATGCCGCGATCGCGAAAAATGGCGAACCGATAAATGGAATTAAGGCGGGGGACCCGTGTCGTTGTCTTTGCCGGCTGGTTTCGGTATCACGAGCGCGAGGGACGAGCCTCGCCGTTGCCGAAAAATCGCGCGATCACGCGAGAGGAAAGCGCGAGAGAGGAATCGGGTGAAAGGAACGGCGACACGAGTCACGGGGATCGTGCATCGCCGACGAGAAACAGTTGCGCTCCCGTCTGAGCTCTCGTTTCTCCGATTAACCCTTTATATCCCGTGGCGCTTCTTTTGACAATCAATTTTTTTTATCACTGAAAGTGATTTTAGCCGGGTAACCCAGAAAATCGGGCCTCTTCACAGGTGCAACGCTGATGCAACGAAAATTAGCGATTGGTTGACTTGGGTCGAGTAGGAGTGGCGTTGTCTGGTACTGAGCGATCGCGCCTGTAATTTGTTTTGCAAAATTGATAAAATTTCATTGCAAAAAAATCGTCTTCATTTTCTAGTCAGAACAGTTACAAGTCGTACAGTTTTTCATCTACGTCCATCTAAATCAAGACGATCGATTTAAATTATTTCTTTCTCTCTCTCTCTCTCTCTCTCTCTTTTTTCTTTTCATTTGATTGTAATTCTTGCTGGAGAAACTCAAACTATTCAATCGCCAAATTAAAGCCTCGATCGTTAAATGAGAAACCTCCTCCGAAGATTTCCAAAAGTGCTCGACGTTGACTTCGTCATCCAATTATTTTCCTTTTGCTCGCATCGTTCGTATACGATACGCCAAGAGTTATCCAATGATGCAAAAAGAAAGGAAAGAACGTGCGTAAGTAATTTAATTCCAGGCTGAAAGGGTTAAATTGAAGTTCGTTCCTCGAAGAAAGTCAAAGTCAAGCCCCACTAAAAAATATCGACGAAATTAGACAGGGGGTTACGTCCGTGGGGAAACACACGCGGTGGAGTGGACTTTTGGTCAATTCTACCTTGAGGTAGAGAGTGTCGTAAAGAGCACGGTCAGAAACCCTCTCGCCTCGGTCCATTTAATCGCTTAATTGTAGATCAAGAGGCAATAACGCCGCCAAATAATCATAAAAATGAAGCTGATAGCTACGCCGAATCCCCCGCCGCGTTCATAGCGCCACGTTAATGTCCTCCACGGCGACGACGTATCTTATGCGGCCCTTTCACGGAGACTCGCTACGATACAGCCGTTTCGCTCGACGGTTTTTCTCTCTCTCTCTCTCTCTCTCTCTCTGTATTACGTCCGGTAAATCACCCTCGCACGTTCTTCGCGAGTTTCAATCTTTTCTCGTACATTTAATACCGTTACCTGCGAATTCCCGATACTGATTGCGTTACTTTCTGATAACTCAAACTATTTTCTCGCCTCCTGTACAGTTCTGCATAGACTCGCGATTTTATCGACGCTGTGAATGAAGGATCATCTCGATTAGAGGACTCCCCTTTCCTTTTCCTAATTACTCGATCAATGGCGACATCGACTAATAGTACGGTTAACTTGATGGCGCGAAGACTTGAATTAAGCCCCTTAGCGAGATGTTTTTTACGCTATGTTGGAATGAATTAAAATTTTGAAATTGAAAAAAAATGAAGCATGAATAAAGTGTGTTTTATAAAGAATTTGGAGAATATAACGGTGTATGCAGCTCTCTTTGAGCTGCTCCTGACGTACCGAAAACTCACTATAGTGGCATACAGTTCAAAAGACGATACGGAGAAAGACACTGTCAAAAATCAACGTCCAAACTTGCGAAATTACGGAATCGAAGTCTCTCTGTCCGCATGTTTTATACGAGTATGGACATTGGCGTTATCTCGAAGACAATAGTCAAAAGAGAAGGAAGTTTCTTGCGTTGCCAAAGAAAAAACTCACAGACCGTCCTCTGTGCCGAATAAACGCGAAATCGAATTAGCCGACTATTGAAATGGCCGACACGTTCTGCAAATTTCGATAGGCACAACTGGCGACTATTTCCTCGGCTATATCTGCCACCAACAAAGTCGGGGACAAGGTGGGCGAGGAGCACAACGGAGCAGCTCGCCGCACCGGGGAGAAACGAAGCGTGGCCGAGGTTGCGGCACGCGGTGGGCCAGGAAAATCACGCTCGACCCTCGGCCGTGACCCTTGGGCCCGAAGCAGTAGCGGGGACGCCACGTTAAAGTAGAGATCACGCTGCCTACACGTTCCTCGCTGCCAAGAGACGACTCCATCCCCGAATGGAGATTTCCCTTCTTCCGAAAAGTCAATCGCGTTCGTTCTCTTCGGTCGATAGCTCGCCGTGACGTCGTACGCGTTCGTGCGCGCAACGTGTAATAATCGGGGCATCGATCGTAACCAGAAGTATCGGATAAAAGAAGGACAGAAGAAGCGAGCGAGCGAGCGAGAGAGAGAGAGAGAGAGAGAGAGAGAGAAGGATAGTAGAGTCCCCGAGGGCCTGAGCGCTGCGCAGAATGCACATTGGCCCGATTTAATAAGCATATCACGAAACTCTATGATTACGAGAGATCGCGAGAGCATCCGGCGCCGGCTACGTGTACCGGGTGATCTTTATTTCCAATTGGATCCACGTTGGATCGGAAGGGCTCTCTTAATTGACGGAATTCCCCCGAGCGGGGGGTGAGAGGTGGGTGGGGGTGGGATCGGGGAGGGACCGGCCGGGCATGGGAATTATTTTTAATAAGGATCCCCGTTCACCCTGCTTCCCTCCTCCACGGTCCACGGCCCATGCTTCATCTTTCGCGCGCGAACGAAAATCGTGTACCGAAAACAATCCGCCGTGTGCGCGCCGTGAGCGTAATTATTATTTCTTAGCGAACGCAGCCAGAACGCCACGCGGTGGGACTAATTGCCGGGACCAAGGTGGAACGTTAACCGTGGTGGTCGTGGATTCGCAGGGAAATTGCAGAAATCCGAGTTTTTACCCCCGGACGGTCCGTCGTCTGTCCTTCTTCTCGTTGCGGCAGGGCAACGGGCACTGTTCCCGAAAGGGTAGCGTCTATAATCATAATTCGGCCATAATTACATTTATGACCCACTTTGCCCTCGTAAATTGTCCACGAGGATGCACGAGGCCCTCGGTCGTCGTTATTACCGATTCTCTCGAACCTCCTTCTCTTCGTCTCTCTCTCTCTCTCTCTTCTTCTCCTTCTCCCTCTTCCCCCCAAACGTTATTCCTCGCTTTCGTCTTCGCCTTCCTTCGCGTAGTCGCGTATTCGTCATCGTCGTCATCGGCAACGACGTCTTCGCCTTGTTTTCGGCCCGTTCGAAGTTATTAAGATCGTGATTGGAGGCGGCGAGAGCTCGGCCCAGTTCGATGGACGGATCCGAGTTCGATGGCCACCTTCCGAGCAATCGAGGACCGGTACGATGGTAATCCGAGTGCACTGAGAGAGGGACGAGTCCCTCCCAGGTATCGAATCGACACTCTTTTCTATTAGCGAAACAACGGACCTTCGCTTCGTTTCCCAGCTCTCTACGAGACGAGCACGCGTGTGAAATCTTCCAAGTGTGAAATCCGGCTGTAATTTGAATCGACAGTCCCGTTATCGGTTTCCGTGTCCAAGGAACAGCTTTGACATCCCGTCAAGAGTCGACGAGTCGCGAACTTTACGAGTTCACGATGACTACCAGTTACCAATCGTGGGAAAATTTGAGGATTTGGCAGAAAGAGGGAAATTGATCGAAACGAACAGGTTTGACGAATCGAGGGGACCGGAAGTCGATGTCGTCGACGCGAGAGCGACGAAAATACTGGAGGAGAGAGAGCGAGAAGGTGGTGGTAGGACGTGGGATTTTCGGGGATCGGTCGCGAGACGCGCGAAGGAGAATTCGTCAATCTTGCCGGAAACGGTGGGGGCTTGTTTTCGTGCGGAGGGCAACAGCGAAGGTAGGAGTGGACGCATTCCTGGCGCGATGAGACGCGGTGCCATTGGCTCCTGGGACGCGGAGCGTCACACCGGTTGGCCGCCTTAATAATATGGTACGGCAGCCCAGCCAGCAACGACGACTACCACTGCCTGCTTGCCTGCCTGCCTGCCTGACTGCCTGCCTGCCTGCCTGCCTGCCTCCTGCGTTCCTCGACTTACCTACAGGAGGTTGTTGCCGCATGGTTGTTGTACTCATACCTATCGGCTACCCGCTCGTTACCTTGCCCCCACGAACGCCGTCGTTCGACTCGTGATTCCCGCAGCTACGCGTTTCCTCGTTCACCTCTTCCAAAATACCCTCGCTCGCTCACCGATTCAAGTGGAACTTTGCAGGTTTTTAGAGCGATTCAAGACCGTGAATGACGTTTTCTTCAGATTTCGTGTCGAATAGCGCTGCTCTCAGTCTCGATTGTAGCGCCATTAAATTTTTTTTTTTCAATTAAATCTAAAACCACGTGCGTAAACAGGCAGTTTTTATTTTCATTCCGTTGCTCGACATTTTTCAAGACTCTTAAACAGCACGGATTTTAAACAGCACGCAAAATTTCTGCTCATCCTCCGAACGATACCGACATCGGGAACACGTTTATCGCGCGAGGCGACAGACGTTAAAAAGCGCGTGCAAGGCATTAGGTGCGAGGCACATCTCGCCTCTAGAAACTCGACCGGCCAAAGACGAATTCGCCCAAATTTTACAGTCCGACTTATGATTAGTCGATACGCAGCCTGTCATTACGCGTATTACCATCTCTAGAGCGTTTGATCGAAGGCTTCCGACACTCGTACGTTCGGCTGGAATCCGAAGGCATACATAATACAGGAGCGCGCCGTCCGATAATTTTACACTCTGCTCCGAATGCTTTTCATCCACCGATTACGTTCGCCTCTCCTCTCGAGGGACGATGGTAATTTTCAACGTCTTTCGACTCGGAGCGTTTCCTTTCCTTTTTTTTTTTTTTTTTTTCCCTTTTCGTTCGCTCATTAACGATTGTTTGCCCGTCGTTGTCCATTAGCGAAGAGGAACGCTCTCGCGGGAGCAATCCGCTGCGGATTAATCGAGAGGAACGCGCGTTCCTCGCGAACGCGCAACTTGCCCTCACCTTCCCTTTTTCTCGCCCGGTAATCGACGCCTTTTTCCTCGCCCAGCCTAGCTTTTTAGGCGTCGACCATTAACGGGTCGAACGAAACGAAAAAAACCTCGGATCATTACCGGCCGCCTTTTCCCGATTCGTTCCTCGCGCCTCGAATCATTCGATTTCATGCCACGCATGGAAAAAATCGTTCGCGTAACCGCAACCTGCTTACCCTCCGTTGCGGCTTGTTTCGTCGTTCAATGGCGCATGATACGATACACCGCCATCGTTCGTTGCTACGTTTCTCTTTCTCTTTCTCTTTCGCTCACCTCCGCCTTCTTTGCAACCTCATAATCGCGTTATTGCGCAAACCCGGCGCAAAGGAGCTTTTCTCTCGGTTTCAAAAGTTTCGAGGATTCCGCGAGGAACGAAACGCGGAACGAATCGGCCTGCGAACGAGGGCTCGCCGCTAACAAATCGCCCGTCGCGAGCGGTGTGTAACCTGCCTGGTATCGGCAACGGGTCGTGCCATTAACCGGTAATAGTCGACAGGTTATCAGCAAGCTGTTGCCGCAACAGTCGGACCTTTACGTAACGACCAGTGTCAGTTTGTGCGAGCTCGCTTCGCAGGGGTCTGCCCCTGCCCGGCTGCCAATGCCGCGCGCCACCGTGTCGAGGAATCGTGTCGGCGCGTAGCGCAGCTCCGATAAAATCGCCAGCGAAGTCGGAACGCCATCGTTGTCGGGACGACATCGTGACGACGACGACGACGACGACGACGAATGTCGCAAAGATCCACTCCATTCTCCAGAGTATCGCGTCGCTATCGTGTTGGTTTGATTATAAAAAAAAAAAAAAAAAAGAAACAAAAAGAAGAGGAGGGAGAGATCGACGATCGACAAACTCGAATCGTTGGCAAAAGGTGCAAAGATGCGCGAGATAGACCACCTCGGGGAATAGCAAAGTCGCCGATGAAACGCAAATGCCGCGAAATCCACCGCCAGATGATAGCAATCGAAAGGGGAACCGGCCCCCGATTATACCGTCGAATCTCGTTGGAGCGGGCACCCGGGGTACTATCATTACCCGTGCGGCGTCGGAATCCGATCGATCGTCGGCTTTCCAATTAACCGGACGTAACTGGCGGAACTATCATCATCGTTGATTCGCGCAAACGGAGGAGAAAGGTGTGGCGGGACGATCGATCGGGCCGTTGTCGATGTTGGACCGACTAGTGACACAAAACGACTCGAAAACGTATGTACCCGTCACGCGATTGCCTGTTATTAACGCGCCACGTACGCGGATCGTGCACGGATGGTGTTTGTTTCGTCCAGATTCCCCTTTCACGTGTACAGACGTGTACAGGGGCGGGGAGGGGGGGGGGAAGAGGGAGGGCTATCATCCGGGGCATCATCATCGCGCTCGCGCATAGTAGTACGCTACCAGAGAGAGGAGCCCGCGGGAGTGATTTTTGCGTGGGCAACGGCCGTTCCAATAAAATTTCGAACGTCAGACAATTTTCGATTACGCGTGATCTCATTAACTTGGCCCCCGTATAGACCTCGGCGTTCCCCTCCTCTTCCTCTCTTCCTTATCCTTCTTATTCTCCTCGTTCTCTTCCACTCCTCACTCCGCCCATCTCTTTCGGCCGTTTCGTTGCCCCCTTTTTTCTCTCCCCTCGGCCGCACCTCCACGGATTTCAGCTTCACTGACGCGGCCCGCACGCTCGTCGAAGATCGCGGGCCGATCATTATTTTAAATTCGCTCCAAATATTGCGGCAAAAAAAGCGTATTGCATCCTGCGGTGATCGAAACGAGCGGCGAAAATCCGAGGAAGCGCGCGCGCGCGCGCGCGCACGCTCGACGACAAACACCACCCTTCCTTTATCATCGACGACTTTATCCGAGGAGTGTACACACAGCGACGTATAGAGAATTTCCGAGAATCTTCCTTGGCCGTGAAGAGACATACACCAGAGTGTAACAAAGGGTACGGGAAAGTAACGGACGAACGAAACGCGAGCAAAATGGCGAAATACGGCGAGAGTACGTGGAGTAACGTGAGCGCCAGTTCCGGTCAGATGCGTTCGGTGGATATCGACGGGCGAGGTGAGGACCAAGAGGGAAAAGGATCCAAGTGGGGAGGAGAGAGAGAGAGAGAGAGTGTACGATGTAAATGAGAAAAAGGATCGACAAGCGCGTCGAGTTGGAAGAGAAGCAAGAAAACGAGGGAAGCTGATGTGATGATGACGGTGGCGATGGTGGTGGTGGTAGTTATGGAGGTGGTAGCGGTGGTGGTGGTGGCGACGAGTCCCGGTGGAAGCGGGAGGTGGCTTAAAAATGAAGTAATATGGTAAAAATATGGCGAGCAATTTTCAAGAGAGACGGAGCTAAGCCTGTTACCCGGCGGTCGGCAAGACGCTGACGTAGCCGCGCGCTGCAACACAGAGGGGGGTTGCGTTTGTGTGCGGCCACGTAATGTCGGTAGGCCAAGAACTCGGTAGAGTTACGCCTCACTCGATCCGGCAGCGTAAAGATGGTCGTCCAAGATAGCGTAAAGTTAATAACGAACGGCTGGATAGACGCGGACGCGCCGCTCTCCGTCGACCGGCGAAGGGATCTCGCGGCAGGGACGATCAAAACCGCGGACGTTTTTTTTCTCTCCCCTTTTACGTTCGTCAGAGCGCTGACCGCGTAAATATGAAATCCCGCGCGAGAGCGTGTAGAGTCACGATCCACCGGCGGATACCACCGCGAAACGTGTACGAGATCTCGGCGACGTAATAGCGTTCCGATCTCCTGGATTACGCGCCTACCGACGCTAATAACGATTCGACCGCCTGCGACTCGAAAACTTTCGCCGCGATAACAATCGACAGCTCGATACGACGCGCGGTTAACGAAAGAACCGGCGGAAGAGGCAGCGCGCGTGATCAACGAACGAATACTTTTTTTTGTTTTACTCGGAACGTAATGATGAGAAAAAAATATATGGTCCGATGAAACCTTTGAAAAATCCCTCGACTAAACGATTTTTCATTAAAGTTACTTCAGATGTGCGAGTTGCGCGATCCACCCTTTATACGTATCGAGTAACCCAATTCGCGAGAAACTCTCGAAAACTCTACCTTTCATTCGATCCCCGTCTGGTTAATTATTCCCCAGGACGATTCCTCGCGCGGGTAAGAAGACGTAAATCGTCCGTTTGCAGGCAACCAATTAGGATCGCGTTTCTCAAAGTTTCGCGGTGCCCGCTCGGTCTGAACTCGACCTCGATTTGTCTTCCATTTGTCGGATTCGAAGGTCACCCGGTGGCTGGTGCACCGCGAGGGCCGTGAGTGCGCGCCGATCGAATCGAGGAGCAAACCGGTGAACACCGCTCGCGATCGATTCCGTACCCCCGTCGAGATGATTCCCCTTCGGCTCGGAGTCGCTGAAGCGTTGCGATTGCGTGGCCGTGGCCCGAGCCAGATCCGACCACCCGCCCCTACCCTCCCTCGCCGTATGACTATTCGCGAACAGAGATTCGCGCATATCTATTTAGCGTGGACGATGCACGCAGGCTGGATAGCTTGTTGCCGGCTACAACCACCCGTCGTGGATGGCTAACGAGGCGCACCGCACCGGTACATCGTGTGCGTACGCATTGTACTTGTGTCTCCCAAGCGGAACGAATAATAGAACCACCCGGCCACTCCGTGCTACCACCTTCTCGCGCCAAACAATCGGCAGAGCCCGGTGAAAATTGAAAGGTCGCGGCGCGGCCAGCCGTTTCGCTGGAGAGCAATCGAGATAAATCCTCCCTTTCAACGCGTCCGCGCGCCACGCGTTTTCACTTCCTTGAACTTCACCCCGGGACGATTTTGCAGCGGTCGCGACAAAAACACGGATCTAACGACTCTCCGCTCCGCGCGCAAATGACCGGTGCTGGCGCGTCGACAAAACGCATCGAGGCAGAATTGTCGCGGGAGCCGCGTGTGTCTCGCATACCGATCCAACGACCATTGTGCTCGACGCGTCGACTGTCCGCGCTGATGACTGGGCGCATAGTTTTGTGTACACGCGCGCTTGCATCATCGCGCACCTCCTCGGTCACCGATCGCTTCACCGTCGAAGCAACGCTCCGTGGCACACGCGCCAAGCGTGCCTTCTCGCGCCTTATCGTTCCAAGATACACCGATTCGATAGATCCAGCCGTCAAGTGAAGCACGCACGGGATCTGAAACAACTCGCGTGGCAAGTAGTCGATCTCTTTCGTTGACGAATCCGAATCGACAAGGATAGAATTATCGAGACGATAATTTTGATCGACGTGCGCTGAGCGGCGCTAATAATAATCTCTCTGTTGAGACGTTGTATCTTTTCTTCGACACTTTTACTTGCATCTATTTCTTTCGTTTCCTTTACACAGTATATATGGATAGATAGATAGATTCTTTGATTAAATTGCAACCCTCTTTCCTTTGACTGCCTCTATGTTCTTACCTCTGCACGCTTATCTCTTCTTCTTTGTAGTTTGACGTGTAGTTTTTATTTTTTGCATTTCTCCACGTTCTTGTCTTACAAATTGTAATTCTTTCAATTCCCACAGTCAAACTTCAGATACTTCGGCATATAAAAGTTCGTTTATTTAATTTCGCATTTTCTCAACTTTATTGATTTTACTCTCTTGCATTCTTTTCACTTTTGGTTCTGTTTTCTATATACATTATTCATCGTGTTGAAGATTTTTCTCATCTCGCACAAATGAATAAATTCTAATCATTCCTAACGCTACGTCTGTTTCTTTCGAGTTTCGCCCGAATTCCTCTCTCTTTGTTCTTCGTTCCGTTCCGAAATAAGCAAACATGCTCGCTCTTCATCCACGACCCGAGTATCATCGAGACGATGGGAGAGGGAATTACACCGGCCAACTGGATTAATAAAGCCAGAGAAGGCGAGAGAAGGAACTCGACGAACGTTTCCATTTTATGTAATACCGACGCGATCGATCAACGACCGCCCAAGATTGATCGAGAATGGTTGCGCGCAGGTGTTAAGACATACGCTCGCCAGACGCGTGAAAGGATTGGTCTACATTCCTGCACGGCGATTGTGTACCGCGACGCTGTAACAGCAGGAGCACTTGTCTACCGCGATTCCACGGAGATCGGTTCGTTGGATACTTGGAACGCGCGTCACGAATCGAGAATCTTTTCAACGACTCATTGGTACACGAACGAACGGATGCCTTTCCACTGTCGTTACAACGATTAACTGTTCACAGCCCAGGCATTCCCCTAATCGCGGGGTCAACATTCTTTCGAACAAATGACCCGAGTCGCGTAATTTACGGCGCGGGGATCGTCGAGGAAAGAGATCGTCTCAAACGCAATATCGATCGATCCGATATTCGCTCGCGCAGATTATCGAGCTGAGGACAAATGACAGTTTCGAAAGACACGTCCCTTTCCTTTGCGATGAACGATCTTTATCGTGTCGTTGATCGTACCGATCGCGGTTGTGCGGTTCTATTTTACTCCCGCTTCTGCGTAAGTTTCTTAACGATATGAAATGGAGAAATCAAATGTCTCCATTGGTCTCGATGAGTATTTGATAAATATTTCCTTTTTCTTATTCTTCAAGTGATACATAGTACGTTAATTGTATCATAGTGATTATAAAGGCGAATAAATATGTGAATATAGATATACTTTGTACCTCGAACTCTCCAGATGTTACGTTCTAATTTTACGAATAATACACAGTTTCTGAGAAAACTCAAATTTTTAAAGCAATTACATTTGAAACGGAACGATGCACTTTTTGGAGCGCGCTAAAGTTTCAAGAGGAATAACGATTAGGAATTAACCAAGAAGATCGATCATCTTCGTCTTGACATCTCCACCTTGTCTCCAAGGCGAGACTTACAAAACAACAGATAAAGACAGAAAGCGGTTTCGGAAAGGCGATAATTTCGTGGCAGTTTGTTGTCGCTCGGTTGGTATACCTGGCGGGAAGTAACGGAGCAAAATCTTTAGTAGCTTCGTGTGAACATTGCAATTACAGCGACGTCCAATGTTTCAGGCGGCAGCCAGATTACCGCTGCGGACTCACGGAAAACCGATTTAATTGTAAAACTCGAGGTGTCGTGCACGCGCGAAAAATTACGCACGAAACGCCGGACGTTAGTTTTACCCGCAGCTGTCAATGCAGTGGCTCGCGTCTAACTGCCTCTCTCGCTGTAATTGCGGAAATAACCGAATCGTCTCTGTTACGAAGGTACATTTGGTCGATTCCCGGAATCTTCTGCGAGCACAGACATATGTCATATACGTTGTCTGTGACATTGCGTACAATGTATTTCTTCGGCGATTTTGAAATCAACGTACCTCATTACCATTTCTGTGTCACATCCAGTCATGCCGATCCAGCCAGATTTCGCACCGCAGCACTACTAGCGATGAGAATTAAAATAAAAAAATATAAACAGTGTTGCCAGATCTGTTTCGAGAACTATTCATTGAATTGAACGTGGTGGTACCTCATCAATGAAAGAATATGACGATTTAAAACAGAAATTGATGAAAAATTTAGCACATGTTCGACTATTCGACTACGACATTTAAATATACAACATATACCAATGCAGTTATAATTTAAAAATTAACATCGTGAAAATGTAAATTTAGTTTTAGCCGATTAAATTAACAAATTATTACATTTAATATTGTAACACAATCATGAAAGTGTAATTTTGCAAAAAAAATGTAAACACTATTATATTATTGACTAGCATAATAAGAAAACTGTTTATCGAACTACCGAAAAAATTATCAACTGTTCCAAATCACTGACGACCGATACAAATATATATTAACCTTGAGCGGTGTGGAGACTCATTACCAACTAAACCTTCGTCGTGTGCACATCGACCAAAATTTAGGAGCGAATTTTTAGACAATATTTCCGAATGTTCTATTCGTTTAAAAATTATCTAATATTTACAATAATTTATTTGTAACAATTAAAGTAATGACTCGTACGATAAATATATAAAACACTACTGATTTATAATACATTATAATGAGACCCACCAACATTAAAGTTTGTGAAACGATATCAAGCTAAGAACTACGCAACCTACAGTTCAGTTTAGATCGTGAAAATTTCTTTCCTTTCTTTATTTCACGATCTAAACTGAACTGTAGGGACAATTAGTTGATAAGTAAACTATTAGAACCCCGGGGCATCGAGGGACGACGAGGGATCTCGCAGGGACATCGTGGGATGCGTGCGTCTTAGTTTTAAGTTGCGTGCGTTTAGTTTTAAGTTGCGTGCGTTTAGTTTTAGTTAACCATAAGATAGTTAATATTTGTAAATTTACTGTAAGCGCATTCTGTACAAAGACACGTTTATTTAACTTTTGACGAAATTAGGAATCTCTCCTCTCCCCCCTTTTTCCGTTCGTCACTATTGTTACTGTCATTGCATTAGAGTAGATTTCCATTGTCAGTGTGTCAAATCGAGGAACTGCAGCCTCGTCCGAAAGGACGAGGTGAGGTTCATGTAGCCCGGCGTCCTTTGTAATCCGACGCAGCGGTTCTTCGGAACCCCACTGTGTTGTTGGGGGTAGCGCCTGGCTACTTGCCTCTAAGTGCTCGAACCTCGATTTGGCACACTGACAAACCGCGACTTTATTTCTCGATATATCCCTTGCACGGCACGATGTCGGAACGCGTCAATAGCTTCGATTCCCCTTATTTCGTTCAAAGTTCAATAAACGTGTCTTTGATACAGAATGCGCTGTTAGGTTTGCGAATTGTTGTACAATTATTGTGTAACTTTTATGTTAGACAAGTGTGTCGTTAGTATGAAAGACTGCGTGTGATTGCGACAAACTGTATGATTTGCGTTCGTATGTATTGTATGTATCGTATGATTGTATACATTGTACGTATTGTACGAGTGTATGATTGTATGCATTGCGTGTATTGTACGATTGTATGATTGTATGCATTGCGTGTATTGTATGATTGTATGATTGTATGATTGTATGACATTACATATATTGTATGGTTGTATGATTGTACGTATTCAATGTATCGTATGATTGCGTGAGAGATCAATTATTGTTAACGCGATTGTTGTACGGGAGACAGAGTTCCATGGTTCAATCTCAGATATGCGCTTTAGAGTTAAGATTTAGACTTAAGTTTGAGATTGAACCATGGAACGTCTGTCTCCTTTTTGCGCAACCCCGGGCCAAGTAGAGTTAGAACTCGGCATTCATTAAGTTGAATGCCGAGTTGCTTGTATGTAATGGTGGGTGGTTGGGATTAGGGCCCGGGGCGGGTCTCGTGCGTAGTCACCTCCTCGTGGTGAGACCTGGTAATTGATATCGTTTCGCAAACATTAAAGTTTGTGAAACGATATCAAGCTAAGAACTACGCAACCTACAGTTCAGTTTAGATCGTGAAAATTTCTTTCCTTTCTTTATTTCACGATCTAAACTGAACTGTAGGGACAATTAGTTGATAAGTAAACTATTAGAACCCCGGGGCATCGAGGGACGACGAGGGATCTCGCAGGGACATCGTGGGATGCGTGCGTCTTAGTTTTAAGTTGCGTGCGTTTAGTTTTAAGTTGCGTTTTAGTTTTAGTTAACCATAAGATAGTTAATATTTGTAAATTTACTGTAAGCGCATTCTGTACAAAGACACGTTTATTTAACTTTTGACGAAATTAGGAATCTCTCCTCCCCTTTTTCCGTTCGTCACTATTGTTACTGTCATTGCATTAGAGTAGATTTCCATTGTCAGTGTGTCAAATCGAGGAACTGCAGCCTCGTCCGAAAAGGACGAGGTGAGGTTCATGTAGCCCGGCGTCCTTTGTAATCCGACGCAGCGGTTCTTCGGAACCCCACTGTGTTGTTGGGGGTAGCGCCTGGCTACTTGCCTCTAAGTGCTCGAACCTCGATTTGGCACACTGACAAACCGCGACTTTATTTCTCGATATATCCCTTGCACGGCACGATGTCGGAACGCGTCAATAGCTTCGATTCCTTATTTCGTTCAAAGTTCAATAAACGTGTCTTTGATACAGAATGCGCTGTTAGGTTTGCGAATTGTTGTACAATTATTGTGTAACTTTTATGTTAGACAAGTGTGTCGTTAGTATGAAAGACTGCGTGTGATTGCGACAAACTGTATGATTTGCGTTCGTATGTATTGTATGTATTGTATGATTGTATACATTGTACGTATTGTACGAGTGTATGATTGTATGCATTGCGTGTATTGTACGATTGTATGATTGTATGCATTGCGTGTATTGTATGATTGTATGATTGTATGATTGTATGACATTACATATATTGTATGGTTGTATGATTGTACGTATTCAATGTATCGTATGATTGCGTGAGAGATCAATTATTGTTAACGCGATTGTTGTGGAGGAGACAGAGTTCCATGGTTCAATCTCAGATATGCGCTTTAGAGTTAAGATTTAGACTTAAGTTTGAGATTGAACCATGGAACGTCTGTCTCCTTTTTGCGCAACCCCGGGCCAAGTAGGAGTTAGAACTCGGCATTCATTAAGTTGAATGCCGAGTTGCTTGTATGTAATGGTGGGTGGTTGGGATTAGGCCCGGGGCGGGTCTCGTGCGTAGTCACCTCCTCGTGGTGAGACCTGGTAATTGATATCGTTTCGCAAACATTAAAGTTTGTGAAACGATATCAACTAAGACTACGCAACCTACAGTTCAGTTTAGATCGTGAAAATTTCTTTCCTTTCTTTATTTCACGATCTAAACTGAACTGTAGGGACAATTAGTTGATAAGTAAACTATTAGAACCCCGGGGCATCGAGGGACGACGAGGGATCTCGCAGGGACATCGTGGGATGCGTGCGTCTTAGTTTTAAGTTGCGTGCGTTTAGTTTTAGTTAATCGTAAGATAGTTAATATTTGTAAATTTACTGTAAGCGCATTCTGTACAAAGACACGTTTATTTAACTTTTGACGAAATTAGGAATCTCTCCCTCTCCCCTTTTTTCCGTTCGTCACTATTGTTACTGTCATTGCATTAGAGTAGATTTCCATTGTCAGTGTGTCAAATCGAGGAACTGCAGCCTCGTCCGAAAGGACGAGGTGAGGTTCATGTAGCCCGGCGTCCTTTGTAATCCGACGCAGCGGTTCTTCGGAACCCCACTGTGTTGTTGGGGGTAGCGCCTGGCTACTTGCCTCTAAGTGCTCGAACCTCGATTTGGCACACTGACAAACCGCGACTTTATTTCTCGATATATCCCTTGCACGGCACGATGTCGGAACGCGTCAATAGCTTCGATTCCCTTATTTCGTTCAAAGTTCAATAAACGTGTCTTTGATACAGAATGCGCTGTTAGGTTTGCGAATTGTTGTACAATTATTGTGTAACTTTTATGTTAGACAAGTGTGTCGTTAGTATGAAAGACTGCGTGTGATTGCGACAAACTGTATGATTTGCGTTCGTATGTATTGTATGTATCGTATGATTGTATACATTGTACGTATTGTACGAGTGTATGATTGTATGCATTGCGTGTATTGTACGATTGTATGATTGTATGCATTGCGTGTATTGTATGATTGTATGATTGTATGATTGTATGACATTACATATATTGTATGGTTGTATGATTGTACGTATTCAATGTATCGTATGATTGCGTGAGAGATCAATTATTGTTAACGCGATTGTTGTACGGGAGACAGAGTTCCATGGTTCAATCTCAGATATGCGCTTTAGAGTTAAGATTTAGACTTAAGTTTGAGATTGAACCATGGAACGTCTGTCTCCTTTTGCGCAACCCGGGCCAAGTAGAGTTAGAACTCGGCATTCATTAAGTTGAATGCCGAGTTGCTTGTATGTAATGGTGGGTGGTTGGGATTAGGGCCAGGGCGGGTCTCGTGCGTAGTCACCTCCTCGTGGTGAGACCTGGTAATTGATATCGTTTCGCAAACATTAAAGTTTGTGAAACGATATCAAGCTAAAACTACGCAACCTACAGTTCAGTTTAGATCGTGAAAATTTCTTTCCTTTCTTTATTTCACGATCTAAACTGAACTGTAAGGGACAATTAGTTGATAAGTAAACTATTAGAACCCCGGGGCATCGAGGGACGACGAGGGATCTCGCAGGGACATCGTGGGATGCGTGCGTCTTAGTTTTAAGTTGCGTGCGTTTAGTTTTAGTTAATCGTAAGATAGTTAATATTTGTAAATTTACTGTAAGCGCATTCTGTACAAAGACACGTTTATTTAACTTTTGACGAAATTAGGAATCTCTCCCCTCCCCCCTTTTTCCGTTCGTCACTATTGTTACTGTCATTGCATTAGAGTAGATTTCCATTGTCAGTGTGTCAAATCGAGGAACTGCAGCCTCGTCCGAAAGGACGAGGTGAGGTTCATGTAGCCCGGCGTCCTTTGTAATCCGACGCAGCGGTTCTTCGGAACCCCACTGTGTTGTTGGGGGTAGCGCCTGGCTACTTGCCTCTAAGTGCTCGAACCTCGATTTGGCACACTGACAAACCGCGACTTTATTTCTCGATATATCCCTTGCACGGCACGATGTCGGAACGCGTCAATAGCTTCGATTCCCTTATTTCGTTCAAAGTTCAATAAACGTGTCTTTGATACAGAATGCGCTGTTAGGTTTGCGAATTGTTGTACAATTATTGTGTAACTTTTATGTTAGACAAGTGTGTCGTTAGTATGAAAGACTGCGTGTGATTGCGACAAACTGTATGATTTGCGTTCGTATGTATTGTATGTATCGTATGATTGTATACATTGTACGTATTGTACGAGTGTATGATTGTATGCATTGCGTGTATTGTACGATTGTATGATTGTATGCATTGCGTGTATTGTATGATTGTATGATTGTATGATTGTATGACATTACATATATTGTATGGTTGTATGATTGTACGTATTCAATGTATCGTATGATTGCGTGAGAGATCAATTATTGTTAACGCGATTGTTGTACGGGAGACAGAGTTCCATGGTTCAATCTCAGATATGCGCTTTAGAGTTAAGATTTAGACTTAAGTTTGAGATTGAACCATGGAACGTCTGTCTCCTTTTGCGCAACCCCGGGCCAAGTAGAGTTAGAACTCGGCATTCATTAAGTTGAATGCCGAGTTGCTTGTATGTAATGGTGGGTGGTTGGGATTAGGGCCCGGGGCGGGTCTCGTGCGTAGTCACCTCCTCGTGGTGAGACCTGGTAATTGATATCGTTTCGCAAACATTAAAGTTTGTGAAACGATATCAAGCTAAGAACTACGCAACCTACAGTTCAGTTTAGATCGTGAAAATTTCTTTCCTTTCTTTATTTCACGATCTAAACTGAACTGTAAAGGGACAATTAGTTGATAAGTAAACTATTAGAACCCCGGGGCATCGAGGGACGACGAGGGATCTCGCAGGGACATCGTGGGATGCGTGCGTCTTAGTTTTAAGTTGCGTGCGTTTAGTTTTTAGTTAATCGTAAGATAGTTAATATTTGTAAATTTACTGTAAGCGCATTCTGTACAAAGACACGTTTATTTAACTTTTGACGAAATTAGGAATCTCTCCCTCCCCCTTTTTCCGTTCGTCACTATTGTTACTGTCATTGCATTAGAGTAGATTTCCATTGTCAGTGTGTCAAATCGAGGAACTGCAGCCTCGTCCGAAAGGACGAGGTGAGGTTCATGTAGCCCGGCGTCCTTTGTAATCCGACGCAGCGGTTCTTCGGAACCCCACTGTGTTGTTGGGGTAGCGCCTGGCTACTTGCCTCTAAGTGCTCGAACCTCGATTTGGCACACTGACAAACCGCGACTTTATTTCTCGATATATCCCTTGCACGGCACGATGTCGGAACGCGTCAATAGCTTCGATTCCCTTATTTCGTTCAAAGTTCAATAAACGTGTCTTTGATACAGAATGCGCTGTTAGGTTTGCGAATTGTTGTACAATTATTGTGTAACTTTTTATGTTAGACAAGTGTGTCGTTAGTATGAAAGACTGCGTGTGATTGCGACAAACTGTATGATTTGCGTTCGTATGTATTGTATGTATTGTATGATTGTATACATTGTACGTATTGTACGAGTGTATGATTGTATGCATTGCGTGTATTGTACGAGTGTATGATTGTATGCATTGCGTGTATTGTATGATTGTATGATTGTATGATTGTATGACATTACATATATTGTATGGTTGTATGATTGTACGTATTCAATGTATCGTATGATTGCGTGAGAGATCAATTATTGTTAACGCGATTGTTGTACGGGAGACAGAGTTCCATGGTTCAATCTAAGATATGCGCTTTAGAGTTAAGATTTAGACTTAAGTTTGAGATTGAACCATGGAACGTCTGTCTCCTTTTTGCGCAACCCCGGGCCAAGTAGAGTTAGAACTCGGCATTCATTAAGTTGAATGCCGAGTTGCTTGTATGTAATGGTGGGTGGTTGGGATTAGGGCCAGGGCGGGTCTCGTGCGTAGTCACCTCCTCGTGGTGAGACCTGGTAATTGATATCGTTTCGCAAACATTAAAGTTTGTGAAACGATATCAACTAAAACTACGCAACCTACAGTTCAGTTTAGATCGTGAAAATTTCTTTCCTTTCTTTATTTCACGATCTAAACTGAACTGTAGGGACAATTAGTTGATAAGTAAACTATTAGAACCCCGGGGCATCGAGGGACGACGAGGGATCTCGCAGGGACATCGTGGGATGCGTGCGTCTTAGTTTTAAGTTGCGTGCATTTAGTTTTAGTTAATCATAAGATAGTTAATATTATAAAAGATATTAATATTATGTAAAGATACTAAACACACTAGAACACAAGAGGAAACCTTAAAGTTTAAAAACGAAGACAAGCAAAAAGTTTATAAATTAATCCTCTTAATTAATATTTTTTGCAAATGAGAATTTGCTCGATACATGGGCATGTGGCGACCTATGCGTCCATTTACTACAAGTTGCGAACATCTAAATAACAGAAACCGCAAGTGGATGTGCGCTTAGCGACGGATCGAGGCGATCACCGAGTTTAAGCAACACAGCGTGCGGAACACAAATATGCGTTCTGGGGTAGCAGACGGCAGCCGCCATCAGCCCCTACTGATGGGTCTAGGCGAACGACCTCGAGACGAGAAATGTGCTGCTGCAACTCCACCTTTCTATATTCTTCATATCTTAACTTCATCCTTTCTTTCTTAAACACATCTAACATCAAATACCAAGTCAATCCCTTCAAGCATTGAAACGCTAGCGCTGCGTAGCGGTAAGTCGGAACCTCCATAAAGTCCAAAATCCCTGTCTTTGTCGCTCGTAGAGCTTTCCTTGTTTATCACATAACCCTAATCGTTAGAATTAGGAATAAACATTTCGTTTACGACACTACTGCTCCGAAGTGTATTAATTACACTTAGAATTAAAACTTACAATAGCAATATACTCTTGTTTGATGTCCAAAAGCAGTGAGTTCTTCGAGTAGAACACGGTTGACTCACGCTCCGGAAACAAGTTTATCGGGATTCGTGACGATCGAGCAAAATTTGAGTCTCGAAAAGGCGTAATAAAACGGTAGAAAAGAAAGAAAGAAAGAAAGAAACATGAATTTTCGAGGGACCGTTGGTTGTTCGTCGGTCAGCGTAGACGCAATAAGAGTAGTTTAAAAAACAGCACGACGACCTCGGACATCGACACGAAAATGGTACCGCGAGAAGGTCTCGCTGTTGTGTCTGATTACCGCTTTACAACCGCAAAAACCTTCTCTCTCTCTCTCTCTCTCTCTCTCGAAAGGTCGTTCTCCTTTCCATCCGCTCGGTGGATTTGGTGGCCAGCCGCGGACCTCCCCTGGCCCTCCTCCACCCGACCGTACAATACCGTACGTGGAAAAATGCAGAATCGGCGCGACGTGGCGTGGCGCGTCCAGCGAGAAAACAGAATCACGTCTGCTCGGTTCCGAGGTCAGAGGAGGAATCACGGTTGACTGGAGAATAAACCGAGGGCTGTGGAGGATGGAGTCCGGGCGCTCGGGTACGCGCGCAGAGATTCAATTACGATCGATCGACCGGCTTCACTCTGGACAAATACCGTCCGCGCGAGATAAGGCGGCTCGTTCCGCTCGCTTCCTGGAGCCGAGGGCTATTAGCCTCGGATACGTTTGATTCATCGAACCGCTTTGTCACGAGACAACGCGAACGCGTCGGATACTCAAAGTCGGAATACGTAAGTACGTACCGTACAGGGCGAAAGAAAGAAAAGTTTGTCCATCACAGTTGAATTCAACACCTTCGATTTGATGAAAATACATGTAAAGAGCCTTGAATTTCAAATTTCTTTTCTTTTCTTTTTTTTTTTTTTTTTTGTTGCATTATATTCTACTCATCGTGAAGGTAAAACTTTTCCAAGGAAGCATAGGTCTATGAAAAATGGCAAAAAAGTTTCTTGACACTGCGGACACACGTGTGGTAACAGCGACTTTACGGTTCTGGGCGCGTGTATTTTCATACGAGCTTTCACCGACATTTGATTTGTCATAGTTGTAACATCAGTGTGAGTCTGAATAATCAAATGATGACACTATTCGAAATATTACGTAATGCAGACATCCACGCGTCCAGAACCATAAAATCGCTGTTAAATGGTTAAGAAAGTCACTTTGTAGTTTAAATGACGCATAAGCTTCCTAGCTTCTTGTTAACAATGTGAAAAAATAAATAAAGACGCGGCAACAATGGATCACTGCTGAAGTGATATTCCTAGCTCTCACTTGGCTATACCTGAGTGAATCGTGACAATAATTTTGTTTGAGTTAACACTCTTCGATCTTTTTAGGTATACCAAGGTTTTCTAATAAAAACTAGAAAATTGCAATCAAGTTGAAATTCACACAGGTGAGTACCTACGTGAAACCTAATAGCAGAAGATTTTACAAATTTTAACGTATCAGTCCACTTATAATCGTAATTTGACTGGCAGTCGAAAATGATTGCCCACCGTCGTATTTCTCTTAGTTTAACGGCACTAAATCCATTAGACAGACTTTGCACAATTGCAACAAACAAAAAGACCTTTTTCATATTTCGAATCAGCAACGCAGAAGCAACGTCTACAAATTTCTCAATCGCTTCAAAACTGACGCACAGTATATTCTAATATTCTCATTACAATTGTTAATTTATCTACCATATACTTGAAACAAATTGATTTAAACAGTGAAAAGGTATTCGCGCAGAGGCACGAGGAGTCACAAAAATATGCCGGAATTTGGATTGGCCGGTCAGAGTCTATCAACGCAGCGTGAATAGATCTCCAATGAGGAGACGGGATAAGATCGAGGGAGAAATAATGAATGGAAAAGCGCGGCGACCACTGGCCCGAGAGTCGGGGCACACCCGTCGCCGGGCACCGAAATCACGATCGCGCGGAGATCAATCACTCACATCGATATCTGGGAATGACACCCAGAAACGAATCTATTAGGCGATCGATAACCACCGACGCCGCGTTCTCCGAGACGCGCAGGCCCCCTATCATCGGACCCCATCGACATTCTTTATCGACGCGATAATAATTTATTACCTTGTCCCTCGTTCCGGTGTCCGATCGTCCGAAAGCGCACGTACCGCCATGATGCAGCGCCAAGCAACGGCTGCACACACTTTGGAAGATCAAAACGTTCCTCTCGATCGGTTGACATTTTTACAAGGAATGCCTTTTTCTCCGTTGCATCCTCCCGGAGCAGAAGAAGAAGAAGAAGAAGAAGAAGAAGAGGAAGAGGAAGAGGAAGAGGAAGAAGAAGAAGAAGAAGAAGAAGAAGAAGAAGAAGAAGAACGCGACGATCGGTCGGTCCCTTATCTTTTTACAATGGGCCG
This sequence comes from Melipona beecheii, assembly GCA_032399605.1. NCBI lineage: Eukaryota > Metazoa > Arthropoda > Insecta > Hymenoptera > Apidae > Melipona > Melipona beecheii. The sequence goes on from JAUCMO010000463.1 coordinate 2,634,325, forward strand.
AGGCGAACGAAGTAATACAAGCATCGGGGCCGTACACGCGGCGACGACTATTTTCGTAAACGAGAAACCATCGGGGCATCTTCGGTTACGGGGCACGATCGTTATTAACGTAACCGAAGGAGCCGCATTAATGATACGTAATATAGAAATACAAAAAGATACGTTTTCATCTCGATAATCATCGGCGCGCGATGCAACCGGCCGGAGGTCGTCGCCGACGAGCGAAGAGAGGCGGGGAATACGAGTTAAGCCGGAGCGCGCCTCATCTTCGTAAATCGAGGTCTTCGACGGGTCCCTCTCCCGCGAGACGGCCCCATTTCAATATCCCCGGCTTCGTAAAAGCAATCGCTGATTCACGGTGTAACGATCCAGGTGTATGAGATTTGCACCTTGCCGGGCCTCACGCATCGCGCGTCCGGCTAACCAACCCGGGAGGAATCCCCTTTCATTTCGGACACACGGGGGATGTGCAGTCACGAAGATTAAACGCTACCGGTCAGCGCCGGAGAAAAACAAGACGCGGAGTAGCTCGATGTTACTCGGGGCCGCGGGAGCGGGAGAAAAAACGCGGCCTCGAAAACGACGCGAAATTGTGCGTGCGCCGAGCGTGCGTTCTGCTGAGAAACTCCTTACGTCTCGATACGTAACGTGGAAATCGCGACGTGTTTGCGAGACATTCCTTCGTTACTGTGAACAACAAATATTTCGCGTTACATCAATCGTTAAAATTTTCTTTCGTTGTTCAAACCCTCGAGATGAAACAGTTTGTGCTACGACGATTGTGCCGTAACGATCAAACTCTTCAAACGAAGATTTCGACAACGGAAGGATATTTGTATAGCAAGGATATTCGTTCACAACTTGCATTAATTTTCCGAGTTGGCTGAGACAGACCTTGTGCATGCAGTACGCACTCGACTATCGCAAAGAACGTGCATAGGATTCGTCGCAACATACCTACAAAGTGTAATACGTTGAATGACATTTTGTATTTAGCGTCATTTCAACCATATTTTTGAAAAATTCGATAAATATCCCTTTCGCGCAGCGTGGAAGAAGGAAACGTAATTATTACAATCTCGTCGACAGCTACTTCGAGTTACCGAGTTTAATCGCCTGGTTTCTGATCGAATCGCCGGAGATGGCAACTGGCAGCTCATAACGGACCCAAGGATTCCTGTTCGCTTCAATCGCGCAAACGAGCTTTTTTTCAAGACTGCGTCGCCAGTACGAAATTCGAAAGTACGACGGAGAGGTTTTCTCGATCTATCAGTTTCGTTCGACTTGGCCGCTTCCCGGAGGCGTTCGAAAGATAACGGTGCAGCTCGCGTCAAGGCAAAAACTTAACGCGTGCAAGCTGATTACGATGGAACGTATGGGGGGAGGGGGGAGGGGCCGAGCTTCGGAGGTGTCCGCGGGATGGAAGAAGCCAGATTCCAAGTATTACGAGTTTCGCGTAAGGTCTCGAAGGACGAGCGAGCAATTTCCATTTTCTTGCGGTTACCAAGGCGAACGTGAAGATGGAGGAGAGGTTTCTTTCTTCTCTCGGTCCCCTGCTCGCGTCGCCGTTTAGCCGACCGCAAAATTAGCTGCGAGCTGTTCGAAAGGTCCTTGAGTGAGATAAAACAGCATCTTTTTTTTTTTGTCGATGCAGAGACAAGAACGGTTAGAGGTTGCCTCCTCGCGGCTGAATGCTATTTGCACGGAGACGCGCAACCGATTACCCCGCTCGGTCGACGCTCAACGACCCCGAGGAATCAAACTGCGCCTGGTGGTTTCGCTTCCTCTACGCGTCGTCGTTTCCCAGATCCGCGGGACACGTTCTCAATCTCGATCGTCCCACCTTCACGTCCGGCTGCGACAACTCCCAGTATATTCGCGAAATGCCGTCGTGACGTCACAACGTAAGAAACTATCGATATGACGAGTTTACTCGTCACGAGGAGATGGTGGTATTTTTATGCGTTTGCGCAGGTAACACTGGAGAACCATGTAAAATAATTCCACGAGTCACGTTCTCGAAAGTTACAAACTTTTATGAGAAATCCGTGGCAAAGTGACTAACTGTGACGAGCATATTCGCGCGAAAAAAGTAGTTGCCATTAAATTAGTTTGAGTTAAAATTTTTTGCGAAAACTGACTAACATATTCGAAACATTCTTAAAGTATTTTTTGTAACAAGAACAAAGTAAAAAGAATTGATTACTGTAAATCATAATTCTCAGCAATTACGAATTAAAATTATCGAATTTTCAAAAAAGAAACAAACCACTACTTTTCGTTGCAATTCAATTCAATTTTAACACTCCGACTCGTCAAATTTGTTTTCTCATTTTCGCAATTGCGCGTCGTCGATTGAATACCGCGAGACAATGCGTTCCTTCTCCCACAACTTCCGGCTTGGGAACTAATCAGTCGTCTCTTCTTTCCGATAACGAATCGGCTGATCGGTGTCCGCGGTTGTACCAAATCAAGCGGCATAGTTCCACGATGTCGATCCTCGAAGGGTCCCCGACGAAAACAAGATATACTATAGGTAGTATGGCGCGAGCGTATACCGGCCTACGCCGGTGCTCGTGACGTTCGGCGAGCTCGTGTTGGTAGATTCGTGAAACGTCTCGAGGCGCTAACGAAGCTGCACCCTTTCGCACCCTTCGGTCGGCAATGGCACAGGGAAGATGCAATGTTCGTGCTGTTGCCCGGTGTATCGAGTGGGAGTACGAGAGGGAAGAGGGAAGAGGGCAGATGGTAAATGTAAACCGATGGAAGCAACGTTCATTAATTAGTCGCGAGGCAGTAACGTCGCGTCGTTGCCGCATCCCCCGCGGTGACACCATCGGTTCCCTTGCGTTCTTCCTTCCGCCACTTTACTCCTGATCTCCGCTGTTCGCCCTCCTCTCCTCTGGGAACCGTATCAGCGCCTTCGTCGACCTCTGACCGTCGCGCTTGAATTTAAAGGACCGGCAATTCCTTTTCCTTTTTCTTTTTCTTTTCAACGAAAAGTAAAAGAAGTTTGTACATATATTCGTCTCACTGAAAGGCTCAGAAGCAACTGCTCCGAGGAACTAGGAAATGAAGACTTTTTTGCCATAAAATTTTATTCATACGCAAACGTTTCAATCGATAGAAAACAAATTACAGACGCGATCGCCCGGTACCAGACAACGCCACTCCTACTCGAGGTCTATCCCACGCCCCCTCACGAATCACGTGACCCAAATCGACCAATCGCTAATTTTCGTTGCATCAGCGTTGCACGCTGAAGAGGCCCGATTTTCTGAATTACTCCCTCAGTGATAAAATATACTACCTATTGAACCTTATGCTTTGAACGATTGCTAATTAGCGCGCACAAAGCACGCAAAAGTGCGACTTTTGCGAAAGTTAAACTGTTGAATCGACAGGAGTGGAAAAGGCCGGGTCGCGCGTGACGAGAGCGCGTTCGTTAACGAACGAGAAAGACGAGCCAGCGACAACAGGACAGCCAGCACGGAGGACAAAACGGAACGAGCAAAACGGAAGCTGGGTCCAAAGGGCGCGAAGCAAATTGCTTCGCGTGGCGCTACTCGGGGATAACTCGAGCGAGTGAAAGAAACGAGCGACACTCTCGTAAAACTCGTCACAATCCGCGGTAATCCGGTGGTGCTAGTTTTTCTAAATAGTTGGTGACAGTAGTAGTCAGCCAACCACGCACTCCGTTTTCCTAGACGTTTCTTCGTTCGTAACTCACGCGGGGATGGTAGCTATTACCTCGAGGTACCTATTACGCGTGCCCTCGTCACGAATGAATCGACGAGAATGAGTTTATTATCGACGGCGCGCGACTAACGAACGGAGTAATGTCCCTGTGGCTCTTTCGGTCGTCAGACCGAGAACGTTCGTTCCTGACGCGAAAATTATTTAGCGAGGAGAAAAAATGGAGGGAGATGAAGGGAGACGAGAGGAGAGAAGGCCGGAAATCGTAGGCCAGAGAAGAAAGCGAGCCTGGTTAAAGATCGGTGGGTTACGATTCGAGGGGGCATTTATCACGGGGAGAGTCGCGTTCCGCGGAACGCGCAAAGCTCGCGCAGCGGATACTTACACACCGCTGAAAGCAATTATTCATCGAACCGGGGCGAAGAGTATACGCAAAGAGAGCCGGACGAGAGCCGGTGCGTGTCCGGCGTGTACCGAATAATCGACCAAGCGAAAATCGACTCGGCAACGCACGCACCGGTTACATTATACCTTCTTACCATGCGCCCTCCCACCCTTTTCTTTCACCGAGCCTCGTAATCGAGTTCTCCCCTTTAACAGGCGCTCACCTAATTAAGTCACCCGCGGTGTACCCTGATTTATTTGGATCGTGAAACGAGAAATCGTCGGTCGATCGGCTCCGACCCGGGATAGTCGAATACCCCGTTACGAGTTCCAAGGGGCATTCGATGTAAGCTTTTTGGCCGGGGCGGAATCACGCGGATGCTCGCGGTTCGCTTCGACGAACGCTCTCGCGGCCCGACACCGTGTTTGCACCCACCGGCCACCATGTATCTTTCGCGCGCAACGTATAATGCATGTATCGTTCTGTGCGGTACCCTCGATAACGCTCGTCGACCATCGAACCTGTTGTGTAGGATCCGCAGCCTCCTCCCCGCCATTCAAAATTTGCCATTCCTTCCTTCCTTCCTTCCTTCCTTCCTTCCTTTCATTTCATTTCATTTCGTTTCGTTTCATTTCGTTTCTCTCTCTCTTTCTTTCTCGATTTCCTTCTTCGAAGCACAGATGGTGGTTTCGGGCAGGCGAAACGCAAGAGAGACGCGGAAAGGAGCGAGGCAACGAGCCGAATGGAATGTCGGTGGTACGGTGCGTCGGCGCGCGCGATGAAAAATGCCCGGGGCCCGAAGGCGGTACGTGCCCCTCGGAGAGTGAGCGAGAGAGAGAGAGAGAGAAAGTGAGGGGGGTGGAGGGGGACCCGCTGCGAAACGGCTCCGGATATCGATTCAATAAATGCCTCGGTACCTCGGTGCCGACGGGGCACACGAATCCTCACGTCGGTTGCCTCTTCTCCTCTTGACGTCCAGACGAAAGAAAGAATAACAGGTTCGCGTTGGTCGTGGTGTTCCTCGCTCGTCGGACAGATCCTTGGGAACGCGAGGTATTAATTGGCAAACTAAATACGGTGATCGGACAATCGACGGGGGGAAAAATATCGGCTTCTGGATTAATGTTGCCTGCCAAACAGATCTACTGCCTCTCGCGTGATAGCCTCGCCGACGCTTTCTTATTCGCGTCGTGATCTTTACAACCTTTTCTCTCTCTCTCTCTCTCTCTCTCTCTCTCTCTGTTGTCTCCAAATGTCTATTTTCGGTACATGGAAAAACCAAGCGTTCTCGAGTGATCCTTTCATTTCGAGAATCGATCGTAAAGCCACGAGAACTTCCCCGTGCGGAAAGGGGCGTTCACGCGAGACGCTGGAATTACATCCATCGGCGAGATGAATCGCCCAACGAATTCAACTTTCTACGAGTCTGCTTTCTGTTCCCTCTCGCTCTCTCGCGTACGAGGAAGAGTGTTTGGAACGAATACCGGTGCACGGATCGGTAAATCAAACGACGAGGAACGCACACAAGTGAGCCGGGCCCCTGTTACTCGCGTTACGACTGGTCACAGAGCGTCTACTTTGCTGGAGGATTCACCTCGATCGGAGACGAGGTTTCAGCTCTAGGCACTATCGATTCGAAAAAAGGGTGATTTAACGCGATAAATAAGGATCGGCTGACACGAAATACTTGGAAACTCGTGTAATATTAAAAATCGAGCAGGACATTTTAGAAAATAATCGAAGGTGTTTCTCCCCCTCCCCCTTCTCTCTCTCTCTCTCTTTCTCTCTCTCTCTCTCGAATCCGGTCGAATCGATTTCGTAACGGGTACTTTGACTTTCTGCAATCGGCCAGGCTGAACGAACGAAATTTCCGCCGAAGGGCAACACGATCGAGGAGCGTGCGATGACCGAGCTGGGTAATTAACTCCCGAACGAATTCGCGTTAAGGCGTGAAAACACAAAAGTCGTTCGTAACCTCCGGACGTTTGTCTCAGCCCTTTTCTCTTTTTTCGCCGAGGTAACCACCGTGATTCAATCTCGCTGGTCTTTCCGAGCTGGACGTTCGCGAGCACGCAAGTGGAAAGTTTGCTCGAGGCCGCGCCGATTCGTCTCGCGTGCGCGCGGGAAATATCGTGCTTTCGTTTACTTCGAGAGGGAAACTTTAAGCGCAAGAACAAAATTAACGGGGGGTGACAAATGCAAAGGTTGCTTCGACGAAGCTCAAAAACGGAAATCGTGACGAAAGGCGGAGGACAGTTGCCCCCTGTTAAAAATGCATTATGAACATAGCTGCTTGTACAATAGTTACCATTTAATTAATCTCGCGCTTGCTTGCACAGACAACTACCTATCTTCTTTCCTTCTTTCCTTCTCTTAATTTTTTTTAGAAAAAAGCGTGTTTGGATTGCTAAACTAATTCTATTTTATCAGTCTCACATAGTCATGCTTGATCTGTGTCACTTGTTTATTTACGTCCTTGATGCCAAGTATATGACGCGCAGGACAAAAATTGTAGAGAAGATGACATAAAATTAAGGGAAATAAAAATTGGCCAGCTAAGGTAAACATTGTTTTAACGATTCAAGCACGCTGTTCTCAAAAGAAGTAGAACAATTGCATTATTACCCAAGATGATTTTTATCTGTGAGTGAAATTAAAATTAAACTACATCGATTCGATCGCTTGACACGTCGTTGGCGGTGGAAACTTCCAATTTTCCTCGAAATGAATTACAGAAAGTTAGATCGACGCGCAAGATGGTTTCATCGACAGTTTCACCGAGAATATTCTCTCGAGAGGCAAAGCACCGTTGTTGTTTTCAGACCCTCGGAAATCACACGACGCGGCGTTGAAATTTCACACACGGAACGCTCGAGACAGTAACATAATTCCAATAAAAAAAGAAACGAACCTCTCGATCGAGTCGCGCACGAGTCGTTTCCCTATGAACTTTGTTGCCCAACGTCTACACCCTTGCCTATTCCTACACGTACAATACCTCTCGCATCTCTCCAGTACGCTATCCAAGCTCTATCGAGCGTGTGTGTATGTAGAGATAAGCGAAACTTATCGGGAACTTTGATACCGCGATAGGAAAAGGTCAAAGACGAATAATTTCCGCGTTCCTCTGCCCGCGGGATCGCGGCCACGCGAGATCTAAATACGCTCGTCCGCGTTGGCGCCGAATTTTTGTCGAGAGGATGGCGTTTCGCTTTTCACGCTGTTCCGGCTCGCCGGTAGGTAAACTGGTGAAACGCAGGATCAAAGGGTCAACGAAGGAGAAACGAAGGAGAGAGGGAAACGGAGAAAAGGGTCGTGCGTACATGGAGGAGGATGTAGGAGAAATATCCGGCCGCGAAGCGGGAGACAGGGCCGAGAGAGAGAGAGAGAGAGAGAGAGGGAGAAAGGGAGAAAGGAAGGAAGAGAAGAGTCCTCTCCTCGGAGGGTTTATGGTGGAGGTGAACAAAGCGGGTGGCGGTAACACGGCCCGTACGCAGAACTTCTCGTGTTTATGTGTCTACGGCTGGCCGCGAGTGACACTAATTAATGAAATAATGGCATCGGGACCGACGCACTCGCGAACCAAGGTGTCGAACGTCTCGCGGCGGGGCGTAGGCGGTTATTTACGCTCATTTGCTTTGCACGCTTTTGTCCCCTTTTGTCGTGCTGCCTACCTCTCGCCCGAGCCACCACGTTCTCCTCGTAACCCGTGCGACCTCCAGCGCTCGCCAACGAGCCTTCGCGCTCCTCCGGAGCTTGATAATTCAGTTTCGGACAGGGGTTGGAAACGGTTGACGACGTCGCTGTTTCGATTCTCGAAATAACGTTGTAATCGTTGTACACACGTTCGGCGCCGGTTTTGTTTCTATGTTCTTCCAATTTTATTTCTATAGTTACTTTTCGAGGTATAATTGATTCTATTCAAGGTATAATTTATCTGCAAGTATCTACTACCATAATCACAATGATTTATATTGTAATGACTACAAGATTGAACTGCGATAAAGTTACGAACGATCAAAATTTTAGAAAACAATTCGCGGTAATTGAGTTTTAACTTTTAGAATAGATTCGTCAAATTGACTGAATGAAATACACCACTTGAACCGTAACTGATTTTACTGCCGTTGTTGATTTATGTCTCAGAAAATAACCGTTACAGAACTGATACAATACCCATATGAAAGAACAGAAACCGAAATCGATATCGAAAGCTGTTGTTACATTTTATCACTGAAAGTGATTTTAGCGGGAGTAACCCAGAAAATCGGGCCTCTTCACAGGTGCAACGTTGATGCAACGAAAATTAGCGACTGGTTGATTTTGGGTCACGTGATTCGCGAGTAGGAGTGGCGTTGTCTGGTACTGAGCGATCGCGCCTGTAATTTGTTTTCTATCGATTCAAATGTTTGCATATCGATAAAATTTCATGGCAAAAAAGTCTTCATTTCCTAGTTGGAACAGTTGCTTCTGGGCCTTTCAGTGAGACGAATCGTGCAGTTTTTTCCAATTCTCATAACTGTTTCATTCAGAACCACACGACGGTTATTTTTCGAAAAGCATTTCAATTATCGATTTAAAGTCCCGCGTCGTCGATCTGCTTTCTGAATTCTCCATTTCCCGACTCTCCGCGATCAGAGAGTAGTGAAACTCTCAATCGAGAAACTCGATAGGCTCCGATTTCACCAATATTCGTAGCGACAAGATATCGGAGATTCGATGTCACTGTGTCCGGACGGTTGCTGTCCTCGCGAAGCGCGCCTTTCCTCGAAGGCGTCAGGATCGGTAAATCCACGGCCGGAGTCGGTGCCGTCCGCGACGCGACGAATTTATCCAATTCCACCGGGTCCCGAAAAACTTTTAATATGTCTGGGATGTATCTACCCACTCCTCCCGTTCCTCTCACCGATGTAGCCCAGGTAACCGGATACTTTCTGATTCCTTTCGCGAAGCGCCCAAGCCGATCCCGATAATTAATTGCGCGGAATTCACGTTCTGGCTTCGCGAATCTTTCCTTCCTCGTAGCCGTCGCCGTCGGCGTCGTCGAGCTCCAATCCGAACCTTGTCTCGGAGCTTGCGACACCCATGATTCAACTCCGATACGCGATAGATAAAGCCACGCCACATTCGCGCGGAATGAACATCGCTCGCGGAACTTTTTCAACGAGTTGGGATGAAAAGCACAGAGAGCAGGTGTAGTTAGCTATTTAGTTGACTGTCAGGGTTGAGTGCACGTGACATGGTTGTCCTGCTGACTAGCATTCAATTCGTTTCGAGCAATTATAATTCTCAATGTTATTCAAATTACGTAATTATTACTAGACCGACGAAATAAAATTATTCGATTGAGTCTTCTGACACCCTTCAATACTTTGAACATTTTATCACTGAAAGTGATTTTAGCGGGGGTAACTCAGAAAATCGGTGCAACACTAATGCAACGAAAATTAGCGATTGGTTGATTTGGGTCACGTGATTCGTGAGGGGGCGTGGGGAAGACTTCGAGTAGGAGTGGCGTTGTCATATCAATAAAATTTCATAACAAAAAAGTCGTCTTCATTTCTTAGTCGGAATAGTTTCTTCTGGGCCTTTTAGTGAGACGAATCATACTGGGGTACAAGTCGTGCAGTTTTCTCGCACATTTGAATATTTCGACGTTTCTCGCGGGCAAAATATTTCCACCAAAATCTCTACACCGTTTCTACGTCTAATGCTTTGTAGTTCGAGATGATATATAAAAGAATTGCAAGGTACTGACAAGGTTAATTAAATCCGCTAGTCAACTTTTAGTGATGTCCTCAGTCGAGCAAACAGCAAATTGCACCGTAACCTAAATCTCATTATATTTTTATTTTTTAGATTAAGAAGTTGGGAGAGTCTTTCAAGTCACGTTCGAAAGTCGCATCAAACTTGGCGCGAACGTCGAAACCTTGGTTGAAGCGAACCGTCATACGTCGATCGTGGTGAAATTGGTCGTAGCTGCTGTTAGTTTAGTTAGCAATTCCGCATAATTTATATATATTTGCCCGGATCTATCTACCTGTTATTTCCTGCCGTTAACCCGCAATCGGCGAATTACTCGGAAAGTCAGCAAAGTCATCTACGATACAGCGAAAACAGAACGGTAACCGTTCAAGCGTCGTTAAATCGCTCGAATTTCGATTTTTCCACATAAAACACAGATAAAAATACAGATTTACGGCGCTTGCTCGATGGAAAGTTTAGTTACAGCTGGAATGCCCCGGCGCACAAATGGATTCGAGCCAGTTAGCCTGCTGCAAAACGCGTGCTTCGGCCTGCCAGTTGCCAACAAACCAGGCGATAATCACATGCCGCGAGATAGGAAGTCCAGTCGATGATATTGAGACATCCGTGAAGGCCCGTGTTCGGGTTCACGAGCAGCTCCGCGAACGAGAGAGTTCGCCGTTTTCCACGTAAACAGGCAGCTTAATAGGCCAACGATTATTACAAGTTCCTGGTCGGGATTGGAAACGGGTTTTTCCACGCACGGGCGTGGCGCGGATTTTTTTTATCAGCCGAACTAATAACCCTAATCGAGGAAACGTTCGGTTGGAAACTTTCGCACGAACGAGCTGCGAAAGGAAGGATCCGCGGTAACGTACATTGTACGTACGAGAGAGAGAGAGAGAGAGAGAAAGAGAAAAAACTGCACGACTTGTATCCTAGTACGATTCGTCTCGCTGAAAGGCCCAGAAGCAACTGCTCCGACTAGGAAACAAAGACGACTTTTTTGCCATAAAATTTTATTGACGTGCAAACTGATTTGAATCGATTACAGATGCGATCGCTCAGTACCAGACAACGCCACTCCTACTCGAGGTCTAGCCCACGCCCCCTCACGAATCACGTGACTCAAATCGACCAATCGCTAATTTTCGTTGCATCAGCGTTGCACCTGTGAAGAGGCCCGATTTTCCCGGTCACCCCCGCTAAAATCTCTTTCGGTGATGAAAAGGTGCGACCGTAATTATTCGCAGATGCGAATCGTCTTCTCCTCTCTTGTCCGCGGCGGAAAGATTTTCCCAGCGCGCGTCCGTCGAAACGTATTTCCCCCCATTGAATCGGCGCGCCGGTTTCGTCCTTCCGACGACGGTCCCCCGTCCCCCGTCGGCAACGGCCAACGTAACCGAAGAGAAGTTAAAGTCGCGATGCAGATAGTCGGTTAGAGACAAGTCGTGGCCGCGCAAAGAGAAGCGAAGCCCCCGAAGGAGGAAGCAAGAGGACGAGGACACGACTAGCGGCACGTTTGAGTATTCAAGTCGTACCGTATCATAAACTGTCCACCCGCGGCCCCCCTCCTCTTCCTCCTCGTCCCTATATCTCTTTCTATAGCTATGTTACCGCGTATGTAGCTACGTATGTCCGTCGGTCGGTTTGTCCCGCGGGTACATAGTCGTCCGGTACTGGCAGCGGTTTCACCGCTCCCCCGGTAGCCCCGCTGGAAAGTCATCGTACCCGCTGCCTTCTTCGAAGGACGCTCCTGGTTTTCTCTTGGCGTTGCGCGGCTCTCGTGTTGCGTACCTCTACCAGGCGAAGAGGAGAACGAGCGAAAGACGGACACGGTCACGGGAACCGCGGATACGGAACGTTTCGTACGCGACCAACACCGACCACGTCGAGTCTCAGCAACCGGCAACGTTCCCGCGATATACGTAAGGATGTAATGGAATTCGCGAAACAGCTGCACGCGAAACGTGGAAACCGACGTTGAGAGAGAACTCTCAAGTCGAAGAGTTGCTCATCTTTCCAGCCAGCGGGTTTTTCTTTGATTTTGTCACGAGAGAGTTTCCGCGAAAGCACAGTGAGAAGAATCAACGCAGTGACTGCCACAGTGATCGTGAAATATCTGACATTTCTGTTCTCAGAAATGTTTTATAAAACGTTATTGATAAACGTGAAGAACTGGATAACGCTATAAATTGAAAAATGCATAGCATTTCCATTATAACGGGTAATAGGAAATTAGAAATATCTGGATCTCTTAGCCAACGGTACGAACAACATCTCCACAATATACTGGAAATATACGCGAATAACGTCCGAGGCTAAAATTCGCTAAATACATAGCTGGATTGGAAACGTGGAAACCGATGGTAGAGAATTCCGTCGGTGGATCGCTTGTTTTTCCACCGACTTGCTCGTTTTTCTTCGACTTCATCGCGAGAAAGTTTCGCGAAGATCTAGATTCCAGTACGATTAAACGGACGGTTATCAGTCGCTGTCCTTACTTTTTGCTCGGCGATCCTCGGTTTTACGTTCGAGAATCGCTCGCGTTAGCGTCCTACGATTCCAGTTCTTGCACGAGTATCATTAAATTCCCACCACTGCCAGGTAATCAACATCACGCAACTGACGTTTTTCGCTCGTATATAGATTTTATGCTGCCGGTCGACCGAACGATTTTTACGCGACCGCGAAAACTGATGAGCTCCGTCACGGAACACTCTCGGCCAACTCTCGCAAAACCCGATCTTCTCACATACGACGCTTCTATCGATCGGTAATTAGTGGCACTCTCCGTAAGACGATAGCTCCTTCGGTAGCAGCGCACCAAGTACCATTAACATCTTCTCGTTATTTGCAACACTTCCGTCACGTACCTACTTAACCGTACTCACTCTGCGTTCGCAAGAAAATGGTCGCGTGGCGCTATCGCCGCCATTTGCAGCCATGGATTCGTTGGTAAATCGCGCGCCACTCGAGGAAAAGTTACAAGAGGTTACAAGAGAAAGAGAGAAGAGAGAGAGAGAGAGAGAGAGAAAGAAAGAAAAATCGAGACGAAAAAAAAGATCGGCATTAAAAGAGAGAGGAGAGGAGTGGGACGAACGACTCGTCTCATTAAGATGCTCCACCACGAGAATTACGGTACTTATCGATACGCGAAGCGAAACCCGATCGTCCGTGGCAGACAATGCGACCAAGAGTTTCATGCCAGGAACTTCGATCGATCTCTCCTCCCGTTTCTTTCTCCGGGTCCCGATTCTCTTTTTCTCCGGGGCGCTGGCCCCGTCTCGCTCCCTCGTTCGGGACTCGAATCCGGCCTTCCTCGTCGAGTTCTCGTTATTCTTACCGTTCCTCCTCGAGCGACCGCAGCACGACGAGGCCACCGCGACTCTAATTAACGTTGACGGTAATTAACATAAATACCAGCGCTTCCTTGCTAGGAGCTGGTCGCGACTCTGCGCTGCAACGGCGCGATCCCCGCTCGCGATTCCGTGCTAATCGTTTACTCGTCCGTGTTTCTGATTTCTCCCCCTCCCTCCCCCTCCCCCATCGGTCATATACCCTCGCATCGCTCTCCCGATCATTTGCCTCCTTTTCTTTCTTTCTCTTTTCATCCGGACGAGCACCACTCACCTGAAACAGAGAAAATAAAATTCGAATTAGTAAAGAAAAAAAATCGATGCGTTACGCGTGAAAGTGATTTTAGCGGGGATAATCCAGAAAATCGGGCCTCTTCAGGTGCAACGCTGATGCAACGAAAATTCGCGATTGGTTGATTTGAATCACGTGATTCGTGAGGGGGCGTGGGATAAATCTCGAGTAGAAGTGGCGTTGTCTAGTACTGAGCGCCTGTAATTTGTTTTCTATCGATTCAAATGTTTGCACGACTTGTGCAGTTTTTTTTTTTTACGTTTTAGATCTGTATGTCTAGAGTATTACTGAAAGACCAGACTGTTTGAACCTTTTGGAGACGAATTTTTAACGTTTGTGTTATTTGCAAGCTTTAGATAAATTCCGAACCAACTTGGAAAGTAAATCGGAATTTGGAGAAGTAAGGTTATGCGTATCTTGGAAGATTTCAATTGTGGTGGACAAACGTATTTCAAAAGGTTAAAAAAAGAATTTACGTTGAATTCGACAAATTCGCATCGTGTGCAAAAATTATCGGTACATCTCCGATTTCGTCCCCTTTCACGACTCTCAAAAAAATTTCACCTCGACGGTCGATCGATGCCATTCGGTGGAACACCCATCACCGTTAATCGGACTGGATCATCGCAGCTTCTGCCGATCGAGATCACTCGTTGGTAGATCGATAGCGATAGGGAAGAAACGCTTCTTCCCTTGACCCATTGCCCACGCCGTCCACGACGATCGATAAACGTGCTCTCTCGCATCTATCGCGATTACCGGCAACGATGCGCAACATGTCGTTATGCGAAACATGCGTGCAGAGAGGCGAACGAGTAACGAGAAAATAAGAGACGGCAAGCTCGTTGGTAACTCGGCACGGCAGGGCTTACCGAGTAATAAATACGACACAATACGCTGTCTGTTACAGCTGGTAACGCGACCGTTACGCGACCGCCGCGCCACGCCGTGCCGGTTCTCTCGCCAATAATCGATATACGTGTAAACATATTCCACGGTATCTAGATACGCACGGAAACACAATTCACCGTTCCCGCGCGGGGATTTATCGCGCTGCAGCTCGTTTCACGGACAAATCGGCAACCGTTATCGCGCTGGCCGCGACTCGGACCGCGACAAATTTCCCAATTCCGATTACAGTCACGAGCTTTCCCGTGAAAATCAATCCCTGCGTATTAATCTCTACGAACGAAAGATCGGTCGTTGGTTTCATTTGCTACTCGTGTTCGTGTACGTGTGTACGTGTGTACGTGTACGTGTGTGTGTGAGACACAAAGAGAGAAACAGGAGGAAAGAAACACGATTGAAACCGCTCGATCGCGTGCTTTCGACTTTGCCGATCTCTTACGCTCGGATAGGTTAGTGGAAGCGACATTTTTCAGCTCGCGCTCGCTTCGAGAAAGATGTTCCCGCGTGGTTTCCCGCGATCGCGGACGCAGACGAGGCGGACTCGTTTCGGAGGCGCGAGAAAGACGAAAGGAAAGGGGGAGGACGAGGATCTCGCGAAGGTGGTCGGTGGAGGAAGGAAGAGAAAGCGAGGGAGCACCGTGCTACAAAGTCAGAGCGGCGGATCCGAGCGTTCGAGGCCGTCCACGTAGTGGCTCTAACATGGCTCATTAGCCTACAGCGTCGCTAATGAAAGCTCGTTACCCGGGTGCATGCATGCCCGGGAGAAGAAAAAGAAGAGTGGGAGGCAAGGGTGAAGGAGGCAAGGGACGAAGAACACGAAGAAGCGCCGCCGGGTGGGGAATCCCTCCGGTGTATTTTGCACCCGGTGACTTAGTATTCGCAGGCCGCCCCCGCGAGTGCTGGCCATCGACGTGGCTGCCTTTAACCGGCGGGACGCTGACGACGTGTGTATATATACATATATACGTGTGTATATATATATACACATACACGTATACACGTATACACATATACACACGCGCGGTCTCTGCTCGCGACGCGCTGGAAACCTTATCTGGAACCGCGGATCTAAGTTGATTGGGTGTGAGGTACAAGCCACTCTCTCGCGCCCTCGCGTCGAAGAACCGAACAAGGCCGAGGACGCGGTAACCTTCGACCAGCTCCTTCTCCCACAACGGCAACCACCACCTCCGTCGTAGCCGTCGTCGTCGTCGTCGTCGTCGTCGCCGCTGCTGTTTCCTCGGGTCCACGTATTGCCTCAACGTTTGCGGTCGATCGATGCCGAATGTATTTATCTTTGCCTCGTCCCCAAGCTTCTGCACGGCCGTTCGGTTAATAGGGAAGGACGCGTCGTCGTGGTAATCGCGTCGCGCGAACCGGAACGCCGCCGCGCCGCCGTAAATTCCTACGGCCGCGCTACTAGTCGAGCGTGCACGGCACGGCACGGCACGGCGCAAGGCACAAAACGCTTCCTTTGAAAATAGATATTGACCGGTAGACGTTGGAGCACAGAGTAGGAGAGAGAGAGAGAGAGAGAGAGAGAGAGAGTGGATGGAAACGCATCCTCGCCGGTGGTAGAAGGGCGGAGCAACCTGTAAAAGCTTCGTTACCCCTAATGTCGATTCCCTCCGGGATGAAAGGTGCCGACTTTGGTCCAAGAGGGTTGGCCGCGGATAGCTCTTTACACCTCTGCCGCTTTATGACTGCTAAGTGTACCCAAATCCCATTCCGCGCCATAAAATTCTTCGAGGCTCGGACGGTCGCGCGGCAGGAGGCAAAATGACCGCGGGTAGTCCGCTATATATCGGTCGCGTATATTGGTACCACCGTGTCTGCCGATCTCGTGCTCTAACTCGATAGAGCCGGGATAGTCGTCGACGCGACGATGGCGGTACCACCTCGGTTAACTTAACTTAACGTCGTACGATCCAACGATCGCCTATAAAATTTGCAAAATAGCGGCGACACTCGCGATCCGGAGGACGTCCGTCCGGTGTAATTTGTAGCCGGCCGGTGCAATTGCATCCGCTCGATGTCCGAGCAATTATTTAAAATCGACCGCGATCAACGCCTCGTTAACCCACTTTTTTGCCAACGCCAAATTTCTTTTTTCTTTCTTTCTTTCTTTCTTTTTTGTGCCGGAGGAAACAAACGACGACGACGACGACGACGACGACGACGACGACGACGAAGAGCCACGGTGGTTTCGTCCGTCGATCCATCCAGAGGAGGAAGAGAAAAGGAGAAGAAGGAGCAACGAATCGACGCGAGGAACGACAGAAAATCGCGGGGATCGCCGCCGGCTCGGGAAAGAAACGCGAACGAGAGGACGCGTCGAAAGGAAGAAGGGTAGAGGACAAAGCTGGCGGAGGAAGAGAGGGATCAAGCCGGAGGAAAGAGCGCGCGCGAATCCAACGGATACGACCGTGATACATCCTCGTACCTATATAGCGTCCGAGACGTTATTAGCCCGGTGAATCGCGCGAGCTCCTACCATATTATTACGCGCAAAATGGCTCATTATTATCATTATTATTTCATATTTTCTGCGCTTCATCGAGGCCCCGAAACCATCGGCGAAGCAACAAAAAAGTCCACGAAATTAATATAAATAAAAGCTCTGAACAGGGGACGGTTCTTGATAGGAAGGATCGATGAAGAATGCCCAAAGATGCCCAAACGCGAACGGAGGACGAGGTTGAAACGCCGCGGACGTACGAGCCACGGAGGAGAAGAAGGTGGAGAAGAAGCAGGAGGTGGATAAGAGGGACCACGAAAAAGTTTCTTCGGGAACGAAAGACCAAAGACGAATAACACAGGTATACGGCGTACGTACGCACGGGAAGACGCACACGGACGCACCGCCGCCGTGTGCACTGCCACCTCTTTAGTATGTATGTATATACGTACGTAAGGAAAAGGAGGTGGGAATTCAAAGACGTCGACCGTATCGCTGGCTGGCGTGAGACGTCTAGCCATTGAAGAAGAGAGAGAAAGAGATAGGATAGCGGCGACGGCGGTGGCGGCGGTGGCGGCGGCGGCGGCGACGGCGGCCGATGGCGGTGGCAGCAGCAGGTAGAAGGGCGAGGGACGACCGGTATTAACAATAATTATTGGTTCGAGCCCCTCTCCGTCCGCGATCTTTCGAATCTCAAGATCACAAGTGAGATCAATTATGTCCGTCTGATTAGCCCAGGCCTCCGATCGGTATACAGACGCGAGTATTATACGGACGAGGCCTTCTTTCTCCCTTCTCTCTCTCTCTCTCTCTCTCTCTCTCTCTCTGCTTTCTCGCTCCGGATCCCACGTGTACACGACACGCGATACACACAGTGCTGCTTTTCTCCTTCTTTCCATCTCACACGGGGGCTCTCTGAGCTCGTTTCCTCGCGATTTCTTCGCCGCGTCCTTTCTTCCTGATCCGTTCGTCTCTCGCGGTAGTCGCGTCGTTGCAACGACTCTTCTTCGGGTAAAATCGCCGAGCGAAGGACGTTGACGTCTCTCTTTTCGAGGTTGAGCCGAAACGGTGAAACGACTCCCCGGTACTGTGATCGTACGTACGCGCGAGCGTCGGCTTGTCGTCGTAAAACACCTACGGACACCCGCGGTATCGCACGATCCCTCGGGGTCCCTCAGCTCGGATATATTGGCAAGAACGGGACTGGAAGTGAACGCGAGCGAGAAAAAGAAAGAGGGACGCGTCTTCTGCCGAAACCGCAGAGTTTCCTTCCCGTATGCGGGGCAAAGAAACACGTAATAGGCAACGTTAAAGCATGACGACTTGATTACACCGGACGAAGACTGACGCGGAATGAGTTTAAGAAATTATCTCGTGGAAGAGGTGTATCTCCCCTGCGTTCCATCGAGTTCAGGTAATAATTTTCTCGTGGAACTTTCAAACTGGCGTGCAAAAATTAATACGCCCGGGAAAAAAGAGCGGCTCGACGTCGCATTTGCCCATGCCCGTTCCCTTTATCCTTTGCGCAATTAACCGTACGGGATGAGGAGGTTCGCTCTACGGTTCTCCAGAGGAGTCGAGAGAGTCCCAAGGTCTCTCTCGCAGGCTGTCGAAGAAACGAAGGAATTGTATGTGCGCGCGCGCGCGCGCGACTGATCTCTCCGCGGGGTATTCGTTCGTCCCTGATACCGACCGTTTAACGCCTCGAATCGAAAGATCTCTCTCTCTCTCTCTCTCTCTCTCTCTTTCTGTCTTGCTCTCTCGGCCTGTACAGTTGTTCCACGACGAGCGGTAAACAGGATCGTTGCATCTAGGGAGGACGATAACCCGAGCCAAGTTACACGCACGATAGGTGTAGGTGCGTATCGTAGATGAGAAAAAAGAGAGAGAGAGAGAGAGAGAGAGCGGTAGGAAGGTAGTTTGCAAAGTAAAAGGTATCCACCTTATCCCATAAATTTCGTTCGGCGATAGTTTACGAGGCGGCACCGCCCCGTGTCATTATCGCGCAGAGGAGAAGCACCGGTTCGCGTGGAACACACCGCATCGATCGGACTCGTTCTCTCTCTCTCTCTCTCTCTCTCTTTCTCTCTCTCCCTCCCTCACCTCGGTGTAAACCGTTTATCGAATTTTTCTAGCAGGACCGCTCTCCCCGCGCTACGAAGACCCGATCTCGCGAGCTGAATCCTCCAGCAGGCCAGTTCTTCCAGTTCTCCGGCTAGACGGGTCGACTCCTCGGCCTCTTTCCTCGCGCGAACCCCTTCTCGCGTCGCGCGCTGCTCGCAACATCGCGACCGTTTTCTCCCGCGATTCCTAACCAACGAACGACCTTCGCGCTACCGATAAGCGGACCTTGACCGTCAATTAACGTGCCGAGACACGCCGCCACGAGTTCGTTCTACGAAGCAATAGCATTCTACGCTTCGAAGAAGACGCCGAGTGCCGCGCGTAATCGGAAAGGATACGACAGCAATTTGCTGGAATAGAGGAACCTTGAATAACTTACTTATACCACACCGTATTTCGACGTTTCGTCCTCTGGTTGCGCGTCAACGAACGAGCCGCCGCTGGCCGAAGGGCTTCGAGATTGTCTCGCCGTGGAAGCAACGTGGCGACGTTATCGCGTCGCGACGTTTCTCGCGGCAGCGTGCCGCGTCCTCTCATTCACGAACGCGTTACCCACCACCGGCTCTGTCTGTTGGCCAGCTTTTTACCAACAACTTGTCACCCGGTCGATTTGTCTGGCAATTCGAGAAGAACGAGAGGAAGGGGAGGAGACACGGTTGCGAGAAAGGGTTGCGAGATAGGCGGCCCGGAGCCAAAGGGAAGCTGGCAAGGTCTAGAGGCCACGAACGAGTGACTCTATCTGCACGCTAGTAGGACATATCGGATTACGTGTTTTGCATCGGTCGAAAGAGAGAGAGAGAGAACTCTGGCGGACCGGCAGAGTGTCCCTGGCCACTCTCCCGGGAGTAGAGGGACGAAGGGAATCTCGATTCGCGCGTCACGGGCCGAACAGAGAGAAAACGATTTCACCGGGTCTCACGGCCGAGGGTAACCGACGAAGATGGAATAATTATAGAGTGGCGCGAGTTGGCTGGCCGTGGCTGGAGCGAGATATCGAATTTCTGCGAGCTCTCCTGCGACGATATTTTTTTCCACCGATTGAACCTTTCTTTCGCTGTTCCCCCCGCTGGCACGGGGGGAGGTGGGAGGGGGGGGAGAGAGAGAGAGGAAGCGACCGCGACCGCGCGACGCCAGAAGAGGAGAGAGAGAAAACCGGAGAGACGGTATCGCGCGTCAGAGACCGAGAGACCGTGAATCCGACGAAACGCACCTTGCCGAGGTGAGAACGATTACGCCTCTACTCTTCTATTCTTTCTCTTCCTCTTCCTCTCCTTCCCCTTTCCGCTGCCAACCCACCGCCGCTCTTCCACCTTCGCTTCCCTCCCCCCCCCCCTCCTACCGTTTCGTTCTTTTGTAAAGCGAGGTTATCCGAAGAAGCTCGCGAGGTTATCCTTTACACGAGTTCCTCTTCTCTCGACTCGCCGTGGAGATCGAGGCTCCCCTGCCCGGGTCGCTCTGACATATTTATCTGGTTCCTCGTTCCCGCCTCTATGAGAATTTCCATCCTCCTTTTTTCTTCTTCTTCTTCTTCTTCTTCTTCTTCTTCTTCTTCTTCTTCCTCTTCGTCTTCTTCTTCTTTTTCCTCTTCGTCTTCTCCTCGTCGTGGCCCGGCACCGTGGATCAGCCACGGGTATCACCGCGTCCGTATAATGCCCGTGCACGTTGCATACACGCGTTGCATATACGATACGCTCGATCCCCTTTTCCTCTTCCTCTTCCTCTCCTTCTCCCAACCCCTGCCCCTGCCGCTCCCCCCTCGCCGTTTCCCGCCGGAGAAACGGTGCCTTGAGTATATAACGTAATAGCAATTTAATCAATAAAATAAGAGGATCGCTTTGCCCGAGCGCTGCCCTCCGAGACTCCGCAATAATTACAACAGAGAGTTATGAGCGGCTATACTTGATTGGATCTATACGCGCTTCTCCTCTCTTCTCTCCTTCGCTCGCTCTTCTTCTAGCCGGTACCTCTACCTACCTACCTTCTCCCCTATCGTTCTCCCTCTTTCTCCCTTTTTACCGGGACTCTCACTCCCCTTTGCTCTCTTTTCCCCCTCGTCGGTCGGATATCTCCACTTCTTTGTTCCCTCTGCTCGGGCGAAGGAGGTCGGCAAATGAGAAAGATTTCGCGACGGCGTGCTCGAAGGCGCGAAGAAGTCTCGACGCTGGACGGTAGTCGAAGACGAAGAAAGTACACGCGCGTGGGTAACGCCTTCGGCGAATTAATGAATCCGAGGAACGAGGAAGAGAGACGGCCACTTCTGCGCGCGTACGCATTACGATTACAAACAATATTGACGGAATTGCGATTTATTGCGGGTAATTATTAGTTCTTGATTCCGCAGAATTCTTGATTAATTTAGAGAACACACGCGGATTGATTGCAATTATCGCGCACGCCTGTCCGTTCTTTGAGAGGGCACAGTGTCGACTAGAGTCCGATAAGCTTTGGAATCGAACACGAAGGAAGAAATTTTTATAAAAACTTCTGGCGGCTACGCGACGTGTCAGCTCGAGGTACGCTGATTTACGTGTCTGAGAGACAAAATGTTCGCTTTATTCCTCGATTGTCTACACTGTTAGCTACGCAATCACACTGTGAGAGAGTAAATTTGCACCTTTTCGCTTGATTTCGAATGATTTATGCAAAACGAACGCGAAAGATGAAAACAAAAGTTGGTGTTTGTATCGGTGATCGAACTGATTTCATTACTTGTCAAGTCGATTGAACAGACGTGACAAGACATAGCGTTCTTGTTGAAAAATCGTGAGCAAAATTGACATCTCGTACGTGTAGACTTGTTAACGAATACAGAAAGAAAAGAAAGAAAAATAGTTTTATTTATTAATTTACGAATTGCAACCTAGAACTGACTGAAGAAATATATTTTGGTGGAGAAAAATTCTGTATCCATAGCGATATGTGTTATAAAAATGCAAACTGGTCATCTGATTACGCACTCAACGTAACAACGTACTTGTACACATTACAAAATACAATATTCCGTCACTGTTGTTTCACTTTTGGAAAGATAAATGCTGCAAGAATTTCCTCGGCTCCACCTCGGCCACGTCTCCGTCACACATTATTAATTAGCAGCAGCTAATGAACCAGTCGAGGTTGCTTTTATTCGTCGACCTCGCTATCGAAGGTAGCAAGTTGACGAGATTGCAAGAGACGAAAGAGCTCGGTGGGAGGAAAGGAGACGATGACCGGTTCGACCGTGTGTAATTGACGCGTCAGGTGGACGCAAACTAAACGCAAACCGCAAACCGCTGCCAATCGATACACCGCGATCGATAGCGTAATAACAACGATGCGACTGATGTCGTCTCGCGACTGAATAAACAGACGGAGTCGTCGGTCGTCTCGTTGGAGATCCTGCTCGACCGGAAGAAGAACGTCACCCTCGGGAACGGAATTTGAATTTGCGAACCTGTAACACACACACACACGCGCGCGCGCGCGCCGGACTACGTGGACTAGAAACGCGTAAAGTTAATTAGCGTAAAGTGGGATAGAGTCGAACGGGGACGCGATCGCCTTGACTGTTACTTATAGACGCAGGACTATCCTTTACGGTGCAACTAATTGACTTGCGGTACACCGCCACGAGTTATGTCACTATTTATGCTAGACTCGGATCGGACAAGCGTACACGGCTCTTGGAGAGCGAAAGAGAGAGAGAGAGAGAGAGAGAGGGCGTGTTGCGATAATAAACGGGTAGCGTTTCATTAGCAACCGCTAATACCGTACACGCTAAGTTCAGCATAGCGTAACTATCAACGGTTGTAATACACCGGTCGCTGATAGAGCCACGAGCAACCGACCATTAAGAATGCTCACGAGAAGAGCCCAACGTTCGTTAGCGCAGCAAGCAACGCGATCGATGCAACGTTGACGCGAAAGCTGTGTCACGCTTCTTCGCGCTGTTCGCCGCGTTCCGCGAATGCCTCGATGCCTTCCCGTTCGACGGATCTCGTTCGACAAATCTCATCGTTTACCGTTCGTTGCGAAATCGTTTAACTTTCGTCGACGACCAAATATTCAGTGAACACGCGCGATTTAACTGCTTTTCCGAGTCTTTTCTTTTTTGTAAATCGAAATTTTCAAAAAAATGTACGTCATATGATAAGGAGTTATGATAAAAAAAAAATAATGTAACGAACGTGGTATATACTACTACGATAAAATGGTAATCATTCAACAATGGTCAGAATGCGCTTTAATACTTTTACGACTCGACTGCAACTTTGTGGACGTTTAATTTCGTTCTTAAATAAATTCGTCAAACTTTTACGCTTTGACGCTCCTCGCGCGACTTTCCTTTGGCCATTTTATTGACCCTTAAACGTCAGAGTTAAAATTCGCAGGCAAAAGTTCAAGAAATTCCAAGAGTAAAATGGTAAAAAAGAAAAAGATCGTCCTCTCTGTAGAGAACAAATTACGCGAGTCAACGAGGAAGTTGACCATTTGCACTCGAGATACTTCTCCCATACACTGTCAAAGCAAGAGAAAAAGTCCGAGCAAGTGCAACTGGCTGAAGAAGAAAGGCTCGATCTCTGTACACCGATCGATCGATTCCTCGACCATATACGTATATTCGTTTAGATACTGACGCGTGCGACGTGGACGATCGTAAAGCACAGAGACAAAGCGGAAACTAAGTGCGTACTCGCCTGTTACTCGCGTCGTGCGTTTACAGCGTGCGTTGAAACGATCCGGGGGTCGTTGGCAGTAAAAAACGCGCATAAAATCACGCCACGTGGAAGACGTCGTAGACACCGAATCCAGCGGCAAGAGTTCCATACGCTAGCGAAAATGATGTCGTCGTTACACCGCTTTACGGCCGATTTGCGAGAAAAAAATATCTACTTCGAGGAAGCTGCGAACGACGATTGGAGACTCGCGAGAACGTAAAAGTCAATCGAACTGCCGCATAATTATTGTTCCGAATTAGAATGAAATTGATCTTTTCCGTGCGCTTGTAGCGACGCAAGGAGTCCCTAACTTTTTGATTAGAAAGTGGCTCGCTAACACTGAATATTGAAACTGTTATAATTTTGAGAGAAAAAATAGGTAAGAAGGTACCTTTCTTCTTGAATATGCTCTAAATTGTCATTCCAGTATGTTGGAAATTTATTAAATTTCCCCTTACAAGTGACCCTGAAAACTTTTCATACAATAGAAAGTCATTTAATCCTCAATTAATTTAGTCAATTGTCAAGATGACGGAAAAAAATGAAACCGAGATGAAAAATTATTAGATATCGTGCTTCAAATACATTTACAATTCTTCTCCACACTGTTTGCAGTCTGCGTATTTTTATAGCTCCAAATTATTTTCATTGCTCAATGAAACAACGAGACCGCATAGTGTCACTCTCAAAAGCCCTCCAGAGTGCTTCACAAGGTGGACAAGTTGGCGAAGATGGATCTTCCAAACAAGCGGGCAGAGTTGTTGAAAAAGCGAGATGACAGACAGACGGGCAAACAGTTCGAATTGTGGAGTACCGACGTAAAGATCGGGTTCGTACAACTGTGTTAATCGATTGCGAGTTTATGCCCGAGCAGCAGCACGCTGCACCGCGTGGCAGTGTCGGGTTCGCAATCGCGAGCAGCGGGTATAAATCTAGGGTGAAACGGATCGCCGCGAGTGGTAACCGACGCCGGGGCCTCCGATCCTAGGCGTCCGGCACGACGTCGCGAGGCTAATTGACTCTTGCCACGTTGCCCGGGAGTTATGTCACCACTCCGCACCGTCACCGCCGATTTATCGCCCGACTTACGTCCCGGCGAGATTCAGTTTCATCGTTCATTCCCGTTTCATCCCGGATCGGTCTCTCTCTCTCTCTGTCTCTCTTCCCTCTAGATACGAGCCGGAGCGCCGAGGAGCGATTTCATCGAACTCGGACAGGGAATTGGTAGCGAGGATAGGGACGAGGTAGGAACGGCCAAAGGCGCAAGAAAAAAGAAAAGAAAAAGAAAAGGAAGAAAAGGAAGAAAAGGATCGAGTCGCTGGAATACGATATTACGAAGATTGCACGAGAACGGGCCAAGAGAAGGCGGCTCGAATCGGTATAACGCGTAACAGAGAGGAAGGGAAGAGATAAGAGGTCGTCGATGGAAGAAGAAGGAAATGCGTGAGATTAGAGAAGGAAGGGTGGCGGGCCAGGGAAGGGCGAGAGAGGGAAGAAGCGAAGAGAGAGAGAGAGAGAGAGAGAGAGAGGACGCGGAGGACGACCGGCGACGAAGGGCGAGAAGGGATCAAAATTACCCGACACGAAATTCCTCGCTACCAATCAGCGCGGAGATAATTAAACGAGGGGAGGGTACACGGTGCGCGAGGGGAGGAAAGGAAAGGAAGAAAAAGAGGGAAGGAGGAAGATAGGATCGGAGGGAGGGGCAGGCGTGGCCGTTCTCGAGAATGATGGAAGCACCGGTAACCGGCAGAAAACGACGATGGGGCCGCCGATGTACGAAATGAGGAGGAAGGCCGACGCCGAGGAGGAGATGAAGAGGCGGAAAAGAAGAGACGGGGAAGAAAAGAGCAGGAGGTGGAGGACGATGACGATAATATATATAATAACGCGCAACGGTGCAGCGGTTGGGGGATAAGGGGATAAGGGACACGGGGATAAAAAGGACAAAGAGCGAGGGGCGAGGAGTTGCGTAAGAAGCGCGCTCCGCGTCTCGCAGGTCGGGGTCGTAGCCATCGCGATCGAACCTGTTTCGTTTGTCTCCTCGGTGTGCCGGAGTTCCCTTCCCTTTCGTTTCTGTATTCTCTGGCCAATAAACAGCGCGATGAAACGCCCGAAAGACCGGGAAAACCGTGCTCCGCTTTATCGGTTTGTCTAGAAATTAATTTAGCGTCTCTTCGTTTTTGGTCGAAGCGAAATCTCAGAGAGAGAGAGAGAGAGAGAGAGAGAGAGAGAGAGAGAAAACAGAAAAACGACGACGACGCAGACGACGAGAAGAAAGAAGGAAAGATAAGAGAGTACGCGGTCCAGGTACAAACGGAGCTGGCAAATGGGTTACGGTCGGCCAAAAACGTTTCATGTTTCCGTCTGTTCGGTGTCTCACGATCACCGGCATCGCGGCAGTCGGCCTCTGTCTTTTCTCTTTAAACATGCCTAAAAGCCTAAATATTTGAGGTTATCCCCCGGCGACTGCTGTAAACACGAGGCCGGCATTTACGTTTCCTTGGATTCCCTCTTTTTTGCCGGCCGCTCGGCTCGATCTCCCTTGGCGTCGCGCTCTCGTCGGTTTCCGTGCGGCTACGCCCGCAAACATGACCCACGAGCCCGCTCGGTTCGTTGACACGCGACCATCCAGCGAAACGTTTCGACGAAGACGTCGCTCTCCGACGCGCGAACTCGCCAAATCGATCCAACGTGGCCGTTTTCTGTTAGGATTGAAGATGGAGGAGAAAGACGAAAAAAAAAAGAAAAAAGAGGAAGGCGTCGGCGGCGTCGAAAAGAAACGACAGAACTCTTTGATCTCGGTCTGAATCTCCACGCGTCTCAACGTCGGATCGTTTCTTTTTTTCTTTTCTTTTTATACCCTGTGTCGTTTATACTCTCGCGTTTACGACGAACTATGGAACAATCGGGCCCGTCCCACGCCTCGCCGTGCGCGTAAACAAAGAAACGGCCGGATTAAGGTGAAAACGGCGTAGCGAAGCGAAGCGCGTGGCTTTTAGAGCTACCGGAGTTTCAAGCGCGTTTTAGCGCGTTTAGCGTGTAAATTCGAGATGCGCGCGTCGACGACGAGGATCGAGCCGCCGACCCCGAAAAACGTGTTTTCGATGTCTGGCGAGATCCAGGTAACACCTCGTCGCTAACTGCCACGACTGTTTTCACCTTATCCTCGCGCGGCCTACACATCGGCCGGCCTCGCCACCGCGTGTTTCTTTAATTTACGTTTACACCCGTCCCTCCATAAAAACGGGAGGGAAAATGGAAGGCCGATGTCGACGCAGAGCGGCTCAAAGGGAGAGCAGTCTTCGACGAAATAAAAGAGGGCTTCCCCGGTACTGCGCGACTGGTATCGAGACGAGCGGCGTAGATGAGCGGAGAATTATAAAAAAAAAGAAAAAGGAAAGAAGAAGAAAAAAGGAGAGAATTTGCAAACGCGAGGGGAAGCTTCGGCGTGTCAATCGACGGCGTTTGGAGAAAGACGTTCGTTGCGAGACGCGACAGGAGAAGGGAGAGGACGGTCGAAGAAGCGAGGCCGCGTTTCGTTCAATGCCACGGGGGCCCCCGGCTCGTTTCTGGACGAAAGCGTTTACCGTTTGGTGATTTATGCGCGAGTGGCCGATACGTCGACACCTTACGACAGCTTACCACTCTTCCCTATTGCTTCACACGCTCGCCATTCCCAGTAATCTCACGACGTCTGCCAGGCTCACTCGTCCGTCGCGGCTCGAATTTGTCGGTAATTACGTTAAAGCCTTTTTAACGCTTTTTACTCGACGAGGCGAACGGCCGTGGTAGATAAACGGGCACCGAATTGAAATATCTCGCCACTCGGCAGCCTTCCCTTATCTCAGGGATTCCACGTTTCACCGGTATAAAAGAGTCGTTTGTACAGGGACCATAGACAGTGAACGCCGTTTTAACGCCGCATTTTCTCTCTCTCTCTCTCTCTCTCTCTCTCTCTCTCTCTTTCACTCATCTACATCCTTTTCTTTCCTCTCTCGCGCCACCGTTTCGAAACGATCGGTCGATCTCGATCGATGTCTCTGTTGTATCTGTGGCGCGCGAGGCCAAGAGATAGATGCCAGCGAGCGAGAGAGCGCGCGCGTGTCATCGATGCCGCGACCGAGCCGTCAGCAAAGAGAGAACGTGGACGAAAACCCACTCAGAACTGACCAGTCCTCGCCGGCATCCGATCTATCCTGCCCGTCGACATTCTCATGCCACTGACATTATCGTCCCCGTGGAAATCTCGGCGTGCCGCGCGTGCTCCTCATCTTCGCGCGTCCAGCGCGTCGTAAACGCGTTGTCCCCGCGCGAGCCGAGACAAACAAATCGCGCCATCGCGAATCTTCCTCGGTCTAAACAACGACGAGATGGGAGAAGACCGGTCGAAGAAGGAGAGAATTCTCGCTACAAAACAGCGACAAAAGCGTATACACGTTGATCGAATCATTTTGCGATCCTGTTTGTTAATTTTGAAGTAGAATCTTTCTTGAATTTCCTGGTAACATTTCGACAAGGACTAGGATTCCTCAACTACGAGTTCCGAACACTGACTAGCACAAGCCGCGAGTGGCTGCGCGCCTAGGCGATCCTAGGCGATCCTACCGATCTCCGACGTTTAAGCAAAAGCAGAGTGCGGAACACTGCTAGAATGGGGATGGGCCGTCCATCCTAGCGAGGATAGTTACAACAACAAGCGTCTGGAGTTAAAGGGTTGCTGCCATCAGCCTTCCACTAATGAGTGACTAGGCAGTGACTCCTCCGAGACGAAACGCAACTCAATCCTCCCTTTCTCACTCTCATGAGAACCCCAAGTCCGTTCGTCCTTCCAAAATCACCCTTCCTTCGAACCCCACATCTTTTTTGAAACTTTGATTTTTAACAGATCAACAGAAGAAGCTCGTCTCGATGTCCAAAGTGTAATTTCAATACGTGATTATTCCAGTAACGTCAACAGATGCCGTGTATATATCGCTCGTAATGAAAGCCACGTCTTTGGGGGCGGTGCGACAAAATAAAATTCTTCTTTCTGTCATTCCATCGCAATCGATACGAACTTCACGTATCACGCGGGAACAGTCGTAAAGTCACGCGAAAGGATGCGAGTAGAAACAACCTCGCGTCACGTCGCGTCGTAACGACTCTTTTAGGCTCGATGCAAACGTAGATTGATCGTCGCCCTATACGTTTCTTCAAAACACATACGCTTCAACGACAATCTATTGCAAACTCATCTGGGCCATTTTTTGGATTTGAATCTCACGCTATCACGCGGGAATCCCTAGGACTATCTGTTGAACTTTATTCGTGAAGGTAAAACTTTGTGAAAAAAATGGTCGTAGATCGCGTGCAAGCGGGATCTCAAAAAATGACTTTGTTTAATAAGGAACAATCCCCTCCTCCCCCTCCCCTCGACGCCCGAATCGTTTGTAACGAGCTTCAAGACCCCGTCGCGATACGTTCCGTTGGCACGCAAGCAGCGGTAAATCATCAATAAAATGTTGCAGAGCATCGCAACCGCCGAGTAACCGTCCGCAGTCCGGCAATAATAATTACTCGAGCTGCGTGAGTTATTGCCCGAGCGTTATTCCGATTACGCAGAGGGAATTACGCGAGTGAAAGCGAGCGGGAGAGCGCAGCCGAGTCGGGCTTACTTGGCGACTCTCGGTTAGCACCGAATCGAAGCGCACGAATCGATCCATTATTTATGCGAGTCGCGTCAACCGCGCATTTTTACTCCTGACGTTGCTCCTGGATTGAATCGACGTACCGTCTTGCCCGCTTATTCGTCTAATCGCGACCATCCGCCGCAAATCGTAACTGGTACATTTATTTTTATGGTGGATCGAGCTCCGACTCCCAGCAACGCCAATCGACTGCAAACTCAAATTTTTTGATCAATCTTTTATTACGCTGGAACCGTACAGATAATCTAATGCAGCCCTTCTAATGCAGTTCGAGAAATTTGAAATATCTTTTTAATTTTTTAAACAAAGTGAAAATCTCTTCGTACGTTTTTCCTGAGAATTATGATTATAACATTGATCTTGGAAATATAATTGAATATAAAATTTCAATCGTACGAAAAGGTGCAACGCTAATGCAACGAAAATTAGCGATTGGTTGATTCGCGAGTAGGAGTGGCGTTGTCCGGTATTGAGCGATCGCGCCTGTAATTTGTTTGCGTATCGATAAAATTTTATGGCAAAAAAGTCGTCTTTGTTTCCTAGTCGGAACAGTTGCTTCTGGGCCTTTCAGTGAGACGAACTGGGATACAAGTGCAGTTTCTCTTTTCTTCTTCCGTTGTTATATTGCCATTCATTGTTCAATTTTCATTTTTAAACTAATGCAAACATTCAAAAAAAAAAAAAAAAATCCAATAATTCGGCTTCGGAGAATAAAACTAATTAAAATTTTAATTAAGTACGAAAAGAACAATGTATTTATTTCAAGAAATTATTTTTCTCGAAATCTAAACAAATCTAAGCTTCAAATTTTGTAATAAATCAGCCACGTTCCATAGAAGAGATCAGAACGTTCAGTATTTCTTTCTCACTGTCACCGTTCCCCAGAAAGAATTTTCATTCTTAAACTGGTAAATGAAGAAAGTGCAAAAAAGTTGCAAAAGAATGCAACATATTGTCATTCCGCGTGGCGTCCGCGTGAGCGTTATGTCCGACAAACCCAAGCTCGTCACCTCGCGTCTGCCGCGAAAGAAGCCTGTCAGGGTATTCTCTCAAATCGCGTCGGAACGCGTGACGAGCGTCCGCGAAGAGAGCTGACGAAAAATGCAAAAATCCTGCGGACGGAAGAAGAACGGAGGTATGTTCTCGTCGCTCGTCGCTCCTCGTGGTATCCTCGAACGCATTATGCGTACGAATGCAAATTCCCGTTTGGTCGGCCACGAGCGAGCGAACGTTTATTTGTCACGCAGTGGCACGTACGTGCATACATACACGCGGCACACGCTCTCGGATAACTCGTGTACCTACGCACGATACACACGTGCTCTCGACGGTTTCAGCCCTTTCGATTCCATTCCACGGCCTCGGCCGCCTCGGCCGCCTCGGCCGCCTCGGCCGCCTCCGCCGACGACTCCTCGTGCTTCCCACTCTTCTCTCCTCTCCTCTCCTCTCCTCCCTCGCGTTGCATCCGCTTGCCTCTCGCACGAATTTCCACCGACCTAGACGACCGTGTACCCTGCCACGATTATCTGCCACCGTCATCTCTCGGGCTCCGTGACTTTTGTCCGGCGTATCGTGCGCCGCGGCCAGGCACATGCTGCCTGTCGACTGGTATTTTTCTGTCAATTCAGTACAACTGTACTCGACGTTCTTTAAAACAAGCGTACGCTCGACCGCGTGGTAGGGAATCCATTGACCCGCGCGCTATCGTCGCAGCGGAGTTATTCGCGCGCGACGCCTTACCCGGCCGCGCGCACTCCGCTGTTCTATGAAAATGCAAATCCCGTAGGATTTACGGTCGGACGGGACGCGGCGCGCAGCGCGATCGCACACCAATCTCGGAATTTACGCCGTTTGCGCCGTTTCGCCGATATGTAGTTCTAATTGCTCTCGAGATCGCGAGCCAGCGAGGGACGGTGAGAAAGCGAGGATCCGAGATAGCGTGGCTGCGCCGAGTTCTGGTTTCCGCATAAGGATACCACGACGAAGCGTTGTCGCGTTGTCGTACCTAATAACGAGCGGCGTGCGTTTCTTTTCTTCTTTCTTTCGTTTTCTTCTTTTTCTTTTTGTTTCGTAATCGAAACAAAAAGTGGTCCTCGTCACATCCTCCTCATCGACCGAGAAGCTTCGCGTTTGCGCGTCCGATAAATCGACCAGTTTATCCGTGAGATTGCAATTAATACAGCCAGGCGAGTTACACAGCCACGCGTTTGCGGTGTATTCGCGATCGTCGATCGTGGCTTTATCGCTTTATAGTCGCGTCAAATGGCAGGGAGAGTCGATTTTCAGGACTTAACCTACAAGCTACGTTCCAACAGTCTGGGCCCAAAACGTAAACAGGATCGCGCAGCCTTCGGGCCACTCGACGGCTCGGCAAGTCGGTCCCAAGTTGCACTAAACGCGTACGACTTACAGAATACAACTGGTTTAATCTTGTGGAATATTTGATAAGTAATTGTTGTAGATATACCACTGAAAGTTTATTATCGATCACTAAAATGTAACATAAATCAACAACATTTATCTGCAATTCCTGAATAAATTAGCAGTTCACGTAATTAGCATAAAAAAATCGATAACAAAAAACATCTTGTGGGGATTCTTCTCTGATATTTAAGAAAACATATTTCAACGTGCGAACGTGACCGAGAATAACACGTAACTGATTACGATACAAAGAGATAATAAGAATCTAACACGAGCGCGACCGTAATATTTACATTTGGCCCGAACGATGTACTACGAGCCAGGCCCGTCGTAATACGTTTTGGCCCGAATACAAGAGTACGAGTCTCACGCGTATCCATAGGTTAAGGGGTTAACTTTGTATCTATCATTATTAGTTTGTTTCACATTCGTGAATACTTGAATCTCTTCTGACAGTTGAACCACGCGTGATTTCATGACGTTTTATGTATTATTGTCGCGACGATGCACACTATAGGTTGAGATGTGAAGTTTGACATTGCGTCTTTGTATCAATTCTCCCGCCAATTATATCTTCCAATTATATATTGACGTATTTATATAATTTTGTTATATTTATGTAATTACACGTTTAATAGCTGTCTTCAAAAAAATCCATTTTCACGAACGTACGTAGTTGACGAATTTCCTTTTACTGCCGAAGGATTTTCATCAACCGTAAATAAAGCAAGTTCTTTTCAATCGATCTATATCGTCGAGTCTCAATTTCTCAAATTCCACGGATACGTCTAATGAACGTCTAACAAATCATCGTTACAATTTCATGAAATTTCAGGAAAACCCTTGTTAAATTGCGCAAAAACGCGATGCATCGTCGCCTCGCGTGTAACCGAGCCCAATTAGCCAGCGATTGTATTACAGGGAAAATACTTAAAAAAACAAAGAGATACAACGAGAAAAGGGAGAGCCCCGACTTCCCGTCGAATCTCGGCCGTCGAATCTCGCGATCCGCTCGCGCGCGGAAAATATAACACACCGGCGAGCCAAGCACGTGAACGCGGAAGCCGCCTGTTACTCTATGTACGCGCTCCGAGCTGGTACATTAGGCGTGTCAATAAGCTTGGTCTTTTTTCGCGGCGGTCGAACGAATTCGATCGCCTCGATAAACCCGTTTTATAAATCACCTAAGCAGCCCGGAATGAACGGTTTCGGAATCGTGATTATCGCGTACTGCTTGTTCGAGGTTTTCGTTCCCGTGCCGCTCGCGATGCGCTCGTAGACGCCGCAGGATGAGTATTAGGGGCAAGTAAGTAGCGGCTACCTAGACAGGATGCGTCCCCGTCGGAGGGTGAGCGTGCAATTCATAAATGATTGAGCGCGGGGAGGGGACGAGGCGAGGCGACGCGGCGCGGCGCGGCGCGGGAGCCGCGAACGCAGGGCCCCGCCGGGCCTGATGCAAGATTAGGAGGTCCTCTCACCGACCTATCGCAAGATATCCCCTCCCCCTCCCCCTCCCCCTTCCTCCTCCTCCTCGACGACGAAGCCGCGTGTTACACGTGACAGTAATGGCATGTAATCCAGCAACGTGCGCGTTCCCTCCAAGTCTGGATTTAAGACGGAAAATCCTTCAGCGGTGTCGCTTATCGCGCGACCGATCGATCGGACCGCCACTCCCGTTCGGACGAGATTTCCTACGAGCGACATCCTCGACGTTGCAGATTTCTTTTTTTTTTTTTTCGTCAATTTGCCGAATGCGATTTTCGAAATATTCAACGTATTCGCGTCAGGCGAGTTTCTACAGGGCGGATGATAGAGCAGTTACTCGTGACAGGAATGGACAGATCGCGATACATAGACGGATCACGTTCAGTTAGATGAAACAGAATCGCGCTGTTCCATCGTGCGCGAAATTTGTTTCTCGAAAGGATCAACGTGAAGGAAGAAAGAAGGGGGCGAAAAGAAAAAGAGGAGATAGAAACGAGGGGAGGGAAAAGGAAGATACAAAGTGGCGCCTGCGAAAACGGTCGAAGGATCGAGCGAAACGAAAAGCAAAGATCGGGAGAGTAGAGAGGAGGAGGAGGAGGAGGAGGAGGGGAAGGGTGTGTGGAGGCGAGGGAAGCAGCGGCAACCACGAGAGGGGGAGCGAGAAGGCGGAAGCCGCGCGCCCCCGGCCGACAAAATGATCAAAAGGCAAATTTCATACATTATTTTCACTTTAATGCTACCGTATCGCAATTTATGGGAGGGCCGGGATTTATGCGGGCGCGTATACGCACCACAGGGCCTAATCTGTGGGAGAGGCCCACCGGACGGAAATCGTTGCCGGGCTGCTCGAGAGCGCGAGCCGGAGCGAGTCGCAGCGAACACGGCGAGCGGCAGCACGCGCGCACTCCGGCCCCGGATCGTAAAGAACTTTGTATTAAAACGTTGTACGTCCCGGATCGTTTATGTCAACAACCTCTGAGTTGTGTGCGGAACGCCTCACGCTGCGATGTTAGAGTCTACGCTCGGCGCAACGCTCGCTCTGGCCCCCGGGGCAACTCGATGGGGAGGGTGCCCGCCGCATCCTCTTCCTCCACGTCCCACTTGCCAACGTCGATCCGAACCGTTCTCGATCGATACAGTCACCGACACCGCTGTCTCCGCGGTCTATCCACGACTTTGAGCAACGTCCCCCAACGTCCGGGGGAATTTATTACGAGTAGAATTTTCCATCGATGACGCTGTTTTTCACGTTTACGAAATATTTTAACGAATGAAAATGACGAATTGGTCATCGTTTCGACCATTCGTGGTAGTTGCAGCGTAGACTGATCTTTTTTGTCTTTTCGTCTCTTCCAATCTCGCAAGAGAGAGAAGACGACAACGACGACACTTCCAATCTCGCGAAACTCCGCCGCGCCTGCGAGAACCATCGTGCTTTGCGTTCGATCCTCTCGCGATTCAGCGAAAAAACGTTTAGGCCTAACAAATTACATCCCATAACGTGCACTTATGCCTCGGAACGATCGCTACGTCCGACGAAATTATCGAGCATGGGTTTCGCAGCCAGCTCCTTAAAGTACTGGCTCGATCGTTAAACGGAAACACCTATCGCAGCGAGCGAGCGAGCGAGCGAGCGAGAGAGAGAGAGAGAGAGAGAGAGAGAAGGGAAAAAGAGAGCACGGAATCGAGTTGCGAATTCACAGTCGCCAGGATCGTTACGTCGGTCGATAATTAATGGCGACCGTGACGTTCGTGCGCAACTAAATAACGCAACCGAACGGGAGAGGAAGGAGTTTGCAAACGCTCGAATAACGCGCAAGCTCGTAATTTGTAAACTGTTCGAAACTCGGCGAACGGATGGATCCGCGCGCGGAATCGCGAAACCGGGGGAAAGGTGCTCGCGTCCGTTCAGGTCCGCAACTTTTCTCCCGCTTCGATCGCACGACAGGTCGTAACGAGGAGGGGACGCGGTCGCGCGAGCCGAGAGGGCCGAGGAAATCGAGCCGATGAAAAGTTAAAAACCGACGGGGCCCGAGACTTTTAGTCCCGGCCGTTATAGGCAATCGATGGAGATTGACGGACAGGTATCGAGAGCCTTCCCCGCTGAGCTCTCTCTCCTCTTTCCTCCTCCCTTTTCTTTTTTCTCCCTCTCTTCTCTTTTTACCCTCGGCTGCAGATGACGTGGAAGAAGCTGAAGAAGATGAAGAAGCAGAAGAAGAAGAAGAAGAAGAGGAGGAGGAGAAGGAGAAGGAGAAGGAGAGGGAGAAGACGGAGAAGGGGGAAAGGAGAAGAAGCGGCGGAGAAGAGAGTCTTAACCGCGCTCCGTTGGAATATGGTCGCAATTACCGCGGGAGATTAATGAGCCGATGCGCTCGCGCGATGCGAGAGACTGTTCTACGAATGGTCCTCCCCCTCTTCTCCTTTCCATCCTCCTCCGCCAACTTCTCATCGTCCCTGTCGAGAAAACGACTAATTCATTCTGCGAGACAGGTCACGTATCTATTCTTCTTATTCGCGTGCGAGCGAGAAAGCTTGTAATTAAACCGAGAGATTTAGTATCGGCCGCTTTAATGTCGTTACGAATTCTTTCCTTGCCTTCGCTGCCGCTCTCTCGACGCCACGGTTTTACGTCTCGCGCGCAATGATTCAAACCCGCCGCGCAGTGGATAAAATCGCGAGACTCGTTTGCGAGTACATGTTCGTTGAACGCGCTTCTTTCGAACGTGAATCAACATACCAAGTGAAAGAGAAGTGAGAAGTTTGGCTTTGAAAGAAGAGCGATGGCCAAGAGTATGAGCATAAGTGCAAGTCACAAAAATCCAGTTTTCCTCTGCTCCTGGAGAGATCTAGCTACGCACGTACGCGTCTAATCGCAAGTACACACGCATCGGACGCACAATAGACGTCGACGATAACGAACCGTTCGTCCTACGAAGAAGGGGGTCTTCTATTCCTCCGTGACCCCTCTAATTAGCCGTCGCGCAGCAGGCCGGGCGATATCGCGGCAGAGTTAACACGGTGCTAGGTACGCGATCGAGATCGTCCGGCAATATTAATAATCAGTCGTTAGTCACTCCCTTTCATTAGTAGTAACCGTACAAAACGGGGGACGAAGCCCGTTTTGGAAGTCGGCCTGCCAACCCGTCTAATTACCACGAGTATACGCGCCAGCTTGGCACACGGTCTTCCACACTCGGATCTAGCTTCGACCGTGACAAACGCACCGAAAAATCGCTCCTCTGTTACAGTCTGCCTTCTAGCTGGTCAAAGCTGCGCTCGACGCTTTCACACCTCGCCCGACTGCCTGCCCTGCCCTGCCTGCCTGCCTGCCTGCTTGCCTGCCTGCCTGCCTGCCTGCCTACCTGCCAACACCGCCAAATAAACGCAACAAACGACAACCGTACGCGTTCTCGACGAACGTCGTCGCGCCGACGCGTGGAACCTCACGATCTACCGAGTCACGCGACTGGGCTAAGGCTAACCGCGTCGCGTGCACGCGTGTACCGG
Source organism: Melipona beecheii (assembly GCA_032399605.1). NCBI lineage: Eukaryota > Metazoa > Arthropoda > Insecta > Hymenoptera > Apidae > Melipona > Melipona beecheii. The sequence goes on from JAUCMO010000463.1 coordinate 2,671,096, forward strand.
ACGACGCGCAAGAGGCCGAAGCAGCGTGTCGCACCTACGCGCGCGTATATCGGCGAACCGCGGGCACCGACGGACCGGAAAAAATCGAGAGCGAAGCGTTATCGTATGTTAAACGGTTGCTGGTTCGAACGACTAGCTACCGGTGGTCGCCACGAAACATCGGTGCTACCAGTGAAACACGCGCTGTTCGACGAACGAGAGGCAAACTCTCGAGAAACGAGAGAGAGGAGAAAAAGAGAGAGAGAGAGAGAGAAAGGCTTGGCAACCAGTTGTCGAGCCGTCTCTCTCTCTCTCTCTCTCTCTCTGTCTTTCTCGTTTTCGCGTTGCAACCTCGTTCGAAAAAAGCTATTAACCGATATCCATCTGAGGTCATTCCTTCGCTCGCGTTTTACGTACACACGCGACCGACGCGGGATCCGTGTGCGAAGCGTTCGCTGCGAGGCCGTTTTGGACTCGCTATCGCGCTTAGCGGAGTGGGTAATGCGTCCTGCCAAAGCCCGGGGGCGCCAAATGAATTACGATATTTCATTCTCACGCCCGTATGTGTGTACGTACGTACATACATACATGTGTGTGTGTGTGTGTGTGTGTGTGTGTACGCACGCGCGTGCGCCGACCGGCTGTATATCGGCAACCGAGCCGATAATTGCGTTTTACTCATTACCGGGTTCGTTCGCGAGAAGACGATCGTCGCCTCTCCTCCCTCTCGATCCCTCCCGAGTTTCCTCCCGTTTCCGTATCCAGTAGCGTTTCTCGCCTCCCGCTTTCATCCCCGTCCACGCGTCAAGTAGCTTCCTCGCTGTCGAGATTATCGGCCGCCGCTCCTTTATCCCCCTTTTTTTTCCCCCCCCCCTCGCCCCTCCTCCTCTTCCTCTTCTTTTTCATCCTCTCCTCCACGGTCGTTCGCAAACACGCTGACGTCCGACGCTAATGCAACCACCGATCGACCGAATCGGTTCGCGGAATGGACGAATCCCTCGCCCCCCTCCCCTCTCCTCCCCACCTCCCTCACGGATACGCGAAATGCACAGGCCGATCCGTGATCGCTACCGGAACAAATTCTCAGCGATAACGGATCGCTCGCCCGATCGGTCTGGGAACGAACGAGCCAACCGTTTCGCGAACTCGACGCCGATTCCCCTCGGCTATCGAGGAGAGAAACGACCGCGAGTTTTTCTCCACAGAGTTCTCCTTCCCGTTCGTCGTCGTCGTTCGTAGTCCGCGACCCCGAGTCCGCGGGATTATCATAATTAGCCTCCTGTCGCGCATCCTTTCTCGTTCGAGGTTCCTCCTCGTCTCCTGGCACTCGGTAGCGCTTAACACTCGTTACGACCAGGTGTACAAGCATCGCGCAACCTCCCTCCGCCACTTTTCACGTTAGCCTGCTCTTTCCTTTTCCACTCTTTCTCCCGTCTTCTTTTACGCGGCCATTCTCCCCGTGTGTTCTCTCTCTCTCTCTCTCTCTCTCTCTAATTGATATAATCCACGGCGGCGGGGCTTTGTTGCGCGGAATCCGCGGATTATACGGCTTTGCGCAATTAGTCGACCACTCTCGTCCAAGGTATGTTAACACACCGCGTGTCCGTGTCCGTGTCCGTGGGCATTAAGCTCTCTTTCCTTCCTCCTTTCCCCCGTTTCCTCGCCTCGTCCGTCCACTCGCGTTCGCGCAACGCCGCGGCGATTAATCGCCGAAGCCGCGATATCTTAATCCGCGACACGCAACGCGGATCGTTTCTTGCTCGATCGCAGGGACGGCGAATTTTCGTTCGAGCCGCGGGCGTTCGATTCGTCGAATCACGCGAATTACGCGATTACGCGATCGAGAATGAGAGGAACGAGGAAAGTTATCGCACTCTCCGGTTCTACCGATCTCTCCCGCGATCGACGACGCAACACCGAGAAGAAGAAAAAAAAGGTTACGCGCGTACTGTTGCGTAGCTCGAGTCGACATTCGTGCAACAGGAACGCAACACACCTCGTCGTAAATCGATATCGAGGATGAGAAAAGCGTGGAGGATAAGCGAGACGGATCGGGAAGAACGCGTGACGAGTTATTCCATCCATTCTCGATGCTATCGTCGCGATTGGTAACGCGACGACGTCCCTCTATCGCCAGACGGTTCTATAATTGCCATCCGACGACGTAGATATCGCGAGAGCGTGATGAAGATCGTCGCGGATGAGAAAGGAAGAACACATCGCACGCCGTCGAACGAGTCTACGTTATCAAATGACGGTCTGGCTACCGTCGCAGCCAAAAAGGCTTATACACAGAGTGTATCAGACGCGTATTGTACTGGATATTGAAATACTCGAGAGATTCGACAAGATGCAAAAACAAGTTCTACAAGAGTAGTAGTTTACATGGTTTTTATCGAATCTCAAGTTTCTCGTACAGGGTGTTATCTCGAAAGACAGATCATTTTGATCCGCGACGTTTGTAAGGAATTTTGGTCCACTTGCCGGCACGCAATCGTATGCATCCTGCGCGTTTCCTTCTAGTCGCCTTTTACACGCAAGGATCACGTTTGCTCTATTCTTCTGCCGGACCCACAGGGAGATTCATACGCAGACTCGAACGGGAGATGACTAGCAATCGGCGAATAATCTGAACGTAACCCCCGCGATCGGTAGCCAAGCGGCTGAAAAAGGAGCAACAGCGTCTGCCAACGGACCTCGATACGCAACATTCATTTTCCGGTTTACTATAATTACACCGCCGCTGGCCGCGATAGCGTGAGCCTCGTATTTTATTGCTCCACCATCGGCTCTATCGCTCCCATTTTTCAGGCTCGCTATCTAATTCCTGGCTCTCGTATCCACCTCTTTTCTCTCTCTCTCTCTCTCTCTCTCTCTCTGTTTCTGTCTCTCTGTCTTTGGTAATTATCTTCGTATCCCTTTCCACCGCGTCCCTGCCCTGATTCACTGCCCATCTCGTGCCAGCATCTCGCGCGCACCGATCGAGCCCCGACCTGTACCGTTAGCTCCGCCGCGCCGAGGAACGTCTGGCTTTACGCGAGTGCGTGCACCGAGTCGATATTCCGCGAGGCTGCCATTAAAATCCGTCTACAACCGGCCGTGGCATTTCCGGTAAGTGTGACAATCCTCGCCGCGATCCTCGCGCTGATCACGGGTTTTTCTCGAGGTGTTGTGCTTTACGCTCGTTCAAAACGATCACCGGCAGTTCCCTGTTCCCTCTTCCCTGTTCTCTGATCGATAGTCCTTTCTCGATAAACAGGGTTGGATCTCGACGCAAAAATACCGGCTTCGCAACCTTCTGGATCGCGATCGACCAAGTGCTCAGCATCCATTTGCAATTCAACTTTGGTTGGCCGTTGGCACTCGCTGACTTTTAATTTCATAATTTTAAGTTGCTGAATCAATGGAAGAATTCGAAACATTAAATTTCTTTTTATTACACTATCCAGAGATGAGATAATATGTACCGTGCGTGTGATAAGTTCATTTGTACTGTTTTGGCAGGAACGCGCGTGATGGCGATACCCGTTATTTGCATTAATGTGTTGGTAATTTACGGTTGTTAGTCCTCTGAATGGAACAAAAAGAAGTGACACTTTACGGTCGAGATACTTTCGCGTAACGCGAGATTTGTAATAAAGACGTGTCATGCACGTCTAATCAGTTAATATATATTTATTATCCAAAAGATAATAATTTTCACAGTTTGGTCAACGATCGACAGAGCTATCTCTATCGGAGAGTTATCAACGATTACAGAATGAAACTTGTATCAGAGAAATGAAACGTACGAGAAATAAATGAAAAAACGTGTAATAAGATAAAAAAAAAAAGTATTCAAACGTCAAAAAACGCCCCCGTGTAGACCTACGAAATTTCCACATTAGCTACTAATTAGCCACTTTGACCAATTTTGCCATTGTCCAACGGAGAATGTGCGAATGTGCCTCGCCCAGCCAAGCCAAGATTTCAACGCGTACAAACGCGTTCCGTAACGACCGACAAATAATGCGAAGGTGTCGACAGACGAACAACACTCGGAATCGGTCATCTCGAAAACGATGCGCGGAGCAGCGGGCGCGTTCCTGGCGTGTACCGTACGTACACGCGAACGAGCACGAGGCGAGCTCGAGGCGAGGTAGCGAGAGATGCCACCATAGAGTAATTTCACAGCAAATAGGTTTGCACAACGAAGAGGAAGAGAAAGAGAAAGGAACGAAGAGAGAGAGAGAGAGAGAGAGAGAAAGAGGAGGAACAGAGAGCCACGAGGCGAGATACAGCCGCGAGCCGCCCGTGGGGTGAACGCACCGAGCCACGTACCTACGTAACCGGGAAACTATCGCCGCGGCATTTTCTGGAAAATCTCGCGCGTTCGATCCAACTTTCGAGGGAACTCGACCGGCGCCAGGCCGGTAACCGAAACGATACAAACGATACGAACGACGAGATATCGCGACAACGCGCGCTATTCTTGGAACACGACCGAAAAGGCTACCCGAAAAAGAGGACCGAGGGCATCGAGCGAACCGACTCTATGGACTCTCCGATTCTATGGAACGAGAGGCCGGTAACACGAAGAACGGGGAGAGCCGGCCCTGTAATTTCTGGCTCGTAATGGGCCTCCAGTCTGACAATTAGACCTTCCTGCATCTACCGTATATTTCTCCCTTTCCACGACGCGTTGTTGGTCGCAACGTGATTGGACCAACGCATTTTTCTTCCATGTCGCCATCCGTGTTCCCATCGGCGAATTCGTCCTCTCCCGACCATACCGAGGGCGCGTCCTTGTCCGACTCCGTCCTAGAAGAGACACGATGACGCTGCATGACTCTACGATTCTCGTTCCCCTCGTCGTCGAGCCTCTTCCCCTTTTTTCGCCGAAGGAAGGACCCTTCCTCGGCATAATTACACGGTGGTTTAGTCGTGCCGCGGCACACAGGAGGCCGCTTTCGTCGAGCGGAGTAATGACTAATCGGGACGGGACAATGAGCTGGCCGTTCGCGCGCGCGAACGGCCACCTTTCGATACCATTAGCCGAGAAGGAACCCGTGCGTGACGTCGCGACGCAACGGCAATTGCGCGCGTAAAGACGAATACGGGACGCTGTCCCGATCGCGAGAGAAGAAACGAAGAGACCGGCGCGTCACGGTGATCCATCGGCGAGACCGTCCTGGAAACAACGAGCAGAGTTCCCTCGTTTCCATGAACGCCGCCTCGATCAGATACCTCTAGCTCCGTCTAACCTCCACCTTCGCTCGGGTACCCCCGTGTTATTAGAGCCGCAATCATAGAAATTATTACCCTCTCTTTCCGCCGTACCCAAGGCGCTCCATCTTTCCGCGTCTTTCTCTCGCCGTCGCGTTCGGACCAGCCGCTTCTTCTTTTCCAGAAGAACATTTCCAGCCGCTAATTCGAATCCTCTCGTTAACGAGCTCTTCTTCGTCGACGAGATTACCGCTGTACGGATCATCCGCTGTACCGATGCAGATCCATATCCCTCGATTCGATTCGACTCTCGAATCTTCGCCACGAATCGAGGAGAGTCGGTGAAGAATTCGGTCTGATTCGGACCGACTTGCGTCCGCGGACGTGACGACTCCGCCGTCCTCCTCGGCTTGAGTAGCGTAGGTTCGCAAGATAGTCGAGAGAGAGAGAGAGAGAGAGAGGAGAGAAGGAGAAACGGGGCGAAAGAGGTCTCTCGAGGTCGTTTCTGGGCGTGGTAGCATCCACCTTTACATCCTCGCTGTACGTACGTCTGTCTCTCTCCCCCCCCCCAGGGCCTCTCCTCTCCTCTCCTCTCCTCTCCCTGTAACCGTCTTTTCCTTCGCATCCTGCTCGTTCCCCGTCGGGCAGCGCCGCGGCTCGCAGAGGGTTTCGGTTCTTCGGGCCATTTATTTTTTCCGACCCAGCCTCCAGGGCTGTCCAAACGGCGGCCTGACGGCCGTGGAAGGAAGAGGCCTGGCCTATTGTTTTAGCCGGGTACGCTTAAATTGAATCGCCTCCAGCGATCCGTGGTCCCCGCCGCGAAGAAAAAACCGACGTGTCCACGTGCTTCACCTTGTAGGCGTTTGTTACGTGGCTGCGCTTTTGCACCGTGCTTTTTACGTGGAAATCGGTCGGCGACCGATATCCGACCGCCAGATTCTTCTCGCCTCCATCCGTTCGCGAATTTTGCGAACGAACCCCTCGCCTACTAACGGCGACTGCAATCACTCGGTTGTACCGGGTTGTCCTCAGTTTCTGATCAACTAGATTCCTTACAAACCGTGCAACACATCACGCGTGACCGAATCGATGATGGCGATACGTCAAGTGCAAGAAGAAATACCTCTTTGTCCCTTTCTTCGAAGGATCTTTTTTCCTTGGTCCTCTATACTTGTGATTGTGTATCGGTGATTACAGTTTCATCGAAATTTTATCGATAGACAGTTTCAAGAGAAACGTCTTCAAATATATTTCAAGATGAATTGTCGCACGTTTCCGTTCTTCCGTCTCTTCCGTTTACTATCATCCATCTTCCATTTTGACGCCAACGCTAAAGATTATAGACACACAGTCGAGATTTACTAATTTACAATTTTTGTTAAACATCTTGTAGATGTAAAACGATGTATCTTTAGAGATACGTTTAAATCCTAGAAAGAAGCTCGTATACTCCATCGGTTCCATTTTTCTATGCTTCAGTCGTCGGTAGCTCTAGCGTTGATGAAACTTACCCTATGAGAATTGATAAAGAAAACAATACCGCCTAGGTGAATCTTTCAACTCGGAGAATCCTCAAACTAAAACGTTGCTCAACGCTCTTCTCCCGTACGCAATTTCAAACGCCGTTACAGTATGATTGCGTGTATCTGACGTTCGCAGGAAACTCCATCTCCGCGTCTGTTCAACGCGCGATCGTCTTTTTAAAAAAGGAAAAGAATCAAAAAAAAAAAAAAAAAAAAAAAAAACGGGGAAAAAAGAGAAAGTAAGAAAAAAATCGCGTTAATTACTCGACGAAGGCGGATGTCTTCGACGCGGCCAAATAAGTCGTGGTTGCTTCACGAAAACCGGAGAGAAGAGCAAAACCCCGGTGGGAGGAGGATATGGGGAGGGGAGGGGAGGGTATGGGGAGGAAGAGGAGGCCGAGGATTTGGCCGGCGAGAGTCGGGGGTTACGGGGTTACGAGATGCAAAAAAGGTCTCCTCCCCCTTTCGGTTTCTCGCTTCCTCCCCCTCTTTCGCCTCGCTTCCACCACCCTTTCGCCGTCTGTCCCGTACGCTCTCGCGTTCCGTTCTTTTCGAAGTTCCGCGCGCGGCACGAGGACCGAAGAATGGGCCAGGCAAAAAATGCAAGCGGCGAGTACCTTCGGTCCATCTTGGCCTCTCTTCGTTCGCCGTTCGAAGAGGTTGGAACGAGAGAGCACGCACCTGGACAAACCATCGGCGCGTTCGAAGCGGACGGGACGAAGAAGAGAAGCGTAACAACGAACCCTCGAGAACGCGAGAGAGATGGGGCGAGCCCGAATACCGAGAGAAAAGGGACGAGAGAGAGAGAGAGAGAGAGAAAAGACGAACGCGCGCTGCCTTCAAGGAGCAAACAAAAACTCTAATCGAACTTTCCGAAGCTCTCCGATGCTCTTGTTGGACCTTTTATCACTCCGGCCTTAGGGTATCGTCCGAACGCTTATTTATATATATATATATATATATATATATATATGTAATACGTGTACTGGCTCGCGAGAGTATGCGTTCTGCCTCTCGGTTATTAAAGAATGGGCGTCCCCGGCAACGATATTTATTTATTATTTTCCGCGACCCCTCCGCCCATAGGGGATCAACCTCTCCCCGTGTCCTCTCGTTCTGGTCATCCAGACGGAAGAAATCATCGTCTCGGGCGAAGAAGGATCGGAGGAGATCAGGAATCGGAAGATTCCTGCAAGCTACCGTGCACAAGTGTACCGGGCATTCTTCGAAATTGTCGCAGTGTAAAATATAATTCAGACGAATCTTTCAGTGAATTGTTACTAACTATTAATAAATACTGCGAAAGTGAACATTATAATATCATTGCAAGTCAGGTTGAAAACACTACGCAAAGTGACGATTGTGACGTGTTTCTAATTGTTCAACAATTCAGTTAACAATTTGTCAGAATCGCCAAATGAACTTTATCTATCACAGAAAAATTCGTTGTTACACATCGTTCATTTTTTATAAATTTTTTTTTGGAAAAAATCGATGGCAACTATTATCTGTATTATTGTCAGTATTGCAATTGTCATTGTTATCATTGTCAAATATAGTTGCAAAATGCAGGAAATTAATTGTAGGCAAACGTTCGACGATCGTAATTGCAGAAACGGAATAAAGATGTATCAAACTATTTAATGAAACAGCGTTAGATCTCCAATAGCGCCTGCAATTATATCGACTACTGATCCGTTTTTATTAGCATAAATTGGATCTTCGATAATCAAATCGCTAATTATTAGGACAGCAGTTAATAAACTTTAAACCGTATTAACCAGAGCTTTTTACTAATTGGCATCTTGCAAGTATCTTATCGATATTTTACGTCCACGATATTTCTTGAACTGGAGTAATTAAAAAGTTTATTTAAGGTGATCGAGGCTTTCAAGTCTTTCGGACGAAGCTTCGAGACTTCAAGCGTACGTTAACGATATTTCGCGATAATTAAACGAAGATGAAACTGTTAAAATTGCGGTATATTAACAAAGATTCTTATTACACAGAATGTTGTTTCGTGCAAACAAGAACAACTTCTCTATTTTCTTGAAAGTAAAAAAATGTTTCAGTTAAACAGGAACATTTGTGAAAGTTGCGGCAAGCCGATTTCCTGGCAATGTGAACTGTAATAGATAGATCCGAAGATTGAAACCTCGAACCATTCGATGAACATCTGTCATCATTGTGCAAAGACGAGATTCCTGAAATTACGCTAGTTGTTGAAAAAAATTCCCAACTTTTATACTTCACTTTTAAATCCCTCCCTTTGTAAGTTTATAATCCCCTCAGAACTTTATTGATCGAGCTCTTGTAAAAGGGATTAAAATTAATTCAAAACAGAAAAGAGATTTGAAAGTTAAAAGTTCAAATGCAAAATTCCTGTAAACTATAAAAATTCACAGTATCATTTAAGCCCCGATAGAAAAGTTTCGAACAACCGTTTTCGATAATAAGGTCGTCGACTTTAAAATAGCAGAGCAGTGAAACACTTGAAAATACACTTTAATCGTATTGTTGTATCAAAAAATTTACAATAACGACAACCAGGAACAAAATTACTCGTATATGGTTTACATGACGCGACGAACAGGTATCGGTAGATACCAAGCGTGCTAATTCCGACAGAATCCAATTTCCTCGACACTTTGCACATCGCAGTCAAACATAATTGATCTCCTCGACGTGAAATCTAAATAGCGTAATTGCGCGTTGCACCTACTCGTTCATTTACAAATAAATATGATGTACTGGCAAGGGACATCGACGAAAGTTGCGCTGTTCGCGAGAACGCTTTCAACTGGAACGCGCGGGAACGTTTTTCTTTTTTTTTTTTCCACGCGAGACACAAGCTAGAAACGTCGTCTCGTAATTCCGTGCGGCGGCGATACCTTTAAACGGTCTAACCAACTTTGCGCTAAGTGGCAGTGATTTAACGAGTTTCGATTCCCGGTGCACCGCAATATCCGATCGTTCCCAGTTCGGGGCCATATTAGTTGATAATGACGCGCGCGTTTGCACCCCGAAGTGGGCAGGTGTTCTCGTTAAACGTTTCCAGCGAATGCCGCTGCCGCGGCTATTACACTTGCTGCCGCTTTGCGAAATGTGTCGACGTGATCTCGCGAACAACCAGTAACAGTTGACCCTCGAGGAACGCGTGGGTTAGGGAGACGCGGATAATCGAAAATCCGCGTGTAAAATCTCCCGATGTGCGTTTAAATGTCATATCGTGAGTTTCAGTCGTCGTGAGAAACACTGGCGTTCAATTATTCTACGAATGATGTGCCATTCTCCACGGATAATGCGAGGGGTTTACCTCCTCGTTCGATCTGCCTTTTCTAAATTTTCCTTAACATCTCGTTAATAATAACAGAAATATTATTTCTTCGTGGCTTTGATTCTTCAGCATTATCTTGTTAGATCAGTTCTAGAATATGGAAGTGTAATCTCTGGTCTCTGTATCGTGAATCTTTCAGATTCAAAATACTGAGAGCGTTCAGAATTCGTGGAAATTCGATGCCATTTGATAGCGAATTAACAATAATTGATAGTTCAATAGTGTAATATCTTTAACAATTTGAATCTTTCAACTTTGAGGAAGAGGCACTCTGTTAAAAAATTTTCTAGAATATCTCTTGTGATAACTCAGAAAATCGGGCCTCTTCAGGTGCAACGCTGATGCAACGAAAATTAGCGATTGGTGGATTTGGGTCACGTGATTCGCGAGGGAGCGTGGGATAGGAGTGGCGTTGTCTTCATTCGCTTCTGGACCTTTCAGTGAGACGAGTCGTACTCTCTATTTTTATCATTCAATCTAATTTAATTTTTTCTTCGCTCAAAAGATCAATCCTGTAAAGTAAATAAATGAATCTTTGTTTCTCCGAAAAAAACTTTACTTTGCATACTATTGTACAGCCGTTTAGTGTCGTCGTAAAGTCACGGATTGGACTTTTACAACATTGGCTCGTTGTTGGAGAAAAACGAACATCCACGTTGTTCGAGGATCAAGCAGCGTGACGTTTCTTCGTCGCGTGGCGTCGTTTTGTCTTTGAAGCGGTACGTCCCGCGGTGGAAAATCACAGGTTCGTTCGTTCGTTCGTTCGTTCTCCGCGCGGGTTCCACTCGATGCGGTCCGGCATCGAACTCGTACAGAGTCCATAGCGCGCCACGGCCGTGTTCCTTGTTTAAATATTAATTATGTATGCCTGACGGTATACTCTGACGCACACGCACTTTCCTGCATATAGATAAGTCCCAGCGTGCAGGATCGCGCAAACGCCTGCATCCTCCGGTTTCGTTCACCTTGCTCGTTCCTCGTCCGAGCACCTTTATCCCGGGCAACAAACCACGCTAGATGTACAGGTCTGCTGAGGTTGCACCGACGAACCGCGGGGGGTAGCTGTCTTCTTTTGCATTCCACGGCCACCATCTCCTTCTGCTCGCGCGCGCCCTCCCTCCTCTCGTCGCGGTCCCTGTTCACCGGGTCGAAAGCCGACATCGTGGAATCTCTCGCGAGGTCTCCGAGCGACGACCATATCGCCGGCGGGATTTTCGTTTAATTGCGACTTTTTCCATCACCCTCTGGCTGCTTGGAAAGATGTAACACCGAAAATCCACAAGTTTCAACCATCTAATCTAGCAGTACTGAACAGAGACTAGCATAGCTTCTTTGAATTTCTAATTATTTAATCGCTGATCAAGTGATACGATACTAGGCTAAATACTCAAAGAGTCGAGAATCTCGATGTACGTACGTGTCGGAGATTGTCGAATAGATGCAGCAGCCGTGCACAGACGCGAATGCAAGAAACATGCCTCTCCGTAGCATCGGTATAAATTAGAAATCTCCATTTCACAGACGCTTAAATGCGCAAGAACTCGTGTAATTTATGCGTTCGTGTTTTGATTCCGTATGGTCTCTAGTAGAGAAGTCTCTATTTCACGGATTGATGTGCACCTGCGTTTTAACTTGTTTTCGTAACGAGGCTAATTTCAGAAACGCGCAAAAACAAAACTGGATGTTATGACGTTGTTCGCTAATACAATAACGTAACGTACGATGTAATACGATATACGTAATATTGACAGATACGTATCGAACGTGTTCGCGTGCTAAATACACGAACATCTGCATCTATATTCGCGTATTAAGAACACGATTATTTTTAACCCTTTAATGGTTACTGCTAAGTATTTTACCATTACACATGGTGTCCTATCATTGGTGATACAATCGAACAGGGGATGAAGTTCCAGGTGGAAGAACGAGTCGAAAAGAAAGAACAAATTTTTCTCACTATATACCGTGAGCATGATAAATCAGCTCGTCATTTCTCGCGCAGAATGCGCTTTCTGACGAGTTTGCAAAATTTACATTCACCCTGCTTTAACACTGACAAGAAGCGAACCTTTCATATTTCAATTTTTCAACTGTTCCGCCATAGTACTGTCCTACAAAAGATTAACTCGTTACACGGATTTCGGACTTGCTTGCAACGCTAACCCACGCAGGGTTCTCTTATTTCGTGTAAGAAGTAACAAAAGTCCACTGTATTTAACACTCCCACGAACCATCACCAGTAAATTCAGTATTTGAGAGAATTCCGGACGAGATCGATCGTCCAAACTCTGACGTTTCGCGAAGTCAGTGGCGGTGTAAATCGGGCGAGACGCGGCAAGACGCGTAAAATGGACAGGGTAATTTGTCGCAGCGGCACGGGGTGCGTCTCGCTAGGAGGATTTCCCGCGACGACGTTTAGCGCTCGTAGGAACGGCCTGTCAGATACCGTCAGGCATCGCTATGACAGAAATTGTATGCTAATTAGGGATAAGAGTGGCGCGCCGAGTCAAAGTGGCTGGCTCGATGCCCTCGGACCGCGGCCTCGCGACTCTCGCCTCGCCTCGTTCTGCGCGAGCCAGCCCGTCGTCGGCGTCGACTTTCCTTACGGAGGAACGCCGATTATATTTATCGTCCTGAATGCGATTCTCAGCCGTGCGTCTGTACGCGCCTCTCCCTGTACCTACCTACCTACCTACCTCGACGACGACGACGACGGAACCACTCGCCGGAGGTTTATGCGCAAGAACTGGTATCGCGAGATCCGTGGAAAAACGCGGAACCGTTTAACGCATAAATTGCCTCCCATCGACTCCCAGCGGCTTGCAACCGGCTTGGAACCGACGCACCGTGGTCGATGAAAATCTCGCGCACCGATCGATTCTGGCGAATCTGTTGGTAAGGTGGGTGGGTGGGTGGGTGGGTGGGTAAGGAGCGACAGGGACGACCGCGGAGGTATTCGCGTAATGACTCGTCAAAGTTCGTGCTTCGTCCGCACGAACCTGAGAAGGAGAGAAGCTTCGGACGAGCGAGCGGCGGATGATGAACGACGAGACCAAGAAGGAAAACGCGGTGGAACAGAGACCCGGGGGTACGTTGATTGGCTGGCAAGCAGAGGCTCTCGCCAACAGCTGCCACCTAATATCGTCCGTTAACAGCACAAGGTGCACCGGGAGGCGGTTTAGACGGTCTATCTGCTCGTGCGAACGACGCGGTCGTTTCTCCATTGGCGATCCGCTGGAATGCAAAAAGCCGCTTCGCTGAACGCGGCGCCGAATCGCGAGGTGTAACGGAGTAAAAAGATCGGCAGTCGGCTGTGATTGGTTCTAGTTAGATCAGCAGACGCAAAGACACGACGTTGCCGATCGGACGACGATCTACCTTCGATTTGCGCGGATGACTTGGAGTCAGGAGGAGAGAACTGACTCCAAGTACTCCGTCTTGCATCTGTAACGACTCGACTTTCATCGATTTTCAGCTTCGAATAGAAACTGTTGGCAAGGTAGACAGATAGCGGTCGACCGTGATTGAATTCGGTTCGTTAGACAGAAGCCGCGTAAAGACAGAAGACAGGCATTGCTCAACTGAATGTGTCTACGGAACGAATCGAGCGTTCCTCTTGTTTCTGCAAATCGCGTCGATATCGAGCACGATCGTCGTGACACCGCTTTCTTCGACTTTCTCGATAAAATCTACCGATCGCGGACTTTTTCGAGACTCGAGGAAAAGCGATCGTTACGCGGAGCGTCGAATAAATTAGCATGACTAGCCGGAAGGTCGGAAGGTAATCTACGACACGAGGGGGTGCTAGTCTCGTCACGAAAAGAGGAGCACCGGTGATGAAGCAGAAGACCAGAAGGAGGGAGGGAGGGGAAGATGGACCGCCAGCGTGCTGACCTCCTGCTTGACCCGAGACGCCTCCGCAACGACGACCCTAACCATCGTCGTGGTGGTTACGGTCGCGATCGCAGCTCGGAGAAGCCGCTCCCGGATTTATTTAATTAGTCCTCGAGGTACTATACCGTGCCTCGTCAACGTGTCCGTCCAACTCTCCGATTCGCATCCTCCCCTCAACCTTCTTTTCCTTTTTCTTTTCTTCTTGTCTCTTTTCTACTCTTCCCCTTCTCCTTCTCCTTCTCCTTCTCCTTCTCCTTCGCTTCTTGATTCTGTCCCCTGTTTCCTTTTCCCATCCCGTCTTCTCTCTGCTCCGCTACATCCGTACGTCCTCGGGTTCGCGATTCGAGCGAACAGCTTTTTCCCCACCCACTCGCGAACAGACGCGACGTGGTCCCCCCCCCCCTCCCCCTCTCACTCACTCTTTCTCTCTCTTTCTTTCTCGTTGGCCATCGAGCACGTTGCCCCGTACACGTATTCGTACGCGAGTGCGACCGTGCCGGTATACCGATGCTAATTAAACGAAACACAGACCCTAGATATTTATCCCACGCTTGGCGACGTTCCGCTGCTCTCCGTCGACTCCCGATATCCTTTCTCCGACTCCCGAGTCACGAGCCAGATGAATACATCTATAAATGGTGACCCAGTGAGTCGCGTAAAACACACACGAAGATTCCTTTCCCCTCTGTCTGTTTCCAGCCGCTGCTGCCGCTCCCGTTTTCTCCTTCTTCTGTGTGTGTGTGTGTGTGTGTGTGCGTCGCTATTCTCGACTCGCGTGCCTCGTCGACAGCCGCGAGTCGATTCCCTCGTCCTCCAGGTCCTCACAAAGTCGCGTTATTCGCGTTACCAGTGTTCTCAGCTCTCGCACACACACACACACACACACACACACACACACTACCTACGACCGTCTGATGCGTCTATCTGCCCGTATCTCCGTCTCTCTCCTCCCTCTCCATCTCTCCGCTCTCTCCTTCTTCCCTTCTTCTCTCTTTTCTCTCTTTTGCCTTCCGTCTCGAGTACGGCTAATGCTAACTATGTTAAGGGTCGGACGAGAATGTTCCTCGTTACTCGGCTGCCCCTCCCCTTCGCCGTAATCGGGATATAAATCTCGATTACCGGCAGCACCGGGGCACCCAGCTCCCTCGCTCCACATATTTCGGACAGGAGCAACGATTCTCTCCCGCGTAATGCGCAACTCTCCGTTCGTTCTCTCCCTTTCAGGAGGGGAGGCTAGCATCCCTCAGAGTCCTTCGATTCATTATTAAAATTATCGTACCAATGTCTTCGCGCGCAATGGCAGAACGCGCGGTGATGGTGGTTGAATGTTTGAAAAGGGAAAGGCATTGAAAAAAACGAAAGAAGAAAGGGAGGGGGGGGGAGGGGGTGAAAAAAGAGAAAACGTTGGCGGTAATGGACGCGGTTCTTAATCAGCATCCAGCAGACACGCGGCGGAACGTTGACCGATGTCGGTAGCTTTTGCCCGTCCCCGTATTCGAGTTTAACACTTCCCGGTGGTTGTAAACGATTCCACGGCGCGCAATCGATGTATTGTGTTACCATTACCATTTTAAACTCATGCTAATGCAACGCGATGTGGTAACTCATGCTAATGTTTTCTGGTGCGTTCTGTTCACCGCGGACCGGACCGAGTTCGTGGCCCGAGGAACGATGCTGCATTCATCAAGCCAGATGATTTGAAAAATCTCAAGGACCCTCCTTTCTTTGGGTCTTTAGCACTGTGACGTCCGTGATTTATTGAGTAATATTCACCGGCGTATTGGCCAGCGAAAAAAAGGCGCGTAACGTTAATCTGAATAATGAGCCTCCGGCATCAAGCGCCGACCGCCACCTTTTCATTGCTATCGATAAATAATGCCCAACCCTCCTCGTTTCCTCTCCCCCCCCCTCCTCCTCCTCCTCCTCCTCCCCGTCCGCTCGTTCTCCAGTCCTCTCTTCACCCTTTTACAACCCCTCCATCCTCGGGAGCCAATTTTTTGCTCGCCATTTATACCGATTCACTTAGACACAATGCGAACCGAGGCGATCCGATTTCTCGCTCGCGAATCTCCCCGCGACTGCCTGCCTTCTTCGTTATTGGCTGCGCGCAGATATACTAACGATAAGTAAATTCGGACAACATTTATTTATTTGTTTATTTCGAGTCAATTTCAATCGATACTCGGTTGGACGAACTCTTGCCGATGGAATCCGTTTCTCCTGATCGCCTGTGAATTGTCATCGCACGAGCGAGGAATCCTATTACGTTTATTATGTAAACTATTTTATATCTTGACAATGGTTCGTATAAATCAGTGATGCACAACCTTTTGCGTGTAAAAACCACATCATGCGTCAATCACGAATTTCTGCCTTTCGTTGAGCAAACTGCTAAGCAAAGAAGAAGAAAATTGTAAGAAAGGAAACATACGTGGTACCATCTATGCCGTTTTCATATGCTTTCAATCAAACGAGTTAATTTCGTTGTACGAATAATATAACTGAAACGTAATTCCGAGAAGTTTAAACGGAGAAGTCCATGGGCCGCGAAAATTTTAAAATAGAACACGTAGGAAATTACGTTATTAGCGTATTACGAGCGATCGAGGTATCAGCGATAAGACGTACATGTTATTTCGAGATTTCAAGTAGGACATTTCGACGCCATTTCTAAATTTGCGTAACATGTACCGAGTTTTTTCAATAGCAGGTGTGACAGTTTATATAGAAACGCGAACAGAATGTTTCAAATTAGCGCTGCTCGCGCGAATTGCCAGTAAAATTGAATAACGCATAAGTCCGTCTTCCATCTCTGTCACTCCGTACTTCGATCGACGACAAAATTCCACCGGACGGATTTTCGAATCGAAGCGGGACCCGGGAGATCGTATCGATTCCGAAGTTGCGATACGGTCGTTCGAAGCAGCGAGCTCAATCTCTACCAAGTATTCGTCATTTGAATAACGCGTATCCGCGAAAACGAAACCAGACGAGACGATCTGGAGTTGAATCTACACCGATCTGTAGGCCAATAGGTACAAGCGATTCTTCCCCGCGCGTGCGTTCCAACGATCCTCAGAGAGAGAGTCTCGTCCTCGGCAAACGGAAACGCGGCGGCGTTCCGACAATCGAGATAGACGAGCGACCAAAAATAACCATCGTCCCGCCACGGTTTTCAAATGGAAATGTACCCTTTCACGATCCTTTCACGATCCGGACGCGGCTCCCGATCGATAACGGTTTCAATTTCGGCCGGTTGCTTGACTCGCCGCGGCGGAACTCCGGGGCGAGTCGAGGGAGAGGGAGCACGAAGCAGAGCCGGCGACCTCAAAGATATCCGGCGTCGGGATCGTCGGAAAGCAAATAGGCGGATTAGCTTCCGCAGGATCCAGGCCGGATTCCAGAAGGCCACTAATAAATGGAAATTCGATTCGCGAGTCCTCGATAGAGCGATAACAGTCCTGCTGCTGCTGCCGCCGCTGGGTCTCGCAGTAGCTGCGCTACGTAACTTGAAATGGAGTTGTATCGAGAGCGGAGAGCTCTCCGCCGCCCCGTCCGGTGGAGGTGAACGGGGTGGGTCGGGGTGGAAGACGGAACGAATGCACGACCGCGAGACCAAGAAGTGATATCTACTTTCTCGGTAAACATCGACGACCGCCGGTGCCAAGATTGAGAAGAAAGGGATGTAAGAGAGGAAGACGAACGAGAAGAGGGCAAGGTAGGAAGAAGGACGAAGATCGGCGACGAAGACGGTTGGAAGGAAAGGGCGAGGATGTGTGCCTCTGAGGATTGTGCTCCCGATGCCGCCACCTCGCCTCCCTTTCTCTCCTTTCTTTCACGACGGCAACAGAAGTAGCAGCAACAGCAGCAGCAGCAACAGCAGCAGCAGCAACGGGCAGACTGCAGGAAGGAGGGGCGCATTGTGTGTTTCCGAGAACGGTGCGCTTATCGGTGGATCTGTCGCGGTAATGAGGTATCAGCCACCAGCAAATAAACGAATAAACGTAAAGAGGATGAGGTGGCGGCTGTGATGGTGACGGTAGTGGTGGTGGTGGTGGTGGTGGTGGCGGCGGTGGTAGCAGTGGTAGCAATGGTGAAGAAGGTGGTGGTGGCGGCGGCGGCGGTGGCGGTGAAGGTGGCGTTTCGAGCGGTGGCACAGAGACAAAGAGAAAGAGAAAGGGAAGTGGAGAAAGAGGAAGAGCAGCGCTGGATGAGAGAGGGTAAGAGAGAAAGGGGGAAGACCGCGAGGGGTGGAGATGGAGAAGGCGGAGTGTCTCTTTGGCTAAACACAGCGAAAGGAGCCAAGCAGCCGAGCAGCCAGCAGCCTCTGGTCCTACCGATACAATGCTTCGATTAAACATTCGCTGCCTAAATAATCAGGCGCGCTTCGACCCGGCGAAAGAGAGAAGGAAAGAGGAACGGAGAAGAAGACGAACGGTTCGTGGCCCTCGCGCTCTCGACGGAGGGAAGAAAGAGGAGGCGATTCCGGTTCCGACCCGAGTGGGAATGGAACACGTTCCTCGCCGTTCCTCGTTTTCGATCCGCGCCAGATCCTCCCGCCTGCCCCTCGTCCATCGTCATCCTCTTCTTCTTCGACTTTGCCTTACACTTCGCCGGCTCTCCTCCCTCCCTCACTCCTTCCTCCGTCCCTCTGCTGCCCACTTTTCTCTTCTCTCTTCCTCGTTCCTCGCCTCTGCCTTCATTCTGCATCCTCCCTCGCCACCCTTACCGTAAGTGTATATACGTATTATGCAAAGCGGGTAACCGTAGGTGGCCTAGGGAGCCGGACGCGCGCCGTGTAATTAATACCGATGCCCTCGTTCTCTCCAACTCTCTTCCTTTCTCTTTCCACCCCGTCTCCACTCACCCTCACCCTCATTTTTCTCATTTCATGTCGCAGTTGTTCGCTTGTCCCAAAGTTTTTTATAAAATTGCTCTCAAGTATCGCAGACCGTCTGCGAGGTCGAGCCCAATTTTCATCCGTCCCTATTTCTCCTCTTGTTTTCTATATTTTGACGTTTTTTATCTTTCGACGCGTTTGCTGCTTTTTTGAGTGTCAATCAAGCTTGGAATTCTTTGGTAATAACCCTCGAAATAATATCATCTGTGACTATAACAATCTGTGTTGCGTTAATTTTATTTTGTACTTTATACACCCCATGATGAATATTGATACAGCATTAAATTATATATCAATATTCATATAAACGAGAACAATCAAGTTCGATCCTTGTTCGACGCGATATCGTATGAAAGCGTGTATCAAGACGATCGTAATGATTGTGCTAGTATCGTACAAGGACAAAATTTTATTTGCCAATACATTGTAATACTTTTCTCTTGATTTCGATCCTGTATGACACTCGATGGTCATTCTATGACAGATAATTAAATTCATTTTCACGCTTTTGCACAATAAAAATTTTATCTATAAAAGAATACGTAGCACTCTATTTAATAAAAATTGAAAGCCACCTTCATTTCTAAGAGAAAGTGTAGATAGAAAAACATTTCGTACATACGAAAAAAAATATCCGCGAACTTGTACACGTACGACCCAATTAATATTAATAATTTCAGAGACCTCAATAAATGCGTACGTTGGACATTGTTATGTTAATTTTTCAATTTCTCCGCGGGTCTTTCTCCCGAACAATTTCATCGCGCTCCGTTGACGAGGGAATCTGTCTCACGTGCCCAGTTTTCCCAGAATAGATAGATACTCGTTCGAACGTCACACCGAGAGAGAGAGAGAGAGAGAGAGAGAGAGAGAGATTTAAATTCGTCGAAACACCAGGAGATCTCTGGAGATTGAGTTATCTGTAGGTGAAAATCAAGCGGTAGCGCGTGCCTCTACTAAATAATCCGTCGGCCGAGAGCGACGGTAGCCCTCCTGGTGAGGCTCTAACGGGACCCCGGGGACAAGCTGGAATTTTCAATGAACTGCGACCATCGACACCCACGCCCCGATGTTGTTCCCCGCGCGCACGCTGACATTAGCGATACACGCCTTCTTCGTGCACCGTGTCCGATCGCCACGCCGGCGTCTAGGCTCCCTAGACGGAACTACGAGACACTCGCGATGTATGTATGTAGCTTGGAGGACGAATGCCAATTGTCCGCGATACGTCGCGTCGCTTCATAGAAGCGTAAGCGCAGGATATTACACGTGACGATACACGGTGGGATACGCACTCTGTCTTGTCGTCGACTCTCAGCCGGCGTCGTGAAAAATTGGATCAATCGAAATCGTTCGATCTGATCGAAAATCATAAGGTGAAGTTAAATGCGAAATCTGTTCTCAAGTGTTAAGGTCTCAAGGATACATTCATGGTGGTCAAAATACAAATTAATCACTCGATGATTTAAAAATGACTAAATTAATAAAAGTTACTATATTTCAATAACAATAATTAAAAGTACTTAAATTAAAATTGTTCCGTGACCAAATGCAAAAATAATTACAAAGTAATTGATCAGAAAACAATTGACCGCCCAACTCTGATAAAAGTGAATATCGCTAAAGCGTGGAACGAGCGTTCCGTGCAGGGAGAAGCGGGCCGAAAAGAAAATCTGAACGACCTTTCCACGAGGACGAATCTTTGGGACGAATTTTTGTCCCAAAGAGAGCACGAGGTTGTACAACGACACGTCTTATTCCCTATTATCGTCGGACCGAATCATCCCTCGTACCTAACCGTCCCTTTTAGATCCTACCAACAGTCGGGCGAGATATCTCGCGAGGGAGAAACACGAGAAGAAGTCCGAGGCAGGGAAAAAGGGGAATAGCTGAGGATTATTCGAGCGGAACCCGCGGTAAGTTCTTTATCCGGGCACGTGTAATCCTGTCTATCGAGCAGCACGGTCTACGGGAAGAATCTAATCTCTTATTAAACGTCGTGAAACATGACCGTTTCTTCGATTAACATACTCGCGATTCTATCGATCGAGAACAAGGTCAGTGTTGCTTGCCTCGCCACTCGACTTGGTTAATTAACGCGATTTGCTCTTTCTCCGGGAACGAACCATCGCTCGTACGCATTTGCATTTTAGATACATCTTCCATTGCCGCGCGTAGATTCGTTTTCTTCGATTCGATCGCTAAAAATCCACAGACGAGCAAATTCAATTACAATCGGCCAATTGGGGCAGCGTTGCGTCAACGCGACGGATTCTTTTTCGACCGACTCGCATTGCCAAATTCTGAGGTTACGAAAGGAGATTCCGAAGAGATATCTTCTATAATTTCAATAATTCTTTTTTTTTTTTAGGATTCCACAATTTTACAAAATACTTTAGGAAGTTGAAGTATCTCCAATATCAAGATAAATCATTAGTCTGATTATTCGTTGTAACTGGAATAATTTAATATTAATTTCTTACTTAGGCTTGTTTAACTCGGCTTACAAATTCGTTTATCCAATTTATTCACTTTTGGTTGTATTATCTTTAACGCAATTTTTGCATTTTTATTTATATTTTTCTACGTATGAGCTTTTATAAATAACTAAGAAGTCGTAGTGGTATTTAACAATTTCGAACACGCCTCTTTCAAAGAACTAGGTAATGTCGTTTTAATTACGTTTCTCGTAAAAAATACTCGAGAGTTAAATCTATTACGTCCAATGCACATTTTTACAAGTAAACCTCACTCGAGGAAAAAGGACTTATCTCGTTCGATTCTTGAATGAATGAATGACGAAGTAAAACAATACGTTTCAAGAACGCGCACGAATTCGATCAATTAATGGCAAAAGCGAGGAGCTCAAAAAAAAATCAAAGTTTTTTTACCTTCGCAAGTGTGTAACACGCTGAAACGAATTACGAGAGCTTATACAGACACGATCGTTACCTATACTCTGCTCTCGTGATGTACATGAATTTACCAAGCACCAGTATCGCCTAGATGGTAATATTCCCCGTTCCCGAGACTGCTATACTTTTCATTTAATCAGATTCAGGTAACCGGCGGATGCCGCGTTTCTTAGAACTTTAGACGAGTTTTCCTTATCTCGCCGCGATCGACATTCTTTTATCTCTCACTCTCTCAGCAGATATCCCGCAATCTTTCAATAACGTATCATCTGAAATTACCAAACATTATCCACTCGTACGAGCAGGACGTGTATTTCGCTGACAGACACGTAGGTACGTATTGCTTTTGAATAAAAATGTTCTCTCATATCGTAGAAACTCGACTTCTAAAAATAGAATGTCATCACCAGAGACCTAAATCTGTTCTCGACTCGACTTATCTATGATGGAAACCGACGTGGAAGGTACTGAAATACCCAATGTTTTGAGAAAATTATAAGATATTCAATACAAGTACCTGTATGTAATAGCGTGATTCACCTAACTTGCACACCTGAAAAGTCACTTTTCAATTATGAAAAATTGGTTCTAAGAGAGGCAAAATACAGTGTATGAATTTTGCGCGAATGTTGGGGCCTTCCAGATTCCAAATTCGTTTTTATTGCAAAGACTCCGTGCAATGCTCCGTACAATAACAGTCTTAATTCTAATCGCGTCAGAGACATTGCTGTCTAAAATAGATAGATGTCTAAATATAACGAAAGCATGTAAGAGAACTGCATCTTGATGATTTCAGTTTCGTCCAAAACGAGCGGCAACTTGTGGGACAAGAACGAAGAATCAATCTCTGAGAAAAGCATGGGCAAAGAAGACGAGGAGTCGCATTAATTGTCCGTAGGATCGGGAACCAGCGAACAGCTCGACGCACGGTCGGCCGAAACTCCCAAAGTCGACCTTTGGAAATATAAAGATATTCCTCGATTCCTACCTGCAACGAGGAGAGAAACGAATCCGGCCGAAAAACGGCATTAGAATGCGCGGGCGTGCTCGTATCCCGTTTCAAGATGGAGATAGCCGCGGCGAGCCGGCTCTCTCATCCCGCGGCGTGGCTCCGAGGCGAAGGCTAGAAGTAAGTTTCCTCGGGCAGCGGCTCGTGGAAGAAGGAGCCCTCTTCGCGTCCCTTGACGTGCACATTTATCACCCTCTATTGTTGCACGGCCAAACATCCGGCCTCGCGGGCCACGTACGGAGACCCGGCTCCCACCACCCCAACGAAAGCAGCTCTCTCTCTCTCTCTCTCTCTCGCCGAAGAATCGAGACGACTCGAGCGGAGGAGAGGCCACGAAAATGCGAGGAATCGCGTCGCGAGTTTGATCCTTCCACTCGCAACGGGTCTGTAAAAGTCTCTGGGACAAGTGTCGCGTGTTTCGTTTCGAAATTTGAGAGGCGAAACAATGCTTCGCGCGGGAGAGAAGATCCGTCGCGAAGATCGTGACAGGGTGATTCATGGTGCAAGCAGAGTCAGGGAGATTCTAGAGGAGGACTCTCTTAGAAAGCAGGAAGGAGAAAAGTGTATTTGAAAATTAGTCGAGCTTTGTTAATAATCGCGCGCGGCGAGCTTTTGTCACGACGACTACTCTCTCTCTTGGTCGGTGTAATCGGGAAAATTGTTTCGCTACGGTGGACGCTCGTTCGTCCAGACTCTACTCCGAGGAGACTGAACTCAGCTTTTTAATAGTAATACCCGTGTTCACGTGAGCACACGACGTATTCGACGAATAGCGCAGCGCGGGAGTTATCACGGGGCCGATGACTCTGTAACGTAGGTTCGTAACATCGCGATATCGTTAAATCCGGAGAGATGCCAACCATCCAGACGGCCCTCTTATCTTCTTTCTCCTATCTTCGACGCAGCGCCTTGTTTGCACATTGTTTTTCCCATTAACCTAGTCATTACGCGTCGATGCATTGTCTCCGGTACCCTATACTTTGCACGTACTCTATGATCGAAACTTTCTACGTAAGAACGGTTCGGCCGCATCTAATTTTCCATTATGCTCCTTATCGGAGGGACTCGAGGCTCCTCGCGAGACGACGTCGAATCGGATCGCGCGGGGGAGAAACGAAAACGCAACGTGACGCGATGATACGAACGGCCATGATCGCCACCCACGAGTCGCCGCCGAGTCTCTTCTTCCGTTTTTCTCCTTTCTTGTTGTCTTTGACACCGTCGTTCCGTACGGTGTCAATTACGAATGTAAATTCAAAGGACACGTTAAGGAAAATACGTTTGGGATTACGGAAATCCAAGTTGAGAACTGGGACGCACATCGCACAGAGGTGAAAAAGTACGTTTTCCAGCAGAGGGGAGGGAACTTTGCTTCGTTAATTAAAGAAACGACGTAATTCAAAGTAATACGTTCGTCTTCTAAATTATGAAGATGAATGGTGAAATTTTGATAGTTGGTCAAGAACTTTGTCCGCACATTTTTTCAAGTTGTGACACTATTGTCGCATATGGCACGACATGCGTGAAGAACATATTTATGTTCCAGTAAAATGCTTTTAAATTTCAACGTTTCAATTCTTTGTAATTCTTTTCGTCCAATTTACACCATCAAATTCTTTTCCTTTCAACGTCAAAACGATATGAAATTCCTCATCCAGGAATTTAATGACACTCAGGTATGACAAGTTATTGCTCAGTCCTGTTTCATTTATTTCTACGCAAGAAACCGGGAACACACCGTTTTCCTATCGTTTCCTGCCGTTGTCGGTTGTTACGTAACGAACGTAAATTCAGAGGGTACGTCAACCTTTTCCACCTATCTTTGCGATTCAGGAAGGAGCTGGCAATGAACCGACGAAAACGAGACGTTGCCGTCGTCGACCCAAACGTGCAAAAATGGCCAGAGGGATGTTAACGCCCGGCGAGTACGGAACTTGGATTTTTTTTCGGGTGGAACGCGAGGAATCGCCTTATAAGTCGTCGCGGAGAGTCGTGAAAGGGGGAGGGGGGGGAAGAGAAAAAGAAGCGAAAGAAAACGAGGGAAAGGAGAGAGGAAGGAAACCGACGACGACGACGACGACGACGACGACGACGGCGACGACGGCGACGACGATGAACGAAAGTAAGAAGACAGCAGCGACAGAAGTAGCAACGACAGAGGCAGAGACAGTGGCAGCGGCGGCAGCAGCAACACAAGTTGCAACGGCAGAAGAAGAAGGAAAAGAAAAGAAAGAAAAAAAGAAGTGCGCGACAGTCGGCGCGTCCGCCTGGCTCTCCGCACGACTCGTTCGCTCGGTGGTTCTTTGGACGTGATCGTCCTTGTCGCTCTCGCGCATCCGATGGTCCCGAAACGGACGAATAAAAGGGAGGTAGGTCTCTCCGAGTGGTGAACTCGGTGGTCGAAGAAAGAACGCCGGAAGAAGAAGAAGAAGAAGAAGAAGGAGAAGAAGAAGTAGAAGAAGAAAAAGAAAGAGAGAGAGAAAAAAGAAGCAGGGAGGATAGACAGAAGGCAGATGGAAAAAGGGAACGAAAGGAAGGGAACGAGACAGTTGGTGAATTCGGCAGCGAAGAAGAGCGAATCGTTCTTCGATGCCGCGTTTCTGTTTCGTCGTCGCGGTCTGTTGGCGACTCGATAGGAGGGGCGGCATCTTCGATATACGCGCGCGGACAAACCCGCCGGGCTACCGAAAGGCCGCCCCTCCGGTTTCCAACCGAAAACTGTCCAAAGATCCGAGATATCAGTTATCAATTAACGGATAGGGGCACACGGTAGGCCGAAACGCATTGGTCTTCGTCCCTCGGTGGCCGTCGCTGGCAGCCGATAGACACGGCCGAGGACCCAGCGGCAGGGTAATTTAGAGACTGACGTGGCTGTCCAAGCCAGCGAGGGAACGAGCAACCTCAGAGAAGATAGAGGGAAGAAGAAGAATGAGGGAGGAGCGAAACAGTGTGTGCGCGCACGGCGATGGAAAAAGGGGAGCGGATAGGAGGAATGACAAGGACCTACGAAGGAAGACAGCTGAAAGGGGAAGCGGGCCCCGGCAGCGCAGACCGATCACCGAAACAAATGCAAAGCGGTCGGGACTGTGGTCAGGGCACGGCGCGGCGCGCGGCGCGGCGGCGCGGCGGCGATCCGACGATCCGACGATCCGACGATCCGCGATCGAGGGCCTTCTCTCTTCTCTCGCTGTTACTCCCTGCTCGCGGTACCGCCTTAAACTATCCAACGTATCACGGAGGGGAGTGTGCATTTCGAAGAACCTTTGAGAACCGAAACGAACCAACTTTTCGTCCTCGCTGCCATGCCGCCCGCCGCCGCCGCCGCCGCCGCCGCTTCTCTCCCCCTGTTCCGCGCTCTTCTTCCCCGATCGCACCGGGACGAGACAAAGATTGCTCTCGCGCACAGGACCCTACGTGTATCCATAACTCTTTCAAAAGATCCACAGCTCCGTGGTTCCCAGGAACGATCATTGCGTTTCTTGTAAAGCGTCATCGGGAGCATCGGCTCCCTCCCTTCTTTCTTTAGCGCAAAGAGGCTAATCGCCACGCTACCAACGCATTGCCATTCGCTTGAACTGCCTTGGAAGTCGAAAGTAACGGGGAACGCGATGGCCGACCAACGAGAGTAAAATACAGCAAGTACTTACGAGCCTACAGCAAGTTTTCGGAAACTGTCGCCGATCGATCGTACAGAAGTCGGTCAGTGTTGCTTCGATGTGAAAACAGCTTACCTGAAACGACAAGAACAAAAGCAACGAGTTAGTCGTGGAAAGAGTTTGAAAAGTTTAAAGATTATCGGCGAGTTTATTATCTGGTCGATTCTCACGCGGAGATTCTCAATGCGAATTCGGGCGAGTCCCACGGGAGAGCACCGTGGATCTTACCCCTATGTGCTTCGTACAGAAACGTCAAACAGAAACGTCGTCGAGTATGGATACCGTGTTCGTACAACGGACGTACAAGGGGGTTTCGATCCCGAGCGAAATACGCAATCGGCAGTCTGAAACCGAGAGAGAATGGCCGGAGAAGAAAAGGATTTTTTCGTTTGTCTTTTCTAGTACTCTTCTTCCGACGATGTTCTCGTATATTTGCCGGTGAGAAGAGAAGCCGCGCGCACGTATACACACGCGCACGTGTGTAGGGGGGCTCGTGCGAGTGATCGCAGAAGGAGGTTGGTCCGTTAGCTGCGTCTGTGATGGTGATATTTACGGTCCGATAGAATCAGCCCCCGTACGACGTAGACGAGAGGACGAGAAGAAGCCTGACCGAAGGAAGAAGAGTGGTCCACCAGCCCTGGCCCCCCTTTCCCCCATCCCTCCCCCCCCCACCTCTCTGCCCCTCTGACGCTGTATCGAACGAACGAGGGACCGGCTTTCGCGTTCGGTCCCCCGAATCGTGTGTGTGCTCTGCGCTTTTTTTGCGGCTTCAATTTGAATTGAAAAAGGCTGTGGACACGAGGACAATAGGTTGCGCCGTCGCCGCTGCCGCCAGGATTCTCTCAGTTACTCCTCTTTCCTTCCACCTTCTCTCCCAAACCCTACTCTCCTACACTATCTCTCTCTCTCTCGCTCGCTCTCTCTCTCTCTCTCTCTCTCTCTCTCTCTCTCTCTCGCTCTGTCGTTCATTCGCGGTTCGTTCGTTCCTCTGCCTTTCCCTGCCGCGCCGGGGAGACGACGCCGATTTCGACCGCGACGTTAATAACAATAACGATGACAACGACGCGCAAACGGCTCGCTGGACGGACGCTCGGTGGAGAGACGAGGGTTCCTTTTCTCCATCTTTCTTCGAATCTTGGTACGCGAGGCGAACCAAGGCGAAGTTGCAGAAGCGGCGACTTCCCCGTCCTTAAATACGCGCAAGCAAAGTATTATCATGTCACCGGTAAAACAATCACCCTCGCCGAGTTGTACGCCTTCCTCGTTACTCGTCCTCCCTCCTCCCCCCTCTCCACCCGCCTGGTTGCTCGGCTTCGCGCATTTCCTTTTCTCTCTCTTCTCTTCGTTCTACGTCTTTTTCTTAGCCTCTCTCTATCTGGGGTCCTTTATCCGTGGCTGTGGCTGTGGCTGCTGCTGCTGCTGCTGCTGCTGCTGCTGCTGCTGCTGCTGTTGCTGCTGCTCCTGCTCCTGCTCCTGCTGCTGCTGCTGTTGCTGCGATCGCCCGGCCGCCGTCCCCACTCCCTCCCCCGTCACTGGAAATCCCTCGTCCTCGTCTGGATCGTGTCCTCGCGATATTCCCCGTCTCGCTTCTCGACAACGCGCGCGCACGACGACCAGGACAATCGCGCGGGACCTGCTCCCTCGGACGTAGAATCAGATATTACGTATGCACGGCTTAAACCACAGAAAACAACCTCACCCCGGGCCTCTCTTTTTCTCTTCCAGTTTCTTCTCGTTCCTCGTTGTTTCGTTCCGCGCGTCGCGCCGCCGCCGTTCGCCAACTTCTTCCTCCCTTCTTCGTCTCTCTACGCCCGCGTACCACCACCCTCGCCATCGTGCTGCCGCCCGCTGTCCCACTCCCATCCCCCTCTTCTTAACCTTTGCGATTCGAAGAGAACGACCTGGCTTCTGAATACCATCGAGATGCTTTCCAGCCGACCGGCCGCTCGCTCGGTCTTTTCAATCTCACCGCGCGGGCGCGCACACACGGTTCCTCCTTCCTCCTTTCCGCGACTTCCTCCCGAGAGAGAGAGAGAGAGAGAGAGAGAGAGAACCAGAACGCTATTAGCCTCGAAATTGCCGTCCGGCGATCTTAATCGCGCATCGAGTCGACGAAGGACCGATAATGTCGGACCGCCGTTCGCGTGCCCCCTACGTGTTCTACAGAGAGAGTAGTCCGATTTAGACCAACTGTCAATCAATATTTACGTATTTACGTCCGTGAGACACGATTGTGTTTCTCAGCTGGCATTGTCAAAGATTTGAAATTGCGTACTTTTTACGATACATTGAAATTAATTGTTGCAATCATTCGAAGGTCGAAACTATCAGAGTGGTTGAAACGACCGATTTCTTATTCTTTGCTGAAGCTTGTGTTTTTTTACTTTAATATAAATCCTGAGAGGTGACAAGCACATTTTTAGCTGCTTCACTTCGATTGAATTCAACTCAATTGTTACAATAATATTAACAGATAATACGAATATGACGGAGCAACGTTCATTTGCTCCAACTGTACAATATATATAGCACGCTTCTACGAAGCTCCGTGAATAATTAGGCCTTGGGACACGACTAGCCAACATCCGCCGCGTGTCGTAGAAAATGCAAGGCGTCGCATCCCGTTGTTTCCACTCTTTCCACTCGGAACACATCTATCGCAGGAGGAACGTTTCAACGCGTTTAAGAGAGACGGAGCCAAGTGAATCGGCTAGTCTAGCCCGCCACTGAAAACCGCTCGGCTACGCTGCTGGTCGATTTTATTGATAATAGCAGTCCAATGGACTTCGGAGAGCATCGGTGTAATTTTCTTCTCTTAACGATCCTTCTTCGTCCTTCTTCGCTCGCCGTGCTCTCTTCCCTTCTCTCTTCCCTCTTCCTACCCTAATTCGTATCTCGTGCTCTCTCTCCTCCCTCGATGTCGCAGCTTATATTTCACGAGTGTTTCTCTTTTCTCTCTCTCTCGGCTCCCTCTTCCTTGGCTTTCTATTCTTCCGTTCCACGAAGTCGGTTCGCGTGCAAAGTCGATGTACGTTTAAGCGTAGCACAAGACGGGAGGGGTGAGATGCAACCGAGGGTAGAGGAGCAAAGACGGGGAGAGGGGGTGAGGGGGGCAGAGAGAGCGAATTACCGATCGCACCGCGGCGCGAAAGGAAGAGCACGGCAGAGGGAGAGGAGCAAAAACGAATTTACGACTATCCGGTCGTTTTATCGACGTGCGAGGCCCTCCGCTATTGGCGAGGCCTTCCTTCCTCTTCCCAACTGGTCTTCGTACCATCGAGAAATCGTAACCGCGAAAACGAGTATCTCTCGTGATACACGGTGAAAATAGGAGAGTACGTCTGTCCGATCGCTCAACCTCCTACGGGTCGATATTCACGGCGCGGCGCGGCGCGGCGCGGCGCGGAGCTGCCCCGAGCAGCAATCGCCAGCAGCGTTCGCGCTCGAGTATTTACAATCAGCGATGGGATCTGAGACACTTGGAATCACTTCGGAGCATGATTCGGTTCTTAATGTTCTTGAAAGTCTTGAGAGATCTTGATAAAACCGGCGTGCGAAATTTATACATTTTGCTTATGGGTCGAGACGCTCGAGATCTTTGTAAATATATATTAAATATTATTAAATATCAGTAAAATATATATATATATATATGTGTGTGTGTAATAAAAATCCACATCAAAGAATATTTACCAAGACAAAAGCAATAAATAACATTGACCGGTACAAGTGAAGGAAGATGGATGGAAATTTGTTTTGGATAGAGATTCATTTGGGCAACTTTAACCAAATCCGTATTCGTTCCGTGTTAAAATTTTTAAACGATTGATCCAGATACATACGTTTCTAGCTCTAATTGTTTCTAGAGTGTCAAGTAGCAGTCCTTACAGATAAACGTAGACGGCGAGCGACCTTAGAACTTGAAAAGACGAAATATACTCCGTGACACGCGGATCGAGCATTGACACTCTCATAAAAAAAAATTGAAAATACGCAATCTTCTGATCGAATTTTCGCTCCAACCGTCCAACTATCCGACGATCTTAAAATCCAGCGGCGATGTTAAAAATTCCGCGTGAGTTTCGGGCACGTGCAGACACGCGGCGCGGGCACCAGTTAGAAAAGATCCACGTCCTGCAGTAACGAGTCGTTGCGTACTTCCGGCCGCGCCGAGAAGAGGAGAAACACGCCGGAGGGGGAATCCCGAGTTTCGTGTTCGCGAGCTGGTCGTTCTCTCTTGCCCGTTGTGCTCCGTTGTGCTCGTAAAAGGGGCACCGCGTGGTCGGTACATCGCCTCGCACGGGTCGCATACGAATCGCCTCGTTTCTCCCCTCCGCGAGAAACTCGGCTGCATCTTTAATTCCGAACTCTGCGACCACGTGTCTCACCACGTGAAAAGAAAAGAAGAGAAAAGAAAACGGAGAGGAAGAGAAAAAAAACACGTGACGGCGCGCGTGAACGCGTTTCGAGAGAATCGATTCCGGCCGTAGGTATCGCGCCGGTCGATATCGGTCGGAATCGGACGCGTCACTCGCCGCCGGAGAACCGCCGAATTCTCGCTGTCAAATTAAGACGCGCACCGTAATATGTAAATCGTCGGGGCGACTATAAGCAACGAGCGCGGCGAGATCGTTAATCATATCGTCGTCTCTACGGGTTCCTATTAACCGACAACGGGGCAACGGAAAGGAGACTCGATTGGTAAATGGTCTTAGGGCAACGGTAATTTATAGGTTCGCTGAAATCGTTTGACGCGGTTACAAACACGGCGGCGCGAGAGGCGATCGAGAGGAAGGCGGAGGCGAGGAGTAATTGCGAACGCGTGCAATTGGTCGTTTAATTGGCCGACATATGCGCGTACATATGAACGTACACGTGCAGACGGGAGCGAATAAGCGGGCGCGCAACGCGTGCATTTGCGGCGTGGTGACTTAGGGTGTCGGGCGAAATCACGGGTGCCTCGAATGCGCGGCTGTGGCCGTGGCCGCAGCTGCATCGTTGAATTTCCCGATTTCGGCGAAACGCAACTCAAGCATTAAACAGGCGGAATCAGGTTCGGTGAATGCAGCGGTGGAAATAATTTCGGGCGTGCAGCGAGCCGGGCGAAATTGGGCTGGAAACCGGTGGGCAGTGGTGTTGGCGATTCGAGAGAGGATTGGTGGTCGTGTGATGTCGGTGAACAAACGGTATTGGTGGCGGTGTACGATGTGTACAACAGCCTAATGGTTGTGTGCCCGGGCGAACACGCTTTCGTCGTGTAACAGACGGAACAGGCGAACGAACGAACGAATGGACGAACGAGAAAGAAGGAATGAATAAACGAACGTACGAACGGGGAACGACGACGACGACGACGACGACGACGACGACGACGACGACGACGACACGGAACGCGAACGGAGATGATGGTCGGTGCCGGTTATACATGCGAACGAGGATCGCGTGCTTCGAGTCTGAAAACAGAAGCGACTCGCCGAGACTGACGGCGAGCCACGGTAAAAGAGCTGCGCCTCCAGAGAGGGAACACAGGCTGGAGGTAAGACGGGACAAGAGAGGGAATCCAGTCCAGCTGGTAGGAGTGCGCAAAGACCATCTCGATCGGCCGGCCGATCGAACGAAACAAAGCAGGCCCCGAGCTGCTTCTAATCAACGTCTGTGTCTGTTCTTCTTCCAACTTCCTTCCCTCCCCTCTTTCCTTCTAATCGCTCGATTTCTCTCTCGCGGTTTTTCCTCGCGTGGACACCAGGAATTCTCGTTCGAACGCCTCGGTGACGGACGTTCGAGGAGATCGAAATTCGCGGCTGGACGCTGCGAGCAACGGGAAAGGACGGTAGGGTACGCGCGTCGTTCCAAGCGTGGCAAATCGGATGGAAGTTTGGCCGATGCTGCGGGCGCGTTGGCCCGGCAAAACGGCGTGGATGCCGTGCTCGAGGGACAGAGCATGAACGGTTGCAACCCGACACCTGATAAATTCGATATCAACCGGCCGCCCGCGCCTGGACCCGCATTTAGGGGCTGGAGAGGGGCCCCTACCTCGCGCCTTCGCTCCTTCTCCCTCGCTCGTCCTCGTTTCCATCGAATTCTCGATTATTCCTGTTCCTCGTTCCCGATCCGCTCGTCCCTCTCGTTCACCTCCTCTCGAACGACAGGCGATCGAAGGACGAAGACGAAGACGAAGACGACGTAAGTACGAAGAGAAGAAGGAGGAGGAGGAAGAAGAAGGAGGAGGAGGAAGAAGAAGAAGAAGAAGAAGAAGAAGAAGAAGAAGAAGAAGAAGAAGATGGAGAAAAAAGAAGAAGAGGGAGAAGAAGGATCGAGGGGGAGAGAAAGGTAGGACGGAGAGTGCGGAACGATCGGTCTTGCCGTCTTTATCCGACGTTGCGAGTCGGCCGAGTCGACGGAGGCGCGCGGGTTCCCTTTTTTTACAGGCGAGTCGGCCGCGAGCAGCGAGTTTGGCTGAAATTTCACCGCTGCGCTCGCCCGTTCTTTCCCCCTTTTCGTCGATGCGAGTTACGGGTCCCGGGGAAAAGAAACAATCCGACCGCGACAATAACGACGGAAACGAGAGGGCGCGAGCCAACGGCTAGTCGCCCGATCGTTTCTCCCGCCTACGTCCGGGAGACGCACGTTCGCGCGCCAAATTCGACGAGAAAAGAAAAAGAAAAAAAGAAAAGAGAAAACACAGCAAAGAGAACCTTATCTGGCCGTTCTCGTCGTGCTCGCCGTGCGCGTCCGATCATCGACCGATTTTATCGCGGAATTTCAAATTTCTCGTGAATTTGGAAACACCCTGCGAAACAGCCTGCAGAAATCCTGGATTTTCGACGAGAATTTACGAGAATTCCGTCGACGCGAACGTCCGCGTGACAAACTTATCCACGAAGGAAGCCAATCTGAAAACAGCACGAAACCGCACTTTCATTCCGCTGTGGAAAACTACATGGAAAAAGTAACTGACATGGGTCTGGTAAGTATCGAGCGATCGAGAAACGGGGAGTCTAAATCGATCTAAATCGATGAGTGATCGGACGCGAGAGGGACGTTGGGCAAAAGGCGAGAGGAACGAAAAGGCAAATGCGAGCCGTGTGGAATGCAATTCCACGCTTTACGTACCGGGGCCCATCGATCGCGCCGGATCGTTCGTTTCGGCGGTCGTGAATATCGCGGTGGAGAAGAAAGACGAGGGGAGGGGTTGGACAGGGGACGGACAAGGGAATCGAATACCTCGAGTTCGCGTTAATTTACTTTCGCCAATTGGAAAGGGGCGAACTCGAGGGAAGGGGAGAGGTGCAGAGGTGGAAGGAATCGGGAGAGACGAGAAGGAAGGCATCCTTTCGGAGTCGCGGCCATGCTTTATCGTGTCTATACGATCTCCGCGGACCGGTAAAGTAAATAAAAGGGCTCGCGTCCCTCACGAACTTAACCTAAACCGCTAACCCCGCGGACGTCGAAGGGAGGGGGGGGGGGGGGACAGAGAGGGGACACGGCGAAGGCGGGAGAGAACGCGAGAAAAAGAAGATGGAGATTCCGGTAATAAACGCGCGTGGGCGAGGATCGACGAATTTTACAGTAATTCCCGAGTCTTTATCCGGCAGATACCAATTTAAATTCTTCGAAGGCGCTGCCTCGTGTCCTGCCTCTTCCTTCTCCGCGCGTCAACGACGGGAAACGCTCCCTCTACGCGTGGTCACAAATACGCGCGTTGACAAACTTCGGAATCGCCTCGGACTCGTGTTATCGCGTGACGGCTGTTCAACCTCTCGATCCTTCGCTCTCTCTCTCTCTCTCTCTCTGTCGGAAGGAGCGCGCGTCATCGATCATCGCGCGTCATCCGTGGCCCGTCCGATGATCGCTCGGAATGCTGCGGGCTAGCTCTGTTGTGACTCGCGACGATATTAAATAAATAGCCTGACGGCTCGAGACACGGCAGCCTCTCGCGATAGAGAGTTGCCCCCTTGGGGCAACATCCGAAAGACACACGGAGCGCCGCTGGAGAAACAGGGTGAAAGGACGAACCGAAGATGATCAGCCGATCCACGGAACGCGGCGGTAAGACCAGTTGAGAAATGACAACACGATCGCCGACACTTTTCTCTGTCCATCTGTCTGTTTCTCTCTCTCTCTCCTCCCTCTGCGCGAGAAGGCTCGCTTCCTGCCTCCCTTATCCACTCGGTCGTTTCGCCGCGCCGCGCCGCGCCGCCTTCCACCTTTCGCCTCGCATCCTCGAGCATCCGCAGCGTTACGTGCACGAGCCTCGTATACCTTATTACCAGCTTATAGGAGAGGTGTTCTCGCGGCGAGCCACGCCACTTACCGGGATTGTTTAGCGGCGTTTACGCGTCGATTGCTGACAGGGGGTCGGTGGTACTCGGTGGTACCGTATTATGCATTCGTACGCGGTCGATTCTCTAGCCGATTCTCTCCCCCCGTCCCTCCGAGTTACAACTCCGCCGTTTCCTTCTCTCGTACTCCTCTTCGACCACCGGCCGCCGTGCCGACGCGAGCAGCCTTCCTTCCATGTCCACGTCTCCTTGCGTTCGTCCTTGTGTTCGTTCCACGGGAACACGGGATAGACCGGTATTCCGCGACACCCGGATACTGACGCGAGAGTTGCTCGCCTCTCGATCTCTTCACAGACGGAGATCTTCTACGATACCGACGCAACCGTTTCAACATCGGGTTACGATGCGAGTGGCGGTTCTCGCACCTTTCGTCCGACGAGCGCTGAGAAGAGTATTTCCTTTCCTTCTCGAACGAGGTAATTGCATCGTTGAGTACCGAATTCGCGAAATCGAATCAGATCAATGGTCAATTCGAGTGACCTCGATCTTTGCAAGCACGTTAGATGGCACGTGAGATTAAAGGAGAGGACTATCGAAAGAAACTGCAGTCTACCCAAGTTCCCGTTCGCGGTTGTAGCACGCGAACGTCTCCATCTACGAGCCAAACACCTCACCGAGCTAATTGCCAATGACTCGCATCGGCGAAAGTCGTGTTATACGGCGGAGTTTCGCCCTTCTCGGGTTGAGAAACTCTGACGCCTCGAAGAAGGAAGAGGATACACATCCGCTTCGCGGCGGCTCGCGAGGAACGCGAAGGAGAAGCAGGGAAAGACCGAAGAAAAGAAAGGGATTGGATAAAGAGGAGGTGGGTCTACGCAGCCTTCTGCGAAGTAATATGCTCTCGCCGCATGAGGTCCTCCTCCTTTCCTTGCTTCGTTCACCCTTCCATCTCCGCACGAAAGAAACCCTTTTCAAAGGTTAGCCTACGCGTCCCTCCGGGCCTCCGCTTCGTACCCGATCGATGTTTTAATTGCCGTTAATGATTCGGAGGAAACGCGAGGCGCGAGGGAAAACACGAATCGTGATACAAGCGAGAAAACTGACAATTTGTTTCGTTTCGAGTCTAAGGTCGGTGGATCGAAAAGTGGAAAATATTTCTCTCGGTATACATAAATTTATCCTCAAGTGGATTTTCACTGTTGGTTTAATAGTTGAATTAATTGCCAATTAATCGCAGGTAATTAGAAACAAATTTTCCTTACAAACATAAAGAAATAATACAGAGTTGCGTAGATCTTCAAATAACATCAATACATGATACGGTTATTAATTTAAAATTAGACGGGACCCCAAGTGTCTGAAACTGTCTAGTTCAATATCTCGTAAAGTTCGCGCGAATTTACATTTTTTATAAATACGACGAAGAAAATAGAATTTGCTACGTTTCAAACCAACCTCGGGAAATTAAGATGGTGCACATTCGCACCATTTTACTTTCGTTGAGAATAAAGTTTTAGTCTCTGAGAAGTCAATATTGCTGCACGTATGATGTACTAGAATTAAATTTCGAGCAAATGCGCAAAAATCTGTAGTCTAATGATCCATGTAGAAATATTTTTTCTACGCAGATCGATGCAACGTGCGACAAAACGTTCACCGTTTGTTACAAATTATTCTCCCGAAATTACAAGCGTTTGTTCAGAAACAGCGATCGACGGATTTCCTCCGTGTCGGTTTGCGAACTGTTTCGTCCGTGAAATTCAGCGCGAAAGGGCTGAAAATCGCACCTTTTGGTCGAACCGAGCGAATAAGGTCTTTCGATCGAGCGGGACCGAGCCCCGAGCACGTGGTGAAGCAGAGGAACGCGACGGGTGGTTGGCTGGTTGGGCGAACGACGGAGGGAGGCGGGGAGGGCCAAGGGCCCGCCAGAACGAGAAGGTGTATGAAATAGTAACTGTCAGCGTGTAGGCCAAAGTTGATGGCACATTGTCGTATTAAGCCGGGGGTAATTTGTCTGGCCTTCTTTCAACCACCCACACCCGGGGAACGGCGGCCGTTCGACGACCTCTGCTGGCCTTCGATTCGACAACACCGCGCGCGCTCTGCCGCGCCTTCTCCGCGCGTTCTCTCTCGCCGCGGTCTTTCAACCATGTGGCCCGATCGATCGATCGGCCAGCAGCCGGCAACAAACAGAAATCAAAAACCGCCCGACGTGTATCGACGGCGCGTATTCCACGAGCCGGGACGTTTATGTCAGAACCGGCTCTATTATAATCAAGCGAACGCGGTGACGGAGGACCGGTAACATCGCGCATAAATTCACGACGAGCCGTCGCTACGCGTCGCGCGCGGCTGTCTTTCCCAGGGCTCTCCGAAATTTCAGAGACGAGCTCGAGCGCTCGAGGAGTCTGTTTCCTCTTCGTCTTTGGGCCCGATGCTGACGAACGACTTGTGTGTACCCGGTATCGTACGACTCGACAGATTTATTGAATTCACTTTTTCTTTTTTTTTACTAGACGGACGTGTACGTACGTACATCTCAAAACGTAGCTGACTTCGTTTTAATTCAATTGTCCAAGCTTTTATTTTAGAAAAAGAGGGAAAATTTAAAAAGGACATTTTGTCGTACTACTTTCGAAAAAGGCCGTGCAAGCACGTGAAATATTATCCGACGAAGAAGCCTTCAAACTGTCTGAATCTGGCAATGTCACAATTGATTTGTTAAATTTCATTACTGACGGGGATATCAAAAGATAATCGAACAAAATGGACAATATGTTGTCCAATAAAATTCATCTTTCATTTGCACGCAAGGAAACCAATTGTATGATGTAATACACGATTGTCCGTAAATTACGTTTGCTGGTACAAGATCGTGGCCCATTTGAACGAAACGAAACGAAACGAAAGAGTGCTCGTTCTTGTACTTTGACCGAATTCGTGCACATCCCCTTGTTCGATCATTTGAACTCCGTTTGATGACGAATTATTACTAATTCATCCTATCGGGTGAATGGAGAATCGATTGACTTCTATTACATGAGCTCCAATTGTACAAACTATTTGTTTATATAACAACTGGTTTACACGAACGGAGCTCTATCGTGGTAGTTTTAGTATCTGATCTCATTTCCTTCCTACCGCTGTTACTTTCTACTTGCAGAACGAATCATTAAATATTACGATTGAACGCCATCACGTTCGATTAAATGCATTTAGGAGGTTTTTCTTCGCATTTGTGAATTTTTTCAGCCTTCAACTAGGCTGTCGCTAACAAGTCAAATTAAACAGATAAAATTAAATGCCTTTGTTTCTAAGTCACTGAATTAAAAAACGAACGATTTCATTAATATTTAATCAACGACAGTGTTCATACCGAGATTGGAACGACAAGACTCGCCCGAACACGAGGCGAAACAGCGGGGACACCTTTTTCCAAGAGGATAACCGACAGGGATAAAAAAAGGAATTGAAAGGAAACTAAACGCCTCGCTAATGATGGAACAAAATTGCAGCGAAATCAGGGTATTCGAGAGGAGACGAAGACCACCGTAAAGCTGGCGCTGCAGGAGAAAAGCGTGGCCATCCCGTGGAATTACTACGATCTGTCCGGGACCGGGGAAGATCGATAATAATCGGAATCGCGTGCAACGAACCTCGCGGAGGAGCAACGAGGAGCACGCGTGCCGCGGCGGAATAATCCTCCGCGAGGCTACGGAGGAGAAAATACGAGCGGAATCGAACGTTGGGGCAGGGAGAAAAAGCGGGAGAGACGCGAGCCGACTCCGCGCATCGGTTACGCGTGCGCGCACGTTGCGCGCGTATGTACGTATATGCAAACGCGCCACATGGGGCGACGAGACGACCGACACAGAGTGGTCGAACACCGAGCGGAGAAAAAGAGCAGAAAGGACGGAGCCGGGTTGCGAACCGGAGGGGAAAAGACGTACGAGCGAAAAGACGCTGGAAGAAGCGACGAGGCGAAGGAACAGGGGTGGAGGTATCTCCGATTCTAATTACCTCGACTTACAAGAGGCCGATCGAACCGATCCACCGCGCCGCTCTTCCACGCTCTTACTTTCACCGACGCGACGCGCGCTCCAACTTTGTTGCGCGTCTTGCTCGTTTAGAGGCCACTTGGTGATCTTGGAACGACGAATACGCTACTGGATACGCTACTTTTCCAACGTCGGTGTCTCAAAGGACACGTGTACGCGAGATCGAAAAGATCGGTATATTCCGTGTATTTTTCCAAAATACTTGAGAATAATAATTAACTTGGAGCTCTTGTCCGTACGTATAATTGTCCAACAGATAACTGAGGCTTTAAAAAAAGCTTCGGATGAACGAAACTTTTGGAAATCGGTACCAGAAACATCTGAGAGACAAAATTGCCTACAGAAAAATAGAAACATGTTTCTCCATTGTATAATTTCCTCGCAGGAAATAATTGAAAAAAATTGCTGTGAAATTGGTGCGTTAATAGAGAATGTTCAAATTATAATAACTGATGCGACGTATGAGCTGTGCATCTAGAACATGTTCATTTGTTATTCCAGCAATGATTTTTGCTACACGTATGTTTTATCCCCGAACTGAGGGACTCTTATTTTTGTGTTTCGTAAACAAATTAAAACACGGGTATTTTAATTCCACGTCTATCCGCGCGTTCAAGTACCCATAAAATACTCTTTTATTGACTAGGTATATCCGCACACTACACACGATGCACTTGACCATCCGTGAAATAAAAGCTTCTAATTTACACTGATACCTACGACACAGAAACATGTTTCTCTAATCCTATTCTAATTCACAACTCTTATATCCGTATCAGGCGCGAAAATCCCGGCGACGCGCATGGGAAATTCCACGTTTATAGACCGAGAATCCAACGCGATGCGCGAAACCACTCGCGTTCCGTCCCTTCGTTCGCGAATCCGCTTTTTATTTCCGTTTCTCCGTCTCGCTAAAATCCCAATAATAAAATACGAGTCGTTGCGCCTAACGACGCGATTCGCAGAAGGAACACGCGGGCGGGGAAATGCGGTCCGCGATTTAATTTATGGAGGCGTGTTTACGCGCGCGCGGCGGGAAATCGCAAAACGAAAAGCAGCTGACCGCGTAATCGCGCGTGAGATAATCATTGAGATTGTCTCCTCGGTCCAAACGTTCCCTCTTCTCTCTCTCTCTCTCTCTCTCTCTCTCTGTTTCCGATCGTTGTTTCGATAAATCGCGCGTCGTTCACTCGTCCATCCCCGATCGCCGATCGTTCAGAGGAGCTCGATTCGTTCGAACGAGCTGCCCGATCGAGCGGTTCATTTTCCACCGGGGTTCCTATCGTTTCGAATCGTCGTCGATTATGCATCCGGGCGGTACGAATGGCCAACCAGCCGTCGGTAGACGGCGGAACGCGCGAATCAAATAACTTGGCAAATTACCTGACCGCGAGGCGCTCGAGGTGACTCGGAGGAATCTCGAGCCTGCAACGGCGGATAGGTCGGTGGACGTGCAACGTCCTTGAAACAACCTACGGATCATTCCCCGGCAGCCGGACTCTGCGCGCGGTCTCGGCATTACGCGAATTTTTCGCGATCTCGTCGCGATCTACCGTTTTTTCTTCTTTTTTTTTTTTTTGATTTTTGTTCTTTGTCGTTTCAGCCGATGTTTGTTCGAACGTTTGAACCCGCGGCCGGTTCTGTCGCCACGGCGACTCCCGTTACGTTAAACGCGCAGATCAACGAGTGAACCGAGACGACTGGACGACTCGGTCACGCCTGTCACCGTTATCGAGTCTTCAGCCCCGGCGATCGACGCGATCGACGCGATCGACGCGATCGATGCAACGATAAACCGTTTGACACGGTGCCAGAGGTCTACGGCGCGTTTAGGTTCGAACGAGAGGAATGTCCATTCATCTTCGACTAAATTCCTCGTATTCGTTCGTGTTGTACTGAATATAGGACTATTTGTGTAACGAATAAACAGGCGAATGACTTTTATTTCACGTTCGTGAGAACGTGAATTTAAAAACGGGAATTTAAACGTAGATTCGACTGTCGACTTTCGAGAAACCGGGTCCGTTTGAGTCACTCGTTTTGTACATTTTGGGAAAAAGATTTTCAGGTTGAAACAGTAAATGACGAAACAGGAAAAAGGGAAAATATATACGAGTGAGAAGATTATATATTGTATATATCGTACTTTGAGAGTGAACTTAATCGAACGAAATAACAAATAATCTTTAAAGAAGGTAAAGTTTATAGAGTAGGATCAGAAACTACTTGAAAAATTATTTGAAGAAACAGCTACAAAATATAAAATGAAATAAAAAGTTGTTTCACTTAGCCAAATGATCAAATAATTTCGAAAAAAATCATTCGTTTGTTCAAATAGACTGACGTAGGATTATTTCCAGATGAACAAGATGATGTATTATTTAAATAATCATTTTCTTCAAATAATGCCCTAATGCATAACAGTGCCTTGTACACAATTGATTTCCACCTTAAAGTTTCTTAAACATATCTTGTAAGAATTTCATAGATGAATTACAAGATACAGATACATTATTTCGTGTACCAAAGTTCCCAAATTAATGATCAAAAATTAAATTAAAAATACAAATACAGACAGAAACCTGCAGTCTAGCAATAAATGAACACCAATTTGATCGAAATGAACGAGCATTCGTCGTCCATCTCGCGAAACAGTGGTCATCAATCGATAAACATCGATCGATCGTTTCGTTCGTTATTCCACGATCGTGTTTCGCGCGAGTTTCACGCGAGTTTCGCAGAATTCGAGACTCTGCGCGAGAATCTTTAAAGGCGACAAAACCGTACACGCTCGGCACGCGGCCACTCCTCGCGTGTACGCGGATAACGGTCCGGCCGTGGAATTCGTGCGTAATTAAACGACCGATAGTTAATTTCAGTCGCAACACGTTCCGCGTAAATTCCTTTCGAGCGCCGGCGACCGGCGTTTTTCCGCGCGAATCGTCGACGGTGAAAGAAGGAAACGTCGGAGCGTTACGCTTCCACCATATTTCCACGACCTGAAACGTGAAAGCGACGGTGACGATGCGATTATCGGAGACACGGGAGAGGCGTTTCGGTTTCTACGGGGGGTAAAACGTGTTATAACCTCGTCCCATTACACCGTCGGTCGATCGTCCGACCGCAGTTCGTCGTTTGTTCCGTGATTAGACGCGATGCAAATGGCAACCGGTCTCGTTGCTGAACTCTCGAATGTCGTCTACGATGAGCAATAAATGCGCGACACAGTCCTCGTGAACGGCTGAAGAAATGTCTCGCGAAAGGAACGCGCGGCTCTGATTCGGACAGATCCAATAGAGATTTAAATATTTAAAAAAAAACGACTATTGGTCGAGTTGATGAATAGTGGAGTAAACGGGAAAGAACTATCCCCTTTGGGGGATTTTTGGATTTTTGGATTTTTGGACTTTTGGACTCAACGGTGCGTGTCCATTTGAGAGTTTCTTTCGACTCTTGCTGTAATATTTTTTATCGTTTATGTAACATTTTTTTTAACGTCATTTTTTAACATTTTATAACATTTTTCGTATTTTTATTTTATTGTGTATCGTTAGATTTCCTTTCGTGCGTGATGATCTTCTAAAACCTCTCAGTGGAGAGGTAACGTAGATACTTTGTTGTTCGAACTTCTCGCGAATTGACAAAAATCCGCAGTCCGGCGATCGCAAAAGAGGCAGCAACACAGCCGCGAACTCCTGGCGAACGCGGTGCAAGCGCGTGGCACCGGCGCGCGATTGGAATTACACGTGGCGAAAAGTAAGCCGGCTTCAATGGCAGGGCACCGTCATTCGAGAACGACTCTCGTGCACGTGAATTCTCCGGGTCCCCTGCTCCGGTTGCCCTGTCACGCCCCTTTACTCTGCGCAAATTCGACGCTCGCGGACGAAACTTTGCCCGTCCGGTCGGCCGCTCGATCACCCCGCTCGATCTCGCTTCGGGCCCTCCGTTACCACTGCGAAACTATTGGCTATCTCTCGTTGCGTATCTGGCATATTGTTAAGTTAATTGAAAGGGGGTGATAAAATCGCAATGGTTTTGACGTTAAGCGAGCTGCGAGCTCCCTCGAGGTGGGGGGAGGAGGAGAAGGAGGAGGAGGAGGAGCGGGTGGAAGAGATAGCGGGTGACCGAGCGTGTATCTGCGAGGGAGGAACGAATAGAGACGGAGATCCGTCGGGACGAAAGAGAAGAATGCGCGGATCGAAGCAGCGAGATACGCGTGCGCGTGTGTAAGTACACGGAACCGCGTACAGCCAGATGGAACGCAACATCGGGAGTAGCGCCAAGTACTTGTGCCGCTGTCGGTGAGGAGCCTCGAGGATCGCGGCGAAGGACCACCCGAACCGTTCGTCTCTCGCTGCGCTCTTCGCTGATTCGCGCAAACTGCGTGCAAGTAGCGACACGAAAAATCTGAATCGCGAATAAGTAACGAGTTACGATATGAACCCACGATTTTGGCTTCTAGCCGCCGATTTTGAATACATATGAATGACATGGATCAACGATGGCAAATACATGGCACGTTTGGCACGCACGAGATTTTGTACTAAAACTAATAATATAACATAACTAAAAATAGTTGAAGTAATAAACTTTAACTTTAAAAAATTGACCCAAAGAATTATGTATTAATTACGTGTCAAACTTGTATTTTTTAAATTTCTAATTAATGTAGACCCTTCACAGATTTTGCAACGATTTTATTTCAGAAATCTTTCAAAACTTGCCATGCATTAAAAATTTGACTAAAAGTTCAAATTTGGCGCGTTCAACCACTAGGATCGCTGAATCATGCAATATGTTTATTCGTACGTAATAAATATTGGCCATGGACACTGGCACGGGAAGAGAATTGAAACAAATTTTTATCTAAATTTGGCACAGCGATCAAGTCGTCTTATTTGCCGTCCGCGTGACATAGATGGACTACGATGCTTGTCGCGGTACAAAAATTTTTTTATGATTAATTAACGTTTCTGATTGACGAGAATATCGCGAAATGTATCCTCGTTGTAAAAAGATCGTTCAAAGAGGAGCGTTGCAAACACTTCCGCGATTAACTCACCTGTAATTAACGTCAAAACTCTGCACCGGTCTTCTTTCTCTCTGCATCGTCTTTTGGCTCGCGTAACAGCCAACAATCCGGTACGGCGCTACGCGTCCAGCGGAATCCTTCTCAAGCGAACAACACGGATGATTTCACGCACGCGTTTACATTCGTTGTTGTTGGATCGAATAGATTCGAAACGACTGGCATGACGCGGCGCATTCCACCAGCGAGTAGTACGCGATTCGATTCGATTCGGAACGAAGGTTCGGGTTCCCAGCGGCGCGTCGATTTCCTTGCCGTCTTTCGAAATCAATCGAACCAATCCCCGGCGGCGTGACGTCGAGGGCGAACCTCCCGCTCTCTGCGTGGAGATCCATCTCCTTGTTCTCGTCAATCGCGCGACGACGACGACGACGACGACGACGACGACAACGACGATTAATGCGCTTCGAACGTACGTCTCGATATTTGAAGAAAGAACACCAACAAGAAGACTGTACGAATACCTAAACGGGGGACGGGAACGCGGACGATTCGGTCTGGCGTAACGAGGTCCCCTTACTTTTGCCAGTAGAAGACGCGAGATACCGCTACGCTCCCTTCGGTTCCGCTTCAAAGAAACGGACTTCGTTAGGACGTACTCTCGCGCGAGAGATCCGCATAAAGATCGGACACGTAGACGAATAAGTGTAGGTAGGAGGGCGTCAACGCGAGCGACAGTCGCGCGTTGAATTCGAAAGGTCGGAACCCTTCGCGGCCGTATGCATGTGCAGCGTGCGGATGCATTCTGGGTGGGCGTGTAAATGCCGTACGCGATTGCTGGTTGTTACGTGAGCCAGAAGACGATGCGGAAGAACGAGTATTTTTTCGTCTT
The DNA here is from genome assembly GCA_032399605.1 of Melipona beecheii. Taxonomy (NCBI): domain Eukaryota; kingdom Metazoa; phylum Arthropoda; class Insecta; order Hymenoptera; family Apidae; genus Melipona; species Melipona beecheii. The sequence continues at coordinate 2,715,778 of JAUCMO010000463.1, forward strand.
TGATAGAAATTTTTTCAGACCTGTTGTTTGTCACGTAAAATCGAAAAGTTGGGGAACTTTTAAGCAGGTTCTATTTGAAACACGGGTCGTACAACGATCTCACGTTACGATGAGTCACAAACAAACGTTCTTGAAGATGAAAGTTTCGAACAGAACGAGATCAAACTTACAAGAGAGATGTGAAAATGAGAAACTTTTCTGCTGAACGTTCTGAAATAATTTGTTTCCGCGAAACTTTTATTTTACAAATTCTAAAATACGCGCTGTGAACAGCGGTATCTAAATACAGGAATAATAAAAATGCTAATGGAAAGTCACAAATTATGAATTGGTAATATCTGTGAGAAAAAAAACCGGACTTACATTTCGATGAATATTTCGCACCATAAGAATTTTTATTCCCTATTAATTTAAATGCTCAATGAGTGTCAAGTTTCTACACTAAATGTCATTATTCTTGTCGATATTTGCATTTACAATTTGACAAAGTGGCTATTTTACTTGCGTGATTTCACTTACGCAGTGTGTTAATTCACATCTAACAAAAATGAACATTAATTGCCCAATTTAATCCTAATTGTGCGTAAAAAATGACATCGTCGGCTATTGGAGACAATCGTTCGAAAATCCATTGCGAGCAAGGGATTTCGCGACGAGACACGTTCGGAGATCGCGCAGGCCAGCGAAAAGCCAGGGAAAAGAATCGAAGGACGATTAACTGGCTACGAAGGATGGGAGGGAAAGAAAGGAACGAGAGAATCGCGAAGACGCATCAAGCGGTGTCACGTGCGCCGTGCTTATTTATGCATTTACGAGATTCAGGATTTAGCGGGGTTCCGCGTGCGTTCAAGCACCAGGTTCCGGGAGAGCCCCGGCACTGTCCAAGCTCTCTCGGACACACAGATAATTATCTGCCGGGCCTATAGCGTGCTTTACGCTGGAATGCGTTTCTTGTACGAACCAACAGAACCGATGCTCGCACCGAGCCCCCTCCCCCCTCGACCCTGCTACCGTCCATACGTTGACGCTATTATTCCCCCCGTCGCGCTGTTTGCACGACTATTCTACTGCGTTTGCGTGCAAACGTTGCGCGGGTCGCTGCGTTTAAAAAGAAAATACGGGAGAATACGCGCAAATTCCATCTCGCGATCATCCGGTCGCCTGGAAACGCGAAATCCCGCGATTGTTCGTTGGACTGAGATTTGTCCATCGCAAGGATTTTCCAATTCTCTCTGTGAATCTAAGTTGAGACGTACGAAGAAAGCGTTCATCGAACAAGTTATTTTAGTTAGACTTTAAAAACTAAAAACTCGACTAATAACCAAAAACACATCTACAATTATGCACAGAGTCAAATATGATCTTTCCAAGATGAGAGATTCAGTCATGTTTAAACGATAAGAAATGCTTTTCTCAAAAATACAAAAAAAATAACGTTAATAACGATTTCAGTTTACGTTATATTGTATTAATTTAGAATTAGATTACATTACTCTCTGATATTATTAAGTTTGTATTTTTCATCTGTTGTTCCTTTTTATACTTTCCGCGTTACATGAATTTGATTAACTGCGATCGCTGTTAATCACACGAATGAAACGTGACTCTGAGTGGAATAAGTAATAACAATGAACAAACACTGGGGACTGAAGTTCACCAAAGTGTATCCAAACGAACGAATATTTGACAAATTCGCACTCTAACGAATAATAAATCACGAATAAATGAATATCATAGAAGTTCGAGTGTTCAACTAGCAAGAATTCATTTGATCAAATTAACATCAAGTTAATAATTTAATAAAATTATATTGATTAACTTGGTTCGAATAAACAAAGTTCTACTGCATATGTTCATTTTATAAATGAACACCAGCGTTGATTTCTTTGCATTAATTAATGCGCTCGCGTACACAATACGTCGACGTGCCCATTTTAAAACGCAGACGCGTTGATAAACAATGAAGAAATAAGCGTTACAGCTTACAGCGAACGCTTCTCGTCGGAGAAGTACATTGTCGTATATTAAAACCCACATACTGTCAATGTACGAGGCAGCGTCCGCTAGTTTTTCCTCGACGCGGGGCATATTAATGGACATTTTGAGCTACGTGCACGCGTCGTGTGAACGTTTACAACAGATTACACGAACGTATCGTCAATTTTCAACACTTTCTCTCGCAAAAGGACCAATGCCCCGTGCGCTGCGCTCGCGTACGAACGTTCACGAAAACACCGTCGTAAAGTTCGCTCGTGCTTGATATCTGCGTCCACGTACGTAAAAAATAAATGCGCAATTCCACACTTGTATCAAGAACGCGAATTTTTTTACTCGCCGCACGTGCAACGTGCCCTTTCAATTTACGTCCCACGGGTCCAACGGGCGCGCGCATAGGAAGGTTCCCACTTCGAGAACCACGCATTTCCTAAAGTCGGCAAGGTGACGGTGGAAGCACGCTGCAAGAATAGCCTTGTCGGCGACGTTCCACGATCTCGCGGTGGATGGTTGAATTATTATCGCGCATCGTCCTGGCTAGAATATCTGCTCGATCGGTGGGGGAGGAGAGCCTCGACAGGGACGAGCTCGCAAGCACGAAGGCGCTCTGACGGACGGACGCAGTTAATAATTCTGTCCCGGACTCGTGTAACCGACCGGCTTCGTGCCCGGAAATCCAAGAAGCCAACGTTGCAGAAGTTGGAAAGAAAGAAAGAAAGAAAGAAAGAAAGAAAGAAAGGGCAGCGATGTTATCTTCGCGCGGAGAAACGCTAACGGGACTCCCGAAGCTTCCCTCTCGGACAGAAGAGTCGCCGAGTCGGAGAGTCAACGTTTTCGGCGATGCTCGATCTACTGTTGCGGCGTGTCGCGCTCGCGCCTCCGCAAAAGTGTCTCGATTTATCGAGCGGTCGCTTACACTTGTTCCGAGCATCGTGCAACGTTACCCGAGGTTAATAAAGTCCATACCCTCGCCCCCCCTTCCTCCCAATTCTTTCTTCGACTTTGTTTTTCCACTCGGTTCCCCGCGTTTTCTCATCTACGACCGGCGACCGCAACATCCTCCCTATCCTCCTGTTTCTCTTGACCGCTCTGCTCTCTTCGCTCACGTTCCTGGCCAGTCACGCCAAGACCGCAAACATCGCCGCCAACCGGACACCCACAAATTATTTTCTCTCCGCCGCGGCAACTTATCCGGGATTACCCACTTTCGTCTCCCGTCCTCGCGAACCCTCCCTGATTTTCGGCTCGAGCCGAAAAAACGATGCTAGAGCGAGGCACGCGCGTGCCTCATTTGAGAGTCTAGTTGCAACTGAGTTAGCAAACGAGCGACGCAAGTGGTGGTCTGTGACGTTACCGACGCAGTTTCACTCTCAAACGCTCGGGGTTATCGGCGCAAAGAGCAATTCCATTCGGGCGAAATGGGGGACGCGGTGAAAGAGACGACTCTCGTCTGGATGCGGTCTATTTCGTCTGGACGCAGGTGGCGCGTTCGCCGTTTCAAAGCCGGGGGGACCTTCGTTTCTTCCTCGAGCAGCAAAGTCGCACGGAAAGATGAATGGCGTTGGGAATCCGTCATACCGAAAATGCCCCGGGCAGCGGCCAAACGCCCGTTGCACGCAGACCTCGGGTTGCAACGTGCTTCCAAAGGCCACCCCTCGCGCGAACCGTTACGCCGAGCAAATACGGCACCCAGCCGACCGATTGAAAAATTTGAATAATTCCTATTTACGATCGGTGTCCGAACTCGACTCGAAAGTGAATAATCTTCAGCCAATCGCTTCAGATCGCTCGCTTCCCTCTCCCTCCTCTCTCGCCGCGGTGCTTCTTTCTCGCTCGATTGCCAAATTCTCGGCGAGCGTTCGTTGACACACTCCCTCCTCTCTCTCTCTCTCTCTCTCTCTCTCTCTCTCTCTCTCTCTCTTTTCAGAAAATAAAATAAAATTTCGACGCTCGCCGCGTCGTCGAACGTTTCGTTTCGTTTCGTTTCGTTTCGTTTCGGTGAAAAATCGGCACAAGCTTGCCATTTACTATAATTATCGCGTTACACTTTCATCGCGTGAGCCGATTTATTCCGAGCAAAGTTACTCCGGAATGACGGACGATGACGAGAATCTGGAATCTTCGTATAGCCGGCGGCGATTGAAACCAGCTCTCGGCGTGCGTATACGGTAGGAGGTTTTTACCGTCTCATATAAACGGGCTGTCTGGCTGAATAGTCGGCGTCGCATTGGCGTCGCGCAATGAAAAATGCGCTTTGTGGATTTGCATCGCGACAGGTTAGACACCGACCGGCAAGTTGGTCGTGCGACGTGTCGTATCGTCCAGTTCGCACAGTTGCGGTATTCCGTCGTCCGAGTACTATATTTGGTCAACGAGTCCGATTCGAGTGAAAAAAATCTGCCGATTCTTTTTATTATTTTTTTTTTTTTTTTCTGTCCCTCGGAAAAGAAGGCAACGCGCTCGACGGAACGATGGAACGACGGGTGAACGAGCGTGTCTCGTTCTCGTTGAAGCCTCGCCACGTGCACTCTCGATAAAGACGAGAGGCGAGAGATGGAACGGCGAAGAAAAAAAGAGTGGCACGAATGGGGAGATAGCCGCAGCCGAAAAGCATTATTCGCCGTGGATACGGTAGCTAAATGCGAAAAGATTATTAATAACTTGATCGTCGATCGACGGTGCGCGTATAAAATGCTGTCGATATATTTCATGCGTTTTTATCGGTGCCTCTCATCTGCTCCACTGGTAGAAAGTTGCGTGGAAGATAAGTGGTGTCGAGAATCTGGAATCTCCGTATGCCCCCGGGCGGCGAAACACTTTGCACGCGTGCAGCGAACGGTTTTTGCCGAGCATCCTACTTGCGTGCATGCAACGCTGCTCTCTACCATCCAATCGGTAGCGCCTAATGAAGGATTCGACTTGCATCGCGGAAACGCGCAACTACCAGCCAGGACCGCCTTCGATACTCCTCGCTCACTGCGTTCCGAAATTCCTTCGGATTCCGTTTGTGTTATCGGCGCCGTTTCAACGACCGATCGTCAAAACCGATCGTGCAAGTACCCGGCGCAGTTGGGCAAAAGGAAAAAGAATTGATCGGCGATTAACGATGGAATTTTTCCAACAACCTTTCCAACAACAACGATTACTTCTATTCTATTTGTCAATATAACATTCTTTCTTATTAAAAGCTACTCGTGCCACGCAAACATTTCCTTTAATTGATATTGAAATTATCGATCGATGGAACAAGTTTAGTTCCAAATTTTCACACTCCAATAATTATGTTACGTTGACCATGCAATAACGATTAAACTATTCTATCGACAAATTTTGTCGATAAAGAATACTTTCATAGCACAGATTGTTTTCAGTCAAAACAATCGACAACTTGCACCAATTGGATTATGAGCTCTCGATACAACACTGTGTATAAATCTAATATATTGTACCTCGTATTCCGATATCTCGTTGCGATTAATTGACACTGAGAAACGGAGAATAGTAAACAAACGGAGATCACTTTCATCCGCAATCAGTCAATCCAGCTGAAAATTTTTCACGACCGGCTCGATTGTTTCACTCGGGCGAGGAGTCGAAAGTTGGCTCGCTTTACGCCGAGTAATTAATCGCGAAACGGAATTGCCGGTTATCAGCGGCGGTGGTAAATATGCCGGCAAATGCCGTGGACAAGCAGCTGAACGTAGTGCACGCTGGTGCATGGCTACCGGCGCGAAACAAACGCGGCGGCTCGCGTTTACGCAAGGTTTTTCCTCTAATCGGTAGAATCGGATCGCTAAGCGGCCGCTAAACGGCCGGTTACACGGCACGCTGGAACCGAATGCATCGCCACGGTTCCCTTGCTGCTTTACGACCGAGCTGCTTACTCTACGCTCGCTGCACCGCGCTCTGTGTCCTCGTTCCCGCCCCCTCCCCCTCTACTCCTCCATTCCTCTTACGTAAGCGTTACGTTATTACGACGATATATTATCACGCGGGTTTTATGGAAAATTTCATTTCACTTGGAATTATGGATAAATTCGTTGCACCGATCGTTATTCGTTCGATCGCGCGAACCATAATTCATCCGGACGCTTACGCTCGTTCCGAACGAGCTGACTCGCCGTGATTTGGCATTAACACAATTCCCTCGCGCGATTTTATTGTTTAATTTTACTAGATTCGTGTAATTCATACGGCGATAATAGCGCGCACGAGAACGACGAATTTGCGTGACCAAGTGGAAGCTAATGACTTTTAGAAGTCGTTTAATGAAAATTTCAAACGAAGCCTTTACTGCCCGAACTACTCTTCGGTTACTCGAACGTTCCGGTATTTTAACGCACTGGAAGAGTGCTTTGCGTCTTCTTTAAAAACAGCAGGAATAGATAGAGCCAAAGATTGGCCAGCTACTTCCTCGACACTCTGCGTAATTTGTACGTTACAATCGCGTTGCTTGCTCGTAAATAAATTAAATTAACTACGCCGCAACGGTAGTTCCAGACTCGCACGCTATTCCACTTTCCACGATACCGTTTTCCACTCCCTATCGCTGGAATTTACGACGCGCCTGCTTAAATATATATATAGAGAGATATTTATATTAAGAAGAATTTCGCGGACCAGGCTGGAAGGGTGAACTGGCCGAAAGTAGAAGAAGCAGTATCTGAAACAACAGTATCTGAAAAGCAAAGGGAGGAGGCGAGAAGCCAGGAGACGAAAGATAGACGATACCTCGGTGAAGCGGGAGGAGATCGAGAGAATCGAAGAAGAAGGAGGAGGAGGAAAAAAGGCGCAGAGCGAAAGGATCCTCGGTGGAAAGACTGGAGCTAGAATGATGGTCGGCAACGAGCTGGGAAGAGATAGATGAGGATTGTTGATGGCCGAGAGATGAAAGAAGGAAGGAAGGAAAGAAAGAAAGAAAGAAAGAAAGAAAGAAAGAAAGAAAGGAAGGAAGGAAGGAAGAAGAAGAACCGGTGGGAGAAAGAGCGCGAGGGAAACGTACGCTGGGGGTCCGAACCCTCCCGCGGCGAGAAGCTATCGAAGCTACAAGAATTTTTCACGTAATAACCTGCAACGCCTAGAGAATCGATTGATCGATCGGCCGACGCACGATTTTGCCTGTAAAGAGCCTCGCTCCGCGATGCTTTTTCTCGGAGGAGAATGCCAGGGTCGTGCAACGTATCCCTTTTTCCTTTTCCCGCGAGCCGCCGACCGTCGATTCATCGGTTAACGTTTAACAGTAATTAACATTTACGTCTGATTCGCGTCGGCTGTTGAAGATACGGTCGTGTTAATTCGAATGACAAAAGACTCGCAGCATTTAACGATCTCTGCTCTAACCGTCACCGTATCTCGAATCGTTTCAGTAACCACTAGCAATTTTCGAAATTTTAATTTTGCAAACAAATTTACTGCTCATATCGGTACATCGAGCAAAATTTAATTACAAATTTTCTCAATTATTAAATACACATCGACGTTGATATATTATCGATATATACACATCGATTATTATCACACGAGATATTTTGTTATTTACTGCCGTGTTAAACATTCCTTGCGAAAAGATGTTAACGAGAAAACGTTAGTTGCGAGAGATGAGAAATTGAAAAATGTATCATTGACCTTGCGTCACGAATAAAACGATTGAAAAGATAAAGCACGTGTGATACACCACGGTGTGTACGAAGTTGCGTGCCGCAATAAAAACGAACACGAACGCGAAACATAAACTATTCGGTGTACGTGTGCAATTACCGCGTGCAATTTATACTTACACAGCGCGAGCGCGCGTGTGCAACTCAGTCTCTCCAGTTTTACTTTACTTTTACTTTACTAAAATCTTATAAGGGACGTTGTAAGTTGCAAGTGGTTCTAAGTCAGCGGTCTTGCCCGTAGATAAATTAATTAAAGTTGTTTCTCGATCTCGGGGAAGAAAAAAAAAAATCGCCTGTAAATCCGAGCAAATTATTGAATCCGCCGTTCGAAGCGGAGACTCCGGTGCCGTGTCGTCGCTCGTCGACATTCGTTCGACATTCTTAGAGAGAAATTCTCGGCCCTCGATTCCGAGGAACGATAAAATTGTCGAAGACGATGTAACGTCCGGTGCTTTTTACAGCCGGGTAAATGGTCCGCGCTAATGCTCGCCAGACCATTAAGACGCGGCGTGCCGTAATCCCGGGACGCTTAGCGCCACGCGAAAGTAGTCACGCGTGGATCTTCTAGCGCGATTCTTATCTTCTAGCCACGATACGATTAGTATATACGCTGTTCGACAGCGTTTTATGGCTCTCGACGAACGAGCACGCCGAGATTCGTCTGGCGACGAAGAATACCACGCGTTGACGTAGAATTCGCGGCCAAGAACGCGAAAAGTCGAGTCCGCGGCGCGAAGATCGACCAAGTCGGCGCATCCACGTCCCCCTCCCCCCCTTCGCAGCAACGCGAAGGTTTTCTCGATCGAGAAAATTTCGCACGGTCACGGCGCGATAATTACAGGTCTGCTCCGTTCCAATGCTGCTGTACAATCGACGCAAACAGACTCGCGCTCGTCTGGTGCGCCGACCGTTGCTTGCCCGTTCCTTTCCTTTCGCAACGATCGAATTTCTTCTTGAAAGAGGACGACGAAAAGCAAACCACCTCGCGTCTTAATTAGCACCTCTCGGGTAAAAGTTCACGTCAGGCCCAACGCTGCCTAATCGAGCAGGCATTGAATTTGCCATTTGCTCGACAACACGGTTGACGAATCGTCGCTGCTGGCGCGCACCGTTAATCGATCGTTCTCTCATTGTGGCCAAGTCCATTCTGTGGGCGAAGTTAATCTGTAGGAGCTGCAAACGCCGGCCACCGATGAATCTTTCCACCCTGAATACGCGAGCCGACCAATCACTCATCGGCCGTGCCGCGGGTCGCCCTCGATCCCGTTAATCGATCGATTACGTTAGCTTCGTGCCTCGTCGTATTCGGTCTGATTATTTCTCTCATTCACGAAGAACAAAGGCGCGTAGAACGAAAATATATAGCTGCTAGGGCAAGTTCCCCTAGTCGCAGACCTAACTACAACGTCAGACGTTAACTATGTTTTCGTTACGAATATTAACACGCGATAAAATTGCTACAGTGTAAAATTTGAAACAATATATCAAGGAGTATTATATTTATCAAGTTTGGTAACACGTGTTTGCTTCGTGTACAGCGAATTCTTTTTTCCGAGAAATACTTCTGTTCGATCAGTTTCAATTTCAGAAGATTGAACTTCTGCCGAACGATAAAATAGAAAAATCTTAATCTTGTACGTTCGCGTTAACGTTTGAAAATTGAAAAATTGAATATTTCGATTACGAAAGAGTTTGACTCGATGCCCAAGGTTTCCTCGATTCCGCGAGGTTTGCGTCGTCTGATTGTATTTACGACTGTTACAAACGTCCAAAACGTTTAAAAATTTACAAGAAAATATTCACGTTGATGCAATTTAAAACTCTCTTTCCGTACGCGGTGCTAAAAGTCCTTATCGACTCGCCGCAGTTCAACTTCAAATTCAATTTGAATATTATGCCGCGTCCGACTGTTCCGTTCCTTTTCGTTGTCCGCGTTATAATTGACGGAGAGTAAAAAACGGAGAGTGAAATATTATATTAAGCCTCCGCTGCAAGTAAGGGGAATCGCCCCTGCGCGCAAGCTTGGAATTCTGCAATAATTAGGCGCGCGCGAGTCGCAACGGCCGCGACGCGGCGAGTCCACCGCCGGGAATAAAGTACGGCGTGACAGATTCAATGCGGTCGCGCCTGCGGATTTTTCACGACTGGAAGCCGGCGTATCTTTGTGTAAACACGAACTTGCTCTAATTAAAGCGAATCGAAGCGAGGACACGCATACGCAACGAAGTACCCGATGTGTGTGTGTGTGTGTGTGTGTCGGTGTCGGTGTCGGTTAGTCTCCCGGCAACGACGGAGATCGCGCGCCGACAGCGACAACACCATCGGCAGCACAACCAGCCTCCTTCGATCGGCATCGTTGTGCTCTCACCTACCTACCAACCTACCTACCAACCAGCCTACATGACAGACACGCTCCGTTGGCACACATTAATAAACAGCGCAATTCACTCCCGGCCCTCGTTCTCTCTTTTTCACGTCTCGTCCTCGCGCTCTCCTTCTCGGAACTCGGTTTCCAGTCGCTCTTTCGCAGCCATTCTTTCCCTCCTCCGCCCCCGATCCCCTTTTCTGTTCGCTTATCGCTCTCTCCATCTGCTTTTGCACGGTCGCTTTACCTTATCGCGACTCGCGACTCGCGCCGCGGTTCTCCTTCTCTACGCGGATAGGCGTAGAGACGGAATAGACGCGAGTTCTGCTAATTGCATCAGCATACCAGTTTACCGTGTCAAACTGCACCTGCGACTGTTACGTGTCGGCGCAAAACCGCGTCCGAGCTTTAGGCCGTTTTACTCCCAGCCGGGAGTATCATTGCTACTTGCCGCACCGCGCCGTTTCACTTTCCGCGAGAAGCAACGGGCAATTCACCCGCGATCGAAATTCTCTCTCCACCTTTCCACCGGTCTGTGCTTCTCTCTTTCTCCGCGTCGCTCTTTCTCCTCAGTTGTACTGTACTCCCGGCGGGAGTACCAGCCGGTCGCAATTACCGATAGGATCGCGTCGCGCTGTGCGGTGCACGTTCGTTCCGTCCGCGACGACAAGCGGTCGAGTGTGTATCGTCCCAGAAATCACGGCGAATCAGAGGCCTGCAACCTTCCCCTTTCCCAGGAGTAACAGAATTCTTGTATCATTCACCGGAGAGACGTGCCGGAGAGAAAGCCAGCCAACACGCAGAGGATCGCGTTTTTCTTTTTCCTTTCTTTTCTTCTCTTCTCTTCTCTTCTCTTTTTTTTCCTTCGCGCGCTTCCCATTCTGAGTATTACAAAGTTTACTTGTAATATTTGTAACGTATGTTTCAAAATACTTTCGTTTGTAACAGAAACACTTTTACAGCAATAAACATTTATTTCATAGTATTTGTAGCAATATTTAGCAATAAATCACTTACTTTTGTGCGGCACAGTTCATTAATTAAATTAAAGAAAAAGCACGAGTGAATGATTTAAAATCGACAGTCGCAAATTATAAAAAGTTACCGACGCACAGAACCTCCGAAGAGCCTCGTGACAAACGTTTCGCCGTTTCCGAAAGGAAGAAAGAACGGCGGAGAGGACGGGGGACGGTCTCGCTCTGGAATCCGAAGAAACGAAATCGAAAGACAAAGGACCTTTTTGGAAACGATTTACCGTCCTCGGAAATGATTTGCCACCGGGTTCGGCAATTTTCTCGCTCGTTGGAATTAGGGCGAGGCCGAGTTGCGCGAACTCGAACAATGGTGTTTTCGAAACGGTGCGAGACGACGATAAATATCCCATCGAAACGCGAGCGAATTATTTTGCGCAACCCACGGCAACTATAAAATGCATCGTGAAAATGGTCGGCTACGTTTCTGTCTCCCTCCTCCACTGGCATGCGTTTCGCTGCTCTCTCCCCTCGCGCGCCATACACACCAGTCCAAGTTATGCATCTCAGGTGCATAGGTTCTCGATAAACCGGAATACGGATAACTACAGGACTCTGTCTTCGCCTCTCTCTCTCTCTCTCTCTCTCTCTCTCTCTTATTTATATCTCACACTTTCTCTCTTGCTTTCGTCGGTGTCTGCCATTATTCGATGACCTACTAAAGCTTGAACGGCTCTCGCTCAGAGGCGTTGTCGTTCCTCGAAAAGCCACGTTTTCGAAAGGCGAGGAGAATGTTTATCGCGTGAAAAAGAAGGGAGCGCGAAGCGATCAATCAGTAGAGAATTGATGATGAACTCGTCGGGGGCAATTGACTTTAAACAACGATAGACGCGATAGACGCGTATTAAATTCTTCGTCACTTTGAAATTAATTGAATTAAATATCATTAAATATTATTTATATTTTTTTTTAGGACACTAGGACATTGTTTTGTCTAGAAAATACTGTAGAAAGCAGTGTACTTTTGATATTTTAGATATGTCTTTATATTATAATGATTATTACGTGCAACTCTGCGCTTTGAAATTTGCTGTAAATGCATAAACGTCCACAGTCTAATGATGACGATACAATTACATTATATCGCTGTATATCGATAATTGTTAATATGACGTAATATAAATATATTTTAGATTTTCATTTGGCATTGACTCGCGATATTACTTGGTACGCACTTGAAAATAAACGAAAATATTCCATCTTTTTCTGCAACACATAGAGTAGACGTTTCGGATGTTTCATTCGCGAGACGTAATATTCCCCGGAACATAAACTGCTTGAAACACGACTCGAACGACGAACAAATTTTCCGACGGCAATTCTTACATTTTCATTTTCACTTTCACTTACATTCTATTTTGAGCCCGTAAACTGGAATGGAATGAAAATGGAGGACAGAAATGAAGAAAAATAAACTCGGAAAGGAAACGCGACACGCGCGACGACACGAGCTGACAAACGAAAGAAGAGATTCGCGGGAAGAGAATGCAGTATCGCGGCGACAATGGGCAAAAACACGCGACGCGAATGGCCGCGTTTGTACTGTCGTTTATAGTCGGGGTTGTAGGATTAGCTGTACACCGACAGGTGCAGTCGATCGAGGGGTTTCGAACTGGCGAGCTGGCTACCCGGTGTGCCCGTAGTCCGAAGCCGTTCGGAGCACAGGTGAAGGCGATAGATAGCTGCCTGCGTCGTTTCGCACCATACATCACTGGATCCGCGTAATGGAAGCGGCAGCCAGTCTCCTTCTTTCTTTCCTTCCTTCCTTCCTTCCTTCCTTCCTTCCTTCCTTCCATTCTTTTCTTTTCTTTCTTTTTCTTTTCCTTTTCTCTTCTTTCTACGTCTCTTCGTACGCCGTCAAAGCGTACGAAGGCTGGCGTACGGCGAGCGTATATCCCGCGAGAGTAATTAAAACCGCGCAAACGAACCGACCCAGAAGTCTTCGACGTAAGCGTTAAACGATCCTCCGAGCCAGATATAATAGACCAGTAAAATTTCAACCGCATCGTACGGAGGCAGATATAAATTACACGTTGTACACGTTAAAAGCAACCACGAGAATTAATTACCGCGCTTATATCTTACTCTTGACCGTATTAAAAAAGTCCGTGGAAATTATTGGGATCGTTTAAAGTCTTTATGGCAACGCGCGTTCGAGTATAATCGCGTCTGGCCGGTAATCCTTAACGGATATTATTGGCTGGCGTTGCTCTTTGCCGTGCATGTGGGCCAACTCGGTGCTAGCCGACCAGCCGATACCGAAACATAATCTTAATTATTCATGCAACCCAGCCAGCTCGAAAACACCACCGGGACACGATCCACCGTCCTTCTCTCTCTCTTCCATCCAGTCTTTTCTCATTTCCATTCGCCCTTGTATCTGTCCGCCACGCTTGAAACGCTCGTCGTTACTTTCCCGCTCGTGTACATCCCGCCCCGATCGCGAACGAGCGAAACGAGCGGGATGGCGACGAGGAAAACCCCCGAGCCGGTTCCTTTATTTGCGCGAGAGCAAATATCGGAGATGGCGCGTTCGTCGGGGAAGCGACGCTTGGAAGCGGAGCTTCGGCCAAGGCACACGCCTGCGAAAGGTACACCGTGCCCGCATGCGTGCATAGACGAGTGCATAGGTAAACGGAGACTGGGTACTTTCATCGCTCGGGTACTTTTGTCCCTCGTCACGGGGCAAATTGTGCAAATTAGCCGAGGTAAGTACTTGGAGCGCGGACGACTCGTCCGTGGCGCGAAGGCAAACGCGTTTTTCAACCCGCCAATCACCAACGCCGATGACCATTGGCGACGTCGAGTTTGTCAAACGTTGTTGTTGCTCGCCGATCGACTCGCCGTATTGTACTCGCCTTACGTACTCGTTTGTACAGGTCTGTTATATCAAATCGGTACGCCATTCGTACGTGGGCAAACGTAGAATTTCTTCACGAGTGTCAAACGCGTGAAATTTTCCGATTACCGGACAAAGCGCGATATCGTTTTCCTCCGCGCAAACTGTTTCAACTGCCGCGTTCGCGTCAGGCGAACACGTTTAACGCACGATATCTAATGTCGTAGGAACACGTTGTCATATACGTTAGACACCACACGTACATGTTACATTAGGAACGTGCGTCACTCTCAACTAGAGATCGCGGTTTTGCATTAAAACACACGTGTACGCGTGGCACGTGAAACGTGTATCAAAGAATTCAGGATCCGTGTTCTTAATACACGTGCGCGCATGATACGTGAACTGTATATTAAGGAAGTAAATGATGGCTATGACCTTGCATAGCCAAGATCATGCAGCCATAATCGAGGTCGAGATTTCTTTGTTTGCCAGCAATTGCCGTGATGAGACGACGAAACTTTGCGTTCAACGATCGTGCGCGTGCGTGCGTTTAAACGCAAAAATAAACAGGTATTCACGTTTAAAATTAAAAGGATCGAGATTCGAAACAAGGGCACCTGTTATCGACTAATTTTTCGTAAAATACAATTGAATTTCTGCTACTATATAGATACTATATAGCATATTGATTATGTATAAATTTATATTACATTTGATTTAATAAATTTATTTTTATTGGTAATAATTCGAGGTGTTTTGGCTCCAATTCGTTTTGATTATATATATATATATATATATATATATATATGTATGTTGAATAGAAATATTCATTTTAATTTTATATTATTTAATTTATTTTTATTTTATAAAAGAACTGATTATGTTATAACTGTACGTCACGACTCGACGTACGAGCGTGTTAAAAGAAACGTTACAGAGAAGTAACGAACGAACTACGTCCTAAGTTAGCGCGACAGTCGCGCGTTGGTCGGATGCTCAATGAAAATTCTAACCGAACGAAATCAATGGCAACGGGACACGAGCGTATCGTAAGAGACAACGTTGAAAGTAACGAGCGAACGGAAAGAAAGGAAAAATGGGAGAAATGGCGGGAGAGAAAGGAGAAGCGTTTGCGTGCGACGTGCGTGTACGTATATGCGTGCGTGCGTGCGTGCGTGAAACAGCTGCGGTATATAGCCGCACGCTCGGGTATAACGCGGCGTGATTTATATTCGCGCCTCGGTTCGCTCTGTGAGGGCCGCATACGTTCGGATACGTCACTAGTGTGTACGCGCGCGCACACACGGTTCAACCGTGTGCCCGGAGAACTCGGACGTTCTCTCCTCGGATCGTTCGTCCGTTCGTCCGGTGGTTGCACCGTGACGACTTGCACCCGGCCTTATCGCCACTTCCGTCATCCCCGCGCCTCCACGAGCCTCCAATTAGACGGCTCTAATTGGACGACGAACGGCCACGTCGTAATAAGAACTCGCCATCTCTCAGCTACCCCCTTCGCTCTCTGCCTCCCCCTCTCGCCGCAGCCCCCATCGCCCAGGCCCGCTCCTCCCTTCGAACTCCAATGCCGAATCTTTAACCGGATACCAGAGCGTGTGTCGCGTGACGCACCTCTGCTCCTGCTCCTGCTCCTCGAGTCCATCGACGTGGTCGATTTTCGTATTTTCGACCCTCCCCCCGAAACGCGTTTCCTTCTCGCGCAACCTCGAACGAACGTGGAACCTAGATCGACGCCGGTCGCGCCAGTTCTTCATCGATTTCAGTAAAGTTTTACTACCACGCAATCGTGTATCGCTGTTGCATTTTGGTTTACATCTTGAAAGATGATATTTCAGCCACATTTCGGACAACAATATGGAAAACGCAGAAGCCAAGCAGTGTGAGTGTTACCTTTTTCATTAGAAACGATTCGTACCGTGCAAGTTCGATCGATGAAACATCGTTTAATCGTTGATGATATTATCAGTACGATATTCCATGAAAGATTATATGTATATATCTTACAAGTATTATTAATTTTCGATATTATTAAGTTTCACGTCCAAAATCCAACACCCGATCTTACGGTACGCTTAAATTTAAATATCACAAATATTTTTCCGCAAAACTGACTCTGAGTCATATCCCGTTGCGTGTCTACCGAGGATATACAGTTGTACGTGAGTCGCTATGCTTGAAAATGACAAGCCTCTGTTTGCTGGATGCTGTACACCATAGAACTATTATTTCGTCCTTTGAAATACGTTTCTTCGTTCCAGCTCTTCATTTCAATTTTGTAATTATCATTTAAAACAAAATTTTATCGTTCGTTTCTCCTTCGTGTGTTACCAAATTACAATTAACTGGACACTTTGAGCTTTCCGTCGCTACCGAAAGCCATCGCACGAACTCGTAGTTGCCGTTCCATTACAAAACTTGCATCGTACTACAAATATTTAATTTTTACTTTACAGAAATTGCCAACAAGATCGAATCGAATCAAACGTTCCGAGAATTAAGCAACGTTCGCACACTTTCGTCAAAGAAAAAAGACAAGCCGGACGCAATCGAAAACGCGCGAGCAACTCGTTTCAAGTACGAGTCACCGTACGCCAGGAAGGAAATTACAACGTCTCTTGCGTTTTTTTCAACGAAATTAATCGGCAAACCCGATCGTCCCCTCGCGTCGTCCGCACTGGAATCGCGCGCGTTGCGCGTGCAGACGATTGTCGAATAAGTTTACAATATCCCCGCGCGTTCTCCTCGGCTCGGACTCGTCGGTCAGTCGTCTCCTCTGTCCGCCTCTTTCTGCCTCCCACCCTCTTTCCACCGACTCGTTTCACCGATCTGCCAGGTAGAAGGCAAACAACTCGGAGACGGATCGCGTGCTGGAGAATGTCGTTGCATGTTTAGCGACTCGTCCGCAATTACCGAACGACGGCAAGACGCCGAAGACGGTGGCGGCGGCGGCGGCGGCGGCGGCGGCAGTGGCGACTGTGTTTTCTACAGGCGTACGTCTTCTGCAGTAACGACGATACCGGTCGTAGCTGCGTTAACGCGAGTGCACCAACTACGGAATGCGTTCGCCGCGTTATCTCCACCGTGCGTTCGGGTACGTGCCAGGTTCGGCGACGTTCTCGTTAACCGTGAAGGAGGGAGAGATTCGGGGCCGTCTCGAATCTAGAAATTCTTCGGGCGGGCTTCACAAGTGAGTGGAGTGGAGGAGAGGGGAGTGGAGGAGAAGAGAAACGCTAGGAGATGGCAGAAGGAGAGAAAACGAATCCGGAGCGGTTGGCTCGCGGGTGCCCCCGGGCCTTCGGTGCCTCCGATTGTACGTTTCGGAGCACACTAGGTAACGCAATGCTCCGAATATTTGGCAAATGACCAGTTGCTTTTCAACGGTGGAAGGAAGACACGCGCGCGGCGGATAGCGCGGCTATATAATGAGCGTTGGCGAAGGGAGGGCGGAGAGGAGAATCGAGACGCGGTAACCTTGCAGGTAAAGAGAGAGAGAGAGAGTGGAACGCGCGCGATACCGCCACGAAAAGTGGGAGTTTGGCGTCGCAGGCGTTGTTTCAAAATGACACGACCCGACGAAAATTATACACCGTGCCTGGCTAGACGAATGGTATACACCGGCCATCGTTCGGATAGGAATCGACCGAGTTTCAGGGCTACCCGGGGTTTGTCTGAGACAAAGGGATCTGAATTCGTGCTGGCGCGGCGGCAGCAATCGTAACCGCGAGTGTTCATTTCGGAGGAAGATCTCCGGCGAATTCGTCGTGCGAGGACGAATTCGCGAACGAAATCGATGGCCCATCGAAGATAGAGAAAGAGAGAGAGAGAGAGAGAGACGGGCGGCGACGTTTCGAGAGAAAGAAGACAAAGTATTTAACTGGGATAGGAAAGAAACAACAACAACAACAACAGCAGCGGTTCTTGTTCTCCGACGATATCAGGATTTCTACTTTGTAACAAGTCACGCTTTCGGCCGGTGATTCGGAGAACAGGCCGAAACTTTGTGAGAAATCGAAATATTCATCCCCGCGGTAGAAACGGTTGGCGTACGCAATTACCGGGCTCCTTTCTTACCGGTGGCCCATGCAGTAGCTCGTCTTTCTTTCTCCCTTTTCCTTCCTTCGTCACTCCTTCCTCTCAATCTCCTTCGATCCTCCCTTTCCCCCGATTTCGTTTCTTTTATCTCATTGGCGCAGCCGTGATACGTACGGCTTTCTTCTTCACTTGTTCTCTCTCTCTCTCTCTCTCTCTCTCTCTCTCTCTCTCTGTCTCTGTCTCTCTCGTCGTTGGTGCACGACGTATCGCGCACATTGCCGCGCACCTCTTCTCCTTGCCACCTTCGCCCTCTTTCTTCTCCCGTTTCTTCCTCTTTCCCTCGCATCTGCGGGCAATTCGGAGCGGTGAGGCCCCAGACGAATCGCGAGAGAACACGGCATACCGCTCCTTACAGTGCCCAGTCATTTTGAAAAATACCCCGGCAAAATGATTCGGCCGCTATTACGATGGCGCAGCCTCAGCCTCCTTCCCTCTCCCTCTTTCTCCCCCCTCTCTCCGTCTCCCGCGTCACCCCGCATCTTCTTCCCCTTTCCTCGACCCATTTCACTCGACGTTTTTCTTATTTTCCTTCTCCGCCGATCGAGAGGTGGTCGATGGTAGCTCGCGTCGTCGTCGACGACGTCATTGGCAGCGACATTGCCGAGAGGCGAGCGGGGAGAAGGAGGAGGAGAAGAAGGAGGAGGAGGAGAAGGAGCGGAGGGGCAACGATGGCGACGGCGGTGACGACGTATAGGCAAATAATTCGGCGGCGATCGGGCACGCGGGGAATTTCGTCGCTGGTAGCGACGGTAACGAGGCACGGTCCACCGTAAGTTACGTCGAAGAGGGAAGGAGCGTACCTTCCCTCGCGCAAGTACGGCGGTACGCTCCCAGTCGTGTAAGCTCCCAATTAAAGTTTCGAGAAGAAGAGGCTGATACCGATCCCTTGGCCGCTATCTGTCCTTCCCTTTCGGTGGCCGCTCGTTCTCCAAGCTCCCGCGCGTCGGCCTCTCTCACCATCCCCCATCCCCCATCCCCCATCCCCCATCCCCCATCCCCCATCTCCCATCCCCCATCTCCCCATCCCCCTATCGCCCTCCCCTCCCTGTCGTCCGTCGCAGTTACCAACGCAACGGAGCAAAGGAGAACGAACGGTGCGTCGTTTTCGCGTGTCCTCGTCATCGCGTCTCTTCTCGTCCTTGAAGCGGAGAGTCGACTTCGTCGGTCCCCGGAATCTGCTTGGTCCATCTGAGGACGAGTACGGGGACGAGTAACAGAGTTAAAGGTTCGGGTAGGGGAGCCTGGTGGGTCCCGGAGGTTGGAGGCGGGTAGAGGAGACGTTCACCCCGGTAGAGTTGGCAGGGACAACCACCGGACAGATACAGATATGCTAATACCCGAGTCGTTTACACGTGATATATAGCCGGGCTGACGGACACACCACAAGGGGCTGGCTGCCGTCTCTTTCGCGGGCATCTCGAACGCCTTCGCCGCAGTCTCCGCTTCGCCTCCACCTTCGCCATCATTGCTGCTGCTACTGCTGTTGCTGATGTTGCTGCTGTTGCTGTCGCTGCCGCTGCCGCTGCCGCCGTCGCCGTCGCCCCTTTCGATAAAATACTCTTTGCTCTCGCTCGCGCAGCACCCCGCTGAAATCTCAGCGGTAGCTCCGAGCTCCCTCGGCCTCGGCCTCGGACCGTGAGTAGTAACCGATCGCGAAACCGATCCGCGCTTCCAGGTGAATCCTCTTCCGATCGTTGTTACGTGCAGTAATTCGGAATGGGAACTATAGGGGGAGGGGGGTCTTCGATGACGACAACACCGAGAGAGCGGCGAGGAAGCACACTCGGAACGGAGTGTTCGCTGGTACGATGGTGCGAGAAGAAGAGGCAAGGATTCGTCCAAGGGGAAACAGAAAACCGCGTTCCCTCGGCGAATTTACAAGCCGATCTCACCGGAGTCAGAGAGCGAGAGAGAGAGAGACACGCCACGAAGTGCAAGAACGTCGATGGCTTTAGGAGCGAGGAGAAGAAAAAGAGAGACAGCGGCAGATAGACGGATAGACAGTCGGAGAGAGAGGAAGGTATAATCACTACAATTACCTCGCAGCCACGGTTTCGCTTCCGAGAAAAAGAAACAGAGAGGAAGAAGAAGAGGGGAAAGAAGATGGGAGGGAAGAGGACGGCCGAGAAATGGTTTGGTGGTCGCGAACAGAGGAGGAAGAAAGAGAGGAAACGAGACGAGTCCACCGCGAACAACCCTTGTATTATAGCCAAGCGAATCGGCGCAATGATATCCGTGCGCCTTTTGTTTCGTTCGTCGTTCGAGGTACGAAACAACTTTACGCGCTTCCAACGATATCGCTCCTCTCTTTGCTCTCCTTCTCTCTCGCTTCCACCTCGTTCCGTCTCCCTCTCTCTCTCTCTCTCTCTCTTCGCCTCTTTTGCTTGTCATTTTCTGCCACATTTTCATCGCGTTGCCTCTCCCCTCCCACCTGGCCCTTCCTCCTTCCTCCTTCCTCATCGTCTTACTTTCGACCGACTCGGCGATACGGCAGATCGCGCGGACTAATGACGAGCCTCCGGGCGATCCTTTTCGAACTCTCTACCGATTCTCTATTCCCGGCTCCGCGCGTTCCTCCGTATCTCGGGACCTCGGCTATTTCAAGGTTTTCCACGTTCGCGATCACTTCGGGACAAAACGATCTTGCGATCCGTGTTCCTTTCGTCTTTTTCTCTCATCCGGGGATAACGGGACAAGATGATACGTGACACGTGGGTTCTACGACCCCGTTTGTACGAATTCTCAATCGTCCGAGGCAAATTTTAGCGAATGATCAATTGCAAGTGAAATCTCGTCGATTGAACTCGTTTTATCTGAATTTCGACTACTGTCCGGTTGGAAACGGTACGTATTCGAAGTATGGTGATGAAGTGGAAACGAAACGCGATCGCGAACACGTTCTCGATTCGTAAACAATGTAAAGAAAATTCGATTTCGTTATTGTATCGAAAAATGTACACGTATATTAGCTAAAAGTGTTTGTAATGTTTCACATTACGCGACGATGAACAATAAAGAGGAAGAAATCGTGCGTGAATAATTTTCTACATTTGCCAACTTTTATTTCTTTTCTTACTTTTGTCGTATTCTATGGAATAACACCGTTCATCTCGGTGTCAAAGGGTTCTCTATCCCGTGCGAGCAAGGAAATAAAATTGAAAGGAAAACTTAAATTATATTAAATTAATCTCTGAACTACTGGATATATATTTATATTTTGAGAAGTCAGCGAAACGTCGAGAAATGACAGAATTAAAATGTTAAATCGATCAATTTAATAATATAAATCTAAATCAATTTATTTTCAAATAACGTGTCTCCGCGCACTTCCAAACGTAAACATGTACATTTACGCACAAGATGACTAAATCATTGACATCCTGCTTGACGTTCGTAAAGGTAAAGGGTTAAATACTTGCAAAACTTGTTTCTGCGCGAAACTCTGCGATTATACCTCACCGAGGCCAACTCGACAAAATAAAATGGAAACTCGCGACATCTCTCGATCGACGAAGAGGAGGTGTTCGAAGCGACGTGTTCCGCGACGAGATCGGTCACGCCCGAGGAAACTATTACCTATTTCGCGGATATTCGCACAAAGTTAAACGCGATTTCACCCAGCGATGGAAAGAGAGAGAATAACCGAGGAAGAGAAACGAGAACAAAGTGGCGAGAGAGGGGAAAGAAAGAAAGAAAGAAAGAAAGAAAGAAAGAAGGAAGAAAGACGGAGAACAGCCTGGGTTGAACAGAACAAACTCGTAAAGCCGCTTAACGATCCATAATTTTACAACGTTCTGTAATAACCGTGCTCTCTCCGCTGCTTCAACTCCTCCCCGGCCCTTGTCCCACAGCGTTCAACTTCTCGTACGTACGCCCTGCTGCAGCCAGGTCTAGGTTTCGACGGTCCGTAGAGATCGGATTCTAGGACGGTGGGTGTATTTATCTTCGTCCGTGGCTTTCAAGGGCGCGACCAGCCCGCTCCTCCCTTTGCTCCTCTTATTTTGAAACCTTGAGAATGTTCTTCGAAGGCGCCAATGGATTTTCGAGTAGCCGAGAAAACCAACCAAATAGTATCTTGGAAGATGAGTTTCGCAAATGGTCTCGAACGTGTGTATATATACATGTATATACACACGCTATGTTTTGTAGCACGTGGGAAGCAGAACAGGGGATGATTCCACATAAAGCGTGGAATAAAATTTTTTCGTTTTTCGAAAGTTTATAAAAATTTTGGCAAAACACGTTCGGTGTTTCTTGAAAGTAGATTCACGTAGAACTGTTCTTTTCTGGTGAATTTTCAAATTGAATTTTCTCGGAAAAAAGCGGCCCCGAACTCGATTTACTTTTTCACTTCTATACGTGACAAAACAAACGCTAGGGAAACGCGTACGTGATCGTTTTTGAAATATTATACTTTTATTGTTATTTTTCATTTAAAATTCGAAATTAATTTATGAACAAATCGGCCATTTTACTCGACTATCGAATAAAATAGTTAAGAATTTTGGCATGCCCACCTTAACAAAGCGTCAGCTATCTGATATTTTTAATGCAATTTTGTGACGTTAGATAAAAGATCACTGCAAGATATTTAAATTATAAAACAAACGAGTCATTACGTGGTAATACGACAAATATCTTATATTTACCGCTTTGACCCACGTATGTGAGTTGTGCGGATAAATGATATCAAAATGAGATTGAGACATCACATTTCACACTTGCGTAGATGTGGAAATTCTGCTGTCGTTTAAACGACATTCCATTCACTAGTTTACGATGTGAAACCGTGATTTCGTTAGAATTCAAATGCATAAGAAAATACACTTGCATCACGTGTCTAACGCGAATGTAACGATAGAAACAGAAACATGTTCCCTCCGTAGGTCGGAAAATCTACGTTGAAACGCACGTTACATTCCACTTTTAACCTAGACTGCTACGTCTACGTTTTCACTTTTCCACGCACGTGTATGAGCGTATATTTCCGAGGCAACTGTATACATTTCAAATGCACGCGTCTGACGCAACGTTGGAGAACAAAAGTAACGCGCTTTCATGCATGCATCAGTCGCGTACGGAAAGAATCCTGCGTTGAGGCATTCGGGGCCGTACAATACGACACGCCGATACGGTGATACGGCGACATTGGCAGAAGAAGGGGAGGGAAAAAACTCCGAAGGGAATGGGTAAATCGCGAGACGGGGAACGAACGCGCGCGCCGGAACTCGTTGTCCCTCGTTGGGAAAAGAGTGGAACCGCAAAAGAACTACGTCGAGTTACGTCAAGCTCGTCGAGGAACGAAACTGATAGGAGGCGCGACGTCGAATCCGCGCGATAAAAGAGGATACGGCGCACGGAGTAGAAAGAACACCGTCATCGTCGACGTCAAAGGAGTTACAGCTACGCGAGAGTGATTATATACGCGATGCCTCCTCGTGTCACGTTGCATGCGGTTACGCCGCAACGACCGGCCAAATCAACCGGCCAGGAATAAAAAGAAATATTGTCGACGAAAATGACGACCGAAACGAGGAACCGCGCGATCTCGACAGGAGGAAGACGTCTGCGAAAAAGACGTCTAGCTAGTGAAGAAACAACAAAGAGAAGCAACAAAAGACAACGTCGAGAACGAGAGAAACAATTAGATTCGTTTTATAGAGCAACGATAGAGCCGGAGACTGGCCGGAGATTGTCCTCGAGTCGCTGCAAGCATCCTTCGGCCGACGTTACAACTTGTTCGATTACTCCAAGGTCGGGAGCAAGTACGACCGAGGAGAGGAAAAGACGGAGATCCGATAGCCTGGTTGATTTTTAAACGATTTTTAAACGAGGTGGGTACGCGTGTACGTGTCAGCCGTGTCCGCGTTCGCCGCGTGTCCTATTAATATGTAGATGTATATCCACGGAGACGCCAGGTTTTCTCTTCTCGACGCCCGGTTTCCATCGATTTTCGACCGACGATCGACTATCGTGACGGAACGACCTTGGCAAAATAGAAACGAAAAAAATGTCGGGCTGGTATTTTTCCTCCGAGCGATCTCTCTCTCTCTCTCTCTCTCTCTCTCATTCTCTCTCTTTCGTGCGAGCGTGCACACAGTTGGGTCGCTTTGAAAACGTCGCACGCATCTGCCAGTTTTTGCAGAGTACGAGGAGCTTCGTTCGTCGATTTCGGAGCACGATCCTGCGCCCTGCCTTGCTTTCTCGCGAATTCACCTTCGTATTTCGTCGTGCCGAGGAAGGAATTCTACGCGAAATGGCACGTAAAAAATACGATCGACCGCGAGATTGGCAAGAACAACGAGAACAAAGGGAACGTTCGATCGCGAGGACATCGACGAGGTAATGACCGCGATAAGGGGCTGTCGTCTAGCGTGGACCATCCCTCGTTCCCTCTAGCGCTCACCGTGCCTCCCAACCGTGGTTGGTTATTGATTTATCTGCCTCGGCCTACCAACAAATAATCTCTTGTAGCAATAATTGCTGACAATATATAGCGCCGATACCGGCCTCTCTGGCCTGGTGAACGTGCATAACGATATTTACTGTCTGCTGGCCGCTGTCGTTGAAAGCCATGCTGCGCGAGCGCGATGTCAGGGTGCACCTACGTACTCGTGGCTACGTGGTCGAGCGTACCTACTACGTACGTGTAGTAACCGGATAATATGTTCCGCAAACGTGTCCGTCGCGAGTACACGCTACGTTCGTTCGCGCATGCCTGCGCCACGCTCGCGTCCAGAGCCGCGTTCCGACTCTTACGAAAAACAGAGAAACACACCTCGAACGTCGCGCGTACGCACTCCGGTTCGATTCCCGATCGACTCGGCTCCGCTCGGCTCCACTCGATGACCAAATCGACCACTTTTCAACGACAACGAAACAACCCGCTACGTTTCCACGATGATTTTCTATTCGATTTTCTTCTCGATTCCCTTCCGCCGTCTGACCGCAAGCCTAACTATCGTATACCCGACGCGAACGCCAGAGATAATCGACACGCCGGCTGAAATATCAGCTTTCCACGCGCGCGCGCGCGTGTGTGTGTGTGTGTGTGTATTTTATCGACGTCCGCCGCGGACGTGTCATCTGGCGGATTAAAGTAGCGCGAGCTAGTTAACAGAGCAGCGGGCGCTAAACCGTTAGCCGTACGCACGCCGACAGTTTTAGATATCGGCATTACACTTCCGTCCAGTCGTAATCGTTACGCGAATTACACAGCATCGAGTGTAAATATAACGTATAAATATGACGTGTTCCTCCACGCGTCGCGCAATCATCTGCGCCAGAGCCGGGTTGCGTCGAGACCGACTTCCCTCGACTTCCTCTGATCGTTTTCACCGATCGTTTTCACCGCGAATCAGTTTCCACTCGAAACTTTTCTCGAAACGACGTCTCGTGACATTTTCAATGTGATTTGCATGGAAATTTACGACCAGAGTGAAGAAGCATTTTCCCTTGCTCGTGAATCGTGGAGCTGTACACGCGAGTATATATATATACCTAGATCGACTCCTAATCGACGCGCAGCTCAACGAACGCCATAACCGCGTTTACAGGATTCGTCGATTTTTTTCACCGAGCCGCGAGAATTCAGCCGACAGCTTAGTTATCGCCGTTCAGCTTTTATAGGGCTGCTCTATTTACCGGTTGCGCGTTCTCGTTCGCGTTCCTTCTTTCAACCACGCGTGGAACTCGAACGAGTTTCAACGAGATTCGAGTCGTATCGGCGAACGCGTCGAATCCCTCGCACGAGGGAGCGTGTTTGGTCTAATGTGTTTCGAGCGTCGTTTGGTAAACGCGTGTCACGATGCGTTCAGATCAAAACAAGCAAATTTATTACATTAATATACTCGTTTACTGAACGAATGTTGGGACAAACAAGCACTCGCTGCGTTTTCGCTGCAGTGCGCGAATATGAAACGGTAAATTATTATTTTGAGGATATAATTGATAGAATAAAACACTGGTGGAAAATTGTTTCACGCTAAATTTGATTTTTAAAAATCCATGATTCAAAACACGATTGCGCCCGATGCGTAAATTGCGACGTGTGAATCGAAGCGTTTCCCTCGTGTCTCAAAATTCAAACGACAGGGAAAATTTGTGCTACGAAGAATCAATCGTTAAAAACACATCGTTGTGAATCTAGGAATAAGGAATCAGCTATTTCGACCACTCGGGCAGTTTTGACCTCAAACGTTAATCCCAATTGATAGTAACTTACAGTAACAGGTTTCTAAAATTCTACGTTTTCTATCTTTTTACTTTACCTTGCATCTCTAAATTTAAACAATATCGTCCGAGATCAGTTGCCGTGAACAGACTTGCGTTTCCACGAAACGATAATCATCAAACAGCGGCGTCTAACAACAATTCCGAGCGCGGAGGATAGAAAACGAAACGTGTAACTAGCTAAGAGGAGCGTTGCAGCAGCAAACGTGAATCGCCCCGTAAATCGGGAAGGAATTTAGGTGGAATCACGGAAAGCAACAACAACGGAAGTTGTTAAAGAGAAGGAAGGATGCGCGCGGTGAATGGAGCATCGAGGAGCGGATCGTGGGCGTGTGTGGGGCTGCGAAGCCTTGGGCCTCCGGTAATGCACGGCGTCGACGCTTTCCGGGTAGTATCGAGAGCCGGTTGATTGCGAACCGTAACAGTACTGTGGCGCCCGGCCACAGAAAATACCGGATCGTCCGGTAATACGCGCGTATACCAGAGAGATATTGCTTTCGGATAAGAGTTTCATTTAGCCCTATCTCTCTCTCTCTCTCTCTCTCTCTCTCCCTTCTACAGTTTTTACAGTTCGTACGTATACGAGATACGTTTCTCAGGGAGAAAGGTCACGCCGAGTGGATCAATTTCACAGGTATTAGCAAGCGCGGTTGTCAATTAGGATCGTCCGTTCCGTCACGAATATTCTTCGAGCTTTGTCAATTTTACGACGGGGAATCCAGTCGTAAAGTGCAAGCTCGAGCTGGTATCCGTCGCTGATCGGTGAACCGAAAAAGAAGCAACAAACGTCGATATTAATTTCTACGTTTACCCTCGGACTTCGTCCAACGATTCGCGTTAACGAACGCGATGAAAAATTTCGATCGTCGGAAACTCACGTTGCGACGATTGAGATTCTTTCCTTTTTCTCCTTTTTTTTTTTTTGGTTCCGTTTCTCGAGGGGGAAAAACAAGGTCAGAGAAACGTGGACCCTCGTTCCGTCCGTCCCCCCGGCGTTCTTTCTCCGCTCTTTTTCCAGCCACGACCTAAGAAAGTCAAAGGTGGTTCTGCGCCTACGAGACACGGGATCCCAGCATCACTGGTATTCGTGATTCCGAGGTAAAGGAACGACGCGACAAGGTTTCCAACTTAAAATTCTTCCTGCCCCCTTCTTTTCCCGTTCTTTCTTTCTCGCTCGCCGTTTCTCTCCCCGGTCTCTCCCCCCCCCCTGTCGCCATCGCCGTCGCCGTCCTATCTTCGCCGTGGATCCCTTTTCAGCCTCCTCGTTACACCGAGACCCGTCCCCCGACGGATTACGTATTCCCGAATTTCGTTTCACGACCGCGGACGTAATCGTCGATAAATTCGACCGTTGGCGAAGCTCCGACGGTCGTAGGAGAGAGAGAGAGGACGGCGGTTATCGCGGCGACGATCGTTCCTCCGGTTCACGATAACGCGAGTCACCGTCTCTCAGATATTATCTAAACGGCGCGCGCACGCTTTGAGCAGCGTCACGCGTTATTACGCGCCGACGGAGGTTAGATTAGAAGCGAGGAACCGGGGAAAACTTCACGCTCTCGAATTTGACGCGACGCTCAACGCACGCAACAACGTACAACGGCGGATTCACGGGCTAGAAAGCTCGATAAATCGTGAATTCCCTTCGTCCCTTCGCTCCTCCCCGTCTCTCTCCACGGTGCGTGCACGCCTTTTACGGAACATCTCGACGCAGCCGAAGCTGCCAAATAATTTCGGATTACGCTGCTCGACGTCTCCATCGATTTAAAATTATAATGAGAGCAATATATTTCGGCATTAATAAGCGCACCGGAACGTCTCGCTGGCTCGTTTGTCACTTGCGTTTCCCGAAATCCGCTCGAACGTCGTTCGATCGGCACGCGTGATCGCAAGAGCTGTATCGTCGTTAACGCCGACAGTGGTGCTTCAAGCTCGATCGTTCCGATCCACGGAGGCGAGTCTAAACTAACGTCGATCCCACGGAAGAACCGATCACTTTCCAGCTGCCGCGTGTAAGTTCTTGCTCGACGAGTACGTTTTAATTTTTCGATTCGCGAAAAATAACTCAATTGAGATATCGAAAGCTAGGGAGAGAGATAAAAATGGACCGACGGTAGAAGGAGAAGGTAGGAAAAAAAGGGAAGAAAGGAAGGAAGGTGAGAGAAGAGCGCGAGAGAGAAACGCGATGTCAGAGAGAAGCTAGAGGACAAGAGGGCGTCGGCCCTGAGTGGCGAGCAGCAATCAGCCACCGATCACCGGGAACGTTGCGCGCCAGCCGGCTCGCCTAGCTTTAATTACGATTCCGTGTTCCAACTGACAAAATTCTCAAAATAGGGAAACGGACCGACCGCCGGTATTCTCGCTCGATTCAATTTCCACACTCCAACGGAAACACTCTCCGTCTCTTTCTCTTCCCTCCCTTTGAAATTTATCTCTCGGTCCTCGCTCGGTGTATGCTCGGTCCTATCATCTCCTCGGCGTCCAGTGTCGTCTTTCTCTCTCTTCCTTCTTCGCTCCATCCTCCTTCGCCTCCTTCTTTTTCCTCCCCGCGTTTTACCCCGTGTGTCTCTTGTTTTGCGGCGCGCGCGAAACAAATCACTCTCGCGCGCGGCCGGGAATTCGCGACCTGCGACAAGCGGCGAGAAAGTAGGACGCGGCGCGTACCTTGAAAATCTGCATACGGCTTCGTCTGCTGCTCGATTTAAAGGCTTTTTCGTCCCACGCGGCCGACACCGCGACACGGAGAAAAACGATCAAGTAGATTATCGATAATTAAACCCGCGTAGGCTGCAACGCGGGACCGCGGCTATAAATTTTCATTTCGCAAACGTCCTTCAACGAGTCTCCCTCTGCGCCTCCTGTGTACACCTTGAAAACGAAGCGTCGAGAGAGCGCGCGCGCGAAGATCGTGATTCCCGTCGACAGGGTTAGGAGATACGCGCCGATCGTTCCGCGAGAAAGTTCAATCCGAGTCGGATAAAGAGAGACGCGCACAGCTGGCGCCTAGTCCTTCGTTCTAGAAGCGATAAAGGTGCTCGCGAAGTTGGTCGCACAGACTAGAAACTATCGAAGCTATCGACTGACGACGGTTCGAGTTTTCAACTCTTGCGGACTCTGAATTTGAGTCAACTTGAAATTTTCAATGTTACGCGTGTTTTCAATGAAATTGAAACAAGTTTTATCAACCATTAAAGCACTACACACGTGCTTACATGATATTCTAGTTTGTATACTATATTTTCTCTTTTCCTTTGCACTCGTGTTGGTTAATCGTATGTATATCATTGGATTCAGATTCGTTAATGAATAAATAAACGTTATAATTAATGTATTATCAACTAACTCGTTTGTTATTACCAAGTATTAATTGTGAGAGCGACAAAATTACCGTGCATGAGGATTGGTTGACCACCGAGTGGATGATTATATTGGATCCTTTAAGTAAACGATCGAAAGAGTGCTCCGTTTGAATCTTTAAATAACGATATGACAAAGCAGAGTAGCTTATTGTACTACAATAAGCAAAGAGAGAGAGAGAGAGAGAGAGAGAGCACCAAAGAATGAACGTACGAACGAAATTTATTACATTGTTAAATTGCGTTCAGACTCTCCAATTGAGAAATTGATTTTAATTCAATGCTCAGACACTATAGTGGCTATTTTCACATTTTTCCATGTGTCGTAGAAAGAAGACGAATAAAAATCTCTCTTATAAAAACTTAAAAATGTAATTTCACTACTCGACGAGAAGGAAGGATACTCGAAGGAAAGTCGAAGCGGCTTTGAAGGAAAAGTAGAAAGATTTTCGCGGGACGCACATCCTGTGATTAACCGCCAACGCGCTTCACTCCGCCGAGGTGACACCGGAGCGTGAGATTAAAAATCAAGAGATTGAATGAGGAACGAAGGCGGTGTCGAACTCGCCGGGCTGTGCCGTACGAAAGAGGGGACGCGCGAGGCGACGCGCGAATCTCGTGAGGCCCCGTGAAGTCTCGCAACGAGTCCATGAGGTCAGGCTGCGAGAATCGCAGAAACGAACTTTATTTCCTCGTGACAGTGCCGGTGGGTCCGGCCGGTTCGCGTCGGTGACAGACGTTAAAGTATTAGCCGATTGCGCGTATCCGATGTCCCTTCGAACCAACTTGGTTCGAGATGGTGCGCACGGAACAGCAGAGAGAGAAGGAGTAGGAGTAGGAGTAGGAGAAGAAGGAATAGGAGGTGGAGGTGGAGGAGGAACCGAGACAGACCGTTCCTCGAGCCACCCACCAAAAATAAAATCTTCTTTCCCACCCGTATTTTTTCTCTCTCTCTCTCTCTCTCTCTCTCGTGTTCCCTCTGGCAACAAGACCCTCTTCCTCGATATCCACCCACAAAAATGCAACGATCGTCACTCCTCAGCCACGTACTCGTTCGTGGACGGAACCAGAACCTCTCTCCGCTTCGCCAAGGATCGATGATCCTCGTTCGCGAGAACCTCGAGAAGAAACGAGACGAAATCACAACATGACGTTCTCTACGCTTTCTCGTCACGTTTGTGCCGAAACTGGAATGGAAAAAGCATATCTCTGTTTTCTTTTCTCGCGCAATTTTCTTTGCTGACAAACAATCCTCGAGTCGGACGAAACACGCGCGTGGTTGAACCACGCATGCGCACGTCCGTGGAGGAACATCGAACATGGCGTGAACCTGTCCGCCGATATAAATAAGGCCCGAGGGTCACGATGAGGACCAGGTTTACGAAATAAATACCGTAAGTTATGCCGGCTGCGAGGAACGAGAAACGCGCGTAACTAATGGGTTAATTCTACGATTTAACGCGCGATCTGCTAAAGTGTCTCGCGTCGCGACCGCACCCGTGCGCGCACGCGCGCGCTCCTTCGAAAATCCCTCTCGAGAGACGCTCGTAAGGCGCGACCTCGTGCAGGACCGAGCCAGAGTATATCGACGCACACCGAGTATCCGACTGCTCGGGCCGATCGGTTCTCTGTGATTCGGGCATTCCTGACCCCTCGGGTCATCCGGTGACCACCGTCCCGCTCTTCTTCCCTTAAATTATTATTCGAAGGTGAGCACGGGAATCTGATTCGTGTACTCCGGCGCGGCGACCGGAAAACAGGCAAGTACGCCTGAAAGACGTCCCGACGAAATACGCGCCTTTTTTCGTCACCGCCACCCGAGACCCTTTAATATTCACCCTGTTCGCTCGGGCTCGCGGAACTGGCGGCGTATCGAGCGGAGGAATTTTTTTTTTTTTTTTTTCTCTTTTTGGACCTCCGAAAGATCATAGAGGGGATTCCGGAACACGGATTCCATTGGCCACAGATTCAACACAGCAGCAGGATATTCGAAGGCGTAGACGATTTTTTTGTATCGCAACTCTACTCTCGTTCTTTCCTCTCTCTCTCTCTCTCTCTGACCGATCCGTTCCTGTGTTTCTTCGTTCCCTCTCCGTTCATCGCCGCTCCTCGCCGTTCTGGATCCTTTTTTTCCTTCTCTTCCCGTTATACCTGGCAAAGCCTCGGGCAGGCAACTATTGTGCGCAACAAAGCTACACTTTTCTACCCAATCCCAAGCCTAATGGATAATTAATTTTTGATAAATCGCCGGTTCGTGACTGGCGTCGACGCACCGGCGTAATTTGTTCTCTTTTTTTTTTTTTCTTTCGATTTTTCACAAAAGCACACACAACCTCCAGTCCCGGTCCCGGTCCTTTCGATCGTCCTCACGTTCCTCGGCCCTGGTCGCGCTCCTTTTTATTTAGGACGACAACCTCGAGATTCCAGGCCCTTTTTCAAATTCGTCGAGGTATCAGCCTGTCGGGATACATTAGGATAATACGACCAACGACTGCCGTAAACTCGGGAACTTTGGTCGGAATGGTAACTATTGTGACCCGTGATTTACACACCGAGTCTTCTTTCTCTTTCCTTCTTTCTCGCCGTTTCTCTCCTCGATAAGTTATCGTCTCCAAGGCTCTTTGTACGTGTCGCGATATTTTTGACAAGTCGTCGAAGACTACTACTTTGTCGGGGTGGGCAGAAAAAAGGGGAAATGGGGTAGCTCCCGTACCGGGAAACAAACTCAAGGCCGTTGGGTGCGAGACAGCAACGTGCACCGACATTGTGTAAGGACATATAGGCAAAAGGATCGAAGAGGTAAGGATTCGCCCGAAGCGTTCGCGTGGCTACCATCTCACTCTTGACCGTGTCTCGGTCATGCACGCAACGCTGCCACACGCGGAAACTCGCTCGCGGAATCGCTACCGTCCGATGATTATTATTGTGCAAACAAGATACGTACACGCACGTCATTCCGGATTTTTCCTCCGAGGCGCGTACGTACCTTCGGCGCCCGTACCAACGACCCACCCGTTTAGATATGCAAGCGCAATAGAGGAGGCACGAAAGTTGATTCGCCAATCGTTGATTCGTTGAGGATCGATTCAAGGACAAAAAAAATACAAACGACCCTCTTACCGGAGAGCAAAGGATTTTTTCAACGAGCCTCGTTGTCGCGAGAAACGAGGATAGTTTCAGAGGTGCAATTTCACTGGTCTACCGTCCGTCAGCGACGCTCTCCGGTGCAAACTTCTCTACATCCCCGTTCTCTTTCCTCTTCTTCTCGAATCTTCTCACCACCACAGACTCGTGCCGTCTCATCCTTTAACTTCTCCCCTCGCCCCTTCGACCGGTACACCAGCCCTCCTCCTAGAGGTAATTTACTTTCCATCCTCTTTCCTTCGCCGAGAGTGCTACGTTCCTTCGTCCTCTCCTGCTCTTCTATCTCTTCTACGTGTTCCCTTTGGATGCGCTCGCTATACTCGATACGTGTAAACTGTATCTGCCCTTGATTGTAAATCTGCTTGGGAGTACGTTCCAATACTACGCACTCCGTTGAAAGAAAATTACTGCGTTCGAAACGTAAGGTGGCGAGGCGAAAGAACAACGGGTGAAAGTTTGACGTTTTTGAAAATCTGTGCCTGCTGCGTCTCGAGACGAGTCTCGGGCGAATCCCGACATTCTACGCCGATGTTTGACAGCGCGAGAAAATGGTCGGGAAGGCAATACGCGCAAGAATTGCCGCTACAAAGTTACTTTACAGTTGCCTGTACTACCAGAGGTACATCCCTCTCGAGTTTATTCCTCCAAGCGTTCCGGCTTATTGTTAGAGAGGCAGTAGATCCGCATTAACGTACTCCTACCGCGGTCGAGAGGGATCCTACTCGTCCGCGTCCCTCCTCCTCATCCTCCTCCTCTCCCTCTCCCTCTCCCTCCCCCTCTCCCGTTCGTAGGTCTACTAGCGCCCGTTCCTTCTCTATCCCACCATCGGTCCGGTCCGTGGCGATGCTGGTCGCTCCAGCAGGAAACGCGAGGAACGAACGACGAAGACGGAGGTAGCCGGTCGGATAGAAAAAGAGAAGGGAGTTCGGAGTTCTCGCTCGCACTCGCGTAGCATCACCGAGGCCCCGGTATAATTAATACGGGCCCCGTGGAATGCCGGTCGCCTCACTCTCTTGGGCCTTATCCCCCTCTCAGCCCCTCCTGCCGCTCCCCCCTCATGCCGCTCATTCGTCCTCGCCGCTCATTCCGCCTTCTCCTCTTACTCACCCTCGTCTCCTCCTCGCCTTACTCCCCTCTCCCCCTCCCATGCGTCCCGTACGCCGCACACCGGGGCCCGTACACATCCGACCAGTTTCCATGCTCTCACCTAGGTCCTAGCAGGGACCCAGAGCAACCCCTGGCCAATGCTCGGTCGCTCTTCCACCTTCTTGGATCTGTCTTCTCCTCTCTCTCTCTCTCTCTCTCTCTCTCTCTCTCTCTCTCTCTCCTCTCCCTCTCCTTTCTTTTGCCCTCGGTCCCTTCCCTTCTCTCTCGTCTTCTTCAGGCGGGAGGGGGACCTCCGCCGAAAAACTTCAAAAGTGGAGCACGCGTAACGAGGGCCACGAACGCGTCGCGCCGACCAGCGACGACAATAATAACCAGAAGGGTCTCTTTTGACAGACCGACTCAAAATATTGCTGCCGCGCGTGGTATTTATCCGTGGACCTCACAGAAGCGTAAACGCGACAGCCCTATCCGCCGAATCGCACGCGTGTCATCTCGGTTTTGCCTCTCCTCTACGCCGTCGTCGAATTTGCCTCTATGATCGTCGTCGCGATGCCGGATCGCGATCAGAGTTGGAGAAAAAGAATCGGCTGGTAACGAACCGGCGCGAGATTTCAATGGAAAGGGGGAGAAAAAAAGAAATATGGAGAAACGAAGAACAGAAGCCCGGGACTGGGCCAGGCGGTTCTCCTTAAAAGGCGGAGCGCCTTTTCTCTTCCCTTGACTCGCTCCACTCGTTTCGTAACCGAGCGGCGAACGGAGGTTCGGTTCTTCGTTTAACCGAGCGGCGAATGCACTTTGCAGGCTATTACGTCGACACGAAAGTTGCTCGCGCCTCGCATCGCCGATTTCTTGGGAAAATCGTTATCGTCTCGCCAACGCCTCGGAGAGAATCCGAGGATCGCGTTCGAATCCCGGGCCTCTTTCGCAAATACACGTGTAACCGGGCGACAGGTCAATTTGTCGTTACTTTGTACTCGCTGTACTCGAAAAGTAGCGGTGGATCACTCGTACGAGCAAACGAACAAAGGGACGAAAAGAGAGAGAGAGAGAGAGAGAGAGAGAGAGAGAGAGACGTTCTCGTTAGTTAAAATGTATGTATCGGTAGGGAACCGGCGACAAGAGAAAGAACGCGACTGCTACCTTTCACTCCTGGGAATTTCTTTGAGCCAACGAGCTAATGAAACCACGGTGCATTCCTCTAAAGGAAGCAAAATCGAGAAGGTTAGTCTCTTTTTCGAAACACGTAGTATGAGATTCGCTTTTGCATCCTTCTCCTCTTCTCTTCTCGTTCTTTCTTTCTCTTTCTGGCCAGTTGCGCGTACCTCGCCGACTTTGGTCGAACTAGCCGCCGATTTCCACTCTCGGTGCTCGTCGATCGCGTCGATCTTTCATCTCGGGCGTTGCGCCCAAAATTCAACTCTTAGGTGCAACAAACAAAATCACGAAAAGAAGAGTGGTTCTTCGATTTGATTAGAAGACTTGCCAAATTAATTCGTTGTAGCGTCGAAGACGAAGACTGCGAGATTGCTACGTTTCTTCACTTTCGATCGTTCGACGCGCGCACGAGCACGAAAAGAGAGCACGACGACGATCGTCGTCGATTTGTCTCTATACGTCTTGGTACACGATAAGGGAGCAAAGTTCGACGCGAATTCCCAACGACAAAGGAGATTCGGCGGGGAACACTGGCGATGACCCAGGAATAACCGAGCGCGAAGCGGCCACGCAGGCCTTTCGAATTTCTCATGACTCACTATCAGGATCGTTATTACGCGTTGCGTCGGCAAGATGAGCGTGGGTGCAAAAAGTCGCCACGGCGAAATACGTGAAATTAACTCAATTCCCGTCGATGACACGTCACGTCAGGAGCTTTGCTCCTCTCTCTCTCTCTCTCTCTCTCTCTCTCTCTCTCTCTCTCTATTCCAGTTTTCGCGTCGTTCTCCTTGAAACGCGTTACACGCGAGCCACTCGCCTCTCCCGGGTTTTAATTGCTTTAATGTCAGCGACGGTGCACGACCACATGGCGCTTAGGTCGTACCTTAAAGTCCACTTAAGCGGATTTCACTGACCTTAAAATAGCCGAGATTCCTCGACACCTCCGTTCCCTGATTCGATCCGGGGAGCTACCCACCGGCGGGGAGACTGTAAAATTCAAAGATAATTTCCGTGGGTCTTTCGCCTTTTTCCACCCGAGGGCAAAAATCTCGGGGCGCTTTTTTTCGCATCGGCAGTCGAACTGAGAGAGCCGAGCAACCATCCGTAGCGGGGCGAAAGAACCTTCGCAGAATCTCGGGAACGCGCGGTACGCGTCCCGGCCTCGAAGACCTCTACTAAGCCTGCCAGTCTCGGATGAAAGGATCAAAGCGAACAAGCATAAAATCCTTGTCTTCGAGAAAATGCACTCCCGCGATTTAGACCGAGCGACGTGGTATGCCGTGGTATGGCGGGCGTACAGCCGAGCTGCCGGGTGGATAAATTCGGTACCGCTGACAAATGAGTTTGGGCAAGTGCAAGTGAAATGCAGCCGCAAAAAGTTTCGGCCGTCCGCGCGCACGGCACGCCGCGTGGAAGCACGGGGAGTTCAACCGGTGTTCTCCCTTCTTCTTCCGATCTACCGTGTCCTCCTCCTCTCGTCTCGTCTCACCTCCTTCTCCACCTCGTCTATTCGTCCGTTAGATTCCCACCGTACAGTCCTCATCGGCTGTTATCCGCGGCTGTGGTTTTTCTTTTTTTTTTCTTTTCGGATCGAGAGGCAAAATGACGCAAGCTCGAAAGTTCTCGCCACTTCTCGGTTCGGTTCTTGCGAGCCGCGCGAAACGAGAAAATCCACTAACCGAGGAATTCTCTCGAATATCAACATGCGTTTGGAGAGCGCGGAACGACAGAAGAACGGTGTGAAGCGTGAAAAGGGGGAACGCGGCTGGCTGTGGCTCTGGAGAAAGGAGGAACGAAAATCGAGCGTGCACCACGTGGGGGAATGAAACAATAATAATTCGTACAGGCTCGGGGCTTTCGCCTTTCGTTTAATTTATGTCGCTGCGGCGAAATTAACATGATTAGGCGGAGCGTGGTGAGCGGAGGGGGCCGCGCGTACGCTGAATGCGGCGTACATCCCCGTTCGCGATCGGCGGCTAAAGCTGTATGATAAATAACGCAGGGCCCATACGTTACACGCCGTGTACAAACGAAACACATGTGCGGATCGTAAAGGAGAAGATCCCGATGTCGGACGGGATAGAGAGGAAGAAAGAGAGAAAGGGGCAGGAGGGTGATAGGGGGCCGATGTGAGTAACGAATATCTGATAGCGAATCCTCGGCATTTCCAACGTATTCCTCGGGTCTGGAGAACGAATGCGGGCCTCTCTCGACAACGCGGGGCCCCCCGCGCGTTCGCCAACCGATGCCACGGTACTCTTACCCACGCACTCGTCTGCGATCGCAAGCGCTGCATCCTCGAGACCCCCATAACCGTCAAAAACTGTCCAATTTCTCCCTAAAGTTGCTCCAAGTCTCTCTGAAGATTGGCGTCGCCGCGCGTCGTAGGTTTACATCAGGAAATTCTCGGTCGAACGAGATCGTGTTGATCAAGTTGAAACGACTTCCAATTATTCGATCCATTCGAGTCTGTTTTCGATGAAATAATCTGATCGTTCGCGTGCGTAATTCGTACAAATTCGTGTGACGAAGAAAGAGAAAAAAAGAAACAGTTTCGCTCCACTAGCGTGTCCGATTAATGCAAGTTAACCGCGATTCGTAGGTTCTTAGAAGCGCCGCGTGGGAAGCGGGAGCGTAAAGAGGCAAGAAAATCGAAAACAACCGCTACGTTAGCCTGGCCGAGCTACCGCCGAGTATTAATAATTCATACTTCAATGTCAGCGCCGTTTTTAATTCTCTCGTATCTTCCCCCCATAATTTCGGGTTAACGTTTCACTTTTATCGGGCAGCTTTTACATCAACACGGTTTTTTGTAACGTGCGCGACGTATTATAACGTCAAAAGCGTGTAATCAAATTTTGAGGCGCGGCGACGTGAAAAAATGGAGCCTCGTTCTCTCGCTCGTACACGCTCGAACGCTTTGACGGACAAATTCTTCGCGCGCGCGCGCGCGCGCACCGGAATATTTATTTTCTCCTATCACCGGCATCGTCGCGCACGCGCTTTCTCGTCACGCGGGACGAGTATCGTGACGTTTTCGACGGCGAAATTAAGGCGCAAGAGGATCTCGGAGTTCCGGCTGCGAAGAGGATTTCGAGAAAGGCAACCGCCAATTCGACGAAGCACGTGCCAAAATGAAGCGTTCGGCCAGCCTTTGGTTACCGAGCGTTGGCCGAACGACGAGGCGACGGCTCAGATTCGGCTGTGCGCGCGCGATGCAACTGCAGCGGGAAAGAGACGAGGAGAGAAAGGTGGACGGACCTTTCCTCCAGCGACTTTCAGTTCGTGTCACACGAGTTGGAAACGGCGTGCGCGTAGCTGCTTCATTCGCGTTTCTCGCGTCGAAGATCGAGACTCGACGTCACTTCGACTTTTTTTTTAAATCGAAAATTCTCGACGACGCGAAAATTTGTGGCACGTTGCTGCCGTGCGTGTAGTCCATTTGTCGATGGACGGTGACATTGGCCGATCTCTGTCTCTAAGACGGGACGGGATCTACTTTACGGGACAACGTAAATTCGTTCTGACATTCGTGACGATTTACGTAATAGAGAAAGATTCTTCCGAGCGGGGATAATTACTAATTTTTCCGGGAATTTCGACGGCAAGAAGTCGTCTGCAGGCCTCCTCTAAGGCCTCCAATCTACGACTCGTTTCAGAGGACTGTATCCGGAGTAACGGAGGCTCGAGTTACACCTTGACCACACAATGACTGTTGTTGAGCTGTTGCTCCGTGCCACAAGGAGCGTGTGACACAAGACCATCGATCCGAGATACAATCGGCCGAAGGAGCAACGATCCTAGAGAAAGTGGCGCGCGCACATGCGTGCCGGAGTGAAATATTTTAATAACGGGAAGGGTTTACGGTTGTGGGACCGTTCCACCGGCGGGTTCTAGTTTTCTCGAAAGCGGGGTTTCGTTTCAACGCGCATACCGGGAATACCGAATCGCGTGCCGTTACACGCTCGCACGACACTGCTCGCGTAGCCGTATTATTGAAAACTATCGAAATAAAAAATACAGCCGGCTGGAAAGAGGTATGCCCGCTCAGTTGCTCACCCGTCTTACCGGTTTACAAATACCGACGCGCGTCAAGTTTGATCGAACCGCGAATATTATGCGTGACGTATATGGTGTTCGAGATATATACACGCGCGCGAGATATATACGTACGCGAGGTGACGTACGCGCGCGGGCATCGTGAACCGAGTCCGCTACAAAGTGCACGGGACCGAGCGACAGGTGGTCCCTTCCTCGGTCCCTTCTACTCCAAAGATTTTGCCGAGCTTGTCCCTCCACCGTGAAATTCCTCGTGTCGAACAAAGGAACGAAAGAGACAAAGAAAGAGAGAGAGAGAGAGAGCGGTCAGCGCGCAAACACGTCTGAAAATTGGCTAATCTTTCCGATTCCGTGGAAACGGTACCCCGCGCGTATCAAGATAGCGAAACATCAACGCAGGCAGATGCATCGCGATACATGCCTAAAATCAAGGAAGCATGGAAAGAGAGAATGCCACGAAGATCGGGCAATTGCATTCCGACCTCTTGCAGAAACTGTATTCACGTTGCCGATATTACGGCAGACAGCATCCACCGTCGGATCGCTCCGACAACTTCCGGGTTCTAAGCGTTCGTTCGCCCTGCCGACAGGATGATACTTTTCCAGCGTTTCCAATCGTCCGAGATCGTGCATCTTTCGGCTTTGAAATTCCTTTTTTCCTTTTTTTTTTTTCTTTTTTGTTAATTTTTCAGAACGTTCGCGCACTTGTATATTATTATATTGTACATTATTTCCATCTACGTTCGTGTTCCAAGACCGGGTCATGAATCGTTCATTACGCACTCGTGCTTTTTATTAAACACGTTCTGCTGTTCGTTGTCGAGGAACAAACAGGCACGTACGATACCTATGGCGCATATTTCATATTGATACTTTGAAAAAGCAAAATGTCAGCGTAAAATTTCCCGTAAAACTGCCGGGAAAGGTGCATCGGAGATTACAGACATCGTGAATACGACGCACGTAGGAGAGAGAGTGTCACGAAGAAGTTAACTGCACGGCAAAAGAGATCCCGAGGAAGAGAAAAGGAGGATGCATTTTCGAAAGGTCCGACTTTCTACGTTGCACGTCTCTGAAGTAAACGTATAGTTACGACAGTTGTTATTTCAAGAGCAATCGTCTCAACTTTCTTCGTCAAAAAAACTTTCTTCAACTTTTCATCCGTAACTCATCGCACGCACACACACACACGAGCTTGGACAAATAATTGAACACCTAACACGACTCCATTAAAAGTTAAAAGTTGGTATTTCCGTTGCGTTTCGATGCTTCCTAAAATCTGTATATAGCTAGAAACACGTATTTGACGTCTCAATCGTTTCAACGATATATACTCGAAGCCATCCCGCAGAATCTTCAGCCACTTGAATTACCACTGCACTCTTTATATATCGATATCTATTGACTGTACGCGTTGAGATTAAATTATAACGAGGACGCGCGTCGATCCGTGTAACGCGTAACACATGCGCGCGTCATATGTCACAGGAATGTCGTATTAGGTGTAACACGTACCCGAGCAACATCCTTTCGATTGTAGCGCGGTTACATCGAACGCGCGTATGCCACATTTACATTGTGCGCAACTATCGCGGCAACTTCGCCTACGAGAGGCTAACAGATCGTGGCGTGTACGAGAGTGTGCGTGTGGTAGATTAAACCGATTCCCGGGAAGGTATATAAGCTAACCAACCACCTGCTGTTAGCCTGATGCCCCGCGCGACGTATCTCTCTCTCTCTCTCTCTCCCTACCACTTTCTTTTATTCTCTTCCCTACTGCACTTCCCTTCCCTTCGATTCTCCTCTTCGCCGATCCCTCGACTCTTCCTTCTATTCAAACGTGTTACAGCATCGCGCGGACGGTTTCTGGTCCGGCGGATGAACCAGAGCCTAGTTATGCAAGTCGAAAACTCTCTCAGGGACGCAGCAAGGTCGCCGAATCGAGGCCTGCCCCCGGACGACAATGTCCCGGTTGACCCCTTTCGCGGCCGTGTGAAACGAACGACTGCGGCACGAAACACGCACCTCGCGAACTTGTGTGAACTCGGACGCGGGTCACGGTTCCGAAAATTAAACGCGATTCAAACTCCTTTCGTCCTCTTAGTCTGGAAGAATCCCAACAGTGTTCATTTTCGACGGACACCCCCCAGATGATAACAAATTACTCGTTTGAAAACGTCTTGCGAAAAAAAAAAAAACATTCGCGAGTGTGGTGCCGCTTTTTACTCGCCGCTCGAGTGGAACAAGCGTAATAGACGGTCGATAATAGAACGAGAAGGAAGGAGGAGAGCAAACGAACCGCGACTACGAAACGATCCGGTAGGAGAGGCGAAAGCGTTGAATTAGCTACCGTTGGCTCTCTATCATTTTTCCCTTTTTGTTTGGCCGTTCGTTCGTTCGTTCGTTCGTTCGCGCCGAGCCCGCGTCCGTTCAATCGCAGAGCGACGGAGACTCCAGGCGCATGACGCAACGTAATAATCCGCTCGGCGCTGAACCGTTCCGATTTTACCGAATTAATTAGAAACAGGTGGCTAATCGGTCGTTGCCATGTTCGTCGTTTTCCAGCTTTCGCGGCGGATCGATCACCGACGGATAAGAAGAGAAAGGAGCGAGCCGGGTATGAAACAACGCGAGAGGAAACTCGATTCGAAGCGAAGCGCTTAAGGATGAACGCGAACTTTTCGACGACTGTCTCTGTTTCTCCGGGGGCGGAAAGCTTCGAGGACCGCGGCGGCCGAGGAACGCGGAAATGCATCGCGTCGATTCGCCGAGAGTGTAAGCGGTCAACGGGCGGTACATAGGCGCCCGTTGATTGAACGTCCGTTTAATTAAAAGTCGACCTCGCCCCTGGCCGATTCGTTGTCCGGCGACGACAAGAGACGACGAACCGCGGAGTTTTACTCCGGCGACGAAGAGACGAAACCCTCGTCGTATCTTTCTTCCTCGAGTCGAGCTCGCTCGCTCGCTCGCTCGCGAGTCGTGGTACCGCCGAGGCGACGCTCGAACCGCGAAATATCGCGGCTACGAACCGGGACACCGGTGATTGATTCGCGGGCAACAGAGCGACCGACCCGCTCTGCGGATAGCATTAAGCTACCCGCTGCCGTTCCTTCTCCTCGCACGGGAAATTTATCTGACTGTTAAATTTATTACCGCAAACCAATTACAACACGTGCACACGTATACGCGCGTGTACGCGATTGGGACGCGCGTTACGTGATCGATAATTCACCGGTTATGTTCGTTATCGAGCGTATAAATTAGAAAGAGAAAGCGAAAGGGAAAAGGAGATGGAGGAAACTCGCCGATGTTTCTTAGTTAGCCAGATTCAGAACGATCCGGTATGTATCGTCAGACTCTCGAGAGAATCGAGATTGCCAATGCTCGCGCGATATCTCGCTGATTGGTTAGTCGGTCTAATTAAAAGTGTATGCCTCCGCGGCTCCGCGCTGTCCTCGTTTGCACTTGCCACACTCGCCTACCGAGCGATTTGAAGTGAACCGTTCAAAGTGGTCACGGTACTCTGGTCGCTCTATCGAGCCACTAACGACATAATCAGAATGCCTCGGGCGTCTATAAATTAGCTATGCCGGCTTCGCGGACTGCTCTTTTTCCATCGGTCTGTTACATCCGCCGCGAGTATGATCGACAAAATCCGCTAATACATGCACGACGCTCCACTCCCTGCTGTTTTCATCGGATTGCTCGAATCGAAAGCCCAGTGAACGGCCGCGTTCCCTGTGTGCATGTATGCACACGCGGCGTACTCGAGAACGGCGGCAACTGTGAGAACGAACAACGAATCCTAGTTTCTACCGCTGAACAGCGACCAAATCGGATACCGAGCGCCGATCTGTCACAGCGAAACAACCACGGAAACGTGGTTCGATCGAAAGATGCTCGTGCACCGAAGGATGAAAGATTGCAGCGAATCGATTGCAGCGGCATAGCGCCAGTGCCAGTCAGTTACAAAATTTGTATTTTTAACGCAATATTTCGCTGTATATCAACTGCGTTTCGCGCGATATGCCAAAATAGGCTATAAAATAGGCAAAGAAATCGCTGTTGACGTTGGAAGATCAATTTATTTCACATACAGAACCGGTTCGAAATGTACATTCATCGTCTCAACCTGCCACTTTAAGAAAGAGGCCAATCCCCGAGACACTCAAACATTGTAATATAATTTCTGCTTTTACCACTCTATATTACGCAGTTATGCACCGTGTTTATTCTTTCAAGCCGTCTTGAATTTCTTTCTTTTCGTCGTTTTCACCTATTTCTATACTTGTCTGTCCTTGTCATTCTTCTGCGTTTGTTCTTTTTCCCCGTGTATTTAAATAAATCGAATCAAATGAAATTTCAAGCAGCAGTACGCATCGCAAATAACAGAGATAGTTATTGATCTCTAAATAACTATATCAAAACGATTGTCAAAATTTGTACAATCGTACAAATTCGTTTAACATCTTTAAAGAATAAAGTGCTTGAACTAAACTAATCTACTGCTCCTAAACCGCTAAACTAACTGAGAAGTTGATGCGTTTGAACGTAGAAACTTCAATAAAATGAACCACTCGTTTCAACGGTAGGTGTTGCAGATCGCTAACCTGCGCGGTGATGAAATCAACAATATCAACGAAACTCGAAGTTGTGGGACTGTGGGAAAATCGACCAAGCAATACAGCAACGTATATATTACAGCTTGAGAATCTCTCGGGGCATTTGGCGACTCGGTACGCGTACGCGAATAATAACTCTTTCGCGTTGGCTTCTATCCGGACGTCGTTCGAAAGAAGAGGTATCGATAAGTCGAGTTACCGAAGAGGAGATCGTATCGATCGAACGGCGTAACGACGAATTTCCGTGGAAGGGAAGAGATGATTAAAAAACTCGGGGAAGAAGGAGGCAACGAAGGCGGCAGGAGAGATGATTGGTGGAGAGTGAGAAGAGAGGCGCGGATCCTATCGGAAAGTAATTACCGGGCCGGTCGTGCGGTCGTAATTAATCAAATTCCGCGTAGGGATGACGCGACGAAAACGAATCGGCCTCGGGCCAGGGGAATCCATTAGCGAAACACGCGTGTCTCGCGCGTATTATTTCACGCGGCTCCACGAAGCGAACCAACCGACCAGCCAACGACGAATCAACGAATCGGCCAACCAACGACCTATCGAACGCGTAGTTGCTGCCGGCTGCATTAGCCCGACATTAGCTTCCACGTGACGCACGATCCCTCGATCT
Organism: Melipona beecheii; assembly: GCA_032399605.1. Taxonomy (NCBI): domain Eukaryota; kingdom Metazoa; phylum Arthropoda; class Insecta; order Hymenoptera; family Apidae; genus Melipona; species Melipona beecheii. Next base: position 2,760,069 of record JAUCMO010000463.1, read on the forward strand.
TACACCTTACCCGGCTAATTGTGCGAGCCACTCTCCTCCGTTCAGGAGGAGAGCCGTGACGGATCGACGGGTCAATCGAGGTCGTCACTCGGCCCGTCTCACCGACTGCCTCCTCGCCGGCAATCTGCGCCCTCGTCTTCCTACGGATTTTCTCGAGTCTTTTCAAACACGGAAGAAGAAACGGCCGCTTATCTAGCGGCTCGACGAGGAATTGATGTTCCTCCGCGTACTCTTCTGCCACTCGGTCCACCGAAATCTCGACCGACCGACCGACAACCAGTACTCTTCCATCAGTTTCTCTTTGAGAAAATGGACTTTTCGAGTCCACCGAAAAGTCTGTATTATTGAGTATCTCTCGACTGAGAACGTAATAATTTAACCACTTAACCTCTCCAGAGATTTAGTTTCGCCAGAGAGTCGAGAAGCAAAATATCCAGAACAAGTATCGATAATCGCGACAGTGAAATCACGACAGGTGTAAAACGCGCAGCAAACCAGGATCGTCTTTTTTTTTTCTTCCCCCACCCCCGCTTCGTTCACAGGGAACGACATTCTCCGTGTCTAATTTACTATCTTCGTAGGCCAGCGTCGGCCAGCCACCACGCAAGCTAGCTCGACAGTGTCCAACTGTCGGTGTGTCGGTGGAAGGAACACTCGCGTCGCACTTGCGCGCGCGCGATTTTCCAACGTTGCTGGTGAACGAGCTGAACTCCACGGTTCTCTATCCGCGAAGAAGTGCGAGAGTCCGTAGGAGCGCGTATGCACTTTCCCGGTGCAACGGTCGCACCAAGCGCATTGGAAAGTGCGGCTCGCACGCAGTATCCCTGTTGGCCCGTTTTCACGATTGGTTACCCGGCTTATAGTTGGCACCGATCTGCCTACCGAGCGTTCGCTTTCTCTCCCGACGCCTCGGCGCATATGCCTCCGTAAGTATACGTGCGCTTATCCTCGGCTTCCCTTTCGTCCCGCGCGCTCGTTTCGCTCGATCGTTTCGTTAACCGTGGAAGAAACGTGACCGACAGCCTACGGCTTTCCGATCGAGGTCGGCCGATCGATCGGATTTCTCGTTCCGAGCGTACATATTCCGGCGAGCATCTCGAAAATCCAGCCAGCTGGCAGATCGGGAGTCTCACCTTCGCAAGTTTCAATTGCGCTTTAATTGTGTCAGAATTGCGCGAGCCATCAGCCTTTGGGTTATTGATAGATTTTGTATCAATGTTCCCTGCGGATTGTGTTAATCGAGCTATCAACTCTTTTAGATAGTATATATCCGCGACTCTCGTCTTATTTTAACAATTTGAACATTTCCGCCTTAGTTTTACGAAACAAAAATTTTCCTAGCTCTAATAAATGACGTAGCATCGTTTCTTCCAAGCTCTGATGCTCCCTCGTTGCATACGACCATGACTTTGTTGTAACATCAAAATCTCAGAGGGACGTGAGAATTTATCTTTGCGGAGAAGATCACGAGTAAACTGAGAAATTTAAAAAGAAATTTAAAAAGACACACACTCTATATGATACACGTAAATATATAAAACATCTATCCAATATCTATTCAAAGAGCACTTGTTACGATTTTTAACAAACGAGAACAATTTCTATTACAGAGGTTTTCTACACTCCTTCGGTGATATTTACAAAAAAATACAAAAATCCGCATTCTAGTGGCAAGTAATGAAATTAACAATCCGCGTCTAATAAGCCTCATGAATATTTATGTGCCTTCCTATTCGGTTAGACGTCACGTAGCATCCTACTCCTCCAGGTTCACTGACTCTAACCCTGTTACAAGAGTTTATAACACAGCCACTAAGTGCAACAACAATATCGATCTTTTTGTGCTTCTGCAAGAAGGTAGTCAACGAAGCCTCGATCGCATCGACATTGTTTGACGTTTAAGATATTCATCCTACATTGTTGAACACGATGTACCTCTTGTACTTACTCATAAAGAGATCTTTTGCCATTAATCAATTGAATTAGAATTGAAATTAAACTTGCAATGAGTTCGCTACACTTTTAATTGTAACTGACTCTCTGTCGTGGTGCAACTGTGCAACTCATTAACAACAAAATTGCACGTTTCCGCGTGTATTGTTCAAAACTGGAAGAACGGTGATGATCTAATTCGTTATACCACATAAAAATGTATAAAATGCCACACGTTTGCATTTACTACCTGTAAGGACGTTGAAAAATTTTTTTTTCATCATTAGATCCACCAAGACTAAAGTCCCCCTTGTGCGATTTTTTTTCATCATTTATAAAGAAAAAAACATCGTACAGCGAAACAAACATTTTAATCTTTCACACTCACGTGGAAGATTGACAACACGTATTAATTTCTGAGAAAAAAATATTCTCGATTACCCACCCGCCACAAAATGGAAGCATCGCGCTTTGAAACGAAACCAAGCGGATTGTTGTACCAATCAGTTTAAATTGTCGATACTTTTTCATCGTGTATCTCTCCGTTCAAAACACTTTGCGAGAAGAAGGGAAATTTCATGGAAGCGTCGCGGTTCTAAGCGAAGATGACCCAAAGAGTTTCAAGAGAGAGAGAGAGAGGCAACGAAGAATTTCGACAACGATCCCCGAGTAAAAGTACAATCAGTCGTTCCTTCTACACCCGGCAGGGCTACGTGCACGGTGTCCGGCGCTTTGGCATGCAGCACGAAATCCAAGGCACGGAATCGTCGTCGCCGATATCGCTCTCTGAATCGACAATCAAAAGCTGCGTGTGCAGTTATGCGCCGCGAATCGACGCGCACCTCCTCCTTTCGAGGCACGATAGTTCCAAGGGAAAAACCAGTCATCGCCGGAGAAAGCAACGCATTTCTCGCGACTGTGAAACCTCGCCAGGCGATAGATTATTGTGTCGACTAAACGTTTCACGCGTATTATCACGTCGCCTGACAAAGATCTCGCGGGACGCGTGAAAACGAAAATCCTCGAGTCAGTGGAGAGTCGCGAGAACAGCGAAATAAATTAAATATATTCCAATGTGAAAGTGTGAGAAAAACCGTGAGAGCGACGACAATAACTAGTTGGGCATTCGGTGTAATTTTTCAACCCACCAACGCTAAAATTCGGTCAACTGTTGTTGCAACAAATACGATATAAATAAATATAAAATAAATATAATAAATATAATATAAGTACATTATAATATAAACACTCTGTTTTATAAAGACTCATTTTAATAACGTTATAATCTATGTGAATCACTGAAATCATCTATTCTATCTAATTTTCAATTAACAGTTGCATCATGATAATACAATTTTTGAAAAACGTTCCTGATATACTGCAAAGAGAAATTTATTTCCATCTACCAGCTGAAAGATCGTTCAAAAATTAACGAGACAAACTGTCTGAGCATCGTCTAATTCTGTTTCATAAATCCGAAGCCAACGATTTATTTATTTAGTTGCAACGTTCCCTGCAAATATACGAACTTAGAACATGCAGCTTCCTACGATACTTCGTTCCTCGTTACCATCTGCAAAGATTCTGCCCGTTCGTCGGGATTCGCGAGCCGACAAGCAAGACGTCGATCTCGCGTCAACCACGTAAAATATTCAACAATCAGAAAAGAAAATGCACGCGGGCACCGAGGCAACTAGAGTTTCTCATAGGGCGTATGATACGTACACGAAGAAGCGTATGCAGACTCACAATGGGGGACAACCGTCATGGTGTTCATCGGTATGCGACTTGCCCTTCGTAGTCGTTCTTGTTAGGCTGCGAAACACCGTAAGGTAGCCGATGCGAGAATCTCCTATACTCGGGACGGAAACCGCGAGGACGTATGGCCGTGCGATCGTCTCGTAGCTCACCACCCACTAACGGAAGAGGAGAAACGTTGAGTAATCCAGGGACACACGAGAAACTTGATAACCAACGAACGTGTCCGTTCGTTTCTCCCAGCCGGTTGCATTCGCAGCTACGAGGAAATAACTACGATTCCCCGTACGATGCCCCGACGATCTCGTTTCCCCCGTTGTCACACGATTAACTCACGAATCCCGTTCTTCCTCCCGATCGATGTCCGATCTCTCGTCCCCCGCAGATTCCTCCCGCGGTTGTTAACCACGTCGACGACTTTCTAACGTTATCGAGCCACGCGATCCGTACAGCTAACTCATCGCGTTTCCATCGCCAGCCATTTTCTTTCTGGCTGGCTTATGTACCAGAAACGGTGAACTGAATTGAACTGAAGGTTGTTACGCGTCGCAACAACCGTCGCAGTTTCATCTCACGACCCGGGAAAATGGAACGGAGAGAAAAATTGTCGAGAACGAAAACACATCGAGCGATTTCTTGCGATTTCCGATCGATTTCGCCTTCGCAACAACGATGAAGGATCTCTCTGACGTGTACGCACGTCGATGAGAAAATCTCGTTTAAGCAGCGGCGATGTACGAAAAGGAAAGAAAACGGCAAGACTCGCGTTCGCGGCAATTAAAAGCAGGAGCGGAGAGAAAGGTAGGGGGGATCCACGCTTATGACTGGATACAATTCCAGAACACGTAGGATAAAAGGGGTAAAAGAGAAGAGTAGCATGTCGGCGTTCGTAGCGCGGCGGTGGTATAGAACGGGTGATTGCAACGTAGCACGATGCGAGAGCGGAGAGCGCGGTGGCTGCACCGACCGGTGCACGCGAATGCATATACATATATCTCTGCCTCGTCGTTGCACTCGGGAATGCGGTCTATAGCGCGTAGGATCGAGAGCGGACGAGCGAGGAGAAGGAGCGCAGCCGGAGAAACGAGAAGAAAGACGACGACGGCGATGATGGCGACGACGACGACGACGACGACGACGACGACGACGACGACGACGACGACGACGACGGTCGGACAGAGAGACGAAGAAAGAGCGAGAAGAGTCCGGGGGACGCGGACGGTCGAGAGCGCGGGCGCGAAACATTCTGAGCCGACGAGAAGAGAAGAGAAGAGAAGAGGAGAGAGGAAATCGAGAGAAGGAGAGGGAAGGAGAGCGTGCACGGCAGTCGTAAACGGCAACAATTGCTGCGGGCGTTGCCACTCGAAAGCTCGAGTGCCTAATGCCAGATGTCAGACGGTGGTTAGAGTCATTACGGTCATCACTTTGTACCGCGATACACGATGTGTACCACCGGCCGATGCACCGTCGTCGCGCGCGAGCGCGCGCGCAGGGTACATCTTCTGCCCTCTTCGGAAACGCGATCCGTCCGATGCGCCGATGCAACTTGGCCATCTTCTAGCCTCCTCCGTTCGCAGACAGTGTCGTTCCCGTTTTAAATTATTGATCCCGATCGAGTCGCGTGGCTCTCTCGGCTCGCGAAAAGTATCGAAACGCAAACAGCGGTACGGAGCGCGGTAGCAGAGTGCCTGCTGGCAACGCTATTTCCCTTCTCGTCCGTCCTTGAGGGAAAGGTTGGACGCAAACTCGAACAAAAGACTCCGCGGTTTAATGATCCTCGGTTGCCAGTTAGGACGTATAATGGAAGGCTTGCACGAAGATGAATCGGAACCCGTGACCCGCCACGTAGTACAGAAAGACGGATACTCGGCCAATGGAGGCGAGTAGTTTTGCGCACGAACGCGCACCGTCTCTCGCAACCGTGATGTCTATCTCGACGCGCGTGTGCAAACGCACACGTAGAAGGGAGCGAATCCGCCAATTTCGATACACGGAAGAATCCGACGATCGAAAATCGAACGTAATCGCTAAACGCTCAAACTCACTACTTTGTACGAGGAGCAGGGCGAATCGTTAACGAACGATCGTTGATTGACGGAAGAGGAAGACGAGAGAACGAAAAGGGGGCTGAGTCTCGGTGTGGGAAACGCGACGTGGGATTCGACTCGCGGCATCGGTGAAATACTTTGGAAACTTGTTTTCGGGCTACGTGGCGCGAACGTACGTACGAACGTGTGTACGTCTGGTCTCTCCTCTTTCGCCGTTTGAACCGAACAAAGAAACAAGACAAACAGGGGACAAAGAGAGGAGGAGAGGAGAGACAGAGAGATGTTACGAGAGAAGGTGCGAGCGAGAGGAGAGAAAGCGAAGAATCAAAGGGGTGGAGCCGTGGTACGAAAAGGGGATGGAGCGAAAAGAAGCGGCCGGTTCGGGCTCGAGAGAGAGAGGGTGGGAGAGGCCGTCGAAAAATCTGTAATTATAATAATTACAGCCGTGCGGCCAACAATTATAAATCATCATTGAACTAGGCAACGAAACACCGATAAAATATATATCGTACGAAAGTTTGGAGCAGTCATTACGATCCGTTGGTCGCCGGTGTACGCGCACGCGTGTCAGACCGCCTACCGAATACACACCACGCTCGGTGCACGCTCGGCCTACCACCCAATTGAAAAATGTATCCGTTCGTTCCTCTCAATTTCCATCGGCATTCGACATTCGGTGCGCACCGGCGCGAGCGTTCGCCGCTTCTCCCCCGAACGCGACAATGATGACAATCCAATCGGAGAAAAAAGAAGGCACGCGTTGCGCTCGGCCAGATGGACGGCCGTCCGTGTGGGAGGGAGGAGATCTTTCTCTTCCGCATCCGCGAGCACCCCTCTCCCTCCCTTTCTCCGTCTTTATCTATGTCATTCGCGTCCCTCGAAATCTGCGCGACCCACGGATGTCATGTCTTACGAATGACAAACGCTTCGTCGCGACAGCTCGATGTTAAACGCGTAAGATAGTACGCGCGGTTTGGAAATTTCGACCGAGCGAGAGAGCAGGTAGAAATGGGTTACCGCGGTCATTGGTCAGACAGGCCGCAGGAACGCGTAACAACTTCGTTATCGTGCGCGAACGACGGTGCAAGTATAATGTTACTTTCGACGATTACGCGAAGCGTAAGACGATCGTCCTTAAAAGGGGTCAACAGATAAGGTATGCGCTCTCGGTCTCGTCTTCGCGTGAGCGACCGAGCGCGTAATCCCCTTTCGTGGCGACGATCGTCGGACATCGTCGGACGTCGTCGGTCGGTCGGTCGGTCGGTCGGTCGGTCAGTCGGTCGGTCTCAAATTTCAGGAACGCGCGACACGTTCGCGCCTCGCGAATGCCTGGTACCACGAATTGGTACCCCCATCTGCCGTGGGTCTAGGAGACGGAAAGATAGTCTGAGAATAACGCCAGCCGGATCGGAGGATCGGCGCGAGTACACGGCGCGGTAGGGACGTAACGATCGCGAGCACGCTCGGCTCGTAAAGCAACCACCGGTGTCGAGAGCAACTTGTTCTCGGCCTAACATCGCTTCGGGGAAGAGCATCTCGCCGCTGCCACAAAGAAAACTCTCGCAACAGGTTTCCCCGCGCGAGTGGAACGCGTCCCTGGCACGTGTGTTCTTCGAACGTTGTTCGCCGCTACCAGCCGGCTACTAGCCCGCGACCAGTAGCGTGCTTTTCCCCGCGAATATTCGTCCAACGTTCGTGCGTCGCTGTTGCAGCACATTTTCTCGTTTACCTTTCTCGTCGGTGCGCGTTCCCTCGTCGTACTCGTCGGGTGGCGACTACGAACACGAGTCGCATGTCGATAAACACGCACGCGGATTTATTTCGGATTTGTTTCACAGCCGTGTTTCTATCCGTCCGACAGACTGGAATCGCTAATCCTCGATCACGATCCAGCGAGCGATCCAACGCGGAACGACGATCGATTACGTATCGTCGGAGGAATATTTTCTACGACGTACGCGGTTTCCTACTAATTGCCGGAGAGGGAGAGGCGGCGCGGAGAAAACCTCTCGAACACACGGCGCGGTACCAGTTACATTACGAGTTTCCCAGCGTAACGTGGATACGTGGCTCGCGGCGCTGCCCTTTCAGCCGGTTCGCACATTTACCAGAAACCTTTAACAACGCGGGACGATCGACTCCGGCGAATCGCGTCGCTTTCGCCGGTCAAACCGGCGCATACGCGTCGTCCCATTCGCGCTGTTAATTCGCCTGCCGTCTCTCGCGTAACGATCTGCCGCTGATCGGTCCGATGATGGATCAATTAGGAGGCTTCTTCGTCCGTCGAAAGATCGACGAAAGACGTCGATCTCTCGGTCTACTGGCACGTAAGTTAGTCTCTGCTTTGAACGCGAGGGACGTGGTTGTCGTGGTTAATCGTAGGACGACACGTTGCGCGGCGTGTCGCCGGAAGTTACGCAACGCGACGCGACGCGACGCGTGACTTCACAAATGGGCAGAGGAATTCTTTTACCTTGAGAAAGCAGTGTCCAACGGGCATATCCTCGGGTACGGTGGCGTTGTACAGCGGTTTCTCGAAGATCGGCTCGTTGTCGTTGAGATCGTGGACGGTGACGCGAACTGTCGCACTGCTACTTAACGGCGGACGACCGGAGTCGGTGGCGATAACCACTAGAATGGGCGCGGGATCGGCCTCGCAGTCGACGTGAGTCCGCGTGGATATCAGACCGGTGGTCTCGTCGATGGTGAACCACGTGGAATTGAGAATAGAGTACTTGATGGCGGAGTTGGCACCTTCGTCGAGGTCCGTGGCGGTCACCTTCAACACCGGGGTGCCCGGCTCCGAGGCCTCCAGCAGATGGGCCTCGTACATCTCTCGGCCGAATTTCGGGGCGTTGTCGTTCACGTCCGTGACGAGAAGACGAAACGTACGGACGGCTCGCAACGGAGGCGTGCCGGCGTCGGTCGCTTCCACCGAAAGATCGTAGACGGGTTTCTCCTCGCGATCCAGCGGCCTCTCGACCACCACCAGGTATATGATGTTGTCCCTGGTGGCCAGACCAAAGTGTCCCTCGCCGCCGGTCAACGTGACCGTGGCGTTCGAGTACTCGGTCCTCGAGTCCGGATCGCTGACCGATATCCTAGCGACGAATTCCCCTGGCTGGGCGCTCTCGCTGATCTTGGGCGTCGCGTCGTCCGAGAGGAAGATCACCGTGATGGCCGGTTGATTGTCGTTCACGTCGGTTACGCGGACCGAGAGGAACGCGCTCGCCTCGAGAGGCTGGGCGCCGCGGTCCCGCGCGACGATCACCAATTCGTGCCGCTCTTTCGACTCAAAGTCCAACGCCTTGTTCACGTAAACCATGCCGATCTCTGGATCGATGCGAAACATCTCCTCGCGATCCGACTGCCTTCGATTGATGGAGTACTCGATGCGGCCGTTGTCGCCGGCGTCGCTGTCCGTCGCGTTCACCGCCAGCACCGGCGTACCGACGGTCGCGTTCTCCGGGATGCTGGCCACGTACCTCGTCTGATTGAAAATCGGCGGATTGTCGTTCACGTCCTGCACCGTCACGTTCACGTGCAGCCTCGTGCGAAGCGGCGGAGCACCGCCGTCCAACGCCTCTATCACCAGATGATACCGGGAACGAGCCTCGCGATCCAACGACCCGGAATTTTGCAGATCCAGATAGAGGACACCGTCGCGGCCACGGTGCTGCGACAGTCTGAACGCGTCCCCGTGATTTCCGGACACGATCTCGTAACGTTGCGTCGAGTATTGGCCGAGATCGGGATCCTTGGCGGGCGGCAGGGCCCGTTTCGCGTCGCGAGGCGAATTCTCCGGGAACTCGACGTCCACGTGGTCGACGGGAAACGTCGGCGCATTGTCGTTCTCGTCGAGAACCTTCACCACCACCTGAATGTTCTGCGGCAGAGCGACCAGGCTGTAGGACGGTCTGGTCTCGCGATCCAACGGCACTTTTGTTCTTATCTCGCCGGTCGCGTGATCCACTATCAAGTCTGAATCGACCGCCGACCCGGAAACCGACACGATCAAGTACGGTGGGCTATCGGCGTCGATGAAACCCACCCTGGTCCCCGGTCGAGCATTCTCCGAGACCTCCAAGTATCTTACGAGCTCGGACCGTGCGCCCGGGGCGAGAACAGTCGCTCCTAGGACGAGGAACAGTAGTAGCAGGTGCCGCATCCTGGGGCCTCCACAACCGCCGCCGCCGCCGCCGCCGCCGCCGCCGCCGCCACCACCACCACCACCGCCACCACCACCACCACCTTCGCCTCCGCCGTCCTTTGCTATTATCTGGATCTTTCCATTCCTGAACGATCGATCGTTAAAGGACGCGGCGACACCGTTCGATGCCTCCTAATATTCTTCATGCGGCCACGAAATCTCCCTTTTCTCTCTCTCTCTCTCTCTCTCTCTCTCTGCGGCGTTCCTTGCCGACAATCAGCACGCCGCGCGTCTTGTACGCGCGTTCGTTGTTAAAAATCCGACGGAGGAAAACGCGTGTACGCGATCAAACGGCACATTAATCACCCACTAGCAGCACCAGCACCAACCACAATCACGTTTTACCTTGGTCGTTCCTCTCGTAAACACTTCCACTTCTAAGAGTTGCGTTCGACTGTTGCGTTGCGTTCGCGCCTGTATCCCACAGAGGCTGTAATACCACAACCTGCCGAACGTCTCTGCAAAAGTGACTGCGCTAGATTATAAACATGCCGTTGGCCAGACCAACGCGCGATACCTCTCCGTGGAAATTCCTTCGGTGGATACGAGCTTATCCGACCTCGTTCCACGTTGTTGTCTCCGTCCTCTTTCCTCCTCTCGCGGTCTTTTCCTCCTTCGCGGCGTTCTTCCTCCTTTCGTTCTAACACCGCGCAACACCCCTCTCTCTCTCTCTCTCTCTCTCTCTCCCCCTATCGCTCCTCTTCTTCCTTTCTCTTCTTCTCTCCGTAGAGAGCCGTGGTATCCGCGCTGTCCTCACCTTTGCTGGAATATCTTCGCCTCGAGATATCGTACATTCCTCGCGTTAGATTCACGTCCGATAACTCGACGATCAACACGACCGGTCGCGAACCCGGCGCGATCGTTTCGCGTCTGGAACGCCCTTCATCTCTCTCTCTCTCTCTCTCTCTCTCTCTCTCTCTCTCTCTCTCTCTCGTTCTCTCTCTTCCTTTCTTTTTCTTTTCTCTTCTAGCTTCCGTCGGGAGCTTTCCACAAAAAGTTCGCTCTTCGCGCGATTTGTTTCGCGGTTCGATCTTTATGCCGCCAACGATCCTGCGCTACTTCCTTCCATTTTCATCTTCCTCGATTCGTGTATCTTAGTAAGCTCATTCCCTTTTCCTTCTCCTCTACCGGCTTCCGAATTTGAGGAATCGTTGATCGTCGTTCCGCTCAAACGTTGAGGACCACGCGAGTCGAGTCTCTTCGTCAAGTTGGCTGTGTACTCGCGTCGAAACGACGCCAGTCGCGGTTGGTCCTTCCTCGAAAATTGTCACGCGCGACACGCTACTGCTTGGACGACGACGACGAATCGCGATGCGACGCCGCGACGCGCGATAAGAAAAAGAACGCTGCGAGATACGCTGAAACGACGAGCTTGCGAATGCGAATGCGAATGCGAATGCGAATGCGACTCGATACGACCTTCTCGTCGCGTATCGTAGGACGTTTACTCCATCGTAGTCTCCTTTCGCTCCGATACACTCCTCTCTCGGCTGCCTGTTTATATGCTCGATCCGAATCAATTGCGAGCCGCTTCGAAATCGTACGCACACGCGATCGAGCCGACGCGATGCACAACGCGACGCTCGCGACGAATTTAATTAGTCTCGAGCGTGGTCTACGTTCTCAGGCCGAGAAGGGCAGCGGCGAGAAGCAAACGAAGCACGAGGTGTTACGTTCTTGGGCCCAGCGTCCGTTCCGCGCGGCTTCGAGGTTAGGCATGCACTGACATGGCGGCACCTGCAAGGCCTACCCTTCCCCTGACTTGCTGGACTCGGCTGGCTCGATCAGGGGGACCCGGCTGGGCCCGAACGGCGGCCATCTTGGAGAGGGGAGCGGTAGTACGGTCGGCTCCGATATACCGGGGCCTCAGCATTCAGCTCGCTTCGCGGCACCGAGCAGCTAGACTATACCAAACTCTGCTTGCTTGCTTGCTTGCTTGCTTGCTTGCTTGCTTACTTGCTTGCTCGCTTGCTTGCTTGTCTGCCTGTTTGCCTGCCTGCCTGCTTACTTGCCTGCTTACTTTCCCGCTTACTTGCAAGCATACTTGCCAGCTTACTTGGAAGCTTACTTGGCAGCTTACTTTGCTGCTTACTTGCCCGCTTATCTACTTGCCCGTTCTCTGCCTGCCTGCCTGCCTGCCTGCCTGCCTGCCTGCCTGCCTGCCTGCCTGCCTGCCTGCTTACTTTTGCTCTCCTGCCTGTTCACTCGCATGCCCGCTTGGTTGCGCCTCTTTCTGTCTGTCCGTCTGTCTTTCTTTCTCTCTTCCCCTCTTGTCCTCCGTCCTTCTTTCTCTCCTACTCTGTCTACATCACGGTCCTGCTCCTTTCTCCCGGTATTTCCTCCTCTTTCTCTCACCTCGCAGACTTCTCATCTCTCTGCTCGTTTAGCTCGTTCACCACCATCCAACCTACCTGAGCGCCCGGTATGCGAAGAACCGACTTACCATCGGCGCTCATTCCGCGCTCAGCCCTACGAGACTCTTCTACGCCTGTGCCAAAGGTCCTGGAATTTCGTGACGTGACGAGAAAGATTCCGGATAGTTTGCATGCTGAGTACGAACTTTCGTTTTTTGTAATGAAAACGTTGAAATGCGTCGGACGAGCTGACGCTTCGTTCGACGGAACAACGTATTTCTGCTAACTATGCCACGCTCCGTCGAGCATAGCGCAAGCGCATTTTTCTTCATTTCTCGATGTACGAATTGGTACGTGCGGCATAGACGTGTTATCGTGTTCTTCGATAAACTTGATCATTAGATCACGCGGAATTGTAACCCTTGCTACGTAAAGAACGTAAAGAACAAGAGAACGACGTTGATTGTACGACGCTCGGAGATACCCTACGGAACGACGCGACTGCTTTTCGGAGTAATCGCAATAGATTTTGATTATGCACGAACATTGAAATGTTCCATCGGAAGAGTAAACCGGCGGTTCACTCTTGTCGCGTAGATACGCAACACGAGTGATAAATTCTCGCGTTAATAATTCCATACATCACCGATGACTCATGACGCGGTTGGTGCGATCAAGAATCTAAAAGCTCGGCCCCTCTCTCCCTTCTTAATAAAAACCGGACAAATTAACAAACTCCTCATATGGGCACGCGTTGGAATTTCATATGCGCCAAGAATTCAGATTAGCGCGCGGCCACTCGCAGCTCCGATATCTCGCGTGCGTTGCGTTCGGTTGAAGCGCGATAGATCCGAACAGGGAACTCTGGGCCTGTCTGTTCCACTGCCATCCGAGGTTTTATGAGATCGACGGAAATGTCAACATTCCCGCGCGAAATCGAGCTGAAACGAATGGAAAGATCCATCGGTTCCGTCGGCTCGCGCGACGCGTCTCGAGGGTCGAGGACCCTCGCTTGGCTCCTCTACCTGACTCTACGACGAGTAGGCAGATAAATCCGCCGCCTACTACTACTCGCTACGGACAATGCGCTCGAGATGGTGCATCATCGTCCGTATTGTTTGCATAGCCATCAGCCACACGGCCCGATCTCTCGCAGGTGCTGGATGCAGGATAGAGATCCGACTACAAACGCGTAACGCGCTTAACGCGAACAACGATCGTCGTCGCAAAATTTTTAACCCGTCGGGAAATTTCGATTTCTACGTGATATGCGTTAACTGCGAAAAATGCGATAACCGCGTACACATATTTCTTCGCGGTGATTGAAGTTTTGTTCGAAAGCAAGATATCGTCGACGATGTTCTTCCTTCCTTTTGTCATCTCCTTCTTCTGCTTCTTCTCTATCTTCTCTCTCTCATCATCTCTCGTCGTCTTCTTCTTACTCTTCTCGGTTTTCTTCTATGGTCAACAGTTTTTTCCGCGTCCTTTTATTTTCGCCGTGATTGTCCTCCTAATTCTCCACGACTCCGCGATTCTTCCCTCCTCCTCTTCTTCTTCTTCTTCTTCTTCTTCTTCTTCTTCTTCTTCTTCTTCTTCTTCTTCTTCTTCTATCCCTCTCCAGTTGGATCGATACTTCTTCTCCGTTCCGGAGAGTGAAAGAGAAGGAGAGGAAACTGTACAACAGGAGTGCCATTGTCACCGTTCAGACGCCTTCCCATTAAAGAACGTCAGGGATTTCTACGAAATCTTTCCGCTGTACGCCAATTTCGGCGCGGCATGGTGGCACGGTGGCATGGCCGTTAAGGGAAAATTACAGAGTTCGGAAATAAAGGGAGAAAGAAGAAGGAGATAGGGAAGAAGTGGAAAGAACCAAGTGATCTGCGGATGCGAGAAAAGAGCACGCCACGATAATCCGAGAGGCCGAAGAGAGGAAAGGACCGACAAAGCTCTCGTCATTAAGCGAAATGATTGCCGGTCGCGAGGGCCACCTACACCCTAACTTGCTTCCAAGGACGAGTCTCTGAAAGACGAAAGACCACGAACTTTTCTGAAAGAACTCGATGGGTTTCAATGGGCCGTTAGAGCTTCCGGCATGCTCTATCCTATTCTAATACGTTCCCCTTTGTCATTTCGAACGCGCAACCTCTTTCTTCGCGTCGATGATACGACGAGAAGAAGGATCGAGAAAGGAATTCGATTTGCGAAAGAAGAAAACTCGAAAATGTGTAAAGAGAAGCGGCAGAGAGGAATGAAGAAGAAATAGATAAAGGAGAAGCAACAAAGTTGCGAGCCAAGGTGCTGGACGATGGTCCAACCAGCCTGGACTGAGAGCGCGATCGAGTTACCAGTTTCGAATGTCCGCCACTAGTCGAGAGAGTGGCTCTAGAATTTCGCGCTCGGATTTCGTCGAAAACGTGATTTCCAAATGCAAAGTGGAGAAGAAGTCGATAGAAGAAAGAAGAATTTTGCGAGGCGGCAGCGGCCATCTTCGATCTACGGCCTTCCCTCGCTCGATTCGTTGCTCTTGGTTTCTTGGTTTCTTGGTTTCTTGGTTTTTATGTAAGGCGGTGACCGTTCGTACCGGTGAGCTTCTCCATTCCAACTTTCTTATTCCACTTAACTGCAGCGAGCTATACTAATGTAGAATAATAGGGTGGAAAAAAAAGGATGACTGGGAAGACGAAGTAAAAGGGAAGAAACCAAGCTAAGAGATTTCGTCGAGGCGTAGTAGAGGGGCACTGAAAATTGGGAACTGGTGGGGGTGATGGAGACCAGCCGCATAATGACAGGGTGCCTCGCGCCAAGGCCCCGCTAACGAACCGGCCCACGAGACCCAAAAGGGTCCAGGCTAGGAGACGACACTGTATTATTTTACCATTTCGGGGGTCGGGGGCATCATCAGAAATCATCGCCGAATCCATATAATCAGTAGACGGTTACGTGCAGCCATGATTTTAAAAGCAGAAGGAAGGGGACCGAGAGGGGTAGAAAGAACGGAGGGAGAGAGGATGAGGCCTAATAAGGCAAACGGTGGTAGGTACTTCGGTATCTTCGTCTTCGTCCTCGTTCTCGTCCTCGTCTTCGCTTTCGTCCTCGTCCTCGTCCTCGTCCTCGTCCTCGTCCTCGTCCTCGTCTTCGCTTTCGTCGTCGTACTCATCCACAACTGCATCTTCGTCATCGTCGTCGCCCGTCCCTCAAACATCTCTTCGACTTCTGAGTCCTTGATACCAACTTATAGTACTCGTTGCGGCCACTAATGACACGGACCCGATAAAAAGTAAACCCCTTCTACCTTTCTTTCTTCCCTCCTCCTCCGCTATCTTGACGCGTTACACGAAAGGCAGGCCTTAAAACGTTCCAATGAGCTCGCAAATGCTCGACAGACCGATTCTGGAGCACGATCAAAGGACCAATGTACGAAATTATACCAAAAAAACAAAAAACAAAAACACCAAAAAAGCATGCACGTATGCTGCGCTATGAACTAGCAAAGGAATGGAAGATTCGAAAAGGATTCGAAAAGGAATCACACACGTATGGACAGAGAAATATAAAGTATAAAAAGGTAAGTGTATTAGTATATTGAAATGTCAGTGTTTTTGCACCTGCGGAAAAGCATCGTGACGATCGTGAGAAGATCAAGATTAGGGTAATAAGAAAGGATATGCGACTACGTAGTGAAAGTTAATGGATAACGATCTAAATGAAAGTTAGTGGAGGACTAAATGAAACTTATGCGTACTGTGTGCTCACTCTGCGTAGAAACGACTTGGAACCGGCTTGGAACAAATTGAAGAAAAAAACATGGATCGAATCTCACTTGAATCTATAAAAAAAATTAATCGAGTAAAAACTATAAAAGTCGCTTTGTGTATGGCAAACGGAGTAAATGGCCCGATGCATCTATTGAGAAAATGCGTTTCAACAAGTTCCAAATATTTCCACTCTTGAAAAGGTTGTGACAAATCGTTTGAAAAAACCGTGAGAGTACAGAAGAAATAGGAGAACGATACGTAGAACCTCTATCGACACCGCAACCCACGTTATCTCGATAATTAGGGACCGAAATATCGATGTTGGGACCTTTCAAACTGGTTCCAGAATTCCATAGACCGTGTCAGCGAATCGACCGTAAGATAACGTATTGACAGACTGACCAAATTCTTTCGTATGTCTTTTTCTAATCTATCTTCGATACACAATCAGGACGACCGTTCTCATCCGCCTGTCCACGTCTTGCTAAAATAAATTCGCAAAGTGTACAAGATTCTTATCACGAGGCATAGAATGAATTTTACTAATTTGCACTATAAAAACAAAATTGGTATCTTGTAATTGTGCAATCGTCGTATTAATTTATGTGCACGAAACGTTCTTTTGATTTCTTTCTCGTGTATTTAAAAAGGTTCTTCTGTGAACGATATTACGATGTAGAATTTGTCACATATGTATGTGTATTATTTACTTTACTTTTCCAAAGTCAAAAGTTGATAGATTTTTATACGTTGTTATTAACCCACATAAATTTTTTATAAAATTAAAGAATCTTCTCTGCAACATCTTGAACATTCCTCAAATAATTTTCACTACTATTGAAAACTATTTAAGCTCTAACACCTTTATATCCAAAAAACGTCCAAAGCGTGTCATTACACGCGTAAGTAAAAGTAGGTAGCCAGATAAATAACTAAATGTTCTAGCACAGACGAGGTATGTATATATGTATGTATATAAACAGACCAAACATCTTATGGGATTTCGTGGCCCGTGAAATAAAATATCGACTTGCTAAAAAATCACTGGTTTTTTAGCGCATTCTACGTTTAAACAAATAGAATGCGAGGTGAGGTGGGCAAACATCAAGTAAAACGATCGAAGATGATCAATGCGCCAGAAATATGGTTTTTGAAACCCATTACAGTGTTGTCAAACTTTCAATACTGAAAAGTAACTAGCTAGTAACTAAAATGTGAAGTAACTAACTGAAATCATTCTATTATATATCAAAAAGAGCTCTATCCATGATTTACGGTATTACGGTGGCTTCTTTTCACATAGTAAATTAAAATTCTAAAGTTATTAAGAAAATATTAAAAAACTCATCAGCTTAAATAAATTTTATACGGTATACGAGAAATTAAGGAGAAGAAGAAGAACAACCCTCTTATTCACAGATAAAATAAATCATTGTAGAAAAAATGATTAATCGTAAAAGATTTTTATACGCAAAGTACACAAATTTTCCATACGCTTACAAATTAGTTATCCAGGTATCAAAACTATATATTATTTATTTAGTTTTCATTAATCTAATAGATATGCGCACACAATGGATTTATACAGACACCTAGATCGCAGCCAAACAACTCGTATTACTTCAGACATTAACTTTTTTGTAACGAGCATTCTGTTTTCGATATCTCTATATTTAAATTTCCTATATTTAGTGTATTCTACGTGCAATCTCCTTTTGTTGATGTCAAAAAGATTTGGAAAATAAATTGAACGAGATATATTTAATTACCATTTACTTCCACAGGACCCAGGCATCGTTCCCTCCAAGTTCCATAGTCCGTGTTGCTCCATCTTTCATCCATTGGAAGTTGATAAATCTGTAACAAACTTATTTGTTGGATTAGTAGTTTAAAAAAACTTGTTACAAAAATTCCACGCCACTAAAACAGTCCCGACATTTGGAAAAAAAAGAAGTAAATGAACAGCCAGAAGGGTCTGTACAATTATCTACATTACGAACCTACACTAATTCACTGGCATTAATTGTGAAACAGGAAATTCTCAAAATCAAACGCGAAGAGTGCTTCGTCATATTTAAAACTCCCGAAAGTAAATACGCAACGCTATTAATCTATGCACTCATATTTAAAAATACTAATTGCGACGCGTCCAGTGCAACCATGGTGGTGGTTGCTGACCACCTTTACACAGCTTTTGTGACTGCACCAAGTAATCCAGAAGCAGGAACAGCCTTCCACGAATCCAGTGGAAGAATTTGGACATTTCGTAAACGCAACGCTACTTCAGAAAAGAGACGCGGTCATTTATTATCGCAACACTAATATAATTAGAGAAAAACTAATTGAAAATCGCGAAGGGACAATGTCGCAACACTAAGAGTAAAAGTAATTGATAATCACGATGAAATAATATGGCAACACTAACTCTAAAGCCAAATTCAATGAAAATTATTATCAACAATGCAAAAGCTACTGTACGCAGAAAAAATTAATTTGAATATTCCAACATTCTAAAATTAATTAAAAGCAATGATTCTGTAATATAATTTAAAACAACGGAAAGCAAGATGAATTTACACAACATTAAGACAAACACTAAGACAACTATGAGAATTGACAATCAAAATTGCAAAAAGCAATCGCGGTATCATGATTCGCAACTCTAATTTAAACCGTATCAAATCAATCTTTCGCAACACTAACAAGAAAAACCGCGATTTGCCCAAAACGACGATGAACAATGACGAAGAAGAGAAAAAAATACAACTACAAACACTAAAAGAGCATAGTGACAAAGTAGTAACGAGAATGACCTCCCATGCTATGAAATCATTTAAATGATCCAGAGGATGAGAAGTCATTTGTTGTGACCCTCTTCGTGAAACGAAAAGATAAATCGCGGAAGCTGATCTCAATACACATGGACGACCATCGATCATAGTGATCGTTGTCCGTTCGCACGTGCGTGCTCGAGCAATGCCTATATAAACGTTCGTTTCGGGACCTATTCGCGACCTATCCACGACCGCGACCGCGATGCTAAATTCAAAAAATCGAAGAGTAAAACCAGAAACAAGTGGCATGCCCCATTTGTACCAATTTCACTGTCGATTTTTCAAATTAGATTTCCTGAAACAGGTTGGACACGCGAAAAGGGGACACGCGACCAGAGACTGTGTCAACCTGCCCGGCCCTACCTACTTATAATTAAGCACAGGCATACCAGAAAGTAAACTACCTATCCTAACCTAGGTCGCCCTATATTTAAAAAATGGAAAAACAAGCACACCAACACATTCGCTCCACGATTCTCTCACACACACCACTCGGGCGCAGGCCTAAACTAGAGAGGACGTCCCGGGACACCTCCGACATCCGAGCTTAACACACAACTTTCACGCTCTAATTTACGTACCATTTTCCTGAAATCGACTGACAATGGCTAGCGACCATTGCGTCAAACGTGATTAAACCACGTTTATATTTACAGCTATAGGTACGATGTTAATGACTGAGAAAAAATATATATAACTTTTATAGAAATTACAAGTGCAAGTTTATTTAGAATCATTATTACAATTGATAGCACAATTAATAATATATAATTATATTATTATAGTGTATTGAATAGGTGTTATAATGAGTTCATATTTCAAATTCAAGTGCATAAATATTTCAACTTATAATGAGCGAAACAATAAAAACGACGCAATTCCACATCCTAACCGCACACACATACGCGGAAAATACGTCGTGCACGATACGCTAACACATTGTCAGTCGCTGAGAAATTTTTTATAAAATTACAAACTATGGTCATCGTGCCCAATGTCTTTCACCCATCCAAGTAGCACCTGGGCACGTGAGTGAGATCCTGACAATGAACACGAAACGGATTAAACCTGAAAATCCTGGACTAAAAAAATGATTAGTTTGTATAACTTGCATCTAAACGGACTATTGCATTACTTTATTTCAAACTCCACTCTTTATAACGACTCTACTCTTTCAGAAATTATAAGAGAACAAAAACAAAGAATAAGAATTGAATTTATTAAAAAAGATAGTATGAAATCCAAAAATTGACTCAAACAACCAAAATCAAACAATTAAACATTAATAGAAATAATATCTCAGGAGAGACTTCTTTATCAAAGCACATTTTTGAAAATGTGAAAGCAATGTTCAGACTTGTTGCTTTGATTCAAAAATCTGCCTGTCGCGAAATATCTTCTTGCACATAAAATTTCATACATTTTTCTGCGGAAAAAATTCTAATTTATTATATTTCAAATTCTACTGAAGTTTATTAGTATAAAACTTAGTTAATTAAATCATTCAATACTGTTATAAAAGGGAAGACGAAATTACAAATTATTAATTGTTATAATAATTATTAATTAAAAACTATAGCAAAATATATCATTAGCGTCAATAATTGCATCTTTCATAGCAACGAAGTCGGAGGATACGAAATGCTCAAATGAATCAAATGAAATAATAATTATTTATAATTTATCTATTCATATGGATATTCATGTGGATACTTTACTTTGGCAAACATTTATATTAAATATATTTTGATTTTATAAGTAGAGTACTCTAAATGTATATATTCTAATTGTTAAAATCGCGATCTGCAAGAAGCCCTATCCTGATCTGATACATAAAAAATCTGAAATGTTACTACTCACGGGTATAAAAAAATACCCGCGGTCACTATGCTCGTCAAAAATTCTACGTATACAACCAGTCACCCGTGCCGATTTGGACCTTTCGTCCTGCGACATGATTGAGTGACCAGAGGAACAAAAATGCATGCGACTCACCGCGAAGAACGATATCATCTGCACTGGACCAAGGAAAGTCGTGATAAAGATCCTTGTAGGGGACACAGTCAGACTGCAAGAAGCACCCCACGACGTGGACCCAAGTTCGTAGTATCGGCAGGGCCATGTGGTGGTGTCAAATAGCCTCCATGGGCCTGACTATAGACAATGTCCGCTTTCCAATCTCTTGAGGAAAAAAGGACATGCATAGACCCATAGTATAAAAAGAACTGACTTTGACTGGTTAAGCCCCCCAGGTCTAGTGCGTTAAATAGTCCACGTCGGTCGGTGTGCAGTTGATTGCGAACATAACTCAAGTGAAAATTACTGTAGTATACTTGTATATTCCAAGCGATCGCGGTATCATCGTGATTATCGATTTACTTTTATTGTTACTACTTTGTTGGCCTGTAAATTTTTTAAAGTGAAATAAAGATCTTTTTAACACTAAAATCCTCATCAGGCAGATAACACTGAGAATCCCATAGTGGAAGTGAACACCGTGAAAAATTTCTTGAAAAGCATAAAAACACAGTGTTATTAATTTAAATTTTAATAATGATAAAAATTGGGACTCTAATAATTTGAAATGTTTTTCTTTTATAGTTTTTTAATTTTACATTAGACTTCAATGAAAAGAGAACTGTAGAGAATAGAATTAATTCAAGTACAATAAGTGCTAAAGCACTTACATTCTCAGCTTTTGAAGTATCATAAGATTCTTAGAAGATAAGGGGAATTGGAGATCATAGAGAATCTGTAACAAAACATAAAACTTTAGAATTTGGATTTAAAAGCAAAGCAGAATCTTAAGTTCGAGATAATGAAAGATTCTTACATTCTTGGCTTTGGAGCCACCGTTGAATTTTCCCCAAAATCAAAAAGTTGATACTGTGAAGAGTCTGTAACAAAACGTCAAACATTATATTTTGTTGTTAAATTTGAAAAATTGAATAAACTGGAGTACAATCTATAAAATTACTTACAATATTGATCTTCCGAAGAGGCCTTATCCTCTTGAGCACTGACTCTAATATACCGAAAACGGATGTTAAATACGAAAAAATATAACTTCGTGAATTATAATTTAAATGAATTAATAATCTAATTTAGTTTAATGAGAGCCATTTTGCTCAGAAAAATATTAAACTATTGCGCAACAAACACTGACTCTACCAACCGCATTGCTCGCGGTTACAAAAATTTTCTGCAAATAAAGCTGATTAGAAAGGGAAGGGCAAAGAGTACGTTCATTTAGAAAATATTGCTACTTTTCTAGAAAATGATTATAAACTTGAGTATATATTAAAGATATTAGTTGGAAATTATAAAATATTTCTCAGTATTTATAGAAATTATAGAAATTATAGAATTAAAGTGAAGTATGCACATTAGTAATATATAATGTCGTTATAATTATTCGGAAATGTTTGCATAAATCAAAATTTTACGGCTAGATGTATTTAAAAAATCATACACGTGTAAAATTTTACTCTGAATGATTTAATTGCGTGTTAGCGTTCGGAAAAAATATATTATAACACAGTACAATATAATAAAGTACGAAAACTTTGAATTTAATAATCTAATACAAGAATATATATCCATTTGAAAGCATACCCCATTACGCTACTACAATCTCCGTGTTCCAAATAAAATATTAATTGATTTAATCTTTTCCATTTTTATCCTTTTCTTATCCCATGTAATTAAGAAATTACGTATTGTGAATTGTACTTCAAATGTATAGAAATTATATAGCAAATATTATCTAGAATGAATAAAATGTTACCAACTTTCCATGAAAGTTTCCATCAGATTGTTCATTAATAATCATGGCGTCTATGCATTCTATATCTTTGCAACCAAGGAATAACCTGCACGAAAAGAAACAAAAAGTTAGAACAAATATGTCAAATAGAGACAAATATGTAAAAATGAAATGATAATTAACTTCAAATCCTATCAAAAGAGCGTATGAGACAAGGTACCAGAAATTAAAGAATCAACAAATATAAATAGAAAAAGTAATAATTTCTATTTATTCTTTAATTTCATATTGCGTAATTTTAACAATTTTTATATTAAATTCAACAATAATTTATTAAAAATGTACATTTAATAAAATAATAATCTTACTGTATTTAATTTTATACCAAAATTTCAATTCTAACCAATACAAATATTGTAATCTTGTAATTGAGTAACTCATTATTACATATACACACACACACACATATATATGTGTGTACATATATGTATGTATATATGTATGTATGTATGTATGTATGTATGTATATATATATGTAATAATGAGTTATTCAATTACAAGGTTATTTATAATTTTATAAATAAAATATATATACAAGTTTACAATATTTGTACTGATTAGAATTGAAATTAAATTTTCGTATAAAATTATAAATAACTTTTAGCATAGTATATTCTGTTTAAACTTATATATGCTATTATTTCTTTAATTATTGAAAATTATATGTAATAATTATTTGGATAAATCTTACCTTGAGTTCGAACCAAAAATACACATTTTATCTTAAAAATGCAAAATACAAACACAAATCTAACAACTATTGATTTAAATTTTTACCTGAGAACTTCTGAATAATACTTCTTTCTGGATGATTTTTCTGAATAACATTTCCTTCTTTACAGATGAGGCACACTTTCTATCGCCATGTTTGCCGTTTAAAAATCGATCGTGAGGAATATCGATTACTTCGAGAATCGTAGGAAGTATATTGCGTATTTCACCGTTGTAGCGCTGTAATCGTGCGTTTCACACGAAATGACGACTTGGAATAAAAAATAAAAGTCCAATCTAAATCAAATACATAAAATTCATGAGAAATTCTTGAGAAAGAAAGAACGAAAATATTCATACACTAAATGAAAAATTGTCAATACTTTAAACTATTATAATTTCATGAAAAATAATTGTAGAACAATTTTGATTTTATTTAAATTTTAACTTTAAAATTTAAACTTTAGAACTTTAAAATTTAAAGAATCTCCACTTTAACAATCTTGCGTTTGTTTCGTTCAAAGATATTTATTTTTACATCATGCAGCAAGTGTGAAAGTAAGAATACTTTTCAAAAATTGTAAAAATTCAAACGTCTCACCGATGAGAAATTTTTCCATCACTGAACAATTTTTCTTCATAATCAAATCAATCATAATTTTAAAAATTGAAATCTTCTCTTCACAGTGAGCCCTTAAAACTAACTGTACGATTTGTTTTCACCATTTTACTGAACTTTAAACAATAATTAATTAATTTTTAAAGAGTCATAACAATGTATATGCAAATTATTTTAATAAATAACTTCGAAATTTAGAAAACGAACGATCTGCAATTTACACCACACAATATGTATAACTTATATCAAACAATATTTATGGAAACGTTTCCTTGATATTTCCAAGCTTTTATAAAATCGAGTTTGCAGGTTTCATTCAGACTTTGAAGTTACACACTAAAATAAGTAAAAAACGTCATATCTAATTCATATCTAATTATGTTATTAAAAAATATATTTCAATCAATTTTTTCTAATACCTTTAAATAGATATAAATAATCAAATATATAATAAATTTTTCATTCCAATTTCCATAAATCGTCGTTTTAAATTGTATTCCTTCATAGATGAAAGAATCACCATGTTTAATGCAAATTCAATTCAAGTAACTCTCGAAGTAGATGTGACAATACTGTCCAATTTTTTTATTTTAATTCTCATCACTAAGTCAGCATTGACTAATAGGATAGACTGGACATTAAATTGGGCTTCGTGTCTTAGGATGAAACGAGATATATGAAGAAATACCTCGTCTGTGATCTCATCTGTGGCTTTAGCCAGAAAGGAATACATAGCGCCATCTCCCATCGATGTAATATATAAGAAAAAACATATCCTTGGATAACTAGCACATTAAAAATGAAAAAAACATTATCATGAAAAATTATCATTATATTTAATTCTTTACATAATATATATTTAAATGTACGTAATTTTAATGTCTATGCTTTCAAAGGAATAATTGGCCAATATTGAGGCTTTGCTTTATCTTTGTGTCTATCAACTGTAGTTTGAAGAGCAGTTTCCATTGCTAATATCGTAGAGCTAGCTTCACCATATAATAATTTTGCATTACTATTTCTTGCATGTATCCATGCAGCTCCACCTTGGATACTTATATTTTCCTCTTCCTCCTCTCTTTTCTTAGTAAGTGTTTCTGCTTCTCTTAACTTTCTCAATTCAAATTTATGTCTGATACTTTGTTCTAAAAAACTCATCATTTCTTCATCTACATGAAATTCCAAATTTTCTGCTTCTTCATTAGATCTAGTTTCTTCACATTCTTCTACTACATCCTGATGTTTATATCCACTCTTTTTTCTTTTATGCGAGGCATGCTGCTGATCACTTTGATTACAAATCCTTGATACTATAGATTTCAATTTATCTCTTAATATTTGATTTTCATGTTCCAAAGCAATACACCGAGTCCTCCACCAAGTTATGCTATGTCTGAAATTAACATCATTTTATATATTAAGATATTAAGATATATTAAGATCATTCGCACTTTTGAACATATTCGATAAAAATTTAACAATTTTTGCCATTACGTATAATTAATAAACAATAAACAACTAACTTTTTTTGCCATTCTTGAGCAGCTATATAATTTTCCCAAAAAGAATTAGCTTGCATCGTATTGACAATTAACTTTTCTGTAGCAACAAAACTATTATTACTTTCTGAAATAAATCCTCGACGTTTTGCAAACTTAACCTCAAATTTTATTTGTTCACGACGTTGCTTTTTCAAATTTCTCCTCCTTTTCCGATTTCTTCCGCGCTTTATACAAACAAATTCCATATCTTACAACTGTTTTGTTAAATGAGAAAAGAAATTATGACACTAAAAATATCATTGTTAACAAATTTATACAAAACCGCGGAAACTATAATCGCCGAGACATCCAAATACAACCTCTTAAATATAAACACAAATTAGATCTTCCATTTATATTATAATACAAGCATTACAATTGATAAGTGATATCAAAAACGATAATGTTTGATATGAATCATTACATATATATATATCAAAATAATCAGTGACAAATAGATATTATATAATTTTATATAGTATATAGTATTAATATAATACTTATATTAATACTACATATTTAATTATTAATCACAACTGATCGTGACAGTATATTTTTAATTTTCAATTTTTTCAGGTACATATCATATGATAATCTGTATAAAAATATAAACTAGATTTATATCTGTATTACTAATATCTGTATTATAAACTAGATTAATATTTGTAATCCATTCTAGATTTTAATATTTGGCAATTTTTTTTCAAATTTTGGCAATTGTAAGAAAATTATAAAATCAAAGATTAAACAGGCGTTTTTTATTAGAAATATACAGGATAGTTGCAAGATTTTATACAGATTTGAGAAAGACATATTCAGAACTTAAATGAAGATGACACAAGCATTAACATCAGTAAAAGTCAAAATACACTGTAAATTATTTCTTATTCACGGACTCAGATTTATGTGCATCAAAAGTAACATTTAGATACAAAATATGTATTTATATGAAACTATCTCTTATTTTTATTAGGTAAATAATCTCTTCGTACTTACAGTGAATTTTATAAATATCTCAAAATTCAACGCTACTAACAATTATTTTCACTATAACTTTGTAAATTCACAGCAGAATTCCAACTTTGATAATTAAAATGTGGATCATAATATCACATTTCGATCGAAATGATTCGTTTGATAAAGAAAATACGAAATCATTTGCGCAAGATAAAGTTCGTTGACTGCCCACGAGGCATCGCAGCATTGGTTATAACAAACAATGCATGTATGTTCATTTCGAAGAGTGTGACTACAAATATTATTTTTTAAAAGTAATAAATATTAAAAAATTGACTGTGTGATGAACAACATTCGTATTGATGCACAACGTTTTTCAGATTATTATGAACGGTCCTGTTCTCACAAGTATGATGAATTCATTTAAATCGTTTTACGTCAAATGTAACTGTGTCAAATCCTAGAATGCTTTCTGTGCTACTATTTTTTTCTGCATTTGTATCACTTTCATCAGCTTCGGCATTATGATCAGAAGCTTCTATATCGTTTTCTATATCAATAATTGGTAACACATTATTTTGAACCTCAAGCCCAATTATTACTCGAATATTATCAGGCAATTGGTCCTCAGCCGAAATTAGTTGACAATAAATACCCTCTGCTTTGGATAATGTCGAAGACAAATCAATATGATTTGAAAGGTCATTTATGTGCTGCAAACCACATTATATATTAATTAAGGAATAAATATTTCTTAACTATAGATACAGTTTTAGCTTTACCTTCAATATTTCTGTAAGTCCATAATGATTTTCCATAAGAACATTTCTTTCTGTATTCAAAATAGCTGCACATATGAGGAGATGAAAATTTTTACATGGTAGATCAGTCCACAATACTTCCCACAATTTCATTATATCAACTGCATTAAATTCTCTTTTAAACAGTACCAAAAGCCAACGGAAGCAGAAAAACATATTCCCTGAATCATGATTATTCAAGTAATATGCTAATTGTGGATCTGTAGTACTCAAAAGAGTATATAATTGGCACAATTGAGTTTTCATCCCAGCTTGGTCTACTTCAAAATTGGGACTCTGTTTTGTATATGATAAAATATGTTTGATTAAAATTTTATATAGATTGTTGTAATTCAAGATTTATTATACAAACATACCACTTTCTCCATAAAACCAACAAAACACCAAAACGCGTCAACCTCACTTTCCATTAAACATAAAATGGGACTTAAAAGATCACTCATACCTTGCACATATCCCAAATCAAAATTATACATTACATAGGTCATTAAAATATCAGATAATTGTGCTAAATGAGGATTGTTATCACCCGAGTAATACGGATGTGTTCTATCTGTTCTATTCACGTCCTTTTCTAAAATTTATATATTTTTACATATAATTTATATATTTTCATATTTAAATATTTTGATATTACCTATCAAATTCTTTCGATCTCGATAATCAGAGAAATTATTCTCTTGTACAAGTGTCATAGATCTCCATTGTAATTTCATCGCAAAATATTCATCAGTCTTTCTTTTTTTAAGTTCTAATCTTTCAATATGCGTAGAATTCCATGGATAATAATTTAATAAAAATTTCCACACTTCAAAACGTAATGATGGTGTAATACCCTATAAAATTTAATAATCTCTTTGATTTGTCTTATTTATACATGTATATATGTGTGTGAATATTCAGTAATACTTCAAATAAAATTCTACATTTTGTTTCCTACTTTCTTGATCTTTTTTTTTACTAAAACAATCATTTTTTAAGAAACAAATATATATATTTAAACTCTATGTACATACCCCATGAAAAATAATATCTTTTACTTCTTGAGGATTTAAAATTCTTCCTTCCGAGTCCTTAAATTTGTTCCACTGTTCTTGTGACAATGGCATACCTAATGTAATTATGTTTATTTATATATTGTTGATAACATAATTTGATACAAGATTATTTCTACCATACCTCTTGGACAATGTGGTCTTGGGGGTAATACATCAAATTCATGATCCCCAATCACTTCATATTCATCTCCAGAACTTACAGATGCTGGTAAAGCAGGAACATCATACGTTAAAAACTCCGAAGCTTCTTCTGACGATTTAACTGGATCTTTGTATACTATAATTTAAAATTTACATAAAATCTATTAAACTAGTAGAAATTACTCAAATAATATTTTTTTTATAACACAAGACATTTGTGTACTTACAACAAATATCTGCCAGTTTACTAAATGCTTCTAACGTTGTTTCATATGGACGGTTATGTAAATTTCTTACAAATTTCCAAACATAATCTGAAGTATTTTCTTGGAATATATCCAGTTCAGCAAATGATTTACTTAGTACTGATTGAACTTCATCTACTACAATGAATGTATTTCTATTTGTACGGGACTTTACAAAGTTAATAAATCCTTTTAAGGAGTTTAGAAAACTTTCAGCATTAGATAGCTGAAAAAAGGCAACATAGGTGGTACCATCCTTTTGCATAAATATAAGCTGTTGTCCTCCATGATTTATACGCAAGGAGTTTAAATCTGAAAATGAAATTCTAACAGTCCTTGTACGTCCCAGAGAATCTGGTCCTTCTGATGAGGTACGAGCACGTCTGACATGAGTATCTACCAAGGACCATTCTGAATCTTGATCTGGATTCTCTGATACTACAGAATCTTCTATAGGCTTCCATTCTATACATTTTCCAAAACTCTGCAATTTTACAGAAAAGTATTCTATATTGTTTAAAATAATAAATCGTATTCTAAACTGAATACAATTACATACATATTCAACAATATTTAATGTGCCTAGGCTTTGAACTTCCTCTTCCTTTGTATTTGCATTTCGTAATACAACTCCCGTATGAATGCATAGGTCCTAATTATAAATTGACAATACATTAATTATTTCATACACATTATAAAATACATTGTATTATTTAATACACATTGTATCAATAAATGGAAATAATTTTGTAAAAACCTATGCCGTGGTAAAATGATATGATCAGATATGATGGCGTGGGCATAACCTCACTCACAGATTATTGTTACACGAAGCGTATGAATTTTTTATACAAAATATATGATGACAATAAATTATAATTAATCTAGATACGAAAACGAATGATATTTAACGAATTATATTTCTGTATAAGGTTTCATTCACTCTTGTTGATGTATCGTAACTATCGCATGTGACTCGAATGTTTACGTTAGTTATGAAAGTGACAGAAAGTTACGATTAAAACGTGAATATAGATAACTCGCAAATGATTCTTACCTTTCCTTGTTCCACTGCCTCGGACATCCTAAATGTATTTTTGTGTAAATCAGCACCCTGAACGAATAATGGCTGATTTCGTCGCATGCCTTTTATTGTCCTGCAAGTTCACGTTCTTTCTTCTTCTATTTATCTTTGTGCACTCGTATAATTATGTGTTTGTAAACTACTTTTTACAAGAATAACACTCTTTCTCTAGTCTTATTTGGTTGCAATTAACAAAAGAAGTATTTCGTCGTTGGCTCGAATGTATCTTCGATAGCCAAAAGTCGCAAAACATTTCGTAAGTTCAAATAACTCGTTGTAAACTATTTTCGATCGATATAAACCTTACATGACAAATGCTAAAAGATCGTAACATTCTACTTAACGTATGAATAAGCGTTCGTTCGCGACCTCTACCATAAAAGTTCTTTACCACTGTTACAATTTGCAACTGTTCATTCACTTCAGTGCTGTACTTTGTACAAGTGCAGCCAAAATTCGCAGCAAATTAATATTAATAGATTGAATGTTGAACATGAATATAATATCTGTAACCGATTCTTTCTACAAATCAGTTTTATTTTGCGATTATAAATTTTTATGCTTGATAATAATTTCGGATTGTCTTGGAAACACCTGTAAAAACTTATCTTTCATGCATGCTTGTGCAGTTTATTCGCGTGTATCATTTCATATGAAAAGAATATCACTGAAAGAATGACTATCAATTCAACATTCTCATCAATTAAGGTAATTATTATCTTTGTCTTATTATCTTTGACTCGAGCTAAGCAGTTAATCAAAGTAACAAGTACTTGATATTAGAAGATAAAATGAAACCAATCATCTATTGACAAAAATAAATTATTTTTAATGATTTTGAGATGATTAATGCGTGAATTACCAAATTTTACACTTATTTGTTACATATATATTATTATAATTATAATATTACCTTTATGTAAAATATATAATTACATATATGTATCATTTGTATAAAATATATGTTAGTATAAAATATTTTTCCTTAAAAAAAAAAACAGAAATACGTAAATATTATCTTCTGTATATTTTATATAAAAGGAAATTAATATTACTCACACTCATCTTGTTTATGCTATGAACTTTGTAGCGTATAACATTATTCTAGCTTTATGTAAATTAATGAAATGCAATTGATCTTTAGTCATCCATAAAATGACGCTAATATGTACATTGTAATCATACATATTTTATTATGTTTTTTTTATAAAATGATACTTTAATAAACCAGAAAGAAAATATGTAGATTTCAACGTGATATTAAGAAATCTTGAAATCAAAATACTTCGAGATAAACGGTAGTTATCTATATACGAAATTACTTCAAAGGCAAAATCGATGCTCAACTTCTTTGTTCTAATATATCTAGTTGAGAAGGATGTGATATATTTGCCTTTCGCAATACATTAAGTCAAGTACAGCTGCACCGAAGATCATAGTCTGAACAGCGTCCCATGTATGTAATCAGAATGACACAGTAGCTAGATACTGATACATGTTTCGAATTGATTATGAAAATATATCTAATAAAATATAAAATATATGTATATATGTAATAAAATATAAAATATACACGTATAAATAGATTATCGCTTGTAACTGTCGATACGAAATTAAGAATTAATCATAATTGAAATGTACGTAATTTGAAATTCGCAATTTGTAACATTTTATTAACTCAGCTATAACGAAATCGCATCTTTAAATACGCAATTGTACGGTCTTAATTGAAGATGTGGAAATGCAAAAAGTGACTTCTTCTCTTTAGGTATTTGAACTTCCTAGAATTTGAAGTGGATGTACCGAAAGTACTAGTGCACTATAAATCGCATCGTACATATTAGAAAAAAGACTACTATGTTGTTCTATATTGTACTTACGCGTATCCAATTAGATACGAAACACGTGTGAGTGATTCATAATAGGATAAAACAAATTCTTTGGAAATCACAAAGAACATTACAGTACATGGTTGATTTTATTGATGACTAATTTGTAAAAGCAATGGTTAAAGATTCTGACTGAATTGAAGTGAATTGAAATTGCTATTATTTCTATTTAACTTGTAAAACACAATACGAAATCTTTTTAAAATCTATGTAAAGTTATTATTTTATATTTATTTTGTGCAATCTGTTACATGCACGTTTGGTATTGTAGCGACAATTTTGAGCAGTATTTTCTCCCAAAATAGAATACCAAAACAGACAAGTCGATTACGCAAAAATTGGCTCGTAAGAATACTCTCAATTGCACCGAATCGTTTCCGTATACAAACAGAATCAATGAAAAATAGGTCGACACAGTTAGTCACGTGTTCGGTGTACGCATGAGACAGAATATTTAGTAATTTAATTTATAGTACACTTATCGGATCAGTATAAATATGCTATTTGATTTAGTACACATGCACCGTACCCGACATATGTAGAATTTCCGCTTTAGTAAGACGGAAATATGACTAAATGACGTAAGGATGCTCTTAATGCGAACTTTGACCGTAATTATTCAAAACGATTATTCAAATGATAGGGCAACAAAATAATTTCTTTTTTGAAATCTATTGTTTTATAAGTAATTCTATTTGATTTACATGTATACGATACATATATAATGTTATTGATGCATTTACGACAGTTGATATATGTAACTTATTATTAGAGTTGGCATTTTAACGTACATATTCGTATATTCCTTCTAAGGAAAAACTACTAGCTATTTCAAATGCGCATTGCTCGCATGATTTGTTAAAGAAAAAAAGAAGTACGCGTGTATTTATGTAATTTCTTAATTAAGGAACCAAAATGTACCATTTTATTTTATACATTTGTATTGTCATTCATACATTCATACAGATATGGAAGCTGTATTCTTTAAACGAAACAGAATCTATCGTCTATCTAATCCCATTAATACATAATGTAGAAAACTACGAATTGTCGAGTAGTTGCTCTGTAAATATTTTATCGTTACCAGAACTCACGTAACGCGAGAGTTTTCAGTTTTTCAAATTGAGCTTCCACATTTAGAGACTGGAATTGTAATTATAGAAAGACGATGTGTAAAACTTTGGTAAATTTGATCAGTTTAAAAAATTATTTTACTCATGATACACAAGTGCATTAAAATAGAAAATAAAATGGAAAACTCGACGCGTTCTCCGATAGTGCAAGAAAATAAAAGAGAGAGAGAGAATCGTGGCAAAATTTCATTGACTTGTGAGAAAAAAGAGAAGTATAAGCATAACACGTTTTTTTTCAGATGTAAAAAGAATTGATATGTTTCACGTTACATGCTTGTAAGAAATGTTATTATTTGTCTCGTAGAAAAATTCACTAGAGGTATAGAAAAATTACACGTGGATTTTTGATTCGTGCTATATATTCAGAAATAGTATCACAAAACAATCAAAGTGTAAAAATGCAAAGAAATAGTAAGTAAGTACTTGCGTCAAAATCGAAACTAAACTTCGATCTTCATTCACGCAAGTGCAGTAGCCCTTGTTTGCGATCGTCTGAGTACATCAGTCGCTCTATCTTTCCCTTTCTCTCTCTTTGCACTGACGGTGAGAGAGCGCATTTCTTTGGTGCAGTTGTACCGAGTTACGAGTACATTAGCACCAAGCGTGAAGCTAGTACTAGAGTATCGACCCACAGCATGTGGTAATTCATTCTCCTTTCTCCGTCGCTCGTTTCTTTCTTGCTTCCTCTTGAAATGTCGGACCTCGTTCACCTATTCTCTATCTCAATTCTTCTAATATAATTTGCTACTTTCTCTTTCTCTACCAAGTCCCTTCTCTTTTGCACGCTACGAAATATAGATTTCGGCAAGGTCGAAATTTACAGAATCGTCCACGGGAATTTCAACCCTACGACGACATGGTACATTGTTGTGCATGCGCGAGGAAATGCAGGAACGTGCTATCACATTGTCACGCCCTATCTCTGGAGCCAACATTTGAATCTGTCACAGATCTCTGGAACGCGTGCACCGAGACACTACCATTCTTTGGATAATTCATAAACATGACTCTTCGATGAAAAAAGATAATATTTGGCCTTCGAGCTGTGCTGCGTGTCATGCGCGCAAATTGCAAACAGATACTCTGCCTTCTTCATTTATTCCTATCATCAGACACTTTCCGGTCTCCAAAAAGTAGTATTCAAAAAATTCCATAGTCATCGGTTTTGCCTACTCCGAGAAATTAATGCACTCTTATGTAAGTTCTCATAATTTCAAGGAAAAGAGACTGAAATGTAATTTTTCAACACGATAATCAACGGATCGACGGGATTAGTTAAGAAATAAATGCATTTTTATGCATATTTGCAATATTTCCGCTTTCCATTTTATTTCGCGATAGTTTTTGAAAAATCGTAGATATTGGAGAAAACTTGAAGTGAAAATAACTTCCATATGGTTAGAGGTAATTACAAATGAAAGAAAATATCCTGAGTCATCAGTAATGAAGGGGTAACGCAAAGCGCAGAACGCTTACGAGTCTGATCGCGTGGCTAGAATCTCGCGAGACTTCAACGTTCAAGACCAAGAGATGGAGGAAATGTGCAAGTGGAGAGGGCTCCGACGATTATAGTCGTCCCTGGCTTCGAGTCGGACAGCTCAGTTCATTCGGTTGGTAGAAGCGAACGGTGGTGTATGGCACGACAGCTGATTCTAGGGACAGTGTTGCGTTCTTTCTCTCCGCTGTCAGTTGCAGTTGACACCGTGGATCGGTTAGCTGCTTAACGATTTGATTCCTGCTTATGTGTCATGTTGTAACGGAGACAATCGCGATCCTACCAAGTAATAATTTCTCTAAAACGAATGCAGCTTCGCGATCCGAGAACTTTCTCATCGATCATTAGAAAAGCTAAGACAAGGATTAAAGGCGCATCGTAACGATTCACTACGGCCTACCTACTTAGCTGCTTCTCCTCCTATTGTGACTACCGTACAATCACTATTTTTTTGTAAAACGCGACTGTTGTGCATGGTGGAGCGACCGAAGAAAGGGCGGAGAAGCAAAGGATGCACAGCGTCATCATCAGGGTATGATTTCGGACGCTGTTAGAATACCTAAATTTACCTTCGACCGATGGTGAGTTCAATCTATTTATAATTATCATAACGCTTGTTTAAACCATCTCGTAAATTTTTAACACGAATACTCCGCGCACCTTTCCTACTTGCTGGCTTAACCACCCTCCTTTGTCTACTTCTCTTACAACTCGTAAATCCTCTTTTTCTCTCTTAGTTTCCTCATTGTTTATTCGACGTTTTATCGAAATTTATTTATCGAAGATAACAAAATGAAATCAAGGTGTCACCAACACCTGTATTCAAAAATTCATAACTTTTATATACATATATATATATATGTGTATATATAAAAACCTTGTTGGATCTTTTTTTTTTTACATATTACACTCGTTTATTTTATTATAGTCTATATTAATGTTTCTTCCATCCACCAAAACGCGAATTTAATATATTAAAAGTAGTACTTGCAATGTTTATAATCATATATATATATATACACATATATATAGTTAATACACCTATGACAGCGTATGATGGTACATGTTGTTAAATGAACTTCAATTTTACGTACACTTGCACGTAAATTATTATCGTCGCATCATAGAATATAGATGGTCTGCCACTGTAAGCGAGTTAACAAAGAAAAATAATGACATTCGTTCCAATCTTGGCAATCCATGGCAGACTATACTTTCAATGCAGAAGGTTGAATTCTTGATGTTGTTCGTTTCAACTTTACTCGTTCTAAAAGCAGCTATATATCTATAGATTTGCTGGAGCACGTGGAGGTGAAATTGTTCGCGAAAGTTTCAGCAGAATGAAAATTTAATTGGATAATACGCGCTGAATCAATGTTACAGCAAGAACACTCGATCTATGATTCTATACATTCGTATGTATCCATCAAGATATTTATTTGAAGTGCTACATGCTCGCTATTCTGTTGAATTCGCTTAAAATCCCATCGAGAGCAACGCGATGCTCGGAAGATGTAATGGGCATTGACCCTGCACGATCGCGACTGATTCGTACGTAAGGATTTAACATCATAGTGCGTCTGCAAGTTTGTTGGCCGAATGACAAAAACAACGTATGATCCTTGACCATCTGAACAAGTATTTGTAACGATTGTGACACGATCGATCGTTACCAGTGATAGTTTCTTCTACATGTATTAAGGTTATTCATTTGTTTCAAAAGAATCGAAATCGACGTCGACAAATTAAAAATTTATCGACTGGTGTCTTATCAATTGATTGATCAGCGATTAAAATTTAAACACCTGTAATTTTAAACACTCATATTTTTCATGTTTTCACGAACCTGAGCATTCATATTTTTCGTGATACATGCTTTTGTATATTCTGAACTAGTATATTGAAGTATTTTCAAATCTCTTGTCATTTTTAACACGGTTACATTAAAAAAACTGCGGTCATTCAACGCGTCTAATACATATCTTTATCGACACTTTTTTTTTTTATCAATCTAAACAACAAGAGAGGATTTGATAATTTGATTATCAGCTGGTCAATAAAATGTTGTGCTACAATACTGTCCGATAATTAGAAATGCTTTATCATGTCTCTCAAAAGTAACACGTGTGTTACAAAAGTAACAATGTGTAACACATTCTTTCTACCATTATCGAGTGTAAAAGAAAAGTAAACGTTTCCTCCGGTGGAAAGCAAGAAATTCCAATTAAATGAACTTGAAAAGAGACAGCTGCCTGAATTGGATGCTTTTTCCTTTGTCTATCGATTAGAGCAAGATTTACTCATCTCTCAATAACGTGACAAATAAAGTTAGAACTTATCGCTTGGTTGGTGAGGATGAAATTTAAAAAGAAAGGAAACGCCGCTCCACAATCGAAAAGGAAAGAGCTCTTTGCATTCGAACTCGTTTTAACGGTTCCAAAGTCCTTGCTTCAAATGCGTGTGATTCACAGATATTATCCCGAGAATATTCTAAAAGCGTTGCATATTCTAGAATTTTTTTTTTTTTTACGTTCTTTTGGCAATAAGAGTCATTTGTTTATAATTTATACAGGTTACAAATATACGCAATATTAAACAATTTAAAATATTTAATATGAAGAAACCTGGTCTTTAAGAAAGAAATTATACGATTATCCGTTTATTAACATTGCAATTGCTTAGTACCAAAAACAATTTTCTTTCAATCATATCGAGGAGATAAATTTTAATCGACAAGACTCTTACAAAGAGGAGAAATTTCATTGGTTATTGTGTTTTATTGTTTGTAGCATCAGCAGATGATGGCAGATTTAAAGAATCTCGCTTTGGCCGGTGGAGGAGGATCTAGATACAGTGGGGATGAACAAGTACAGTTCATTCCAGGTGGAAGTCATCAGGTGACCATTAAATCTCCTCCACCTTCGTTGCATTTGGAAAATCTGAACAATGCTGTTCTCAGGTACAATACATAATTGTTAATCAATAATACTCGAGGCAAATTTTTTGAAATGATTTGAATACCGAGCGATTTTGATTTTAATATATGTAACAAGAAGTTCAGTATGTCGGAACAAATAAAGCAAGACTTTAAACTCTATCGATTTTTCTAGTTTTGTACAACTTTTCTTAAAAGGAAAAACTGAATGTAGCTTTAAAACTTTAGCGATTAAATTTTTTGTTAATTTTGGGTCGATATTTTCTTCATAATTAAACGTAAATGAGACAAAATAATATATTCAGTATCTACTATTTGCATACTAAATTGCATGCAAAGATTATTGATAACATAATGACGAATTATCTAAATATCACATCGTTTTATTAAACTTGAGAAGATCAATCGTCTGCACTTTTACGTATAAACATTTATATATACATACATATATCTGATTCCTTTTAGATATTCTTGTATTCTAATTATATGCGATGCTTGTAGTTTTATTATCGTCATCTTTTACGATTAATTATGTACCTGAATAACTACTTGTAAATATCTAAAATACCTAATAATAGGAAAAGGGTAATCGTAAAGTTTAGGAAATTTTAATATTTCTAGTATCGCGACTCTTATCTCTTACTTTTCCATTCATATGCCAAGTATTCTATTAGATGCATATATCATACTGACAATGCATAAGAAAGACCGCGGTCATCGAGTGAACATCGAACACGCGAACTAATATATCCCAAATACGATTAAAACGGATCTCAAGGTCTGCCCATTGATCGCGTTAAGACTTTCACAAAGATTCCCTCTGTTGACTACAATTTGCCTTTTTCAAAAGTAAAATTGTTCGATTCTTTTAAACTAAACTAAAGTTAGATATTTATTGTTAGATCGTATAGGGAAAGTATTGGTCCGTTTAATTTTTTCAGGTGGCCCCAAAAATATACATTACATTCGAATTTAACGATGCAAAGATGCAAATGTTAAAGAAAAGAAAAATCAGCAAAATCCGATTCTCAGTAATTATATTTAATATACATACTATATTCATGATCACGCGAGATCGCTTGTTTGGAAAAATTTAATCGATTATCCCTTCGATAACTAATACATACGATCGTGATATCGATTGATCCCTATTTTTGCTAAAACCGTAAAACTAGAACTAACAATAAGTGACAGATTAAATTACAGACACAAAGAATATTGTATGCTTGGCTCGCATAGCTTCTAAAATTCATTTTACACCATGCAGGCCATGTTCACAGGCACAGGATAAAAGACCTACTTTAACATTATCTAATATTCAAATCGCGAAGAAGAATATAAGAGAAAAGAAAATACAGATCTAACAATTCTTAAGCCACAACTAGAATTTTGATAGTTTGATTCAGATATTGCTTGCGTGAGACCGAAAACCGATGAAATTATTTAATTCGCTAAAATAAAATATTCATTCGTGAGATATTTCAACTGAACAATTACTTGTAGCGTTTGAAGTGTTTGGAATATTTGGAATGTTCAAAGTGAAAGTAAAAGCATCCTTTACGAAAACCATAATGTTTTCTTGTTTGTATTCCAGTGGTTCGCAAAACAATCTTCACTGCAATTGCAATGGCAGTACGTCCAATGGTACCGCAGTTGCAATGTGTAGCAGTAGTATGTTCGCGAGAAAAGTACCAAACCATAGTCCAGGACAAGATGGCAAAAGGCCGGCAGTAACATTAACGCATTTACCGAAGAGGCCACCGGTTGACATTGAGTTCAAGAACCTAGCGTACAGTGTGTCCGAAGGCAGGAAGAGAGGTTGGTCTTTGAAAAAAATGACACGTTTTGCGAAAACTTAACTAACAAGAACAATATCTTTGTACATGAAAACACATTCGGTAGGCATTTTATTCAACAATATGTTCAACAACGACCTAGCTGAAATAATCGATAGGGATGTATAGGTTGTTTCATTTCCTGTTTCGGTCCAGATGCACCACGGAGGTGCAACTGTACTCGGTTATAAAGAGGTCACAGTCAGCGAATCTAGCTACTCGTAAAATCCGCACTTTAATGAACATTAGCTTCGCCAATATTGTGAATTTGGCAAGATCACGGACTTCACGCGAAGCATTAAATAAACTGCAAAACAAATGGAAAAAAAATAGGAAAACACGAGAAACTAAAGAAGCGAGGAAAGGAGACAAGCTTATGATATCTTATGTTTTATGTTGCAGGTTACAAAACAATTTTAAAATGCGTAAACGGCAAATTCCGATCAGGAGAACTGACCGCTATCATGGGCCCTTCAGGTGCTGGAAAAAGTACACTGATGAATGTTTTGGCAGGTTACAAGTAAGTTATGTTTTTAAATAATTTAAATAATAATTGTTTAATTATAATTATAATAATATTAACATTTTAATTATGATAAAATTGTATGTTTATCAATAATTATAAAAATATTGATAATTTAATTAATTTAAGTTTAAATTTTTAAATAAAAATAAAAACATTACAGTACTTTATATTTTTAGAACATCTCATCTGAGCGGTTCCGTTTTGATAAACGGGAAGGACAGGAATCTGAGAAGATTTCGTAAGATGTCCTGTTACATAATGCAGGATGATCGTCTTTTACCTCATTTAACGGTCTATGAGGCAATGACAGTTTCGGCCAATTTGAAATTAGGAAAAGACATCAGCACAAGGGAAAAGAGAGAAGTGGTACGTGAAAAAAAGCGAAACTTTCGAAACAAATGAAACGCAGATGTAGCAGAAGCATTTGAAATAATAATTTGAATAAAATATTTGACGCAGATCGAAGAAATCATCGAAACGCTTGGCCTAAGCGACGCGAGCAATACACAAACTCATTGTCTCAGCGGAGGACAGAGAAAGAGGCTATCGATCGCTTTAGAGCTTGTTAACAATCCTCCGGTGATGTTTTTCGATGAACCAACTTCTGGCTTGGACAGTTCGACTTGTTATCAATGTTTAAGTTTGCTCAAATCGTTAAGTAGGGGAGGTAATTGTGACAACAAATTTCTTCGAGAGGATATTTAATAATTCTCAGTACTCGATAAATGTGTCTTATTTCTGCGATGTTTTAGGAAGAACAATTATATGTACGATACATCAACCAAGCGCTCGATTGTTCGAGATGTTCGATAATTTGTACCTTTTGGCTGAGGGCCAATGTATATATCAAGGAAACGTTGGAGGTCTGGTGCCCTTTTTATCATCAATGGGCTTGGAATGTCCTAGCTATCATAATCCAGCGGATTATGGTAAGTGTAATTGTTAAATTAAAATTTTAAATTTCAAATTTCATTGAAAGAGAAAGAAAAAACAATTTCGTTTAGTTATGGAAGTGGCATGTGGAGAACATGGAGAATGTGTGCATAAATTAGTCATGGCAGTAAATAATGGTAAATGTGCTAATTACCAGCACCATCAAGCTACGATAAATGCAGTACAAACTGTATCGAATGATATCGCGAAAGAATCGCCGCAACAAGAAACAAAGTCTGAATCTGCTTTAATACCAAACGGTGTAGCAAAACAACCGAATGGTGGGGCGATAATCAACATACCAATTTCTTGTACGACTTCTTTGTTAGACAGTGCGGAAAGTATAGAACAGAAAGTTGGCTTTCCAACGAATAGTTGTACACAATTTTGGATCCTTCTTAAAAGAATATTCTTGTCACAAATAAGAGATATGGTTGGTATATTTGAACATACATAATCTTATTCAATAATAACATTTCATTGTATCTATAACATCATATTTTATTATTTTATTATAGACATTAACGAGAGTAAGGCTGATTTCCCATATAATCGTTGGGTTCCTTATCGGTGCAATTTATTACGATATCGGCAATGAAGCCTCGCAAGTAATGAGCAATGCCGGCTGCGTTTTCTTTACAGTGATGTTTCTCATGTTCACCGCTATGATGCCTACGATTCTTACGTGTAAGTGAACAATAAATAATTAAAGCTTGCTCTCCTATATGTACTAACAACATTTTTTGATATAGTTCCGACAGAAATGGCTGTATTCGTGAGAGAACATTTAAATTACTGGTATTCTGTAAAATCTTATTATCTTGCGAGAACTTTAGCCGACGTACCCTTTCAAGTAGGTATAAAGCTTCTAATATAAGCACATGTTTCCAATGAAAACTTATTTCAATTAACACGTTCGTGGTTTTTGTTACAGATAGTATATTCTATAGCATACGTCATTATTGTATATTTCATGACATCGCAACCATTGGAAACAAATAGATTCATGATGTATTTAACTATATGTATATTAACAGCGTTAGTTTCCCAATCCATCGGTTTAGTAATAGGATCAGCGATGAGTGTGGAGGTACTGTTTCATTTGCACGAAACTTGTTTTACATTATTTGTTGTCATTTTCCAAGCCTTAATAAAACAGTAAATTTTGTTTTTTTTTTCAGAGCGGAGTATTTATTGGCCCTGTAGCATCAGTGCCAATTGTTCTGTTCTCCGGTTTCTTCGTCAATTTTGATGCCATTCCAAAGTATTTGAAGTTTCTTTCGTACGTGAGTTACGTCAGATACAGTTTCGAAGGCGCCATGATTTCTGTATATGGTTATGATCGTGCTAAGCTCAAGTGTTCCGACGCGTACTGCCACTTCAAGAGCCCGACGAAGTTCCTCGAAGAAATGTCGATGCAAAACGCTGTCTTCTGGTTAGATGCCGTTGCATTGGCAGGTTTTTTGCTTACCTTGAGGGTGATCGCCTACTTTGTACTGAGACTGAAGTTACGATCTCTTCGTTAAAACACACAGTGGCCGAATATAATCAATAATCGTCTTACGAATATTAGTTTCATCTCAATCTCACTCAAACATTTGATCAACGAGTCTTCTCCAGAAATCCGCCATTACGATTCTAAATTTCAATTTTTTCTTCGCTGAAAATTGAAATTCTCAGACATTTCTGCATCAGAATTACAAACTTACGTAAAAAAGGCGATGGAATATTCTCATTTTCCTTTGCCATCATCTGTTAACACTTTCTACTTTCCACTTGCTCGAACTCATCATCTCATTTATACTCTCGTATTGTGAATAACGCGAATAACAAACTCGCCTTTAGAACGCTCTATTGTGGAGAGTGCACAGTGCTTCGTTACTTCAAATTTTTTCAAAAATATCGAGGATTACGAAGGAGCCTACATTCTCGATAACGCGTTCTCGATATCAATTGCAATTAATGTAATTTCCACCATGTAAATATAGATTATAAAAATTGGGGAAAACATTCGACATTTATATTTCACGCAGACACGAAAGATATGTATGTTGAATGTTATTCTGTATGATATCAAACGAGATGACTAACAATAGTAGATACAAATGAATGGTAACGCATAGAGGCCCACAATTTAGGCATTTTTAATAAACTAGAGTGCGCAAGAATTACATTGGAATTGTAAATCATCGATAATAATCCAAAAAGAGAGACCACCGTTGGTACTATGCATTCTTAATCGAAGTGCAAACATTTATAGCCAATTATTACAAACTCGCCAGGAGCCTTAGGCTCATTCAAGACTCATGGTCCCTCCAACAAGCGCCACGTGTGCATTGCGCGACAACATAGACATTTTTTGATAGATAAGCAATAGAATTTACAAATCACAAAAATTAGAACGAATCCTTTATTGTTCTCATGTTTACATCGATCGCTACATTCACTTACGATTAGTCTAT
Organism: Melipona beecheii; assembly: GCA_032399605.1. Classification (NCBI taxonomy): domain Eukaryota; kingdom Metazoa; phylum Arthropoda; class Insecta; order Hymenoptera; family Apidae; genus Melipona; species Melipona beecheii. The sequence goes on from JAUCMO010000463.1 coordinate 2,803,171, forward strand.
GCGAGAGGTATCTTGAAGATATACCAGCGATCATAAACGATAATTGTTTAATACTATCGGACAAAAAAAATTTTAGCCGAAAACACTCAAGTACCAAAAATTACATATGTATGTCCGATACTTACGTATATCGGTGAGATACTTAAATACATATTTGTACTAAATGATTTCTTACGAGATCGCGAGCAATTCTTAACCATATTGTCATTCCATATATAGATAATTCAATAATTATAACATTTAAGCGATCAAGAAAAATGATGAAACATTATATTGTAAAAAGCTCACACCTGACCAATCACTAGCTGCCTGTGCGTTTGCTTCTAAGTCTGGAGTGCTGAACATTGTTACATTTACTACGTTGTTTAATTAGGAAGGTGAAAAGAGTATATTATTTAAAAAAAAAAAAAAAAAAGAAAAGGTGAAAAGAAAGAAATGAAAAAAAAATTAGAAAAACGAAGAAAGCAAATTAGGCATGAGAGTGTAACAAATTTAACAAGATTATTCTGGTTTTGGAAACTTTTACAGGAATTTTTTTTACGGCCTATGCATTGTTCTTATCATTAGGTTCGTTTATCCGATAACTGAGAAAATAAAAAACGGAAAAAAAAAAGATTCATAGACTTCTTCTTTGACTCCTTTGACTTGAATTAGATCTCATGTTGTAGCGTTTCGTAATATGTAATGATATAATACATAATATATTCGTAATATGTAAACACACGCTATTTTGAGAACAGAATAATCTTAGTCTTTTATAGTTATTTGATATTGTTACACTTAAGTTTAAGTTTTCCAATTTTGAACAGAAATCATGTAGATTAAAATATTATCATATAAATATTTTTATATTTCAATATCAGATATAAATCTAACTTATTGTTAGTACTTTTTATTTAAAGAAAATTATTATCTATTTTATCTTGATGGTAGAAAGGTGAATTATATTCAAATTGTATTCCGATATATATTCAGTGTCTTTAATGTAATTGCAACATAATTTTGACAGTACTTATTACAGGCATTCTAAATGCTTACAGTTTCTCAAAAAATCATATTTTACTCTTAATCAACTTATTTTAAATATTGAACATTAATTTGTTTCTTTTTATTCGAGTTTAAGAATTAGTTCGATCACAAATTGTGTGAGACTGTTATCGAACAATGATGTTATACCAATAAATAATTTATGCTTTGCATATAACTGATACATCGTATAAAAAAATAATTTATGAATCATGGAATGAGAGTAGAAAAAGCAATAGGCCAAAAATTTCTATATTTTTAGATTCGCTGTCATTTATATTTTTACTTATTATTATATATAAGTAAAGAAATTAACCAAATACATGTAATCAAGAAACAACGACGCATACGTGCGAATATTTTATCCTTGTTTCATTTTTACCATTGTAAAGTAAACTTTACCGTAAACAAATGTTTAAAATCGACATTACCATAAATTACTTTTATTTCATTCTGAATGTGTTCTAGTAATAATAACTTGGAATGTCTGTGATTCAGTATCGGCAAATAATTGTTTAACGTTCAAAAATAAAGCTTTATGAAATGTACATATAAGATAGTATAAACATAAGGATTAACGGACGTGAGGTAATAGGAAACTGAAATTGAATCAGTACGATCAGAATGTAACAGTTTATTCCCATTTTGAAAATGAATGAAATATCTGTTTAAACCTTGGTTCGCATTTACATAGTATAACATAACGAAAGTGAAATGTACAAAATTTGAAATAAAGTAACCGTTCAAGTTTACCGTGCTGTATAGTCAACTCTATATGTATTCTTAATAATTTTGTTTATAAAAATAATACATAGAAATATATTTACCTATATTGAGCCAAGGTTTAAACATATGTAACATCGGTATGGTCAATCGAAACAATAGATTTCACATTCACATACATTGCATTCTTAGTTTATTATTCTTTTTAATTTCTTACAAATCTTTAATTATTCTTTCTACGTATAATGCTGCATAATTCATAATTGAATGAATTATTAACAAATGAATAATCGGTAAAATCGGTAAAATGTCAGATTTAATCATACATGAATCCGCGCATATTGTGTTCAAGGCTCGCGAGAACTGAGACTGTAATACGAACAAACAAATTTTTAATTGCACGTGACCATCTTGCGAGCAGAATAAATTTGAATAGCATAATATTATGTCTGCATATACATATAGGTACGCGGCATAGAAAAATTCCAATTAAGACGTTTTCGCTTTTAGGACACATACTTCACATGTACAATGTACAATGAACGTATATTGTCCGACCATGTATCGCATACAATTCATGACACTTTTTTCAAATATTGTAATTTTATATAACCAAAACGGTATACGTGTGTAAGGCTGTGCGTTTGTGTGTGTAAACATCGAAAATAAATAAAGATAAGTATGTAACAAGGAGAAAAAAGCTTTAACAAATGATGTACACGCGGGAAGGAGGATATCAATACAAATCTTTGCGAAACAAAGTTTCCAATCTACTATTCCGTGTTCTAAGCAAGGAATGACATGTTTATACTAAAGCACAAATGAATAAAAACATCTGTATAATATGTAAAAACACAACGATGTTGTCTTTTATTCGAAATTTGATTGTATTCGACATTGATAGCTGATTTAGCTAGCATGCTTAAAACATAGAATTCGAAATTACAATTGAAAGATTTCGTCAAGAGCACGTGGTGTATAAGGCGACCAATCTAATGCAGGAATACAGTTATTTTAAGCTTTTAGCAATGCTGCCAAAGTAAAACGTCTCAAATTTTCCATTTCTACAATTTAAGATTAAAATATTGTAAAATAAAATTAATTATTTTGATACGGCATGTCAAAATTTGTAACATTATCTTTTTCTAAGACTATAAGATTTATTCTATTTTTTCTTTTTTTACTGTAACAAGCATTTCAAATATTCTTCAACATGTATATTTTTTAATTCTATTAGAAATTGCGTAATTAAGTTGGTAGAACACTGAGTGTAGTTTATAGAATTCATTGCAAAAGTATCGCAATTGTGCAATAAAGCATTGGAATTTCAAAAAACTTGTCAACTATAAAGCATGGAGAAACCTATAGTTCGTGCAAGGGTGGTAAAAGTCCTCGGCAGGACGGGTTCTCAAGGACAATGTACACAAGTCAAAGTGGAGTTTTTGAACGAACAAAATAGGCAGTTAATCCGAAACGTGAAGGGTCCCGTACGAGAAGGAGACATTCTAACGCTTTTAGAATCTGAAAGAGAAGCTAGACGGCTTCGTTAATGTATTTGAGGATTGAAGTTCCTTCTCGAAAATTAAACAAAAGATACTCCAGACCCTGCAGGTATTCATATACATACTCCCCTCCCTTTAATGTTCTTGATATATTTGACAGCAATCCTAAGCAACGTTTGGAAATTTTATTTAAATTATTAAAGTTAATATCGCAAAAAGTAAACTGTAATAAACTAAATATTCATTTCCCAGGTATTCTAAACAGAAGCTTATTAATATATTTGTCATAAAACTACCATCGAGTTTCTTTTCCTTATTATATTTCTATTTTTAATAAAAAACTATTCATGCATACCATTTATGAAAACGATATGTAAGTATCACTATTGTATAAGTGTAACTGAAACATATTAAAAAAATTTTAAAAATAAACTGTGTTTATTATCACATTCTACGAAATTAATATAATTTATATTTTTATCTGCAATGTATTGTACGCTTATTTTATCCTGTACAAAAATCTAAAAAAAAAAACAAATTATATACCAAGAAAAATTATAAATATTTCTGAGAATAAAAACTTTTTTGTATTCTGTTTTTTTTTCTAGTAACGGTAATATTTACTTAAAATATTCATAGATGTCGCATTCTTCGACCAATGGAAAGAAGAAATTTTCTCTAATGGCGGGAACAATTATTTCATCATTTGAACTTGATAAAGATTATGGATATGATTATGCGACGAATAAAATAAAAATATATTTTAGTATTTTACTTTTATGATTTTAATTAAATTTAATTCTTATTAAAGTGATTACTCGATATAAATTTTAATAAATACAGAAACATGAACTTCCGATGGCAGCACTATCGGTGCACGTAGTCAACTGTTTGGATTTGCAATTTCAGTTTAGCTTGAACTGCCGTGGAAGAAGGTTGTTTGCATCTTATTCAATTTCTTACGTCCTTTCAGGACTCAGTTTATAGTAATATAAATTCGTCATTTTCAAAATTTCTTATTTCTTTTTATTTAATTTTAATTCATAGTGTTATGTTCAAGCTAGGCTCCGTGCAATTGTTCGGTTGAATATGTTAGTATACCTTAGCTAGCTCGCGTTTTCGCGTTCCCGCGTCGTGCAGTTTGGTCTCATTGTGCCTCTCGGACGATCGTAAGTCCCTTTTGTGTATTTTCCTTCCATCTATTGTACGTCTGTAAGATGAAAAATTATATATTTCATGAAAGTAATGCGAAACGGAAGTGGCTGCCATTTTTCCTGTTTTTTGACGCAGTCAAATCAGATCTTTTGCAGTTATTTCTGTAGCGTTACGATCACAAATGTATAATTTGTGCTGCGTAGGATAATAATCGAATTTTTTGGAATTCAGAGATTATCATAACGTGCACCGTCATTACACGACCCGTTTTACACGATGATTTGGCAGAATTATCCTGCCGTTCCTCGACGACCTCCTTTAATACAGTTCTTAGGAATCGGGCTGGAGGAGATCACACGTGCAAAATAGGTAATCCATTAGGGATCTTTGCGACTGTAGATGAGTATAAGTAAAGAAACGCAGAGTCTTTGCAACGCAAAGAAGCGTAGTTTCTTGGCTGTGGCTCGTCTACAAAAATCGCGTGTAAATGGGATAACAACGCAATTAATGTTGCTACTCTATTTACAATTGCACCTTATCCCTTGTCCTTGTGACGACGAATCGGGCGAGATGGGCAACGTAACCAAATTAGCACTGCTCCTATAATGTGGAGTTTTGATGTAGTTTCGCCTCGTTTACCGTCCACACATGGTCTGCTTCTTTCATTAAGAAGTGCACCATTGAATAACATGTTAATTGTGCAATTGCACATGGGGACTAATTTTAATTTCTTAGCTAGGGAAAGTAGGGATTAGCTTCGACTTTTTAGATTTAGATAGGGTTTAGTGTAAGTTAGTTTAAAAAGAGATAGGGGAAGACTAGCACCTCTAACTCTTTTCCGGGCAGGTTATTTTTTTGTACATCTATTTCAATTGAAATAGATGATTGATATACTGCGATGATGCCTTCCGCAGTTGTAGAATTTTGCAAAGGAGGGTGGACGGGCCGATGGGATAGGGTGAGTCACCATTTACAGCAACCTCCTCGTGGTGTGACTTGGGAAATTTGTGTTATTACTATGTTGGTAATGCAAATTTGCTAATGGCTGTAACATTTTTCCAACTTTTTGTATTTGTAATTGTATGAAGTAAAATGAGAATATTAACAATAAACATTTATGATTTTTTCTTGTTACCCTGAAATTGTCGTTTCCAATTTTGTAGCGTATAAGAGCGCTTGTATGATCTAGTATAATTAAATTATATAATGCAGATCTCTTTCCGTATAGCAATGTTTTAATTAGCAAATTTTGAATAAATATCGTGTAGTCGGCCATATTCGTTTGCAATGATATACATGAATGAAATGAATTTTGTACATAAAAATATAATATTTAGGATACACGTAGTTAGTGAATGCCACAGAGATTTAGAAAGAGGTAAACAATTATCAAAGTTTATTTCATAACCTTATCAAATGGGCAACCATTACTGTCAAAAGGCACAACAGTCGAGTATCGACTGGTACGGAATGTTGCACTGTTTATTGGTATACATAAAGTTGCTATTGTGTATTTTTCTGTACTCTATATAACCTCGGTAATTTTGCCTAGACTCTGTGTATGGTTGTGTGTCCAGAGTATGTATTGTTTATAGAAATATTTGGAGAAATTAATATTGAAGTGTTGAAACAGCAGTGACGTTTTATTAAACATAACCTCGAATTTTCATGATTAAAAAGTGATATAGTGTACGATAGTTTGAAATATTAAGTTAATAGATGTTTCGTTAATATTTCCTTTACTTCATGTGAATTTAGATTATATTGTATTTGATTTTAGAAAGTTATTAAGTTATATGTTTCTGATTGCAAATATCGTCATGTTCAATTTAATGAAAAACAATCGAGCGTAATGCAGAGTAGATTCCATCAACAAAGATAGAATAAATTTATTCATTTTCTCGCCAGACGAAAGTCCATTTTAGTAACTCATATTAGCATATGAATTTCTGACAGCTTTTTAGTTATTTTTACTTATGATGAAATAATGCTTTTTATTTTCCTTAATAACTAGATATTCTCATGAAACTTTCGAACTTAAAATTCAAGATTTTCTTAAAATTATGCAAATACTAATTTTTTATTAACTATTTAAAAAAAAATTTCGATGTAGAATGTAAGAAAATATATGATATAACTACCATTTTTGTTTTCTTTTCAGTTTTGTAGTATGATGTTGTTGATAAGTTTGGTAATATAATACAAATTATTTTTTTTTATATTGAACTATGAAGTCGTAAATAATTATATTGCGTTACAATTTTTACAAGATTTTATGTATATTATTTGTTTCATCCAAATTTTACTTTTTTTTTAGAATCTCTGATTGTTACATTGATATCAAAATAAATCCATCCACAGTGATAAAAAAAATTGTACGATGGTGAAAAATGGAAAACAAAACGACATGCCAATTTAGTTAACAGCAGAAACTACCGGTGAGTATATTCATATATTTAAAAAAAGAATATCGATAGAAATACAGTAGTATTTCAGTTTGAATAATTTACATGAATAAATTTTTTTCATTGCTTGATAGTCGGCCTTCATTGTAGTAGTCTTTATTGATGATTTTTTGATAGCTGATGACGTGGTACTTAATCAGATTCAATATCTGTAAAATGTCCTGAGTAAATTCGATCCACATCGTTGGCAGCCAGGAAAATATATACATTGATCCACAAAATCCCAATTCCTACTTTTTTATCTCCTAATGTGAAGAGATTAAAATGAAATTTAATCATACTGATTGCAAATGAGACACTTTATAAATGTTGAGATCGATATCGTTAATGTATCATCGGCTACTTAACAATCAATGACGAAGATCATTATATAAGGACTAGTCGACTAGTGACGTTTGTATAAGCAGAATTCAACATATTGCTATTCATTATTAATATCTCAGAAACTAATAAATACCTCTCTCTTTCTTCCATCCCTTCGAAATTTTACGTTGATCGGGAATTAATGCTTTACACAATTATAATTCGTTACAAAAGTTATGTTATTTGAAGCATTAATCATATTATACAAGACAGGATAGTTAAATATTTCCTTTATTTATTGTTGTACGAAAAAACTTGTCAAAAATATTATCCCGAGATTAAGTATTGAAAACGTTATTTAGGTCTTTTTACATTCTACGCTTATCTATACATTACATTCTACACATTAAAAAATTATAGGATTTCATTTAAAAAAATATCGATGATCTTGAAGTCTCATAAAGTAATGACAATAAAAAAAAGTTTAGTCATCAGAATATGTGCAATTTTGTCAACTAAGTTTTTTCGTACAATAGCAAATAAGGGAAATATTTAAGTATTTCCATTTAGTTATATATATTTTTATAGTTTATATATATATTTTTTTCAATTGCCTATACAGTTTATGAAAAGTATAAAATTGAGATCGATTGATATATAAGAAAATTCATATAACACAAGAATATGTGTTGGTAAATGTATAAATTACAATGTCTTCATGATTGTCGTGCATTTCGAGAGAGATATACTATGTACTGTGTGTAGTGTGTAGAGATGAAAAGAAATCCCCCGAAAGAAATGCGAGTTTGGTTGTTCGTTTTCGATCCAAGGACATTCTTAAATATATATCTGTTGGCTGAAAGTCTTACATAAAAAACAAGGCCAAACAATCTAATGTCGATGAGTGAAACACTTTTTCATCTTTGCATTGTAAAATAACACATAAATTATAAATTGTACATTGTACATAATCAAATTTTTAATAAGTTTTGATAATTTTTTTCTTATTTTTCGAGATTTTTGACTGCATATTATAGAATTATCATTGATAACAAAATAATATTCTAAACATCATAATGTACTTGTATATTTCTTTATAACTTGAAAAAAATTCTTAACTTAAATACATTCTTTTTTAAATTAAATAATTTTAGAATTAATCTTTCTATATTACTTAAAAACTTGTTTGATAAATTCGATATATTTGAGCATAATATAATATAGATGCATATGTATATAATTGATATTGAAATAATGTTTTTGTAAAAACGATTAAATACATTGTATGTAGGTATTGGAATGGTATAATGAATGCATTTTATTTTTAATCGCAGTTAATCCGTTGTTTTAATTGAATGAATATTTAAATGATTATAATATATTATATATGATAGGTATAATAATATAATATACGTAATAATCATTACATATAATTATTATTATAGTAAAGAATATACATTTATTCGTTATTGAAATATAAATTTGTGAATTATTCTTATAATTTTTACAATATATTATGTCAAAGAAATAGAAACGTAATATTTTCTGATTCTATTGTACAAAGCAAGAAATTTATAGCATAACTAAGTGAGAATAAATTAATATAAAATATTTTGTTCGAATTAGTATATTCCAGTATATTCTATAATATATTCTTATCGTAGCTGCTCAACAACAATTACATACTTGGACTTTACTCTTTTTGCTGTATAAACAGTGCGTACTCTAAATAGATTCGTAAAATATCGTGCGATAACTTTATCCATAGTATAAAGTACTATATACATATATGTATATCCATATATGTATATCCATAGTATAAAGTACTATATCCATATATGTATATCCATAGTATAAAGTACTATATACATATATGTATATAGTGTGTGTGTGTGTGTATATATGTATATACAGACTAGGTTTTTTCTAATGCACTATATTTATTTTAATAATGAATTTCATCTCATTTCATTTTGTGTACAATTTTTATTATTGTATGAATTCAATCTAAGAAAAGTAATGGAAACTAATAAATTTTTATGCAATAAGTTAAAAGATATACAAGAATAATAACTTTGTTTTGCAGACTTTTAAATGAATTACTTATATCATAATAGTCATTTACGTAATGAATATTTATTACAAGAAAATTGGATGATGTACCTTCAGCATATTCTAGTTATTAATTATTTTTTATATTATTTTCTTTGGAATTTTTTTGCCACTTGTTAGATGCATCATAGGTTTTTCTGAAGTATGGTCATGTGTTGTTGTGCTGCATATCAAATGTATGATAATGATTATATATATATTAAATGCACTATATTTATGATTGTGCTTTTGTCAAATTGTATTACTGTATGATATAATACATCATTGTGCACATACATTGTATCATGTACATGTATGTACATGTAGTTCATTACATGCAATACTTACACGAACATGCACAGAATAACAAAATTTTGTCTATTATAACTTTAAGTACGCAAGATGTATATGTATCTGAAGAAAATATATCTAAGAATCAAATGTTTATTATTAAATTCTATATTGTATTTATTATTTTTAAAATTTAATATTAAAAAATTTGTTATTTTAATGCATGAACATTTTGAAAAAGTTTGCTAATTGTTTAAGCGATACATATCTACGTATACCAAGTGTGACAAATGATATGGCATGCGGGCAGGATGTGATTCTTTATACCTTATGAAAAAATAAGAAAGAAATATAGAATAAAATTTTTTATCCGACGTCTCGTTTTCGAGAAAATAGATTTTAAATACTCTAAATGTTTCGTTACAAATTGGCTTGGTATATGTGTACTTGATAAATTTTCAAACTCGAGTTTTTCAAACATTGAGTATTGAACAAGAAAATATTGTATATTTTTTTCTTATTTTCCATAAAGAATCACCTGATTCTGATTTTGACATATTATTCTTGTATAATCATTGATATAAACTGTTAATTTATCATTAGCAAAAAAGTTAATCACTTGTGCACAATACACAATTTATACACTAGTTAAGAATGCAACATGTACATTATGCAAAATGACTTTTTCACACAGATCATAGAAATTAGTATATTTTATAGCATTATTTTTAATTAATTTTTTTAATTAAAGAAGGCTGGCTTACGTGTAAGTAATATAATTTTATAAATTATATTTTTTCTAAGAGAACACGGTGAATGAATCTGGTTTTCATATAGATCTTCAAAAAATTATTTTTCGTTTTTAAATTTGAGACGTGTAATATGATGACGTCAGATGAAACGTGACATGCAATTCTAAATATCAAAGTACTATTTTTTAACGTATTACTTTAAAAAAATGTGAGATAATTACAAATAATGAACAAGTTCAATATATCATTTTAGAATACTTACGATTTATCGAAGTGATATGCTTTGATAACATATAATTGATTTTAATTTTTTGCAGTTGCACACCAATGAACATATTTTGTGTTGCTTGAAAGATCATTTTGTATTTGAAAATGCAATTATAGAAAACTTCTCCTTGAAATGATCATTATATTGCTATTGTAATGTATAAAAAGTTAACGATTAAAGTAATTAAGATAATTTGTTAGCAATTAAAAAGCAATCGTCGATTATTTGTATAATTCATTAAAATTTTTTTATTACTCTTTGACAAAAATGAAATCAAAGCATTATATTATTATATCAAAAAATTAATTTAAATTATTAATTGTAATTTAAAAAAGCTGAGAGAGAATAACGGAAAGTAATTAGGAAAGTATAAAAGTATAAAAGTTCACTCGAAATGGGTTAAATCATACTGATTACGTATATGCGTGTCCGTGTGCGTGTGCGTATATATATATGTATATGTATCTGTATATGTATATGTATATGTATATGTATATGTATATGTATATGTATATGTATATGTATATGTATATGTATATGTATATGTATATGTATATGTATATGTACGCACTAAAGAAACGACGATTGCAGAAGACTCAATCTAAAAGATATACACGTGCACGATCTCGACTTTGATCACATCAACTCTTCATTCTTCCTCGATCATCATTCTTTGTTGTATCCTTAAACAGATAAGTTGCGAATAGGGAATGGAAGGGAATGGTAAGAAAGAATGGAAAGAGAAACAGAATGAGAAAGAAGACTGCGAAGCAACGACGTGACGGTCAATGGTGATGGCCGCGATGTAGTTAAATGGTGGAGTCAGCCAGTCAGTCTCGCTCGAGACACCGAGGTTCGAGCATTGTAAAGAACGCATAGGTCGATTGTTGCCTTCTTTGTCAATTTATTTCTAACGATTACGACCGTGTAAAAAAATTATTTACTGTTGTTACACGTATGTGCAAGCGTAAAAATTGAAAGTGTATGTTCCATTTTTGATCGCCCGAACAACGTCGTCCTGCATTTTGAAAACGTGAAATACAGAAATTGAGATGCATTTACTTCTGACTTGAGACAGAGTTGACGCTTTACTACGCAGTTGTTACTTCTAAATCATGTATCTTTTTGATCGACTTCATGCATTGCTACTTCAATGATGTAAGAACGCGCGCTATTTGAAATCCACTCGAATTTGAGTTGCTACAACTCCGTATTCTCTTTAGAATTTTTAGTCAGTTTTGAATTTACTAATATCGCTATCAACTCGTATTAATTATTTATTCATTTGCATTAAGCATTTCGGCATTCTAAATTGACATCATTTGGTCAATCATTGATATTATTTGCATTCTTTTACATTTGAAAAGATTAATGAGAAGCACAATTCTATACAGCTTTACCTCTTACCAGCTTATGTCATATTTTATGCCAAAAAAATAATAATATTTGAATTTATATATTTCATAAATGGCTTAACCTTAAAAACAAATAATTTTTCAGGCGATGAAAGAATTTGTATGCATATTTAGTAACGAAAAGGTAACACTATAGGAAAATCGAGTCATTTAAACGAATATCGACTATAACGGAAGAGAAAAAGTTATTTAAATTTCATCTTAAACTGAAAATAAGACATTAAGAAAAAATCAAGACGTAAAATGAAGTTTGAGGGAAATTGTTCACACGAAGATAATACCAATGAAATTTTATTACAAACTCAAAAAGGTTCAGGTGTTCATTTACAACTTGTACCAACACAACCAAAAACGATTACACATCTACCGAAAAGACCACCGGTTGACCTAGCATTCACTAATTTGTCATACAGGGTACGAGAAGGCGGCAAAAACAGTAAGTACATCAAATTTTTTTTTTTTTTTATAAATACTTTTTGCAAAATTAAATAAAGATCTGCGTTTTATATTCAAATAAAAAATAAATATTAATTTCGCATATTGTACGAGGATTAAAATGCTTTTATATTATAAAAATGATTAAAAAAAATATAATTTTGTTATTTGTTTCTTGTGATTTACGTATATAGTTGAAATGAGATCTTGACATCACTGATTAAAATAGAAAATATGTATAATTTCGTTATTTGTTTTTCTCTTTTTTGTTAACTTCATACAGTTAAAACTGGTTCTTGACGACATTGATCATAAAGGGAAAGTAAATGTTATCTCTGAAAGCAATATGTATCTGAAATAGTGCAATTCACGCAGTGTAGGTATATAATTGGTATCTGTGGTTGTACAGATATATTCTTATTAAATAGTATTATAATTAACCAGACAATAAAAAATTCACTTAAAATTCGTTTCTGATGATTAATTCTGTTTTTTTTTATCATCGCGCCGTTATTTTTTCTGAAAAATAACTTTTTACGCGATTTGTAGAGCGTAGTTGACTAAAGCGGAGAAATTAGTAACCGAGATTTTGTAAGAGATACGGTTACGGCATAAAGTTTTAGTCACGATTTCCAAACTATATATACATATATTTAATATTCGAAAGAAACGCTCGTTATTGATGTTTTTCAAAAAAATGTTTAAATCGTATTATTCTAATTTTTAGAATTTAGTAGCCAATCACTAGCAGAAACAATAATGCAATGAAAACAAATTTCAAACTACTCAAACTACTTTGTTTCCCTTCGTCGTTAATTTATAATCAAATCAATTCATTGTTCTAATTGCAGCAACTAAAGTAATTAAATTAACGTTCCATTTTGTTTCGATTAATGTTTCTATTGTTTCTCTTCTTTTTTTTTAATTTTGTAGCTTTATTTCGCAATTAAATGAAGAATGAAATGTAATTAAAAAATTTTAATTTTAATTGTTATTAATGTGTAATGAAGTATTTGAGACTGGAAAACAAGATTATCCTTTGGAATAGTATTTTAGAATTAGTTGGCTGTATTTTATATAATTTGGATCTGTATAATTTCGTACATCTATTCACATATAGAACTGCAAGTGGAGCGATCAGGACAGGATATAGAAAGTGAAATCTATAGCAATATTTTTGTAATCTACATTTTGTGTAAGCTTTTTTGAAGCTGATTTCTCTATCTAGAAAATTATGGTTACGATTATATATTGATAAAAAATTTTGATAAAAGTTTAATAAAAATATATAATGATAAATATATTGATAATAGTTTCAAATACGTTTATCATTTTAATTTTTTATTGCGTTTAAATGCAATAGTATAGAAAAGGAACAATAATATTCAGATAGAAAGCTTAATGATTTATTTAGCATCGTTATTATGCATTTTAGTAATTCGCTTATTTTATTTTCTTTTTCACTTTTAACTTATTTTCTTTTTTTTTAGTAAATAGTGTTAGTAAATATAATTTCCAATTTTACAAATATTATATTAGATACATAGATAAACGTGTTATGTCCGGAAAAAATCTATCGTCACGCAATCTTCGATATGTATGTGTGATGTATTGTGTGACGTAACAACTATTTTATATTATCATTTTTTTATTTACTATTATAATTTTGATTTATTACTTAATATTATATTTGCAATAATAATATATATGACACATTGGAATATAATGAAAGTCATAGGTAATTGAAAATACACAATAGACTATTTTAATCACAAGAAAAATTGAAGTAAGATAAATAGATATGATTCTCGCAATTAGAATAGCCTAGCTAATTAGCTTCGAACGGATGACGTAACAAGTTTCTCGATATACTAGGATAGAGAAAATGATCATGCAAAAAATATCTGGCCAATACTTCCTTTTTTCTAGTAATTTTAATCAAAAACGCATATGAAATGTATATTTATATTTTATTTCCGATTATATTCCGTGAGTTAATTATAATTTTACAATTAAAATTTATTTCTTTGTATAATAACATAATGTAAAACTATATGCTGTGACTTTTCGTGATGTTACCTCTGGAAGCTTGATGTTTCGACTTCTTGAAAATCATGAATTTATCATTTATTACATGTATCTACATATGGAAAAAAACTAAATCTCACAAAATTTTTAAAAAACGGTGCCTTTAGACGCTTTTTGTTATCTTGATGATTATGATTTTCATTTCTAGATGTTTATGAAGTAATTTTAAGAAGACGTTATTTTTTAAATAATTAAAGATAATTAAACTTACTTAATTTTCAGATGTAAAGACAATCTTGAAGTCCGTCAGTGGAAGGTTACGATCTGGAGAACTGACGGCTATTATGGGGCCTTCCGGTGCAGGAAAGTCTACTCTTTTAAACATCCTGACCGGATATAAGTGAGTTTCTAATGTTTATGTAGATTTTCATTTGAGAATTGTTCATATTTATCAAAATTCAAATAACAAGTAAAAATGTTTTCTCAATATTTTTTGAAACAATATTTTATTATTTTTTAGCTGTGACAACTTACATTTTTTTTTTTAAAAGACGACTTTGTTTTTTTTGTGAATATCTTCTTTGAAAAGTTTCTTCATTTAGAAACATGATAATGATATATTTCTTAAATACGATATTAAATTTATTTACTGACGAGACTAATAAATTTACAAGAAACTTTATTTTCATTATGATACATTTGTGAACAATAATGCTAGTTAGCAATTTCAAAGTTCAAACCGCTCCTAAGTTCCAATTAGTTTTAGATCGAGTTTAAACAAATCCAACCGGATGACGAATGAAATTTAACTATTATTTATTATGCCGCCTTGTATTATTCCGTTTCGTTTCATTCGACGTTATAAATATGAATACGACACTTACGTCGTATTCATGATTATGGACGCAAAAACACGTTCATTGTCTACTAATGATATAAAATTCGTTATTTCTCCTGTTTAATTAATTCAAATAACCGTGGATATCCTTCTGTATTTCCTGTACAGTCGGTCACAGAAGTCTATGTACATTTGTAAAATTTCAAGTATTTCAAGTAGAAAAATAATGATTTCGATTAAAATTAGATCAATTCTAAAATATTGACAATTAAAGATTTTTTACATACATTTGTTTAAAAAAATGTGTAAATAAATTAAAAACATAATCTTGTGAAAATCTAAAATTATCATATGTACAATCAAGTGAATAAAATTTATTTTGATTATAATTGTAATAATAAGAAGAACATATTTTGTACATTTTAAAATATATATTGTAGACAGTAAATAAATGTAAGAAATCGTTATTTTCTTAGAATGCATATAATGTTTATTAATGTTTATAAAATGTTTCAAGTACTTGTATTTTTCTAAATATTTGAAATTTTCAGATGTCTGTAGGTTTTTATATACATCAGACATTTTAAAACATTTTAAATATATTTAGATCAACAGGTACTGAAGGAAGTATCACAATGAATGACCATGAGAGAAATCTTAGTGCCTTTAGAAAATTATCATGCTACATAATGCAAGATAATCAACTTCATGCGAATTTAACTGTAGCTGAAGCAATGAAAGTTGCCTCAAACCTTAAACTTGGGTCAGATGTTAATGAGAGAAAAAAGGAAGAAGTGGTATGTTTTTGTCTATATATTACTACTATTAGATTACTAATTAATAAAGGATTGAAAAAGAACGTTGAAGTTTCTAATGATACCATTTACATTTATTTATTAGATTCAAGAAATCTTAGAAACACTTGGTCTATCTGAACATCGTCAAACCATGACTTCAAATTTGAGTGGTGGACAAAAAAAGCGGCTTTCTATTGCACTTGAATTAGTCAATAATCCTCCGATAATGTTCTTTGATGAACCTACTAGGTGAGAAAATGTTATATGTATTTTGTACAATACAATAAGAAAAAAAGAAAAAGAATCTGGATGAAAATAGAAATATGTTTGTGAAATGAAGTAGAATATGTCATTAATGGATTCAACATTAACTCATTGTAGAGAGAAGTTATTTTTTCTTTTACAAATACCTTCACTTTCACTACCATCAATGTCAGAGAATCCTGTTTACTTATATAACGTTTGGATGAAAGCATGATCGTCAGTGTCAGGAAATGACTTTGCAAATTTTTAAAAATATGAATTTCATTCTAATTAGTTTCTAATTTTCTTTCTTTTACTAACACTACAACATTATAATTAATATTATAATTTATTTTGTGCATAATGATTATATGTACAAAAATATAAATAGGCTGTAAAGTACAAAAATGACCTATACCAGCCAATGACAAAATGAAACAAGAGAAAGTATACAAGCAACAAGTTTTTGAAACTTTCACTGACACTATATATATCATTCTTTTCTACGTGCGATACTTGTAATTGTTAATCATTTTTATTTATTGAATGATATTATTTTTATCAAACAATACTCTGATCTGTGAAATTATTTCGAAAAATTCTTTAGCAAGCAATTAAAACTTCTAAAAAGATATGTTTAATGTTTAGTGGAATTTTTCTTTCTATGATTAAGTGAAAAAAAAGTTTCAGTTCATTCAAGAACTATTGATGTATATAAATGTTCAAAAATCTAATTAAGAAAAATTTGAATTGTCTTGTAATTTAAGTTGTTTTATTCTAATTGGAGAAATATTGTTTAATGAGAAATAACTTATATGTTTTGTTATTGCAGTGGTTTGGACTCATCATCTTGTTTCCAATGCATTTCTTTGTTAAAAACTTTAGCTCGAGGAGGAAGAACGATAATATGCACTATTCATCAGCCTAGCGCTAGATTGTTTGAAATGTTCGACTCTCTATATACATTAGCCGAAGGACAATGCGTATATCAAGGGTCTACATCACAATTAGTGCCCTTTCTTAGAAATATCGGACTCAACTGCCCAAGTTATCATAATCCAGCTTCTTTTAGTAAGATATTCATAAGATTATTTCTAAATGTTTTAAATACAGTGTTTTTTCCGATTACTATAATTTAATTTTCAGTCATCGAAGTATCTTGTGGAGAATATGGAGATAATGTTAGAAATTTGGTGAATGCTATAAAGAATGGGAAACATGATATTCGAGAAGGACATCCGTTCCCAGAAAGTAAATTGGAATCATTGAATAATGCATCTAGTGATTCATTCTCGAAAGGTGAAGGATGTGGAGAAAATGTTGAAACGAAAGATAAAAATGATCTTAGCAATTTGGAGGAAAAGTTTCAAGAGGATAAAGTGAAAAAAATAGATAATAAAGGAATTATACCAACTTACACAACGAATGATATTATGAAACAAGGTCCAAAAAAAATCATGAATTATGAATTATGAATTCTTAAGTTCTTGCGCAGAAAATTAATTTGTCATAATCATTACAAGTCCGTAATAAACTCGTGCAAAGAAACTCGAACTAAACTGTTGTTTATTACAGTAAATTTTATTGACATGTCTAGCACGTTATTTTTGCTTTAGAAGTAGATAATAAGCGATGTACATAGCATGTCATTCTAGCGCAAGAAGTTAAGTAGAACATATCAATTATATCTCCTATATAATTCGTTATATAATAGATACAGTGATTGATATGGAGAAAAAGGATAATGCTGAAGTAGCCTTACTCGATGACTCGATTATAAATACTCCAGAAAGATATCCCACATCGGAATATCAACAGTTCTGGATTGTTTTAAAACGAACTTTACTTTTTAGTCGAAGAGATTGGGTAAGTTAATCAATTGAATTGATCAATTGATCAATTGATCCATTCAAAATCGTTTCTTTATAATGATTTTTATTACAGACAAATCTAATGTTATTTCTTTTTTAGACACTTATGTATCTTCGACTTTTTGCGCATATTTTAGTAGGATTGCTAATAGGCGCACTTTATTATGATATTGGAAATGATGGTGCTAAAGTACTTAGCAATCTCGGATTTCTATTTTTTAATATGCTGTTTCTTATGTATACATCTATGACCATTACAATATTGTCGTGTAAGTTATACTTCATATTAGTTTGTTTATTTTGTATTATATTATAAAAGTATTTGCAAAAATTTTCCTTCTTACAGTTCCGCTAGAACTGCCAGTGCTTTTAAAAGAAAATTTTAATAGATGGTACTCTCTCAAAGCCTACTATTTAGCGATCACCTTATCAGACATACCATTCCAGGTAAAAAAAAAGAAATATGTCATTTAATTCTTTGAAATCTGAAAATTTATATATTTTATTTTTTCTTACAGGCGATATTCTGCATTATATATGTTACAATTGTGTATTTTATGACAAGTCAACCAACCGATATTATGCGATTCAGTATGTTCTTGGGAACATGTTTACTTATTTCTTTTGTTGCACAATCAGTTGGATTAGTGGTTGGAGCAGCAATGAATGTCCAAAATGGTGTATTTTTAGCACCAGTCATGTCAGTACCATTCCTCTTGTTTTCTGGCTTTTTCGTTAGTTTTGACGCCATTCCAGTATATCTTAGATGGATTACCTATCTGAGCTACATAAGATATGGTTTTGAAGGAACTGCTCTGGCTACATATTCGTTTGGCAGAGAAAAACTTAAGTGTTTCCAGGTATTGTTTTTTTTTTATTGAATTCTATATTTATAAAGATATATATATAACATTTTGTTAACGCAATAATATTTACAGGTGTACTGCCACTTTAAAAACCCAGAAACAACGTTGGAAGAATTAGATATGCTTGATGCTGATTTTACTCTTGATATTTTTGCCTTGCTTTTAATATTTCTTGTACTTCGAATTGCTGCCTATCTGTTTCTTCGTTGGAAATTAAAGACTGCACGATAGATCAGTGTATGATTATTGTCAACGTTATAGCGTACAATACTTTTATAAAGGGATACTACAGATTAAGACGATAATGCATTTTTTCACATCGTACGATACAAGTGATTAATAATTCTATTTTTCTTTTATATAAATTGCGTCGAGAAAATTTTACGTATTGGAAGAAATATATATTGTTTATGTTTATAATTAACAATGTTATAAAATTTAGATGAACATAATTTATTCTTTGTTAATTTTACGATAATAATTCTATGATAATTATTGCGATGATTATTATTAGGGATGGATTACTCGAAATATCGAAATCTCGAAATTCTCCGAAAGTATCGAGTTTCGAAAATTTGAAACTTTGTACTTTTTTTGTGATTCGAAACTCTTGAAACTCAAATAATAAAAAGTACAAAATCAACGAATAAGAAATCATTTGTAGCGTGAGTAAAGAATGTTTGATTCATGTGTATCTCGAATATTCAATGCGAGATATTTCGTGAACGCTTGATAATTTCTGTTTTTAAGGAGAATTTTAAAATTAACTTTATGTCTATCCCTAATAATTATCAATGGTTTTTGTATTCATTTTGTTATATGATACAACAATATTTAAACAATGCACACGAATATGCATGATGATCTCAAATTAATCATGTATTTTCAATTTAAAGAGTAATATAAAAGGGGATAGATTTATTTGATCTGATTAACAAATCGACCAGACAGATCTTTGCAATTCTATATATTGAAAAAACTTTATAATTCTATATATTGAAAAGAACAAGAGGCCTTGATTGACATTTTGCGAGTGGTCATATTTTTTATTCGCACGTGGCTGTGAATTTGAAGATGGTGAAAAACAATAAAAAATGAATATAATAAACTGTATTTTTATTTTTAACGCGAACATATAAAATGATGTTTTTTGTGTATTAATGTCTGAAATAATAACTATCTTGCCAGATTGTTTTATCATGTATTTCATATATTGAATTTTAGTAATGCGTCATGAGCGTTGTTGTATATTTGAAAGTTTACTAGTTAACCGAAATTTTATATTTCATCATAACCCGTTCAGTTTATATTTTTAAAACGAATCTACTTTTATAAAAATAGAAAACTTAATGTGAGGGAAACAATTTTGTCGTCAATCCCCGCCTAAATTTATTTTTTAATTTTTAAATTGTAGAAGTTGCGGTTGTTAATCTAAAATACGAAATTAAAACATTTGGTTTGTAACACATCAATAATATTATTTAATATACGTTAAAACTGACTTGACAAATGTACTTTAATAAGAAAATACGTTTGTATCTATTTACAATGGAATGAATTATACATATTTACGTATGTAAAACGTTTGCGTGATCGATTCTGATTAATATATATATATATAATATATTTTATAATAATATCGTGCATTCGAATGCACGTACTTGTGCTAAATTGGCATAATGTTTGTTGTATTTTATAGCACATGTTTATTACAAATAAAAATACTTTATATAAATATACCTTTCATAATATCACTAATTGAAATATTTATATGTCCGTACAAAATATAGAAAAACTGTATTTCTTCAGTTTCAAAATGGATATATTGGAATAATTTCTCTTTAACAAATTATATTTATTATATTACATTTCTAGGAATTCGAAAATTCCAAATATCTATGAAATAGATATTAGATATAGACATAATGTGTAAAAATATATAAGTATACTTATTATGAAATGAAACAAATATTTATTCAGAATCAATTTCTTTAATTATGTTCATCGAATATTATAATTAAAAAATGCATCTGTATGAAAATACAAATACTGTAATACAGTCATCGTATATATGTTACGTATTGTGTTTCCAATTATGTATTGTACATTTTTTATTATCATTTGATTGATTTCATAAAACAGGAAAAATTTTTTCTTATGCGTCTTTTACATAAGTATTACAATATGTTTCATTTACATAAAGAATCGTTAAATAATAATATCAAACATTCAGTATGTATCATCAAACGTAGTTATTTAATTTGAATATGAAAAGATTGTATAAATAATCATATATTCAGATTCTAGAGTTTTTTATGTGATATTATTTTTGAAAGGGGGTGATAATGTAGTAACATAATGAGTACATATTGAACTTGAGATCTTGCTGATCTTCCATATTACTATGTAACAAAAAATTCGATACGCGGCGTGATTAACAGGAAATTAGTATTTTCAACTTCCTATTAACATTTTCCAATCAGTTATGTAGTAGTAATTACATAGTACATAGCTGGTTAAATAGTAGCATTGTGTAAAGTATTACAATACGATTAATTGGAACTATATCGTAAAATAGTGCAGTTTTATATTTTATACGTGTTAATATTTATTTTATGCTATGCTTTTACGATTTTAATTAATTATATTGCCATATCTTATACAATATTACAAATATCAATACATTGATCTTGTAGCAAATATCTAATGGAATGACATAAAAAATAACTGAAGAAAAACAACTGCAAAGTTATGTGAAACATGTTCTACGCTCTTCTAGTGAAAATAAGATTATAGGAAAAATATAATTGTTGAAGATATTATTTATTCCCATAGAAACAATGCATGTACAATGGATAATACTGAGAAAACATTGCTGTTTTTAGGAGATCTTCGTTAAACATGATTAATTATAGATAATTTATGAGAAGTTTTTTTTTAATTGATTTGTTTTTAATTGATTGTTTCATGTAATGTATTTGTTAAATCAGTATGTATTCCTTTTTTATTTTGATTGCAGTATATCATGTTCATGCAGTACGTACATACATCATACAAACACTGCATATGATTCACATTTCTTTGTTACACTGTACGTTGCCTTTAATAATTGAAACAGTTTTCAGAAGAGCAGCTACGCTTATCATTATTTGAATACATACGAATTTTGATTGCCAGTTACTTCATAGAATATGAATGCAATGAAATACAACATCGTTGTGGTGTAGTCAATACA
This sequence comes from Melipona beecheii, assembly GCA_032399605.1. Classification (NCBI taxonomy): domain Eukaryota; kingdom Metazoa; phylum Arthropoda; class Insecta; order Hymenoptera; family Apidae; genus Melipona; species Melipona beecheii. The sequence continues at coordinate 2,825,475 of JAUCMO010000463.1, forward strand.
TTCACGTATGTATATATAATGTCGTTGAGAATAGGGAGTCCAGCAAAGCTACATCAACGTCAGTCTTTTACCGCGGTTTGCCGTGTACTGAGCTTTTTAGTGTTCTTATGAGTTTTTCCATTTTTATTCAGTGACTTTTGAACAGACTGCGGCTGTGTTTGTATCGTATTCTTCGGCAATTTTAAAAGTCGCACGTTTAGTAACTCGTTTTCAATAGACCCAACTATTGTTTTTAATTATATTTATATTCGACATTTTTTATTTATTTTATTTCTGGATATCAAGTTAATTTCGCGTTTATCCGTAAAAATGTTCTCGCATGAAAAATCGTTTTCAAAATATTTCGTTTTCAAATATTTGTTCATTATCATTTACTTATGAAATCGTGCACGATTTCATAAAATGTAATTGAATTTTTAAACGAATTATTTAAAAATGTCTTTATGATATCAATAGGGAATTTCAAATTATCAAAAGAGTAAAAAGCATTTCAAATAATAATTTGAATAAAAGCGGATTCGTGGGAACTACGGATCAACCATGTCTGCAAAATCGGAATTCAAGACGAAGCAAAATAAGGATGAAATGCAAGATATCACGGTATCATCCTTGCATTTAAAGAAAATAGCTCCTATTAATATCGAATTTAATGATTTGACATATGCGATATCTGGAAAAGGTACGATAATATTAAACATTTCTTTGTTTGAATACAATGCCGGAAGTATTAAAATTTAATTCTATAGTTTGTGATAAATTTTCTTTTGCGTTCTAGTACAATAAAAATAATTAAAATAAATACGTAACTATTTATGATTTTAATTGCGTTTGTCGAAAAATTGCATTTTCCTATTAAATTAAAGGATACACTTCATTTATTTGAATAGATTCCGTAAGCTACTTCCAAATTTGGTTTTCCAATATTAAAACGTTGAAACAATATAAAAAGTTTTAATGTTCATCATTTTATTTAAACTCCGTTTTATAAAATCTGTGTAATACGTACATACATATGACATTACGTACAATTTTAATGTCTCGATAAGAAAAATTGAGCTAAGATAAAATAACTGAATTGAGAAATTCATTTAAAATTACAATTCGAGAGAGAATTATTCTTGCGAAATTACCGAGTAAAGAGATTATACAAAATTCGAATTTAAAACTTTAGTTTTGCTACGAATCTTAGTTTTGGCTTAGTTTTGGCTTAGTTTTGGTTTTAGTTTTGGCGCTGCTATAATTCTGGCTGCCTCATAATTTTTTTTTAGAAACAATTGTAACATAAAGTATTTTGCGCTTGTTTTATTTCATTCAAAGTAATAATTAGACGCTTTCAAATACTAAAAATATACATTTGTTTCGGATTTGATAAAAGAGACCAAAAGCCAAGAACGTTTAGAACAGATTAGATAACAATAAATGTTATCGACGCAAATAACATAATTATTAAAGTTATAATAGTTATGTTTGACATGTAACATTATGTTACAAAAGAAAATAATTCATTGACTTGATAATAAAATTGTAATATTAAGAAGTAGTAGATCATGAATCATTGAAAAAAATGAATATATATTCTTATATATTCTTCCATTATTTGAATCAAGATTGATTACAAAATAATTGACTCGACATGTTAATGTGTACATATTTAATGTGTACAAATATCTAGATGGTAACGTGTTATTTGTTTTAAAAAAACTGCATCAGTTTGTGTGTTATTACATATAATAAGGCATTTTCTTCTTTTATTTCATTCAAATAAATGATAATTAGATGCTTCCAAATATGGAAAAATGTATTCGTGTTAAACGTGATTAGTAAGACCAGTTTTTTAAGCGAAGCATAGTATTATGTATCATAAGATCAAGAATAGAGAATATATAATAAATAATAATAACTTAATAATAAATATTACAAACGATAAATGTTAATATAATTATATAAAGATAATTACCGTTCGTAGTTCATTGATTCAATGAATAATCAATTCAACGTGTTATTTATTTAACTTATGTAAATGTCTAACCTTGTGTTATTTTAGTAAAATTATTCAAAGAGCTGCATAACAAAAATAAGTTTGTGTCATGTTACATACTGCTCGTAAAAATTAGAGGATATTTCAAAATGAATATGAAGCGATAAAAAAAAGAAGCATTTGATTTTTTTTTATTGAACAAAAACATCAGAAAAGCAAACGACAAGTCAAAGAAAGTTATAGAGTTTGCTAGTTTAACAAACGAGGAAGTTTGTTAAAATCTTTTACTTATATGTATAATTATTACTTTTTTTTATCCATCATTATGTACTACATTATTATCATTTTTCAATGATACAAATGAAAATTTTCATCTATAACATATTTCTCGACGCTTTTATCTTCTAACATCATGAAGTAACAAAATAATATTCTATTCATATGTTACAGCCGGAAAACTAATATTAAAAGGAATTTCTGGACAATTCAGGTCTGGAGAATTAACCGCCATATTAGGTTCTTCAGGCGCTGGAAAATCAACTTTGTTAAATATTCTTGCGGGATACAAGTAATATTTCATGTACAATTAATACGTAGTTTAACAGTTAGTATCAGATAGAATTATTACATACGTAGTAACAATTAGTATCAGATTAATAAATGCACTGAGCACAGTGTGCACAGTTTACACATTTTTAGAAAATTATGTATTCTAGTTAGAAGTCAAAATCGTTAAAGCTCACTCACCTCACGATTACAAAGAGCTTCGTTTAAGTCAGAATCTTAACGAATTTAACGTCATCAACTTGATCGTTACTTGTATTTATAGATTTACAATGAAAAATTCTATTTTCATTTTTCAAAATCGGAGTTTATGTTCTCAGAGTGGAGGGCAAGGTCACGGGACAGATAAGCATCAACGGACAGGCAGGAAATGAGAAATATTTAAAAAAAATGTCGAGTTATATAATGCAACAAGATCTCCTTCAACCACGGCTTACAGTACAAGAAGTGATAGAATTTGCTATAGATTTGAAGCTTGGCAAAATCTCCAACAAAGTAAAATTAATCGCTGTAAGCATCTTACGTCTTAAACGGTACAAAGTTTGAGAGAGAAAAAGATATATTTCTTTCGTAAAGTGTATACATGCGTAAGAAATATCAGGAGAAATCTTTTTGGTTAAAAATACGTTTATTGTACGCAATCTTAAATTGTGTTCTTGGAATACCTACTCGTATTGCATGGCGCACAATTTTTTATATTCCCGTCGCGTATACATAACAACATAAACCTGAGACGAGAAACCCAAGCAATTTTATACGGTGTTACTAGTTTCTCGAAAATTCGTTGAAATCTATACATGACTAACATATTGATCCACTGGTGTTCATTGCAGAACATTTATGTGATTTCAGGTAAAAGAAATTCTAAACACTTTGCGATTGTATTACGCAAAAGATACGATTACCGAACATTTGTCAAGTGGAGAAAGAAAAAGAGTTTCGATCGCTTTGGAACTCGTGAGTAATCCTCCAGTAATATTTCTCGATGAACCAACTACGTGAGTCATTTCCTTCGCAAAAAAAATTCTAATTACCAAGTTTAAAAACCAGTTTATAATCTATTTATTCGATTTATAGAGGATTAGATGAAACATCGGCTGCACAATGTATCAAACTTTTAAAATCTTTGGCGCAATTGGGAAGAACGATAGTCTGCTCCATTCATTCTCCAAATTCAAGTATTTTCGCAAAATTCGATCATGTTTATGTTATAGCCGATGGCCATTGTATCTATAGAAATACCGTGCATAATATAGTACCATTTTTTCAACGAATTGGTATCAAATGTCCGAAGCACTACAATCCTGCCGATTTTGGTAAATGAAAAGCTAATTAACTTTAATTGGTAGACTGCAGATCTTCATGCAATTTTATATTTTTATGAACATAGTTTAAAAAACGAGATCTAAACAGAAATTTATTTCTGTTACGAAATATCATCTACTTTACTTTCGATATATTATACATGAAATTATACGTTATACGTTGTATGCATTCTGTTCATTATTGAATTTTCAAATTTCACATAGATACATAAAAATTCGCAGTGTATTAATTGTGTAAATGAATTTTCGTGTCGCGCGAAATTTAAATTGTTATCGTTATAGTAATAGAGATATCTACGGATGAATATGGCCCAGGATGGGTAGATCGAATGGTAAATATTGTAGATACGGAATTTCCTATCATTTCTATCCCTCAGCAAACAAGCTTCCAATTTCAATTCGATGCAAAGAATGGAATGCAAAAGATATGGAATGTGTCCTGGTTCGAACAATTTGTTATTTTATGTAGAAGAATGTTGTTACAATTTCGTAGAAACAAGGTATAAAATAATGAATAATCAGTTTTAACTAAAAGGAAAAAATACGTAACAAATATTTAATTTGTTTTTTCAGAATTATGTATACTTAAAAATAATTTTACACATATGCCTTGGCTTCGTCATTGGTGGTTTATTTTTAAACGTTGGCCGTGACGGATCGAAAACCTTATTCAATTTTGGTTTTTGCTTTGCCTGTTTGATAATTTTTCTCTATATACCTATGTTACCGATATTATTGAACTGTAAGAAAACAATATTTATACGAAACGAATCAATAATATGTGACGTATACTTATTCATTCAAAAAAGTGACTAATGAATAATTATTTCTTAATTAATACGAGTAATTAATAAGTTATTGAGAATTCTTTGAATTGTAAAATATGGAAGAATTCGGTCCAATGTTCGATTACATTTTCAATTGAAATCGATTATCCTTTTTATAAAAATTCATTACCGTTTTCTTCGAGTTCAATCATACTTTCTCAGCTAATTTTAAAATTACAGTTCCTTTGGAAATAAAACTGATTAAGCGTGAATATTTCAACATGTGGTACGACTTGAGTCCCTATTATTGTGCATTTACAATAATCAATATACCCTTTCAAGTAAGAAAGTAATCGATTGAATTAAAGATTAACACTATAATAGCTTTTTGAATCAATTGAGAGAAAAACAAGATCATAATTATAATCAATTATGTATATATCATTACAGATATTACTATCGTTAATATATTTATCGATAGTATATATGATCACAGATCAACCTCCGGAGCTTTTCAGATGTGCAAGATTCTTTACTGTTTGCTTAATATGTGGGTTTATCGCAGAAAGTATAGCGTTAACATTAGCCAGCACATTGAACGTTGTGGTACGTTTTATTGATATCTTTTATTGGTAATGATAATTCTACGCTACTAATAAATTAATTGAGAAATACTTGAAAATACTATTATATTATAGTATATTAGAAAGTATATTTCTGATGATAGTATACTTTTTAGAATGGTATGTTTGTTGGCCCTGCACTTACTGTCCCAATAATGTTGTTCGCTATACAAGGAATAGGTGAAAAATCCATAAGTTTGCCTTTCCATCGCAAATTAATAATGTATTCAAGCTATATTCGATATGGTTTAGAGGGTCTTACAACTAGTTTATACGGTTACAATAGAGAAATGTTATATTGTCCAACCGAAGAAATGTACTGCCCATTTAGATCACCTCGTGAGATTTTATTAATAATGCGTAAGTCTCTTAAAAACACTTAGAAAATCTTGAAATATATTATTCCTTCAAATGTAACGTTTCAATTCTTATTTCAGAGATGGAACATGTGATTTTTTGGGTTGACATTGTTGCCTTAATAATTATCCTTATCTGTTTACGGATTCTCTTTTATTATTTGCTTAAACAACGACTTACACCGAACAAAACGTTCCAAACACTTGCTCTCATTGGAAGGATAATAAAAGATCATTTTAACATCGGCAAATAAAACCTAGTCTTATTTTATAAAAGGGATATATGATAAATAATATTTAAATTATTATAAAGTCTTAATTTAATAAGACCTTAAACTTGAACATAAGTAAATTTTTATTTTTAATTTTTAAATAAATAATTTTAGATATTTTGTCTTTTCTATCTAATATGTATATTAGACATGTATAGGTATATGTATGAAATAAAACTTAAAAAAATTTAAAGTGTTAGAGAGTGTTAGTATTACAAGTTTAAAAATTATTTGTTATTACGATAAATGATTTGACACTTGTCGAATGTTGCAGATCTGTTAAAAAATATGACCGTGAAATTGAACTTAAACATGATTATCTAGGTCAAACTTTTTTTGAAACAATATCCTATTCGTTACAAAGACAAAAAGTCTAAATCCCAAAGCCAAATAATTCGTCCGAGACTCTTCGAAAATCGTATTGAAATTTTATTGATTGTTAAACTGATTTTATTTACGTTCTAAAGTTAAATATAAAATGACATTAATGTTAGTATCTACATATTTGTAAACATATATATAATAATTATCATTTCAATTTAAACTAGTTTTAAATGTTAACTGTTTAAATGTCAGGTATAAATTAAATCAGGCATGTCCGGCTAGGTTGCAAAAAAATGCGACTAGTAAAGTGAATAATTAACAAGTAAAAAAATATGGCTTGTGATATTATCTACAATGACGCTTGCACACATGTTGATAATGAAGCAACTCTGACTAACTAACTCTATGTCGTAACTATTACTAACTCTATGTTGCAACTAAGTATAATGTTTATGCAAATGTATGTTTATAAAAAAAAGATAAAAATGTCGGTAGAAATTTATCAATGTATATCCTTGGCATATTAATGTTTGAAAGCATATACCATATATATAATAAATATTCTATACGATACTATAGTATTCTATACTGTATAATAAATCTTCTTGTGATCTAATGGACGCTCTGCTCCTCATGCCGAGGATTTAATGTAGCAATCACTAAATCACTAAATTTGTGATTGAACTGTTGATGTAATCGTTGAAAATCACTACTGTTTATGAACTTTTTCTATTATGATCTTCCATTAATTCTTGCCATTTGTCGATATTTCGCATGCCAAGGAATAATTCTTATCAATTTTACCAATGGTATATTATGTAATATTTTACCAATAGTATATTATGTCAAATCAGAATGTATCATTATCATGTTATTATTATTTGTAACATGTTATCACAATATTGCAAATAAAATCAATAATAAGGAATAATGAAAATTCAACATCATTTTGCGAGAAGGCAATTCATGGATTCGTTGAAAATTTTCATCTTTGCGACAAGATAGAATACAATATGCAATAAAAAGAATTTGTAAAACATGCTGAAAATTAACTTTTTTTAACAAGTCACTATAGATCCAAAGGTGTAAAATCATCTACTAATTTTTAAATAGTATAATTACAATATTTTGTTTATATTTCATACATTATCGGATACATTTGATATATAAAAGCATACTATGAACTCGATTAATAAACCATTCTTCATTAGTGAATCAGTAATGATAAATAATAAGTAGTGATAAATAGATGATAATTATGTTATTACACTTCAAGTACATGCATAATTCTCTGATTCATATTCACATCGAGTTATGAAACAAATGTGTTGCACAATTGTAACATTAACATTTAAGCTGAATTATAAGGAATTGAAGCGTAATTTCGAAGAAAAGCCTTTCTCAAAATATTTTTTTTTCGAAAATTACATTTTTGTAATTCATATTTTACAATTATCAATTTATAAATGTAATTACTTCTAAATTACTAATGTTCAATTATTTACGTAAATACAAAAATATTTTTGTATTTAGAAAAAGAATGTATGTCAAGAAATGCTTTTCAATTCATGGAGCGTATTTAATTTAAAGTGGACAAACGCACTGAAAAGTATTGGATAAACATTTTTAAATTTAGGATTTAATCATATAAAATGATAAAATGATAATAATAAATCTAATAATTTTTATACACGAAATTCCATGAACATTTTTTGTACAAATTAAAAATGAAAACAGGAAATACTTTCCGCAGATTTCTTGTTGGAACTTGTTACATTGAAAAGAGTTAAAATTTAGGTTTAAATTAAATTAAAAGTTTTATTGTCGTTCCTACATAAAAATAATGCTGTAAAATGATACAAAATTATTAAAAATTAAATTCTAATATAAAAATGATTTTGCAAATATTTCCTTCATCATAAATATTTAATTTGACATCAATTTAAAGTTAAAAATGGTATCTTTCTCTCATATTTGTTTTCCATCAAAATTATTTTTTATCAAAAGTAAAACAATCGTTGTTTTCGGTGTCGTTTTCCATATTAAAATTGTAGTTTGGACAATAACAATTTTGTTAGATTTCAGTGTCGCGATTTTATAAATAAAAGAAATTTTCAATTTTGAATTTCTTGAAATTCGGCAAATATTGGGTTGTCCGGAAAGTTCGTGCCGATTTTTGGTAGCGTAAGGAGTCTGAATATATACAGGTCTGAATATATCAGAACGATTGAAAACAAATGACACTCGTGCATATTGTAAAAGACGGTACTTCAGGCATATTTGAAAAAAATTTGGTTACGATACGTTAATTTTTGTCAGTTTTATACGCCTTTGAATATGGAAGAAAACAAAGTGCATTTTAGGCATTTAATGCTTTTCTTTTACCGGAAAGGCAAAAATGCCACACAAGCGGCAAACAAGATATGCGCTGTTTATGGCGAAGGTGTTCTGTAGCTGAAAGAACTGTGCGAAAGTGGTTTGCTAGGTTTAAAGCTGGTGATTTCAACCTTAAAGATCAAGAACGCTCGGGTAGACCCTCCACCACAGATGAAGATCAGATTAAAACACTAATCGAGAATGACCCACGCTATGCGATACGTAAATTAGCAGAAATGTTAAATATGTCAAAATCCATCATCCACGAGCATTTTGTGAAGCTTGACTACATAAACCGTTTTGATGTATGGGTTCTCCACGATTTAACGGAGAAAAATCGGATGGATCGCATTTCCATTTGCGACTCGCTCTATAAACGCAACGAGGAGACACCATTTTTGAAGCAAGTAGTGACGGGGGATGAAAAATGGATCATTTATAATAATGTTAAGCGAAAAAGGTCTTGGGGAAAGCGGAATAAACCACCTTTAGCCACCCCAAAAGCCGGTCTTCATCCAAAGAAGACCGGCTTCATGCTCTGTGTCTGGTGGGATTGGAAAGGGATCCTGTATTATGAGCTTTTACCACACAACGAGACGATAAATTCAGAGAAGTATTGTTCCCAATTAGACGAATTAAAGACAGCAATTGAACAAAAACGTCCAGAAATAGCGAATCGGAAGGGCGTCATGTTTCATTAATTTTCTGCGTTACAATTTTCCTTCAAAATCGGCACGAACTTTCCGGACAATCCAATACACTCTTCTTCCAGATTAAAGTCCATTTGTACTACTACTAGTCGTGCACAAACCGAATAAATCGTCAAAGCACTGATAATGCTTTATCATTAATATACAAAGCCAGTGAGCGAATGCACTTTGCTCGACTGCACCATTATTTAAAAAAACTTAACTCTGTAACTATGCTAACGAGTCGTGCACGTGTCTCATGCTTTATGATTTATTAGCAACGAATTTTTAAAGAATTCGTTCGGTTCTTATCCAGCTGTTAGACAGTGAAAATTAAATACAAAATTTTGATTCACTAATTGATTCTATAGAAGGAACTATCTTTCTATTTTACAATTGATTTAAATTGGATGAATGCTGCATCTTCTTTTTTTCGTTTCCTTTTTGCAAAAATGCAATGGCTATTATAGCTTCGGTTGAAAATGAAAAATATGATATGTTGAATGCTTAACTTCTTTTGTTACAATGATCAATATTCATTATGATTAAAATTATACACACCAGCGAATAAAGCAATAATGAAACATTATCGATATGTACATATTTCGATATCTTCTGCTTACTCGTATTCGGATTGTCGATCGTATAAATGGATCTTAACGCTTCAATTAGGTTTGAATCAAATTGAAATTTTCAAACTCTCAATTGCAATTATTAAATAATATTAGTAATGATTTTTACTAGCACACTTTTAGTTAGAATATCAAACAGCAAACAGCGATATGTTTGTAATATCAGCACTAAGGATAGTTTAAATTTAGTCATTGATATCAGCATTGTACACTTGTCGAGTCAAACGACAGAGATATATCGTTGAAGAATTAAATAATAATAATACTATATAATACTATAGCAATAACGCGTTATAAATATCAAAATATTCTAGTATTAAGTTTGATCTATGAAAAAACATGCAATTAATGTTGTATGAGTATAAAAGAGTTTTATATTCTGTTATGAATAAACGAGTAAATTTGAAGAGAAATACCAAGAAAAGAAAAAATCATTTTTATCTATTGATTGTTATCTGATACAAAGATTTTATCTAAATGTAAAATTTTAATTTTTAATTCTTATAATTTATCTAAATTTAAAATATTTTTTTCAAAAATGTAAAAAAGGACAGAAGAGGCAAAGCAAGAAAAAGATACATATATAGAGAACTAGATAGAATTATTTACTATGTGACTTCTAATAGAACAATAACCTCTAAAAAGAAATTGTAATTGGAATAAGTATTAGATTCATTAAACTTTGTGTTATTTTTCTTTGTAAATTCTCTATTGAGATTCTTTATAAGCTATAGTAAACAAAACACACTAAGAAACCATTTTTATATTGATTAGATAAGTAAATAAATTATAGCAAATCATTTAAAAAAAAAGAAAAGAAAAATAAAGGCAATTAACTTTTACATTTTTGACATAAGAAATATGATATAGTAAAAGTTAAATATTTGTTATGTTTTATCTATATATCTATATGTACATCTTATTAAGTTAAATATTATGTTTATTTTATTATCATATATCTCGTTTGTGATAAAAGCACAGATGAAAAGTAATTACCGATATCAAAGTACTTGATAAATGTTCAAGTACTTTATTTTTACAAAAATTTAGTTTAGATATCTAAGAAACTGTCTGTTACTTAAATAGAAATGGTAGGGTAAGATTTATAAAAGGTACTTACATCAGAGAGATTTGTGTCAATTTGTAGTCACTGAATTTTAGATTCAGTATTCCTTCGTTTACTAAGAACTAATATTGTAAATATGTTTAATTGCAAAATAATTATTAATATTTTATGTTTAATTTTTATTGTTAAAGCAAGTAGGTGAGTAAAGAATATTTCTTTTTTATATTTAATCATTTATTATTTATAATACAATATATTTCTGAGCATTCTTTGTAAATAAAAGATTGTTTTCATAGTGATGAAGGCTACAGAGGCTCAAACAATTTCGATGTTTTAATTTTTACTCAAAGATGGCCTCAAACTGTTTGTTATACATGGAAAGCAAGTTCACCATCGCACACATGTTCGCTACCAAAAAAACATGATGAGTGGACAGTCCATGGTATTTGGCCTTCTCAATATCATAAAGTGGGCCCACAATTTTGTAATAAATCAATGCCATTTAAGCCACACGATTTGGAGTCATTAAAAGAAGAATTACAAGAAAAATGGATAGATGTAGAATATGGGAGGACATCGTATTCTCTTTGGGAACACGAATGGAACAAACATGGTACTTGTGCGGTGGTTCTGAAGCAATTAAACAGTGAGGTCAAATATTTCGCTGAAGGTTTGAATTTACTGGCAAAGTATGATATGAAGAACGTGTTAGCAAAAGTCAATATCGTACCTGGGAAAAAATATAGCACAAAAGCTATTTTGAATGCTATGAGACAAGTATTAGGTAAACGAGGCGCTGTAATCTGCAGAGAAAACAAGGTAGAAACTTATTGTATAATATTGTATAACACATTTTACAGTATTTTACAGTTGAATTTAATATAAAAATTATTTTAGAACACTGGAGAATCATATATATTGGAAATACGAATATGTTTTAATAAGATGTTACAATTGATTAACTGCGATGGAATTTCTGAATATCCCACAAACTGTGATGCCTCTAAACTCATAGTATATCCTAGTACAGTACCACGATATAATGTAATACAAGTATAGTTATAATATAAATTAAGTTATATAAAGTGTATGGAAAATTATATGATATATATAATTATATAAAATATATAATACAGTATACAAATCGATATATTCATATATATATATATATATATTTTGTATCTCTAAAGGAATTAAAAATTTAAAACAATCATATTTCCAAATGTATATATTTTTTTATCCTTGTTAATTATAAATAGAGAATGTTTTAGGAATAAAAGATGACAAAATGCTGGTTTCTTGTAAACAATCTGTAAAATATTTTACAATAGCTGAAAAATCATATTGTTGACTGCGTGGCAAATAGTATCTCATATTTAACATGATTATTCCACTTTCTTCTGAACAATTAAAACTGCAGATGGTGTTAGGCCTAGGAGAACAATCATAATAATTAATATCAAGATACATTATATCTTTATTTTTAAATTAAAAACTATAATACCACACATTATAGATTATCAACATACCTAAAGCGTTAAGAGGAGCTTCATAATCTTCTTCCATGAAAATTTTCTTTGGAAAATTTGTCATTAAATTAAACGGGCCAGGTGCATCTGTCCTATTAATTTCTATAAACAATCGCACAGCAGACAACTTTTCTTTACTTCCAAAGCTTTGTGTTAATGTTTGTCCATTAGTAAGCCTAATCTAAAATATTATTTTCATTAAATATAATGACATTTAAATATTAAAATTAAAAATATATATTCATAAATATGTAAGTTATTACTTGTAATTTTGTATCATTATATTCTTTTCGATAAGTACTAGTAGAGGATGATGATGTAGAAGGAGATGCTGCTAATGCTTTTTCAGCATCAGCTTTGGCACGCCTGGCAGCTTTATCAGCTTCAATTTGTTCTTTAACCCTTTGCCGTGCTAATTTTTCTTCTTCTTTTTCACGTTTCCTTTCATCCAACAACTTTTTCATTTTTAGCTCCTCTAATCTATGATGTATACATATGACAAATAAATAGATATTACGAACATATACACATGTACAAATAAATAAATAAAATACATATATTATAAGCAACCGCCTTATTACAATGTTACAAATAAATATTGTATGAAATAGAGTACAAACGATACATTATATTTATCTAATGTCACAGTTCTGTATCTTTAATAACTGGTTATAATAAAATATGATATGAGAAAAGATAATTACCAAATATTTTTAAAGCTTCATTTCAAAATGTTGTTCTTGTGCTAGAATAAAAGCTACTTATTTCATACATACAATATTTGTTATAACTTTGAAACAAGGCATTCTGTCAAATTTTATACAATATTTTTTTCTTTATTTTATGTGTATATTAAACTCTCACAATTTGGCTATTTAAATTCAGAACATTTTGTGTGTATATACATGTACTTTCAGATAAGTATATATACTATATACTATATATATGAAAAAAAATATAACTTACTTTCTTCTAGCTTGAGCCATTTCTTTTCCCGACTTTATTCTATTTTTTTCTCTTTCTTGTGCATCTCTCTTTTCTTGCTCCTCTCGTTCTTTGTTTTTCTGTTTTAATTTTTCTGTTAATATCCGTAATTGCTCCTTCTTTTCCTCCTCTGTAAGAGGCTTTTTCTCTTCCGTGCTTTCGGAGAATCTATCGTGCCCAGATTTTGTTGCATGGAATTCAACTTCTAAATTAGATTTAAACAATTTTCCACAGCTATCGAATATAAAATAAACGTAAATACTCTATTGATGTATTAACCTGTGTAGAACATTAGTAAATATTTACATATCACACTTCATAGATTTAGCAACTTCGGTAGTGGAAACCTGACCACTAGTATCGGCAATGTCTTGTTGGTCTGATGTGTCAGGATTAGACATCGGAGCACTTTCAGTAGTTGGTGGTTCAGATGATGGTTCAGCATCATTTGAATGAGCCAAGAGCCTAAAATAAAAATTAAGGTTCGTCATCGGACGATGAGAATGATGGCACAGCCTTTCTCGTACCATTCCATTGCCGGAACAACCCCTTTGTTTCCCGTAATTTCTAAAGCTTTTTCTCTACAACAAAATATACATTGAGATAATAAAGGTTACATACTAATCGGAGAATTAATTAATAAACTTACGCTTTAGATATGCTGAAACCCATATCGATTAACATGTTTATATCACTCGACGACATTTTCCTTTATATTTTCGATACTATTAACAAATATTTTTCCACAAGAAAAATAATCCACAAACGATCAAAAACTTAACGTCACGTTCAACCGACGCGCTACCTATACGAATTTGTATATTGTGAAAGCATTAACTAAGAATAGGATAGATACGTGAATCTCGAAACAAATTCCACATGTAATTTTTAAAAAATTAAATATTATTCGAGCAAGTCCTTCGATTTATTGAGTATTGATTAATGAACATCTTTACTTGTAGATTATAGATATAGATACATACATTTACATAGGTTAAATGGAATATAGGAAGGAAGCTGAGAATCAGGAAGAAGCAATTCTAAAAGTAAGTAAATCAATTCTCTTGACTAGCTTTTTCTTTTATGTATGAAAGTTTAATTATGTACTTCGATAGACATCGAAACACCATTTTAAACAAATTAAAACCAGAGATGGTTAATTAAGATGGTCCACTCTTTCAATCTGTTAATTTTTTCTACTCAGCAAGTGGGAGGTCGATGCAGTGGAGGGGATAACGTTAGTGATCAAGAAAGTAGTCACAACCTCGACTGGGACTAAAGTATTAGTCAAGAACGCAACAGTGAGCGAGGATAACAAAAACGATTAATTTTTACATCTCACCGCCACGTGGCGGTGACTCTTCAAAAATAAATGGAATAAATTTTCAATTGTAAAACGACATAATTAAAACATTTGTGACACCATTCTTATAATTAAATTTTTAGCTCTCCTAGTAATCTAATTTAGTAGCACAACGCACTAATTAGTATTTTACGAAATATTAGCATAGACGAGGAATACTTTGTGGAAGGAATACGAAAACGAATTTCTGGCTGAAAATTCGGATTTTGTATCAAGAGAACACGATACTCGAAGAGGTGGCATGACAAATCCCACCGTTGAGCAGTTCTGACAGATTTTTCGAAAAATATTGACGCTGGAATATATCGTGAATGAGCAAGAATTTCCGGCTGAAAATTCGGATTTTGTATTAAGAGAACATGATACTCGAGGAAGTGGCGCGAATTGTTTTTAAGAATAAAATATCTCTTCATTTTATCATAATCTATTTTTTAAACATTAGGAATAGGAGGATACAAATAACCATAGAGGTTAAGCAACTATTTATAGTATTGGAAATACGAGGACATCTTAAAAATTACAGAGAATTTGGAAGACTTTTTTTTGCATAATTTTTTGCTAAATAACTATTTATTATGCATCCAGACATTAAAATAATGATAGTAATCATTGTTATAATTATTGTATATTTAACGCAATTATTTCCATTTTTTGTCCTAGATAGCGAGTAAATAAAAGTTAAAAAATAAAGTAAAATGTGATTTTAATCGAATCTTCTTTCATCTTTGTATCAAAGATAAATTTTGAAATTTTTACTTATTTACATCCAATCACTAGAGTTCCTTTCTTTTCATTTCCATAATTTTGAGTAAAGGTATAAGAATTTAATTCAGTTAACAAAATATAATTGTCAGATAATATCTTGACAGTAATCTGATATTTTTTTATGTATGTAATATGTCTTTGTTGCAGATCTTTTTATTTAAATTATAATACTAATCCAATATATAAGTTTTCAGATACATTAACTTACAGAGGGTATTAGTTACAGAAAGTATTCAGAGATATAGACACTAAGGGTTTAAAAAGATGGAATATAAATTAAAGAAAATGACTTAAGTGGGAAAAATTGTTACATCAATATGATGTTTCATCCAACTGTAAATAATAGTTATATTTTACAAATTTTACCAACCTTTTTCAGTTTCTTAGATTTGTTTCAGGTACAAATTATAGAAACTATTGAAAAAACTTCGCGGTTATTGACAACATCGTAATGGGTTTCAAAAATCATATTCCTGGTATTCACTACTTGACGAATTTCTATCGTTTTACTTGATGCAGTTTCCCAATTCATTGTTGTTTAAACGTAAAGTGCGCTAAAAAACCAGTGATTATGTCGGTATTTCAGATCGCCGGCCAAGAAAACTCATAAGGTGTAGGTCTATTCATATACCTCGTCTGTGACATAGTCTATCGCTATTAGCAGTTATTCATTGTTTGTTATAATTATGATTGATTTACAGATTGAATGAACAATTGTTCGTACTTGCCAGACAAATTTTTTTCAAGAGCTCAAGCAAAGATTCAGATTTAGAGACACAGAACTACATTTAATGTATTCACATCTATTCTGTATTTAATCAATGATTGAACTATACACTATTATACTGAATCGATAACGTTGCATGTGACATAAAAATGGTAAAAGAGTTAGGTGACTCACGAAACGTAAAGCATAATAAAGTATAGAATATCTATTTTATACTACATCTGTGGTAAATCAACTGATGGAATTATTCACCGGAAATTAAGTTTTAAAAATATAATCATCATGTTTGAACACAGCAGCTTTTTATTTACAGAATTCCGAGAAATGTAAGGAACATGTTTATAGTACAAAAGGTCTAGAATTTTTAAAGGATATCGTAAAGTGAAGAGTAATGATGTTTTATTTTCATTCTAAATATTGTTTACAATTAACAAAAACATGTAAAATGTTATACTTGTCACAGAAGATCACTGAAAATTTAATACACACTTAGGAAAAAGAAAACAAAATACAAAGTCAGTCATAACAATTGATACTTATCTTAAGCAATAATACAATTTACCATTACATTAGCTAAATAAAAAAAAAATATTATTCAGTAATCAAATAAT
This sequence comes from Melipona beecheii, assembly GCA_032399605.1. Classification (NCBI taxonomy): domain Eukaryota; kingdom Metazoa; phylum Arthropoda; class Insecta; order Hymenoptera; family Apidae; genus Melipona; species Melipona beecheii. The sequence goes on from JAUCMO010000463.1 coordinate 2,842,426, forward strand.
AGATTGTACTGTTAACTAAGACAATTTTACAATGTTGGTGAAACAATGATTGTAATTTGGTAGGTTTCAAAGATTTTGAGTTTTCATAATGGCTCAAGAAACAAAGATATAGCCCTAAAGTACTGTTAAGTTAGAAAGGTTATTCTAGTGATTATTAATATTCCTGGGATGTTTTATCTCCCTTCCCAGATCCGCCAGTACCAGTTTTCTTCGGCAGAAGTACAGCTTGAATATTAGGCAGGACACCACCTTGAGCAATTGTTACACCTGAGAGCAATTTATTTAATTCTTCGTCATTACGAATAGCTAGTTGTAAGTGACGTGGGATTATCCTGAAATAAAAAGAGTAGTGTGTATATCTAGCAATTTGTAAGTACTCAAAGATGTTGTTTGATCATAACTATGGACAAAAATATTTGTAAGGATATACACATGATGCAATGTAAATTTGATAGACTGATAAACAATCTATAACAATAGTTCAATTACACTTTAAAATTTTACCAAGACAGCAATACAAGGATAAAGTAACAACTCTAAAAATTGATTTTTTATGCTACATAAAATTGGATGTTACATTCAAATTCAATAAAATAATTGTGTATCAATTTGTTTAACTAAATGAATTGTACAAAGTAGTGTGTACACAGAATAAATGAAAAAGATATATTTTTATAATTACGAAAAAAAGGAAGTTAACGGATAAATAGATAGATAAATAGGCAGGGAGGTAACGGAGAGGGGAGAGAGAGAGGAAAGAGGGAGGAAAGGCTACACCAACCTCGTCTTCTTGTTGTCTCTTGCAGCGTTCCCGGCTAACTCGAGTACCTCAGCTGCCAAATATTCCATCACAGCAGCCAAGTAAACAGGTGCTCCAGCACCAACTCGTTCCGCGTAATTTCCTTTTCTTAAAAGACGATGGATTCTCCCGACAGGGAACTGCAGCCCTGCCCTACTACTGCGGGTCTTCGCCTTTCCCTTAGCCTTTCCTGAAACAACGCACGCAAACGTCTCCCAATAATCCATAGCATACCCAGGCGAAATAGACACGATACTTACCACCTTTGCCACGTCCTGACATCTTTCACAGTATTTCCTTTAAAATTCTCTTTAAACACGAGCAACGACCGATGCCTCTCCTCGGACTACCGAACAGCGAATGAACGTCCACCTTGCTCGACGACGGTTATGCGTATGTACGTCAGATATTTTGGCGGCGACAGTTAGGTCGGTGCTGGTTTGCGCGGGAATCTCGTTTCTGCCGCAACCAGCTTGTGGCGCCGCCAGCTTTCCATTAAAATCCCTAGATATGAAACGGAAAAGATTATTTTAATATCTCTCTCACGTTTGTGACTCTCGAGATACAAGCGTAATTATACATACATTGAGAGAGTATGGTTTCTTCTTTTTTTGTCATTAATACGACTAATTTAACGACACTTTTGCTGGCTTTTGTTTCTTCAGATTTGTCGTTCTATCGTGACTATTTGACGTTATGCGGCGAATTACACAGCGCAAAATACGCGCGTCTCGACATAGAGGGCAGTATCGACGAAAACTGTGCGAAAGATAATACGAACTACGATTAATATTTCGAAAATTATTGCAACATCTCGTACTCCGTGCGATGAAGATCCAAAATCCGGACAATTGCAACTAATTATTTATCGATGGTAAGTAGATTTCTTCGTGTCCTATGTGAAAGGGGGAGGAATAAAGAACAAAGATCAAAACATTCATATTTTCAACAATTTACTCCTAGGCTCTCGTTTTGGCCAGATCAGAGACCAACAAATATTTTGTGGTCTTATTTTGTTATACAATACATAAAAATAATGATATTTACAAATGTAGGATAACGTTAGGCACTCAATGAACAAAACGATGAAATTATAAATGGATTTCATATTATACATACTGGAGGTATTACGATGAATAGTTGAACAATATACTCGGAGAGTAGAGTGAGATACAAGTACTAGGATATTAAAATTAGTATAATATAGCATTGATTTAGTTGAATGTAAGAAAAAAAAAGTTTGCTTTTCTTTTCAATTTTTTTTTTTCTTTTTGCAACAGAATGAATTTTATTCGCTTTTCAATATTGTTTACGATCCGATTACTATTCGAACGTGGAATGTTGGAGATTGGGTAACAAGCATATTTTTATCTGGAATGTGCTCGCGCGGATGTCTCATGTTTTAAATTAAAACAATTTAAATTAAGTCACTTTACCTACGTAAGTACCTCACTGCTGTTGTTACATTAATTTCTCTTGTATTCACTGGCCTTTGCGTTCATTATTGTGAACAATGGACATCGAAAGGAAAGAACCATCACTCTTCCGATTTCGTGGAATCAGACGTGATTTTCCTGCATTCTACGAATGTCCGTAGACTAGAGTTGCTTCTATCTCGAAACATTTTTTTAAGTTAAAAGTAATTGTTACGGTCCTACAGCTTCGACGTTTTCTTTTCTTTTTTTTCGCATCCAGATTTATTGTAATCGCAGTCTGTGGTTCATAGTTTGAACGTGTTTGAAAATTTTCGTTAACACAGAGCTCGCATACACTATCCCCATTTACGACGCAAAATGAAAAAGAAAGTCACAGTCTATATATTGGAGAATAAGTTTTTTTTTTCGATTATCATTGAACCGATTCGATGAACGTCGCGATTAGATGTCCCCTTTCTTTTACACCAGGTAATATCAACGATCGACTCATATACAAATTGTGACATATCATATTGTTTCAAGTTATTATCTGACATAGAGTCCACATTACGCAGAATAAAATAAGTTATACGATTTGTCTATTTTTCATTAAAATATTATGATACAAATTACAATTATTTATAGTTTAGGGTCTAAGAGCCGTTAGTTGAAATTATAAAATCTTTATTATAATCTCACTTTAGTGATCAACTAAGAAGTGCGTGTATATTTGTAGGTGTAATTTTGTTTTATACAATCGTTCTTACACTTGTTTCATATCGTGTAGGTGTGTACGTGTATGTGTGTTTGTTGATATGACGATCATCATTTATGGAATATAAAGATGTGATTGACGATCGTCGTTTAACGTACCTTCAATTATTATTGCTGTTGAACTTTTATACTCTGTGTATAGCATCGTCGCGTGGTACATTTAGTCGCAAAAAAATACGAAAGGCTGTTGCTGTACATTTGGTCAATAAAACATATTTCATCGAACCTTTTGTCGCTTGCCTAAATATATCGTAAGATTTTATATATTTGGTACTGTATGCTAACGACCCTTAACCCTTCGATAATATCACAGATGAGTGAGTTTCCGTGTTGTGCATTACGCATCGCTACCTAAGGTTCCTAACAAGTGCATTAATCCTTTCAATCTTTTCACTGAGCATTCGTCTCTCTGAATCAAGAGCCGTTCTCGCGGACAGCAGTTCGTATATCCTTCGCTCCAAGTGAATAGTTTCAGAACGTAAGTTGTTCGACTGTGCTACCAATTTTGATGTTTCGCTCGTCAAAATTTTCTTCTCCAATGCTCTCTCTGAAACGAAAGAGATAAGATGGGAAATGAAATGAAGAAAACGACACGACCAACGTCAGTTGATGAAGCAAAATGGAACTATCCTGTCGTACCTTTGGAATATTCACTGTAAGCTAGCACGATGTCCTCGATGCCGGTCCACTTGGGTCTTTCGTTCTTCCTACCGACGTGATCGTCTACATTCTCATCCACGATCTTGATATCCACGATCTTGCAGTGTTGCTTCACCCCATTTTCACCGGGCATAGGCAAAGCAGGATAACCCATCGAGACGATGTTTGGAACCAAAGGTGGTAGAGGCGGTGGTCGTTCTGGAACCTGCTTTACTTTCACTCTGTCTAGAAGTCTCATCTTTTGCGGCGGCTTCGGTAACGTTGGTGGATTTTTCGAATACGCCTTGGCAATTCTTTCGCAATACGCGGTCACAGAGTTCGAACTTCTCCGTTTTTTACGATCTTGCAGAACGTACTGCCACGTTATCTCTGCCTCTGTAATAATTGTTTTTTTAATGTTCATTCTCAATCGTAATAATTCGAAGATTTATAACGTTAATTTATAACAACAACTATCGACAGCCAAGAAGAAACAAAAGGGAACATCTGTCTCGCCGATACTTGCCATCTCTTCTGTTCGGAGGCATCACATCGAGGCCTATGGTCCTGAGAAAACCAACTTTCGGTTCAAAATCTGGCGCGTGGAGCATTACATCCGGATGTTCCTGCGGTATTGGTAATACTGACTCGACCATTTGTTCCGTCTCCAAAGGTACTTCCGGTGGATCTGGATTTAACCTGTACCTCTTCTCCACTTTACAGAGTTCTATTTCTATAGTAAGAAGGAAAAGAAAGCGATTCACGAGCGTTAACACCGTGGACGTAGTGGACGAAAAACAAACAGCAAGAAACCTTATTACTCGTACTTACCATTCCTCATACTTAAAGTAGTTAGACCGAACATGGCGAGGAATGCAAGTTTCTTCTCGGAATACTGTAACTTGGCTGGTGGACCTTTGATAATCCAGAGATCCACGTCCTTCGTTTCTTCTTCACCTTCCGAATCGGAACTACACGCGAGGCCTGTATTATTTCTTTCCCGTTTTCTCTTCCTTCTCCTCTCGGCTAGATCTAACGAGGACGTTAACTCCTTCGGCTTCTCAGGTACAAGAAAAGACTTTTCGCTCGTAACATCCTGTTTGACTAAAGCTTTGCTCAGGTCAGGCACATTTAATACCGCTGGTTCGCACTTCACGGAAATCTCAGTCAAATTATTGCACTTGTCGGTGAAACAAAATGCGGTTTTCAACTCGTTCGAGAAATTCAACAGTTTCTCTTGGTATTTTGGTATCTGCAGGAGAACATTAGAAACGTTCTGACAGGTACGCAAAACTTCCTCAGACTTGATGCTCTGCATCAGCTGAGTCGTATCTATAGGCTTCTGTGCGATGTCGTTTATGCTGAACTTAAAATTCGGTTGAAACGATAATGTGGACAAAACGCTGTTCTGATCGTTCTGTATCTTAGACTCTACTTCAGGTTTAATCTCCTTCTCCGCGAGATTAAAGTTTATAGGTTGAAAAGTGGGTGGTGGTAGTGGCGGTGGTTGTTGGTGTTGTTGGTGTTGTTGGTGTTGTTGTTGTTGTTGTTGTTGTTGTGGCGGGCCCTTTCCTTGTTGTTCGTAAGTCAAATGGGGCGTCCACGGCTTTTCCTGATGCGAATTCTTTCCCAAATGATTCAATTGATTCGCTATCGGTTGCTGTTTCGCGTGATTTTCCATCTTCTCGTTGCACGAATTAACTTTGCTCTCCTTCATCGGTATATCCGCGCTGTTCTTGTGATACGAATTCGTATGATTCGTCATCTTGTTCCCATGACCAGGGCCAACGTTGTCACCGTTGTAATTTACGTTTCCTGCCGTTTTGTCGGCGGATATGCAATTAACGACGTTCGACGACATGGAGGGTGACGCCGACGCCGACGACGACGATGACGACGACGGGGACGACGATGACGGCGGTGACGACGATGACGACGACGACGACGACGACGATGACGACGACAACGACGACGACGACGACAACGAACAAGGGATTTCGTTTCGTTGAGTTACGGTCGCTGTCACCGTCGCCGTTGAATTGCTCTCGTTGACGTGATGCGCGCCGCTTTGCTGTTTCGTACAGTTAGAATTGGTCGTAACTACCGCGCCGCTGCTGTTACCCGTGCTGCCACCGCTGCCAGTAGCTAGCGTCGGTACGTTCACTTTCGCTTGCGAGTGATGTTGATGAGGAGACGAAGAAGAGAAATGCGGCGGCGGTTTGTACAAACTAGCTACATGCGAGACAGGTATATGCGGATGATGAAATTGTTGTGGCGGATAAGGAATCGGGTGTGACAACGATTGTTGAATGTTCGTGCTCTTCGTGTTATCCGCAATGGAATTCTCCGCTATTATCTGTCCGGCGATCGTGTGCGACGTTGTCGTTACAGCGGCCGCCAATTTTACCGGCGATTCCTGATAAGAAATTTGATTAGTTATAATATGGTTGTGACTGTTCACGACGGGTCTTGGTTGAGGCTTCGACGAAGAGCGAAAGGAATCCTCGAACGGTCTAACGAAAGCCGGTTGCTGGGTGGTCGCCGACGTGTTCGTTGTGGTAACGATGGTGATCATCGTGCTGCTGGTGCTCGTGCTCGAAGCGTTCGTCGTCGTACTTATCGCGACCGTAGCGGCGTCTTTACCTCTCGAACTATGAATACCGTGGGGCAACGGTGGCGATTTGTGAGTCAAGGTGGTGGTCATATGATTGACGCTACTCATAATCGAAGGGATCGTGTTAGCTGTCGTTAGAGTGTGTGTCCCGTGCGTTGTCACAGTGCCGCCACTGCTCGACAAACTATTGCTCGTCATTGTACCAGCCGCGCTGCTACTACGTTGCTGATGTTGCGACGGTGTGGACGATGTTACCGGCGACGGCGCTTGCGACGATTGTTGCACCTGTTGTTGTTGTTGTTGTTGTTGTTGTTGTTGTTGGTATATAGAAGTTGTGACCGTAGTTGTCGCGCTGCTCATTATCGTAGCTGTATGCTGACTAGAATGAATAGTAGTCGAGGATACGGAGGGCAAATGGAGAGAAGGTATAGAAATGATGGGCGCCAAGGGCATAGTTAGGGATGGAGGTGGCGGCGGTGGCGGTGGTCCAATTACCGCTGGCGTTAAGGACGAGATAGAGGGTATAGGAGAAATAGACGGCGCGCCACCGATAGACGCGGAACTTATAGCTGGCGGAGGTCCAAGGTTCAGAGGGGGTAGAGTAGAAGTCAAAGGAGGCGGCATAGCCGCGGAGCTGACGGAACAGATAGTTGCTGAACCCAGGGACGATGGTGGTCCAATGGGAGCCGTTGGATTCGGAAACGTTGACAAACGAGAGTGGTAGATGTTCGCTGTTGCCGTTGGATCCGATGACGGTGGTGGTGGTGGTGGTGGTGGTGGTGATGGTGGTGGTGGTGGTGGTGGTGGTGGTGGTGGTGGTGGTAGTGGCGGTGGTGGTGGTGGTGGTGGTGGTGGTGTTGGTGGTGGTGGTGGCGGTGGTGGTGGTGGTGGTGATGACGGTGGTGGTGGTGGTGGTGGTGGTGGCTGTGGTGGGTGGTGGTGGTGGTGGCGGTGGTGGTGGTGGTGGTGGTGGTGGTGGAGGTGGTGGTGGTGGTGGTGGTGGTGGTGGCGGTGGTGGTGGCGGTGCTACTGTTGGCGGAGGAGGAGGAGCGGAAGACTGTTCTTCTTTTCTCGATGGATGATGACTATTACCGACAGATCCAACGTTACTGTTACCGTTGTTGGAGTTATTAGCGTTGCTGTTGCTATTTGCACCGTTTCCGCCGCCGCCGCCGCCGCCGCCGCCTCCGCTGCCGCCGCCGCCGCCGCCGCCGCCGCCACCGCCGCCGCCACCGCCACCGCCGCCGCCGCCACCGCTACTGCTCCCGTTTGGCCGATCTCTGTTCTCGCGTTCTCGCTCCCTGTCGCTATGCATCTGAGCCGCTATGGTCGGCTTCCTAGCTGGAACAAATCCCGAACACAGTGCTTGGTAATCTTCCACTGATCTAGTGTTGTTGTCGATTTATTACTTAGTGGACACGCACAGCCATATTTACGTCTCAATACGCAAACAATACTTTTCGTTCGACACTAAAAAGTCCGGCCGTGATGCGCGCTCAATGCTTCCGTGTCTCGTTTTAAACGTCTGTTACCTGTTCCGTTCGGAAGCGCGAGGAGAAGCGTTCTTCACAAGAGGGACCAGCGTCGAATCGATCTAAAGCGGTAGATCTCGTATTCGCTCGTGATACGATAATCGCCCCCTCGAGATACGATAATCGCATCTTCCAAGGAATCGAATGCGCATTCGAACACGGGTTGGCGCATCGTGTACCGATGCTGGACAACGAATCATGTCGCAACAGGTTGAAGGAGACAACTTTTTTGGAGACGACGACCATTCGTTCGCGTTCGGTTTCAACTTACCTGAGCGATCCATCAATTTGTCCTTACAAGAAATGGCTCTATGATGTGTATTCAGTTCGAAGTATTGGGGATGATTGCTAATAGAACTTCAATAGAAAATCGGATAACGTACTACTGTATCGGCTCTATGAAATATCTCGCTTGCTATCGGGACGCTCGCGTCTTGTTATATCGTACACAGCGCGTAGGAAACTGACATAGTTATCGAACGATCGAATCTTCCCCAAAACTGTTTCAGAAAATGAATCGAGGGTCAAGAATTCCAAGTCAATCAGAATTTTGATCACGTTTTTTTTTTTGCAATGTTTATTTTCAATTATAGTCCAAATATACATGTTTACATAATAAATTATATAAAAACGGTATAATTTTGATAAAAGAACATGTGTGACAAAGTTATTATATACATCGGTGGATCAAGTCAGCAATGGGTATAGAATGTGTTTGCTACAATTAAGAGAAATTATTTCAACACTGATTGTTTAATTGCAAAATTTCTAAAACAGTTGCGGGAACTAACGCAAGAGTGCACTACGATTTAAAAAAAGTGACACAAAGACGAATTCAGCCGCAATCGAGGACGAGGAACGAGCAGCAGCGGTTTTTGTCGCTCGTTGTCTAGCCAATTGTTTAAACAAAAGAGAACGGGGGAAAAACACAACTCAACAAAATCAACGAATAATACAAGGAGACAAATACAAGGAAAGTACAGAGAAGAGAAAGAAAAAGAAAAAGAGGAAGAAAAAAAACAAAAAATAAAGGAACGTCGTATTTGATAATAACTATCGATTTCAACTACAATTACAGTCAACATTCGTTTCACGTACACGTATTTTACGTGTATAAAGTCGAATTATTCATCGGTGAAAAATAAAAGATTTGAAATGATGAAAATAATGAAATTTTACGTATGGCCGTGTGACGTTATCTTCCAAACGGAAGTCCACCGCAGTGGCGATAAAGATAATCATTTTCATACTAAAGATGTGCACTCTTATGTTGAAGTTTCGCCGTTCACGACGTTACTAACTATAAAAACGATTAACTACATAACGAACATATCATATGTACATGATTCAGAGACTTCATTCCAACACTACAGAAATCATTTCGAACATAGCATATGCCTCGAATACGACATAATCGGCCGACCGAAGGCCGACTTATTCTTTCAATATGGACAAGAAGGTAGCAGTAGTAGTCGCAGTTGCCGATATAAGTCTGACTTCGGTCAACGCGCAACAAAATCGGGATATCTCGGGAATGCGACTGGCACTTTTGCACCGTTTCCATTAATTCTAGGAAATTTAGGACAAGCGGCGTACCAATCGCTCTCTTCGAACAGAGATCAACTGGATTGGTACTCTCGTTACGTACGGTACGGTCGAACGGTATTTTGTTCTTCTCGTCTCAAAGAAAGAACACGAGCGGAAAAAAGAGAAAGGAAAAAAAGGAAAAGAAAAAAAAAATGAAAAAAACCGAAAGGTAAAAACCGAAGGATAAACGACGAAGCTTAACAACTCGCTGGTCGAGTTTTACACGCTTATCTAAAAAATATCGATCCTACCTTTTATAAGAAACGATTGGCTATGACTATAACTTTGATTATATCTAGATTAAAATTAGAAGCGTAGTATGTTTTTTTTTTTCCGTTTTTGTTTCGATTTCATTCACAGTCAGGTATGTATGAATATTCTGCAACGACTTCTCCTCGCTCTTCGCCGCATTTTACGCCCAGCTCACGGCGAACTGTCACGGTCGCATTTTACAGGTTCGTAACTTTACAGCGTTACCAACGACGTTTCTCGCCGATGGTTCGATCCCGTGTCAAAATCGACAAAGAAAAAACGGAAGATCGATTTTCCCCTACGAACTAATTTCTTGCGCGCCGCGGTATAATTTTAACACGTGCATAAAGCTCGAAGTGAGAGAAACAGAGAGAAATAGAGCGAGAAAGAGATAAAAAGAAAGATAGAAAGAAGAAAAGGAACGATCGACAAGTCAAATAATACGCGAGCGTATTACTGTCATCGTAAATTGTACGAATGAAAAAGAACAAAATTGTCGAGAAGGAGATAAGAGGTGAAAAGCGCGTCGATGATCGACGATCGAACGTCGTCGGAGTATCGGTATGATACACCGCGAGACGCTCTCGCATAAAAAAAAGCACGAGAAAAAAAGAAAAAAGAAAAGAAAAGAAAAGAAAAGAAAAAGAAAAAGAAAAAGAGAAGAGAAGAGAAGAGAAGAGAAGAGAAGAAAAGAAAAAGAAAACCGAGAAGAGAAATAAGGTTATTTCCGCGGTGTAACAAGCGGCGGGACAGAAGTCTCGCGATCGCTCGTAATCGATGCTTTCTTTTTAATGAAAGGCAGTGGGGGGTGGAGCGACTCGCTCACCTGCAGTATCGGCGGATGCAGGTGCAGGCGCGGGTACCGGGGCTGCAGGAGCGGAATTTCGTGCCGCTCTTCTCCTCTCCTCCTCCTCTCGCAACGCGGCTTGCTCCCGTGCTTGCCTGAGCCGGTGTTCCTCCTCTAGCTTCAATCTGAAACGAGAATCGACAGCCCGTTAATAAAACGATGGTTTCGATCGATCCCTCGGGTATATCGTCCGATCGACGCACCGTTCTCGCCTCCGTTTTCAAGCTTTCTCAACTTACCGCTCATGCATCACGGGAGACATCAGTCCGAGGGATGCAGGCGGTAGCATGTCCGGACTGTATCTCAACCCGTACAGAGGATACGAAGGTAAACCAGGAAATAACGGCGGTCTCAGCATTCCACACCGTTCCAAGTACAACTGTTCCTCTAATCTGTGTATAAAGTAGAACAAGAATGTTACACGATACGCCATAGACGTTCGAAAACGCCTAGCCAACGTGGGATTGATTCCCTATAAGCGTCAGACGTATCTTTTACATCGATAGAAAATGAAAAAGCGCGTTCCTGTTTTTTCGAATAAGAACGTGCATTGAAAATCTCCGACGCTTATAGTCAAGATGCGTCTAGATCAAACGAACAGATGCTCTAGTCTTTTCTCTCCAATCTGAGGGAACCAATTCATGCTCGTTTGTTACGTCAACGCTCGTTTAATGAACGCAACAATGCGAATACAAGCGCGAGGGGTGAACGAGCTCGAATGATTTAAATACACCATATTGCAAGAAACTCTGTCTTCAAGCCTTGAATTATCCATAAGCGTCAGATGCAATTGTCATCGACGACCAGACGCGCTTTCGGCTGGACGCAACATTCGTCTGACGCGACTCGATAGTTTAATATCTCGTTGCAACGCGGTACAAATGCGTCTGACGCTTGTAGGAAATCTCATCTGAAACAGGAGCGCTACTCGGCAGAGTAGTTAGATGATGATCACGCGCGCTATGCGATACGTTACCTATAAGCGTGTTGGAGGTGTGGCGGTGGATAGAGACCGTGATGATAAGGATTGTAGGCCGCAGGATCCAGGGCGAAAGCCGGTGGAGCGTGGGCCGGATGGTGTTCAGGCCGGTACGGTTGAAAACCGGAACGGGCCAGCAATTCGGAAGCGGCGGCAGTCACGCTGTGTTTACTGGTGTCCGCGGGTCTCGCATTCGTGTACAACGAGGGCATCTCCTCTGGTCTTCTTTCGTGCGTCGATCGTTCCTAAAAACACAGATTCACTCGCTCGTTAATCGTTTCGTTCTTTTTTTAATTGCAGTCATTGCACCACAGAAATGAAATGTCTTATTCGCCATTAACTGTTCGAGTGCTTAAAATTGCCAGATGTCTGAAAATGTAACATTGAATGAGCGGTATACGACAAATTAAGAAAATAATTCATCTTTAACCCTTTGATCATATTTTGAGAAATTGTGTGTGTGTGTGTGTGTGTGTGTGTGTGTGTGTGTGTGTGTGTGTGTGTGTGGAACATCAGAAAATGACAAAATCAATTCAATTATTATAAATAAATGTAACGTTAATATAGCATAAAGTAGTATGATAATTTTAATACTTCCAGGTACGTAGAAATATATACACTCGATGATCAAAACGTTAGAATCGTTTATTGACGACGTTATTGGCATTATGCAAATTTTCAATGTCTACTGACGTTATCCGCAGTTAATTTATTTATTCGATATATTATAGCATGTATATTATTCTCTTTGAATCTTTAGCAAGTGAATCAATTATTTTAATTATTGGTTATAAGATTATCTGCACGATACTTTACAATCCGTACAATTACTTTAAAGAGTTAATTCATTGCTGTGTTATGACAACTTTTCAATCAATTTACTCGATACTGCGCCACTGTGGAAAATAGTTTCAGGGATTCATTCAACATCTTTGCATCTACGAAGTACAAAATAAAATTAAATATTTCCAAATACTTTCGCAAAACGGAAAACAAATTGCTGTATTATCCACGACCTCGCGATACTCCTTGAGGGTTAAATAAATTTGGAAAACTTTTACGAAATTTGAAGAGATCGGGATCTTTGCAACAATGTAACAAATTATTGCTCGTTTCTTCATTCAATCAATTAATCGCCAGTTTGTTCTCTCGAGCAAGGAGACAAGCTTTGTTCCGTTTTCGGGGACCCGGAGGGCAAACGTTGGAAAAAGCGAACCAGGTAGAAAAAAAAGAAAAAAAGAAAAAAAGAAAAAGGTGAAGGAAAGGAGGTCGATCGGCCGCAACGATTACTCACCTTGGCAGGGGAAGGACCTCTAACCAGAGGAGGTGGCGCTCGATTCTTGGGGCTCGCTCGAGGTTCTTCTTCCTGAGGTGCCGGCCCTGCCTGCTTTGCAAGGTTTCTCAGAGCGGCGGCAAAACTCCTGCTATTCTGCTGACTACCCGGACCCGGCCCAGGGGTATGACCCTGAGGTAAAACGCCGGAACTGGGTCTGTGAGACTTGCTGATCGTGGTGGGTTGCGCTTTGGTGCTAGCAGGCTGGAGACCTGAAACAGAATCGAGAATTAGGCGTTAGATTTCATTCACAAGGTAAGTCTAACGGTGAATTTAATTTGACAAAATTCGAAATTTTGATCATTTCTTATTGTTTAATTTCAAGTCTATCAATTTCACTCATTTTTCTTATAAAATGCTGTATTATTATTTTGTAACACGTATGTATGTAAGTACAATTATTTTACAGAGATGGGTCATCGTGTGACATCCATTTTTTCTTTTTTTATATTTTTGATAACAAGTGCAGTATGTCGCTAAAGTTGAAGATAATACTTGAAAGACAACTACGTTGCATTTTAATTGTTGCACTACAATTATGCGTTACTATTGAAGATACGTAAATAGTTGTAGCAAGTGAAAATCCAAAATGATCATAATGTTAGAGTAAGATTTGTCCTATTTAATGTAACACGCGATTGAATAGAAATTTAGTCTGTTAATTGTTGCAAAGTCAATCGTTTATCTCTTCGCTACATTATCTTTTTATTATCAATAATGTCAATATGTATGCAAAAGTTTGAAGTTCAGCTCTACTCGCAGAAAACGATATTAACCGCAAGTTATTATGTCTTTTGTAGAAAACTTTTATAGAAAAACATACGCACTGTTGTTTTGCAAAAAAAAAAAAAAAAAAAAAAAAAAAAACAGTTAATTTTTTACTCCATAGATTTCCCTTTTGGAGTAAAGGATATCTTCGTGAAAATTTTTGCTCTATTTTGTGACTTGGAATTTGTTCTTTGATTCTTGCAAAAATCAGATGCTTGTTATTAACATGTTCAATTCCACTTTTTGTCAGATCCACGACTTCTAGCGACACACAGAAATATTCAACTCTTGATAAAGATTCTGATCAAAATTCCAAATTTATTACGAACAATCAATATCGAAAGTAATCTTTGCAAAGTATGGTTTAATTGCACTTGAAATATTTGAACAGTTCTAAATTATCGGAAAAGAGAATACACCAATTTAATTGTAACATGTACGGCCAATAAACAATGTTGTACTAACGAGGTAGCTGAAAACTCTGCAGAATGATTTTAAATACGATTGAAACACCGTGTTTCTAAATGCCATTGTAAAAAGCTTGTACGTATATTTTACGAAGCGTCAGCCATTTGTTAGAGACGAACACGAATCTTGAATGCGCAAAAAGTTAACGACAGGAAAACGTTCGTCAATCGTAATTGTCACGACGCAACAAAAATGTCAAGCTTTTAATGGAGTTTCACTAAGTGTCCAATTATTTATTGTAGCGTGCGTTTTACGTGCCGGTTTTTTCCGTAACTATTAAAAACACTTGGTGTAAAAATTGTTTGATTCGACGAAGTAAATGCGCTCGACAACAAATCAAGACGATTCTCTTTTAATTTTTACAAGTTTTCGACGACGTTGAAAATTGTTCTTTTTTTTTTTTTTTTTTTGCAATAAAAGTCAACACGAGAAATCAAAGATTGAATTTTTCCCTTTTAAAACGACACCAAAAATTCGTCCCTTGCAAGTGTGATTTTTGCACCCATTGCGTGCTGTTTGAATCGCGAGATTCTTCGCGAATTCTTGTCTCTACGATCTAAGACGGCTACGCACAAGGTCGATTGTCGAGTTGAAATTAATTACGCGAATAATACGATAATATTAATTTAAAATCCATTGGTACGACGACGCTGTTGCATGTCGTTATTGCATCCATAATTAACGACTGATGCGATTAGAGTGAAATAAATAACAGAAACGATAGACTCTACGTCCCAACAAAACTACAGACTTCGCGTGAACGAAGCTACGAGAGATCGGCGGTGAGTTTTGTTCAGCAACGATCACCGTCGAGTAAATCAACTTTTTCATCACGACAGTTTTATTAATAGCCTAGTCAATCGATCAATCTCCAAATCGCTATTTAAACGCGTCGAGTAAAGCGCGCGGTTTCCTCGTTAAAAATAAAATCGTTATCTGATTCGATTTGCAGTTGACCTTGCTGATCTCAGGTTTTCCCCTCCCTTGTTCTTCGTTGGAAGAAATGCGCATAATTCGCCGAGGAGACGACGACAGTCACGGGCAAGGAAAAATCAGAAGATATAGAATAAACGTGAACGATCCGAACGATACGGTATTATATCGTCCAACGCAATGATCGTGCGACGCAATTACCGCTACTTTCAGTGTATTTCCGCGATTATTTTGTACAGACGGCAGTTGAAACGACATCGTTTCTCTTTTTTCTCTTCCCCTTCCCACGACCATCGCTTTCTTTCTCGCTTTTCATCGACGACAGAAAGAAGGAAAAGCGGTTCTCCGATCTTCGCAACTGTTTGCCAGCGATACGAATCTGGGATTCCACGAGGGACTCTCGGGTGAAAAGAGTAAGCGGCTCGGAAGAGCTTTCAAACCAGATCGATCTTCATCGAAAAGACGCCAAAGCGTGAATTCATTCTTCCGCCGTTTGCTCTTTTTTTTTCCCCCAGCTCGCTTTACCGGACCTCCCCCCTCCTCTCTTCCAACCTGGTCGATTTTTTTCTACTTCTCTCTTTTTTCTTTTCAAATCAAGAACGAGATAGGACACGTCGACATCCGGGCGGTCCTTTGTCTGGGACGGTGGCTGCCAAAGGAAGAGACGACGAGCGGACGGTTTTCTCTGTCCTTTATCCGCGTTTTGCCAGGCGAGAGACGCGCGTGCGCGCGAAAAAGCCTCCCTCCCTCCCACCCTTCCTCCCGCACCGCCGGTTAAAACGAGAAAATAACAGGCGGAGAATACCACCCGGTGGGGCGCTCTCTCTCTCTCTCTCTCTCTCTCTCTCTCTCTCTCTCTCTCTCTCTCTCTCTCTCTCTCTCTCTCTCTCTCTCGTCGGTGATTCCGAGGATGGTTTTCACCCTCCATTCAATTCCTCGTCAGCAGAGCGCACACATCTTCGTTTCCTCTCAACGGACACGCGACTCTTCCCCTCGGTCTTTCCGCTTCGCGTGCAGCCAGCGAGCACCCCCGTCGCCTTTTGCTCTCGACCCCCCGCCTCCCTCCCGCCCTTGCTTCAACCCCGCGAAACACACTCGGCTTCGGCTTTGAAACGCGGTTTCTTTTCGTTCCCGGGCTCCTTCGATCTCTTCGATCGCGTTAAACGCGCTGGGACGATCGAGGCTGAATGCCGAACGAATCTTCACGGATGAGCGAGAGCGAAGAGCGCCTCGCTCGTTGGAAGCTGTGCGCGTTTCGTTAGACGTTTCGATTCACAGGCGAGCGAGAGGAGCATTTTGCTTGCGTTTTCGCGTGGCTGTCCGCAGATCGGGAGAGAATTTCTACGGCCGTATAGGGAGGGAGAGAGCCGCGGGGGAGGAATAAAGAAACGTGCGTGGATGGTTCTCAGCGGAGCTCGACGAGGGGAGCAGGGAGGGAGAGAGAGAGAGAGAGAAAAAGGGGGAGATCTCGAAGGGAGAGCAAAGGGAAAACGACATTCGCCAACGCGAACGACGCGCGGAGCAGGGGTGGGTTGACTCGACGTCGGAAGCACAAGGATTCCAGCGAGTGGAAAGGGTGTAGAGGGTGGTGTTAAGCGGCTTACAGTCTGTTACCATGGTAACGCCACACCACTAAGACAGGAAGAACCCGTGACCCTTTCCGTGTATAGTATGTACACCCTCCCGCCCCTCTCTCATCCACCTCGCTCGCTCCTGCATCCTGCGGGAGAACGGAACGGGGGAGGAAACCAGAACGCGCGCGATACCAGAGAGACCGGCTACGACCGGCTAAAGAGCGAACGGATTACGCCACTGACTCTGTTTTTGCACCAAAGTGTACACACCAGCCTCCCGTACGCCTTACCCGATACACACGTTTACACGTTCGAGGCTGGAGGAAGAGCCTCGGGGATTCTCGAGGCCTCGCCCTGAATTCGACCATCGGCGGTGGCGACGACGACGACTTGAAAATTCACACGGACTTTACACGGGTGTCGCGTTAACGATTCACTTTCAGCCAGGTTCCTTTCACCGATTTGGTAATACGGTTTTCGTATTTTTCTCGACGACGACGACGATACAGCAGATTACGAAGAAAATTCGTGTCCATTTTGCCTTTGACTGCAAGTAGCAGAATAGCTAAGCACGATATAGTAGCGTGTGCGTGGGATTTCTGGCAAAATTACCCTTCTCTCCGGAGTGAATCGTTTAAATTGGAATCCCAACTGGATGTACGCAACGCGAGAGCCAACGTCGTGGAAACACCGGCGAATAGGCTCTGGGTTGCGAAATATCGTGCGTGGTTAATGATTTCGCGTCACCGAGCCGGATGCGCCCTGTTGCGCCTGGGTCGAATTGCGTCGATGGCAAGAACACGTTTCGAGGCTCGAATTACGAGATGTGTTGCTGTTTATCGAAACGAGGCACACGGCATCGCGAATGACGCTCGTCGAGTGAAAATAAATACGTTGTGGGCGAACGTTGACCCTTTCTCGAGATTACTCGAAACGGCGAATAATATTTTCCACGTGTCTGCCGAGACATATTATTATTTTACCTAAAAAGTATCGTAGAAACCTATTGTATATCCTTTAATGTTGTAGTTATTGCGTGAAATTTGGCAGTTTAAAATTTACACAGTCTAGGGGATTTTCAATTGGTCATATTGCTTTTTATCAGTTACTAGAATTATGCTTCAACTGCAGAATGTTTTTTACATCTTACTTAGAATCTTGGAAACATTCTTATGTATGATGTAAGGAAATTTTGATAAAATAATACAGATAGAAGGAATAAAAAAGAAAAGATAATAATAATACATAGAAAGAACAAAAAAAAAAAAATTAAAAAAATTTGGTACACAACAACAAAACACATAAAGACACAAGGCAGATAATATGCAAAAGTATCCAAGAATTACAATATTAATTATAATACTGTGTAAAAGAAACAATTTTCCACTCAAGTTCCATTTCTTTAATTATGCGAACGTTATGAAAATTCAAGAACGCAGCCTGATTATGATTAATTATTTTTTCATTCTTTCCGTTTACCATGTTACAAAATTCCCCTTTTTGTTCCTTCTATGCATCATCAACACGTTATTTTATCATCCACTTTTAAAAGTATCCTAAATCCAGTTGTTTTTCACGCGTGAAAATTACAGCAAGAATTATTAAATTATGCAACTCCAGATGCGTCGATTGTCGAGAAAAGAAAGCAATCCGTTTCGGGGGGATTAAATAATCCAGCGACGAGACGAAAAAAAAAAATGAAAAAAGAACGAATCGATACAACACGGTGCAAAAAAAAGCATCGTTTACCTGCGGGTTTCGCCGATAGAAGAGAAGCAGGGTGAATACGCAATATCTTTTTCTCTCGGTCGAAAGATGATAAACAACAGGTGGGAACATTGTCGTTTTATCGTATGGGAAACCGGGAGACGTATGCAACAACGGAGGAAAGCATCCGTGTTATATGCATACTCGAGGAACGAGATTCTGACAGGCAGACGACGCGCACAGGCCGCGTCGGTTGGTTCTTTTCCTTATCGATTTTCACGTTGCGATGAACGAGTATTGTTTCGACGCGCGTACGGATTTCTTTGACTTTTTCCACTCGCGCGATCTCGTTCGAAAATGAATTTAACGCTGGAACTACCGACGATTGAAGTGTAACGTTCGTAGCAAAGAAATTAAAGTGCAAGAGAAAGTTGAACAATACACTCAAAGTTAAAGAACACAAGCTTCTATTATAATATATATATATATATATATAAAATATTTTATTTAAAATTCCTCGAGTATCGAAAAATATACTGTTATATGAAAATATAAAATATAAAATATGTGAAAATTGTAAATCGGTCATTTTGAACTGGTAGTTCTAGTGTTAACTTCCAAATACACACTGGCAAATACAGGGCCTATTTGGGCCCATTTATACGAGGAATATTATGTGCTAAATCGAATTCTCTTCATAAAAATATTGTTGCATCTTCGTAAAAACTAGATGTATCAATACTTTTTTGATCCACTGTGTATATATATATATATATATATATATACTTCCAAGGGAAGTGAAAAACTGATTTTGAACAGAATTAAATGTTAGTTTGTTCGTTAAAGAGATAACAATTCAAGGTAATTCACGCTTCTTACCAGTATGCATTTATTTACAATGACAGTTATATTCACGAGAAGTATTTATAGAAATACGAAGCATGTTCGCACACACGCAAGTGTTTTGCGATGGGAAGATCTCTGCGGAAGCGAGTGGAAACAGGAAGACCAAAATGCTGCGTCTTTTGTGGAGGACACGCGGTGGATTCAAAAGTGGATGCACAGTTTCTAACAAGCGGAGAGCTCTTTCGATAAAAATCGCGCTCGCCGCTCTTTTCTCTCTTCTGGATTTCTGCCTGTTTGCAAAAAAACACGAGAGGCTGAGAACTACCAAGCAGGCGAATATTTCCTCGCCGCGTCGGCTGCCAAAACTCTCGAGTCGTCCGTGAATCGCGAGACCGCCGGAGCCAAAGCAGTCGACTCGCTGCAACTCGTTTGACATTGATCTGCGTGAAATTTTTCACGAAATTCGATTGCGGTGAATTGTGCACGGTATGACAGACAGTTGACAAAAATTTTAGAAATGCGACAAGACGGAATTGAAATTCGACGCGCGTGGTATGTAATTTTAAATCTGTTGCATCGCATAGCGTTGCAAATTCGGGTTAATACGTACGTGCGTATCAAGATTGTCTGCAGTTCTTCGCACCGACATCCTTTTGTCACGCACTTAAAGGGCTGCATATACGCCTCTGATAAATTTGAAAAGATCGATTTTTTTTTAAATTGCATATTTCTGTCATTGCGGTTCTTCTAGAATACTCTAGAAAATAATTAACTCGGAATTAAAGTTAAATTTTGACATATCTCTTTTTTACAGAGAAAAAAAGTCCAGCTGCATCGATTAATGGATGAAAAAATATTTGAAAAAAGCAGAGGTTATTGAGACATTCTGTATACCCAAGTACTCGATATTCTCGATATATCTACAAATGTGATTAAAATTTGACGGAGTTGTCTGTGACCCAAAAGTGTCGTTCTAGAATTAACGAATCGATATTAATACAATATAAAACATTTCACAAATAGAAATTTGATACTGAATGATTTAGAATTTAATAAACTGAAAAATTAGCTTTAAGGGCCAACATTTCATCGTTTGATACTGTTCGAAGCTGCTCTTTAATATTGTAAATTACGAAATTACGAAACAGAATTCCAAGAAGAATTTGTTCGAGCCAGAGTCTCTAATGTATAACGTTATGATAAATTATTCCTTGACGTGTCGATAGAATTGCTGCTACATGAAGATAGAAATAACAAAATAAGGCCATACCGCACACATTACGTCCGTTTATTTGCATCGAGCCTTAGACTCTGATCTCTTTGCGACCTCCTATCAATAATACTGAGTGATTTTGCAGATAAACGATGCGATGTCACTGCGATTTTTGCATTGACATGGAAAAAAATCGCCTGTTTTTCCTTCGATTTTGGAATTAAATTTACGATGGAACAGCAACCATAGAAAATCTCCAATTCGACCCGACTAATTTCTAAGATAACATACAAGCGGTCAAAGAAACATGCGTCAATTAACACTTACACTGTTTTATGCTGATAAACAATTACAGCGGTATAATTGTAAAACAACGAATAATATAGTAAAAACAATATATGAGACAATAAAATTTATAATATAATAATTGAAATATTGTTTCCAAGGATCTAGCTGGCTGAGAATAATGAATTTTGAACTAGATTTTCATTGATCGATATGCTTGCGCTTCTTCTATGCTGCCTCGTTTTCCTTATTTTTCTTTTTGTTTCATTGTGCTCTCGCTAGGGGTTTTTTCCTTTCTCTCGTTCCTCGTTCACCTCATTCCACCTATTATTTATTCTTATTTCTCGAGGTCTCATTTCTCTTTTTTCCAGCTTTTAATTTTTTCATTTTCACCAGGCTGCTTTGAATTTTCTTCTCCCTTCTCGTCAGATCGATGTGCACAGCGGAGCCGTCTTTCGTGCGAGCTTCATTTATTTGAACTAAATTTTATTCAACGCTCGATTAAACGAACGGAAGATGTACAAATTGAAGATTCTGAATTCACTTTCAGCGATTAAAACGTAGACAATGATCGATTTCAAACCACTGGAACGTAATCGCTCGAACTAAATTAACTTAAAAAATTAAAGTTACTGAATTTAAGACTAACGCAGGTTAATATTTTTGTTCATTTGAAATTCGATGTTTCATTCAGTATTTTACGACGGAAAGGAAACAACGCTGACCTTAAACAATTTTGGAGCCCTTCTCCATACCAAAAGAATTTGATACGCCATTTTCCGACTCTTTTGAAATCTCTCTTCTAACGCAACTTGTACGTATTGAACAATTTTTCATTTGACGCGTGCAAGTTACGTGGATCGCGTCGGCTCGGTGTGCATCGACGTCGAGATGTCCGCGTACATGGCGTACGAGGGGACACCGAGAGCAAATGGAGGACGACGAAAGAGAAGGAGAGAGGAAACCGGAGGAGTGAGCGGAGTAACCAACCCCGATCGATATTAAAACGGTGGAAAAAAGCCGCAAACTGTCGTCTTAGCCGGATAAACTTCCTTTCGGGATACCTTCCGACCTGACACGGCTCTCTCGAAATTTCCTTTATCTACGAGCGAAAGCGTTTTCGTCACTTGCTCGACGAGACGAGAAGGAACGAGACAACAGCGGGGGGTTTACACCCGAGGAGAGAAGGAAAGAGAACCGGGACGGGAAGAACTGAAGGGAAAGGACGGAAAGGGAGGGGAGGGCGAACAACCACCGGGCTTCGTGTCAGATCGTGGTTGACCTTTTCCCGTTCAAGCCCCTGACTCCTCGCGGACCCTTCGAACCTGGTTCGCTCACACGGGAAGCCAAGTTTCGTGCGAAAAATCGATGCCGGAAGGACTGCCGCGGCGTGTTATAAAACGGAAACGATTTGTGTGTATTATCGTCTGTAGCGCAAGAAGGCACACGATCGATGGTGTTTCTTCACGAAAGAGATGTAAAGAAAAAAAAATCGAAAAAAAAGCGTGGAGGATTTTTAAGTTATAACATCGAAATTTGTGGATAATGATTGAACGTATAACAAAGAAATGATATACACATGATATAATAAAATTTATACATACGGACGTTGGTAGTTTGAGTACGTTATTTTCGCGCGGATATGTTCGAAAGCTCTCGCTATGAAATTTCTAAGCAATCGAAGAGTGTAGAAAAAAATTACAATTATATAAAAATTGCTATTATTCGCTGTTGTTTGCTCTACTTCCTCTATATAAATTCGCGAGTATATGCTCTTTATGAATCGCAATGAACCACGGATGTTAGATCCGTGGATGCGGAGGTTTTAGAATTGAAAAAAATCGTATCTGATTGATTCTTGATGATGGGTAACAATACGACTACTGTTAAATAATAGTATTATAGAAACTATTAAATTATATCAAATTGTAATACTATTATTATTATTGACTGTTTGATAATAATAATATAATAGTAGCACTATTATTTTGTGTACTTATCGTGGTGTATTATTTAGTGTAATATTAGTAGTACCAAATAATAGTACTACTAATATTATATTATTAATATTATCAAACAGTCAAGAATAATAATAGTAATAGTACAACTACAATATGAATGTCGATGTGTAAATATTACTACCAACAGTAGTAATAATAGCTATTTAAACTTTAAAGTTCTGAAATGATATATCCTATATATCGTCGAATAGTTAATACACTAATTTAACACACTGTCACATATTAATAGTAAAGAATTCCAGCCTTAATTAAAAGAACAACAGCAGATGCACAGATACAAATGTAAAACAAAGATATAAAATAATGCAAGGAAATTGCACATGCTTGATCTTCGATAGTGATAGAAATATTACCACTATTAGAATAGTGACGATAGTGACAGTAGTAGTAGCAGCAGGTACTACTAGCAATAGTAGTAGTAGTAGTAGGTTTGCGTTACTTTGTTCGAGTTGGAAGCGTTTTGTTGGCGGACGGTGCTTTGTGCGGTTGCGAACAATCGCCAACGAACGTACTCTCGCTCGTTCACCGCGCCCCTCTCGCCCACTCCCTATATCGCCACTCTTTTGGCGTTTCTCTTCAACAGAAACCGCTCATCGCCACCCCGGTCCCTCGTATTTTTCTGTTGCGAGGTAGGCGCGTGTAAATTGCAGCTTTTACAAAGGGTTGCTACACGCAGTTAGATCAACATCTGTCGCACGACCGGCACGAATGGCCATCGATTCTCCCTGCCGGCGTCAAATCGAGGTCGGAAGGACGCCGCGTCATCAAACTACCTCTGTTGGCGATCGCGCGGCCTGTTACCCGGCTCGCGGAAATAAAACTCGGGGGAGGAACGTGCCCGTTTTATCTGCCCGGTCAAAATCCCATTGGGGGGAAGTTGTACAATTGATTCACCCGATCGGCCATACGTTTATTTCGATTCTGGCTATCGTATTTTCACCGTCACAGGTATCGATAACGCCGGGCAAAAGATATCGAATAAACGGTAACCACTTTACCCCCCGCGCTATCCCCTATGTTCGTTTCGATTAAAGCATACCGGCCCGTTTGCATCAGTTTTGCCGAACGATATCTCCCCTCCCTCCCTCATAAGTGTGTGTGTGTGTGTGTGTGTGTGTGTGTAAATCGGTGAGCGGTTGCGTTTTCACCTCCGACCACCGGCTTTTCGAACGTTTCGATTCTGGGAACGATCGCGACAACGACGACGACATTGGGAAAAATTCGTCGTTTTCACGAGGATTCGCAAGAGGGCGTGAAACGCCCGGTTGGTGGAATTTTCGTTCGTATAACGGTGAACGAGCAGAAGCTGAAACCCTCCTGGAAACTCGGGCCACCCTTACGAGTCCCTTGACATTTTGCCAAGCACACACCCTTCTCCAGCCCTTCCACCCCCGCCGCCTCCCCATTGAATCACCATATAAACGACTCGGGGGGTGCTCGCGAGCTCAACCCCTGATCCGCCCTAACCTCAAATATACGTTTCATTTTAGTACGGTCGTACCGTACCACTCTAACCGCCACGTCATGGGCGTCGAAGCTCTCTGCCCCTATTCGCAACGCCCGCGCACAAAGGCCAAAAATCCGAAAAATCCGTCCGTGACGAGAGCATTATCGTCGCTCGTATATATCCGAAGAAGCACCCCGTGTAAACGGACCGTCGAGAGTAGAGCGAAAAGAAAGAGTAAAAAAAAAAAAAGAAAAGAAAAGTATTAAAATTTCAGTATTTGCTTCAAAGCGCTGTTTTGATCGAATTTACGAATCTGACTCGGACGTAACTTCGCTCAACGATTATGGTTGTGATACGTTGGAAGTTAACGGCACACTGGGAGGAATAAATTACACGGAATAAAAAAGTTGGAGTGTACCGTGGGAAGTCGGCGTTGCGACGCCAATGCGGCTCGATTTTCTCACCGCTCTCGTCTCTCGATGGTGGCAATGGAAGAGACGCAGTCCCAAAGGTACCTCCGAGATTTCGCGTCAACGCTGTTCGTTCGTAAGGTGCTTACGAATTTCCATATTAATTCGTTAGATCGCGGGACGTGACGAGAATTGGCTCGTGACGGCGTAATGTTCCCGCCGAGTCCGACAATCTCTCCGTACGAAGGTATTTCCATTCCGAGTACAAACATTATCGACGCATCGATGGGAAGGGTTCTCCCAAAGTAAAAAGAAAGACGGAAGAGAACACGCTGCGTCGAAAGACGCATACGTTCCCACCGGAATACATCAAAGTTCGAAACGTTGAAATTGGAAAGTAAGGCAACGTGATAAAACGAGGGAATATCGAGGTCGTTTCTTTGGGCAAGCGATGTCAAACGTCGTCCCGTCGGTGCGCGTCGTGTCAGCCGAGTGTGACAAACTCCTCTCTCGTTCGTTCGCCGCCGAGCATCGACGACCACCACCACCACACCCTGCCGGTGTCGGGTCGTTGTCGAATAAATTCCCCGAGGTAAATAGTAAAATGAAATCTGCACCGCCACTCGGCCGCCGTGAAAACACGGCCCCTCATTAATTCCGACCGCCGCTATAAAACCCCGGAACAGCAGAACACATCGAATGTAGACTAGCCTTTTCATCCTTTGCTTTCTTCCGGCCATCCCCCCCTCCCTCTCTGCCTTCCCCGCTTTCGTCCCACCCCTCTCGCCTTCTTTCTCTCTCTCTTCCCCGTCAACACCTCTTCCAACTCCCCCCTTCTCGCCAGTTCTCTGCATCCCACTCGCACACCCTTCCCCTCAGCCGCGGCCAGAGCGCGATACGGTGAGAGGAGAATCGTGCTGTACACCACCCTCGGCCACGTATAAAAGCCACGTATTCAATTACCCAGCATCGACCGGTCGAATAACGAATGTGCACGCCATGGAAAATATTCCCCCGTCTGTTTTTGCACGTACACCGTGTTAAGCCCCGTGTGCCGCTGGCCGTTTCAATCGCGCCAACTCGAAATACGCGAAAGTTCCACCAACGAACATAGCAACTGGTCGCAACGAAACGAGCCACCGCAACGCCGGTGAAAAGTGATCGGTTGTTAGCTGGGGCGGGGGGGAGACACGCGTGGTTCCAGGAGAGTATAAATCGTTTGGTCTCTTTCGACGGTTTGACGCGAATCGGTAGCAACTAGGAAGTAAGCTTCGAATTAGTAGCCGATCTGCCGCAGAAAGCGTTAATCGTTAGCACCGGTTTGCTGCTTCTCCAAGACCCCGTAGTTACCGCTGCTGCGCCCCCCTTTTCTCTCCTACGCCACTGCCGCCAGATCCCATCTGTTACTCTCCCTCTGCCGCACTACGCTCGGCCTTCTGCCAAAGCACACAAGTGCTCGCGTATTTCCACCCTCGTGACTCGGCAAAGTAATTCGTTGATGCGCGCGCGCGTCTGTGCGCGCGTTGAATTAGGGACGAGGAGATCGCTGAAGGCGGCATTTTTCCTATAAGCGTCAGCGTCCTGACGCGCGCCTAGCATTACCCGAAGAACGGGCAGAGCATCTTTCTGTTTTCCTACACACGATCTTCAATTATTACATTCGCGTCAGAAATGTTTAATTTTTAAATCGAAATCTTTAAATGCATTTTAAAGAACAAAATTAAGATGATTAAGGCTTATTTCCTATGTCGAAGGTTTGTAAGTTCATCCGTTTATTTTTGGTAAATTGTATTTAATTAACTCTCAAATACCTGAAAATGTCCCCCTTGAAATCTTCTCGCAACATTCCACAGTAATTAATGATTTAATTTTATTTAGTTATGTTGAAAACTAGAGCTTCTCTGACACCACGATTTATCTCACTCGAAATCTCAGTTTCAAGTCTGATTCACGCTATCGATCTGCTCATGGTTCATTCACGCTTCGCTTTCGATTCGATCGAATTATTCCATTGTTTAGATTCAACGTATTTACATTATGTAAATCTCCGTTTGATCACGTTCTGGCAACGATTTTAATATTTTAATACAGCGTACCTTTTAATTTCTGGACGAAATGCTCGTCGAATTAATGAAAAGAAAATTGATCGATGATTTTTGACCAAAAGAAATTTCAAAATAGACTATTTTTGTAAGAATGTGATTGCTTCAAGAGCAAACTGTGAATGTACATAATGTAGGATCTTTGTAATCTGTTTGAAATCGTCGAATTTTAGGTTATTTGTTGGATAAAGAAAGATTAGTTTTTAGATTAACTTATTACAGACCATTTCGAAAGTCTGTACACCTGTTACGTTTCAATATAGTGTGATTTTTATATAATTATTGTATTCATTTCAGAGAAAAAATAAAAAATTAATTTGATCGACACAAAATTAACCTACCATGAATTATATCAATATCAATCATAATATTTCATCACCTGGAGAAGTTATAAATTTAATGAACTTCTGTTTTATACAGTTGCCATTACAAAAACAATTTTTTTTTCTTGGTGTCTAGTTTCAACCATTCTTATATAAATTAAATTCAACGTTGCAGCAACGCAAATGGTGACAGTCATTAAAAGTGATAACGTACAATTTAAGTAACAATAGAAATAATTGTACATAAAATTGTTGCGTTGCCTTGAAACCAAATAGGAATACCAAATTTCAAAACTCTCATGCTATAATACAGGAATATACCAGAAAGTCTTGCCTTCGCTGTAACATTCATTATAATAGGAAATAATCGGATGAAAAGATGTATCTTTGTGAAACAACAATAAAAATAAATCTTTATTTTTTATTTTTAAAAAATTTACTTTTTTTCTATGTAATCATCATTTGCTGTAATACAGTTCTGCCAATGTTGCACTAGTTTTTGTAATTCATTTATGAAACAGACAACCTTTTATTTTTGTTCGAAACCATTTCTTCAGTATAGATATCATTTCTCCGCGAAATATTGGTATTCTCAAGTGTTCCTTTAATTTCGGAAATAGATGCAATGAAAAAATGATTTCCAGAAAAGAAAAAAAAAAAAAAAAACACTGACATTTTCACGAAGTTTACGAAGATTATGTGGAAAGACAAATACTTACACAACTTTAAGAGTAAAGAATAAAGATTAATTTTTATTTTTATTTCATAGAGACATTCCCGTGTTTGAATAATAAAAATTTTGCTTCTGTAATAATAATGGGCTTAGGGAAAATAAGATATATCCATTGAAGGTATAACACTACGAATAAAGATCAATATTTGCAAATTTGTATTTTTCTCCATTACTTTAATACCATGATTACCTAGTCAAATTGAAACAGGATGTTAAAATATTACTTTCTGAATAAATCTAGAAATGTGTACGAACCAGGATAGAACGGAGAGCTCACGATTCCACTGATGCATTTGCACGTTAAAAAATATAAATCTTTATGCGAGAAGGTAATTAAAAATTTCTTTGAAAAATATTAATTAGTTAAAAAGTCTCCGACTAAAAGAAAAGACGCGATATCTTCAAGTCCCGTACTTGCGTCAACGCGTGTCGACAATTTTCTATCTAATAAATCGCCCAAAATCTCCGAATTGTGGAGAGGAACCTCCCTAAAACGATTTCGCTGCCTCGGTCATCATCGTCTCGTCGAGTTTCGCGAGAATCGCGACGACAATGACAACTGCCTGCCTGTGTGACGTAACGTTCGAGAACCCGTTCCTTCACCATCGAGACAACTCGTTTTCGCGATTAACGCAGCTGCTTCGCGCCATTATTCGGCAGCTTTCACTTCTCTCGCGACTGCAAGGTTTGCGTACGTGTGTCACGATCGGTTCACGTTTGCCGTTCCATCTTGCGAACCAACGCGTTCGGCGCATAGACAGCAGCCATAAATTTACACATTTATGAATGGCAATCACGCGTCTCTGTGTAATCGGGGATCGACCCAAAGACACAATGATCGACGCGAACCGTTTCGAACGCGCACGCACTCGTGCAACAACACAACATGTGACGACGTCGTATACGTGAGTCAGAATCAGCAATTTTCTCCTATTTGCTTTCGATACTGATGTTTGCCCCGTTTGATCCTCTCGCGGTAATTTCGTTCGTCCGTGAACGACGCTGGTCAAACGTAATCCGACCGACTTGAGTGCTAATTAATTCCAATCCATTGGCGATAATAAACGAGAGTCGACCGATCGATCCGATCGCCAGAAACCTCGTCCTTCCCCTCGTGTCTCGTGTTTCACGATAAAATTGAAAAAAAAAAAGATGGATCGTTCTCCCGTCCCTTTCCGAGCTCCGTTACGTTTTGATTTCAATCGCAATCGACCTGCAAACGCGAATCGAAAGAGAAAGAGAGAGGGAGAGAGGGAGAGAGCAAAGAAATCGTACAAAAAGCACTGGTGGAAAACAAAAAGGAAAAAAAACGAAAAATCGGAAATATAAAAGAGAGTGAACGAGGGACGGAAAGAGGAAGAGATGCGGAAAAAGGGGAGTTTAATTTCTCGCGTTCTCGCTCACCCGCGACTCTGCGTGAATTTTCATTCCATTTCGCACGACCACCTACTCGTTATTTCATTTCGTATTACATTCGCTCTACACTCTTTGCTATACCTTTGGCTCCGTACCGTTCCCATTTGATTCGCGAGAGAAAGGAGAAAGAAACAGAGATGCAATGACAAAGAAAAACTGCACGACTTGTACTCCGGTACGATTCGTCTCACTGAAAGGCCCAGAAGCAAACGAAGACGACTTTTTTTGCCATAAAATTTTATTGATACGCAAAACAAATTACAGGCGCGATCGCTCAGTGCCAGACTACGCCACTCCTACTCGAGGTCTACACTCTCCTCGCGAGTCGCGTGATCCAAATCAACCAATCGCTAATTTTCGTTGCATCAGCGTT
This sequence comes from Melipona beecheii, assembly GCA_032399605.1. NCBI lineage: Eukaryota > Metazoa > Arthropoda > Insecta > Hymenoptera > Apidae > Melipona > Melipona beecheii. The sequence goes on from JAUCMO010000463.1 coordinate 2,871,816, forward strand.
GCACCTGAGGAGGCCCGATTTTCTGGGTTACCCCCGCTAAAGTCACTTTCAGTGATAAAAATTGTCGATCCACAGAAGTCTCCTCCTCTCGCGTCCCATCGCGTGAAATAATTAACAAATCCGGAGCGCGATCGTGATCCCGATCGACCCCCTGATTCGTTAAAACCGAATAACGTTCCGGCAATGATAAAGGCACCGGAGAATCGCGGGAATACGATAGCGTGGAGATACAAAGTGCCGTAATATGTTGCATATATCGCGAAACCGGAGGATCGGAATACGCGTGCGTACACACATCGACGGCTACGCGGCCAAGATACACGTGTATTTGATCGGTGGATCGTTTCGCACCGGCGCGTTTAATCCCGCAGCATATCGATATCCGGTCAATCCGTTGTAAACGTTGGAAACGTTGCACGCTCTCCCAACCGTTTCTCGCGGTTCATAACCGATCCCTTGCAAACGAACAGGCGACCAATCGATAAAGCAACCGTGGCACGACTCTGCGAAAACTCGACGCTCCTGCACTGGGAAGTTTGGTGAATTTCCCGCAAAACGGATAGAAATCTCGAAAGATTCGTATTCCTTTGGATTGACGGATTGACTTTTTGAAAAGTGGTAGGGATTTTGAAGAATTTTGAAAATCAACTTGCTTCATAATATCGGTTTACACTCGTATGTAATATGAGTTGCAGTTCTTTTTTTGGCAGATCAACTTCTCGCGAACTCTTGGAAGAAACGATCAACATCTCGCAATATCAATTGTGACAATTTATGATTTGTATTGTAAACTGAAACAACATTTGATATCGACGGAATAGAATAGTCAATTTTACGTACATATACAGCCGTACGGAAAAAATATCGATATTTAAACTCCGTAAAAAAAAAGAAGAATCGTAGAACAAATTTTGAGGCATTGTTACAAAGCGGAGATTTCAATCTTCAAGCTGTTGCGAATTTAGTTGCGAATAAGATATTTTGAGCGTCCATAAAGATGCTTTTGAATCTTGAAAATTTTCGAGAGAAAATGTATCTATACTTAATCTCTTTCAAAATAAAGAAAAAGCATCTCTGAAAAAAAAAAAAAAAAAACAGTTTGAAAACAGAAGCTTCAGGTTTTAAAATCTCCGATTCACACTCCTAAGTTACAACAGCTTAAAATGTCGATAATTTTTCAGCTTCGAAACAAAATTGTCGACTCTTCGCTTTCTAAAGTGACTGTAAGATGGTTAAATTTAGACCAACGAGTGATGTTACAATTGCAATGACTAATGCTTGTACTTATCTATACCTATAAGACAAAAAAAAAAAAAAGAAATTAATAAAGCAAAGGGTTAGAGCGATTTCGACTCGACGCGGCGAAAATAACGCTGTAATTCGAGATGATCGGATATTAACACGATGAATACAGGTATTAATAGGAGGGTTACGGGTATTAATAGAATTCGCGTTCGTTGAAACGCGATTTATATCGATGATCGTGTATCGCGAGTAAAGTTACCGGACGAGCGAGTCGATGCTCGTTAACGATGGTTCACCGAATACGGATAGAGTGGTTGATTCGCGTGAAAGCTGCGGGCTCGGGAGGGAAAGAGAGGCGCGTAGACGGGGAGGTGGAGAGAAAACAGGAACGGAAGGCTAAATACGCACGAAACCTTTGAAATCAGCATGGATCCGACAGAATCGATATCACCCTTGTTCGCTCGTCGGCCAATTACGCGGTAACTCTCGACATGCCGAAAGAAAAAGACTGATTATCGCTCGGTTATTTTCGATACGTTACGTCAGCCAGGTTTAATTATTTACTCTGTCATTCGCTGTTGGAATTTTACTGTTTGGTCAATGATTTTTTTTTTTTTCTAACAAATTAGACTACTTTTCCAGTTCACATAAAATACAGTACATTTAAAAATAGCGATCGAAGATAGTTTATAGAGTTCTTTCGTATATGTACCTCAACATTTTCACGGCATCGTGTACGATTTTAGTTGTCTAAATGTTGAGATAAGCAAAAATATCTATTAAAATGATGTGATACATAATAATATTTTTTACACACAACAGTCACCGCCTTGCAAAACCCTGCTTTTCTTTCTGAAATTCTCGTTCGACATCTACAACATTTAGAGTTTTACATTTTTGTACTCTTTCAAAGAAGGTTTGAAATATCTGTGTGATATGAAACAAACAAACAAGTAGTCAGTGATGCGTGAAAAAGAAAACAATTTTCTTGTTTCACGCGACTGCTTCAAACTTAAACACGTTTCAGGTGGCGAACTCTCGAGTTGGAAAACTCGAAAACGAAGGGATCGGCGTGTCGCGGATGGGAGCTGCGAGGTCGAGGAGCCTAGCAGCGTTAGGATATCACAGACGATGACGGTTGGGCTCTTTCATTTCCGTACGCGAGGAAGCCGGAACCAGGATCGAGTCGATTCTTTTCCGATAGGGCGATTCTGACCCGCCCGCCACACCGCGACCTCCGCCACACACCACCCGGGTTTTACCCGCTTATAGCTGGTTCCCTCCCACCACGCGTTCTCGAGCGTTCCATCTCCGAGGTTTAAGCGTCCTCCTCCTCCTCTTCCTCCTCCTCCTTCTGCTCTTTCACCAAGCTCGTCGTCCTACCTCCTGCCGCCACCTTCGCCCTCTCAACTAGTATCCGGCACACCCTCCCCGTCGTCTCTTTATTCGCCAAAGAGGGTTGCCAGCAACCGGCGGGGTAGCAGTTGCGAAACTAGTTGCCTGGCTTTAAACTCCGCCGTGCTCTCCTGCTCTCGCTCGCCTTTCCATTCCTTTCCTTCCTCCTTTCATCTCTCCTCGCCGCTTCGTCCCCGCTTTGCCCGCCGCCAACCACTCCAGAAGAGAGAACCATCCCACCTCGTGCCAACCAGCCAGCCGAGCCGAGCCGAGCCGAGCCAGCCAGCCAGCCAGCCAGCCAGCCAGCCAGCCAACAGGGTGGTGGTTGGAGAGAGGATTGAGAGGGCAATATGTTCCTGAGAAGCCCCCAATTTCCTTCGTACAAGCTCGCCGCGACCCCCTTTTCGGGAATAGAAACGGGAATGGGAACGGAAGCGGCGGTAGCGTTCTGCTCTTACCGACGATTCGCTTCTTCTACCTACCCCTACCCACTACTCTAACCTTTCTTCTCTCGATAGCGCTTCTCTATTCCGATACGCGCTTCAAGGACCACCTCCAACTTCCGCAAGGAAAACAACTAGACGGAGGAAGAACAACGAGATCTTCGGTGTTCACGCTGCGTGGAGCCAATGATTGATTACACTTTTCCTTCGGCTAATAAATCCGAGGCGATCCGAAGTCGAAGAGGATGATACCAAGATTCCTCGTGGAATTATTATAAGACGATCGTGTTCCACCGTGAGCGCAAACGCGGCTCAGAGATTGTTCGATTCGGCCGAAGCCAAGGGAAATTCGAAAGAACGATTAACCTCTGGCGCTGGAACGACGTGCCACGTTTTTCTCAGTTTTAAGTATATTCAAATGTAGCCCAGGCAAAACAAATAACAAGTTTGTTACTTCTTGATCATTTCTATCCAGTGATATCGTACCGACGAGTTCAAAACGAAAAAGAAAGCGACGAATTATTGTGTACGGTTCGGTCACTCGTTACGGTCCGCGAACCAGTTGCCAGCGCAAGCAAGGGGTTTACGACGCGGAAAATCGCGCTGTTGCCGCTGCCTGGAGGTAATCAAATATTCCGAAGATCGCTGTGATGTCGCTGTTGACTGATCAACGAGCCGAAGAGCGGCAACAGGGTCGAAAGGATAAATCGAACTCTACTCCGTGTTCTACTCGGTCGAGAGTTCTAACGAGAGTGGAAGATAAGCTAGATTATCCTATCCAACCCCTGTGTTGCATGCACTCGGTGTATTCGTGATAGGCTGATACACCGTCCGAGCCATCATCTGTGAACGCTTTCAGCGTCGGTTCCTCTGCCGAGCTGACTTTTATACGTTTCCCCTTTGCGCACGAGTAACATCACAGCGGTGCCGTGTTTATCGATAAGGCGGAGACGAGAGACCGTAGATGGAAATGGTTGGTCGGCCGAAATCGATAGGGCAACCGATACCCCGGTGGACAACGCATCGATCCGAGGATACGCGTCCGGTCGGCCGTTTCAGGTGACGTCGCACGCCATATACAGCGTATATATACACTGTATATATACGCGTCATAAGAGAAACACGAGGCGGAATGTCGCGGAGTCGTGCAACGTGTCGTGTCAGCACTCTATCCCGCTTATCTCGATGGAATCGCGAGGTGGCTAGCTCGGCCCCGTGAAATAGAAATACGAGACCAGCCGGCCTCGATGCTCTTCTCTAAACGGCTGATAACAAAGTCGGTGTAAGGGGGGAACAAGGGATTGTTCGATGGGGTGACTCGAGAGCACCGAGTAATCGATATCGACGTCGACGTCGTCTAACCTCTTCTCTCTCCCTCTTCTCTCTCCCTCTTTCTCCCCTCCCCTTTCGACGAGATCACTTTGCACTTTCCGAGACCTTCTTTTTTTCTCGCGTCGAGACGAGACGAAGATAATTTTGTGTTGGTCGATCTCTTGGTTCTCACATTTTGGAACGTCGAGCGTGCTCCCTGGAATTCGATGAAATACGCGAGAACGTATACCGTTAACGCGTTTCTTATCGATAACGCAGCACGTAAAATTGTTTAGTTTAAAAAATGAATAAATGTTAAATACGTCAGTTCAAATATTAATGATAATTAAAAATAAAAACATTGTTTTTCATATCATTAAAGCTAACAAGAGACGCATAAGCGTTTGGCTTTACACACGTATAGACAAGCAGTACTACTTTGTCACAATGATATAAAAAAATTTCATTAAATTCCTGATAATTATAGACGCAACGATCGGAGAATATGAAACGAATCCTCGAAATCCCTAAGAACAGTTGGAAAGACACGATCATTTAATGATACAAATCGAACGAAACGAATTGCGAATCGAGAAATGGAAAAGAAAAACATGAAATAACGCGGGAAGGAAGATAAGGAGTAAGTAAAAAGAAAAATGGGCAGAAGCAGACGATTTACAATACTTAAAAGGGCGAAAACTCGAGGGATGCTCGGGGAAAGAAAATCGCGGATACCTCCGTATTTTCTCCGTGTACGGCTGCTCTCGGCCGTACAAATTTCTCTCGAAAGTTTGACGGACTTTGCGAGTTGCGGGTCGGTATCCGTGGTCAACGTTTTCCCTCCTCCTTATTATTTATTCAGCAACTCCGGCAAGTTTCGCGGCGTTGCCCGCGAAGCTCGGTGGAGCGAAGGCGAAGGAGGGGGGCCAGCGGCAGCAGCTCGTTTCTCCGTCCAGTGGCTTTCGCTGTTTCTCCGCGGAAAACTTGGTCGGAAGGTCTACGTGTAACGCGCGATAAACTCGAAAAGAGGGTGAAGATTAACGGGCACGAGAACTTTTCACGCCAAGTGCCCGTATATACCGGATCGCCCGTGGGATTTGCCACGAGGAAAAGCGGAAAAGTTGCGTCGGATCGATCTCTTTCGCGCAATCCAATTTCCGCGACAATTAGATTCGTCGGCGGGGAATTTATCGACGGGTCGGTCCTTGACAGAGTCGAGACCGATGACGCAACCGTTGCGTCATTTAACCCCCGAGCCAGCGAATGCGGGCCCCCCATTCCCTGGTTAAATTCTTCCTAACTCATCTGAATTTATAGCCTGTATCTTTTTTTTTTTCGTGCCGTTAATTTTCATTATTCTGTATCCTCCTCCTTCTTCTTCTTCTTCTTCTTCATCGCTAACTTTAATAGTTTTGTCTACCTTTTCGACTTTTCATGTTGTGTTACACATTTTAGCATACGCGTTTTTGTTTAATTATAATTGTACATAATTCTTATTTTGACCAAGTACGAATTATGGAATTCGTCGATTACGTTAGTCGATGAAACATTTAACCAAAGTTCGAGATAGTCGGAAAAGCAACCTCTACTTCATTAATTTATTCAACGTGAATAGTCAGTTCATCGATTGCGATCATTCTACCAAATAAGATTTCTAAAGTAATTTAACATCACGTGTAATAAAATGTCTTTACTACTATGCCTAAATGGGAGCTATTAATGCGTAAAAATGGTAAATGATTTAAATTAGTCGGTGACGTACAATTTTTCAAATGAAATTATATTAAAATGCATGTTTAATTCTACTGTGGCAATTGGAGACAATTTTTCCGAAATTTGCCGATTCTCGAATTATACGCTGAGCGTTGTATATTTTGGAATAACTAAGCGTCATCTTTAAAATCATGTAGTTTTTCCTAAATACGTTCAATAGATGTTGGACGTGATAGAAAAAGCACTGTGCATGATATGTATTATATAATGATGTGTATAATCTTTAAAATTATGTAGTTTCCCTAAATACGTTTTAACATGTATAATCTTTAAAATTATGAAGTTTTCCTAAATACGTTCAATAGAATGTTGGACATGGCAGAAAGAGCACCGTGCATCACACATGATATGCATTAATAATTATACGTATAATTTAAATTGTACATGTGTATATACATATATATTGTATTATACGTACATATATTATATTATTTGCGTGAAGGTGACAATTCAAAAAAAAAAGAACGCAATTTAATAATTTCATTTATTACCAAGGTAGAGAATGATTATTTATTACCAAGGTACCAAAAAAAAGAAAAAACGACAGGATGCAATTATTGCGACGTGTGCGTACGATTGAAAACAAAGACTTGCCGAGTCTCGAAAAAAGAGAAATTACGGTGGAACAAAGTAAATGATACTTTTTTTCGAAAAACCAGACACAATGTGAAAGAAAAGGTGGAGGGGGAACGGTCGTTCATTTGGCCAGATTAATTTCCCCGTGCGGAAATATAGAAACGCAAAGAATTTTAACCTCTGCTACACTCGCCGCGTTCCTTCGGAGAGTCGTCTTTTTCTCGCCGCGTCTATTTCGCTTCCGAGAGCTATTCTTAATAAAGGGGTTCGGTGGTCTCGGAGGTGCTCGACTCATCCTCAGCCACGCGATATCTACGCCGGCAACCATTTCGAACCGAGTTTCCCTCTCCGCGCTTTTAACGTCTCTCTCTCTCTCTCTTTCCCCTTTCCCGCTTGTCCGCGATCGTTCTGGCTCCTTTTCGCGCGCCGCCATCGGCCTTCCTCCTCCTCTCGCGGAAAGAGCGGCGGCGCAGTCGCGACGTTGATTGAGATTTAAAAGCCGCATTTCCCGTAAAAAGAACCGGCCCGCCCGGCTGGCTCGAGCGAGGAAAAGGACGTTTGCGATCCTTTTCAAGCGCGAAGATAGAGACGAGACGCTCCGTTGCCTCGCTGACAGAGAGGAAAAAGAAGCAACGAGAAGGCGGAGGCGCCGGCTCGAACGGACTACCGAACACGCCCGGCAGAAGAAACACGAGCGTGGAAAAAAGAGGGCGAACGCTTTAATCACTCGCCGCTCGGAAAACACATTTATCTGGAAATCCCCCGTGCCCACACGAAAAGAAATCCCGGCGTTTATTCCCTGCCTCGTCGCTTTCCAACGTTCGACAGCGAGTCGAGCTCGAATACTCACCGCCCACTTACAAGTTTTCTTCTCCTCTCTCGCGTCATTGAGAAATTTACTTCGTTGCGAATATTCCGTGGTTAATCTTTCTCGCGACTGCGACGTGAAAATTCCAGGTCTTTGACGGCAAAGCCACTCGTTCCGAGTGGCACAAAGCAGAACGAAATGGAGACCGAACACCGGCGCGTGAAGGGGCGCGATTCGAAATTCGCGCGGGCGAAAAAAGGGGGAGGTGAGGGGAGAAGCGAAAAGAACGACGATCGAAGGTTGGAGGATTCGGCGCGCCAGAAGCGAAGGGTATAAGGGAAGCCGGAATAATCGCGGCCGATGCGCGGCAAGTAATCGGTAGCCTGGTTACCAGCTGCCGGCTCGTTAATTAACCGCGATTACGGGGGCGGTGGTGCATGCGAGAGAGCAGGCAAAGCCCCTCCCTCGCCGCGCGGCTGCACCCCCCACCCACCCCTCGCTACTCTCGTTACACACTCGTCACTTCTCCGAGAGAGAGAGAGCTTGCATCCGAATAATCATCCGCCCGTGAAATCGTTACGACTCCGCGTGTTTCCCTCCCACAACTCGCGCGCTACCGCGAATCTCCCTCCCCTCCGCCACTGTCTCTTTTTTCACGCTGTTACTACGATTCGAAATCGCGTCGGTTCGTTATCAATCCCACACCTCGAAAACGTTCCTTTCTCTGATCTTTGCAAGGAAATAGTCCAACGTTACCACGTTACACACTTGGAAAGCTCGGAAAGTTCAACGAGAACAACGTGCACGCGTCGAGTCGTGGTTAATTCATGCAGGTCAACGCGCGGACAAAGACGGCGCGCGGCGGTTGGAAATCGCATCACCGGCTCCTCCCGCGACGAGAGTTCAACGAGCAATCGTCGCAACTCGAGGCCTATTCCTCGCGCGCGAGTTTACCTGAAACACATCGAGAGATCGAGAGAATTTCGAGGCACGAATGCGACGACGCGGATGAAACGAAAGACGCGGAGGGGGGAGTGTCAAAGTGACAAAGTCTCAGACGCGGTGTTACATTCATCGAGAACGTAAATAGGCTACGAGCCGTAATTCGCATCACGCGTTGCGCGCCGGGTTAACCGAAGTCACCGGAGCCACTTGACCCGCGATCAATGTAAACCTCGGAATTCTCGGATGAAAAATTCCTCCGGTGGATCTCCGCAGCGGCAATCAAAGGCGAACGAACGAGGCGTTGGCGCTCGAGCGCGAAACAACGGCGGGCGTAAAAAGAAAAGAAAAGAAAAGAGAAGAGAAAAGGAGAAAAAAGAATGGCGACTCTTTGTCCGCGTAATCGCGTCTCGGTCCCCGGGTGTGAATCGATTAACCACCCATCTTCTGTCCGGGGAACCAGGCAGAGAATGAGAGGCGCGGGCGAGAAATAATACGCTGCTGGCTCTCGCGAGCTAGCTCTCGCAAGCTCGCCCTCCCCCCTCCGGCAACCCCTCGGGTTCCACCCCGGCGCGTATCCGGCCTTGGCGTCGCCAATCACCGTTGGCGTTCCCTCTTGCTGCGACGCTCCGTCGCAGCCGACGACGAGGCATCGACCTTCGCGAGGTGTATCGATGATCGAGTTTGCGCGGAACGTCACCGGAACGTATCAGCGCGCGGGCCGGCACGGTCGCTGGCGTTGCTTTGTCGTCGGTAATTGATTTATACGCTCGATGCCTTTGATGTCGGTCCGCCGCTTCCACGTCGACAGCGGTGCCGGTGTGTTCGCGATGAAAGGGGATGTGCGCGCGTGTACGCTTCTCTTCCTCCTCCTCCATCCATCCTCTTATCGGGGACGTCACCGATCGCCGCCGCGGTTACCGGCAAAGCCGCGCGCCGCACATTCGCGAAACAACGTCATCGTTTCGATTTCACGGTTCGTCCCTCCTCGTCGTTCGGCTCGCTCGCTCGATCGATCGATCGATCGACCGTCCACGGCTTACAACACCACCTACCTCTCCTCCCAATTCACGAGCGAGCGAGCGAGCGAACAACGCCAGACACACAGTTTTATTTCTAACCTAAGCTGGCGCAAAGACTGGCGCACTCTGCACGTTGCGCGTAATTTTCAGTGAAAAACTCGCGTTCCTTGGTCTTGGACAAACAGTTTCCGGGAAAAGGGTCGCTGAAAGCTCGTAAAACCGCGTGAAGAAGTTCACGACCAATTAGGAACGCGGCACGGGTCCGCGTGTTTGAAACAGCTGTACGCGTCGGCTAAGAGGATCGTCGAAATCGATTCAACGCACGGTTTTACGCCTACGGTTTCGAATTCGACACGCCGTTTCGAAGCGGAAACGAAGCGAGAGAACGCTTCGTTGGGAAACCGAACGAGCGGTGACGAGCTCGATCGCGTGTAATCGGGACGCGACGATTCGTCGCCACGCAATTACGATCGAGCTCGTACGCGTGTTCGGATAACGTCGAGAGACCCAACTTGGAAGCACGAAGGTGGTTCGTTAGAGCGAGGTACGGAGAAGCGTGGCATTTCTTCGCGGAATCGATAAGCTATCGGGATAAACTGCGACCGGAAACCGCGAAGAGCACAAGCGAGAACGTAACGGGGCGCGCTCAAGTTCCGCGTGGACGAAAGAGTCGCGAGCGCGGCTTAACCTTTCAGCTATGGCGTCGCTGGAACAATTATACTCGTCAAACACAGAGTGCGGCAAGCGAGCGTTGGCAAATACATGGCAGGAGATTTTGTACGGCACCCAAAAAATTATATAAAAACGATCAGATTTTGCAACGATTTTATTTCAAAAATCTTTCAAAATTTAGCGCCACAAGTTGGCCTTGCATTCATTAATATTTTATATGCATGCAGTAAAAATTTGACTAAAATTTCAAATTTGGCGCGTTCTCCGATTAGTTCTCGGCCCAACCACTAGGCACGGGAAGAAAATTGAAATAAATTTTTATCTAAATTTGGCACAGCGATCAAATCATCTTATTTGCCATCTCTGGTATACGCGGTTGCTGTAAAATTGAATTAAATTGTAGAAAATAATACTAGTTTTTTTTTTTTTAAAGAATCAATAATCGTTTAATTTAACCATGCAGCGCGAACGCGCTGTTCAGGTTTCGTGTCGAATAGTGCCACAATGATGTACAATGCTCTCGGTTTAGATTAGGTTTAGGATTATAGCGCCATATTGAAGCTTCCTCTTTCTTATAAATACGCTAGAAATAGAATTTTTACTTTATCTACTTTTATCTAGATACTTCTACGCAGTTAGATCAAGGAAGCACTATCGCGCCCGTGGCACTGAAACGGTTAATCAATAATAATTAATATTTGGAAATGACTCGGAAAAGAGCGAAAGTCGAATCTACTCTCGAAATATTCTAAAATCTCCAAGATTTACAAATGTGTGTTTCATTTTCCACAAAAGAGAAGTTCAATTCAAGTGACAAATTGCAATCGTCGATATAATTTCCTTGCATGGCGAGTGCAAGAAAAAATTGTCACGTTTCTTCGCGACGAGTATACTCGTCGTTCGCAGCTAAGAGAGGTTAAAACCTCGCGGCCCGAATCAATTTAACGGATCCGCGCAGCAACTTGCCGAGGAGGGGCTTCTTGGTATCCGACCAATGCGTATCGGCAGGAGCCGCCGTTCTACGCGCGATCCGGTCTCTCTGCGAGCAGCCACGGTTGGCCCAACGCGTCGAAAAAAAATGAGAGAGAGAGAGAGAGAGAGAGATGGAGGAGAGAGGCAGAGAGACGAGAGGAGCTCGCCTGCCGGATGATTATAGAGGGCGACGAGGCCAGGGAGCAAGTTTAACGGGCTGGTAAGCCGATGACTCGGAGTCATGACAACGCGTACAGTGGGGTCAACGAGTGGCAATTGAGGGCAACAGTGTCAAACGACGCCAATACGCTGTTGGGAAACAAACTGCATGCTGTCCTGCGCGTCTTCTCGTTGTTCGCCACTCAATGGACGACGTCGCCGTTTCGCTTTCGTTTCAACTCTTTTCTTTTTTCTTCACGGCGGCGGGGGAGGAGAGGGGAGGGGACGTCACGGCTCGTTGGCAACGAAAACTGTCCACGAACTGTACCCGATGAGAGTTCCAGTTTGCTGGATCGTAAAGATCGCGCAGCTGTCGCCCAGAGTTTAGATACTTTCCGACAATTTCACCGCCCGCTTCGTAAACAGTTCCAATTTTCTCCTACGAAATACACTTGGAATACGGGTGGAGAGAAGAAGACACCTCGCCGAGCAAAAAATGACCGAGAACGAGCAAGAAACTGCGAGGATTAACCTCTTGGCCGAAAGCCGGAAATTTCTCAGTCGAAGAGAACTGCGTACACCGTTACATCGTTATGATTTCCCAAATTCTTTGTAAAACAAATTTTGATTCGTTCGTTTTCTCAATTTCAAAATTTCAAGTTAGTTCAAAGTCTATTCAAAGTTTATTATAACACAGCGTAAAGCACCATCGAATATAAATTTCATTGTTGCGCCGTTCTGCGCAGTTTTGCTGTGTACAAAAGTACAGCATTGTGAAAAATCCCGCCGTAACTAAGGGGTTAATAGGATTCTGGTTACGAAAAGGCTGCACCAATCGTTTTTGGTTATCCAACGTTATCTCGATCGAAGGGATTTATCGTCAGGATTTCACGCAAAGTGTCTCGATGTTTTTCGTACGAACGAAAGTCGACGTTGAAAACGAATACGTTTCGAGACGGAATTTTCAACGCATTCTCGTTTCGCATTCGAGCCAACCGGCTCGTAGAGAGCAATTCCGTGACGAGAATTGCTAATGACGATGAGTCGTTTCGACATTCCGACGACTAATCCGAGATTTAGCTGTTTAACATAGCAGCCTTCGCCGCGACTGACTCGTCATCAACGATTGTCCTTTGTTACGACTCTCGCTCAAAAGTATCTCGGGATATTTTTATTTTTAATATTCAATATCTATCACGAATTATTGTGCACGCATATTATTTACAATGCAACATAATTGTAATACAATATATGTACAACGTATACTAATATATTAACAGAGTCGTTGTTGCATAAAGTATGTTTTATACTTATCGTACGCATACATTTAAATTTAATTTTAATTTAGAATTAAATGTATTTTGTATTTGATTTAATTTTGTTCTTTGTAACGTAACGGTACGATATATCATATACATTAACAGAGTCTTTGCTGTATAAAACATGTTTCACGTTTATTCTATTTAATTATATCGTTTGCATTGTATTTAAACAACATTGCAAACGCAACGCAATCTGCATCGCGCGTTCCATATATCGTGTATATATTAATTCGTACTTTCGTATTCTGTAATTTCGCACTGCAAACGTTGCGTTTATTGTACGCAACGCCTAATTTATATTTTCATTGCACATGTAACAAAGGACACACGCATGCGTAGAAGAGAGCGGAAACTATTTTCAGCCAATACTGCAGATGAAAAACTGCAAGACTTATACCTCAGTACGATTTTCCGACTAGGAAATAAAGACGACTTTTTCGCCATAAAATTTTATCGATACGCAAAAATTTGAATCGATGCAAAACAAATTATAGGCGCGATCGCTCAGTACCAGACAACGCCACTCCTACTCGAGGTCCACCCCACGCCCCCTCACGAATCACGTGATCCAAATCAACCAATCGCCAATTTTCGTTGCATCAGCGTTGCATCAGCGTTGCATCACCTGAAGAGGCCCGATTTTCTGGGCTACCCTCGCTAAAATCACTTTCAGTGATAAAAAAGAGAGAGAGAGAGAAAGGCAGGATAGGCCACAAGTCGTTGCGGAAATACAGCGGGAACGTTTAGAGGCGGCGTGCGTGTTGGAGATAACGCGGCGGACGCGGAAATCCACCGGGAGGATGATATTTTAACAGCGTGACGCGTTCGACGAGCGAATCTCGTTATCGTCGCGCGATCGACATCGAAAGCGTCGATCGAAAACATTTTCTCGTTAACGAGTGGCAGAGGGCTTTCCCGTCGAAACGTTTATACCGCGGCGGCTTGGGTGAAAAGAGAGCCATCCTCTCTCCACCCCGCCAGCCGCCGACACACGCTCGCACGCACATTCAGCAGCACGCCGGAGTGGCGAACTGGCTGTGGAGCGTGGTAGTGTGTGGCAGAGAACGGACACAGAGCAGAGGGTTATTAATTTCGTCGACTAGCCGGATAATCGATCGACCACGCAGCTATAGTGGCCTGTACATTAAAATAATCACGGGCACGCGCGCTCCCGCCGTGTTGGAAACCGAACGAGAGGGGGAACGAACATGGGAGAGGCTTAACATGCACGGGACCGTGCATTATTATTAATTAATCCGTTTAGGATTTATAGGACGTATCGCCACCGCCGCTGTCCTCGTACAGAGAGAGCAGCTTTTCGGACACTCGGACTCTACCCGGTGTGTTGGGGCTGCAGCATTCTGCCTGACCACGCGAGCGCGCGCCGCCAAATCTCGTTCGACCGACCAAATTGGAGAAAATTGATCGCGCGAACCGTGTTCAAACTCGATTCTCGGCACCACGCGTGTGCGCCGTGCGCCGTGCGCCGTGCGCCGAGCGCCGCGGTAATCGACTCGACTCGACTCGGACCCTGGCCGACCTCGATTCGCCCCGATCGTAACGCTTCGCTGAAACTCGTCGAAACCGAGCGAGAACACGTCCGCGGATTCGGAACGGCAGAAGAAGTAACTAATTGGCAGAGGAGGGGAACGAGAGAGAAGTAGTCTCAAGGTAAGGAGAGACTGGCACACCTTGACGAGATCACGTTTGTCGGTAAGCGAAGCCGATCGAAGCGGACGAGCAGCCGCTTCTAAACGAGAGAGGACGATCCGGAGAAAAGAGGAGTACCTGTGCGCGAATCGCCGCCGTGTCGGGAAGCCGGAAACTGGTTTCTGGTGGAATTCGTTCTTGTACCGGCCGTTCGACGAAGAATGGACGAGAGAAAGAGAGAGAGAGAGAGAGGAAGAACGAAACCGAACACCGTGTTCGACTAGAAGAAGAACTTTAAGAGGATTCGAAGCGATCGCGAGGCTAAGAACCTGCCAGTCTCTCCTCCCTCCCTCCCTCCCTCTCTCTCCTCTTCGCGTTGCTCGAGTAATCCCGCACCGTTTTTGTCGAGTCCCATCCTCGTTTCTCCGATCGACCGAGAACGGGGACGACTAACTTAATCTCACCGGTCGATAAACGCGGTTGTGGCCGAGAAACCAGGCGAGGAGCCGCGAGAAAGAAAAGAGACGACGGACGTTTCGTGCCATCGGCATGTTCGCGAACGCGATCGGATCCCGCAGACAATTTCACGCCGAGCTCTTTTTTTCCCTCGAGACGGTACGACACGCGCGCGGATGCTCTCGTTTACGTTCTCATCTCGAATCGAATCGAATCGAGGCGAGGTGAAACACGTCGAGGAGGAGAAGAGGAGGAGGAGGGGGACGGTTTAACGACTCTCATTGCACTTCGAGTTGCGGCCGATCCGCTCGGCTCCCGGCTTAAGCAAATTGCCAGGGGAATTGCGCTTCCAGCCACTTTCCTTCCACTCGCTTATTCCGATAATTTCGCCGCGAAAAAGAAAAAGAAAAAAAAAAGAGAGAAAAAGAAAACGCGTTGAACTTCACCAATGTCGTGGCTCTCTTAAAACTCGAGACGTCGACGTGGAAATTTCCGTTCTTTATCGCGGCAGAAACTTAATCGTATCGTCTATCAGCAATTTATTCGCGAAGCATCAAATAAAACGACACGGCACTGGAAATAATCGTTCCAATGGTATTTAACGCGAATTTTGTTGACTGTACTTTTCTAACGTGTGACGTCGTTCAAATTTAAAGCAACCATCAAGCCGTGCATTGCTAGAACAATTATAATATATTATATTATAATATAAATATATTTATATATAAGTATAAATATATTATATATATTATAAATATATTATAAATATATTTATATTGTAATATATTATATTATAATAATTATATTATAATATAAATATTATATATAAGTATTATAAATATGTTATAAATATATTTATATTGTAATATAATATTATATTATAATAATTATATTACAATATAAATATTATATATAAGTATAATAAGTATATTATATATAAGTACTATAAATATATTTATATTGTAATATAATATATTATATTACAATATAAATATATTATAAATACATTTGTATTATGATATAGTATAATTATAAATATTTAATATATTTATAAATATATTACAATGCTATATTATAGTATATTAAAATCAATGGTACACGGTTTCTTCTGCCCCTTGCTACCTGTCGCGATGC
This sequence comes from Melipona beecheii, assembly GCA_032399605.1. Taxonomy (NCBI): domain Eukaryota; kingdom Metazoa; phylum Arthropoda; class Insecta; order Hymenoptera; family Apidae; genus Melipona; species Melipona beecheii. The sequence continues at coordinate 2,887,696 of JAUCMO010000463.1, forward strand.
GCAAGTCCTTGGCGCGTCACGAACGTGACAAAAATTTCATTGACATTCTTCTGCCTTGCTCGATGAAAAATCGACATCGACACATCGACCTCGTCGTAAAGCTCCCCCCCTCCCTCCTGTGTCGGCAAAATTCTGCGCGGCTCGGTTTGCGTATAAACGTTTGTACGTTCGCGGCTTTCTCTCAACGTCGTCGAGCAGTCCGACTCCATACAGGAGAGGCAAGAGAAGCACGGAGAGAAAGAGAAACCGGTTTAATATCTTTGAGGTAAATATCGGGGGCTCAACGGTTGCGATTGCTCCCTGGGTTTTCCAAAGCGCGCGCTGATTTATCGGGAACAAATTGATTCTATCGGCGTCCCTCGGCTTCTCGCTTAATTTCACTTGAGACTCTGAGACCCGGGACTCGTGCGTTGTAACTTTATCTGTACTGCAACGCACGCACAGGCTGTTTCCAAAATCGCGGTACAATCGATCATTCTACGCGTGAAAACATATTGAAAAGGAAGAATAAAGTTCTCCGATATAGGCGCTTCCTTTTTGAAAAAATCGAGCTCGAATCATACTTTATCGAGCATAGTTGAATTTAGCTAATTCTAGACACGACAGAATAGTCAACAGTAACGAGTAAAGAGCGTGGAACAAAATTTTTTGTAAGATCGAATGAAACACGATAGATACAGAGTGTATTTCCTTAAAAATAAAGCTTTACTTAGAAATCTTACCCTATTTTTTTACTTATTTTCGCTCATAATTATTCTTTCCTCGTCAATTCGAGTACACTGTAAGTAAATTTTCAAAACAGAGCGTCATGTGGGAAAATTTTCTTTGTTTTTTCAACCTGCAGAGTCACAGATAATACACCTACAGTGTATGTATTAGATCGGCCAAAAAGTAACTATGTTTTTCTGCGTGCAAGTAAAAGGCAAATTTTTTCCAAAGAGTTTCAAAAACTTTATAATTATTACTTATCGACCATTTTATTTTCGATCTTTCAGTCAACTTCACGAGTCCACGTTTGAAAAGATTCTCATCATTCTCGACAAAAAAGAAAATTTCCCACCCAGTGCATACGTGTATTTCAAAACGAAGCTGGACAGCTAGCGTACGGGACTCGCGCGTTCCACGGTTCTACGCGGTATCGCGTGTCCTTAGGCGCTATCGAGTTGTAGCCAACGGAACCAAGTATCGCCGAGAGATCGAACGATCCACTAATAAATTCGCGAGACTCCTCGGAGCTTGTTTTCCGTGGGCGTGCAACGTACCAACGATATAAATATCGATGATATTTATATAAGGTTATTATTAGTCGCTCCGCGAGATTACACGATGGTTTGTACGCGACAGGTTTATTCTGATCGAGTCCTCGACGTGGTCGCTGACGAAGGCGATATTGAGGAGGCCGATGATCACGGGGACGACCGACAACGACGAGGAGGCAACCAGCGTGGGGCCAATGACGCGGTTTGACATGCCAGTTCGTCGTCGCAGTTCTACCATCGGTCATTTGCCGGTTCCGCGTCGAAATTTTTTGGGTCACGTTGGGTACAACCGCTGGCAACTGGCCATCGGGTCGACTCCGTACCCTTTTTACTGCAACACGAGCCGGCGAGTGTATCGATCGATATTAAAATACAGCCGAGAAACGAGTTCGTCGGGTTCACTTTGACACTTCCTGACGGCGGTCGATCTCGTTGCTACTGCAACGACGCTCTGGAACGATGATCTTCCACCTATTTTTATCAACACTAACCGGTACTTTGTATATATTCCTATTTCTGCTACAGGTAATTGTCAATTTCATAGAGGGAACAACGCACAAAATAATTTTCAATTACAATCCGGCCCAACTACACACGCTATTCACAAATTTGATTAGAAATTGTGCTTTACAGAAGCAGAAAAAGTATCCGACGAATTGCAAACAACTTCAGTTCAAGACTGATTAAAAAAAACTGCACGACTAGTACCCCGGTAGGACTCGTTTAACTGAAAGGCCCAGAAGCAACTGTTCCGACTAGGAAAAGAAGACTTTTTTTGCCGTAAAATTTTATCGATATGTAAACATTTGAATCGATAGAAAACAAATTACAGGCGCGATCGCTCAGTACCAGACAGCGCCGCTCCTACTCGAGGTCTATCCCACGCCCCCTCGCGAATCACGTGACCCAAATCGACCAATCTAAGCTAATTTTCGTTGCATCAGCGTTGCACCTAAAGAGGCCCGATTTTCTGGGATTTTACCCCCGCTGAAATTCAGTGATAAAATGTTCGTACAAAGGGGCGTATCGTCTTTTATATTTTTGTATGTGGAGAAGAGATCTATATATTTATATCGCAAGTATTTTGAAAAATTCTTTTTCGAGTTCCGCTTTAAATTTCATAAAATATTTCGATTGTTCATTATTCAAAAGTGGAAGATCTCCCCGGTTGGTCATACAGCGATTTAGATTAATAGCGGGGAGATCTCCTAACTTAACTGTTAATTTTGGTAGAAACGAACGTGATGGCAGCGTGTCCGCCATCAGGATCACCGCAGGGAAAAAGGTTAAAAATTCCGGCGATTCAACGTTTCTCTCGATCTCTCGTTCGAGACGCGTAACGAGAGCGAGGCAACCGCTGCTGCTGGTAAACGAACGGGGTCACGAAGAAGGGAGAAAGCCTGAGAAAGGATCGGCCGAACGTGCTCGCGCAACTTCTCATTAATTTTCGAAAAAGAGAGAGAGAGAGAGAGAGAGAGCCTCTGAAATGAAAGAACGGGGATAAGAAGATAGAGACGGTGCAATCGCTGCCGGTTGTCGCCGATCGGAATTTGCCGGATAATCGGCGTGAAGTTCACCGCCGGGAGATCGTTCGAGTGGCAACCGGTTCGCGTCTCTTTCGCGATCGTTTAACGAGCGAGATAATCGTAAAGGCCAGCAGGCAAAAAATCACGCGGCGCATTGCCGCGAGAGAGAGAGAGAGAGAGAGAGAGAGAGGGCGAACGATTATTACGAGCGTCGCGCCCAGCCATGAAAGTACACGGACCAGTTGCGCGTTCGCTGCCCCGCACGCTGGATAGGAATACGGCGAGGAAGTTGCCAGAAGGTACGGCTGCAGCTGCAACTGTCGTGAAACGCGGTTAGCCAGGCCATCAATTTTCATTACGATCGAAAGGCACCGCACCACCGCCGACCGTGCGTGCGGTGGTGTCCCACGCGACACAGGTTGCAACGTATACCGCCGCCTACGATACACGCTCTCCCTACGTGCGTCTCGTCAATCGTTCCAGCCTGCCGAATTTCTTTCCCCTTGCTTTGCAATGTATCGCAAGATCGTGCGAATGCCCGCGTATCGTCTCGTTTGGAACAGTTTGATCGAACAATTCTCAAAAAAAAAAGGAAAAAGTGGTTTCCCTGTTCTACGGGAAGAGAAGAACGACTGGGACAATTCGTTACTCAAATTCCAAAGATAACACAGACTGGCGGAGAAGCCGCGTTAATTACCGACGCTTTCACAGCTTTTTACGAGCTTACTTTTATCTCTTTTCACTTCGCTTCGTTGCCAGTGCGATTAAGCTGGTCCAGATTGGGACAATGCCCAAAACAAACAGACAGACAGCAATCCCACGCGCGCGACGGATGATGGTTAATAATCTCCGGAGAATGAGACGAACTCTGAACACGCTTGTAATAAAATAATAAAACGATCTCTGCGGGCGGAGCGCGTCGTTGACGATCGGCACGATACACGATCGAGTTTTTCTGTCTCTAAACTTCGTGATCAATTTTACCACGGTAATATTTCGAGTTTTTAAAAAATTGTTTCAACATGTATATATATATATATATATATATATACATATATATGTTCTTCGAATGTACGTGACTATACACGGTCTTTGGAGCGTGAATAGAACAGTATTGGTTGAGAGCTGGCTGGATCCCTTCGCCCAAGTTATAGCTTCGGCGTGGGGAATCCTAATTCGGCTTGGGGTCTTCCACCCTTCTCGTAGGTCGAAACAATGGATGAACAGGGAAATCTCCGTGTTCCAGCTCCGCAAGTAGCTTATCGACGTTTTAGTAACCAGCGCTGACTGCACACGTTTTCGAGGAAAATTCGAATCGCACGAAGGACACGCGCGATCGAACGCGTCTGCACGAGCGGAGGGGAGAAAACGAGGCGTTTGAGCGGAAAACCAAATATCACGGAGGCAAATAGAAATTAGCGACGGCGCGGTACGGGCGGGACGTTTGAACCGATTTGAAAACGATCGTTCGGGAGTTCGACGAGCGTGGAAACCTGAAACCACGCAGAGAGAAGTCGGTGGTAATTCCATCGCGATGATTTCGCTAGCCATTTTTCCAATCCATTTCTCGCCCGTCCCTCGAGGGGGGCGATTCTCGGCGACCGTCCCATTGCGGGGCATCGCGGCGCGCAGGCGCGATTGAATCGTAAATTCGTATAGTAATTGAAACGCAAACGCCGTTTGCCAGTTACGTTAATCCTATGAAATACAGCGCCCGTTGCTGTACTACTCTCCGCGCCACCTCCATATAACCACCACCGTCGTCGCCAACAGGCACTCTCCACACCGAAACACCCGCTTCACATCCACCTCCGACCCCGGCCACCCTCGCCACCCTCGCCACCCTCGCCACCCTCGCCAACCACCCCCACCACCGCCGCTGTCGCCGTACCACGCCGTCTATCCCCATACGCTTCGCGGTGTTATCAACTCGCAGCGAGAAGTCAACATGCGAACCAGTCCCATAACGGCTCGCGTGACTCTAATGATTACGAATTAGCCATAAATTGTACGATCATGTAAAGCGGCCGTAATTTATAACGGCAGGCTACGAGCGACGCTCGGGACTTCTCTCTTTTGCTCGGGTCAACGATAAGGGGGAGAGGGTGGAGGGAGAAGATGCAGAGACGACACCTTTTTCACACGTACGTACATACGTACGCGTATGTTGAAACACAGGATCGTCTGTTTCAAACGAAATTCTTTCGTTTGCTCTGGAAACTCGTTCGGCTTTGAAAGAGAAGCTGTGTTCGTCACTGCGAACCGGTGATACCTCGGATGCGTAATATCACGGATCGTTTGTCTATCTCGAGTTGGACACGTCGACACAGAGATAGAGATAGAGAGAGAGAGAGAGAGAAAGCGACCGAGAAAAACGAGAAACGTTGATGGATTAATTCGAGGACGATCCGAGGCGTGACGATGTTTCCGTCTGGCTTTTAACTCCTCCACGAAGGACGGAGAGATCTTCCCATGGAGGGAAGGAAGAAACACGAGAAGGTCAAGAGGGAGAACTCCCAAGGACAAAAGAAAATGGTGTGCAACCCTTCATCCCTTCTCCTTGCAGCACACCCACGCTTCCAAGTATTGATCGAAATCGAAGGGGAGAGTTTCCAATGCGGGGTGGGTCATACCTAATTCATAGTCCTTGGGTTCTTGCAACCCTCCACGGTGATTATTTTACCGGCGGACGAGGGTCGAACGCGGCTCCGTTATAGAACACGACGGCGGCAATACACCCAGGCCGCAAAACTCACTTTGCCTTTCCTGCTACCGTCCCCGGGAAGTTGAAACCGGCGGACCTTTGATTTCTGAGAAACCCTACTCGTACGGAACGACGTCGACGTAAGCCGCACGTATCTGGCAAATGTACATTCTTAAATGACTTCCAACGTGTGAGGAATGTTTTAATATATATATATATATATATATATATATATATATATATATATATATATATATATATATGTATATGTATATGTATATGTATATAATATATAATATATAATGTATGTAATGTAACGTAATGTAATATATAATATATAATATTATGATAATACAATATATATATTATTATATGTATATATATATAATATATGTAATATATAATGTATATATAATATTATGTGTATTATATGTATAATACACACACACACACACACACACACACACACACACACACACACACACACACACACACGAATTCTTCTTAAGCTGAAAATTGCACTTTCGCGTGAATTAAAAACGTGAAAGAGTAGTAACGACTAGTAATATTAATTACGATAACGTAACTTAAAAGAAAAGCTACATCTTTATTTATTACTTATTCATATTTATTTACGGTGCAAAAATTGACTGTTATTTCTTTATCAATATAAAAACAGAACGTAGCAAGTTAAATTGGCACAAATGGAACGAGCGTTTTTAATATCTATACTATTTCTAAATCCATCTCAACGCAAGGGGATACATTCGCGAGTGGAAAAAAAAAGACGAAAATCGAGATGCACGAATGGCGTAACGTGGCCGATAATTTACAACGACTTAATCCATCTCGTTGATTTTACGACTTTGCCACTTTGCCACTATCGATTAGCCGACTAAACGAACAGGCCAATATTGGCGCGCTTTAAATCACAGATATTTCCAAACATCGCGCGCGCTCTCCTTCCGAAATCAATTCGATTCCGCGACCAAACATCGGGATGAAAACCATGTAAAAGGCAAAAAGCTATTGAAAAACCAGTGAAGATGTACAAAACACAAAGCTGGATACTTATTGGACTTTTGTCCTGGTCATCCGGGCTTACACACGATCGTTAGCACTCGATGAATGTGTACGATCGAAACACAGCGACGTACTCACGATCTGCATCACGCACCTGTCTCCTAAAACCTTGGAAAGCAGCCGCACGAGCATGCAAGTACCAGAAGAAAGCTGTGGGTTGAATTAAAGTAGGAGTAAAAAGCAAGAGAGAGAGAGAGAGAGAGAGAGAAGCGTATGTACTGCAGGCGTGGTTAAAAAGAAAAGATACGAAGATTGTTGAAAGGGAACGCAGAGCGATGGCGTGCTGCTGTGTGCGACTGCTCCCCTACCATCTCTCGGGGGGGGCAGGAAAAAAACAGCAGGAGCACTTTTCACCGAGCGCACTCGAGTCCCGGCAAGGTAAAACACCTAAAGGCACGTATGCGGGCACCCTCGATGACGACGACGATCCTTTGCCACGCAAGTTAACGCGCGCGTGCGTCCAAAGGAGGCAAACAGTTTTAAACGATACAAAAGAAAGAGAGGGATTTCCATCGTGTCTTCGTCGATCTAAAACCCCGGCGAACCGAGACGAACGACTTTTTAGAGTCTATCAATGAGAAACTCTGAGGCGCGAGACGTTAGAGAAACGAAGAAAATGAAAAAAGATTGACACGCGAACGTCGAACGACTGCTTATAAATGACGCTGAACGTCAAGGGTACAAAGGATCCACGAGAAGGATGGCAAGGGTTGTACACGGTGGATACGAGCAGAGAGCGCGATGGTCCAAGGAAACACAGACATGCACAAAAAGAGAGAGGGTGAGAGAGAAATTGGCGAGCAAGCTCGAGGAAAAGAGAGCGCTATCAGGAAAAGAGGCAGGGTAGAAACACAAAGGGTTATTTTAACAGCCCTTTGTCGAGAGTGGTAGAACAGGAAAGAAGAAAAAGTAACGCCGTTGCCTTGCAATTATTTAGTGGACTGTGGAGCGACCGAGAGAGAGGCCAAGCACCGGAGAAAAGGGGAAGCGCGCGAACGGTTACAGAAGGAAGGAGGGGGGGAAAAAAGAAGGGAAGGCGGTAGCGGGAGAGGCGATTTTCTACGAGAGCTGGCAGCGGGTAAAGGCTACGAGAACAAACGCGAATAAACTATCGTGCGCGAAATTTTCATGAAACAAGCCCCCTCCCTCCCTCATGAGTGCGATCGAATTCGTAACGACGAATAGGACGAAGGAAGAAGAAAAATCACGCGGGGAAATCGAAAAGCAAGAGAGAAGAAGGTAATGGACTTTATCAGACCGGTAGGTGGTCGACCTTCCGCTTTTTTCCTCTCCTTCCTCAACCACCTGAGAGCGGCTCTCTGTTCCTCTTCCCCTCCCCGCCGGTCACGGACCCTCCTTAATTGTCTTCCACTCGTTTTTACGCCCGTTCCACTTCGTTACGGTCTGAGTAGCGAGGAGGCCTTGCGAGACATTTACAGTGCCGCACGGGTGGCCCGGATAAAAACAGCCAGAGACCAACGGAAGAAAAAAGAAAAAGAAAAAGAAAAACAAAAACGGACGCGTATCTCGCGAGACGTCAGGCTCTATCGACTTCTCGGTTGATTATTCTCGCGTTTGTTAGGCCTCGTTCAGCCTATCTTTTCTTTGCTTGTTCGCGATCGTCGGCTATGATTTATTTGCCGCGTTGGCAAACCTCGAGAGAAAGAAAGAACGGCGGAGGAGGGGGAGGGCGCGCGTGCGCGTGCGCGCCAAGAGGGAAATCACGAACAAACGGTTTTAACGAGCGTGACTTTCGAATTCGTTGCAAAGTGTTTGATTTAACAACCGGGAATCCGGTCGAGATCGCGCGTTATTTAGTCTAGTTGTGCCAGCTCGTTGCCGGCGCACACATGCGCGGCAGCGCTCGCGTCACGAAGAGGTTACGAGAATTAGCCAAGTTAGAGGCTGTTAGGCGACCACCCGGATCGCAGATCCCGTAATGGAACTGGATTTAACCCCGAGGCCTGTCAGTAGGGTTTCGTCGTAGTTCGAGAGACTCCCGCAGCCAGAACGTTATACGTGTGGGCTCTCTTCCCCCTCCCTCTTCCCCATTCACCCCTCTCTCTCCTTTTCTGCCACGACGCTAAACTCACCGACGAACGAACGAACGAACGAACATCGAGAGATATACCAACGCGACTTCTCGGAAAACTTAATGCCCGCGATGCTTGCGTAACGCTGTACTTTTCAACAAATTGCCCCTACCCGGCTAACTACACCACGATTATTCCGCGTCTCTATGTCCGTCGAACGCGCTCCACGTACAGGGTGTTCCGAGTTTAAATGTCAAAACTTCGGGACCGCGCGGACGATCGATAAACCAAGGAAGAAAAAGACCTCCGCGGCGCGGTTTTTGCCTCTCCGTTTGCGGGGACGCAAAAAAGTTCTCAGTTCGATGCCAGTCAACTCGAGGGAGCTGCATGGTATTAAACATTGCTGGGACAATGTACAGTTACAACGTACAATCGGACGTTTGATCAGTATTTTGAAACAGACGATACGTATGATGAATAAATAAATAAGTGAAAAAAGAAACGAATAAAGTTCACGTTTTTGACGAAATTTGTACGTATGTATTTCGTAATGAATAAATAAACGAAACGAAATTTAACAAGTGAATATAAATAAGCGAAGACGAAATTTGTACATATGTATTTTGTAAAAAACGAATAAAGTTCACGTTTTTGACGTTGAAATTTGTATATATGTATTTCGAATGGTAATACTGGAAAATTTTTCAAACTAGTAACAATGATAGCAAATAGTGGTGGTACAAAAATATGCCACGTTCATGGTGAAAATTCGAAATTGTACTCGACTGACATTAGCCTTAGTATTGTGTTATCGCCATTTTCGTTGTGTTCTTCGACAACGCCATTTCAACGTTCCGTCGTCACCAGTAAATTATGAATTTCTCGTTGGGAAAAACAGCGACACGGAGAGAGAGAAAGCCAATATGTATACGTGATGGAAGTGTCCAAGGGCTTCGTGTGCGGTCGTCGGCGCGATACCCGATATCCGTCGTTCGAGTAACGCGCAGGAATTAAAACGGACTCGTCGTCCTCGGCATCACCGGGTCTCTAGCTAGTTTTATCGCTTCTGACACGACGAAAGCGAATAACCAAAAGAAAAAAAAAAAAAAAAAAAGGACGACGAAAGAAAGCGTGCTCGCACCAATGAGCACGACGGAGAAAAAGAAAAAAGAACAGAGAGAGAGAGAGAGAGAGAGAGAACAGGGAATGAAATGGAATGGAAAGGAACAGGATGGAGATAAGGGAACGAGTAACGAAGGGTACGATACGATACGCATTCAATGGTCATTCGTGAACCGATATGCAAGAGCTCCGTTAACGCAAGTATCCCGATTTAATATTCACCAATAACGCTCGACGAACGATAAGAATTACGATCTGCATTCATTCTGCGGGTTTGATCCTTTTTACGACTCTCTTGTACCTCGTCTGCAACAAACCGACGTGACCGATTCTCTCTCGTCGTTAATTTTATACCTCCCGCATTCACCGGCTGATTATCTCCGTGTCCATCTTTCGAAACCTACGACTAATCGCGGATTCAAGAAAAAAAAAAAAAAAAAAAAAATGAAGAAGAAAAAAGAAAAAAAGAATACGTGTCGTAAAAATACGACACAATCGAACGTTTTTATACAGATAGGACTTGCAAGGAACATACACGTGTTATGACGACAATGGTTGCTTTCTCTCGCGACTCTCCGAAAGTACAGTGGTGGCGATAACTTAAATTATACACGCGGCGACCAACCGGAGGCAAAGTACGGCCAGGTAGTTAAGAAAATTGCCAGTGTGTACTCGGCCGTGTGCCTCTCTCTCGGCGACGAAATCTCTTCCCCCTCTAACCCTCCCTTCCACGAGCAGCGCACGTCAATCGTGGATGCTAGAAACTTTGGTGAAAGCCAACCTCCCGGTTCGCGCGAGGAAAGCGACGAAATGGTGGTGACTGAATGTACGCACGTCGACTCTTGCTCGTGGAAAGACCTTTTGTCGACATCGAATATCGACGACGCGAGTCGGCTGAAATTTTCGTTCGTAGATTTTCCTGATAGAGGATCCAGGCGAAGAGGAATTCGAAGAAAGAAATATTGAAGTATTGAAGCAAACTTGAAGAAAGAAATATACCTGGATAATAATAAGGATGTCCGGCGTGCGAAGGATGCACGAGTGGATGCGGCGCCCGGAAGTCCATACTGGTTCTTGATGCCTTACGAGGGGCTTCGCTCTCGGTGTAAACTCAAGGGAAATGCACGCGACGACGTGAAACTAACAGGAAATTGTGGCAGGAGGCCGCTTTTTCTTCGTGACCTCCTCTAATCGATCAAACTGCATTTTTCTACACCCATCGATCCTCGATCGAGCCACGCGTTTCACGTATTTATCCTTTTTTTTTCGTCACGGCACAACACACGGTTCTTCTCTTCCGCGCGAGAAAAAAAGTTCTTTTCTTTCGCGTTGCAACGATAGTTAAAAATAAATCGCCGATCGATCGGGCGCGTTCGCGACGTGTCGAGGCGCAACTGCGAATCGAGAATAGCAAAAATTAACAGCGAGGCGTACGCTGAGAGTCGACGAGAAATGTCATTACGGCACGATGAATCGGCGTGGTTCCACTCTCCAAGCGGTTCGCAACGCGCGGCAACGCTACTCGACCGGTATCATCATTCACCGCGCATACTCACGGCCGCTCTAGTCCAACGTCGACGCGTGATTTACTGCCTCCGAACGGATCGTGCTACCGTGAAACCAAAGTTCACCACGAAGCTCTTTCCGTACGTGCGGATCTCGTTTTCGCACCAACCGATTGTGTTACTGCACGCGAACGCTGCACGCGAGAAAACGAAGGAATTGATGCAAGACAGTTGCTACTCGCACCGCTCTCCACTTGTAACTGGCAGCGGCGAGGAGAACACCACCTTCGGGGCACGAGAAACAGCACGCTCGCGCGCACGCGGTCTGCGTTGAGTCGAACGCGTGCGCGCGCACACACGCACGCACGCACAGCACACAAAGAGAGAGAGAGAGAGACAAAGAGGGGAAAGCGCACGGAAAGAGTGTGAGAGAGATACGGGACGATGGTGGAGTTCCGCGCACTAATCACCACTTAATTGGCCGAGACCGACGCGGCAGGTCGTGCCATTACGGCTAATTGACTGAATGCTTCGGCGCTACCGCCAGACGGCCAGGATATATTTTCACGCGCGCGCTTGCTTCGCAGCCGACCGAGGCCGAGGGTACGCGATCGAGAGGAACGAGGACAGGAACAGAGGCAGGCAAGAAAGAGGGGAATTAGTACAGCGGACGGGAGGAAGGGGGGAGAAGTTGGGACCAGCCGAGAAAGGAGGGGGGAGAGAGAGAGACAGAAAGAGAGAGAAAGGACAGTCGAGAGTATAGGAGAAATGCTTTTAAAGCGCGTCGGTATCGCTGTCTTTTGTTCGCGACACGCGTTGCGCGTGCGCTCGCGACTTCTACGAACCAAGGTACGGAGAGTCAGACGGACGGGCCGTCGATCGACCAACCAACCGACCCGTCGGAACAAACGAGCAATCGCTGGCAGACCGGTTACACACCGTACGAGAGAAAATCCATCGTAAACGAGCCACTCGTTCTTTCTTTCTCTCTCTCTCCCTCTCTCTCACGTGGCGTATGACAACGCATCGATCGTTTCTGAAACGACACCAACGGTGGCTGGCATTCGACTAAAGAGCTCGAATCGCGCTTCGTCTGCCTTCGTGTCCCTTTCGTGCCCCACCATCATCCTCCCCCCAACCCCCCGCGATCGTACGGATACCGACGTGCGCTTCGAGCAAGATCGTCCGCCGATCCGTTCGAACGAGAGTGGAATACGAACGCGCGACAAGCCGGAGTACGCTTGCTTTTTTTCGGCCAATGGAACCCATCGCGCGTTATTACACGCATCGCTGACGTGTCTTTTTTCCCTTCTTCTCCCCCCTCTCTTTGACGATCCCTGTTCTCGCGTACGCGACTCACACCGGTTAACGATTCTTCGTACATGAACAATATCCTCGAATTTATCGCTTTATCAATCGTTTCTCACTGAGCTCAAACGGTTCTCCGGTTAATTCTCTCGAAGCTCGAAAAAATGGTGTCGAATTATATTTATTTCTATCTTCTCTCTGTCCCAACGACACAGCGGAGCCTTTTCGACAGCAGAAGGACAAAAATTTCAAAGAGCGACGTAGTAAAAGAAAGGAGAAAACGGAACGGTGAGTATTTACGGGAATTACTCGACTACGTTTCGCTTCCTTTTCGTCTCTACCGCCCGTAACCATACACCCGCTGCCTCGTGCTAACGGGAGAGAGGAGGATACGTAATACGGAGCAGAATCCCACTGTCTCTCTCGCACTTTGAAAACCATCTGGCGCTGAAGCGGCACGCGCTGTGAAACCAGCAAGCCAGTCGGTTTCCCTCCCTCCCACAGCCCTCTCACAGCCGGTGATCTACTCTCTCTCCCCCTTTGCCGCCCTCGAGCGCCAACCAACATTCAAATCCAGCTACTCGGTCGAGTCTGACCATACCGCGACCGTCATCCCTTCCTTACCACTTTAATGAGAGGGCCACGCGTTTAGACGAGGCGAAAACTTTATGAACGCGTGGGAGAGGTGAGAACCGACTGCGAAACGAAGTTGTGATTTATTCAGTCATTGACTCTGTAAATAATTCCACCGTGCGGATTATATTTGAATACTTGACGCGGGGGTGATTGTCGCTTTGACTTTCGATTTTTTTCTTTGGATAATGCCTTTCCAATTTTTATCGAACGCGTCGTTTTCACGCAAAGAAACAAAGCGGGAAAAGACAATGGGAACGAGTCCGAAACGAATTTGGTTTGGACACGAACGAAGTGGAGCCACCCGGGTGGCCGAATCCACGATCGAGCCCCATTAATCAGAATTGCTGGTGTAGTCGTGAAACGAGATCCCGTCGAACGACTCGGTCCTCCCTATCGATCAGAGACACCGGAATGAAAATTTCGCCCAGCTTCAACAGCGGACGACGCGATTACGATCGATCGTTGTTCACTTCAGCTGATCTACGATAAAGTCATCGACGATAGCTGAACGTCGTTGGTGTTGCGCAAGATGTTTTGCCAATGCGATGGCAACATTTAATGAATAATTAACCTCGAGTAACGTAACGCAACGCAACGAAACATTGGTAGCCAACATCGAAATTCCAATGCAGTGTAATTAATCTCGCGACGCGGAACAGAATCGAGAGAAAGGGAAGAGCGCAACAACGAACTGATACTTGTAGTTATTAAAATTTATTCGAGTATCGCTATTGAAACACGTTCGCGAGCACAAGTGAAAACAGCGAAGTTCGCGGTAACAACAAGGCGAAGCAGGAAAGAGCGAGTTTTCGCAGCGTACAATTGCTGGTGGAACAAAGTTGTGTTTGCTACTAATCGGTAACAAGGCTGGTTGAGAAGTGAAGAAAAAGTCGTCACGCGGTCAAAAACAACTACAATAGTCGAGACGCCTGGCGTGCATGAGCGAGATAAAGGGAAAAGACGAAAGAGAGAGAGAAAGTGGTAAGGAAGACGGTGTACGAGTCGGCAGCAAAGTTAGATTCCCGAGTCAGAGAACCCAACAGGCGGCTGTCTGTCGAGCAAAATCAATGCGTGCCGGCGACAGGGAACTTTCCCCTCTCGTGCTTCTTCTTCCCTCGTGGCACGCTATCCTTTTCCACCTCTATCCATACCGTGACCAACCCTCTTCGCCCTCGCGTGTCCTTCTCCTGCGATCATACCCTCTTCTCTTTCCATCTTTCGCTTCGCTCCCTGCTGCAGAACTCCGGATATACAAACGCGGCTGGTCATGTGCTCACCCTCCAGCGCTTCAATCCGCTGTGTTCACGTTCGCATTCGCGTTACGGTTTCTACTTTCTGTTCACCTTTGCCGTTACCCTCTAGAAAGATACCGCTAAACTCCCTCACTGGCCAATCACAAGCTCCACTATTTTTTTATCAGGATTTTCAACTTGAACGAACTCGACATTCGGTGTTCCGTAATGCTTCCTCTCGCGAAGGGCGATCAATCCCCTTTTATTCATCGAACGCGATTTCTACGAGTACTTTCTGCGACGGAAGTGAAAAGAACGGAGCTAAGCTGACGCGAAACTTGCTAGTGGAATCTCGAATTCTCGGAAGTTGTCCTTTCAAAAAGTTTCTTCGATCGATCGAGGACGAGACGACGGAACTTCTGAACGGTTGAATTTTACTTCTTCGCGAAAGGGATTGACGAGATTCGTTTCGAAATATGATTTTTCGTTGCTTTGCGAAGACGCAACTGCAATGTTGCTCGAGGTAATACACGAGTCGGCCGTGAGACGTGGACAGAGCTACTCTCACGCCAGTCGGTGGTTAATTATTAACACGGGTCGACAGAGGGACCGCGCACACCGCGTTGAAAGGGCGCGTGTAGAGCGACGCGCCGACATACAACAGCGTGGCATTAACCCGTAACCCATCAAAATGTAAATATCACCGCGGTTGGAGGACGACTGACTTTGCGGGAGAAACGTTAGAAATTCTCCGATCGATCGATCATCGCCACGTTCGAGAATATTTCTCGAAAAAAGAAAGGCGAGCGTGACGTTCAAAGAAAAAAGGAAAATACACGAGCGCATGTCATTTAAGAAACGAGCAAAGCGGGACCGCTTAAATCGAGACTTGGCACCGATTACGCGGTAGAAGATGTGCGCCAAAATCGAGCCTTTTGGCTGGTGCGTCTGCCGAGAATACGTGAGCAACCCCGATGTAGAACTTCGAGCGACAAGGAGCGAGGAAAGCAGTCGATATAACGTTGATATCGATTCCCAAAGGAAGAGGAAAACGTGCTCTTCACCTCTCTCTCTCTCCGATTGCTCTTCCTGTGTGTGTGTGTGTGTGTGAGAGAGAGAGCAAAGGAAGGTCGCAAAGGATAGAATTTCTCCCTCTCTCTCTCTCTCTCTCTCTCTCTCTCTATATATATATATATATATATATATATATATATATATATATAAAGATATACATAAAAACACACGCACACGTACGATCCTATCCCTTTTCCCCTTCTTTTTCCTTCTTTATCTTTCTATACCTTTTCCATGTACGCTCTCTATCTCCTCTCTTCAACACACGCAGCTGTATAAGTAGACGCTAATGTCCTGTCTCTGAATGTTCTCCAGGACGGAGAGAGCGGCGTTGACGAGAACAGGGTCGGTTTTCTAATTCGAATTTAGGTGTTGGGCGGGTTGGCAAGTGGGCGCAATGCGGTGTCACGCTGCGGGCGTTTGCTCTTTCTCCTCCATTCCCTCCTTCCTACTATTTCTCCATCGCACCCTCCTTCTTTCTCTACTCTTACCTCCCCTTGTCGCTATCAACGAGCACCACCACCGACTCGTCCACCAAACCACCGCGTCAAGTCCTTCCAACATCTCCAACTACCTATTTCCTTTAAGCCAGATCGATCGACCTCGATCGACATTTTGATCTCGGTGATCCTGTTTCGTTCAAGCGTCACTTTCTTTCCAACTTGTGTACTCGTCGTGTTCGAAAATTACATTTTCAATTGCGAATCGTTGGAAAACGATCGTGTGACTTTCATCTACACCGAGGGAACGACAGATCGTTTTACTGAACAACTAATGGGGGAAGGATTGAGCAAATTTTTGCGAATTACGTTATCAGACGATCTTGCATCTCTTTTTGACATACTTGCTAGCATGCGCAATGACGGTTACAGTATCGTGAAACGCGTGCTTGAAGAAACTTACCTTTTGGTATGAAAGTACGTATATGTTTTGGCAAGTCGAAACGATAAAAAGGAAAGACAGTAAAATGGGTGTTAGTAAAAGGGCTACGAACTGAAAAATAACTTCAGCTATTTGCCCTTGGGAAATTATATTGGGTTGTCCGGAAAGTTCGTACCGATTTAATATAAATTAAATTTAATATTTAATAAATGTATACTAAAATTTGAATCTTCTGCGTTTCAATTTTCCTTCAAAATCGACACGAACTTTCCGGACAATCCAATACATGCTATTAACGTTGAAAATCGTTCGAAATCTTCTATTGAAAAGTTCTTGTATGTTTCATTCTTCTTTCTTTTTTTCTAATGTTCGACATTCTTAATAACGTTGATCAAACAACGAACGACATTCATCTGTTCGATGAAAACGAATTCTCTATGCAAAATCAAAAATTATCCCACAAATGTATCTTCTTTCTCTACCATATATCTTATGTTTAATTTTTGGTAAGTGCCTTAAAAATACGATGTGTCTTACTGATATTTGCTTGGCTGTATTCGAAGTCAATGAATAAAAAAGGAATAAACTACACAAGAAAAAAAAAAGGAATGAATTCAATTATCAGACTCTCTCCTTCTCTTTTCTTGAATGATTCTCAACTGTCAATATCCTTTTAAGAGCTCTACTCACGTCTCATCCACTTCTATCTCTACCCCTTTCATCACAACGACTGTCCTCGCGTTTTCAATACGTCATGTCTTTGTTCAAATATATATATGGCACGTTTATATATATATATGTTCGCGAGCATATCTCTTATCTCTTAAAATTTTGTCTGCATGAATAGTGCTCGAAAGTACATTCATTATTTTAATTTTAGCAAAATAGCATTCAATAAAAAAAAATTCAACAATTACGAAGGAGAGAATAAAGGAAAATACATATATACATATACACAAAATAGAACCCAAGGTATTTAACTCGAATAACTTAGGGGCAATTGCTTATGCATGAAATGATGTTCCAACATAAACGTGTCTGGCAAATGTTTGACCATACAATATTTTTCGTTATCTAAGACACTGCGTTCTTAATCTTTGTACATATACATATATAAATGTGCACACGTAAGATTATAAACGAAAAGAGGAAAAGAAGAACGCAGAGTAAATAAGAGGTATTTTAGATTTCTTAATGTGTACGGTTCGTCACTTCCCCATTCCCTTTAAACGAGAAGTTCAGCTACAAGTTTGTAACGTAAAGTTTGCCGTGTACATTTTGTTCAATTAAGACTTCCGTTGCAAAGATGTTATTCGGTGTGAAACGAGGACAGAAAATATTTTCTACTTACCTTGTTCCTTCTCTGGAACTTTCACCGGAACCTTCTTTTCCGGTGCCTTTGGCGAACAGTTTTTCCGTACAGGTTTAACCGTTAACGTCGACGGGACCTACGGAACACACACGGAACGTTTAAAGCATATTGATAAATTATTCATTCAGTGACACACATAGTTCATAAACCGTGATTATCAGAAAGTACTCACCACCTTCTCGGATCTTTCGCCGGATGGTAATCTCGCAACAGCTGCATCAGGGCTATCTTCTGGCGGCGGAGGTTGCACTATCCAATTGTATTCGCGTTTTTCAACGGGCAAGCCCCATCGTTCGTATTCAAGGCTTTGTGTGCGCAATGTTTCGTAACAGTCTAAACAGACTACGGCGAAATCCCCGTTTTCCAATAACAGGCTCTTTTCAGGTTGCCTGTGATACCTCAGGAAAGGGAAATCCTTCACGAGCAATGCTCTGACTCGTTTCCTGTACGTCGTAATACCGCAAACGTAACAGCAATAATCATGCGTGTTGTATTGCCTTTCCGCGGCATTCACTTGCTGACCACTAGGAAGAGATTCGAATCGACGCCACTGCGCCAAAAGAGAATGATAACAAAACGTGCATACTAGCGCAGAACCATCCTCCCGAAGTTGCTCGGCGTTCGGTGGCGACTGGTGACGTAACAATTCGGGGAAAAACGGCGCGTTACGACCCTGAGGGCGACCGTACAACACTCTTGCAAGAGTTAAATCACTATGCAAGCCACATAAGAAACAATATATGGAACTGCTCGATGTGCCTGGATTACTACCAAATGTTCGATCTGAACTAGAACTCGGTGGGGTGGCGATTGATCGGTTCACATCGCCGTTTGGATGTGGACTAGGAATATCATACCTAAAAACAAAAAAAAAAAAAAAAAAAAAAAAAAAAAAAAAAAAAACAATCATGAAAATTCAAGAGGGATTCTAATTATTTTATTTTAAACTCCCTCACCACCCTGTTTTTTTTTTTTTTTTCAATGCAATGACTAACCTGCGACGTTCTAAAGGAACTCGTTCAGCATCCATGCTTTCCCACTGTTGGGCAAGGTGATTCACACAGTGACTACAAGCTAACACTCTGCCATGACTATCCATACAGGCATTCTCCGACGTACGTAGCATTCCTCTCAAACACGGAAAATGCATAGCGTGCGAATTCATTCCTTCTGGGCTCGTAGATAACCTGCCGATGATAAAGTAACGTGACAATTCGAACAATTAAATTACGTAATAAGAAAACAAAATGACAGTCATCTTGTACCATTTCATGTGAGAACGAGGATACAATCTCTCACAAATATAGCACCTATAATTTTGGCCGAGAACGACCGTTCCGTTTTCAGCGGGACCGTTCGGAGAATTTCGTTGCCCAGGAGTGGATCCTTTTATGGTCGCACTGCGTTGTTTATTCGTAGCAACGCTCGATTTGTTTAAATCGTACGGTTTGAAACGAATATCACTACCAGCAGAATTGGCCGGAGACTTTGCCACAGCAGGTCTCGGTGAGGGACCTTGCTGTCGAAAATCCACGCTCTGTCCAGACGGCTGAGCCTCGTGATTCTCTCCACCAAATACTTGTTGCTTCTGTGGTATAGTTTTATAACAAATGGAGCAAACTTGCACCATTCCCTGAGGGCTAATAGGACTAGCTCCTTGCGGAGGTCTCAGAGAATAAATAAAAGGATAGTACGCCTCCTTCTCGGGATTAGGACAGCAATAAAGGAGTCTAATACTGGACGAAGGGTACTCAAGCGCGCAAGTATAACAGATAAAAGTAGTTGTATCCATAGTTGGTGCTTGTCGTTTACGAAGCGTATAATTCCGATCATCGTGCGGAACTCCTTGCCGGGTGTATGCCTTCCATTGTAACAGAAGATGATTTTGACATGCTGAACAGGCCTATAACCAAAAATACATATTAAATTTTAAGTACGAAACTCACGTATTTATAGTTGATTGGCACAAAAATTCGTAGCGCCTTTTAACAGGTGGCAGAACACGAAATGAATCTTTTTGTTTTCATTAATTTGTTAAAATAATTGATAACAAATTAAGTTACACGTGTTTAACTTAAAAGTGACATAATTAAGTGTTTTTTCCTGCAATTAGTTTTCTTTGGTTTTCAGAATTTTTGGAGTGTCTACATCTGATACTGTTTTATTTCTGGAGAAGATAAAAATGTCGCAGCAGTAAAAAGAAATTTGTGCTGTTTGCAGAGATGATTATATATCTGAAAATACCATTCGTTTGTTCTAAAAATGACAATTTTGATTTGGAAGATCGGCAACGTTTCGGCAGCGCTGTAAGCATTGATGGCGATCAAATATTGGCATCTACCGAAAATAATTCACGCCACACCACACAGGATATCGCAGGAATGCTTCACATATCTACTACGAGCGTTAAAAGATATCAGTTAACTATGTTTGTGTGGAGACTGGTTACCATATATTCCTATTAGCGATTTCTTGTTAAAGTACAACTAAAACGACTCATTTTTAAAACGATTAATTACGGGTGGCGAAAAATGGATCGTCTACAGAATGAATTAATCATTCTAAGAGTCGAGTTGCATCCAAAAAAAAGTGATATTCTGGATATAGTGGAATTGCAAGAATATCATGTATTACGAGTTTCTTCTGCAGAAACAGACACTGAATTCAAATAAATATCGTGTCCAATTAGAGGCAGCCATTAGCGAAAAGCCTCTCGAATTAACGAATTAACGAATAGGAGAGATATCGTGTTCCAACAAGACAACGCCATGCCTTGTGTTGTCTTTGTAAACCCGACAGAAATTGATGCAACTTGGTTGGGATGTCCTGCATATTCACCTGGACTTGACATTCTCCGATTTCTACTTGTACAGATCCCCAGAAAGTTATTTCAATGGGAGAAATTTTGATTCTTTAGACGATTGTAAAGACTACCTGGAACAATTCATCTCACAGAAAAATGCCAAATTCTAGAGAGATGGGATCATTATCGTAGTTATCTTAAAAATGACAAAAGATAATAGAATAAAATAATAGATACTTAATTGTATAAATATAAATTCATGTATAAAAATATAAAGATTGTCTTTAATTTTCACGCTACGAATTTTTGTGTCGATATATATATTGTGCGCGTAAAAGATAGCTTTTAATATGATTAGAATAAAGAATAATAATAGAATAATAATACATACTTGTACACGACCAGCACTATCCATTGGTCGGCTTCTGCTTGGTCTTGGATGAAGCATTAGCGAAGGAAAAAATGGCGGGGGACTGGCAGAGGGATGTGGCGGGGTTGGCAGTGGTTTTGCTGCAATATGACTAAGTGACCCTCTTTTGAATTCGTCTCCGCATACGTAACAGACTTCTGTAACTGAATTTTTGTCTGGCATCGAAAGGTCTAAAATATCAGTACCGGCACTCGATGTCGATCCACCACTGTAAATGGCTGTAATCGTTTGATTAAATCATCACTAAATATTTATATTTACTGATGCGATTATGCATAAACTGAATAAACATAAAGAATAGGAGAATTTTATTAGGTACTATATACCACTATCAATTAGACTTATTTTCATTGCGAAATTTTTAAGGCATTCAGAGAATTCGGTATCAATTTCGTAATTACAACTGTTTCAGTAAATTGGTTGAGTGAACTGGCGCGAGAACTGAGATTAAAATTGTCTCTGTCTAACTTCGGCACGTAGATTATGCAATGTGAAAAAAATCAATGTATCAAAGTTCTTTCGAATATCGACGATACTATCTAAATGATAAACGCGCGAAATACTTCGATATGGTGTGAAACTTACGTTGAGGTTGTGGTGGCAACGTTGGCTGCGGCGCAGGTGAACTCCTGGGCGCATGTCTTAAATCCAATGCAGCTTCGTTAGATATCCTTGCATCTTCCACGGGCTGCCGAGGACTTTGTAACCTTTGATGCGGTGACTGAAGTCTTTGATGCGGGGACTCCATCGTGAGCCTTGCTTGTTCCAAGTGTCTGTGCGTTTCTGCCGTGTTCGAATGTGGTCTTGGCAGCTCGATAGAATTCGATGGCGGTCTCGTCTGTTCGACTCTGGGCGATGGTGAATTTAGCGGAAGTCGCGGGGATATTCCAATCGGTCGGTTTTCTGGTCGGAGCTGCGGTGTTTGGTCATTGGTCAAGCCCAGGACCTGAGCCGCGTATTCTCCTTGAAGAGCCATCTCGGCTCCCGTGAAAGGACCACCATCGCATCGTTTCAGCCAATAAATTCGTTGACTATGAGGTCTGGCATCCTGCTCGTAACTTTCCCATTGCTGTAACAGCAAGGCGTAGCAAAGACTACACGCTTTGACCGCTCCGCTTCTGGCTCCATCGCCACGGTAGCCGGCAGGTGGTTCGTGGGACTCGAGAAATGGAAAGTAAGGTTCGTTTGGCGCACCACCCGGACTTGGCTTTACTCTCAGCCAATATTGTTCCCCATGGCCTATCGTGCCACAAATGAAACAAACTCTAGCTCCTCCGGCATCCTCCGAGGATGGGTTTGGTTGCGGATTTGCAAGTGATTGCCCGTCAAGTCCCGGCTCATTTTTCACATATAGATTACTTTCCATCATGTCAGGAAACCATTGGGTCTCTTCAATGCCCTTTTATATATCTTTGTTTGGCACGCATATACGATCACAAGTTGCAGCAATCGACAAAATTTTTAAATTTTGCAAGTATCTGGAAATATAAAAACATCTCGTTAGTCAAGGATCTTATCATCATCATCATCATCATCATCATCATCATCATCATCATCATCATCATCATCATCATCATTATCATCATCATCATTATTGTTATTAAACATATCAAACAGAGAATTAAATGACAAGCGATTACAAACAGACGCAAGGCGTGAACGTTTCAAAGTGTTTATGGAACTTTGTTGCACGTTATTAAGTTCGAAGCCAACTGCGATCTTATTCTTGGTTGGGAAGAAATTCAATTTGTTACAGATATGAAAAGAAAAAGAAACAGGTTTATTTAATTACATAACAATACTTGACAAGTCAAGATAAACAGAATTTTATACTCGTAAACATCTGCGCTTTATTTCTCGTAATTACGTTCCATTGGGAACGAAACATGGTCTTCGAGTTAATGTTTCAGATTAATGTAACAACGTGTGCAGATGCAAAAGAGCACGGAAAGTAAACAAAAAATGACTGGCCGAAGATTCGTGCAACGGGTATCATCAAATCCATCGTCTTGGCTCAAACGGAAAGGATCGAGAATATTATATTTTCTTCCTTTTTTCGGGGAGGGGGAGGGGAGGGAAAAGGGGAAGGAAGAAAAATGATATAAATAGAGCGTATTGTTAACTGTCGTACACCCGTTATCGTTGGTGAAGCACACGCAACGCACGATGCTTTTAGAATACCGTAACATGTGGTATTTTTGGAGCGTTGGGCTACATCGACGTTTACCGACACCGACCATAGAACACATTTTCGGATATCGGCAACTGCAGAGAAACGAACGGGAGAGCTGCTCTGTGTTCGACTTTGTGTTTACAGTGACTTGGTTGAGAGTACGACTGAAGGAAGAGATAAGGACGAGACACGAGCACGGCTGAAAGGTAAGCAGAGCTCGTCGAGGCAATCGATCGAATGATGCATTTTTCAATGACGAGGGCACGGTTGTCGACGAAAATAATGCAAACGACGGTGATCCCGCGGACCAATTTCCATTCTTTCTTCGCGAAAATTGTCGGAAACGCGAGTCGGTTAAAAATATTTCAACGCAATGGTTGCACGGCAGATCTGCACGTCGAAGTAATCGCGATGGAAAACTTGATCGTGCGAGGTGGACGACAATCGCGATCACTCGGGATGAAATTGGTGGAATTTTGACGGCGTGGTCATCGGGAGCAACGCAGAAAAGGGATGCTGGATGATCGCGGACAAGGCACCCGTGGCACTCTCCTCGCTACCGAAATACGCACCCACAGGCACTTTCGTATGCACACGTTACATTTTGCATGGAACACTCACATTTTCACAGTTCGGAATGGGTGACCACCACATTGCTACTCTGTGGTGGTAATTTTGATTGGCGACACGTATTACTTGGGCGAAGCAGAGCTTCCTTATCTCGGGTTCTAGTCTCTGCCATACGTGGTCGGGCACCACACCGAGTTGCGGGGTGTCACCTTCGAAATAGCGTTGCGCCTCGTAGCACACATATTTATATACACAGCGTATCGTCTAACACAAGCCGGATCCGTATTACACAGTCGCATGCATCGAGGGTACGATAAAGGAGGTTGCGCGACTATGAAAAATACATTTTCTGATGGCACAGCACCGCGACTTTGGCTCAATTCACCGCCATGTTGCAAAATTGCGATCTGCTTCCCATGATGCCACGCAGCTTCGTCATATGACAATGCCGCTGCGTCAGCCAATCACGCTGCAAGACACATGCGCGTATGCGGCAGCTTCTAACTCAACTGCCGCTCGGCACAATCTGGCGCCACGTTTGAAAATTTTTTCACTTTAAATTGCGTGTCTGCTCCTGTCGCTGATACATGTCGTCTTTCTATTTTCTCTCTTTCTCTCTCTCTTTTTTTTAATAACAGTTACAAAAGTCGAAAGTGAAACGCAAGAGGACACTTTTTTCAAACAGTATGTTAAAATTGAACAAATTTTGAATAATGTCTCGAAGCACGATATGCAAAAGTATGAAATACAAGTTGAAATATGGTTAAACAATTCAATTATCAGTCTAACAATCAATTAAACTTTGTATTCTTTGGATTAAGTTCGCGTTAATCTACTATTCTTGAAATCTATTATTTTTAATCATATGTAAAAATGCTTGTTTCAAAATTCATTTTTATTGCGTTCATGCAAATGTTTTGTTTACATATTCGTGTGAATAGCATGATCATTGAACTGAAAAAATAAGGGAGTGAAAGATTAATTCAATCTTGCATGTACGATACAGTAAGTCACAAAATTCATTGATTGAATTTTTCATTTAGTTCATGAAAAGTTATACAAAGGATTTAGTACAAGAAGTAGAAGTAGTTGTTCGTGATAAACACAATCGTGTTGCAAGAATGCTTTAATATCACCAAAATAATTTGGATGTACCAAGATGGTTTACAATTTACAATCAGATGTAAAGTATTTTTTTTGTTTTTCATTTTTAACATTAGGAATAGGCACGTGGAATAAATGAGAATAAAAGATATACAGCGATTGATATTTTATAGTATTTAATCAACAGGTTGGGACACTGTACTTTATAACGCTAAAAATTATTTTTTACCATTTTATGATACCACTTATTAAAGTGGAATCCTGATATAATTCTAAAAAATAATTGGAAATACTTTAAAAATACTCTTTGCAAATGATAATTCTTAGAAATCCATTCTCTCTTATGTCTTCCATCTTTCTACCATACAGATGTAACAACTACAATGATTTGAAATTTCTTCGCATTTATACAGAGTGTTAATTACAAATATTTGTTGCTTTTATCATAACGACGTTATCGTTGTAATTATGATTAAACTTACATGTATTGAATAAACGCATAGCGGTAGTACAAATCGTTTTCATCCTCAAGACCACGAACTATCAGTATTTGTAACACGTATGTATAAAACGGTTTTTCATAGCGCGTGCTTTCCAAACCATCTTCTAAACGCGTAGAAGCCCATAGACATTGAACGTCGGTAATTAGAAAATTTTGAAAAAAATATTCTTATTTCCGCCACACGAGGAGAATACGAATGAACACGATATTGCATCAACATATACGTTTTCCCAACTTTGAGTTTGAAAGTGGTTGTGTTTGAATCTATTGTATTTGCGTTTTTTTTTTTTTTTTTTATAGAACCTTTCGGACTGATATATACTTGACTTAGAGAAGCAGCGTAATCACCATTTTCTTAACAATAAGATACAAAAATACCAAAGGAAATGAAACGAAACGTGTAGATTAGAAAAGCGCAAAAACTGTCAGGAAAAAAGGGATTACGCTACGCCGACTTAACGCTATTATCTCTCTCCTTATAAATAATTATAAACTAGATCTGTTTTGCATTGATGAATGACTATAACAATTTCTTTGACTTTCATTCTCTCCTTGGTATTCCCTATTTCAACATGCATCCAAATCTCAATGAAATGCTACCCAGAGGTGTTCGACTATATGTTTTCGACAACGCCAGTTCTCAGACGACGATGGTAACGGTGACAACGAAAAGATTTGTCGATCGAGGACAAGAAAGAAGAATGATATCTCGCAAGAAGAGAATATAAATAATAAGTTAATATTCGCACTCCATTTTCTTTTGATTAAGGGAACAGCCTTTTCTCATGTGCTCCATTGAAAACGACCTATTGTCAGATGACATATCAATTATCTCTTGTCACGTAAAGCACATTGATTAATATTCGCATTTCTTTTATTATGACTCTTTTGACTTAAAAGATGGCATTCGCAGTGAGTTTGTCAGATATAACATTTGGTGAACTCATGACTTTTACTCGCTTGACCCTAACTCACGGGTTATCTCATTTCTTATGTACATATAAACAGATATTACCGTAACAAGATATCCTTCTTGTACAGGACGTTTCAAAAAAGAAACAACTCGTGGTGTCTTGTTTCCGATGTTATAACAGTTTTCTCGTATTGTCCAAATTCTATGCAACAACGATGCTGCTGCTTCACGGCAAATAAAATTTCATCGTGTTAATCACCGATTAATTGACAACCTAATAATCGAACGATGTGAGTTTCACAGTCTTTTTTGATGAAACGTCTTCTACAACAAGGGGAGCAGTATAGCGTTTTATGAACGATACTGCGTATGCATAATGGATAACATACACTATATTAAAAATACGAAGGGTCACTGGTTGTAATAAAATTCTTCACCTCAGTGCCCTGGCGTCATATCTCAATGAAAGTTGATACGTATAAAAGAAAGAAAAATGGGAATATAATCTATCTAAGAGGAACGAAAGTATCGAGAAGTATCGTAAATGATAATTAAATGAAAAAAAAAAAAATGAACTTGTTGGTTCGATCGTTGGTAAAAAATAAAAGAATCTATGTACGATAGACTAAACTTTACAATGAAATAAATTATACTACTCTCTCTCGAAAATAATGGCAGCATTGTTTTTCAAAGATCAATGCTGCTAATAGCACTTTTCGGTCGCACAATTAAGAAATAGCGATAATATCGTTATTATTCAATTAAGAAGTATATTAATATCATTGTAACGTTGTTATAAATACACAGATACGTGTTTAAACGAGAGTACAATAGAAATTCGTTTGTTACAAATTTGATTCATCAGAACGAAATCTCAATTAATGCCAGATTGGCTAAACTCCTGCCGAAGGAAATCACGCGAATTCCTATTATTCGTAGATAGCGAGAACAATCAGTGAATTCCTACCATGTCAACTACTTGTCATCAAACGATTCAGATAAACAGATAAACGTCTTGATCGTTATAGGCGAACTCGCAGTTCTTCATCACATTGTCGAATCGTTTGAATTTTTCCGCCGTTGAAAAGAACGAGAAAAGAAAATCTTTCGTCGCATCAATAGAACAAACGTATTCAAAAATCTATGAATAGATGATAATCGATGCATCCAAGAAATTTAGAGTTGATATAGATAGATGGAGAAATCGATAAATAAAGAGCGAAAGAGAGGGGGAGAGGGGAGAGGAAAGAGAAGTAGAGACAAAAGAGAAACTCAATGCGTTTTCTCGATCTGGCAAGCAAAGATTCTGCAGAAGAACCTCTGAAAGATGTGGAATTTGTTGCGGCGACGTTTTCAAATATCGTTACCGTTTACCATGGAACTCTCCGTTGTTAAAGTTCTTTTTTGAATCTCTTCGGTAGACGAGTTGCCGTAACTAGGTTCGATGGACTCCGACAGCAATTTTGGATTGTGTTTATCAACGTGGGTCAGCTCGATCGGAAGATATATCGTCCGACAATGGTCGATGTCGGCTCGACATAGGGGACAACGCTCGCATCGTCTAGCACAATCTAAGCAGGCTACTGCGTGCCCACAGGGAAACAAGGCGGTGTCTAAACTACGGTCCATGCAAATGCGGCACAGCATCGCGTCCAGCAGCCTTGCTAGACACTCTCGAGATTCCTGAAATTTGAATAATATCAAACAATTGTCGCCAATTCGATCGGTCATCGACCTTCGTAATTACGACGGAATACCTTGCACTTGGGATCTTCGCAGTCTCCGCAATCGTGCTTCTCCAAAATTTCCTTCTCCTCTGGCAAGCTAACGGTCGCAGCTTCGCAGTAGAGAGCACGCCGGGCGTTGTCGTACACCTCTCGACACGTTCTACGAATGTCGAACACGTACTTCTTCCCTAACGTCGAATCCTCGTTGAATATCGAGATAATGGTACCCTGTAATGCGATTACACGCATTAATAGGAATTATTCTCGGTGGCTTGTTAATAACAACCTTAATAATAACAAGTACCTTCAAGTCGCGTATGAATTGGGCTGTAACCGCGCTCCTCACCGTCTCGCAGCTGTAAAACGCGTGCTTCTCGGTAATCGCTCGGTAAAGTCCACTGGCTGATTGACTCGAGTCCAATTTGAAATTTAACGACGTTTCCTCGCCGTCGAGGGAAAGGTAAACCAAATGGAACATTCGCCGTTGGGACGTTGCACTTTGTATCGCCGTATACGGTATGCTGCAAAACAGACAGGACAGTATTACTTCGTGCGTTGTGCAAATATGCGTACAATAAAATCAGGATTGGAATACTTTCATTTCACGTAGAAAGACATATACATGCGATTAACACAAACATACAAGGTATTTTTAAAAGACTTAGAAGGAATAAAACAATAAAATAATTAAAAAAAAAAAAAATACAAATCAAGAATATAAACAAATGAAAATCACGAATAAATTGGTTATCCGAGGGTTAACGAGCAGATAAAAAATTAGGTACCACTAATGACGAGTTCACGCTAGCGACAACGTACCATATATTATACGTGAAATGAATTGATATACGCATATCTTTGACCTCGGTGACTTTTCGAAAAAAATTTTCGGCGTTTGATCCTTGATCCTCAGTTTTAGCACCGATCAAAGATCAAGTTAATATACCGAGTAATCGGTAACACGTACTTTTGCGTTTCTTCGTCGTGATTACGATAAACCGCGATACCGTGGGGGCCGACTCCGATCATTGATACTCCGTTGTATCCGAATTTGCTGTGGAACATCTCCTGGCCAAACGTATCCAAATTGGACACTTCCTTCAGTAACCAATATTCCGCCGTAGAGGTTTTCATCCCCTAAAAAAGAAAGGAAGGGAATATAAATGAGTCACGATCAAGAAAAGTGACGATACGATTTTTTGGCCGATTCGGTAATTTTCTCGAAAGCAACGATCATCGCATTTTCTCCGACTCCTTATATTTACTGAAAACTCTCATGGACGTTCTTCTTTTGTCTGCTTGTCCATTTGCTGTTATTTGCAGGCTGGCAAAAGGGACACGAATATGGTTTCCGTTATGTTTTTGATGTCGTCGTCGCCGTGAAAAAGCGGATCAACAGAGCGCGCGGCGAAAATGTAACAACACGTGAAAAAGCTGCTTTCGGTTTTTCGAAAGCACTCCGAATTCGATAAAAATTACCAAATCAGTCAAAAAGCAGTACCGTTTGAATTCGCTGTGAAACGCATTTGGCGAGTACTCTCGATGGACTCTCGATCTTCAAACAGCTTCAAACTTGAGTAAAAAAATTTGGTTTTGAAATTTGGTTTTGAAACTCGAGCAGAAACTGGAGAGTCAAAGAAAGAATTAAACATCAGACAACGAGTGAAACTTTGTTCGTCGTTCTTTCATTTAACGATTAGAGATGCCGACTGAGATCAAGCTGGAAGCTGTTCCTTCGTAATTTAAATATACTCACGATACAGCTTCAAACATATAACACGGTGTTCCGCATTTTAGTGTTCGAACTTTACCAATGTGTGCAATAATAGATAAAAAATGAGAGTAAAATATTACATAGCAAAAAGTTTATGAATGTATCATAAGACAATTCGTAGGTCAATACTCTTCCTTTGATTTACCATTTCAAATTGGCGGGTGAATAAAAATACGCATATCCGTCAAAAAATCGATTTAACTGTTTTAGAAACAACTTGTACATTTAGTTACACGATATTACAAAGTTATTAAAATGTTTATTATATTAATATTATACAACGTGCGCAGTGGACGCACTTGGCAAAGGATAAACCCTCAGGCCATACGGTCCTTTTTTGGACAACGGTACTGCTTCCTCCAGCGCATTTGATAAATATCAGATTCTTTTTCAAAAATATCTTCGTCGCACTGTGATTTTTACTTCTGCGTCACTTTTACATTTATTACTGGGATTATTTATGAAATTAGTCAGTTTGTGAAATTTATGGAATTAGGTACATCAGGTAGAAAACTTCAAAATTGAAGGTTTGACAAAACTGTTTGACATCGAACACTCGCATTGTTCTATTAATTGATAGAAGATTGTAAAAGTCTTCCTACTTTTGCTCATAAAATCAGAAACCTATGGAATATTTGACATCCTGGATCGATACCCTCGATTTTTATGAGTTTTACAACAGTTTCCAAATTACAGAAGTGCTAACTCTAATACGTCTCAGTATTTTACTCTTACAACTTTTTACTCAAACATTTACGAGCCTTTCGCCAAATGGCTCGTGAATGTTTAATGGTATTTTTAATTCTATCTTTATACCCGCGGTACACACTGGCGAAGTTTGAACGCTAAAACGTGGGATCTGCCTGCATAAAACAGGCACTTGAAAGTTTTCACATTGGGTAAATTTTAAAATTGAATGAATTTAAAATTGAATCCTGAGGCAGGGATTAATTCAATTTGCGTCATTCTCTTTTTCCTTTTCTTTTTTTATGGGGAAATTTCACTCGAGGCAACTTGAAAGTCGAACGGATTATGCAGGGGAGCTCGAGGGTCCGCCATGCTCGGGAAAGATAGGCTGCGAACCTTGATTTCCTTGTGTTGCTGAACTATCCGATGGAGAAAGTCCTGAGGTTTCGATTCGCACGGTTCCGCTGGTTGAATTTGGCAACATTGCGAGTAGAGTGCGTTCGGTGGTGACAACGCGTCGTAATCACCGGTATCGGCCTGCGCTATCAGGGCGATCAAACGTGCCACAGACCCCCAATCCGGCACTTTCAATCTACCCTCGAGTAACTCCAAACGAGAGTGCAGATAGAATTGATGCCTGAAATCAAATAAACAGCCAAGATAGATCAGTAGGGAGCGTTAACAGAGAAACGATCTTTAAGAATTACGCGAGAATTTTATTATTAACTGTCTCGACCTATTTTGGTTTAGATATCAACTAGAGTGGCCAATCCTTAATTTTTTTAATTATCTCGATCCGTTACTCGAATCTCGACTAGAGTGACACGTCAATCCTTTTTTTCTGGAGGATCCACGCTTGTGTAATTTTTATTTATAGACACCTCATTTGCATTTTTTAACGACGCGACTATCTCTTCGGTAATATCGTCGCTCGATGACTCTCAGTTTTTTTGGCGAGAATTAGAAATTAGGTCGTTCATTGGTATTCACTGTTATCAGTGCACGAACATCTAATGAAGTGGACAATTTTTATCAGAAATCTGTCGTACAGTACTTTTCCTTAAAGGAACGTTTGAGCAATTTGAGTAATTTTAAAACTAATAAATATTAAATAAATTTAAAAAGTATAATTTAAGTATATTTAAGACTAATAAAAATTAAATAAATTTATCGTTAAAGTTATAAGTATAGCAAGTATAGTATCGTTTATACTTTGTTAATTTATACGAAGTATAGATTGTATAACGGACGTCAAGTGGCTATTTGGAACTTGCGAGATGTGGATTTTTATTGCTATTATCGTGTAAATTTTTCTGCAATAAATGTTAATTTCTCATGTTATACAAGCAACGCTAAAAACGAATCTCCGAATGATTAGCACGTAAGAAAGGACGCTTCGTTCAATTATACTGGAGAGAAAGTTGAAAGCTCGAATTATTATTTATTACTGTCTTCTTTTACTGTTTATTTTAAGCGAATGCAAAATGTACGAGTGCGAAAAGAAAAAAAAAAAAAAGAAGAGGTAATATTAACGTGATGCTTGGCATTGCGGATTTTCAGCTGAACTTATTATCTAGCTGAAATTTCCGGTTCTTGGACAGTGATCTGAGATATGACCGATTTTAAATGCTTTATATCTACTTGAAAAAAAGATACGCAAGAATACATCGAAACACAATACGAACATACTTCGAGAAATGTATTTTCTTAATAAGAAATAAAATATAAATATAAATATATTTGATAAAATTTACGTAATATAAATTTAAAATGTAAATTTATTGAGAAATTACTTTTCATTATAAAATATACTTTCTTTTCCCATAATTTCAAATCTTCCGCACAGTGACGAACATCTTAAAAATGATTCGCAAACACCAAACGCCCACAAACTGTGTGTTGTCGGCGTATAATAATAAATTCTAATAAATATAATAGTCGATTATTTTGCATTCTTTCAAGCCAAAAAATGACCCTTTTCAATTTCATAATACGAATATGCATTACGAAAGCACTTTGAAAAATTAAAGTGATTGAAAATCCAGAGATTCCGCTTAGTTAGTGAATCCCTCGACAGATATTGACAATTGTTCGACGTCTAGCGAGTATATGCGTCGCGAGGAAATAAATATTTCTTTAAATAATGACGAGCATACCCGGAAAAGCAAATATCCCGTAGTATTTGCCATTCTGTTATCATTCAAATTTATAGTAGATGCATTTGCTCTTGACAAATATTGTTACTCGTCATCGTTTGATTTTGATTACGCAGGCAAATGCGTATTTTTAAAATCAAAATCATTTGCACGTTCAACCGTGAAAATGATTTTATTTCACTCGACTTGAGACATTTTTTTCTTTTTAAAATTCGCGCTTCGACGGAATCGACAGAACAGCGCAGCTCCATCTGTGAAACACGTTCGAACGAGTTACAATAGCCTACAGATGAGTATAATCGATGTATACGGAATATTTGAGAAACTGTATGGGCGCAGTTTGTTCTGCGGTTGTTCTCGTTCGACGCGCGAATTTAACGGTTGATCGAAATCGGCAATCGGAGTTTCGATGAGCTTGGGTAAATTCGAGTTGTATCATTTCAGAGCAAACTTGGACGTGGATCGTTCGCCACGTTTACCAGCAAAGTTATTCTGTCCGCTAATGAACGAGCATCGACACGATTGATCGCCCAACACCCGCAACGAACGCAATTTCATTTAGATATCGTCCTCGGCGATCAGGCCGTTTGGTAAAATGGAAATGAGAAAGTTTCGCGTCTCGGATCGAGTCCTATCGGCGATCAATGAAATAACAATTGTCTCTGACTACGACAAAAAAAGGGGCGCTGAATTTGCAAACGATTCTTCTTTCCAATTTTAACTCTTCCAACGTTATTGAAGTGTATTGCTACGTATACCGGAAAATGGAAATAATTCGTAAGAGATTGAAGTTATGGAAAAAAAACTGTACAACTTGTACCCGAGTACGATTCGTTTCACTGAAACGCATTGAATCAAGGCATTATCGATATGCAAACATTTGAATCGATAGAAAAGTTACAGGCGCGATCGCTCTTGTACCAGACAACGCCACTCCTACTCGAGGTCTATGCCACGCCCCCTCGCAAATCACGTAACTCAAATCAACCAATCGCTAATTTTCGTATTTTGCATCAGCGTTGCATCACCTGAAGAGGCCCGATTTTCTGGGTTATCCCCATTATTAAAATCACTTTCAGTGATAAAATGTTCGTACAAAAGTCGTCTGGTACAAAGGGGCGTATCGTCTTTTATATTTTTGTATTTATGTATCGCAAGTATTTTGTAAAATTCTTTTTCGAGTTTCGCTTTAAATTGCATAAAATATTTCGACTGTTCATTACTCATTATTCATTATTCATTATTCATTATACATGAGCTAATAAGATGGAGTAAGAATTATGCATACATATGCTTTAGCGACGCCGCAGTGTTCTGTACGTGCTTCACTCGTAATATCATTAGAGTCATTTCTAAGAAAATGTGTTTTCTACGTTTATTTATAAAACATAACCTTATCATAATACGCTGTTGGGATAGAAATGTTGTTTTAATATACATAGTAATATAGTACAATAATATTATATTATATTACTATATACTATATGATATAACAAAAAAAGAAACAATCTTTATACATATTTTCATTCCATTTTTCATTATAATAAAGAGCCGAAAATAAAAACTCGTCTTGCACTCGTACAAGAAATACAATGCCACGTTGGACAGGCTAATCAATTTCCTCTGCTGTGTCAATTTATCTGATCGAAATGGCAATCGTGAACTTTCACGTAACCAATAGTTCATGATCGAGAGTTTGTATTGATGTTTACGAACCGAGTGACATCTATCACGGCGAAGGAAGATACGAGTTCAGATCGAACTGCAACGTTTACGAAGTTCTCGCAGGTTCAGACTCGCTGATTTTCTATAATAAATTATTAATATAATAAATTAATATTCAACAGCAAAAAACTTCGTATTACAGTATTAACAAATAAATACTAAAACAAGGTGAATATCACCCATTAAAAAATGTTAAATGACAGAAATAACGAGACATGGCTGTAAAAAAAAAAAAAAGAAGAAACGCGCTTTTATTGCGTTTTATTACATCGTGGCGTAAACATTTTTATAAAAGTCAAATATTCTCAGAGGAAATATTGACGAATTTCGCGTGACAATTAACGTTACGACTACCAAAGTGATCAAAGTGATCAATCCGCAACTTTTCACAGAAATTTTATACGTTTACGACGGCATATTTTTGAGGATTGCACGTGTCTCGATTCCTGATAAAAACACGCAAACAAAATTTGACATTCTTTATCGCGTTGCAAATTCTTTGCACTCGAACTGTTCTGGCATAAGCTTTACATTTTAGTATTTAACTGGCGTTAAAGTGTCCTTTTATCTCTGATTTTTCGAGCTTCGAATTCACTCCGCGAGCATGTTTCGTGAAACAAGAGAAACTTGGAATAACTTTTCTTACTTTTCAGTCATTTCTTGAAGAACGTGTGCAAGCGATAAAATCGTTTCGACTAAATGTCACCGGATTGTGCGATTATCAGGAGTGCAAATCTGCAGCGGACGATGTTCGTGACAGCGATACGTTCCAACAGTTTGCGTTCCGAAACGCATAAATATTCAGAAGATCGTTAACCGATCATTTCAGTATTTAACGCGATAAATGGATTCTCGACGAAACATTGGGCAATTCGAATCTCGTGGTTTAATGATGCCCGGAGCACTGGCATAATACGTTGACGCATGCATCTCCTCTAAATCACAGTAAAGAGCATAACTGATTTCTATCGATCCTCTCTGTCTATCATTAACTGACTTTTACGCGTTTGTACGAAATCTGAAGATGCAGAATGACAGAATGCACGAATATGACATGCGAAAGAATATGAAACATTCCACATGATAATTAACACACAGAAAACAATTATCTATCTGGTATCTATCTTTTCGAAATGTGCGTAAAAAAACATAGTCATTATTTTTACTTATTGAAAGTTAACACGATACAAATCTTTATAAGTAATCTTTTAATACTACAAATATTTTTCAAATTATCGACAACAGGAAATATTCGTTGATTCAGTTTTGCAAAATTTTTCACGACCGATTAATAGCAATTGTTTATAAAATTGTTCACAGAACGAAAAATCGTCGACATTTTAAATTTTGTAACTCGAGGCGCTTCGTTTTTCAGTCAGATCATGCAGTGGGTGGCAAAATAAAAGACACTTTCGCTTTCGAAAGCGACAAGAATTCAAACGTTTCCGAAATAACTCGAAAAATTTTTTCCGTGGTTGTAGGTCAGTCGTAAATTTAAAAAATAACGAGCACACAGTGGCGGGACGTATAAAATAAGTTGAAAGAAGAAAATAACGATTCCTCGTTGGAGATTTCGTTTTCCAGTTTGAAGACTTATCAAACATATTTGAGTTCCAAATTTAATCTAACTTTAGGCTAGTTGTACGCAGAAGTGAACTGGTAGAAGGTAACTTTATCAGCGAAAATAAGCCAGCTTCGTTTTCGAGGAAATACAGTATTTGTGTTTGTACTTGATAAGTTTTCAAGTTGAACCTTATCGAGAACGTCTTGCAAAAAGATTGTACTTTGCACTTTCGACTCGTTCAAACTTCCCGCTTGTTATTCACTTCTGACCAGTCCAGAATTAACAAACAAGTTATCGATCAATTTTCAAGTTTGGTTATCTCGAAAACGAAAAATTTTATCCTCTCTTCTTAACTTTTATCTTTAACGTAGAATCATTTCCCATTTTCCCACGCAGAGTTCAACTGGTATAAAAAATATAAAAAAAAAGTCGACAATCAGGCGATACCTTCTATTAAATGACATAATTTTAAATATCTTCGAAAAGGATGTGTTGTGATATCTTGACAGAAATCTGGAGAGAAAATATCGAAGCAGTCGATATTTCAATTCACATTACGCGAGAAACGTTCAAGTTCGTATTGTTACTTTAATCTAATCTCGGCGTAACTGGAATGTTTAATCACGAAACTTGGTTTAGTCGACGTAATTTAGTTCGGGGACTTCGTTTCAACAGGAAATTCACGGTACTGCATCTAGTTTGTCTTTTACTTATCCTTTGCCGACGATTGTCGTCTCTCGGAGTAATCGAACGAATTACACGCTGAGATCGCGACACGAAACGTATCTCCGCTGTTTGATCCAACTTTCTGTGGATTTTATCTCGCGTTACAGAGAATGTCTAGCAGTTTTTTAGCGTTCAAACTTTGCCAATGTGCGTTCTGTATTATTTTTCCATAGGTAAAAATAAGACTAAAGTATCATGTATATGGTACAAAGTAAAACGAATCCTCAAAATTATTATTATTTTTTTTTTTTTTGACAAAGTAGATGCTCAAAATATATAAATTTTCTTTCATTTCTACTTTCGCGAACGTCTATTTGCGTATTCGTTGAATTTAGTATCCGACTAACTTTTATCTTTCGTAAACAATGACAATTATCTCTCTCTTTTTTGTATTTAACGATGACAAATACGTTAACGAAACAACGAGGTTTTCTTTTTCTTTTTCTTTTTCTTTTGCGTTAGAAATTTCGTAACCAAACTGTAAATAACGTAGAAAGGAAGAACTTTCTACGCACGGCTAAACGCGGGCAAACGCGGGCAAACCACGTTCAACCTGCGGAGTTGAACCCGGAGGCTTTCGAGAACAGCAAACAGCTTCCAGATATTTAAAAATATTTAGAGAACTTGGAGCAAACACTCCGGTATGTGAAGTGTAGTTTAATATCAGAAGTTTTCCTCGAAGAAATTACTAGAAAGCACAGGCAACGAATACGAGGACTCGATACTCTACAGTATTTTCAGAGATGTTGCAATACTGTGGTTTGCTAAAACGAAAGACAATGTCGTCTACAATTTACGTGAAGTTGTCATTCACGATTTGGATACGATTTTTGCAGTATGATTTTATCAAGTATGTATTTTATAAGTTAAAATCGTTAAGAACGATTAATATTAAAGGCAAATTATTTGATCCGAGTTTCTTCGTTAGTTTCAAATCTTAATATCATCAGTCAGTTTCGCAAATGAAGTAACTCGGATTGATTTAATTTTTACTCGATTCGGATTAATTAATTCGGTTTTGCAATAGTAATAATCTCAGATTAATTTAGTCTTTTTGTAGTGGCAAGAAATTAGGGTTTATACAAAATTTAATTTACGTACATTATTATACTTTATTTACCATCGAGTAATCTATCCCTATTGGATACACGATAATGCGGGAAATAATTCGGGAATCGATACGAAAAACGTAAAAAGAGGTTAAATTTATTTCTCCAGGTTGTAAAGTTGGAAACTCAATTGGAACGTATTAAAAAAGCTACCGCGAGTGAGAACAGTTCTTTTTTATAACACAGATTTCTACGATTTTATACTCTACAGTGTTCAATAACTTTGTCGTAATATAAAAATATCGCGTGAAAATCTTTCACCCTTCTCTCTTTCTATTCTCCGATATTTAACGATCAAATGATCAATATCAATGTCATTTTCGACGTCGTTGCTCCGTGAAAAATCACTGGCGCTTGAAACTGTTTAAACTTCGCGAAGCAAAATCGCACATCGATCCAGTTGATCTCACGTTGAAACTTCTGAGCTCTCTTTACACATTGTAACCAAATGTCGACGAATCGAAATTCGATCTCAAATCACACCGAGTTAATAATTCACGAGTTTTACTTGGACGTGACTTTTGATCAATTTATGACAGACGTTCGGTTCGCAAATTTCAATTAGTCCGACGTCGTGTGCTCCGTGCGAGAAGAACGACGCGGCGCAATTTCAGGTCAGCATGCACGTCGGGGAAACCGATGGATGCTGCTTGTACGTTCCGTGACCCGTGAGAAGTTAGATTACTCCTGGAGAGAAAGGATGATTCAGAAACGAGTAACTCCAAATTATGTCAGAACAACTTTAATGAACCTATCCTATCCATATTCTCTCTCCTTTGCCTCTTTGTCGTTCGCACCTTGTTATTTCGCAAGACGCGAAATTCCAGGCGATCTCGCTCGGAAACGACTTTAGATTTACGAGGCTTCAGACGAAACTATTGTCCCTGCGTCAGCGATATTCAATATCGGAGCAGCAACAACAACACACGACGGTCGCACACCGTCGTCACGCGTGCATGGAAAACTCGGTGCACTTTCGTGACAATACTATTGTAACAACTTTGATTTATATCCCCGCAGCGAACACCGAATCTCGACTTTAGTTTTGCCTCCCCGGCCGTGCGTTCTCTGCATCCGGCGTTCGGTTATTCGGAACGGCAATTGTGCGAGACGGTATTATTTATCAGAACGGTGTGACGCAGTTTTCGCTTGCACGTATGAAAAAAGAAAAAAAACAAACGTCAGAGAATAGCTTTCATATATCTCGAGCTTTAATTTGTAATAAAATACATATAGGGTGATTTTTAAATACATCTGGGACCCACGGAGTATTCCCGATTTTTGTTTTTTTACATTTCGAGTCTCTCTTTTATGCCGCGTCCACACTGCTGTTGACGAAACAAAAAGAAAAAACTGCACAACCTGCATCCCAGTACGATTCGTCTCATTGAAATGTAGAAACAGTTGCCTAGAAGCAACAATGAAGACGACTTTTTTGCCATAAAATTTTATCGAAATGTGTAGACATTTGAATCGATACAGGCGCGATCGCTGCCTCGCGAATCACGTGACCCAAATCAACCAATCGCTAATTTTCGTTGCATCAGCGTTGCACCTGAGGAGGCCCGATTTTCTGGATTACCCTCGCTAAAAATCACTTTCAGTGATAAAAAAAATGTCAGAGAATAGCTTCCATACATCTCGAGCTTTCGTAACAAAATGCATATAGGGTGATTTCTAAATACAATTTGGGCCCACAGAATACTCTCAATTTTTATATTTCGAGTCTCTCTTATGCCAAGTTTACATAACTGTTCGCTGTTGACAAAATGTCTTTTCAATCGTCTTCTACTTAGATCTGTTCTAATTTGACGAAATTCAAAGATAGAAAAACACTCTGTGGTAAATTATAGCTCAACTCTTAATGGGTTTAAGTATTTGAACCAGCCGCCGCGTATATAAATCATAACAACGGGAAAATATAATGAAACGCGAAAACGTTTTTTTAACTTTCAAAACTGGCCTACTTTTAGCTGTCAAAAGTAGGTTTAGGTTAATCTCTTTTAGATTTAGGTTAATCATCGAACACAGGTTATTCTCGTCGAAAATTCATCCATAAAACATAATATGTGTCTGTCGTAAGAGAAGAACATGCAAATCACACACTTTCACTTTCCAGATATCATCACGTTTGAAGTTTTTATTGGCAATATTTCTTTTTACAATGTAAATGTATTTCTCTCTCTCTCTTTTTTATGTATGTATCATTTATGTGTAATACTAGCGTGTTATTTATTAACTTTGCTTAATTGTGTATTTCATACACAAAAGTTAAAACGAAGGTTAAGTATAAAAGAGGAATCACA
This sequence comes from Melipona beecheii, assembly GCA_032399605.1. Lineage (NCBI taxonomy): Eukaryota > Metazoa > Arthropoda > Insecta > Hymenoptera > Apidae > Melipona > Melipona beecheii. The sequence goes on from JAUCMO010000463.1 coordinate 2,927,701, forward strand.
GAAGAAAAATATACATTACTATATATACAGTGACTACTATATATATATTCGGACATTAAATTGTTATAAAAGAACAAAATAATACAACAATAAAAATTCATCTTAAAGCTTGACTCTAAAATGTTTCATCATTGAATTTAGAATGAATTTGAAGATTGAAATTCTCGAAAATTTGATGTATTGATAACATTTAGTAGACGAAGCAAATTTTAATCTAGGATCCATTCCTTTAGTCCATGACAATGCGTAATACGAGTACATTCCAAAATGAAGTATTTACCGCAATATATCTCTTATAACACGACTTAACAAACTTGATCAACTCTCATACAGCATACCAAATTTCTATATTCCAAATTTCGCCATCGAGTGCTCAATACGCGAAACGAATAAAGCTTGCCACAGGTGCTTTCGTCCGTATTTAGCAGATTTTTATCCAGACAAGTTGCCAGATTAATCAAGGCAACATCGACGGAAAAATAGTTTTGACAAACCAGCGACTGTGTCACTGTCGCGGTGTTCGAATCTAAAAAACACGTGTTGCTGCACACGCAAATAGAAACGAACGAAACGAACGAAACGAACGAAACGAACGAACGTGCAAGCGTCCGCGTCAGCTGGCGCAATTATCCCAGCAGCCCATCGTCGACGAACGCCGCCATCCAACGACGAATTAATTCGCTTGTCGGGCGCATTACTCTTGGCGCGTTTGCCCTTCCCAAGGCCGTTCCGAGCTGCCGCGATTAAATCGGAATTACATTTCGATCCGTCGAAATCTCCTCGGCGCGGAGTTTGCACCCGGTCCGCGCCTGTTTCCCATCCACCCCGGGCTCGCTATTAATTACCATCCAAGCCCGGGCCCGGCTGCGTTTAATCACCAAACGGTTCCCTCCGAAACCATTCACACGCGAACCAACCGCGAATTTTGTTCGCGTCGCTTTTACTCGATTTTCTACGACGTCCGCGCTGGCGATTCGTGTTTGTTCGTGATTGACTGGACTGTTTGTGTTTGTGTTTGTGTTTGTTCGTGTTTGAAAAAAAAAGTGAACTATTTAACTTATTCAAGATGGCGAGGAAGAAGCGAGGGTTGAGTCTCCAACTTGAAGATTCTTGATCCATTAAGTGTTATTTTTATCAAAATTGATAAATTTTAATAAATAAATAATACTGATTCCTGTTTAGATAGATTATTACAATATAACAGTAATAATAGTGTAATATAATATTATAATATGTACAGTATGCATAGTAAATTTATTATGTATTTTAATAATAATTTTAGTAAATAAATAATATTGATTCCTGTTTGGATAGATTATTACAATATAACAGTAATAATAGTGTAATATAATATTATAATATGTACAGTATGCATAGTAAATTTATTATGTATTTTAATAATAATTTTAGTAAATAAATAATATTGATTCCTGTTTGGATAGATTATTTGGATAGATTATAACATAACAGTAATAATAGTGTAATATAATATTATAATATGTATAGTATGTATAAATTTATTATGTATTATTATATTATATTAAATATAATATATATATATATATATATACATACAACATATTATAATTGCATAATTACATAAACCGGTTGTTCCAATATTTAACAAGTCAATAGAAAAGGATTTATACTTTGTACAGAACCTTCGACTATGCTCTTCGTTGTAACTATCATCGCAACGAAAGAAGATTATTCGAAGCTAAACCTGTTAGTCGAGCTGATCAATCTGTGTAACTGTCTCTCTGTGTGACAATTAGCGTTTGTTTCGCTTGCTTTTTATTTTCTCGAATAGCGAACACTGCGCTACCATCGCGATCTAAACCCGCTCGTTTTTACCTTTGCTCCCTGTTTACCCCCATTTTGGACGAACAGCCTTCCGATATAACCGGAATATATAATCACCGATCGCGTTATCCAGTGCAATCAGTACCTTCCAATCGAGTCCGTGATGCAATTTTGTACGTGCTCGATCGTCTATATCGCCACGGGCTGATGGACAATAGCTCTCGATCGATCCATCGATCAGAATCTCTTGGCAGTCGACGCTTCGCTCGCGCGGGAAATTCCTTTCACAAAAACGATGATTTTCATCCCGAGCAAATCTGGGTTACCGTTTGCGTCTACAGGGCCCCCATTGATTCGAGCTCAGCCCCTTACCGACGTCGCACGTTAACCTTCGCCCGATAAACGCTGGCATCGCTCCGATCCGTTTTGCAAACAGTTGAATTCCACGTTACGTACGTACGTACGTTGCTCCGCACTGTTCCGATAGAACGAAAGATGAAAGCAAGAAGCGAAGAGTCCCCGGGGGAAAAGCGAGAAACGTCGAGTGTCGACATTTCTCGGGAAATTTACTTTTCAGTGCGCGAAGGGTCCAGTAAGTCGTTTTTCGTTAACGCTGGAACCGTCAGGCTCGATCGAAATTTTTCCCAGTTTCGGAAACTCGATTGATCTTTCGCACAATGTACGAATGAATAAAAGCTCGCGTCGTTTGTGCATGGTAGTCACGATTTTTTATTTCTAGAATTTTGCGCTTAGAGTGCGAGTGATTCGAAAGTCGTGTTTTCGATCTTAAACATCTGCCGTGTCTCGACTGTACATGTTACTCAAACTTCTTTTTACAGAAAATAATACAGACGCTCTTAACTATATATTAAGATCTTATATAGTTATATTAAGATATATATATATATATGTTATATAGTTATATCTTAATTACATAACTATATATATTAAAGAACTTTGTCCACATCGAGTATCTTAATTTTTGGAAATATGAAAATATGAAAATTTTATTCGATACAGAGGAGGCACTATCAATTTTTTTCCATGCATTGGTCGATGTGGCTCTGCATTCTCTATAAAAAAAAAGTATCGACCCATGTAAAAATTAATTGCATTACTTAATTAAATGTGCTAACCTGTGTCGAGAAATTGTTGTTTATAAAATCTTTCAATGGACGAAAGACAAGGACAATGCGAATACAAGAATACCTTTTACATTTAATTAAAGGTAAAGTATCTTCCAAGTTAATAATTCTTCGACATACATAGAGTAACAAACACCTTCTCGTATGATTCCACTTAAAAAACACGAAGAACGTAACTTTAAAGTCCTTGAGACTTCTCCGTCTACAAAAAGAATTATTACTGTCATACTCTATATTCAACAATTTTTACATGTAATAAAGTCTCCAAAAGACTAACGGAGAAATTCAAATGCTAATTTTTACTGGATTATTTTGTAAAAATGTACATTACACTGTGTTGCACAGTGTTTCTATACAACGATCCACTGTGCGAGGATTAAAATACACACGTACATATCGTCTCGAGCTCTTGTAAGTTTTCACGTTCATGAAAACTGGGAAACTCGGAGTGCGGAGAAAATTTATTTTACACCGTAAGACGGGTAGGTAGATGATTACCCGGAGGCACGTGGCGCGTTATCGAGTTCCAACGTGGGGGCAATGTTTTTTAAGAAGCGAGCTTCTCGTTACCTGGTAGCTTCTTGCAGCAACAGGTGAGGCGGAACCCAAAATTTCACCCTCAGCGCGAATCTCAGCGGCGCCACACCGCCGCCCGTTTGCCTCTCTATGGGATTCCTCAGATTCAACCAGAGTTCTTCGCCTTTCGCATTCTGATACTTTAGCCCGAAGTAATCGCACTCCTTGCTAATACCCAGGCAGTCGCATGCCTGGAAAGAAACGAAAGATTTTCAGTCAGAAGGATTTACAATCGTTACGGACAAGACAGGAAACAAGTTGATGTATAATAATCAAGTACGCGTGATAGAATCTATAGCTGATACTACGTTGTAACCAACATGATTGAAATAATCGAGCAATATAAATATACCAACAGACTGCATTTATGGAAAATTCAAAGAGACAAAGAGAAACATATAAAATATAAAAGAATTTGTACAATTATAGTTTCGTAAATTGTTCCATAGGTTTTTCTTGTTCCGAAAAAAAGGAACGGAAAAGAAAAGAACAGCTAATCTTCATGAGAAAAATAGGAAAAATCTGGAAAAACCGACGCGAGAAACGCATCGACCCCTCCCACGGATCGCGGATTGATACATTCATTTATCTTCCAATTCGCGCGCGAATTTCGAATTTTTTTTATGGCCAAGCGAACGAGCAAACTCGCTCGAAAGTCACGCGGACCTATTGTCCGGCAGAGCAATTAATCGATTATCCGGAATAGTAGGAGAGCCAGCGATTCGTGGAAAAACAGCAACCGTGGTCGAGCCACCGTGCGTGCAATAAATTGCCGGCAATAATTCAGAAAGTTACCGGTTACTCCCGCGCGTATGGCGCACCGGTTTTAAACCGCGGGAACGCTCGCTATCTACGATCGTTTTACTTACACTCGCGCACTCTCCTGTATTCAAACCCTCGATATATCTTGTTTCTAGCTTAACAGAAATGCACCCCGGTGCATACAACGATCGTTATCCAGAATGGTTTTGCGGCTAAGGAGCGGGACAGTTCGACATTCGCGAACGTCGGTCGTATAATTTCCAAAAGTAGATATGTAACTTCCTTTTTTATTATGCACGACAGTTTTTAAGAAAACGAACGTTTATTTTATTCCGATATTCCGCGCTATGACGATAGACTCTGCGACTGACATTTCAGAAATCGCGACAAAGTAGCAAAAAAGATTTAATCGAACGTTTAAAACTAAAATTTTTAATTTTATAAGATTTAAATAGAATATTTTGCAAATATTGATTCCACCTTTCTCGATTCTTTTTTTATAACAATACAGACCGTCAAACTTTTTATAGTAATAAAGAGTTTAATGAAACGATTACGTTCGTTTTGTTCTGCGTTTATAACGTTCATGTACACTGATATATGGCACTGTACGTTACCCACTCGAGCTTCGAGTTTTTACTGGAGCTTTCAGACCGAATTTTTTCGTATCTTCGAGTTTCAAATATTTGAAAAATTAGATAGAAAATGTTTCGTAAATATCGCGCTTCTTAATTTTCTTTATATTATAATTGAAATGATATAATTCAATGAAACGAAGGGATGTTCGTTTGATTCTGACGTGGCGGTACGTTATCCTCGTTCGATCTTCGAGTTTTTGCTCGATCTTTAAGACAGAATTTCCTCCGTATTTTTCCTTCGAGTCTCAAGTTGTTCGAGCATCGGACTGCCCGAGGACAAAGTACTCGCTATATTCTATATAAAGACGGTGGTTGTATTCCTGCGATCGATCCCCGCCGAATTATTGTTTTATTTTCTATTCCCCGTAGCTGTGTTCCCTTTCTTGCAGCGGGCGAAAAGTCGGTCGCGCGTACGACACAACGAGCAAGAAAAAGAGGAAACGCGATCGAAGTTGTCCCGAGATCGATGAATTTTCTATTGTGCTGGCTGTTCGTCTGCTCTCCTTGCCGAAAAATTCGAGGGAAGAAGTTCCGCGTATGCTTGAACTTTCGCAATGTAACTGGTATTTAAATCGACAAGTTTAAAACCGTACTTTACACACCGCTGCGCAAAAGTTTTAAGACTCGGCGTTTTTCACCTTTAATGTTCGGTATTTACGGTGGATGAAGTTTCTCTGGACAGAATTCAATTTAAAAACGACGTTCTTTGATTCTGATTTTTTTTTTTTCTTATTTAAATTTAAATTTCCATTTTCCCAATTTGAAATCTTTTCGACGTGAATCTATGCATATATTATAATGCGAGTATAACGTAAATTTGGTTGTACTGATTTTTCCAACCATACACATAGTTATATGTAACAGTAATTAAATATGAAAAAATGTGTGTATGCTTTTTGAGTAAAATATGTAAAACACACGCAATATGCAAAATAATAATAATTACGTATCAAAATGTACATATAATTTCGCACGAACATCCACAGGTTAATAATCGCTATGATGTAATAATCTTTTCACGACGTAAGTCGTTTTTAACGTTAAAGCATATAAAAATTTCCATCAGTATCAGATATTAAAGCAAAATAAAATTTTTTTTTTAAAACTTTATAATACGATACTTAACATATTCGTAAGTTACATATTATGTCAGTAGTATATAGTACAGTGTATCACAACATGTAACTTGCACAAGCTAGATCAAAAATCATTCGAGAGACGTTCATTTGATTTTTTCAATTTAAAAACAGACGCAGCGCTCGTCCTGAATTTTTTGAGCGGAGATGTATGTCGACCTTTCTCAAAGTTACCCACAAAACTGCACGAAATTCGACGTAAACTAGGCCACGAGGTGGCTGGTCGATATTTTAGTCTCTTCCTAGCATACGTACATATATACATGCCCGATGGTATCTACCAGAGCACGTGAAAATGAATTCGGGCATTTACAAATTTGAGCGCCAGATAACAATTTCCCGCGAATGCCGAATTTCGACGATCTTCCGGCTTTAACCAATTACTCCCCTGCGCTCCTACATTTTCATTTTCCCGCGGAACAACGGCGAAACGAACTGATTTTTTAACTAGAATTCCTCTGTAAAAAGAGGAAAGCAGCCGCAAGAACCGATAAGACGAGATAAATCGTGTATCGGTTCAATGAGGAAAATGTATTCGTTGATTTTGACGTGCAACGATCAGATATCTGCGGCTGCTTGCTCAACAATTTATTTTCTTTAACTCTAACATTACACATTAACTAATTGAACTGTAAAATACAGAGTTTATACATTCGCCGTGAAAGAAATTTTACAGATTCAGAGAGATGATGCAAAAATTTGATACCGATTAAAGTGCATATTAAAAATGTACTTGTTTTCCATTCGACATACGTATTTGTAGATACATGTAGATATATTTCTCAAAACGTTGAAAAATTTTTCTCGTGACTGGGAATTCACCATAAATTTGAAGTTTCCCTTTTGTAACAAACTCCCTCTAAACTTGTACAATATTTTCTCGCCAAGTTATTCAGTGATTAAACGACAAAAATTCAAGAAATATTAAGATAAAAAAAAATAAACAAACAGTTTCATTTAAAAAAAGAAATAAAAGTCATTTTGAAAACTCAGAAGCTGGTCCTAGACAAGATTTTTACTTGAAACATTTTTCTCCTATAACAAATAGTTTAGGACAGAGCCCGCGAGTCCTTGTCCCCACTTCTCTGATCGCTACCCCCTCCACTGAAATTCCCTCGCCGTGCATGAGGGAGTGGGGCTGATGCAGTGGAGGTGGTAGCGCCAGCGAGTAGGAAAGTAGGGACTCGCGGGCCGCCAGTTAGCCAACTCTGATGTAAAATACGAACATACGGTGTGTGTGTGTGTGTGTGTGTGTGTGTAGGTGGGAATGAGGACAAAAGTTTGAGGGTAAGATTTTGGGTTAGAGAATAGCGAGCGTGCAGATCTTGAGGGAGTTATAGGAAGTATCCAGTCGTGGCAGCGCGCAGAAAGAACTTTTCTTTTCTCTCACAAGTTTTCCTTAATCACTTAAATATTGATAAACTTCATATTTATATTATAAACTACTAGGCTGAATTTCGTTTCGAAGATCTTCCATCGAATGCACCGTACTCGAGCTTTCCGACGTTTCTGTATAATCTGAAATACACCGAGGGTCACAGATCTGGCCTTTTTCAACGGGTACAGTTTGTCAAGCGAATGCAACACCGCTGTATTCCATTTCTCGGGCCCGCTTGGAAACGCGTAAGCGCACAAGGGTGCGGCTAGGCTATTCATGAATATTCACCAGACGTAAAGCGACGCGATACGATACGAACCGTTTTGAAAAATCGCCGATACAATATTTGATCTTTGACACAGAAATTGCCAACAGCGATGGACGGAAAAAAAAAAAAAAAAAAAGAAAAAAAGGGACGTCGTCTGCAACTATATAGCTTTATATCTATTTGACGATCGCGTGCATCGTCGGTGTAATCGAATATGTGGTGCAATTCGCGCAACTGTAACAAACCGTATCTTTTTCTCTTTGTTTTTATGTTTTCGCTTTTCGATTGAAATGACAAAAAAAAAAAAAATATCGCGGGGAAAATGGTTCGGTTCAGGCCGTTATACGTCTCAGCTCAAAAGTCTTGTGACAGCGTGTCATTTTCAAAATTGGAAATTAACCTTTAAATGGTAAAATCGTGAGGTTGCAGTCGATTATACAATGCAATGTAGCATTACGTTACAAAACATTCAGGATGTTTAATTTTATAAATCAATCATCACGTCACTTTATAACGTCATTTGCGCAGGAAAAAGTATAAAATATCCATAATACGAAAACACACGTGTAAAATATCTAAAATTCAGCGCCTTTTGCAATGTTTGGCAACACAAAGTAATTTTCCACGGCGATTCTCTATTTTTTTCAATTATACCCTCAAAAGCACGAATTTGCATAAAAGTCCGCAGTCTACTCGCGATTTTTTCGCGAACGCGCAATAACGCGCGTACGCAATTTTCTAGATTTTATTTTCTTCGCTGGGATGTTACTATTAATCTTACTTGAGATCTTAATTGGCTATTTTCTTACATGGAAAATTTCCCTCTTTAATGGGCCAATAGTTGGCGTAAAATGGCTCATTTACTCACAAATTAGTTTGCAATACTTACAGTGGTAATAGCGTTTACAATTAGTTTTTAATTTTGTATCGAAGACAACAGCAAAATTATTCTTACATTTTATTATTACTATTCTACGTTACACTATTCTACGTTATTATTCGTATTTCTGTTTCCAACGCAAGATTATTCTGCCAAAAGGACCGCACCGTTCATTTGTGCGAAAATAAAAAAAAAATAAAAAAATAAAAAGTTACGCTTATTTTTGCTCAGCACGGCCGTCTTTACTCCGTACACAGTAAAATCAACGCGTGTCGCTGCACACGTATGCATCGCGAGCGGCAGCACGCTGCAGAACCGCATGCATCAACGCGCGTACACAGTTGCGGTCTCACCGAGCACGACGAAAACAGCGCCGTCTCAAAATGAAGTAATTTGTATTCCCGGCGCCAAAATTAATATCGCTGCTGGCTCGGATTAAATAAACTCGTTAATCCGAGATAGCGCCAAAAGCAAACGAGCCTCGTATTGTTTTGCCGGCTTTCTTGATTCCGCCGCGTCGGAAAACGACCAACATCATGGTCGACGCAACGCGGGATATCTTTTTATTCGGGGGCGAACGTAAATTTAATTGTTTCGTTTCGTTTCGTTTCGTTGGATCTCAGTTCAGTTGGAATCGGCGAATTGAAGCGAAATTTGCCGAATTGCCGATGATTAAAATAAGATAAGAGAAACGAAGATAACGAGAGTGGAAGAATGTTTAATATACAGGAAACCTTCCACGCAATTATCTCCTAATGTTTCAAATAAAACTCGGTTTGTTTCGAGGGGGATATTTTATGGTGGTCGCAAATCTTGGTTTAGGTTAGGTTTGGTGGGTGTGTTTCCCAGATTTCAAAGTGACATTTGTTTTTTTTTTTAAATAGAACTATGTGTTTCTCTTCAGATAGGCAGCTTAAGATTTGTGACTACCATGTAAAATATTCCCCTCGAAATAATGCAAGTTCTGCTTGAAATATTTTTTCCCATAACGAATAGTTTAGGAGATAATTGCGTTTCAAATGGGTACGTATTATATTACGAAAAATCATTCGAATTTCCAAAAAAGCACACAATATATTATAGTGACATACATAGTACTTAACAACTTTAAGGAATTAAATGATACAAAGAAACGTTGTTCGGGAGAGATTCCTACGGTCTAGGTGCAGGTAGTCCGGGAAAGTTTATTAGATTTTAACAGGCCTGTCTCGCCACAAAACTACGGCCAGATTGTTGGTTTTTGTTCTAAGCGGATAAAGCCCTCGACCGTGGATTGAAGCGCGTCATTGACTTTCCCGAATACGTGGAAAACACGTGCCAGCAAGGTCACAATTAGATCTGCGACAGATACCTGGCCCTTCTTGCCCCTTGGACCTGCGATCTTCCGCGAATCTTCCTTCGGACTTTCGAGAGATCGAGTTCACTCTCTTGCGACACAAAATTACCACGAGGGGACAAGCCCCTAATACTCAGCGTGCGAAAAACATACAGTCGACAAACTTTAACAAACAAAATCTCGTCTCGCTAATTACGCGCGCGAACAAACGTATCGCTCGGAATATTAGTATTGCTTGACCTTAAGAAATTATCGATCAGAAGAAGGTAAAAGTTTCCGTCGTTACCAGAGCCACCATAATCAAGAAAGTTTAACAGGGATGTTATTTGAAATTTAATGAATTCCGTATTAAAATTTTCACAGATTTCATTAAAAATTTTCATTAAAAGTTGAAATTAAAAATCGTGAAAGATTCCGTGTAATTAAAAATTAAAAATAGATCGGACCGTACAGTGAAAGATTTAACCGCCGGAAATTAAATGCGTAAGAAATATTTTTTGCACTTCTCAACTTTTTACTTTAGCACATGGTTTAATAAAAACGAATGTTCATTCGTTATTCTGATACCACACTGCGTACCATTGTAAATCTACGTATTACGAGATACTACAATTTGAAACGTAAACGCGCAAAATTGCACGTGGAGATGTTCATTCTGTTCTGGCTATGTAAATCTATAAGTAAATACGAAATATTACAAAGTAGTCACTTTGGTAGTTCTAGTGCTAAAATTGAAATGTAAATACATAAAATTACACATGCAGACGAAGAATAGGACAAAAGAGTATTCTGTATCAATTTAATAAGTGCGAAAAAAATATTAAAAACAGTATAGATTTGTAACTTGTACTTAATAATAATCAATTTTCATTTTTATTTCAATTACGTTTAAAGTATATTAGTTTAAAGTATACAAGGAGTATTTTCTTTTTATTACTATATTATTTTAATCTTTTGATTAAAAAATCAAATTGAAAAAAGTTCTCAAAGGTTTGACCATAGATAGACAGATATAAATCTGCATTTGGATTATCAAAATCCCACTGAAATTGGATATACAGTATATAGAAATATTACTTCAAATTTATTATTTCAAATACTATAATACTATAACACTATTCTTTCAAATATCTCAAAACTGATTCTACTACAATTATTAACAAGAAATTTTCTTTTATTATTACTTTCTATTTATAACTGCAACAAAACTCTTTAAAATCTATCAGCAGTTTTGTAGAACAAAGTATGAAGTGCATTCCTTGTATTACGTCCTTAGTATATAAGTTCTGAGTATCATAAATATGTGTTATAAGTTCTAAGTTATGTATAGATTAAAGTTGAGTATTTAAGTTACATTGGAATGGTATTATAATCTATTTCTGTGTGATTTGGTGTATTGCTTGATGCATTTGTCAGTATGTTTCACACGTAGACTCAGACCTGCGCAGATAGTTTTGTTATTAACGAACAGACTCCTACATATTCGTACACGTCCAAAAATCTACGTATAAAATATTCAAAAACGTGACACGTACACATTGCTGATAAATAGACTGCCAGACGTTAATGCAGTTCTGACAAATTTAAAATAGCAAAAATCTGCAGGAAGAACACGTATAAAGTATACTTCAAGTATACTACAACGTAACAACGAATTGATATTTGACGAACGAAATGAACTTCCATTTGTTCACTTCGGGATCTATAAATACAAAATTGTACAAACGTGGCGCGAACCGTTGTTCGTTCAACTATTATTATTCGGAGCGCTTTTTTATTTCCGATTTGCCGCGCTACGTCAATTTTCTCGCGCAGTTTCCCAGTTGGATTCCACTGGGCCAGATATGAAACCGGAAAGAAATGCAAATTTATCCACGATTTGAATACGGATTACTATTCCCTTATCAACGAGCTCTTCTTTTGCTCTGACTCTCCTTTTTCCCCTTTGTTCCCCCTCTCCCTCTCGGCTAACGAGATTTTTGTTTGGCAGTTTGGCAAAGTTGAATTTTCCACTACTACTTCGGCCCAGTGACACATCGATGAGAATCGCAACCGGTAGATTTCCTCGTCTCGCGCATTACGATACGTGACCGAGATGCAGGATCACGACTGGAGGCGAACGCTCGCCATTTTCTTACTTGCTCTTCTACCGTGAATTTTCGACAATTCGTTGAAAACTTTCCCGCGATAAAGCTGTTTGCAAAAGCAAATTTCGAGAACGCGAGGAGATCAAAGGCCGGCGTCATTGATCAAGCCGAATGCCTGGCGCGCCGAATGCCAGGGAATTCGAATTAACAACAGCTTTGCAACCGATTTTACAGGTATTTGTCTCCGGGAAGGTCGATTCGAAACTGTCGCAGCTGAAACTCCAAAGCCAATTTCAATGTCGATCGATAAGCTTTTGCGTCACGGTGAAGAGAACAATTGAATATGTATTAAATATGATTTCACGCGGATCGTTCTTTGTTGTCGTTGATCAACGCTTAAATTTGACGCCGCCCATGTTTGTTGCAAACTTTACCTGATTTATATTTACAAATAGAATAAAACAAATTCTTGTAGAACTCAAAATTTCTACTTGACAATTTTACACGATTCTGATAAAGGGTTTAATTTCTGTTAAATTCCCTATTAACCCCTTAACCTACAAGCTACGTTCCAACAGTCTGGGCCGAAAACGTAAACAGGATCGCGCAGCCTTCGGACCACTCGACGGCTCGGCAAGTCGGTCCCAAGTTGTACTAAACGCGCACGACTTACAAAATACAACTGGTTTAATTTTGTGGAATATTTGACAAGTAATTGTTGTAGATATACCACTGAAGGTTTATTATCAATCACTAAAATGTAACATAAGTCAATAACATTTATCTGCAATTCCTGAATAAATTAGCAGTTCACGTAATTAGCATAAAAAAAATCAATAACAAAAAACATCTTGTGGGGATTCTTCTCCAATATTTAAGAAAATATATTTCAACGTGCGAACGTGACCGAGATCTCTTTGTATCGTAATTGATTACGATCAAGAATCTAACACGAGCGCGACCATCGCACGACCCGTGATATTTACATTTGGCCCGAACGATGTACGACGGGCCAGTAATACGTTTCGGCCCGAACACAAGAGTACGGAGTCTCACGCGTATCCAATATTTATAATTTATACTGCCTATAATATTTATAAAATTAATAAATTATTCGCGTTTAAAAAAGCACAGAACAATCAGTCTTCGTTTTCGCGGTCTTTTTTTAAGAAAGTTATTTAATGTTTATTTCTATATTATTATTATTATTATTTTCAGTATTAGTTTATTTCCAGAACTAATACTTTTTATTTTATGTGTGTGCGTGATAATCTTCAAAACACTTTTGTGGACTATTGTGGAGAGATATGTTACAGAAAACACAAATATACTGTTATCACTGCACTCTATCGTTATTCCACGTGTTACACTTTAAAGCAGCTCCGGCGTTTTAAGTGTTAAATTGTACAAACATTAAACGAAACAACGCACGTGCAATTTTGCATTGTTTCCTCTTGCATAATAATGCTTGTGAAAAAAATACGATCATGAGCTACATACACACACAGTTCACTTTGAACCATTCATTTTTCTTCTCTAACGAAGTGAAATATTAAAGGTAACAATGCACGTTGCGAAAAATGCAAGATTTCTTTCGTTTAAATGTAAAATTTCTTTTTTCTGCACTCACGAGCTACGTGGCTCACGACCCATCGAACCATTCATCTTCTTCTCTGTAATAAAGTACAGCGTAACTGAACCGTTAATTACAGATTTCGTGGAAACCGTTCTTCATCGCCGTTGACATTAAAGTACACAATTGCAGGAACATTAAATGCAACAATGCACTAATGCAGAAGTCATGGAAGCATTAAACGGATTATTTTTTCTTTTAATGAAAATGTTTCTTTTTCTTAATAAGGAAAAAATAAAATAAGAACTTATTGTCAAGAACTTTAAAATTGAACGATGAATGTCTCGAAAGTAAGAGGACAAAACGCGCATAATTACAGACATAACCAGCCATCAATATGAAAAAGTTAGACATTTGGAGGCTGACACTTGTCAGTTTGGAAAATTTCTCTTACGTTCATTACAAAAAAAAAAAAATACGATTCGTCTGGCTGAAAGGCCCAGAAACAACTGTTCTGACTAGGAAAGGAAGACGACTCTTTTGCCATAAAATTTTATTGATGTACAAACATTTGAATCGATAAAAAACAAATTACAGGCGCGATCGCTCAGTACCAGACAACACCACTCCTACTCGAGGTCTACCCTACGCCCCCTCGCGAATCACGTGACCCAAACCAACCAATCGTTAATTTTCGTTGCATCAGCGTTGCACCTGAAGCCGCTAAAATCACTTTCAGTGATAAAAAAAAATTCGCGTTCGTCCGATCGAATGGCATACGTCCGTCTATTCGAGATAATTTAAAGAGAAAAACAGCGGAAAAAATATTTGCGTGTAAAACGAGGCAGAGACGTGGCGAGCGTTCAAAATGGCGGGCTAAGTGGTGCAGTGCCTTGCCTTGTTTCCTGTATACAAGAGAACGCAGCGAAGACAGAGGAAAATTTCTTGTTCTCTGCTCGGACTAACGACCCTTTTGAGCTGTCGACAGAGCGAGCAGAGCGTGAGGAGTAGCTGTTGTAGCGAGGAGAGACGAGGAGGAGAGAAGAGGACTGGAAACAAGAGAAAAATATAGGGTGGATGGAAGGGAAAGAAACAGAGAGGGAAGGAGAGGGAGAAAACGCGAAACTAAGTGTCGAAAAAGTTGCGGGTACGTGCCGAAGTAGTCTGAGCCTCGACGACCTGTGTTACTGTGCCTCGAGCACCGTGATAGCACGCCGGTCATTAAACCGTCCGCTATCTCCAGCACATGGACAATGCTGGGCGAAAACTTGGCGAAAAAAAACAAGCGCGTAACTAGATTCTTGTAACGAGATTCCGAGTCGGGGAACTTTTTAAGAATCTGCTATCTTTTTCTGTTTCTCTTTTCTTTTTATCACTGAGAATAATTTAAGCGGGGGAAACCTAGAAAATCGGGCCTTTTCAGGTGCAACGCTAATGCAACGAAAATTAGCGATTGGTCGATTTGGGTCACGTGATTCGTGAGGGGGCGGCGTAGGGTAGACCTCGAGTAGGAGTGGCGTTGTCTGGTACTGAGCGATCGCGCCTGTAATTTGTTTTCTATCGATTCAAATGTTTGCACGTCAATAAAATTTTATGGCAAGAAAGTCGTCTTCATTTCCTAGTCAGAATAGTTGCTTCTTTCAGTGAGACGAATCGTAGTGGGATTACAAATCGTGCAGTTTTTTTTTTTTTGTTTTGTTTAATCAATTTTATTGCATTATTATCGGTGACTGGCTACGCAGTTGACTAAAAAAGCAAAATGATTTCGAGAGTTCTTGCAAAGAGATTTCGAGTCAGGGAACTTTTAAGAATCTCCTATATTTTTTTGTTTCTTTTTTTCTTTTTTGTTAAACGATAAATCATCGGTTGTTTTATTGTACCGCATTATACGATAAATTATTATTTTGTTGTACTACATTATGATAAATTGTTACGTACAAAACGAAATATTATCGGAAGTATTAATTTATAAATCGAGAAACGTTTCAGACAGGAATTGAATAATTTTAAGAACAGTATTTTCTATAAAAAAAAAAAATGTCAACCTACACAGGATGTCGTCATACTGCAAACAATCAACAACTGATTGTGGACGATTCAACATGCAGAAACGAGTCGAGAAGGACAGAACGTAATTTTGTTTCACTGAAAGCTTCGTTCTCAAGAATCCAGCAATTTCGGGACGTTACAAAAAACAATCGATACAAACGAACGCTGGTTCGTTAGATGCTTCTCTTCGAGAAATCAGATCGAGAAAAGGACGCATCTTCGAGGGACGAAAAGGATCGTATCCTCCTCCGACTCGTGAAAATCCACACGGATGTAAATTTACCTCGCACAGATTGCATTTTGAAATTTACATCTTCGACGCAATCGAGGTTAACGAACAAAGCGGCCGTGGAAGAAGCGGCGATGTGCAAACGAAGTAGCGAGCAAGGATGAGAGAGATGGAGGAAACATTGTCCGAGCAAGGTCGGGTCGTTGCACTGTCAATACAAAATGATGAGTCAACGCGACTAACGAACGATGACGAGGAAGAAAAAGAAGGCGATTAATTCGGGAGGTGAAGTTACGTTTCTTTTTTCTTTTCTTTAATTCTTTTTATCTTGATAAGAGACATTCGTCAACCCTTTGAAGCACGCGTTAGTTCCGTGTTAATAATAATAATAATAATAATAATACAAGTTTGCAGTAAATGTTTTGTAAATGAACATCAGATATAAGAATATGCGATAAAAATTGTAGGGTCTCATTTAAAGATTTTATTGCGACTGTTACAGGGTAAGGTTCGAAGGTAATCTCAACGACATTGCAACATTGTAACGTTGATGAAAAGAATTTTAATTTAATGTACTTACGCTGACTATACTTTGAAATATTTTCAAAAGTGAAGACTTAAATTAAGACTTAAAAATTATTATCGTTTATTATCCGCGATATGTTGACTGTCCGCGTTATACTTTGTTATCAAATGTATGCCGTATTTTAGAAAAACACACACCTTGTTGATATTCGCACACTTGGTTTTCTGATCACTAGCTACTTTTTTTCTCTTTGTCACAGAAGCTTAACCTCCACTCATACGTTGCGAGGTAACACGACGTTTTACAAGAAAAGTGCGTCAAAGGACGGATGAGAATTTGATCGCGAAATCTTGGACAATTGGAGAGTTCTCGTAGGAAGCTAATCGAGTGCCAAACGTATCAAATTTTTCAACAGCAAGGAAAAAAGGGCCACTATTTCTTCAGATTGGCAAACACCGTGGATGCAAACGATTTTAGACTGCTCACACGTAGAAAAGCAAAAACATTTTCATTTTCAAGTAGTACGGTAATAATTGAAAATTTAGCGCATTAGTGTTTTCGATGTTACGGATCTGTGAAATTGGCCGTTTTACGCGCAACAACCTAGTACGTATCACCAACGTCAACGTATCGCGTTGAACGTCGAATAAAAGTCGAAAAATCTGAACGACGTATACGTTCCGACGTATACGTATCTACGCGCCGGAACGTCTGGAATTTCCAAAGGAATTCTTCTTCCGAAACTATTTCCTCGGACTGTCGTGTCGTGTTGCCGTTCTGCAGCCAAATCACGAAACGCCCGGAAAGATTCGTCGCACGTTTTAAAACCAAAACTCGTCCCGTTCCCAACCGAGAAGGAACACGACCATGTGCTTCCGTCACGAAAGGTTTTAACTCCGACGACTATCGATCTCACCATTTAACACGCCAATACGGATTTGCTTACGGACTTTTGCAGGCTCGAGCATCTATACTGTGTATATTGAAAAAATGATGAAAACGAATAACGTGTTATTACTTTCAACGTTCGTTTGTTACAAACGTGAAAATGAATCATTCTCTAGATTATTTTGTTATTTAGGTATGTATTTGGTATGTATGAAAGAAATAATGGTACTTTATTTTTCATTTTGTATCTTGAACAAATTTTCATTTATATTTATTATTTATATTTATTATTATTATTATTATTTATATTTATCATTCATATTTATTATTATTATTATTTATATTCATTATTCATATTTATTATTATTATTATTTATATTTATTATTTATTATATTTGTTGTTATTATTATTTATATTTATTATTTATTATATTTACTATTATTTTTCAAATATTTTCTAATTGTTAACCGAATAATTTATAGTCATAGTCTCCTACGTTAGATTGTTCATTTCATTTAAATAATCGTATTAATTTAAGTAAGAAATTATTTAGAAATAAGGTGATTGAATCTCATACCAAGTGAAGTTACTCAATAACAATAAATTTGTTATTTTTCATTTTAAAAGACGAAGCAGTTTCGAGAGAAATCATTTGTTTGGTTAAATGAACTTACTTTAGATTATTTCAAAAATCAAATAAAATGATATATTATAGCAATTTATATCAAATACTTTATTCAAACAATGCCCAAGCCCGATTCGTTCACATCGCGACTTATTTTGCACAAAATAACGCAAAAATTTTTATTTTATCGAAGTATAAAAAGAAGGGGGAAACAATATTCTGCACGGTGAAAGAAACGAATGCGAAAAGGAAACATTTAAACATGGTTAAATTATTTCGAAAGTAAAAATCCTAAAAACCCTAGATATTTCTACCGAAATATAAAGCATTATGTTTAAGAAGAACAAAAAAAAAAAAAGATACGAAATATATACGGCATTTATTTATTGTTTAATCCGCCTAGCGACTTATCTCTCGATAACTTACATTACTCACAAACTCGTGAGATGTTAAGAGGATTGAATGCAGCAAGTACAAATATCGCGTTTTACGTCGCTGTAACTTAAATCAAAGCACGGACAAAAGATCAAAGGAGAACTCGAACGTTATTTGATTTAATCGTATCTGATTTAGTTTCGTCTCGCTCGTTTTGCAAATTGCGCCACGGCCGCGCCGCGAACGAACGCGCAACGTGAATGCCGGATGAACTCGATTGCGAGAGAGTTTTCGAAAATTAATATTTGCAGTGCATTAAATGTGTTTCATGCGCGGCTTGCCTGACGAATGAAACGCGGCTCGTTTCGCGCGTGCGCGCGTTAAATTATACCGCCGCGGACGCGCGACAGTGATTTGGAAATGTAATATTCGCGAAATTTTAGATCTTTCTGAAAATATCGCCGTGGTGCTTTTGTTCTCGCGAATTAAACGTTATCAAACAGTTTCCCGTTCGGATTCTCCGTTTCTTTGCGCAGAATATTGTTAAATTGTAACAAACGGAACGTTCTGATTCTGTCGTAACAATGTTTCTGTCGTAACAACCTTTCTTTTAAAATAAATATTCGAATCGTTGGAAATGTTCCAATTTTCATTCGTCTCTCGTATCAGTTTGACGTATCTTTTTTTTTAAACAAAATATATTATTTAATTATTATTTTAATACGTTGTTACTAAATGATTGTTATTACGTTGCACATTATCACGTACATTAATTTGAATTGCCATAAAAGTATCAAATTGCAACAAATGAAATGTCTGATTCTGTCGTATCAGTGTTGTAGAACGCGCGAAAAAATTTGAAGACAAAAAAAAAGGAAAAAACAACAATCGATGATATTTCAAAGAGTGGTCGAACTATCCTGGACTTAGTGTAAATGTATAGACTGCTGCAATAGCTCTCGCTTCGATCAATCCTCGGTGACGGATTTACCAGGATATTATTTAGTTTATTTGTATGTTGAAAAATGATGCAAACAGACATTGATCTCCGATTTCAAAAAAAAAAAAAAGGAAACTGCTAGAATTGGAAATAGGAAGATTCTACAAATATAGAAATGGAAAGATTGCACAATATAGAATTGAATCAAAAATAACTTAGTCCAAGGATTAATAAAATAGTAAAATATCAAATGAAATATCAAAAAATGTTTAACAAGCATTCAACGTCACCGTTAAAAATCGAAGGTTACCATGCATGTACAGTACCGCGACAGCAAGTAGTACGCGTCAATTACTCAAGCGACGCACTATTGTTCACGGTAGGCGATAAAACAAGACATTACACGACGCAACTCGGTTAATTAGGACGGCAAGCATTTTCTCGATGCGAATTCTGGTTAATTAAACTACTTAACGTCATCTCTCGACACACATTCTGTTAATTATTTTCCAGTAGGAGGAAAGAAAAGTAAAATGCTGAAAGAGAAATTCCTCTGCAGCATATTATAGACTATCTGTATTTTCTGAAGAAACTGAAAGGCTTTAATGAAAAATATCTTTCTTTTCGACGCACGTAGAATCACCTCCCAGGCGATTGACTGCGAATCTCGGGACACTCTGTACAGGATCAAAAGAAAAGTTTGTCATATAAAAAACCTCCAGCAAAATTGACCTTGATTTTGAATTTCAACGTCAAAATATTTTTTTTTTTTTTTGCATTGTATTCTACTCATTACGAAGGTAAAACTTTTCAAAAGAATCACAGTTCAAACAACCTAATAGTTTTTTTGAAAAATGGCAAGAAAGTTTCTTAATTATTTAAGAAATAATGGCATGTCTATACTACGTAATGTTTATATTATCACTGAAAGATTTTAGCAGGGGTAACCCGGAAAATCGGACCCCTTCAGGTGCAACGCTAATGCAACGAAAATTAGCGATTGGTTGATTTGGGTCACGTGATTCGCGAGGGGGCGTGGGATAGACCTCGAGTAGGCGTTGTCTGATACTGAGCGATCGTGCCTGTAATTTGTTTACCAACTTGTAACTAATATATATAGGTTGTTTGAACTGTGATTCTTTGGAAAAGTTTTACCTTCGTGATAAGTAGAATACAATGCAAAAAAAAAAAGGTTTTCATCTTGAAATTCAAGAAGTCAAAATCAATTTTGCGGCAGGTTCTTTACACGTTCTTTTCAATCAAATCGTGTAGACTTTTCTTTTCACCCTGTACATAACATAAAATACGAGTTGATGTCTCTCGTATTTTTCATATCGTGACGCGATTCGCGGATATTTCTAGCATCGAACCGGCTGCTACGACTCGATCTTAACTCGGGCACGCGATATTTCATCGGTGAAAAAGTTTCTCAAGTGCGACGTGGTTCCGAACGTAGTTGCTAGCCAGCGCGGTGGAGTAACCGATGGATAATTCGCCTCGTTTACCTCGATGGCCCGACTTTTAATTCCGTTTTGAAACGGTTTCCAGTTCCTTTGGACGTGTACGGCGCGGCGTACGACCTACGGGAAGCTGGTACGGCGGTCCAAACTTCCGTTTCATCGCGAGAAGAATCCTCGAACGAAAAGGAGGAAGAAATTGTCTCGTTTCCCTTTGAACAAATTAATATCGGCCGTATTAAACGAAAAGTACTTGGTATTTATTCAAGTTGAAGACGATTCGCGGGACAGAAGAGCTTTGTGATTACGCGTACACAGAATAACGTAGAGTAATGGCGGCGAACGTGAGACCAGATTTTCGTTTGATTAAATACCGGCGAACGGAAAGAGAATAAAGGAGGAGAATAAAGATTTTCCTGCTCTATTTATTTGCACGTACGGTCGTTGATTTAAAAAAACTGAGCCCTCTCGGAAATTTGAACGTCTTTCTCTCGCGTTCTTGGTAAATAAGGATGTAAATGAGGTTTAATTTACATTTTCAACGTTTTTCGCGTTCTTAAATAAATATGTAAACGAGATTTAATTTACACTCTGATTAATAATTTTATTGTACACTCTGTTAACATGTGTATATTAGCATAATATATTTAAATATATTACAAAATAAATAATACACACGTTATTACTTTTCACATGTCGAGTTTGAATTTGTTTAAATTTGATGAAATTTCTAAAACTTTTTCTCAGTAACAAGCGAAAAGTAATTCAGCGAGTGCGTCGTTCGTAGGATTTCGGTCATCCAAAAATAAAGAACGCGACAAAACAGCGTATATGGAAGTATTATACACCAGCGCATGGAGAGGATGCACAATAGTAATTAAAGCAAAGGGAAGAGTAAATTGTTAATTATTAAAAACTTAATATTATTAAATAATAATATTAAGTTTTTAATAATTAATAATTTGTTCTTCCTTTTGCTTTAATTACTATTATTATTACTTGATATTATTATTATATAATATGTATATCATTATTATATATAATAATAATAATAATAATATGTATATTGTTATTATCATTATTATCTATTAACCTGACAATTTCTCATTTCTCACGTTCAATCGGTTCAACTTAATGCATTCATCCGTACGGATTAAAAATGTACTCTAGTGCTTAAAAGGCCTTTATTTTACACTAATAAAGATATATACGCGAGTAACAATAATTAAACAGTACTAATAATAATGAGAATCACAATAATACCACGATTGCGTCTAAATACAAGACGGTGTACGAAAGTAATTATTACTGTTTAACGCGAGAGTTATGTAGGAGACACTGCAGACTGCACACTCACCAGACGTGGACTAGACCGAATAACTGTTCTCTTGACGCATCGAAGTCAGTTCTTTTATGCTATAGCTCTTACTACGTCCCTTCCCCTCAAGGGTGTTA
Source organism: Melipona beecheii (assembly GCA_032399605.1). NCBI lineage: Eukaryota > Metazoa > Arthropoda > Insecta > Hymenoptera > Apidae > Melipona > Melipona beecheii. The sequence goes on from JAUCMO010000463.1 coordinate 2,949,828, forward strand.
TCGGAAAGCGGGTGTTATCTATGGTGTTTACGGTCAGGCCCATGAAGGGCTTTCTGACGATTGCCTCATGGCCCTGCCGATACAGTAACCTGAGTCCCTACATGTACTTACAATCAGATTCGAACATATTTCAACCTTTTGATTTCGTCCAAATGTAGGACGTTGTCAAAGCATTCGTGAGACGTATTGTATAATCAAGAATTCGATTACATTTTGTATCGAATTATATTCGATGCATCGATCGATACATTTTTCTTTCAAAATGTACAGCTACAAAGGGGATTCGAACCTCGAGTACAATTAGTCGAACACTTTTGATCTCATCCGCTACCGCGCACAGTGGAAAGGGTCTTAAATTTTATTAGAAGTACAAAAGATGTTGGAAACTGCAAATGGCCTTTATTTTTCTTTTTTTTTTTTTTTTTGGCTTTGGGACTGTACCTCACAGTGAAGTGCAGCGCTCGGTATCGTGAAACGATTTCGACGGTCTTTGTTCGACGGTATAAATTGATCCTCTCGCGTTTTCGCGTCGCGACTTTCACGTTAAACGAATCCTTTTTCAGGGTCTGACGAAGATATGCTTTTATCAGAGATTCCTTGGAAGTCGGTCGTCTCTTCGTCGCAAAAGAATATAGAGAGATATCTCGTTCCGCTTTCTCGACCGACAAAAGACGCTAGAGAAGCGTAGGGAAATCATTCCTCGGCGAACCAGCGTACTAACCAGATATGTATACATACGTATGCAAATATGTATTTGGTCTTCTAGTTTTTTTTTTTTTTTTCTTCCTTTCGAACCTTGTCGGCAAGCGAGTAGATAGAGAAAAGATTCCTCGAGGTACGAGTGCCTTTGCGAGCACGACAGATATTCGTTTCGCGCGCGATCATCCAAGGAATCAAAGTTCCTTAAAAATTCAGTCGCATTCAAACGGTTCGGGGCTGAATGGAATTAAACAAGTATCGGCTGGTGCACGACCCGGCCGTACGAGGTGGTAATACCGGGGTGAGAAACGCGGGACGAACAAAACCAATAAAATGTAAATCGGCGAGATGGAGCAGTAAGCGGGGAATTTAGGAGAAAGGAACTGAGAATGAGTTCGAGGCGCTGTCGACCAAGAAATCGAACGAAACTGTTAACTTTTACACGCAGAGGTGATTTGTCGGGATTTTCACATTTAAATCATCTTTAAATCAACGTCTGCTTCGAGTTCATTTTGCGCGTTAATACCTCCGGTACGTCAATTTGACACTTTTTTTTCCTTTTTTTTAATAAAATGCCACGCTACATTTTACAGACGTTTCTAACATATAATGTAAAGTATATATTTATCATATAAATCTTCGACGTTTCCATCTGGTGGTTTCGAGTCAACAAAAGGACTAGTAAATTTAACTATTCATTTCTTCACTATTGACGTCAGTTTACCAAGGGACATGTAGCGGCCTATGATTTCTCGATTACGAGTTCCAAAAACACTGACTGTGCGCCTAGCGTCGAGATATCCTACCGATCTTCGATGTTAAGCAAGCAGAGTGTGTGAAATCCCGCTAGGATGAGTGACCGAGCCTTAGCGCGCGGGTAGTTACAACACAAGCGTCTGGGGTAAGGAGTCGCTGCCATCAGTCCCACTGATGAGTCTATGCAGTTTTTTTTTCTTTTTTTTAACAAAACGTTTATGTAATCGTGCAATATTTACAGTGATATTTACAATAGATTTAACGTATAAATAACCACGGTGGCTGGGGCCTACCTCAGATTATAAGCACCAATTCTAATGCACGCATAATCTTAAGTTACAGTTTTATTTTACACTTATTACTATCACCTGTGTTTTTTTTTTTTTTTTGCTATAACTATGGGATGAGTCTAGGCAGTGACTCCGAGACGAAACGCATATCTTTCTCTCTCTCATTTACCTGAATTCTATCCATCCTTCCATCATGCATCCGTCACCTTAAACTCTTCAGGACAAATGAGAAAAAAGTTGGAAAAATGAGGGACCGACGAGGACTAACTTTGTCGTAACGACACAATTTTAACAGTTATTTCGTTGTTGATTATTAAAAATAACGTAGAACCGCGTGGTTTTGAATAGATACACCGGAATGAAATATAAAAGTTTGGAACGTTTGTTTTTAATTGGAAACGCGTAAATTATTGAAAACAGAAAACAAATCGTGATTGATTCATTCTACCAACAAATCCGTCGATTTTTAAGAAAAATATTATTTTTAAATCTCTTTCCCATCTTCCTGGTACACGTATGGACGTTTTGTACATAAATGGAACTTTGCCGAACGATTCACGTGTCAACTTCAGATCTATGTATGCACGTCCCAAAACATGTTGCTGGCAATTTGCTACAGTTACCACTTTCTTTCTTTTTCTCGAGCAGAACAAACGTTCCCGTCTAATTGGAATCTTTTTTTCCTATCCCCAAGAAAGAAAATTTGCGCGAAAAGGCAAATAGGACAAAAATTTCAGCGAATATATGTTGCATTTTCATGACAGTATCCTTGAAACGAAAGAGATAATGATAAAAAAATTGCAGTTATTTCGTAACTAATCTTAACAATGTATGTATAAATAAATATCTTTTGTAACTGAAATTTTGTTTAAAAGAGATAGGGGCAAGATAACCATACAAGTTATGAAAATAAATGTTGCGAAAAATATACAATCTTTTAAAACGTAAAAAACAAAAATTACTAATTTTTGGTCCAAAATTACAAATAATTGTGAGCAAATTATCTGAAAATTATTGGGTATAATGTACACAAACTATATCGTCTTGGAACGCAATTTCTACATTTAATGCATTTAAGCAACGTTTTAAACACTTAAGATACTGTCTATCGCCTCATTAGCGCACGGTTATTTTTGTTGCACGTCCTGTGACGCAGTTAACAAAACGAACAAGTTTTGTTCAAAAGCAAACCTCCGCTTGATTTTTCAATGCAATTTCGTGGTACCGTAAAAACCAAAGTATCTTTATGTATAAAGTACATAAATTATAAAGCAAATGATCAGTCATCGTCATTGTCACAAAATGACAAGCATGTTGATGAATGATATCAAAGTAAAACTGAGACGTCAAATATCTTTTAAATCACTGTGTGAGATTAACTTTGATTAACGTTTCTTCAACTTAATTTTCAAACAGATTTTAAAATAATTGTTGCAGCATCAACATTAAGCTAGATTTTATATTATTCTTTTTTTGTTATTTATTCAGGTCATATTTAAATTCTATAACGTTATATCTGTACAGGTAGATTTATTCATTATATAAAAGGAACATAAAATTGTGGTTTTCATAGAATATACTGTACAGATGCCGTAAAAAATTTACTTTTATTGAAACTTTTATTGAACTCTTATTTTATTTACTAATTTATTGAATTGAAAATCTTATAATAAGATACACAACATGTCAAGTCGTAATTTCGTTCGAATGATTCTTGTAAATCACGATAGATATTATTAACAACATGCACAGATGGTATTTCAAAGAAGGTCTGATTGTGTTACCAATATAATAAAAAAAACAGTATTAATTAACAGTAGCTGTTTAATCTGAGAACAAACAATTATATTTTCGTAATAATAATAAGTGATTTTACATTTCTGCAATGTTATACCGATGAAATCAAATAGCGAAGTAAAATACGATTTTCAAAATTTGAACATATCCGTCCACACGTTAGTTTCAAGTTATAATGTCACGGAAGATAAAGCATTTCATGCGAGTTAAACGCAGCGGAATTGCACGCATGCATGCATTTTGACTTCTGGACGGTTCATCTGCAGATACACGCCTAAACGTATTTTCCTGTTGCGCAAATTCGCAGCCTTCCACGATACACGGTATTCTGTTTCAAACAGAAGGGGGAAACTCCTTTATCCTCGACGTGACATGTACCTCTCATGGTTACTTGCCCGTTTCCGAAATGCAAACGGACTTTGGCGAATTGCGCGAAAGCTTGAAATTTACGTAAGCCGCGTCGGAATTCAAATTTGAGACTACATTGCACGTCGATATCGTCGACACGTGCGCGTACGATGCACAATGACTCGCACTGATATTCGGACATTAAATATGACTCATTGAAATGGTTATCATTTCTGGTAAGAAAAAGTCGAACCTCGGTTCACTTTTTAAAGCTTGAAACGTGTTCGTTTTCTTGTCGAAAATGCAATGTAAATTGAAGAATTTTTTTTCATGACCAAATCTATATATATATATATATATATTGTGTGTATAGATAACTCACTGAAAGGCCCAGAAGCAATTATTCTGACTAGGAAATGAATCGATAGAAAACAAATTACAGGCGCGATCGCTCGGTACCAGACAACGCCACTCCTACTCGAGGTCTACTCCACGCCCCTTCACGAATCACGTGACCCAAATCGACCAATCGCTAATTTTCGTTGCATCAGTGTTGCACCTGAAGAGGCCCGATTTTTTAGCTTACCCCCGCTAAAAATCACTTTCAGTGATAATAAGAATTACAATCCATCGTTTTACATGTAACATAAACTCACAGAACAAGTAAAATAATGTTGCTTACTGCAATAGCAATGAAAAATAAAAAAAAGAAAAAACGAGCAAATCGTGTGAGAAATGACGAATAAGAAACCGTTTTCCAGGTTTCTTTCAGCATGAAACGAGACTGGACAGAATTCGGAAGGAATCGTTTCAGGACCACACGGATGAAATATCGCGGGAAGTTTCGAAGTTACAACTTTTCGCGTTCACGTAACGAATTCATCATTTTTCTCTCGTTTCCGGTTCCCGTAATTTACAGCCGGCAAGCAAAGTAATCGCGCGACGGGAAGTTCGTCGCTCGTGAAAGTAAACGAAGCGTCGTTTCGAGTAAACGCGCGGTTAAGTTGAGCTTTTAACGTGCATCAATTATGTATATTCGTCTAATCACTCTGGCTATTGCGCGACTATCGGTGAATCGTTCTCGTGTGTTGCGCGCAGCGAAATTTTACGTAGTCATTGCGCACAACGATAGAGCCGTTTGTTCGTGGAACATGCCCTTGCGATTAATAACGCGCTCGTTCAAAAACAGGGGGATTCGATTAGGCGTTCGTCATCGTCTACGTTCGAATCGACACGTTATCCATCATCGTGTGGAAAAGAATATCTTACGAGCGTGATGTAACGAAGTCTTTCACGTTATCTCCATTATCTGAATTACTTGGTAGTTTGTTATCACAGAATATTTATTAACGGACTGTGGATTTCAATGCTTTGCGAGAAATTGTCTCTCTCTCGGGCTCTTGTACTTTATGAAATCAATTTTTAAATAACGTGTTTAGTTGGATTAGATCTTACGCGTTCTTCTGTGCACTTTAAATTTTATCGTTATATTTAGAAAATTGACAGAACTTTGTTTATATGGATTTAAAAAAAAAAAAAAAGAAAGGACATGTGTATCACTTCGAAATAAATATTCTATTCGGTGAGACAATTTTTCATTTCGTTCGTTTCTGCAAGTAATTTCTCAAATAGTTTTCGACTCTATTGCACAAATCGTGAATTAATTAAAATGAGAAATCATTTGCAAACGATTCTTCGAATAAGAGTAGTAAATTAATTGAAATGACTCGTTACTTTTTATCTTTATTTCAAGTGAAATTTTCCCAATCCTACAATGGATTAATAAAAATCGTCGTGTTCTCTAAACTTTGCGAACTAGCGCTGTTGTTCTCAAGTGTCAAGTTTTCAATTCCACCGTACGAAAATATATTTTCTACTTTGTCCCGGTGAATTCGCTCAAACTTTTCAAAGATCGTTCGCAAGTAATTCGTCCGATACTTGGATCCAAGATTATCCCAAGTTCCTTCACGACCAACAAATAACAAATTACTTCAAATTCTTATTTTTCCGACCACGTCCAACTCTCGTCAAAGAAGAAACACAACGGGAGTTGGCGTTCGAAGTAAACGAATTCAAGCAGCGAGAATTCGTTTAATCGGTCATCGACCGAGTTTCAGCTCGAACGAAATGAAACTCGCACAAACGGAATTCCGTTTGACGCGTTAATAAACCGTGTTTGATTAATGCCACGCTCGCGTGTCCGCGCGTAGCCGCGAGCCGCTGCAAAGTTTCATCTTGGTGAAGAAAAAAAAAAAAAAAAATGAGTCGAAACGAAAAGACGCGCGAACCTCCGGCAAATCCGCTCGAAACGCAAATTACTCGGTGAAATTACTCCGCTCGTAAGAATAGAACGTTTGCATTCGAATTAGCCTGTTGGGATTCGAAATGAAAAGGAATGCAACGCGCGAGAGATTAAACGAGCTACGTAACGGCCGGCGGAGCTTCAACGCGCACGATTCATGGATATACGCGTCGACGCGGACATATTGCATCGACGAGTTGGTACACGAGAGCTGTACAGGGTGTCTTGGCTTGAGACGGTGACTTTCGCGAGTGGAGTCGTCGCTCGCGAGACACCCGGCCGCCAACTGCAAATTTTGTTTTTCGATTTTTTCGATCGTTCACTCCCTTCCAATCAATGATCGTAGTCTTAAAAATTTTTTCCAAGCTCGCTGCAGTGGTAATTTTGACGAAAATATTCTATATAAAAACTATATGTTACAAGGTACAAAGTAAAGTATAACGTGTAATAGTTTTCGACTGGCCTAAGAGTATCACACTGAAACCCTTTGAAACACATTCGTGCAAAAATAACTTTCTCCATTAATAAATAATGTCCATGAAATGTACACTGAATTAACAATATTGTATTGTAATAAAAAAGAACGAATATAACGGAATATGTATTGCAATTGATTATATAACGTTTCGTTGTGTTATAATATAATAATTATAAAATTATTTTCCAAAATAATATAATATAATATATAAAACAGTGAGCGTGTACAAAATGGTTTGATAAAAATTATTGTGGAAAATATGAAGAGAAACAGTTCGGCACGATGTAGGAATAACGATATTTTTGTAGCTGGAGGAATTTTGGAGATAATTTTGAATATTTTTTCATCTTTTAATCAACACACAGCACTCTATAAAAGAGTATTAATCTATGCCGAAAAATTGTTACGTGCACAGTATGTAGATGTTGCACTGCGAAAGATAAGAGACAATATATATATATATGCACAGAAATACCGTTCCTATTTTTCCTCGCGTGCTCTACGCGATAAATTTCGCAAATGTTCAAACTCGATTTCCTTGAAAACGTCGCGTCACGGGAGAAAATGTTATTCCATGTTCGCCGCTTATTTTTCAACCAAGAGAACCACACCCTTTTCCCCAACCATGGCACAGCTTCGTGTGCCGCGAAAACCAGAATACCCTGTATGCAGCCTGCACAACAACTCCGCGTACTCGTGTCTATACACGCACGCACGTACGACGAATACAACGCCGCACGAGTGCAACCCAGCAGAACATAAAGCACGGAGAATTCACCGAGCGTTGGTGAATCGGAGGGATCATACGTTTTACCGCGTGTGTGATACACGCTAATTGGAACAGCTTTGCCATTACAGCGCACGCCATTCTTCTTTCTCCGGTGAAAGATTAGCTTTAATCTCGCGCGATATTAATCCATCGAACCGTTGCCGATCGTTCGGCGAATCTCATCGTTACACTCGACGAAATTACTCGCCTGTAATTACTCGTCTTTCTTAACGTTGTCAATTTTTCCATCTCTCAGTCCGTACGCAGTCTCGCGCAGATTCGGATTTCACGTCGAGTCGACCAACTACTACTCTGACCGCGGGTGAATTCCGCCTAACTTTATTGACACGCATACTTGCACGTCGCATCGTTGTTTCTATCAATAAAAATCTATGGTTTGTGTTTATGACACAAGCGATTTACGTCGATTTTGACGAAATTTGACCTCAAATCGGCAGTTTTCGAAAAAACTTTGTTCGTCGGCAATCGTCCGTGTTGAAAGGGTCAAACTATCCTCGAAATTGCGGATATATCTCGGGAATACAGTTATTGTGTAAATTGAAGAAACTGGTATTTTTTAACGACGAATTTGACAAGCAAGCTATTCCTTTAAACGATACATTTAAAAAAGCATATTTTCTTAAAATCTTTTAAATCTCTGGCTTTCCCAGACGATATTTGTCTACTGTTCAATATTCAAACATAAATTACGAATCAATTCGAATCTTGGTTTTTCCATCACATAAAAATTCATTACATTCAAAATTTTATCGCTGGACGTGCAAAACAGGTTGTTGCATATACTCGTTCGTGAATATGTAGTATTTCTGAGAAAAGCTGATTTGATTGTCAGGTACTCAGCACTGTTTTTAAATAAATGCTGAAAACACGAATACTAAATTTCGTAAATTAATAATAACTTGAATTAACAAGTTGATAATAACGTAAATTGATGATAATGATAATGATAATGAATAATAACGTAAATTTCGCGGAAATTAACGAAGATAGAGAACCTCGTCGATAATTATTACCAACAACCGATAGAGAGTTTCCCTCGCCGAGTGATCGAAACAAAGTTACAATTGAAATGTAATAAATTTCTCTCGTCAATAATGGTCATTAGCGACGAAAGCATTTTTCTTGTAATTTGCAACCATTATTTGCAATTAAGAATATTTTAGTAAAAAAAAGAAATTTTATTTTTTTTTTACCCTGGATTAAAGTAAGAATTTAATCATTAATTGCAATTTACGATTCAAAAAGTGTTCATCGCAACTAAACTATATTTAATTTAATCGTTATTTACGATTAATAACGAAAGTTGAAACGTAATCATTAATATAGCGATTGAAAAAAATAAAAGGGGATACGCTCTCTGCTTATTTGAAGTGACTGATGACTACTTATCGACTGCTGATTTACAAGTCAAAGTACACGAGTACAGTGATATGCTTCGTTATTATTACTCGTTCTCTGTCCCCCTACTTTACCTACCGTTTCTCTTCTTCATTTCAGTTAATCTCAAAGTCATCGACATATTGAATATTTCTCGTGACTCGAATATTTATCGAGTGATCATTCGTTGACGAGCGTTAGATATATATGCTGCAAGTTCAAGTTGGTGGGTTAAACGCGGCCAATGTCACACGGACGATATTTCCAACGTCGTATCATTGCATTCTGACTTTTTAACAAATGCTCGTCAAAACGTCTATGCTATAATAAGCTTTCTTTTCATTTCTATCAGAAACGTTAGCAACCAAGAAAGTTTGTTCATTAAATATTATATTATCGTGGATTTCCGTGAAAATATTTCTGGAAAATTTAGAGATACGAAAATGCGCGAATGACATGGATATGGCAATCCATTAAAGAACTGACGCCTTTGTCACGTTTCGACAGTCATTATCGACGAATGTTTCTCTTAATTCTTTTTTTATCGTTCGTTTTCAACTTGTGCGCTTAAACTGAAAATAAATAAAACGTAGAAAATGCTCGAAAATAAATATTTCAACTGCTTTAAAATTTCAACAACGAGCAGATATACCGACAGTCATTGTAATTATTACAACATGTTAGCCATCCTTTTTCATCGATATCTATGTTAAGAGTGAATGAAAGAGATTCGTTTGAATTGTGTTTTGTATTGCAATAACTTAAAAGTGTCCAACTGCTTATACCTAATACAGAAAATTATATTACTATTGCAATATTGTACATTATACATAATAATATATTTTATATTAATACATAATAATTTATTAATATTATATTTATTATTATTAATATTATTATTATATTATACTCTTCTACATAATTATTATTATATCGAGCAGAAAAGAAAAACCTGAAAAGTACGCATACTTTGGATTAATCGAATCGATGCGTAAGCAGAAAAGATCGCGGTACTCCTTGTCGATAATGTCATTCGGAATTAATATACATAAATTTTAACAGACTGCGGATTTTTATTATATCTATCTAAATTATAAAATATCTTTGCATCTTCACACAATTGTTATTGTTAATAACATTTCTTTATATAACACTCTTTTATTCATTAATAACGAATTAAACCTCCGATCAAACCGTGTCTCTTTTAATCACTTTCGCAAGAAATATGAATATCTGCATAAAAATACGCAGCCTGTTAAAACTTTATTTGCCTCGACGAATAATTTATGTATATTAATTCGCGATCTTTTCTGCTTACGCATCGATTCGATTAATCCAAAGTGTGCGTACTTTTCAGGTTTTTCTTTTCTGCTCGATGTAGAAACTCGATAGAAGCCCGATAAAACTTTGATGGGTGCAGGCTAGTGGACTTTGTAAAGAAAAAGAAAAAAGTGAAAGAAAGAAACGAGCTTAGAGAAGCCTCTATTTGTCCACCTTACGCGTACACACGCACACAGAGGAGGCAGCAGACAATGACGATCGATTTTCACGGAACGACGGACTTTTATTGACCGATGCTTGTCGCAGCTTTTCAACGCGATTATAGAGAATATATAACCAATCGGAACCTGTTCGTCTCTCGAGCACGAACTCAATTCATCAGATCGATTTCAGAGTCAATTTCTCTTGCACTCTCCTGCGGAACGATGGAGGAGTTGCACGCGGCGCGATTCACAAATTTTCACAAACGAAGGGAACTCCTCTTTGTCACGACTTTCAATTCTTTCTCTCGTTTGTTCTCGTGAAAAAGAAAAAAGAAAAAGGAAAAAGGAAGAAGAAGAGGATGCAAACGAGGGAAAGATTCGAAAGACGGAAGGAAGCATCTGCGCTCTTGATCCAAGCACCACGTTTCGAGTGTCGAAAAACGGATCTCGTAATCCTGTGCGACGGGTACTAAAAAATTCTCTGATGAGTGTAATTATCATCGAATGTTCGAATACTTGAATAAAAAAATTGTGCATAAAGTTTCATCGTACGGTCATTGTGAATCTTCAAATTCATCGTCGATTCAATTCTGAAAACAATATTTCCACGTTTTTACGTCCGCTACGATAATTTCGAGAAGAAAAGTGTCTTCACTTTCCCATCTGCTACGTGATGTAACGATACCTTAGAATAAAATGAACGATCTGTTTTGAAAGTAGAGGTAGAGGTGGCTTCAAGCTCTGGATTTACTGTCATACGATTTCGTTTTTATCACTGAACGTGATTTTAGCGGGGACAACCCAGAAAATCGGACTTCTTCGGGCGCTAATGCAACGAAAATTAGCGATTGGTTGATTTGGCTCACGTGATTCGCCAGGAGGCGTGGGATAAAGGAGCGAATAGGAGCGGCGTTGTCTGGTACTGAGCGATCGCGTCTGTAATTTGTTTCGTATCGATTCAAATGTTTGCGTATCGATAAAATTTTATGGCAAAAAAGTCTTCATTTTCTAGTCAGAACAGTTGCTTCTGGGCCTTTCAGTGAGACGAATCGTACTGGGGTACAAGTCGTGCAGTTTTCGTTTTTTGTTCCTGTCTTTGATTGTATTTAAGAAAACTAGTATTTAAAAAAACAAAAAAGTGAGTCGTGACTTTCCCATTGTAAAACGAAAGACGAAAGCTTGTGATTGATGCGCGAATGAAATTGGCCGTCGTGCAGCGAGGAACGCGGGCCATTTTTCCGAGGAGCTCGATCAGAGGGCGAGGAAGACAACGGCCGCGAGAAAAGGAGCAACAAAGAGCAACGGAGAAGTTTGAAAGAGCGGAAGGAAGAACGAAAGCGAGAAACAAGGGGCAAATGGAAAACCGAGATCGAATGAACAGGCAGACGCTAGCTAACTCTTCCCGCTGTTGCCATTTTTGCCACTCCAACCTACGAGAGAAAGAGACAGACACAGAGAGAGAGAGAGTGCTCTTCGCTTTAATGAAAGCAACCGGATGAAAATTGCGATTACATTCCGCTTCAATAACTCCGATTATTGCCCCCGCCGTTAATTAGATGTCACGGTATTAATTGTATTTTTAATTAACCCGTGCCACGTGTTCCAACGACGGATCTCAACGAACCTGAATCGCTTTCAAAGCGACGGGGATCTCATGGATCGGCACTTTGCGCTCATTTCCTCCTTCGCGGGAACGATTTCCAAATGGAAAACAATTTTCTTCGTTACCTACGCACGCATTTACGGTATCGATAAAAATTTTTTGCTTTCGCTGCAAGTTTATATTTTGTACTCGCAACTGGTTCAACACAGTGAAACGACAGTTTGGTTCTTCTTACACGTACAGGTGAGCATACGCCAATGACCGGCACTTTTTTGTGAAAGTACCGTAGAATGAGGATAAAAATTAAAGCAACTATCACGTTATTACGAAGAGATTCTAAAAATTAAAATAACAATCGCAAATCACACGAAAATGTGTCACCAGCTGTTAACCGCTGTTTTACACACGACGCACAATCGTGTTGCCGGTCTTGTGCAATACAACGTGCCCCAAAAGTTACCATCTATTTCGAAACTGGTTCAACACTCGCAACACAGTCAAATAACCATTTAGTTCTCAACTTGTGCAACGAACAGTCAAACGACTATTTGGTTCTCCTCGACTTGTGTAACGCAAGGTGTCTGAAATGTTACCATCTATCTCGAAAATTAAAAATTAAAAATAGAAGCACACGAAAACAGGGGGGTCCAGACAAGATTTGTTTTTTTTTCATTTTATTCAGAAGTAAGTGTTGCAAAAGTATCGAAGCGATGCAACGTTGTTGTTATAAGGGGTCCGTGTAAAAAAGGGGGAGATTACGAGATTATGGCTGATCTAATCTTGGGGAAAAATTTTCAATGATTTTGGGAGCGTTTGAATTTTTACATCCCTGCTTTTTTATCTGCCGCACTTTTGAGAAGAAAGAACTGAAGAAAAGAGGTTTCACGCTTTAAAAGAGGCTAACTGGCGGCCCTTGCCCCCACTTTCGCGCCAGCCCCTCCACTGCATCGATCTCTCCACTGCCGTTGAGTATGTTGCGGCCACGATACTCGCATCAGGTATACACGTACATATAAATTGTTTTCTTCGCTGTAACTGCTAAAGTAGGAAGAAAGATAGGAAAAGTAGTTTGTATGGCTCGTCCCTGGATTAAAACAAAGCCAATTAGATCGCTGTACGATTTCGTTTCACAAAGTTCACAAACAATTCGAAGCATCAATAATCTTTCATCGAGCGTGCAAATACACGTTTGAAATCACAGATGTAATTATGCAATTATCGATTAGCGTAAAAATTATACGTAACAAACGCACGAAAAGACTCGGAAAAAGTACGTCTCGGACACTCTCACATTGGCCCTCTTTGCGTCTACGTGTCACGAACTTTGCTCTCCTCGGAAAGCAAAGAATTTGGAGGCTGCTCGGAAATGCAAGCCGTGCAAAAAAATCTCGCGCGAAACAGAGGGAAAAGCTGCGAAAGGAAGAAAGCTGACTCTAACCTAGTTTCGTTTTATTTTGTGGAGAAAAAAAAGACCGTCGTGCGCATATACTCGTCCACGTGGTTTCACGCGTTTCCTGGGATTGCCTCGACGAATTCTCGATCCGGTCATTCGTTTCGACGATAACTCGTTTCGGAATCCCCGACGTAGAAATTGAAGTTAAGCTGAATTATGCAGCCAACGAGTCGACGGACGACGGTCAACAAATTGCGGGAATATCGGTACGATTTTTTTCGTTCCACTGGGGAAATCTCAGACCAGATGGATTTCAGTTGGCGAGTCGAACGCGAAAATATTTGCAGTCGGACGGAACGAAGGCAGAGAGCTTGTAAATATTAAACATCGGATAAATAACGAGCGAGGAATGCCAGTCAGTCAGGAAAGTCCGAACAAAAGTATTTGCACGCTCGGTGAAAAATTACAATATAATTGTAATCATGCTGCAATTGTTTCAACTTCGCGAAACATTTTGAAGCGCTTTAACAATTCTGAATTCTTTTCTTTTGGAAAATGTTCTTGCAGAGATACTTTTGGTTATCGAGAACTCAAATTTAAAAAAAAATTCAGCTCCCAAAAATCACTGAAAAATCTTTCCACAAGTGAATCTAGCGCAATATTGCCTACAACTTGCTGTACGAGTTTTTATCAATCGAGTTTTGTCGAACGACAAAAATTCAAGGAATTCCAATATTTTACTCTAACGTTCAGAGTTCGATAAAATGGAGAGAACAAGTTGCACGGGGAATTTTATGAGAAACGAGACAATTTCAATCTTCAAAACCACGGTGGATTCGTGTCGCGAAACAAATTTTTCAATGTTTTCAGAAGCAATTTGAATCTTTACGGTTTTTGAGAACAAAAATACTCTTGCTTTTCTACTTGCTGCGTGATGTGAAAATTTTTTTTTTCAAAGAAACTAACGATTATTTTTTTCCTTCGCGTCCAACCGATCTTGGACCGCGTCGTTCGCATTTCACTGCAACGATCGAAGACGAAACTCCATTACCCGCTTTGATCCCACGGATTTTAATGCCATCTTAAAAATAGCCGAATGGAAAAGGAAAGAAGAAAAAAAGCGGGATGAAAGGTTGCTTTTGGCACTCGCCAAAGGAAACGGAGAATTACATTCGTAAACTGAGAGTGTTGGGGGAGGATGAATTCGCATCGAATCGTTCATTTTCCATGTAATGCTCGACGCGCGAAAAAACGCAAACTGGAGAAATGAGGAGCAGAATAATGCAATTTCACGAGACGTTTTTCCATTTATTTGCCGTGAGAAAATCAGTTTTCTATCGCTAGAGACTACGACTCGAAGGAAACTCGCTTTTATCTTCCACCGTTGCAGCTGGAGACCTTAAACAATTGGCTATTTCGTGATCGTTTCCACGCGACCGAGAAAACAAGGTCAAATTATTTTTCATCGAATTGTTCTTGAGTTTCAACTAGTTCCTACCTTAAGGCATTAAACAATATAACAAGTTGTTTGGCGCGTTTCCATCAACAGCCTGATAAAATTATGAATTTCAGTCAAAACGTGATTACATGATCGAATTTTCTTTTCTATTGACAATTTGTATTCACTTTATAGACAATAACTCAGGAATGTTGAAAATACTGTATCCTACTCGGGACAAAGTGTCGAGGAATTAAATGTAACTAAAATGAAAATTGTTTCTCGTTTATACACGACGAACACAACTGAACGTACACACGGAATTTTAATATAAACAATATTTGCACGTAGAACACAAAAAACTGCACGATTTGTACCCCAGTACGATTCGTCTCACTGAAAGGCCCACAGACGCAACTGTTCTGACTAGAAAACGAAGACAACTTTTTTTCCATAAAATTTTATTGATGTGCAAACATTTGAATCGATAGAGAACAAATTACAGACGCGATCGCTCAGTACCAGACAACGCCACTTCTACTCGAGATCTACCCCACGCCCCCTCACGAATCAAATCAACCAATCGTTAATTTTCGTTGCATTAGCGTTGCACCTGAGGCCCGATTTTCTGGCTACAATTACTTTCAGTGATAAAAAATGCTAGACGGCTTTGGCTTTCTCAAAAAAATGTTACCATTATTATTCTAGCAGATACGAATGGGTCTTGCACTGTAGTTAATTTAAATGAAAAATGAAAAATTTCAAACTATTGCAATTTCGTAAAAAAAAAAAAAAAAAAAAAAAGGAACATGTAACAATTTGTTCTCATTTTAAAGCGTGAAACTTCTATTTTGAATTCGTTCTCTGTTTTCCCAAAACATTTCAATATCATGCAGCGAAAATGGAAAAGTGTTCCTTTCTTTGGAAAAAAAATTGTCAAAATTCACACATTCGCGTAGAAATATTGAAAAATTTTATTTACAGCTAAAATTTATCGTGGTCTCGAAAATTAAAGTTCTCCTTTTGCAACGAACCTTCAAAACTTGCTGTACGATTTTTCCCACCGTTTGAACATTGGGATTAAATGACAAAACATTTCGTCACTCAACCTCAATGTTCAAACGGCGAAAAAAATCGTACAGCAAGGTTTAAGAAAGCTCGTTGTAAAGAAAAAATTTTTCAATACCGTAATGGATGAAATCGCGAAACAAATTATTCAATGCCATTGGAAATGTTTGAATTTTACACGATTTTCGAGAATAAAAGCTGCTTTCCCACCCGGTACATAATATAAAAACATCTTTGGAAAGAGAAAAAGAAAAACTTGAAACGGTTAAAGTAGAAGTTTCACTTTAAAACAAGACCGAGTTTCTTTCACGACGTTATAACCAGACTGAATTTTTATGCGTTTGTAACAAAATTTTACGCACAATAATTATTACTATAATATAAAAACATGTGCAAAATATCGAAAATGCAGTCCTCTGCAATATTCGGTAGATAAAACAGTTACTTACTGTGGTTCCATCTTTTTAACATTCTTAAAAATCTGAATCTGCATAAAAATTCGCATAAAAGTCTGGTTTGAATTGTTGACAATTTTTCATCATCACCTGTTCAGTTATGCAACCTCCACTGTACGAAAACCGATTATTGAAGAAAATTCGGCTTTGTTGTGACTAACAAATAAGTCGCAAATGATCAATAAATGGGGAAGAAAAAGATATGAATTGATCGTGTCAGTATAATCAATTAAGTACAGTGTACCTTCGTGTTTCAACGCACAGTTCATTGTTCGTTCCGGCGTATTTATATTTTAACTTTCAATATCCCTTTCAAACGAATAATTTTCCACTCGTACCACGACTCCATTTCTCTTTATCTCTCCCAACGCGAGGTGGAAAGTGAATTAAACGTTAATCGCGTTTGATGCACCGGAAGCGAACGTTCCTTTGCTCTTCTTGCGCTCGCGAAAATCGTGGAAAACACGTCGAGCTTCAAAACCGGAAACCAGAGTAAAAAGAAAGAGAAAAAAAAGAAAGAAGGAGAGATCCCTTGATCTGGAAAATCCTTTGCTCCGCGCCTTCCCGCCCTTTCGTTCCTCTTTTCCTCAAAAGCTGCAAGAATTTCTCTCGACTCCTCAATGCCATCGTTTCGACCAAGTGTTCGCCAGCACTCGTAATTAAAACTCCGAGCGGTGCCTTTTTCTCGACGCGCGAGTTTTCGCAACAGATACCACCGCGAACGTCAGAGTCTGGCAAAAAAATTCATTAATGATCGATCAACGATCGAACTCTTCCCGCGATCATGGAGCAATTATAGCAATTAACGACTGCATTTTAGCTCTAATCGTTTATAAATTATTAATGAATAACGATTAAATCCGCATTGCAGTCATTAGTTGCGACAATTAGACAGCTTTTAATCGCCGATTGAGATCAGCATTTCCTCGGCGGAACGTTTGAAATGACAGTGGAAGAAATACGTATTATTTGTCAGAACTGTCATTATAGAAGTTTCATAATTGTACAATTTTTATGCCTGATTCTAGAACTTTGTTTGTTTCCTCCAAGTGCTTGAGAGAAATTAACATTAATTTCTGTTCGGACAGAAATGTAATTGTACAGGGTGGGCCAAAAGGTTTCTCCTCGCCCCCCCCCCCCTTTTTTTTTAACAGAACATCAAAAACTAATTCTATTAATTTTAAATTAAATTTAAATTCAAGCGTGATTTTTTAACAATCGTTTCTTCCAAACGTTGACTACCAGAAATGATTTTTGGCCCTCTCTGTGTAAATCTATTTCCGAATTATTGAAACTGAAGACTCGTTTTTTACTCGCCAAATATTACAGCGAATAATATATACTTCTGCATATCACGTGCATTCTCTGCGTTACTGAATTTTTAAATTTCACATGAAGTAGCAAGTCCGCTTATCGATCATAAACATTAATCAGCGAATTCAAAATTCTCATCTGAAAATTTTCGTCGATTAAAACACGCCCGACTCCTGTCGGGTGGTATTCAAGCGGGAGAAGAGTTTTAAAGAATGCAAGAGAAATTACGAGAGAATGAGGTAGTGGAAAAGAAGGAAGAAAAAAGAAGGAGAGAGAGAGAGAGAGAGAGAGAGAGAGGTAAGAAAGTGAAAACAAACTAGAGAGGAAGCGAGCAAAATGAGCGACGTTTGACTACGTCCTACGTAATTTCCGGTAAGAATTGCTTTCAATTAACTCCTTTGTGCCATGTCGATCATCCACCTCGTAAATCGCCAATTCATTCCAACTTAATTTTCGGACGATTATTCAAAATACATTCGAGATGGGGGAAAAAAAAGAAAATAACAGAAATTATATCGTGGAAAGTTTTTTTCGTATTTTCCCATCAGCGTGCCCGATCGGATGAAACTACAAAGTTCAGATATTTACGGTGAGTCGAACAATTATCGGCACAATTAGTTCTCCTGCAATACCTTCGTTTCCGTGCAGAGTGCAGAGTAAAATGGACATCCGTTTTATTAAACCATCGTTCAAAAGTACGAAAAATATTCTTCACGTATTTAATAAAAAGATACATAAAAGGAATATAAAAAATATATTCAATATTTATGATTTATTTAATAGACTTGGTATAGATATAAAATGTTATATATTAAATAATTATTTAATATATAGTATTTAATGTCTAGTATTTTGGTGCAGGTGTGTCGGTTTCATGAATTTTTCCAACAACATCTTAAGAATTCTTAATATTTCGACTTTTTTTTCACAATTGATTACATGAATTTTTTTATGGAAAACAATCATTCTCTTTCCACGTATGAAAATGTATGTACATTTTACAACAAAATTGGAAAAATGTATGACAAATTTTTAAAAAATGTAGCAATTTTTATAAATATCTCCAAAATCGTGTATTTTTTGGATGATAACTTGCAAAGTACTAAGAGGATTAAATCATTTATTATACTTTCGCTTTACGCAATTCCTGAATTGTATCAGTTGCGAAATTTTTTTATTGAATTTTTAACGACATTAAATTTCAAGCAACGTCCCCCTTTAAACTTTCTTGATCATCAATTTCATCAAGTTCGACCTAGATGTTACATGTCAATTTATTCGCGGAATGTTATTAGAAAAAAAAACGACGAAATATTCTTTTGTAAATAATGGAACGTTATCGAATGATATCATGACGTCGATGCGAGGAGAGAACGCTTATCTTCAAACCACATAGAGATGTTTCACGTCTTGTTGCAGACGGTACACAGACGGTAGTGCCGCGAGGAAAACTTCTACGTACGTAATAAAATTAACTCTCGTTCATTTTAATAATTTATGAGGAGTTTTTCTTTGCCTTTTTTCCACGACGTAATTGCAACTACGCTTCAGACCAAAATTCAAAATAATAAAATCAGACTTTCGAAGGAAAAGATTTCAAACCGTCTCTCCCTCCTCTGCTAACTTTATACTTTGCAAATAAACTTTAAGAACTAGATAAACTTTAGACAGATTTGCACGCTTCGATTCGCTAAATAGAATTCGTAACTCAGCGAGCGATCGAATGCAACAAATTAGTTCTCTAACCTCTTTAGAGTTAGTGTTTGCAAGACCATTGCTTTACGACGAAGTTGTTTCATTTTAACTGAAATTTGTACGTAGGAGAAAAATGAAGTATTTATTTCGCGTGTATTGTGCTTTAACTCGTGTTTATCATCGAACGATAAATATGTATATGAAGCGATAATTTCGCAATTACTGTAGTGTTTGAATATTTATGAGTATGTGTTTGTATTATGTCAACTTCGTATGTTTCATATTTCTGTTTAATTTATATTTTTACATTTCATATTTCATCACTGAAAGTGATTTTAGAGGAGGCAACGCTAATGCAACGAAAATTAGCGATTGGTTGATTTGGGTCACGTGATTCGTGAGGGGCGTGGGGTAGACATCGAGTAGAAATGGCGTTGCCTGGTATTTGTTTCGTATCGATTCAAATGTTTGCGTATCGATAAAATTTTATGGCAAAAAAGTCGTCTTCATTTTCTAGTCGGAACAGTTGCTTCTGTTGCTTTCAGTGAGACGAATCGTACTGAGTTACAAGTCGTGTAGTTTTTTATATTCATGTTTATTTCACATCTTCGTATCTCGTTCACGTTATATCTCTCCATTACGCGTTCCGTTTATTTTACATTACATATTCGTCAATTGTAATTACCATCTTACCGTCAATGTCGTTCCATCTTATTAATTTTGCAACTTTTCCCCGCTTGCCTCTACATTCTAACACTTTACAAGTACCTACTCTCCCTGCGTGCTTACATACTCACGTAAACGAATATTTACCCATTTACGTCAAAATTCCTATTTCTGTCGAAAATTCCACGCCGTACGACTGCACTGCGCAACCTCGTTTCTCTAGCTTCTGCCAAAATCATTTGCGCGAAACGGCGCAAGAGCTGACGAGCGGAAGAAATCTCGCGAGAACCAACGTCGAATGAAATCGACGGGGAGAAGAAAATGGCCGAGAGAAATACGTCGGTCTTGTCTGTCGATCCGTTGCTAAATGAATTGGCGAGTAAATCGATTAATCATCCCGCGATGAATACCCTTATCCCCCCCCCCCCTCCGCCGCCTTTCTTTCTTCTCGAGGTCTTCTCGCTTGGGAATTTCGAGCGCGTCCCACACATCTGAAACTTTCTATCTCGGTGTCGAAACGCCAGAAATCGCATTAACTATTTTAATCGAGATAATGGAGTGATCGAGGTACTGTCGTTCGCCCGCGTCGAGCGCCCTTGAAACCTTCGAAAACTCCGATAACGATGCTCGTATCGGCGTCGTTTGAAACTGCGAGAGGTGTAACTCGTGTGTGGGGGCGAATTTACAGGTTTCGCGCTCCAAAATTCACTGCAGATTAATCCTTTTGCAGATCCCTTCACTCGGTCGAGTTCGACTCAAGGGGGCGAAGTAATGCGATTTGTTACTTCGACCATCACGTCCCGTCGAAGATTGGGAAATTTAATTTTTAAAATTCAACTGAGCGTTTTGGCTGATTCTTCGCACCGTGAACGTTTGGTGAATGTTGTCAATCGTTTTGTTGCAACTGTCACTCCGGGATGAAAAACGGACTACAGATGAACATGTGTGTGTTCATTTAAATTTAACGTTAGCGTTAAACAAGTATTTTACATTAATTTTTCAACATCGTTCAAGTATTGTTACGTACGTGCAATGAAATTTTTATTTCAGAATAACTTTAGATTAGATTGTGACAGGATGGGCCAAAAGTTTCCTTCCTACAATGCTTTGCAGTTCTAGAAGGCATAAAGAAAAATTGTAAAGTACCAACAATAAGAGAGGGTTAAATCTGAGACATTTTCATATATTATTTTTGTACTATATTATATATATTATATTGTATTATATTTTATTAATCATATGTAAAATTTTGCGACAGTTAATCGTTATTTACTCTGGTTCAGATCTTTCAAAATGATTATTAATTTCAGGCATCCGAAAGGTTAGAGATCCATTGCTATATATAACGCAGTCGATAAGAGAGAAAAAAAGACGCATAATAATCACGACGAATCTCAAACAGGCAAAGAAAATTGCACAATCTCACGGATCAAAGTGTTAATTGAAGCCGATTTACATAATCACATTGCCAGCGAGAATCGTACATCATTCACGAAGTTCACCTGACCCGTCATTTTTTGCACGCTCGCGTCAAGCAATACGTGAGTAGCGTGGCGGGGCCTTAATTATTGTGTGGACTGTATGATTTGAAACGCGCGCTGAGGTATGGGTGGATTCTATGCCCTCGTTGGTAACTTTCGTGTCGCAAAGATCAACCTAATCGTTCGGAGCTTAAACCGATTCTAAAAACCTGGGTCGAGGAACCCCTTCCCTTAGGGAAGCGAGCAAGGTGGAAACAAAGGCGAAGGCGTCTCGCACGCGTTCGGGAGAATTGTCCTCACGCCACGAATGTGCCAAGGCGAGTTGGTTTCACGCGACGAGCGTGCTCGGGAGAGTTGTCTTCACGGCGCAACCCGTGTTCGGGAGAGTTGGTTCTAGGCCGCAACCCGGTATTCGGGGGGGGGGTTGGCTTTACGCTATAATCCCGATCGCGGGGCCCGGTTGAGGCAAACCAAAACTCTCGCGAACAACCACGGTAACAACGTTATCGAATTTTGGATGAGAACTTACGTTACACGTCTGCTGAAATTACTATTGAATAGTATTCACGGGTCGTTGTTCAATTTCGCAATGATGCTATTACTGGTAAGTCGTTTCATTGATAAAATTTCGTACACATTTCTAGCGTAATATTTGATGGTTGTAATTTTGAAAGTGAAAGAAAAGAAACTGCAGAGCTGAGCAAATGAATGAATAAATAAATAATGAAATTAGGGTCGAATAAACACGTGTTGACACATACAGTAGATAATACGTGATATATACTAGTAAGTAAAAGATTTAAGCACCAAACGTTAAACATACTATAAAGCATTTTAAAAATTAAATACAAAATATTTTTTGTGCTTTATATCTCTTGTATTATTATTATATAACTCGTTATTAAAAATTACTGCTATGAGCGCGTCACTTTTACATATGTAATGGATTTTCCTAATAAATCATTTGCTTTTACAAAGATATCGCCAAAAATCTAGGCGTGTCGATACTTTCTTCATCCACTGTAAATATTTTTGTAATGCATACCGATCTTTAGCTACAGTATTTTTTTCCACTACTGACAAGGCACTGTTTGCGCAATTTCCTCCGACGTTAAAGAATGACACAACACACGACGAATAATCTGTGTGCATCGACGAACGAAATTCAAACTTCACTGTACAAAGACACACAATGACGTAGTTTGTAGAACAGAATAAAATCACACGCTCTGAATATCAACGTGACAAGCAACATTCACTGCGCGTTTTATACAGGATGGATCAAAATTCTCATTAAAGGCCAAAAACTTCTTCCTACCTATTTTTTTTCTTTTTTTTTTTTTTTTAAATAAAAGGTAATATTAAAAATGTTAAGAAAAATACTAATTTTGTTAATTTTACATTGAGTTCAAGCATGATTTTGTTTTTTGTGTACTTTAATCTGTAAAAGAAGAATTAAAAAGATATGTAATAAAAAAAATTTATATACGGATTTATTTTAGTAGGTAGTGGATTTTTGGTCCACTCTATATATCGTTTTTCTGTTTTCGGCGTCGTCTTAACTTCTTAGTCGCTTGAAACAAGCACTTACGTTTAAGCTGATTTACGTTTAAATTGGAGACCAAATCTTCCAACAGACAGAGTGAAAGAATCCAGTATTGGGCAACAGTAGCGATCATACGTGCTGATTGTGTGATTCAATTAACAGGGAGCATGTATGTACGTGCGTATAATGCACTGTAGACGTGACGACATATTCCGTTATCACGTGATACGTTACGTGTGTGACAACATGCCTCGTTATCGTATAGAAACAATTACCCATTCCAAAATGTGACCATTTCAACGTAGACACGAAAATATCCTTCAGATGACCCATTAATCCCCTGTTTTATAACGCACGTAGTGTCGCACTCGTGATACGGATTATAGTTTCAATTCTGAATGGAGAAGAGCAGACTACGGCGTTTGAATTCGAATTTTGGATCTCTACTCTCCGAACTGAAGATAATAAATACAAATATTTACTGATATTTTTTACACACTAACGTAACTTATTAGAACAAAAAAAGTGGTACGCGTACCCCTAGGGGAGAAAATAACATTGGTGATGGCGGAAAACACCGAAAAAGGCGTTAAAATGAAAAATTATAGAAGTAACAACTGAACTTTCGACTGATTTCGTGAAGAGAAATATCACTGACATCTGGGCAGCAATAAAAGAGGAGTATCAAAAACTGTGATAAAACAATGACATGTTTATCATCTTTCACAAACACAGAGTATTAAGAATAAGCATGACTGATCTGAGGTTATATCTGTCTTCATTTGAATCTGATTTTAAAAAGAACGGATCCATAAAACAAACTCAGGAATCGCATTAAAATTATTAAAAGCCACGTTGGAACACTTGTATATCAAAAGATGAACGATCGCTGTGTACTTTTATCACAAGTTAATGTGTCGTGTCGTTTTTATTTGCTATTACAAAAAATTGAAATAAATTGTGAAAAAGGAAAATCAAAAATAAAAATTAGATCGACTAGGTTAATTTGATTATTTAGCTAGCCTAAGAAAATTTTTTGAGGGAATAAAGGGGTAGAAGAGAGAAAAACTGCACGACTTGTACCTCAGAGTACGATTCGTCTCACTGAAAGGCCCAGAAGCAACTATTCCGACTAGGAAATGGAGACGACTTTTTTGCCATAAAATTTTATCGATACGCAAACGTTTGAATCGATACGAAACAAATACCAGGCAACGCCATTCCTACTCGAGGTCTACCCCACGCCCCTCACGGATCACGTGACCTAAATCAACCAATCGCTAATTTTCGTTGCATCAGCGTTGCACCTGAAGAGGCCCGATTTTCTGGCTTACCCCCGCTAAAATCACTTTCAGTGATAAAAAAAGATTGGGAATCGTTGCTCTGAGGAACTAACAAGCTAAGACACGCGATTAATCCCCTCGCGAGAATGAGTGCAGCCAGTTTGCGAAAACGGCAAAGAAACTTTTGTTACTTTGTTGAAGCATTTAGGCGCGAGTAGTTACGTGTCTGGGAACGTGACTGTGAGAGATGCGGGCTTGCAACTTTTTTTTTGCCACCATACTATCCGGAGTGTATTACGTTCACCAACTAAACGCCAAAGTTTTGAGATTCTATTTGTTCGTCGCTGTGTTTGGGAATAAATAATTAGCTCCAAAAAAATTGACCAGTTAATCCAAGATGGTTGGGAACTACGATGAAATACTGTTTCAAACAGCAAACAGGGATCAGAAGTAAGACTTCGGTTATCTCGCTCGTTTTTGTGAGACAAATATCGATAAATCTAATAACCTGAAACTTGTTTATGATTTGAATAATGTTAATTTCAATATAAACGGCAATAAATCTTTAAAAAACTGAGCATCCAAGGCTGATCCTCGAAGCTTCCAAGACTCGAGCTTTATGTACAACACTAATTTCATTGAATTGAATCTCTGAAAAAGCGGCAATCTTGAACTTTTGCTCGAATGAACTCCTTTGCAAGCTAATTAAAGTTACAAACTAAACAGATAACTTGTTGCTATCGCGCGATTACCGTAAACATGATGTAATAACGTTTTTATCAGAGAAACAGGCATGATGATCCATGAATTTAATTTAACAACCTCTTATCTCTTGTTTCTGAGAGTCAGTCTACTGAAATACATCGTTTATCAATGCCAACAATAATTTTTGATGCGCTTATTGCTAGGTTCGAACCAACACCAGTCTGCTCTTTTATCGCTTTTCAAACTTTGTCGCAACAACTGTCAACACGATTACAACGACCGATTTATAATTCCCCCTACAAATTTCTTTCAGAGTACGTTTTAGAGATTTACATGACTTTTCGTAAACGTGTAAGAGCCTCTGCACTTTGTTGTATTACGAAACTCTCACTGTTCTTTGTACTTTAATATCTTCGATGGAAGTTTGATCGATTGGATGCTTCGATCGTACTACGATATTATTTGCTACTATTGTTAAACAAAAAAAAAAAAATTCAGATTTATATCAAATGACGAGCAATTAACTTTGCTTAATCTTGCGTAAAATGTACAATTTAAATGAACATTGGCATTGAGCGAATAAAAAGCACCATACGGGCGATAGAAAGAATCACGTGTTCACGCGTTTCGCAACGCTTCGATAGCGTGCCACGCAAAAATCGCTACATGTGCATTTCACTATCTGACTAGTTAATTATTTGATCAAATGCACAATTTCGTGAATCAAAATTAAAGTGCAGTAAAATTCCGTTTCACGAACATTACATGCACGTAGAATTTGGAACAAGAGTTCCAAGAGTCCCGAGTTCGATGATCCCCCCCCAATAGTAATGGTTCGTTAATACAACAGAAGTTGAAACAAATGAATTCAACCAGCGAAATTTCATTTAATCGGGTATTTGCTAAAATCCGATTCGACCAAAGTGGAGCTCGTATAAAAACGAACGATCGAAGAAATCGTAGTCGCGTGGCAATTACGAAACTATTTTCTAGCGGCAGACTAAATTGCGGATTTCCGTGCAAAATCAAAAAATTTCGTACTTAAAAAAAAAAAACAAAAAAAGTACTGTGCTCGAGGATATTTTACACGCTTCTTTACATTCTGTGCAATCTTCCACTTCAAAATTTTTGCCGATGCACGAAAGTCCGCAGTGCAACGATAACGGGTGATAATTGAATTATTTTTTACTTCCACGGAAGAACGAAAACGGCGTTCACACGTTTGTGTATTTTCGCCTCACGCTCAGTCGACTTCTATTACTTGTTTTCTTCTTCCTACGACGGAAATGTAAAAATGTGAAAAACGCCAGGTTCATCAAATTGCAAATTACGACGGACTCAAGTTCAATATGTCAAATTTAATATCAGAACAACCAGGGGTTATACGTATTCTATGATGCACGATATCACTATAATTCCACATAATCATCATAACTGAAACGATGACAATTGAAATAAACAGACTTGTGCAATTGCGTTTCTGTCCAAATAGAAATCAATGTTAATTCTGACAAAAAATACCCGTATCTTTTTTCAATCGTTTGTAAAAAAAAAAGAGGAAAATTTGAAATCCGTTGTAACAGGATTTTGTTGGTACAAAAAATTCATTTCAAATTTAAAATTTGACAAACTATTCGTCACGCGCGATGCTCGGTTGTTGCGCGTTGTCAGACCTGCTAATCTTGGATATCGCGCGAATAATAACAGAACGAAGTACAACATGCACTCGAACCAAGGCAAATGCAAAACACAAGCTTGGCGGAATTTTATTTCTACTCATTAAAAACGACGTTTATTTACAGTTATTTACACCGATTTCCAATTCTGTGTGATCGCGCGGTAAAAAGAAACGATCGCGTGAAACAGTTCATGTTGACGAGAAACAGCCAAACAGTCGATATTTTCTTTAAATAGCCAGCAGTTTATTTATCGTGATTCCTAGTTACTGCGATAAAACAGCAGAAAGAAACGAAACGAGCATGCGAGAGACGGATTTTTGGCAAAATCGCGTGAACGCAGCCTCCGGTTGTTCTCATTTGGCAAAATGACCGAATCGATCGAAAAACCGCATTGTCTCGAACCGGCTTGGTTAATCGGAGATACACAGTGGCGGACGAAATTATTCGTATAATTTGGTGTAATCAGGGAACGATAAAAAGAGTTCATTGTAATTTACCGACTACAATTTCGTAGTATAATTAGCAAATGAATAATTTGACTTTAGTAAATACCAAATGGTATTTGTACTAATACGCAGCAGAAGCAAATATTTATCTAATCAAGTAGAAGCAAAGATAAAATTTACAATTTATATGAACAAATGTAATGCTATGTAATATTACACGAATATCCAACAGAAGCAAGTATTTATCTAATCTAATCGAATAGAAACAAAGATAAAATTTAATATATCCGATGATCGCTTCTGTACAATAAAAAGTAAAGTGAAATATCCCATAACATAAAATGATTAATTATAACATGAAATAAATATTTCGGCAAACACTATGTAGCATCTGTACTGATATTTGACAGAAATAAATATGTAAAGACAAAGTTTATATATCGAAATGCTTTCGTACAACAAAAGAAGAGCAAAACGCTTAATTAATAAATGGATAATTTGAGTTTGGTAAATATGATGCGGTATTTGTACTGATATTCAACAGAAATAAATTAAGTAAAGATAAAGTTTATATTCTCCGATTCGTACAATAGGGGAACAATAAACAATCTCGTTGTAATTAGTAAACGAATAATGTTATTTTATTAAATACTGTATATTTTGATCAATCAGTTAACTCGCTTACGAGTTAACTTCAGCGATATGATTCATTCGCTGATTAGTTCGAACCAGATTCTCTGGTTGTAATATTTTCTATCACGTTTGGCAAACGGTACAAACTTCTTCGATACACATACGACACGTCAATGCAAAGTTGCACACCTCGCCAGCGTTTACGAACCGGCGTATAATTTAATCTGCATGTAAGTTTCACGATGCGAGGTTCAAAGTTCGGCCCGAAGATAGTACACGTGTGCACGTACACGGCAGCGATAGCAACAAAACAGACTTAATTTAAACTCGAGCGAGGACAAAGTTGAATCGCACAACTGCGCGCGGAAAATTCTGCTTCGCTGCATTTTGCTTTTTTAGTCAACTGCGTAGCCAGTCACCGATAATAATGCAATAAAATTGATTAAACAAGACAAAAGAAAAAACTGCACGACTTGTAACCCCGTACGATTCGTCTCACTGAAAGGCCCAGAAGCAACTATTCTGACTAGGAAATGAAGACGACTTTTTTTTGCCATAAAATTTTATCGATATGCAAACATTCGAATCGACACAAAACAAATTACAGGCGCGATCGCTCAGTACCAGACAACGCCACTCCTACTCGAGGTTTAGCCCACGCCCCCTCACGAATCACGTGACCCAAATCAACCAATCGCTAATTTTCGTTGCATTAGCGTTGCACCTGAAGAAGCCCGATATTTTGGGTTACTCTCAGTGATAAAAAAAAGAAATACTCTCCGAATCATACGTCGGTATTTTAATCGTCGAGATATAAAATACGAATGACTGTAGCTGAGTGTGTTCGCATTTTACTTCAAACTGTATCCGATTGGAATTGAATCGGTGTTGGAAAGGAATTTATGTAAGGAATTTATGTCTGAATGAATTTACACCTAGATTAATTTATTCTTCCTTTATTTCTTAATAATTAAGTTCCTCCTCGAGTTTTTTTACTGTTATGATTTTTCACGGAGTTTCTATACTTTTTCTTTGTCTTAAAACCTTATCAAACTACGTCAATCTGGTTCGGGTATTTTTCGCCAAGTTGAAGGTACAACTTCCTCGACCTGCGTTAGAAGAGTCGATGTTACAACCGGAATAGACTATCGTAATTACATCGGTCAGGTTTGAAATAAGTTTGAAAATAAGTAAATATGCATTTTGCAGAGAAAGTACTTGTAACACGTACGTTACATTAAATCAATAATCTTACGTCAATCAATAATTATTGGACATAAATATAAAATGGACATAAATATACATATCGCACACTTTCATTCTCGAGATATTATCGTTTATTCTTCGTGACATTAATAAATGAATATTTCTTTTTCTCATTTTTTGTCATACGGTATAAAAACACGACATATTTTCCTTTTTACTTTCTTTTTTACTTTTCTTCCTTTGTGTATATATATATTTATTACGTTCGTTATTCCGTCGTAACCCTTGAAAAAGTAAAGCTGCGTCATCTGGTAAAATAAAAGTGAAAAAAAGAGTCTAAATTATATAGCCTCGATCGTTTTCCGTTATGCAACACGAGTTCTGCAAACGCAAATCGACAAATACAGGAAATAAAAAGACGTTATAAAGGAATAATACGAATAATCGTACTCTTCGATCGTGAACTAGTATGACGCGTATGAATAAAACATAAGGCTTCGGATGAATCGCACCTTCATATACTTTTCGCGATAGATACACAATCCAATATTCCACGATTTGATTGACGAGTGAATTCAAATTTCTTGCCATTTTTCCTTATAGTCACAAGTTTAGTCCAATTATTGGTAAGTTCTTTGAGATTTTAACATGATCAATCTTTAGCGAGTATAATTAGAAATATACAAAGAGTGAAATCTCGATGGAAAATCGTTTCGCCTAGCAAATATGCTACACATTTTTCTCATATTATGTAGAAATTCGAGGTCTGCTCGTAATACAACATCGATGACCTCGAAAACTTTGGAGAAAGAGAAAAACAACTCCTATACAAAATATTTGCTATTCAAATTATTTAAATATTTTTTACATACTTTTTTATTAAAATTAAAAAAGATATCTGGGGGTCACAATTGAACGAGACACGCTGTGTAGCGATCTCAAAGTTTCGATCGGCAACGTATGATAGATAGACAGGGTAAAAATGGTTTTGAAACTATTGACGTGTTATAAACAATGTCCAATGCTTCTGGTCGTTCAACGAGAAGTAGGCCATTCGTCTATTTTTGGTTAAACGACCCGGTCGTTTCGGCTACAGTCAATTATTTAAATATTGGAGAGCCAGTTGAAGAGTGAATGCGAAACAACGAAGATGGCCAAGTTGATCAATGATACAACGCTAGAGAAAATCAATAAATTTGTCGATACGTATCGATCACGTGATTGCTTGTAAAGCACCACAAACGGAACTAACTAAAAATTCTAATCTAATCCGATTATTATCGACGATGCTCCAAATTCAGGTTTTCCAATTCATTCATCGTCGATTTTTACTTATCGATTAAATCAATTAATTTTTCCGCGATTAATTTTGTTCGTTAGCAAAAACATTAATCGGTCAGTGAAACTAAAAATTTTCGATATCGATCGGTGGCAAACTCGGCGGTTGCGGCATAAATTCATACCGTAGCGTTTATTTTCGCGGAAAAGCTGTACATGAAAAATCTTCAATTGTACTGAAATTAACGTAATCTGCGGAGCGATTAGATAACGCGTTTGTAAAAGAAACTTGAAAACTGGATATTTCCCTAACTCGTAGACTAAAACGTTAATATAAAATATAACACGTACGTTACAGTGAATTAAATTCGATCAATTAAATTAATAATTGATAATTACTAACTTAAAAATACTTGGAATTACATTTCACAGATCAACCGCGATCTCTTATGAGATAGCTGAAACTATATCGTATCTATTATTTCTACTCATATCACTCGGATGTCTACAATATAATTTTTATTTTGGCGATGAATAACAAAGCAAAGCAATGTTTTAAATCAGATATCTTTGTATAAAAATGTTGATCTACAAAAGTCTACATTTTCCAGTAGTATGGCTCGTCCGCTTTGAACTAATTACAAATAATAATACTCTTTCAGAGCGAGCAGACGTCACTGATACACATAAATGTTTTTCAACAAATTTTATTAATTCGGGTACTTTCTTTCCCCGTCATTCTAATAGACATAAATTATAATTCGTTTCATTATTCGTCACGAAAACATCAATTACTCGAGTCAAATAATAATAACCGTAGGCTTCGATTATCTCGTAAGAGATACCCAAGTTATCTGGATAGTTGGACCTCTCGTGAGATACCTGGCTATTTCACGGATTATTTACACTATTTAGATTATTACTCGGATCTCTTATTGGCTCTGATACAAACGCAGCTCAACGCGGCACGCGTCAGTTGTTCAACGATCGAGTCTTATTATTAACGGTGGCACCGTTATAAATAACTTTTGATAATCGCATTAGCAGACGCGCAAATTATCCATTCGACGCAGCGCAATAATGCCCAATCCCGCGAAACGCTCAACTACGTTCCGTTAACATTAATGCAAAATCCGTACCAATGTTAATACCGGATCGGTAATTGTTCGAATCGCTAAATACGGCTCTCCGCCATTCTACACTCCATACCGCGTGCCGAATATCGTTCCGAGATCAATATATACTCGCGAAGTGTAAATGGACGTCGCATAGTTGCAGTGGCACAATCGGTTCATCTGACCGAAATTTACGTGACAACTGGAAGACACAACTACACCGACGATAATGATAAAATTTAATTCGGCGGAGAAGAAAAGAGGATCGTACTTTTAAGTTTTAAGTTTTTGTGGATTTTCGTTCCTACTTTGACAGTCGCGAGTTCGTTCTCTTCGAAGATGATTTTATGTAGCGAGTGTGACGTGTAGAAACGTTGAAGGCTGGAATTTTCTCTTTACGACGAGCCCTTAAAATTCGCTTTCGAACTTGTAGCATTATACGTTATATCGGTTTAAATTGTCAACAGTTTTTCATTATCACTGGTACAGTTATGCTCTTTGATTTTCGTTGAAAATTTTCCAACGAGAAATATGCCGTAAAATAGTCACATGCAACAAAGGCAATAAAAGAACTGATGTACATATTTCTCAGATTAACAATATCTATCTCTATCGCTTTCGGGTTACCAGCTACTTCGATCATTTCGGCATCAACTGGTCAATACGTACCTGAAATTGAAAAAAATCATGACTGAATTTTTAACACTAAAATAACTGCTATTTTTTTCTTTTGGAGAGCAAATTTAAAAGTTATTTGATAAACGGGTTAAATACAATGTCACTTGAAATCGTACACCCAAACGTTCACTGAATTTGTATTTTATTTGGGTTCGATAGCAACCTAAAAAAATCGTGTCTTTTATATTTCCGATAATTTAATGAAAAAAATATTCAAATTATACTATGTTATAAAATTATGTTATAATAAAAATTATAGTATATATATTATATATATATATAATTACATATGTATATTATAGTATAATTATAGTACATATAGCACTATATATATAATTATATTATAGTATAAAATTACATTATAATAAAAAATATTCAAACATACAATGTACTGTATAGTGTTCGAATACAAATATATCTGGAAACATATAATGAGAAACATAGAGCCGTGATTTCCAATTGCCACAGGGGTGCAATTTGATTTTTTAGGGGTCAACTCGAGTATGCGTTATTAACAGCGAATTTTTTGCATTTCTTTAAATAAAAATTTAACTTTTGCGCATTGTGCAATGCACCGTCAATTGCTCCCTAATTAATAGCCTTTCAGGCTACTAGCTTTCACGTCAAAAATTCACTTTTTGAATAATAAGAATTATGTGTCACAGGAGTGGAGCATCAGGATTTTAGAAATGCTTAGGTGGGGCATAGCCAAAAACAAAGTTGAGAACCACTGATCTAGAGCAACGAAAGATTTCACTTGTTAGACCCGGATGATTTTCACTTTTATTGGTACGACTTAAGAAAAGAAAAAAGAATCATGTCGTGAAAACCCCACAGTGGTAGATTAATAATGGCATGGGCCATATTTCAGGAAAGTTTTAAGATCGAAATTGTTTTCATAAGTGGCAGACTGAACGCAGCAAGGTATGACGCAAGGTATGTCACATTTTTCCTTTTTATTACTGTAATAGCAGACAAAGAGGTAGTTTTTCAACAAGCCAACGCCATCGTCACAAAAGACTGGTTTGAAAATTTTGGAATAAAGTTACACGCATGGCTAGCATTTGATCTCGATAAAAAAAAAAAAATAGAGACTTCTAGTGAAAAAGGCTTATGATCAAAGGAAACCATCTATTAAAAATATCATGAAACTTATAAAAATGAAAAACTTACTGAAATTAATATTGAGTTTGCATTTTTTTCACAGCTGAGAACACAATTTTGAGGACAAATTTAATTTTCCTCAAATTTCTTTTCCGAATCAAACAATGAAAAATTTTCGGTTTTTGTTTCTCGTCGGTTTACACAGTTTCACGTTACAGCGTGAAAATGTATAAAGAGCTTGGCAAATATTTACCTCGCTGTTGAGGAAAATGTGAAAATAGAGTTAAGTCTATAATTATTCACGTTCAAGTTTGTACCTGTAAGCTGCATCTCGCCTTTGATCATGCACTGGTTTTTGCCGGACACTCGACACCCGACACTTGACAATTCGTAAATTAAACGTACTTTCATCGAGAATGTCCAGTCGTGGTAATTAGCAGCACCTTTCAGTTCTATTCACGGCACATTATTTCTCACATCACTTGACATCAGTTCACGCTGCATTCACTCTCGACCGAGAGAAACATTTTGTTGTTTCGATCACTCTGGTTGGTGTTCGACACGTTAATGTACAATTTGCGTCTGGTCACGTGACCGCTCGATGCTTTATTGCAACTCGCGTTTATTTTCTTTTTTCCCCGCGGAATAATTATTTGCCGACAAAAATACTAGGCACGCTCGAAACGTTTCGAACTCTAGAATCTGAACCCGTGACCTGTTGGGACTTGTCTCGCATGATTTCTGGAATTAAAGCTAAACAACTCACTGAGGAACGCGCGTGTTTTGTTTATTTGGCACTATAAACGGAAATGGAGGTATTTTACTTTCTAAATGCAACGCGGGTGGCGCAACCCATCTCGATTTCATCAGTCGATTAGACGGGAAGAATTGCATGTAAAAGATACGTATGTATATTATTTATTTAATTGTATGAATATTTATTTCAATTATCATTGAAATTGTAATGACTTGTGTGTAGAATATTTTGATATTAAAAGTATTAATGGATATTTTCATTTATTTATTGCTAGCCAACTAAAGTCAAATGTATATGTGTGTGACCAATATGCATAGTGATTACAAATCCAACAACAAATGAATTATTGAACAACAAGTATAAAAAAATTAAGTCGCATTCAGAACTATGTATTGAATCACAGAATTTACTTTGAGAATTAAATTCTGAAGAATTCCACTGATGGAGGGAGGAATCAGTGGACTTTCTTGATTGTATTATATGAATAAAATTTTACTGTACAGGGTGTCTCACGTAACAGAGACAAACTGTATCTTTCAAACAAAAGATGCTATAAGTAGAAATTAAATGATATCCAAAGTGAAGTATAACTTGGAAATAACTTCATTTTCTTTCTTTTCTTACGTATTGGTGCATCCTGTATGAAAACATACAATAACGTAGAATATAAAAATATATAAATTTATAATATAGTACAATATATAATAAAATATATTGTACCAATAGATGCAGTTTTTATATGTGTAACAAAAAGTATTTACCTAGACCCAATAGTTCAAAAGTTATCACAGCCAAAGGTTAAATTAATTCGGTGTATCTGCCAAGTGTCCTCCGTTACAATCTAAACGTTTCAACACTCTCTTCTTCACGTTGTTCAGGTACTTTGTTGCCAATTCGTATTTCCATACCTACTACTGTACTGCGCAAAACGCAAGGATTCTCCAACGAAAATACACGAAGAATGAACGAATAATATCGAATATTGTTTTCGTTGCGAACCGCTTCTAAAAATAAAATTTTTCGCGCACGTTTCAAGCGGCACGAACAAACAACGACGAAAATATTCGCTCGATATTCGTTGCGATCGGTTGGAGACCGTGTTCCCGCAAGCGGTTAACCGCGTTGATACATTTATATATTATGTACATATACATATGTCGCCAGCACGACAGAGAATTAAGGAGAACGTAGCTAATTTCATTTGCCGACAATAAATTAAAACCGGTAACCATAAAACGCCTACAGGTTGCACGCGTTCAAGCCTGAAACCGTTCCGCATGCTGGCATCGTGCCAACCATCCTTCTTCTTACGATACTGTGTAAACGCGTGAAATCCATGTGCGATTAAATCAATCGAAAACT
This sequence comes from Melipona beecheii, assembly GCA_032399605.1. Taxonomy (NCBI): domain Eukaryota; kingdom Metazoa; phylum Arthropoda; class Insecta; order Hymenoptera; family Apidae; genus Melipona; species Melipona beecheii. Next base: position 2,985,054 of record JAUCMO010000463.1, read on the forward strand.
TTTCGCTTGCCCGCTATTTCGACATTGCGCTATTCATTTTAATAGTTCGCACACTTTCGATTAACCTGCCACGTTCCTCAATTTCACTCTGTGTGAAATACTTCGTCGAAATGTATATAATAATTGTACTTCGTATGATGTTATTTGGAAAAGAGATCGTGATATCGATGAAGCATATTAGTGCACATGTTTATTATCATTGCTGTCGTTGTTATTGTTATTAACCCGACAGCATACGCGTGGATTTCTGAAGCGGAGGTATTTTAATATTTAAGATTTATTAATCAGTAAAAAGTATTGTGAGCGCCCAGTAAAAACTGACAATTACTGATCGCAATGTATCAATATGTTATGTTTCTGAAAATAATATCAATTCATATACGTATAATACCCATGTATTGACATTAACTTTGCTTCAGAGAAGGCACTTTATCAGATCAATCACTCCGCTCGATCGCGGTAATGTATGCTGTCAGGTTAAACCGTACCTTTCAATATTATTGAAATAATATCTAATTCGTTTGATCATCAAATCAATTAATTCCATTAAATAAAAAATGGAAGAATTGGCAGTGTACATTTTTTTCTTTTTTTTTCATGCATATTCTTTAACATGTATATAAGGATAAAATATTCAGAATTCTTATATAATAATTCTTATACAATAATGTTTAATATAAATATACAAATATATATATAATAATCACAATCACAAGATTAGTAAATTAATAAATTTCACAGCGGATAGTTTAAAAAATTAATTTGCTACTTGTGAGTGGATGTGTTAAATAAATATCGATCGATTAAACGAAGTGAGTAACTCAGTGATTCGTTCTTTGAAGTTCAATCAATCGAAAATCACCATTTTTAACCGATCCAAGCTTCGTTCATTGCAGATAATTATCGAGGCGCTATACGTGTAGCAAAGCTATTAAATCGTGCATGTTGCTAGTGCAAACATCAACGTAATGCCGACGTTTGCATGCATAATATAAACCAATTTAGCTTCTTCCTCGATCTCGAGGAATACTCGTTGCGAACGCTTTGCCACTGCGCGTGTGTTGTTCTAAAATTTATGTACATGTATACATACACGACGTTGTTGCAACGAAAAATTATCTCGAAAGTTGTGACGCAATCTCGCAACTATCAAATTCCAACATAGAATTTTCTAACAACAGTCTCATCACTTTTTTGTACGGACCATAACTATTCTGGCCAGATTGACAAAATTATTGTGGTACAATTGGACAATAATATATATTATTATATGTAATAATACGTATAATTTTTTATTATTAAAATGCAAACAACGATTATTTATCATTTAACGAAAGATTATTTCGTTATCAATGATCGTTATTGACGAGAAAATTTTATTCCGGCTACTTGTAACAATTACGACTCTCTTGATTGTTCATGATAATTATCGACAAGGGAAATTTATTTCGATTGCTCGTAATATTTATCGCTAGACATTTATTTATGCGTATTTTTATGCAATTTCATATTTTAGCGAACGCCATTAAAGAAATGGTACCCGAGCAGAAATTCGTTTCCGCTGTTGAACTTTGCAAGAACTCTATCTTCGATATTTTACATATTTTTGCACGTTGCGTGTGCTTCCTGCATTTTCGTATCACTAAATTTTTCACGAACGCGTAGAACTCCGTAGTTTAAGTTATCAGCGAGGGAAAATTTATCTCTTTCTTCGTTAATTTCCGCGAGATTTATATCAGAAAATTTTAAGATTTATATTAAACGGTTTAAAAACTTTGACTATTTCGGTCGAATGTAGAATAATATTTTATAATACTACACTTGACGCTATTACGATCGAAATTGTTTTTCCCTCATCTGTAACCGTTACGAGCAATCGAAATAAATTTCCCTCGTCGATGACTCTAATAAGCAACCGAAACAGAATCCCCCGCGTTAATAATGGTTGTCGTCAATAACGTAATTGTTTTTTGTAACCAAAGTGTTTAATTTTCTCATCGTGTAGTTTTTGAAAAAAGTTTTCTTTATACCATCTCAATACCATCAACATAAATAACATAGATACAAGTTATTGATTCTCAGTTATTGATCTTTTACGTGAAAATTTTTCAGGTAACTCTCATTTTAATGCATCGTGTAACGCACCGCACTACATTCTTTGTTTTTCACTTCACGATATAATTTAATACCGTTTTCTTACAACTCACGGTCAACTTGACTTAACAGCTTTATTGAACAACGGAAACTCTTTTTTCAAGTTTCTCGTCTTAAATCCTGTTTGACTCGGAATACTAATAAAACTGAGACACAAAATGTCAGATGTAACAGGAATCAATTAGAGTTGAAGAATAAAATGAACAGTGACTAACATTAATATTCGAACACTAAATATTGAAAATTTTGTAAAAAGAAATCGTACGATAAAAAAGACTCATTTTAAAGCTTAAAGCTTCTACAAATTGTGACAATGCGCAATGTCATTGAACAATTTTCAAGCCTAGATTAGCAGAAGATTAAAGCCTACCCTCTTTACAACGATCTCTCGAAACACGAAAATGTTTTCTTGAGTTTTCGTTACCTGAGCTTAATGCCTGAAAGGGGGAGGTTCAATCTTCAAACACATCGTAGTGGACAGAATTTCAGTACACGAAAGAAATAAAAAAATCAGTCATGAAAAGGATTTGTGATAATGTTCTTGCTACGACGATTTATTCTTTTTCTCTTTGGAGGAGAAAAATGTTTTCTTAGAGTAAAGTGAACGATACGTTTCGAAAGTAGAGGCTTCGAGCTCAAGTTTATCACAGTACAAATTTTTTTTACAAAATTGTAACAATTATTTAGTGTCCGAAAAAAGAAAAAAAAAACGGAAAAACCTGTTGATTTCTATTTCTATCCAATGACGCGGAAATCTTAAAAATATTTCGCAGGCACTTGTCGACTTTTGTTCGTTAATTACAATCACATAAAATAGAATTTGAATATTTATTTAAATTCTGACGTGCAGGAAATTCTATATTCCATTGTACAGGAAATGAGATAAACTACGACAACTAAAATGTTAATAGAGACCTCTCATGATAATAAATGCCTAAATAATTACATTAGCTAAATAACGGGCAGGCTTCTTTTCAAATTCAAATAACTTGAAGCTCGTAATGGAAGAAAAAAATGTGAAAATTAGATGAAAAGTTACTTACTCGGGGAAGAGTAATGGAAAACAATGACAATACACAATGATATTTGCGCTTTTGAAACAATGAGAATTAGGTACGTAATGAATGTGATGTTTGTTAACCTCTGCCATTTTATGAATTATTTATACATTGCGAAACAACGCCATCGCTGCTTTCTTACGTAACTTTTTTAGTATTTTGCAGAAAGAAAAATAGCTACGTTTTTTGGCCACTATCAATTAATTCAGTTCATAAACAAAAACAAATACGCAAGAAGAAAAACGTCGAATTTTCTTGCAATTTCTTCGAACATTCGAATACGCAAGAATCTTTTTTTCTCTTTCTTCAAATATGGCAATATATAAAGGTTTTACTAACGGAAGTTATTGAGTATAGTGGGGGCTGCATTATGCACTAGTGACTATCGTTGGTCGTCAAAGTCATGATTGTCGTCAGGCATCCTCAAATTTTTCTCATGATTGTCATTATTGTCGTCAGCACTGAAATTTTTCTCATGGTCTGACAGAAAGAAATGTGTTTTTTCTGGGTGCTATGAACATTTTTCGTGCGACAAAGAATGGAACATTCTGTATGTATATTATAATAATGTTATATTCATTCAATAACGTATTATATTACATATTATATTAATAATCAATTGTAATATTATATCATAATGCGTTATTTTATTACATTACATCATCCAGAGTTCCATAAAATGGCAAAAATGAAATCACTGGCCACATGATGCGTGAAAACATTTTTGAAGAAATCCTTCGGACAGTCAAAGTAGAAGCTTCACGCTTTGTAGTAGAGAACTATACATGATTCTTTTTGACAAAGTTACAACACTACAAAGTTATAACGAGGTTAAATACACTTATAAAGTTATGTTTTTCATCGTCGCACGCTCAGTCACGTTTTTCATTGCAAATGAAATCTTACTGCATCAGGGTTTATGCAAGTTATCCAATCAATGCGATATCACGTCTAACAGTTTACAAGTTCGTCACGATGGAGCACGTTTAAACAGGAAGTTCGTCTATTGTGGTCAATTTAAATAAATCACTGTCGCGAGGATTCGTTTCAAAGACCACAGAGATTCATTGCGGTTTCACATGACTTAAAAATTACGTCTCGTTTATTCATTCGTATTTCCCGAACGTCGATGCTTAATATATTGCAACATATTATCCTCTTTAAACCTCCAATTATTGATTATATGATTATCTAGTACGGACTAAACCTTCGAAGGGTTAATTCACTTCCCCTAATTGCACATAACCAATTTATCGATCCTCATCCCCGTTCCTTGCGTTAATTTGATGCATCTTTTTTTTCAAATAAAATGCCACATTACACGGGTATTTCGATATTTTCTAACATATATTGCCATAATTATTATTATTAAACAATAGTTTTTGATATATTATATGTCATACTAAATTTTATATAATATGTCATATTAGATGTTATATTATGTACTATATTATATGTTATACTATATGTCATATCACATGCTATATTATATGTTTTATAATTACAACAGCCGATCCGCTGTTGTAATTGCTTCGAATTATATTGAAACAACTCGTAGTACAGTTCGCGCCGAACGAAACAGTCCACTCGCTAACCTTCGCGAAATCTTACCATCGATTGAGAATCAAATGGCAGCCGATAGGGCGGCTCGTACTAGATGTAGTCACAATCAGACAATCCGGCACCGTAATAGCCGTACTTTACGCCATTCGTTTCTCCCTACTGTGCTTCGCGTCAAAGCTAGCAACTCTAATCTCGGTTACCGATTATCCGACGTCTGGAAAACCGCCAGTGCGGAAAGTAGTGTATACAGCATAAGTTCAGCCCGTTTGTACTGCCGCGCGATCGCATTGGTATCGACGAAACGCGACACGCTGTTCTCACGAGTTCACGTCACGAGTGATCGTCAACCACCGATCTTTTGCAATTGTTCAAACTATTTTTTTATCATTGCTCGAAGTACTAAAGAGCGTACAAAAACAGGGATCGAAATCGACAGGTTTCCTTTTGTTTTCTAAAAACAAAAATGAAAGAAATATTCCGCTCGAGCTTTAGGCAAAAGAGGCCAAAATTTTCCCAATTTTGCTTATTTTCGCCTACTGTAATTTTTTTAATGTGACGTTCTTTGATAATGATAATAATAATAATAGAAATTGCGTAACTTTTTCGAGTTGATTTCTCGTTTTGGTGGGAAATAACCAGAATTAGAAAAGAACTAGAAATTTAGAAAACTCTATATATATTTTATATAAGAAAATATCTGTTTTAAATATCTGTGGTATTCTCGCAGAAGGATGATTCGTTACGCTTAAAAACTTTTTTGAAGCGTTCAGATACTTTGAAAAAATGTTCCTTAGAGACAAGCCATTTGAATGCACTTATTTAAAGAGTTTTCACAAGATAAGGAATGCACTTACTTAAGAATGTAATATCGTAGTTAGTTGTATGTTTATTTAACAAATCCACACTGTCAGAATATAAAGGGTTAATATTTTAAGACTAAGTCAAAGTTTGCAACATATACCGAATACACACTCATTCTATAAGGCATATACATTTCGTACATACGTGATAACAAGACTGCGGATGTATATTTTTATATTTCTACGAAGATAATTAAATAGTACAAAGAGCATTATATTATTTTGAATGTTTCGCATATTTTCTTACATCGTGCTTGTACTATTTATGTCAATTGCAAATTAATAAATTATAATTTATTTAAATTGATATTACAATTTATCTCCATATTTATCGTATAATTTATTTTCTTATATCTCATTGTATGCTATTATTTTATTTATCACACTGTATGCATTGCGCGTGAAATTTTTCACAAATGCAATTTCAAAACGCTAATAACAACGAACGAGCCGACTTAGGATTTTATCGGGCCAGCCGTTGACCGTGCAAACACGACTCCGTGTGGATCTATCAAGCCGAGCTGATGACGATTTGAATCACCGGAAATCACGTAGCCAACTCGTCCCCATCATGCAAATATTGCGTTCTTTCTCGCATTGGCCGTTTCTGACCGAAAGCCAAACTATGGTTACTCGATCGATCAGGCTACAACAGATCGGATCCGATCGTTAAATATGAAACAGCGACGAGCACCGCGCACGATACGGCGCAACATCCGCCGGAAGGGAACGCAAGAAAATGGAGCACATCGAAGGCAAAATAACCATGAAACCTTGGAATACGATTTCACCTCGACGATAGAAACAGGCACACACACACACACACACACATATATATATATATACGCGTGCGAGGAAAAATGGGAAACGTCAAGTTCCAGCATTTCTTCGGGAAACGAAAATTTATTTTTCAGTATACAACGCGTCGCAGCTTCGCGTATTTTCACGTACGTGCGCCACAGTAAATATAAAATATAAAACTCAAGAGATATTAATTCGCGATGCGCGACATGGCCAATATGACAGAAGGAGCATGCAAAAAAAAAAAAAGGAAAGCGAACTCGAAACTCGAAATTTGTTGGAACTGACACGAGAAATTTTCGTTCGGAAATCCAATATTTAAAAATTCGGATCTGGCGAGGTAAATTTATTGAGTGAGACGGATTGAGGGATATCCGTCGAAATTGAACAGGCGTTTCTCGATATCCACCAACGAAATTTTAAATTTTGTATCCACGCGTAATCGTTGGTGACAATTAACGAGTGAAGCAGAAGTTCAAGAGTAACAGTTATCACAAACATTTTTACGAAAAGAATCAGTAACTGAAACTTTATTCTTGAGAATGTCGATCTGAAAACGTAAAGGAAATTTTTCCAAAAACGAAATTAAACGTTTTGGTTGCAAATAACAATGATAAGTGAGAAGATTTATGAGCAGAATTTGATCGCTTATAATAGTCGATGATAATCGAGGAGGGAAATTTATTTCAGTTGTGCTCGTAACGTGCTCGTATTTTCTTCGCAATAGTGAAGTAAAGCGTAAATTATTGTTTTATTTTAAAACCGCGCTGGAAACATTTTCAAAACCGTAGAGGTAAATCCCGCGGGAATTAACGAAGAAGGACCAGAGTAAATTTCCCACGACGATAATTATTATCAGCAACCGGAAGAGAGTTTCCTCCCAGAACTGTTGTGTTGCAAGTAAATCAAAGTAAATTTCTCTCGTCGATAATTCGCAACGAAAAAGAATTTTCTCCAGACTTGCAATCAAAAAGGAAAGAAGAAACAATCCTACGACTTTCTTTATTCTTTGGTTATAATAGTACTTATAGTTTTGATTAGGTTTAAATTAAGGTAAAAAAAATCCTACGACTTTTTTTTATTCTTTATTCTTTAATTATAATGGTACTTATACTTTGATCAGGTTAGATTTAGGTTAGGTTTAGGTTAGGGCAAAAAAAAACTTACGACTTTTTTTATTCTTTGTTCTTTGGTTAGGTTAGGTTGCGATCGTTAAATATTTGCGTAAAACTTCGAGACTTCAAAATTTCCTGTGCACAGAAACGCGTAAAAATCCGGATAAAAGTCCGTCCGTCATTTCACGTAATCTCAGAAAGAACCACGTTTGTCTTCCGATGGCGCATGTTCGCGGTAACAACTCGCGGATAAAACTCCGGATCGGTTGGAACTTCCGTTCAGCGAGGAAGGAAGCCGATTTAACCGGCCGTTGGCGAAACTCGGCCGCGCGCAAGGGAGTTTCAAAGTTATGGCATTTCCTCTGTTGTTCTCCGAACTTTGTTCCCTCGGCCAGGATATTGCTCGATACGTTTCAACGCAGGGGCCGATAATTTACTGAATATCGAGCCGGCGAAGTTCGCCGGCAAGTCTGCCGATTATCGGCGAAGAGGCTCACGCTGTCGCGCGAACGTTCTTCCAACGATCTCGCGATGCCTCGTCTATTTAACAGAAAATTACCGCATGAATTTCACAGATGATTTCCAAAGGAGTTCGCGCGAACACGTGTACACGCGTAGAAGAAGAAGGAGAAGATCTAATCAACTTTGAATAATACACGGATGTGTATTGCATACGCGCCTCTTAATTCTCGTTCGTCCCTTCGATCAACTTGACACGTTTTTCTTACATACAGGGTGTCGCGAATTGAAATGCCAAAACAACCTTTTTCAAGGGACTAACAAAGGGAGACGGTCCTTTAGAGATACACTGGTTTTTTCGTCACTTGAGAAAAACTCGCGGAAAAGAAGAAAGAAAAGTTTTCGAAATAAAATCTTTTCATCGACCAATAAAACTTCGTCGATTCGTGGTAATTCGGAAGATTCAAAGGGTTCGTTGATCCGAGGGTGATCCGAGGTCAGAATGGATCGTAATTCGAGAACGTAAAAACATTACGCGCGTACATTATTCACCATGATAAAACGAAAGAGAGCCTTTCGTTGCAAGGCAAACATTTTCAGAAAGAAAACCGTGCAACGAGGAAGAACGGTGCGAGATCGGTATCGTTGGGACGCGGCCTGCACAGCGAGGAAACGAGAAAAAGATCGGACCTGGGGGCCCATTTGAAAGAGCAGCCTGCTGCACCAGAGTCTCTACTGTGTTTCGAATCACTGTGTTCACGGGGTAAACGAGAGATGCATAATCCACGGTGGATTCAGCGTTTCGCCAGGCTCCTCCAGACGCAATGAAGCGTTCTAAATGCACCCTTTAAATCAGCATAAAAACGCGCAAGGGATCTCCGACGGGCAAAAGAGTCGTCCACCGGTGTGCTTGTTGTACGTACGTAGGAAAAGCGAACCACGCTGGCGGGGATTTAATGGATAACTGTGTACAATTGGCAAGTTGAAATTATAACGCAACGCAATATAATACGCGAAGAGGAAAAGTGTTTGCCTCAAAACGCTTCAAGCGTTCCCGCGTCGCGTTTGAATTCAGAACCTCCAATCGAATTCGGCAACCCTTACAGAATTATGTTTCGACTTTGAATTTTATTATATTATTATATTAATTATTGATTTATTATATTTAATCAGACGGGTGAACAACTGACTGACGATTAATACTGGAATTACGATTGAAGGATAAAAGTTCTATCCAGAGATATTCAAGTCCACAAAATAGAGGAGCTTTACGATACAAGCTTTTATTTATACGTTTAAATCTTTAAACACACACTGTTTTACGCCTTTAAAATGTCCGACAAAAATTATAAATTGATCGTTTCGACCACTTTGGTAGTTCTAGTGTTAAAACGCTGAAATTCGTTTTCTAAGTGGCAAATTAGCATTTCACACGAGTCTTCCGTTCAAACGTCTTCGATTTTCTTTTCATGTCGTTCACCGAGTCGAAGACAGAGGTAATTTACAAAAAGATAGAATAAATTTCTTTCTTTTTTTTTTTTTTCGTACGACACCTCGTTTCCGAGAAAATTGAGTTTCGAAGGCAGTTTCTAACAAAACACGTTCAAACTCACACTTTCTCAAAGATGAAATTTTAAAAATGTCTTCACGCGTGATGTAACCTCTTGTCAGATATTCTTCTCCTTCGAGTTCAGAATTAGCTAAATTCTAGTATTTCGATTTTTAAATTCTTCTCGACTCTCTCGAAAAACGAAGCTTTAAATAAAAAACTGCACGACTTGTACTCCGGTACGATTCGTCTCACTGAAAGGTCCAGAAGCAACTATTCTGACTAGGAAACGAAGACGACTTTTTTGCCATAAAAAAGTAACTTTTTTTTATTGATACACAAACATTTGAATCGATAACAAATTACAGGCGCGATCGCTCAGTACCAGACAACGCCACTCCTCATCAACTAATCGCTAATTTTCGTTGCATTAGCGTTGCAAGAGGCCCGATTTTCTGGGTTACCCTCGCTAAAATCACTTTCAGTGATAAAAAGTCTTGTTCCTTCTAATATTCTCAGCTTCAATAACTGCGTCCGAGGGGATGTGAATTTTGTCTGACAATCGTAACTCATCGTGAGAGAACGTTTCGAAGGAACTTTTTGCTTTTTGCAAACGCGGGAAACAGGGGCAAAACTTCGTTAGGCGGGATAGAAATCAATGGACAGCATTTCGAATTTGTAGACGTTTCTCAACGGAGAGAACAACCGCGCGATTCTCTAGGTGACGAAGATCTTTTCATTTCCGGCTGTCACGCCACTGCTTGCGCCAGTTTAACGCGTTTCACCCAATTTCCGTGTCAATCGCCAAGAATCCAATCACCTGTCGAATGTCTTGTCCAAACCGTGGCCCAGATGTTGCAGACATTGCAGGTTTTTCTCGTTTCGAGTTTACGATCGAAATCACACCGTTTCAAATCGAAATCACGGCGACGACTAACTATGGAGAATCAATGCGCCCGAACGAACGAGCTTCCCGTGATTTTTTCATCGTTCGGACGTCGTCGTCTTTCGTTGAAACCCGGTCAACGGAGAGAATTTTCCAATTGAACGTTTCACCGAACAAGGCTGACAATCTTGTGCGTGACATGGCGGAGAAACATAATAGTTATCCCGAAAATTTTTACGAAGAGAATCAATAAGTGAAACTTGCTGCTGACACAAATCACGTGGATCACCCTGTACATCTTCTTCTGATGATTGTACTTTTGAAAAAATTATTTGCAAAAATTATACTCTTCGTTCCATGTATTTTTAACCACATTGAGCCAAGCATTTTTCAAACTTGAAAACCCTCGTCGATCGTAAAGTACCAAGCTTCTAATGCAGTTGCACCAGATGTTGCTCAATTATTTGTGCATGGAAGTGTACACGTAATGACAACGAACAATTGCTATTTGAAAAATAGCGTTCACAATACACATCGATCATCGAAAATTCGGAGGTATTTCGTCGCCGGCCACTACACCAAGAATTCAATCGCTCTTCGACATCCTAACAACGCGTATACCTCGCATCTCTCTGACTGTGACCGAATGCTCGCGATGCTTCGTATCGAGTACCATCGCGGATCGAATGCCACGAATTCAAACGCGGATAAGAAGATCAGACGGAGATTAACCGTTCAACCCACTCGAAGCCAGCGACTTTTCGAAAGTCTCTCCTCTCAGGAGACATTTTTACCACTGAAAGTGATTTTAGCGGGGGTAAGCGAGAAAATCGGGCCTCTTCAGGTGCAACGCTGATGCAACGAAAATTAGCGATTGGTTGATTTGGGTCATGTGATTCGTAAGGAGGCGTGGGGTAGACCTCGAGTAGGAGCGGCGTTGTCTGGTACCGAGCTATCGCGTTTGTAATTTGTTTTGTATCGATTCAAATGTTTGCGTATCAATAAAATTTATGGCAAAAAAGTCGTCTTCGTTTCCTAGTCAGAACAGTTGCTTCTGGGCCTTTCAACGAGACGAATCGTACTGGAGGAAAGAAAACACTTGAAACAGTGAAGAATTAACATTTTAGTAGACATCATTCGTGCAAATCAGGACATGACACGGCAACGTGTCTCGTACATTCAAAAATAAACGATTTACAATTCTCGTTAGAAAAATCATCTTTTTTATTTTTGACAGTCCTCGAAACATGACGACGAGATCATTTGTTTCACGTTGCGAAGAGAAACTTCATTTCACGTTACAAGATATCGGCCATTGTTCTACGTGATTTATGGCACCCTTTCATTGAAAAAATTCGGTCCAACTTGTCATTGTTGGACTTCATCTGTTGGACTTTTGCCTGAATAACGTCCCTGCCTCGCAAGATTTGTCTTCATTGCTCCAAAAACGTGGAAATCGCGAGGTGAAAGGTCCGTGGACTTCGTGTGAAAGATGTTGCCATATTTTCCACTTGAATTTCTTCGTGGTGTCACGCATTTTGCCACGCAGGAGGATAATGCCTCTCTTTAGTTTTTCTGATCGTTCGATTTGCTTCAGAATACAGCTTCGCATTAACTGCAGTGCTCTTGATCATCAGAGAACATTGTCGCTATCAGCTTCTCGGCAGAGAATCGGGATGCTTCCACTCAAACGAACTCCGTTTCGCTTCAGAGGTGGAACGATGGACCCCCGACTTTCGTCTCCAGTCACTGTTCCATCCAGAAATTCATTCCCTTCCCTCGCGACATCGATGCAGAAATGCCAAAGCTGTTCGAAATCGCGTTATTCACCACCGAGCGCAAATTTTTCGAAATGTCTGACAATGAATGCCACGCGAAATATGTTCATTTCACCTGCGACTTTGTCCACGGTGATTCACCAGTTTTGTTTCAGTCAGGTGCATCTAACGTTGACATTCGTTATCGCAGTTTGATATTCGTTGCTAAATAACTCGACAAGATAAATTTGAGACTTTGAGAACAATTGTTAGAGAAATACTTCTTTGCCTATAAAAAAGACCAATCAGAGTGTTGCATTCCACGAAAGACACTAAAAACAAGAATCAGCGATTGAATTTCCATTTATTTATTTATAGCTCCCAAGTATTTATATCTTAGACAAGAGTGACGCGTCCTCGTGAGTGTTATCATGATTCTTGTACCCAGACTGAGCAATCTAATCAGTTTGTTGGGTCATTTTTTTTGGGACGAAGTGCCACTAAAGTGGTTCTGCAGATAAATAATTTTTCAGGACAGAGCATTAAAGGCACTTAAAATAGCTCAAAAACTGAATGATCTGCGTTGTAGATCAGAGGCTAACTGGCGGCCTCTTTGCCCCTACTTTCCTCGCTAGCGCTACCCCCTCCACTGCATCGATCTCTCCACTGCCGTTGAGAGTGCCGCGGTCACCAATACTCGCGTCAAGTATATACGTATACGTATAAATTGTTTTCTTTGCCGTGGCTACTGAAGTTAAAGGAAAATAAGGAAAGTAGTTTGCATGGCCCGCTGCAAAACAGTGAAAACTAATTTTCATGGTGGAGAAACCGGCAGACTGAGTAAGTAGCTCGTGATGAAGAAGAAACTCGTAGATAATAAGATGGAAATGTCTTTGTTTCTTACGCGTATTTGTTTTCTCGCAAAACGCTTTATTGTTAGTCTCAAGTGATATTTATAATTGTATCTGTGCCTTTTTGTTACGACATATTATCTCGATACACCGCGTATGTTATTATTATATATATAATACCATAAACATAATACCATATACGTCCAATCTCCAATCTGGACGCGCCATATTTTACGATTATTAATGATTTTGATATATATATATCAAAAACACTCTTAGTTTGGGAGATGTTTTGACTTCAATTCCGTAAAATCTATGAGAAAAAGATGATGATGACAGGAACACAAAGACACCCTGTTATTCCTCATTTTTCGTACGTCATTGTAAAGAGGAGATTTCAACTTTCAGATCATCTTTGTAAAATCATCTTTGAAAAAGACAAACTTGGGACAATCAGAGTACAAGTTTTACGCTTTTGAACTGAGACCAAGTGGATTGTTATATGTTTTTTTTTTTTACCAAGTTATGATGTGAGTATAAAAATTTGATTTTTATCTCGATATAATGATCAATTTTCCACCAAGTTATAATGCAAGTATAATGCAAGCCAACATAAGAATTATTATAACAGTTCAAAGTACGTTTTTCATCACTGTGTGTTCAGTTACGTAACTTTCTTAATTTGGAGTAACAGAGAAGTGTTATTTTTGTCTGGCTAGATTTATCACAGAAAATTTATATCACTGTACGACGTGAGAAGGATCAGACGAAAATAAAAGAAAAACAGTCTTCCGAATGAGGATCATAAATATATTGTTGTTTTCCGTGTATACAGATTTATTTCGTATTCCTCTCGCGCTTGATAACCAATTTTTCGCCACGCAGGAAACAATGCCGCGAGGATAAATCCGATACGAGTGACACGACGTTTCGTCAAACGTGGATAAACACGCCGCGACGAGTTTGTCAAAATATAATGAATATTGTTGCTTCCGTTGCGCAGAATGTAATCTGATTGAAGATCGTGATTAATGTGGAAAATTTTAAAAACACCTACAAAGCGCACAACACGCAAAATACATAAAATATTTAAAGTAAAGTATTTATTACATTACAATCATTCTTTTTATTTGCATTATGATTTATTCTTTTTCATATTCTAAAATATTCTTTAAAATGTTTTCGTCAACTAATAACAAATCATTTACATAGTATACGTGTATACTATAGCGTATAGTGTATGTATATTATTATTGTCGCGTGAACGGATAATTTGCGAGTTTTCATCAAATTCTCCACTGAATATTGTTCCGGTGATGTTCGGTTCACTGCAACTACGATCTAATCTCTCAGTCACTCTGTTCAGTTGATTGGCATCGAATAAATTTCTGAATAAGACAGAAAATCAAGATTCGTACAATGACAGTTTTTCTTTTTGATGGATGTTCCTGTATAGTGGACTAGGAAATCCGAAACCTATTCGACAGATTCTGAACAGTTTGACAAGAATCCTAAGTACTAAATTAAAGAACAAAGCTCGTCGTTATAAATGACTAATATATATATATATATATATATAGAGAGAGAGAGAGAGAGAGAGAAAGCGTCTGAATCTCAAGAACCAATGTTGGCACTTTTCGGGATTTACACTAAGAACACTGAAAATTATATTTAACAAATTATTTCAATTATTTATCTATTAATTACATTTAGCTATATATAACTTATTTTATTGTCGTCTTACCGAAACTCAAAGTGTCTAATACGCTTTTCCCCTAGCTAGCCATATTCACCTGACGAAAAACTCAACAAAAACTGAACGACAAATTGCGACGACACACACCTTAAGAATCCCTCGTGTGAAACTTGAGATACAGTATTCTGCGGGTATTCGAGGGGAAAAACGACATTGCTTTCCGGTACGGCTAATAAACAAGGAACAAGGAAGAGTTCGAAAGAGCCGTTCGATCGAACTGGACTCGCACGCGAGCACATCTTTTTTCAGTCTCCGGAGAGAAGAGAGCAACAACGGGGTATAAAGGATGATAAAAGAGTGGCAAATCCCGCAGGCCGGCGCCGCCGTAAAACAATCGATGAAATACACCTGAGGCGCGGATACGGCCGTCGCTAGAAACTTGGAAAACCCACAAAGGAAACATTTAGGACCTGGTCGACTAGTGATGAACGAGGTTGCTACCTGCTTGATCGTTCCCATCGAGCATTTATCTATCTCTCTCTTTCACTCGACCTAACTTACCCACGAGAGGCACTAACTTCAAGATGGCCGCTTACTTAACGCTTCACGCAACGTTCGTACCTCTTCGACACTTTTCGTTTCTTCGTCTCTCTGACCTCGACTGAGAAGGGAAAAAAAAATGGAACGCGAAGTTTCTTCAGTTCGTCGACACGTCGACACGAAGTTCGTAATAATTTAATTGCAGATACAGCCGACGAACTATTCACAGTCGAACTGAATAGCGAACTCAAATCGATGAACTTGCCTGATACAGGCTACTTCGGGCTGCTACAGGCTGCGTTGGAGTAACACGTGCACGCACAAGGGGACAAGAGACAGTTTTCTTTACGAAAAAGTAAGAAAAAGATGCAAGATGAAAGGCTGATTTGGAACTTCGTTTCTCGAGAAAATCGAAAGTTTTCCTTTTTTTAAATATTGGAGAATGTTCGTACCTAGCTGATTCGAGAGGTGAAAAAAATAATTCATAGCAGGCATAGTAGGCCTATAAAAAGTATTAAAGTAACAAATGTGGAGCAAAGTTTTTTAATTTGAAGCTTCGTTTTCAAGAAGATAGACTTTAGGTATGTTTCGATAAAAATCGGTGCGCGTGTACTTGGTCAATCTTCAAACGAAACGTCGTACGTAAATATTTTATCCTAATTTTGCTCGTTAATTTGGTTAATTATCAATAATTTCAATTTTTTGCTATATTGTTAAACGGACGAATGCAGAATTTTAAATTAAACTTCTAAATCGTTTTCGTGCGATACATTTGCTGTTAATAAATATTAGTACGTATGCTCGATAAAAATATTGTCGATATTAACTTATTTAAAAAAACAAATTTTACAGAATCATCGGGAAGAAAAGACTTGAGATGGATAGTATCTTTTTACCCGATCTGTTTCAAAATTGAAAAAAGAAAAACGAATATCAGTAGTATCGTGAAAGTAGAAGATTTGCGCCTTAAATTGAGATTTTGTGTTGTAACAATAATTTCTTCGTTGGAAGTAATTCTCGTACCCGATGAAAAATCGTAGAACGCTCTCACGCTATTATCCGCAACCATATTTGACCACTGGGTACAACGATTTTAATGAAATCGTTAGTTACAATATTTGTACGAGTACAAGTGGCATAAGTTAAAAACTACACATCACTCACGAATGGTCAAATATTTACTTATGAACGGTAATGTACGTGTAAATTTACTTCGTTTCATGTTTCCATTAACCAAGACTCTTCAAGAAGAAAGTAAATGATAGAATATGTAGGAATTGACTCATACTCGGTCGACAAGAGTTGACAAGACGATATTCACGTGCTTTGTACTTACGCACTTTTCCTGAAACTTGTTCTATTAACTGCTTTATACCAGAGTTTGGGTACCAGAACCAATCGATGAAAATTTCCAGTTCGATTGACTGATTGATGAAATTAATCGTGGAAAAATCGGCGACTGGTTGATTTCGATTTGAATAGAATTAAGATAAACGATTGAAAAAATTGACGATAAAATCGATCGTTAATAGTTCATTAACACGCTGACGAGAATTTTATACATTTTTTGTATATACGAAATACTTTCTAAAATACAATGCAATATTTAATAGCATGATATAATATTTTATAATGTAATGCAATACAATATTTTGCATTACGAAATAATTTCCCCAAAATATTACGTTACATTAAAAAGTAATACAATGAAAGCATTCTTCTTTATTTTATAGCATCATCTAATTATTCTGCACTGCGTATTTAAGTCTTTCCTCAATAATATTCACCTTATCTTTCTCATTTTAAAATATCTGTGGAAATAGATATTTTATCAACTATTGGCAACCAGACGAGAGGCACAGAGCAAAGTCTGATTATTAACATATTCTGAACTTCGAAATTTGTCGAATGAACGATCAATAATAAAAAACAAATTGTAGAAACACTTTGTCGTCTTTTTATATATTATCGCAACTTTAATCGTGAACTAGAAGACACACGGAAAGCGCTAATTTCGCTGCAAAGATAAATTTCAGCAGTCGATCGTTAACGTGGTATCCAACTAACGGATCAAAACTGAGAGGAACTTAAACGACATACATACATATATATATATATATATATATATATATATATATATATATATATAATGACAGACGATCAAAGTATGAATTCAATCTTTAATCGAAACTTATGATTCAAAGATATTTAATCGTCCGTGCCAACTAACGTACGACTAAAGTACGAATTTAATCATCATTTATGACAAACAACTAAAGCTGAAATCTAACTACTAATTGCAACTGAGGATTTAATCTTCCGATGATTGATTAATTCTCTGCTTTCCACCGTAACGTGATTGACTTTTCGGGAAAAGCAGCGTGTGAACGGCACACGCTAACGATCGAAAGTTTCGTGAAATGCTGGAAACTGTGACTTTCTTACTTGGTGCAATTATTCAGTGCATTGTACGTAGGAAAATATCTGGAGAGCAAAGTGAGAGAAAAATATTGAAGAAAAAAATGCTATAATTTTATCCTCGCTGATCTTCCATCTATAAAAGATACTACGACGTTAACATGTATTTATGGTAAACTAAATATAAACATGTTAAAATAAAGCTTATAGAGAGGTAATTTTAAAGCGCAATAAAAATATCTCGTCTTGCCCTGTTGGTATAAAATTAATCTGTTCGCGAGTAACAATCATAAACAATCGTAAGATACGATAAATAGACACTTTAAGAAATTGATAATACTGGAATCTAGTTGATACTGTTCAACAGATAACGCGACTGAGAATTATTGATATTCACAAGTAGATCGATGCAATAAATAAATGCTTTAAGAAATTGATAATACTCGAGACTAATTGACGCACCTCGATCACAGATAACGTGGCTGAGAATTATTAACTCGCTCATCTTTGACATAAACATACATATGTATATATTACACAGTCCTTGAGAGAACAAGATCACGATCGTAGGAATCAGAACTACAACTAGTAAACGCACGAAGGCGTAATAGACTTTATCATACGATGAATTCCTTCAACCTTTCAACCTTCAACACTGCTACTTTGCGAAAACCTTTGGATCTTACCTCGAACGTTACGTCGAAATTAATTGAACAACATTTCTATTTTTATTCTTACGACTAGTATTTAGAAGATAATGAACAAACACCTTGAGAAATTATATTAATTGATATTGAATTAATAAAAAAAACTGCACGACTTGTACCCCAGTACGATTCGTCTCACTGAAAGGCCCAGAAGCAACTGTTCTGACTAGGAAATGAAGACTTTTTTGCCATAAAATTTTATTGATGTGCAAACATTTGAATCGACACAAAACAAATAACAGCCGCGATCGCTCAGTATTAGACAACGCCACTCCTACTCGAGGTCTACCCCACGCCCCCTCGCGAATCACGTGACCCAAATCAACCAATCGCTAATTTTCGTTGCATCAGCGTTGTACCTGAAGAGACCCGATTTTCTGGGTTACCACCGCTAAAATCACTTTCATAAACATCGTACAGGAGGTTTTAAGGGCTCGTTGCAAAGAGAAAATTCCAATCTTCGAGATCGTAGCGAATAACAGTCGTTGAAGAAATTTTTTGAACTTTAAAGAAAAAAGTTTTCCATCCGCTATATGGCGTAAAATCATCTTTAAAAAAAGAGAAAAAAAAGAACAAACTCACTCGTTGCGAAAGTGGAGGCTTCGCGTTTTAAAATGAGACCAAATGGATTGTTACACGATCTTCTTCTACAAAGTTATGCATCAGTTTAAAATTGTCGGTAATTTTTCACTGTCGCTGGTACAGTTACGCTCTTCGCAGCATGCATGTGGTATGCCCATTCAAGAATCTTCGAAAATTTATTCTGTCGATGAACACACGTGCACACACATACCCACACACATAAACGGTGGTATGTACATGCACAAGCATCTAATAATACGGTGCTCGGTGAAATTGCGACCCAGTTAGGCTTTGACCCACTTGGTTGCACCGTAATCATCGTCGAGTGCTCTGCACGGATTGATATTAGAGGTAAACATGTCGCTGGAAGACTACCTGTATCCCAGGGTCTCGTTTGCATGGGACGTCTCGTTTCCTCTCGGTTCGCTTCGCAAGCTTCAAAGATATATTTCAGTCACGGATATAATTATATAATTCGTTGAATCTCGTATAACACATTCGCAGAGCGTGAAACTGGAGAGTAGTTTTCCATTATTAGGTTGTCCGAAAAGTTTCACGTATGCACGCAGTATTCTGTGTTGCACGTCGTATCATTGAATTACGATCCAGTCTGATGATCTACAGGGTGATTCGAAAATCACTTCCTACTAAAACAAATTCGTAATTTGCGAACGTTCTGGCGGTCAACTTGTTCGAAAGTGACAATTTTTGAAACACAATAAGAAGATCGTGTTTAAACTTAAATTTAATTTAAAATTAATTTAAAATAATTTTTTTCCTACAATTTGGTGTTTTATTGAAAAAAAAACAAAAAAAAAACAAAAAAAAAAATAGGTGAGAAGAAACTTTTGGTCTATCCTGTATTTTATTTATATATATATATATATATATATCTTTCTTTACCTCCCCGGAGGCTTCCATTTCTAAGATTTCTGGAATTTGCTAGCGAAATATTGTCAGAGACGCGTTTTTACGTCGTTGAATGAGCCGCAGAAGGAATTTTTTAATGAAAGGAATAGCTAATAATCAGACGGGGAAATTAAACGTTTGAAAACCTCTATAGTACAAAATTTGGCTCGACAAATGATAAATAAGAATGTATCTCAAACAATACGATCGAGCTAGCAAATCTCAGAAGTTTTGAAAGGACGACATTGTGAAGCTTTCAGAGTGATGAAGGAAGATAACAAATCGGAGTGGATCGTATATAATTCAACAACGCGATGTAGAACATAAAATATCGCGCATGCATTGTTCATAAATAAGACGAAAAAAATTTTTCGAACACCCAATATATAGTGATTTAGTTATTATTCCGGGTGAGTCACTTTTAAGAGATTGGAAACTGAAATATTTTCGAAACGATCAATTATGTATATCAAAAAGTATTTTGGACGAAAGTCGAAGGAGCATTAATTTATATAGTTATTATTTTTTCGCGTGGATGTTTGAAAATGCATTTTTTTGTGAAACTGTTTCCACGCCAGTTGTAATCCGGAAGTAAAGGGATCTTCCAAGTATGGTGAATTAGGGTCTTTCCTTCTCTCTCCGTATATTTCTTCAGTCGCTCAGTACGAAGTTCATTCGCAATATTTCCTTCGCTTTATTTATTTTTTCCTATATTTCTTTTCGCCATTTCATTGAACTTTGAACATTAAAGTTGAACGAATCAAGATTTAAAAACATTTTTACCATAATGTCCCAAATTCAATAAAACGATTTTAAAAAAAATCGTACAGTTTCAAGAGAAAATTTCACTTTTCAAGACTGTGGCAGATTTAGTAGCGACGAAAATTTTTTAATGTCTTTACAATCACGTTTGGATTTCAAGAGAGCTCCACAGTTTAAGATTCACGCTTTAAGAATTCGCGCTTTCACCACGTAGATGATTACACAATCTTTTTCTACAACGTTATATCAGTCGAAACGAACAACAATCTTTCATTGTCATGGCCTCCACTGTATGTAGTGGCCGAATGTTTTCGAGGCATCTGTTGCGCACGTGAGTTACGATCCACACCGTCTTTCCTTCAAACCAAATACGCCTCATGTTTTCACGATTCGCTACGTTTCTCAGATGTATTTATACTTCTGCGTATATCATGCGCGCGCGTACACGGTTATTTTTCATCGAGTTTCCTAACCACGATTCTCTCCGTCTGAAGTGATCGGGTCAGACTGGATCACCATTTCGAACAAAAGTTTAACACATCTCTGCTAAGAAATTGATGCACGCACGCACATTCGACATACGTTCGCATTGGGTTCAACGACGACTGAAGACTGGAGTTATCAATAAGCTAAACATTTGAACAAGGTGGGTTTTAACTTGTTTGTTTGCCTCCGTCGTGTTTCTACACCGCACGACGTTCACCGATCGGGGCAAACATTTATGTAGACGGAGTTTAACGTACTTCATCTTTATCGAGCTCCGTTCGTATCGTCTCTTCGGCTTCGGGAAACTTTTGCCGAATTCTTTCAAAACGTTTCACCGAGATACGGAGAGGATCGCGAACGAGCAATTGGATTGAACGTTGGGATAAAGCGACTCGAGAATACAACTGCTACAAATTAGACACGGGATCGAGAGCGAGAGAACGGGATAATAAACAAACAAAAGGTGCAACAACAGTAGAGTGACTCACCTTTTCCAGACACTCCTGACCAATGGCTTTCGGATCGACTTGCACCTCGAGAATGACGGAATTCGCTTGACTAACGAGACACCACATCTTACTACCAGAGGTTGTATCCAAAGAGGTTCGTTACAGGCACCTCGTTTTCACCCGGTGGGAACTCGCGACGCGCGATTTTTACAGACTAGACGTAACTAGACAATGAAAGGAAAATTAACGATCAACGGTCAAACGCGGTTTTTGGCACGCACGACAACGACAAAGACGAAGACGATGACGATGACAATGACGATGACGATGACGATGACGATGACGATGACGATGATGATGATGATGACGATGACGATGACGATGACTAGGACGATCTCTCGCTCGGGCACACAGCTGGTCGGCGACCGGCCTCGCTTGCCGTGTTCTTGATCATAACAGAGTTAAAATGCGTACTCGTGCACAGCTGTCACCGCATCCTCGCGCACTTCGTACGTCGGTAACGTGCTCGTGCTGGTGTTACTCGGACACGTCTCGTTAGCTTCCATTTCTCGGTGCAGAATGGCACACGTACTGACCGCTTCGCGCTGCCAGCATTAGTTCGCAAAATCGAATCACCTCTCGGTGTCTACGGACTGGCGCTGGTGTTGTCAACGCACATTACCCACACGCAATACGCGCACCCAACCAACTGCTGGCCGAGACCATCTCCCGTCACGGAGAGGGAAGGTTAGGTTTATATAGCTGATTCTCCCCCCACTTTACTCGCCTCTTCCCGCTATATCTTTTTTTCTTTGTCTTTCCTTCCTCGCCTATTTAAGTATCCCAATTCCGATGAACGTAACGGGCGTTTGTTTTCTTCTTTCTTTTTTGTTTTTACTTTTGCTACATTATGGCTTCGTTTTTTACACAAACCGCGTCTGCACGATTACAAGCTCAACGAGCTCGGAAACTTCGATTTCTGGCGTAAATTTTTGAACTCGCAATGCGTTTTAATCGGACATTTTTTTATTCCTTTCTTACTTTTTGTTATTAACGTTTATATGTAAATCTGTCCAATGCAAATTTCGATGATAGTCCTTGATAAAATCAGAAATGATTGCAAACATCACCGTTCGGTAGACAACGAAGGAACTCCAGTAGGATTACACGTTCACGATTTTTATTTTCAAACATTAATACTGTACAGATGAACCAGCAGCATACAGAGACAGGGTTTATACATCAAATGTAACTTCATTCCCTCCTACGACTTAACAAACCGAAATGTTCCAAACAAAACAAGTAATACGCATTTATGTACATCGTCGCGAGAACCATCGGATTAGGAGCTTATTCGTGATTCTTTGGAAGTTGTACATCCTTCAACATGCATCTTGCGTCCTCGATGTAACAGAATTATGGAATGACATCTAACGATATATGCTATAATGACACGTAACTTTTTTTCCATCACCCTAAGCTTTAACATTTATACGTCATCCTAATATATCTAGGCCTTGATATATCACGATGACGATAACTTGTTTAGTATGTTTATAGTGCTACTATGACATCACTATAATACTTTCAACTCTCCAATATGGTGGTAAAAGCTCAGCATAAATACAATTACATTTATTGTCATATAGCAACTGCAGACAAAATTCTAATAATTTCACCATCTACGATTAAAAGTTATATATCACCATCTACGATTAAAAGTTATACATTCTTCAATAAGGGTAACAACGATCGATACGTATTAAGAATATATATATATATATGATAAAGAAAAGTACCTAATGTACATTTATAATATAAGATGCAATATTTATAATCGATCGATACGATTCTTCTAACTTAAATTTCGATACGATAGTTCTTGTGCAATTCTGGTTTAATGTCGTACACCAAGTCCAAGATCGTACGCACAACCTATATAATAAAAAAAAAGGCACAGGATACTCAAGACGTTTAAGAAAGATATTACTTTCTCCATATATATAAGTTTCATGTCAACTTACAGAGTCTTTATGCATAGAGATGGTCTGAGTCATTTCTTCTGTTTTTAATTTTGTATCAGCTTCTATACGCGCTGCTACATCCTCTTTCGATCCCATGTGCTACACACAAGGATAACAGAAAGATACGCATAATGTATTACTTTGTAACACATTCGATTAAGCTGTCAAAAACAAAGTTCAATATTTAATTCAGTATTTAAAATTATTCACCTTTGCTTCAAATTCACGGAACTGTCTCTCTCGTTCTTGTCTATATTTCTCAATTTCATCCTGTGCCTCCTCCTTCGCTTGCTTCAATCTGCGTGCCTTACCTGCAAACAATATTACATTACAACTCGAATCAGTTTATTAATCCTTTACATCATGATTTGATCATGAAAAGGAAATCACTTTGCAAGATATATCTGCAAATTATCTACAATATCAACAAAGGTTAGAGTATTTAAAGTTACAGGTATTTGTCAAATTCATACTATTTACATCCAAAGTGGTTAACAATGTAAAAGTTAATAGTTATTTTAACAGAAGTTTTCAATACATCCAGAAAGTTACACCCATTCAAACTCAGGGTCACGACAGAAGTGGTTACTGAAAATATAGGTGATACTGAAAATATGTCCGTGTTAAAATACACTTAAAATGTTTGAATGGTAACTTACGTTTTCTAGCTTCCGCAACTTTTTCCGCAGCTCTTTTCTCAGCTGCCAGAAGCTGTTGAATACCTTGCGTTTGGCTGGCCATCCTTGTAACGGACAGAGATGGCTGTCTCCTAAAGGAATTGCAGATCGATCATATGACTTTAGAGTTTCCGTTGTTTGCCCCACCTTAAACGATGGCACTGATGTTCTCTTCACCATAGACAAGCTATAGAAAAGACGTGACACTCAATGCACTTCTGCGTCATGTTTTTATCGTTTTCGTGTCCTGCCGTACCGATTAAAATTGGGAATTAAATCAATATTGTCAATTTTACACCGAAATTTATTTGTTCAACTGAATGTAGTGAAATTTCACCAATCTATGATTATGTCATTGATAAACGAAAATAAATTTAAAATGCGTTACTTTTTACAAGTTCCACAATATTTATGGCACTATCTTAAAGGTGCTCTTTAAAAGTGTTCCTTACATCCTTTGTAATTGACTATGGACATAGAAATCACATTTAGAACCGATAAAATCAATAACAGTAAAAAGAATTTCATTCAGTCGCAAACAAGATACAGTAGTATGTATGTACTTACGTCAAAACGTGGGATGTGAAAAAACATTGAATATCATATCTACATTGTATCTCATTTATGGTAAAGATCTGTTGGTGAGGTTCTTGATTGGAAATCATGTACAATTATCATTATCAAGAGCTAAATATTGTGTGTAAATTTCTGTTTGCGATTAATGATTAAATAAACTTAATCACTAGGAACCAATCATATAATACATAGCAGTAGTACTTAATAAATTTAATTTATTAAAAAAAATATAACAATTTACATGTTAAAGTATTTTATTTCCTTGAATATTTTGCCTATTATTTAATAATATTTTTTCCTGACGTTTCTTTTCTTCTTTAAATGCTTCACTATTTGTTTTTCGTTCTATCCGTCTTTCCTAAAATTAACAACAAATAATGTTTTATTTGTATTGTATAATTTTAGCTTATTACGTATATACAAAATTGTTGACGTGACAATTTTACTTTTCTGTATTCCTTAAGTGCTTTTTTCCTTTGTTTTCTTTCTTCACTAGTTTCATTTTTAGGCCTTATACTTAATGTACTTAAGGTAGATTTCATAGTCTCTGCAATAGACTGAGAATATTCAATAGGCTTACAATTTGTATTTTGTTCTTCAAACTGAGCTAATGCTTTAATCGTCAATTTTCTAGAACATCCATCCAAAACATTTTTCGGTATACCTGTCCTTGAATCGACTTTGATCTTTTGTGGATGCTACAAGAGAATTTACACAATTGCAGTTTCAAATAATAATTGATGAATCCTGAAGAACATACCTTGGGTTCAGAAATTAATTTCGGATGATTGTAAATATTGCTGTATGTACTAATAATACTTTCACAATCCCATTTATCTTTTTCTCTTGCGTCAACTACAAGTTCTTCTAAACTATCTTCATCCTCAGAACTAGGATACTCTTTATCCAAAATTTTCATTTTGTCTTTCATCAACTGTGTAATGTTATCAGTCTGGAAAAGGAGTAAGAATGTGTTTTTCTCTTATTATATCAAATGCAATTATTGTTAACTTACATTTTCGTTTTGCTGTTTTTCAAATTCTGTTGCACACTGAAGAACTAAATCTGAGTTAGGTGCAATATATCCTTCAATTTCATCACAATCTAATGCCCCAATTTCATCATCATCATATTCTGCATACATCTGTAAAAATAACAATACGTATCAAAAATATAGAATGTACATCTTGTTGATGAATACTTACTTTTTCAAATTTATCATCAAGAAGGGTAAGTTGCTCATTTCTTCTGATTACACTACTACTCATTGAATATTCAGTAAAATGGGATTTTGTTTCTTCCTCTCTGAAGGTATAGTGAGATAATCCATCTAAACTGCGTACTTCGTCTTGTTCTTCATCGGATAATTCAAACTCTGATGAAACATCAGATGCTTGATCTGATTCATTTAAATGACATTCTTCAAATATAAATCAATTATCTCGCAAGCATAATGTGATCTTGTTAATACATAGATACATACCATATTTTTCTGGTAAAATTTCATTGCTAATGGGTGCGTTAGCTAATTCCATAAAATTATCCTCTAATTCATTTTCTGAATTTTCATAGTCAAAATCATCATCCATAGCAGCAACTATATCTGGATCTAAATCTAACTGCAACCCAGAAACTGGGGCTGCTTTGTTTAAAAGACCAACTTTTTCCTCTACATTTGAAGCAAATACAGAAGATGGTAAATTAATTTTAGGTGCGTTTGTTTGGTCATTTGACTTTGAACTTGTACAAGCATCTACGCGTTCCCATTCAGTTGTCAGTGAATTAACATCTCTAAGATGTTTCAAGTAATCATAATCATCGTCAAAATATATGCCATATTTTTGTTGCTCCTCTTTACGCTTCTTATCGTCCAATTTCTTTTTAGAGGCTTGTGTGTGTTCAAGAGGTACAAGTACGCGTTCTGGTGCTGTCTCATCGGCGATCAACGGATCTCTTTGTGACCGATGAACTAGATGAAATGTTACTGAATTCTTTTTGTCAATAAATTTCTTGGTTTTTCCCTTCGGCTAAAAATTATAAAGGATGAAATGCATATGTACACATAACCTAACACCCAAATACGTATATATGTACATTGACGTTCTAACTCACCATTTTTGAAGTATTTTTTAATTAATACGTTTCAGAAACTTAAAAACGGATTGATTAAAAAACGTTTACTTAAAATTGTTTGTGGATATTTTTCTAATTGCTTTTCTGATAATATTTTCATACAATCCTAAAATATGCGATTTGCCAGTAGTTCTCAAACACTAAACTAGAAAAGTAGCATTGCATACAATGTATTTAAGATGTGAAACTACATAATAATCGCTAAGTTGGAAATTGCAATTTTTATACATTTCTTTATTTAAAATATCAAGATTGTAAAGAAAGTATGCTGTTTATATTAATAAACAATGTAAAATGAATAACACGCTATATTTCTTGCTTTTTGAGTCTCACTTTCGTCCTAACTGTTGTTACAGCGTTGACTATTGATATTCGATAAACACGTAACAAATCTTCAAGAGAACACAAAGAATGGGGCTATTTGATCGTTTAGCGAATCTTTTAGGTCTTAGGAAAAAAGAAGTAAACGTTTTAGTAGTGGGCCTTAACAATAGTGGTAAGTCGACGGTCATAAATAATTTCAAACGCGAGGATGACCGTTGCATAGACATAGTGCCCACTGTTGGCTATAATGTTGAAAAATTTTCATGTAAGTTAAATAATAACGAGTGAACGACATTCGATGTTGAATTGACGTGCTTAAAGTCATATTTCTACTTCATTATTTGCACTTGCTGATCTGCCCAAGCACTAATTGCTGTTAATGTAATAAAATGAAACATATACATTATATTTCAAGTAATATTTACTTTTGAACAGTTTGTACTATATCTATATGTACATAAAAGTCGTATAAAAAACATTTGGTACATTAAAATTTAAAATAAGAAATCTATTGAATATTTTACATTATATGGAATACTCAAATTTTTTACTTCTATTAATAGCCCTAACTGGTATTGATTTCAGTGATGTCGTTTTAATCGAAGACTTTATTCTTCTTCTCATTTTGTTTCGCATTAATTTCGTAGGTTCTACATTATTGTCGCTTACTGTAATATTACTAATATCCGTATTAACTGATGCATTGAAATTGGGAGGATGATATTTACTTCGACGTATTGGAGTACTAGTAAATGGTTCATTTAGCTTGTTTATCTGTTTATTTTTAGAGACAGTCGCATCAGAGGATGTAGTATTACTACTATTGTGTAATTCTGCATGATTTGTTTCAAATTTCAATTTTGTTTGTTTTAATTCCTTTGGTTTTGAATTACTTATATTTGGTGCAGATTTAGTAATACTGACATTTTGTTGTCTCGTAGATCGTTTAATATTTTCCAATTTCAACTCTTCATTTTGTGGAGAAATAGAATTTTTGTCAGCTTTGTTTGTATCTGAACTGTTAATGAATTCTTTTCCCCCTAAGATTTTCAATTTTTTTTTCAATTTCTGCTTTTTATTTTCAAAAGAAATAGAATTTTTATCAGATTCATTTGAAATGTTAGAGTTTTCTTTTCCTGATATTTTTCTTCTTTTTCTCATTTGTTGTTTTTTCTTTTTAAGTCTTAAAGATCTTTTTTGTGGTAATGTGAAACTATCTAAAAATCCCTCTTGATCTGAATTATCTGAAAACTAAAAATATAAACAATGTTTTTAGTTAAATATACTGACTGAATATAATGATATTTGCTTAAAGGAACTAAGAATTTTACATACGTTAATATCTAATAGACTCTCTTCATTATCTTCTTTTGTCCATGTAAATTCTCCTTCGTTTAACATCTTCTCAAACGCTGTATGCAAATCAAATTGTTTGAAACAGGCTAAGGATGATCGCAGATGTTTTTTAGTCTTTTTATCTAATTCTTCCTCTATTACTGAATCTACCACAATTTTGTGTGGTCTAACTTCATTAATCTTATACAGGAGATATATAATTATAGTCATATATGAATCAGTATCTTTATTATATACTCGCATCAGTTCTAAATTGATTTGTGTATATCCTAAATTAGTTTGTAACTTACAATTTCTTATATTAGAAATGCTACGCTAAAAATAAAAATAAATACTTAATATTTTGTTTTCACGTATTAAGTAGAACAATAAATTTAAAAGGTATATATACCATCAATGTTGTATATTGTTCGTGTCGTATGAAATAAGAGTCTATATGCTGTTTACAATTCTTCAACAAACATGGTATATTTTTTAATTTATCGATAGGAAAATCAGATATCATATCTTTTAAATCAATAGCCATTGGCATCACCCATTTTCCCAAAACTCCTTTGTTCTGGTCATTGAAAATTTGTATAGCAAAAATATTATCTTTGTCATATTTATTTGAACATGAAAAATTAAATATATATTCTTGCTTTGTGAACTTGACACAGTAAAAGCCGGAATATCTATATAATTCAGATTCTAACTGTAAATTAATATTTTGAATATCATCAGTTCTCAGACTACTGACATTACTCGGCTGAATGATACATTTACTGTTCTTAAATTTTGATATCCCCAAACTCCATTCAATTTGCAAAATTATAGACTTCAATTGATTTATTTGTTTTTTTAATCTGTCTTTTTCTTCGTTTATAGAGCCTGAAAATGAATAATCACATTACACCTTACATCATAAGATTTGATCTTTGTAAACGTATATGTAGTACTTTTGTTTTACTTTTTTTTCGTTTAGAGTTCTTTTCGTCATTAACAACATTTTTTAACATATTAGATACATTCATATTTTTGAACAATTTATTTATTGACCGCTACAAAGTAAAATCTTACCGCGCCAATATACGTTAGTTATACATATTTACATTCAGTGGTTCTCATTTGTTCGAATAACGATAGTGAAGAAGCAGATGGCGCTTCATAAAATGAGAAACATGTATTTCTTGGATATATACATGTACTTGTTAAATTTCACACATGCGTTTCATGTAAATAAATTTTACCTCATTATTTTATATTATGATTCATAATCGTAAAATATTAACGATGCATTTTAATATGTGTTTTTCAGTTAAAAACGTTAATTTCACGGCATTTGACATGTCAGGACATGATCGACATAGACCGCTGTGGGAACATTATTACAAAGATTGTCATGGTATTATCTTTATTATTGATAGCAGCGACAAACTACGATTGGTCGTTGTTAAAGAAGAATTAGATATGCTTCTTCAACATCCAGATATAGCCGGTATATATTATTTCCTTATTTGTATATTATATCCTCATAGAATATTAGACTGTCTCCTACTAAACTTTCTTTATTGCACATTGTAGGTCGTAAAATACCGATTCTCTTTTTGGCAAATAAAATGGACTTGCCCGATTCTTTAACTACTGTCAAACTTGTTGCTGGACTCGGTCTTGATCGTATACAAAATAAACCTTGGCATATACGAGCAACGAATGCGATTACTGGAGAAGGTTTACAATTAGGCATAGAATGGCTTACGGATCAAATTCGTGACATATATATTAATAAAAGATAAAAATAAGTTTCGTATACCGGTTGCAAGAATGCTCAAAAAAGTTAGCCAGAAGTTAAAATAACCGATTACATGGTGGCGCATTTAAATCTAGATCTTTAAGTATTTCGTTTCGGATTTCAAGTCACTTCGCGTGTGAAATTCAAGTAGTGATGAATGAATATCACGTGCTCACATGACTCTAGTCATGAATGAATCCGTCCAATAATAAACGATAAATATTTCGTACTTGCACCATATTTTACACATTTTGATAGTAATAATTATTATTTAATTACATTGTCGTTTTGTAAAATATGTATTTCTATTGAACAAATTTTATATGCAATAAATTGATGTATCCTTAATAGATGGCGTTTGCAAATGCTTACTCTCCGTCAGAGATTATCTGTACGTGGACTGTGTATCGATTGGTGACATTTCACGAGTCGATGTGAATTTTTCAAAATACAGTTTAGAAATATTGAGAAAAAAAATGAGGAAAAATGTCACGATTTACATTTTATTTCTAATTTTATTTAAATTTATATGGTGTAACAACAGTGTAAATAGGTACGCGTTACTTATGCCAAATGTTAGACCAAACAGAGTAAGTAAATATTAAAAAATATTGAGATAAACTATTTTCGCATAATTTACATTTTGACATTTTAAAACGTTGTGATTGACATCCTTTTTGTTTTAATATTTTAATGTTTTAATTCTTAATTTATGTTAAACAAATAATACAAGAGCAATGTAAAAAAGTAAAAATGTAAGTAATGAGTAATGTAAAAATGTGATAATATATTTTCTTCGTTTGCAGGAGGAATTGTATTTATGTACTCCTGTTAAAGTGAATCCTTCTCGAAATTACTATTTGATCAGTTTTGAACCAAATGCAACAATGGCAAGTGCTCATCATATACTTTTATATGGTTGTGGGAAGCCTGGTAGCTCAAAACCTATATGGGACTGTGGAGAAATGGTACATGGTATAAATGATAATAAAGTTCCTTGTGCAGAAAATTCCCAGGTATGTATGTGCAACGAAGTAATGTAAAAGAATGATTTAAAGGAAAATATTGATAAATATTTAATTATATCATCATTTTACATAGATATTGTATGCTTGGGCTAGAGATGCTCCAACATTGATTTTGCCAGAAGGAGTAGGTTTCAAAGTTGGCAGAGACTCGCCAATTAAATATTTGGTTCTTCAAGTTCATTATGCGCATGTTGCAAGATTTCAAGATGGTAGAACCGATGATTCCGGCGTATTTCTTTATTATACATTACGTCCATTGAACAAATTAGCTGGTGTTCTTCTCCTGGGAACTTCAGGTGTTATACCACCTCACAGTACAACATACATGGAAACAGCTTGCACAATAAAAGAGAACAAAACTATTCATCCTATTGCGTATAGGACGCATACTCATTCACTTGGGAAAGTAGTTTCTGGATATTTGGTAAAACCAGATTACACTTGGATAAAATTAGGCAAAAGAGATCCTTTGACACCGCAAATGTTTTATCCTGTACATAATAAGGTTACTGCTAGTCAGGGTGATCAAATAGCAGCCCGCTGTACTATGCACAGTACACGCAACAGTTGGACATATATTGGTGCTACAAAATCTGATGAAATGTGTAACTTTTATCTGATGTATTATGTTGAAAATGACGAACCACTCTCCATGAAATATTGCTTTACCAATGGCCCTCCTACTTATTATTGGAAAGATAGTGGTCTATTTAATATTCCTACTATAGAGGCATCTAGTTTATAATAATATCGATGTCCTGGTTAAAAATTGGCACAGATCTGCGGCTGTTCATAACGGATTCTATTTTATCTATTTGTTATAAAATAGAATCTGTTTCTCATTTATGATAAACTTTTGCATTTAAGTTGACATCATTCGTACTTTATTTATTTTTTTACAATGTGATATGCATTGTTATTTATTAGTTTTTGTTACAAGTAGTCTGTATTCAAGAACTAATTAATTTTATTATTTTATTAGATGCGTTTTGTACAGTAACATTTTACCATTCGATTATAAAGAAATTTAACAAGATTTTACATTGTGCCTGAGAACAATCAAGATCTTTCTAATGTACCTGCTATTATTTTCATCTGATGTTGTCCATATACAATGAAAAGAAAAAACACAACACATTGTTTTCAGGTAAATTCTACCATTTCTATTAAGAAATCTTTAATTCAATATTTATTAAAATTATACCATCACTATTTTTATGCCATAACTATATACAATGTACATCTGTTAATACAAGTCATTTGGGTTTATATAATATTTTTCGAAACTCAATGATGCTTTGAAAGTTAGTATAAGAGAATGTCAGTAAAATTAAACATAACTGAAAGTAAAATATTTTCACAATGTATTATACCGCAATTATGACGTAACTTTATTTTATCTATATAAGTGCAACAAATAAAATTTATTTTGAAAGTTGTACGAGAGATGCACAGGTGCGTTTCTATGAATATTTTTTTAACAATATTGTTTCGATGTATTAATAAATCATGCATATATGAAAAGATGTCTCACTCGCTCTTGTTACACTCAATTCTTACTTGGCTTCCCTTTCCGCCAGAATGTGAGAATATAGATTGCAATTTTTATTATTATAATTTGATAAGTATATCTGGGATGAAAATGTTTCGCAAAGTCGATTTGGATTCCTTTGAAAGTATGTCGATAAGCGCGGTCGTACGTTTTTGGAAAACAAATGAACGGAGAAAGTGCAATGAACATGTAAAAGAATACATCGGAGGTGCGGTCGAGCACTTTAACAGCTAACAATTCCTACCTACAAAAAGGATGTACAATTTTTGCGTTATCTTTCGTTTTTCATGTTCATCCACGCAGAAGAATTTATCCTAATTCATTCGTTGTTCCGTGGAAAGAAATTTAATTCCTGATATTAATCTTTAATTATATTTTTATAAACTCGTAAATTTATTTATCGTATCGATTTATAAAATTATCACAAAACTGAAAACCGTTTTCTATCGTTACTTCGCTTATGTATATTGACGATCGCATGATATTGTCATTATTGAAATCTTGCTTTGAGAAATGCGTAATTTTGTTTAAAAATATGTTATATATTTATTACACATACATATTTGTTTTCGTTACATGGTATTTAAATACTTATAATGTAACTTTCTTCCTTTTATACAAGAATAGTAAAAAGAAAGTAGATGAAAAGAAAATATCGATGCTGCGCGCATAAATTCAGAGTTTTTACATAGAAGAATCAATTAATTATGGGCCGAGTTCTATGAAAGTAATTGATTTAACGATGAGCCGCAGCATCGGAATACATAATACGATTCTGTGAAAGTAAAATCGACTCGAAGCCGCGGTATACTTTATACTTCCGGTTCTCGAACGTGTTCCTTCGTGTATTACGTCTGATGTCTTTGACGACTTTGTTAACGACTCAGTCTTTCCTTCTCAAGCCGAAATCTGACAAGAGTCAGGAATTAAGCTGATTAATAGTAAGAAAGTAAATCTGATACTACAATGTATCGTCAGAACGAGAATAAATACGATGCGTTAAAGATTTGTGCAGATTTTTCTATCAACGTTAGAGATTTTTCTGTTAAATGGAAATAGAACGTTGGTCAACGTATGGTATAGATTAGCACGTATCCGAGAGAAAGTTATTTAAGTCATTTAGTATGTTAATTGCGCTGAATATCTTAAAACGAAATATTTGACTTTCGTTCTAGATTTCGTAACGTATAACTTACGGCGCAAATGAAAACGAACTTTATTTCGAAAGAAACAAAATTATTTTGTTGCAATTGTTTCTTCCTCTGTTTCCCCCTTTATTCTACGTAGAGAAGTGAATATTCGTGATTTTGATAATATTTTGCTCTTTACCGTGGAAGCCAATGATCGCGATGTCTATGTTTCTATACATCTGTGTACACGTACGCGGAATATGTTGGTCGTTAACAACTACCGAGAGTTCAGTAACGCGACAATGAAAACGGTACGTCACGCGCATATAAAACCATCATCGTTGGTAAAAGCATGTCTCGTCGTTAGGAAAGCGACCGAAGCACATGCAGCCCGATCGACCGTACACACGCTCCGCGGACAACTTCGAAAGTAAGGCCTCGATCACGTTTTGTTCGACTCAGTTTGGTGTACGAACCAAATAGATCCGATTCAAGCTCTGTTCTCTTCTTCTCTCTTTTCTCTTTTTATCAAGTTTTACTTGCCAATTGTGAATCGCGTTTCGCGAATTCCCTCCACTTTTCATCCCTCGAGAAAGAGAGAGAGAGATAGTGGTGCAAGAGGTGCAACAAGATGAAAAATCAAATTGCGAATTTTGTTTTTAAAATTCAACTCAACGGATTTCTGTTTCAGGAGCAACCACTTCGTCGACGGTGCGAGAGTCTCCAGCATCTAATTTAAATCGTAATCGCCGGCACGATTTCGCGCACAGATCGTCCGAAAGCCAGATATTCCGCGCTGGAAGTCCGATTTAGTTTTAGATTCGAAAACATATCTTGCCCATTAACGGCAAACGAGGCTACATTGCGCCGAGCCGTGCGCGCGTATTTGTCAATGTGGCACGTCTTCGAAGAACTCCGGCGAGAATAGAATACGCCTTAAATGCTCGGCTTTCCTTCGATAATATTTTCGCACGGTGCATTCTCTGTTTCAGCATATCGTGTCGCGAACACGAGTACGAGTCTTGTCGCTGCTCGGGATGCTGGAAATATAAATATAAAAGCAAGGGATCGAGGGAAATTGCTGTGTATTGATTTATCCGAGAAAAGTTCACTCGCGATGTACACTTGCTGAATGAATGTGACGGATCTTTCGGAGGGAAGGAGCGTGTGATTGCACCGCACCGAGGGGGATGCACGATCACGGGGGGGATGTAAGTAGCTGTAACATCGACAGTAGTCGCGATAACTCCGCTGATGAGTGCAAGATCGGTGGTGAGAGAGGGTGACGGAAAGGAGAAAGAGGAAGAGAGGGATAGAGAGAAAGAGACACGTGGGATAAGAGAGAAGTCGCGATTGGTTAAGCCGGTTGGAAAAGCCCGCCTGGCTGCTCGACCGGCCGGCACTTCGCTCAGTTCTTCACTGCGCTTCGAACGAATCGGAGCTTTCGCCAAACAAATTCAACTCGGTTAGTCTCGTTACTTCCTGCGATTTTTCGGCATCTATCGCGTATGTCAGATAGACGTATATACACGCAGGGATACATACGCGTACACGCGCACGCACACCTCGACGATCGATCGTTCGATTTTTATAGTTCGTTCGCAACAACGTGACCCCTTCTACATTTTTGTCGCACAAAGAAACGAATATTCTTGAAACATACTTTTCTCTCTTGGTCCTGTCTCTAGTTTCTGTAGTAGTCTCGATCCTAAATTCGGATTATCGTCGCCGGTTTTCGATAATTGTTCGGAGATAAGACAGAGAGAGAGAGAGAGAGAGAGAGAGAGAGGAGGACGTAAGAAATTGAAACGAAAGAGGGTACGGAAGAAAAAAACTATGCCCGTGAACGTGAGGGCGTCGTTAGTTTTCGTTTAGGATTACCCCCGATAGATTTACAGCTATCGTTTCCAAAGAGAAGGGATTGCTGAAGAAGAGGGATTTACTGCAGTCGCGGTAAGTTTTTTTCTCTCATTTCTTTTTTGCACTGTTGTTTCGCTTTTGAATGATACGAATACGCGAGAAATCAACGAAGCGGTATTCCGAATATAAAAATATGAATATGCTGTTTGCTATTAAAAAATACGATTATTTTCTTCGTTCGGGAGCTTGATTTGATACATTAAATGGACTTTTCGTTTAATTAGTTTAATTTACGCCAAATTTGTAAATAGAAGTAAAATTTCATATATTCACGTATAAAGTTCACATATTATATAATTGTTAATCATATTAATATGTGATGTAATTATTAATTGGAAAGAATTACAACGCCCTTAATCCACTTAAGGGTTAAATTGTCTCTATTGACAAATGATACGGTTGTGTAGTATTTGATGTTTTACAAAACCGTTTTCGGAAGAACATAATGCTGTCTAATGCGAGGCATGTGTATAATTTGTACATGCACGAACTAAAATCAGTCTACTTCACGCTAAGAAATTCATATCAGAAACAAGAAAAGAAAAATAATCAGATCAAAGAAACCAATTGCAAATGAGTTTGATAAACTTTTAAGTTAATTCAAATAAGATGAGAGGGTGAATAATCTTAGCAGAGAATAAAGTTTATGTAATAGAATCGGAAACTATTTGAAAAATTATTTGTATCAGGAACAAATGCAATATGAGATGAAGTTTAAATATAAATACGATTAAAAATTGTTTTATTTCATCAGTAACAAATATAATTTAGAAAAAATATAATACAAACGACTGACGTAGTCGAGATAATATCGACTCGCGTAAGATATGATTTAAATCGTTTGACGTTCAATGTCAGAAATCAATATTTTTTAACATCATAAATTAATAATAATTATATAATAATCTTCAAATAACTTGGAATTCTGATTTAATCACGTGTATCTTTAGTCTTTTTTCACACGATTTTATGTTCCGCCGTGTTTCCAATTTTTCTGAAGAGAAGACGTTTAACAGGGAAAAGAGACGAAAGACTGACGTACGCAATTTATGCAAGTATAACTGTCACGAATTCGAAGAACATGCCAACATTAGCCACGTAGTCCTCGCGGAATTTCAATTGTCGGATGTCGAAACGATGCTCGCAGAGCATCGAACCCCGTGGTTTCGTTTGCTCGTGCATCTTTAATCGCTTCGATTTACGAGCCCCTATTGATTCTTCAAATTCGGAACGCGAAGCAAAGCTTTCGATTGGCGTCCAACCCATTAATTAACGAGCTTCGCGTTAACGCAACTATTCAGTCAGTTTTTAATAGTAAGTATTAAAGATGTTAATTAATTTCTTTGCTTTGCCGTTATCTGTTCAACCTGCTTAAGTAAGCATTGATTATTGTAATTTATTGTAATTTTTATTTATTAATCTTCAGCGTAAAGAATTAAAACTTTATAAGATTAGAATTTGTGTTTTTTTTTTATTTAAATTGATAAATTGATGCGTGCTACGAGCATAACTCTCAGAGGTTAATATCGAGGTTATGGGAGGAAATTTTTTACCTTTTTAAATGTAAAATATTTAAAATATTTGGCGAGATTCAGTTTTTTTTTGACGGAAGCGAACGGAAACATTGCGAATAGATGGAAATTTCTTTAATTCTTCTATTAATTCTAATAATTCTATTATGATTTCTTAAAAAAAATGGTACAATAATCAATCCGGATTCATTTTAAAGCTTGAAGCTTCTACTTCCAAAATGTGTCGTTCATTTTATTCTAAAATGTTTCTGCACTATGTAGCAGACGACAAAGTGAAGACACTTTTTTTCTCGAAAATGTTATAAATTGTCATAATATTTATAATCATTGCAAAATCTTCTTCTTAATGGATGAATCTACAATGGATTTGAAGATTGAAGCCTCCCCTTTACAAAACCTTCCAAAAAATTTCATGTACGACCTTTTTTCGCGATTTTACCGAACTTTGAATATTACGAACTCAGATGACGAAAATTCAGAAAATCGTAAGACTTTCGTGGTTACGTTCAAAGTTCGATAAATTTGGCTAAAAAAATCGTATAGTAAGTTTTGAGGAATCGGTGTAAAAGGGGAGGATTCAATCTTCGAATCCATAACGGATTCAGTCATGAAAATAATTTTTCGATGACTTCACATGTTACGATAATTTATAGCACTTTCCAAAAGAAAAATTACTTTCCACCTTCGCTTTGCCACCTGCTACATGGTGTAGAAACATCTTAGAGTAAAATGAACGACGCATTTTGATAGCAGAGGCTTCAACCTTTAAAATGGGCTCAAGTTTGTTATTGTACAATTTCCTTTCACAAAGCTACAATAGTTTCAATATTACGTTATATTATATATTATATAAAAGAAACTATATATATATATATATTATACAACGTTCAATTATATTGCATCAGATTTATTATATTATATCACATAAACGTAATCAACACGGGACCATTTTATTTCACGTCGTTCGAGATAAAATTATTTTCAACTATTTCGTCAAAATTATTAAACCTATCTAATTAAACGTCATTAATATCGTTTGTCATTAAGTGAAAATGATCGAGAGGTCGGAATTAGCAACATTAGGCGTCATTCCTGAAGGGTGGTTAATACGTAGATGGAATACGAATCGCGGCGGAAATCGTGACATGGACTTGGCAAGCTTTTCACTAAAATCAGCTCTAGAAATCAGCGAATCAGCCTAAACGACATTCACGGATAACACATATAGAAACTATTCGAACTAGGTCGCCATCTTTTTTCCTCTATTCCGCAATACCGTACTTGGGTATCCAATCCTCGATTGGACTGTTCGCGCGCGCGAAATTACATCTGTGTCTTTCATCCGGCATTCAGGAAGAGTGCCAAAGTTTCTTCTCTCTGTGTGTAGCGCGCTCGCTTGCAGAAAACCGTTCGTTCTTCCTTCAGTTTCTACTCGCTACGAATTCGTTCTTCCGTTCTCAATGTTCTTGTCATTCTGTCATCGACGATGAATATTGCACATCGGCTCGCGAAAGTGTTCGTACACTCGCCATAGAGAACTGTGGAGATTGTTCGATGGTTAATTTAGAGGAGCAAATTTTCCAATACGGTACTGCGAAACCAAATTGAAAGGACTGGAAACGAGCGAATCTAGCGATCGTGGAAATTATTCGCGCGTGGATGATTTTGGTTTTTGTTACTTATTGGATAAACGTCACTTAGGGGGTTGAAAAACGAGACGAGATTCTGTATAGATGCAAATTGCTTCTGATACCAATTCGCTGGCACTGAACTTTGTACGTGCTTTTTTGATTGACGAGTGGCGTAATCCCAAAATTACGGAAAACGAATTTACTGTGGAAATAACAAGTTAATTTAATTTTCATATAATTTTTCTTTAATAGAAAGTAAGAATCGTAATATTTGATTACTCGTTATCTTACCATTGAAAGAAATCGTACTTTTTTCGAAAGAATAATAATAATTTAGAAGAAGTAGAATTTATCTTAAATTGTAATTCTTTATCTTTATTTCAAATAATAAAAATGTGTTTAACTTCTGTATCGCATGCAATTCCATAAACGTAACAGTCTCAAACAAGTTCTCATTGGTATCTTCCATGTAAATCTTCTGCGAGCACATTTAAATGAAAAACAAGAAACGAGAATGATCATATATTTCGTACTTTTGTTGTTGACGCACTCGTATTGCTTTATAACGTGACCACTGAAAGATTTACATTGCAAAAAATATTTTTAATTTTAAATTTTAAAAACGATATTAAAAAACAAAAATATCAATGATTAATATTTATATCGCAGAGTATATTATTAATATTAATATTGATATTAGAAATATCACGTTATATAATAAATTATTAACATCTTGTTAATATTAATTTTTTCACACGTAGCTTCATCAAAATTGAATGAAATATTCGTCTCGATAGACAAAGGTAGAGAAAGCCAGAGGCAGAGAAAGATTCGATGTTTCACTAACAATGGATTTGCAGCGCGAAGCAGTTTCATTTCGCACTTCCTACCTTGTTACATCTTCTTTCTCTCACGATAAAAACTTTCGATGAGTATCTAACAAGCTAGAGAAGTAAGATTCGAAAAATTCTCCTCGTTCTTTTCGTAATTTCGATAAATTATTGTTTGTCACTCGATCGAGTCGCCACGAATTTGATCAAACAAGTTTTATACACCTTAAGGATTAATCTATTAAGGATCGAGCAGTAACTTATCGTAACGCAATAAATATTTCGCTTTCTTGAGGATTCATAAAATGTACAGTGCAAAGAGAGAGCTATATAAATAATTCTTAGTTCAATCGAATTCGATTTTAATCATTTATGAAAGATTTTTCGTTGTAACTGCACCTGAACAGTTGTATTTGAACACGATACTTGTAATAGTATTCGAAGACAAGCGTGATAACGTTCGATGATATTTCAGAACTTGTTTCAGAAAGGATGTTTTACAATTTTTTTAATAACATTCTGCCCATGAATCAAACAGCGAGGTTACAAATGTGTCAATATTTTCTTGACTCTTGAGCTTTCATATGTATTTTTCGTACTGTTATTACGTAACACGTTATTTATAATATTTTATTCACACGAGTCGAATATATAATATCACATCGAGTCGAATGTGTGATGTGATTATTTTTCAAACAGCTTACTCAAGTAATGCCCAAGCTTCATGTAAATTCGTTAAAAAGAATGGCAGATGAAATGTTGCATCGGTGCAACGTTGGTCATGGTCAATGGGTTAATTAAATAAATATTCGTGGCGAAGGTAGCGAAAAGTGGAACCCGACGAAAATCCGACGCGTAGATTTATTTCTTTTTTTAAATAACAGTAACGTGCAACTATAACCATACTTTTGACGACCTAAATTACGACTGCAAGCAAAGAATTCGAGAGGAATACGAACGAAAGAAAATACGCAGCGTACGTCTCTGTCTCGTTGCCGTAATTTATTTCATGGGACTGATGCCGCTCACGGGAACCCATAACTTTCGTTATTTCTCCAATCATGTAGAAGACCACCTAGAAGAGAAATTCTCATCGATGTAAGCAGCGAACACATGTAAATCGCGTGACCCCTATTCGGGACACGATTCCAACGGAAGTACAGAAAATCTTTACGAATTATACGGAACTACTATACTTTCTTCTTTTAGAATCTCTGTATTAACACTTCTTTTCCCGATTCTTTCTCTCTGTTTTCTCTCTCTCTCTCTCTCTCTGCGCTTCATCTTTTCTCTCGGGGCTTGGTAAACTTCGTTTGAAATAATTTCCTGGACTGATGAACTAATGAACTAATTTATTGGAAAGTAAATAAATCTTGTGAAAATAATCCTTTATTTCAGTTGATTCGTTAGTGAAATTGAATAACGGAAAGACGAAATAGGAATGAAAGGTAAAGTTTATATCGAATAGAACCAGCAGATGGGTGGAAATTTGAAACAGACACACAGTACCGAATTAAATAAAAAAATTACTTTAGTTGATAATGAATAATCCAAATAACTTGGAGAAAAATCGTTTGCTTGTTTAAATAAACTGACGTGTTGTTCTTAGATAACGTTGAGTCGAATGAAGATGATACATCACTGAAATAATCATTTCTCAAATATTTAAATTCGAATGTTGCAACTTCCGTTTGTGATTCGATATATATATATATATATATACATCGAATTAAAAGTAGAAAAAATGTGGAGAAAAGAAGGAAAGAAGACACGGAAAATAAAGTTGACTGAACTTCTCACGCGATAAATTAGACTTTCTTAGCGATTTTTCAATTCGTTTAAAGAATGTCACATCCGTCAAACTAAAATTAAAAAGTGCAAAAAAATACTTTTTATATGTTTAATTTATAGCATTTAAATCTTCTACTTTATGTAATTTTTGGATTCTAGATATGGAATTTTTAATAATGTTAAATTTCAAGTGACATCTCTCTTAAACTTTCTTAATCAATTGGTGGATCTGGTAACGAGTTTCATCTGTTAATAATTTTTAAAGTTTTAACAAGTTTTATCGATTAATTTTCAAAGTCGAGCAATGCTAATTCTACATCTTAGAACGGTATTATATGAGCACACGCTCATTTTTTACATTGTGTATAAATCTGTTGCTTTAATTTCGAAATTTACTTAACACTAAAACAACCGACGGTTGTAAAGTATAAAATTTACAGCGGAGAAATGAAAGTGCAAGGAACACGGAACAAAATTTATAATTTTACTAAAATTCTTCCAACTATTTGTAAACGTATAAAATTTCTACGGAAAATGACGAATTGGTCATTATGAGCGCTTTGATAATCACGGTATATATTAAATCGTCAACAATTTATTACAACGTTACGAATGTTTCAATTTTTTGAGATTCCATAAAATTGTAGAATAAAAGCTGAGGATAAATTGATGAAAGAATGACAAAGAATATGAAAGAATTTCGCTTATCAGTGGTATTGAATTTGTATAAAAAAAAAAATATTTAAATTTTACATTTTTCCCTACTATACAAAGAAAGAAGAAAAGAGATTCTCTCGGTCCACGTACTCGAGCAAATAAACAAACGCGCCAATTGCCTGAACGATGATTTTGCGTTGACGCGTAACAAGCGCAGTCCAGTGTTACGTTAGGCAACGACAAGGGTTCGATCGATCTCTCGGATCGAACTGTCATGGTTCATCTTGATGTCTCGGCGGGCAAGGGTCCGAGGTCTGCGGGCCCCCCCGACTACTTTTTCTCGCTCTTTCGCGGGCCTTTATTACTCGCGCTATGCCGAGTGGCGTCCGCCGGCTCGGAAAAGATTCGTGGGACAGCGTTTCGGCACGGTTTCGCATGAGTATCCCGTGAGTACCAGAAGGAGAGGCCGCAGCCACGATGAAAATTTCATCGCACGCGAGAGAGTAGCAAGAGCGGTAGCGAAGACCGAACGGCCTGCATACGTAATACAGCCTTCTTAGCTAATATAGGCCGGTTTCGTTTTGGGGCCACGGCTCCCCTCGCGCGGCCCCTCTTGCCGATCTGCGTCTCGTTAAAAAGTCTCGTTTCTTCCTTCGATCGAAAAGAACAGCTGTTTTCGCTCTATTCTCCTCGTTCTCTCGACGTTTTCTCAGCGGAGGCTCTCTCTTTCACCGTTCAACGTCGAACGTCGAACGTCGAACCATCTTAGACACACGTAGACAGACGTAATACTTGCTCTATCGATCGCAATTACGGATACGTAATCGTTGTCCTCGCTTTATACGTCTGCGTTCCTCGTCTCGTCCTGCGTCGTTGCTCGCGTTGCTCACGGCCTGGCTGTCTCAGCCCGGCTATTAACCTCGATAATTTCTCAACTTCGACATCGCTGACATCGAAAGACCACTTTCGTTCGATCGGAGCGGAGATTTCGTTTCCCGAAGGCAACGATCGGTTATTAATTTCCGGATCGTGGCGTAGCTTCGAACGGACGGCGGGGCCGGGATCGTGTGGCGGCGATACGTTTACACCAATACGCGCGGGGATCACGGGAAGTTTTACAGACGCCGTTTACAGACGCGTTCACACGCGCACCGGTAACCTTGTGTGGTCCGCAGGAGAGAGATAAAGTGAAACCATGGGGCCACGCTGTCTCGCGAGCCAACCTCGATCTCAGGGCCGTTCGCGCCGCACCGTTTCTTCCCGCTCCGGTTTTCATCTGCCCTTCTCTTCTCTTCTCTTCTGGTTTTCTTATCCCACCTTGTCTCGCTCCGACTCTGCGCGCCTTTCCTTTTCTTTCCTTCCTTCTCCTCTCCTTTAAATAACCAGCCCGCTTAATTCGCACGTATTATTCGCACACACGCGCGTATCTCGATAGTACAGATATTACGAATCTCCAAAGGTTCACAGGTCTCTCAATCTCGATTTTCACGCGGTTTTTTTTTCTTTTCTTTTTTTCTTCTTCTTGCTCGATCGAGAATGAATCACGTGCAACCAGGAAGAAATAATTAGGGACAGTGATGGCCAGAATTTTGTGCGTTTTCGATGCACGGTGAAATATACAGGATGTACAGGGTGTCTCAGGATGAGTGATACACTCAGGTGAGCAGGAAGTGAAGAAACGAGTCGAAGAGAAAG
This sequence comes from Melipona beecheii, assembly GCA_032399605.1. Classification (NCBI taxonomy): domain Eukaryota; kingdom Metazoa; phylum Arthropoda; class Insecta; order Hymenoptera; family Apidae; genus Melipona; species Melipona beecheii. The sequence goes on from JAUCMO010000463.1 coordinate 3,029,283, forward strand.
AGTAAAACGTTTTCATCAAAGCCTTCGTTTTTCGAGAGGATCGAGTTGTTGAAAATTTATTTACCAAGTATTTCGCTCGAGGAAGTCTCTATTGTGCACGAAATTGTAGTAGAAAATCTATTTTGCTCTTCGCGGTTTCCACCGATATAAAAATTTAATGAAAATGTCATGGTTAATTTGGTGCCAGACATAAGTTGTGACTTTTCGAGAATATCAAGTTTAGTTTTATTGATTGAAAATACACGGAGCATGCTGCACTGTGGTCAATATTGATTTACGAGTTTGTTAGTTATTTCATTTGGAACGTTCTAACGGAAAGTTAATTGGTATTGAACTCAAAGTAAAGTTACAGAAATTGATTAATTTTTACACCTAATATAATACAGTTGCTGGCCAAAAGATTAGGGTCATTGGCAATTTTCAACAATTTTGTTTGTCTAGTTCAAAATTTCCACCCATTGTCTATTGCTTCTCCAACTTTTTGGAAATTATTGATGTATATAAATTTTGAATCTTAAGCAAATAAATGAATTAATTAATCAATTAATACTTAATGGTAGTGCGATAAATTAAATTTTAAAATTTATATCTTGGTCAGAAGATCGAAGCATCCTATCAATTTTAAAAATAAAATCATATTTTTTCGATTACGTGAAATACTTATTTATAAACTGTTCCTACTTGAGTTATATTCGAATTTTAATGTGAAAATGGTATAAATTATAAAAGTAATAAAAAGGGATGAAATGAAACTCGTGCAAACTGCAATGATACGTCAAAGAGTACGTCTCTTTTATGCGAGCCATTGTAAAGTTATATTTGGTACCGTAACGCAAAAATGGTATAGTTAAAAAGAGTAATAATGGAGAATGGAATGAAAGTTTTGTAGTATCAAAGAATGTTACATCTCTTTTGTGCGAAGCCATTGTGAAGTTATATCTACCTTATGTCACTTCTGCATAAAGCAGAACGAAGATTCGAAATGTGACATTAAATCAAATAAAAAAGAAAATTGATTTGCACGAAATATTTCGCGTTAAACTTGTCATTTGTGATTAGAACGACACAGGATTCGTGTATTTTCTTGGGGTTTATTTTTTAAACGTGAAATTAATTTTTAGACTGTAATATATTTATAAAACTCATTGTGGAAAATTTTTTGCGTATGCATAAGAGAGGTTTGAATTTGTTTGAATAATTTTTATCTTCAAAAAATTCCAAAAACTGAATGAATGAAAACATAAAAAACAAAGTTGAATTGAAACTTCGTCTTTTGTGTTTTGTTTCGATTTTTCCGGTTATATGTAAAGTGTCTAGAGGTTTAATTTGTTTGTTACGAAATTTGTTTCAAGTCCAATTTCTGTAAATTTTGTATCGCTTGCAACATTTTAATTTTTGTGCATAATGAAGAAGTAACTCGCAATCGATCGAACAAATGTTCGTTCTGTGTTATGTTGTAATCGAGAGAGAGTGCTTTTGTCGACATATTCGTTGAAAAATCGTATGATTAGTTGTGCAATAATTGCAACGGTCTATCGATGTTGCGAATCGATTTATAGAACGATTATTAAACATCTATACCTGTTCAAAGAGTAGGTGTTCAATACGCAATTGAATAGAAATTTCATTAACAAAAGAGTTTCCAATTTTAATTATTTAACTTTTCATTAAATTTCAATGATTTAATCTTTCGTTAAATATTAATTATTGTCAGTTTGACATCAAGAGAGAAATTAAGTTGAAAAAAATGAAGGACGGATGAAGATTAATTCGCCTGACCGCTTGAACTACTATCTTTTTATCTCCTGATAATACTTCCTAAGCTTCTTCTAATTTCGTTTGCAATCTCTTCTCTGATTTTAGGCATGTTTTTCTTTGTTTTTCTGTTTCGTAATTCATCCTACATCATTTTTCGATTGAATTCACATTGAACAAATCGACGAATCAATAAATGTTTCTTGTTAAACTGTAAAAAATGGCAACTTTCATTCGCAATATTAAATCTACGTATTATAATTCTACTCGTATCTAATCTGGTATATAAAATCTATGGTTATTGGTTCGGTTATATTCTCCACTGTAACATAATATACCTGTATTATATATTATGTACTTGCATAATAGCGGAAACGACACCATCGCATTCGATGCAACGAATGTAATCATAGTATTGATTAAACATGCAGGTGCAAGTACTCACGATTGGAAAATTTCAAGATGGACGTGTTCTTTGTTACGTTCGATCGGAGGTTCAAGGTCGAATCACGCCGAATCTGAAGGCGGTATCGCAGAAGGCGGCATTCTTTGCTTGCTGGTCCATGCTGGCCACGTTCCTCTGCGAATCTTATTCCAGGGACAGGGGATGGGGTGGGGGCAAAGAGAAAGAAAGGAGAAAGAGAAGGAACGAGAGAGGATCTCGGCGCCTGGAGCACTGTCTACCGTTACCACGTCTCTCTCTCTCTCTCTCTCTCTCTCTCTCTCTCTCTTTCTCTCTCTCCTTCCCCGCTTCGATATAGTACCACGATCGCACGTGCAAATACGATGGAAACCAACAGCCTTTCCGAAACCCGTGCATTAACAAACACCCCTTCGTCTGACCTACTTCCCTTCGTTTTTCAAACGTTCACCGCTCGGTCGACGTTCGAGGTTACCAAATGTGCTTGCTACGAGATTCCTTAGAATCGTTCGTCGCGGTTTTATCTCGTTGACTACGGAGTGGTTAAGGTTGAGCTTAGCTGAGGATGATCGAAAGAAAGGGTGTTCGCATGGATTATATTCGAGAAACGAAGAGATCAGACAGTAGATTTGGCCAAGGGACAAAATTCTACATTAACTACGACGTTAACTGCACGTGTCTCGGGTGAAAGTATTATGTATACGTTCGTCGGCGCTTTTGAATCCGAATTCATAGGCAACTACTGCGCGTGCGCAGGCGCACGTGCGCGTACCTCACCATTTCAACCGTCTTTTCTGGCCCACTCCCTGATCTACGGTCCCCTTTTGCGGAATTTATTAATAACTCATCGCGTCAAGTGCGATCGACAGAACAAACTTAAGTTTCTTGGAAACGTAGTCTTTCTCTCAGAGATGCGAATTAGTATTGCAACTGTATCGTGTTCAATGAGCGTGGAAAGTATTTATACGCACTACATGAAAAGTTGTCGATATTTTGAATGCTTGCAACTTCGTAAAACAAAATTGCACGACATATTTTAAGGAACGACTGTAAAGGACTATGATGAATTTAAAAGATTTGCTCAGTATCCCCATAAAAAGTTTATTTTGAACTGGAATTAAATTAATTTTTGTGGAAAATCGAAATGATGTGATATATGATGAAGTATCTTTAGAGAAAAGGAACTTTAGAGGAAGAAATATTCAGCGCAATGTTTTATCAAATTTTAGTAGTTAATATTTATTCTACAATCTTTTGGTTTTCGGAATAACTAATGCATTTTTGCACAATTTTTACAAGATGAATCCATGTACGTGATTATTGATCCACTAGTTGTGACTAATGAAATAATCAAAGAAAATGTAATTAACGAACATGATCAACTCAATAATCATTAATCACGGAATAATTACGTCTTTGATTACGATTAACAGAAATTTAGTATCATGGCAATTATAATGATATTGAACAATACAACGTAAAGACATTCATTAAACGATTACAAATTACAAATTAATGATTATAAAATATCGAATGTAATTGTGATTATTGATTTGTGTCAGTAATGATTAATTGGTTAATGGTTGTGATTACTCTTCGTAATCAATTACAATAACTAACTAGATAACTAATTAGAATACTTGGTCTTACTCGTATCGTATGGAACAAAACTGAATCAATGAATATCTTTTGTAACAGACAAAAATTGCTTAACCCTTAAATGCACAATTTTTTAAAAACACATTTAGAATTAATGAGAATATAGAATGCTGCAAATTTGTGACAGCGTTTGAAGGTTAAATTGTGGAAAATATGTCGTGAAAAATGAAGCTTCGATTCAGTTATGTTCTTCACTAGATTGGCGTCGCATCGTGCAAACGACTGAAATAATACGTCATCTTACTAAAAATTTGATTGTTTCAGAAGATGCCGGGGGAATCGGCGAGTCAACTATGCAGGTGGTTATTCTTGGCGGGGTTGATTTATTGTTCGTCCTGCCAAGGTGTTTCTTCCACGTTTGAAAACAAGACGGGTAAGTCACCAATTACTATCTTAATTTCCTTTCAGTTTTCCTTATTCATATACTTTAACTAGAAGCTACACTACAGAAGTTTGTAAATATTCGAACCGTAATGCAATTTTTCGCTTATTTGGTTTAACAGCATATTTAGAACGTTTAATTTTCAGTCTGTGTTGTGCAGAAACGGTGTAAAGTATAATTTCGCAACGATAATTTACGGTAAAAGAGACTACAGAATTTTTTCATTTAACATTTCTCGGTTATTATTAGACAATATCCTGCAAGTAAAAATTTTTATATCTATTAATCCGATGATCGTTGAACTGCGAATGTTTATGCAGATTTAAATTTTTGTGAGCACGATAAAAAGAAATAGAACCTAAATTAAGATTTGTTTCACTCGTCAGATATTACAAGTACCATATATTCGGTATTTATATATACATATATATGTATAAAAATTATGAGATATTTAAAATGGTATTTCCTCAGTATTCAATGGTTCAATCTTCACTATATACTTAAGATGATTATTTATGCTGTACACTAATATTTACTAAATTTACTAAATGTATATTTGCAATAAATATCTCGTAACTTCTAAATATAAATACTTTATGAGATTCGTTCTAATTTCCAACAAAACAATCACAACAACTCACGTACAGTGTTAATAAACTTTCAAAATATTTTACATAATACATACATAAAAATTTTGCTGGTAAGTGTGAGTCGCTTTTATATTAAATGGTTCATTCAATCGATCCTAAGGCCTGTCAAAGAGAACAGTTGAATTTAAATTAAGGATTTCGATTGTTGGACAATTGAATTCGAATGACTTCATTGTTAGATTACGCAGTTCTTGGCTTCCGCGTTTGTAATCGAAAACGAACGCAACGCGGTGCAATCAATGCTTCGCGTTGCGACAACCTTTGCGGATATTTCACCCACGTATATATTGTGGAAACATCGTACCCCATTAAAATTGTTTCGAAATTATTGGAGCTAATTTCATTATTATGAATGATGTGTATATGATTTCTACTATGTACAAATGTCAGTTGACTAAACATTAGAATATTTTACTTAAATACATTTATCTCTAGTCTTGTCTTACTCAATATCTTCTTTATTTTTGACAACAATGAATGATTTCAAGAGGAAAACATTGTCTGTAGAACATTTCTTTTTTATAAAAAATTATTATTAATGAAATAATAAATATACTTAAATTTACTTAAATTGTTTCATTAATAATTAGACTAGGTTTCTATTCAATTGCATATCAGATTCGCACAAACTCTACAAAACTGAGCTGCCATAATGTCCAAAATAATCAATTCTTAATTTTTTAAATTGTTTTAGCTTACGTTCTTTAGTGCAAGTTCCTTAGTTATCTGATACAAGTTTTATACTTTAATCGTGGATAGTTCTGATCTCAATTTCATATTGTGATCTTATCTTCTCTAGCTCGTTCGTTTCACTTGTTGCAGCTCGTAAATGTCTGCATACACGCATTTTCGAAAAACTGATGCAACGAATGCATACGTAATTGTGATACAATAATTAAAAGACAATACACTGTCCAGGGGGCTTGAAAACGAACATTATTCGTAACTCTGACAGCACGTTTTGCTATCAAAAAAAAAAAAAAAAAAAAATATGCTAGAAAACATGTTAGAAAAATAGACTAGAATCTCATCTGTATATCTAGAGTACTGTTTTACAAGAGAAATGTCTTAAATTGACACAGTAGTTGAGGAGGAACGGATGAGGGTTAATTTTTGACATTGTCGTCGATCAATTCTGCTACCGATCGATCGAATATTTAATATCTCGGTTCATAGATAACGTAAGTTCTACCCAGTAAAAACGTATTGCCATTGCCGAGAAATTTTACATATACATGCCTCTGTGTGCCTAAGCGTGTGTGCCGGGTCAGTAGGTCACTCAACTCGGTGCTAAAAGAATACTCACGCGTATCGATACACATGCAACGTAGGAAAACGCTTGTATACATGTATGGAGTATGCTCGCCTGTTAGACGATACACGCCCGACACACGTATATTCCTCCTCGATGGACGTTGCTTTATTGAAATAATCCTTCTCGAACGGTCAGAGATCAGAGAGAAGGAGAAAGAGACTAATGTTTAAGCGAAGCAAAAGGAACAATCAACGGGATTCGTTTATCGTTCGACTCATTTGCTATTAAATAAATTCATTTGTTGCTAGATCGAGAGTTGGGTAAAATTTGGAGAAAAGATATTGCGCTGTTTAAAATGTTCGATGCTACTAGATGATTTAATTAAAATGGTATTTATTTAAAATTTGAGAATTAAAATTGAGGAGACGATCTTACATAATTACAGATGTACAGATGTACAATTAACTATTGTACATCTTAACGATTAATAACATGTTAATAATAATAATAGAACGAAACGTTAGAAAATATTCAGTGTATCGTTATTTCCAGGAATGACATTCGAAATGAACAAAAGAAATATTTCAAGACGAGTCGCAAATATTTTCAGTATTCATTAAGTAAATACTATCTTGAAAATTAAATCTAAAACTAATACTGTCTTGAAAATTTACCATAACTAAAACTAATTATTAACAAATATTATTTTCTCCCTGATATTTTCTCTAACGCTTCTATTTAACAACATTTTACCCAACTGTGGTTAAACGTACCGCTAAACTAGAACGGCATTCGTTTGAATTTGCCACGTGGCCATACGAACAGCGAGAGCGATCTTCAAAGAGGTAATAAGAGAAAAATTTCGTCGAAATATAATCCAGAAAGTGGAAGAACCATCGAGATGTACGCTGTTCGAAGCTCGTGACAATAAATCTAGGACACGAAAGAAATTCGTTCCTCTTGTCTCGATGGTGGCACGGACTGCAAGCACTTAACCTTAATGAATCTTTGCTCAGTTGTCAAGCAGGGTGCCCTCGCGAAAACAGACGGTTATACCTCGCTTTTGTGTACTTACACGTGTCGTCGCGCGAGTTTTGTCCGCGAGTTTTGTCCGTCTTTGATCGGGCGCTCTACTACCGCGGACTGTAGACTTTTCACGCGGTGATTTTGGAAGTGAGAAAGAGAGAGAGGATTTTTCTACTGGATGAGGCGTAGAAATCTTTGAGATTCTTGAAATCGTGACGAAACATTTAAGTTAGTTAAAGACGAGAGTTAAAATCAATTCTGTTGCTCATGAAATGATATCAAACGGGCTTAAGTATATAGAAAAATTGATAAGAAAGGGGTGCAATTTCATAGTGTCAACTGAAACAGCTGACAATATTTGACAGTAGTTGCTCGATGGTATTCGATATAATTATCAGATTTTTATGCTCCACTCCATATTTTGAACATTTTTCATTAGTACAGTAGCTAGTCAACAAATTATTTGCAACCATTCGTATTGTAAGTAGTAGTAATTGTAAAGTAGCGTTGCTACTCTAACACTGGTATACTCCTTCATTAGAAAGAAATATTAGAAAAATAAGAAATATAGGAAAAACAACGATTTAATAAAAGAGAATCTTGCTTTGAATTCAATACAAATTCTGTTGAGATTGTTCGCTTACAAATCTGGTAATCCTTGTGTTACGTTGCAATCACAACTACAAATCTATCATTCAGTGTTTCAACAGTACTTCAATATACAATCTCTACACAATATAAGAAGAATATAAATGACACAGTGTTTCTTTATAAAGTCATTAACTCTCGTCTTAACCTAATCAACGTTCTTTTCATTTTAGTTGCTTAGACTTTCGTCTAAAGATTCTTTATGTCTGACCCGAATTTATAGATGAGCAAACTCTTGGACTCTTTCTTCGTCTTTCCCTCGCGTCTTCCAAGTATACTTGAAACCTGAAGAAACTGTCGTCTTGTATCAATTTCACAATACTTGCGACAATTTGGGCGCCACTAAACTAGTTAATTTAATTTAGTTTTAGTTAATTTCTTACTCTCTGTTTTTCGCATTTAAAATAAAAACCATCTCGTTGATTTTACATATCTGCCAATTTTTATTTTGTACAATTTTGATTATAATCAATCCGTAATTATATATTTCTATATTAAAAGAATTTTAATTTAATATTTGTATATATATAAGAATTTCATATAAGCAATATGCAGAGTGTCTTATTTTCTATATCTATATCCATATTTGTATATTTTCTACAAATACTATTATAACATTATAAGTGTAACTATTTCTCGTTCGGGAAGATATTTTAAAACGATTCAGTTTTGAAGACAAAGTAATTTGAAGTAATTGATTCGTGTATAGCTGGACTTAATTCTTTTTGCTACGAATCAATCACAAATGAATTACTTTCCCCTTGAAATCAAACGAGTTTCGTTTGAAATGCTTCCTCGAGCAATTTTTAAAAACAATTGCATTCGCAGATTAAAACGCGACATCCTGCGTAAGTGTTACAAGTAACAAGTGAAATAAAAATGTTATACTGAAATGAAAATTGAATTGTTTAATTATTCAAAGAAACGTTTATTGTATCCAAATAAAAAATCAAGATTCACATTGACGATCTTCCTAGTTCGTGTAAGCAATAACAACAACTCGTTTCTTTCTCATCGATGTAGACGAACACGCATTAAAATTCACGAGTGGAAGCGAGACTATACTTTTTGTCCAACGACCATTTAAAAACGATTTCAATTCTGGAGAGCTACGCGTTTTCTCCTCGCATTGCAGCCGTAGTTTCTATTTCTACGGTATCTCTTTGTAGCATACATTGAATGGATGTTAATGTTCGTCCAGCGAGTGCGGTTGTATGTAAAATGCATCAGCCTGCGTTGCGAGCATAAACGAGAGAAGAGAAATCATCCTGCCGCGCTACCGCACCGTCGCATAATCGATATCGTTTTTCTTCTTTGAACGAGAGCAATTGGCAATTGGTTATCGCGTTTTATCCACCTCTGATTCTTCCACTTTACAATCTATCTGTTTCAACACTTTGAGTGTTGCTCGAAATTACCACTGGCATTAAAAGTTTAGTCCTGAGCGAAGAGCATACAACGAATCGACAATGAACTCAGAAATCCTCGAAACTCGAATCCAAAATGCCAAACTGAACGATCTTACACATTTTGTATTCATTTTCTAAGAAAAATGTGTCAAAATTTTATCGCATCGAGGAAGCAGAGTAAATTGAAAATTGTTTCCATCGTACTTTGAAATACGTGACGACGCAATATTAATAATGAAATCGCGTTTTGTCCTGTATAATTTCTCTATCGTTTCGTCGATCATCGCAATACGCGAATTGAGTGTCTCGAATTGACCAGAGCTGTTTTGCTTGCAGGCCAAAGCGAGAGCAAGCCGCGCGTATTCTCGCCGAGAATGGATTACGACGAGTGGACACCGCTTGGCCGTGGCGATCCGTTGAAGAACAACCCGACGTTCGATTACGTCCCGCCTGTGCTCGACAGGGTTCAATATTGGCTCGACTCTCACACGACCGAACCGTCCGCGAAACGCGACATCCTCGTTCTGGGCGTCACCGCGAAGAAAACCAGCCCGAAGATACCGGAGCAGTTCCTGAAGTTCGTCGACGGGCCCAAGTTCACGAGATCGAATCACCAGGACGTCCCGTACAGGAACGACTTCACCGGCAGCACAGGCGCGGAACCGCCGAAACTCGTGAGGACGAGCAACTTCAGGAACGGGCCGATCGACTACAGAAATCAAAACAGAATCCAGTCGATACCGGCCAGCTACTATCCCAGCCCGTTTTACAATCAAAAGACGAAACCTTACACGATGATGCTGCCACCGCCGTTGACTCAGAAGGACAAGATCGTCAGCTTCGTCGAGTCTACCAATCAGCAGCAGTACAACACGCAAACGGAGGACGGACTCGTGCTTCAGGACCCGCAGATTTACGGTTCGCTGTCTCCGCCGAAGGGTTACAATCAGCAGCAGCCAGGGAAACACCAGTCTCAAACTTTGTCCAAGTTCTCACCGAGCAAGAGCCCCGTTCAAACGATCTCCACGCAAGTGGAAACAATCAAGAGCGTGCACGCCCCTCCGTCGTCGCAGTCGACGAAGCTCAAACACGACAGCGCGACCACACCGTCCGTTTCCTTCGAGAAGTCCAATCTGATTTACCAGTCGACGCAAACTCTGTCCGGTGGCTGGCCAGCTGGTAGCTCGTTGGCGACGTCGACCGTCATATCGGACGCCGCCGGCCAGTCGACTCGTCAGACCACCGACTACTCTCGCGACCAATACGACGTCGATCACCACGTCGCGGCGGCGTCTTCGAATCATCAGGTGGTCGTCGAGCAGAACGCGAATATAATAGTCGACGGAGACAGCAACGAGAACGAGGAGGTGGTCGTCGGTCAAAAGGAGAAGGTCGACTGGTCGAGCACGGTGTCACCCGTCACGACCACGATGACGACGACCACTACTACGTTCGACTCCATCCACGAGGATAAGAACGACGACGCGGACGACGAGTCGACAACGAATCGATCGTCCGAGAAGATGCACATCGTCGTCGCCAATTCGCCGCACAGTCTTGACGACGAGGCGACGAGTGAAGCGAAGAGAGGACCGGTGGCGGTCGTGATGCCGAGCAATTATTCGGCGACGAATAAGAAGTTGACTCACACCTCTCCAAGCTCGGTGACAAAGCCAGAGACCAAATCGCCGGAGACCATCGCTGCGACCAGCCTCGCGGAGAACTCGACCGCAGCGAGAACAGCTAGCGAGGTCTCGTCGAAAGTCGAGTTTCAGCCAGTTCGAGGTTCGCCGATCTTCGCGGAGAGCTCCCAGTCCACGGTCGTCTTACCGAACAAAATGATATCGGCTCATCAGCAACACGCGATGCACTACCACTCGACGATCGCTCCGTTCTCGTCCCAACATCCTGTCGATTCTTTCCTCGGGTTTGGCCCGCCGCAAGCTCCTCTCTCCTCGATGATGCACCCACAGGCTAGGCCCAACCACGGGACGATGCATCTTCTCGGTAGCATGCGTCCGACGGTTGGTTTCCGAGCTCCGGTCTCGATGCCGATGTTCCCGCCAATGACGCACATGCACGCGCCACCGCCGCCTGTAAGATCGACCATCGATCACGTGGGACCTTCGATCGTGGATCAGCCAGCAGCTCGCCCATCGTCGCCGCAGTTGCAAAACTTCCCCCCTATGTTCGTCGACTCGCCGTCGCAAACTTCGACTCTGATCGGCAGCACCGAGGACCGTTACTTCGATCGGCATCGATCTCGCTTGCCAGACACAACCGCGTCGATCTTTACCACACCCACCTCTTCCCCTTTCCTGCCTACCGTCTCCTCGCCCTTGCTCGAGAATTCGTCGTTGGTCGACACGCACGCCGGTCACGACGAACGTTCCCCGGGGAAAGAGGCGCCGGTCAACGACGGACGGCAAGGAGAAGAGAGAGAGAAAGTGGAAATAGAAATAGAAATGGACGAGGAGGAGCAGCGGGAGAAAGAGCGAGACAGCCGGAAAAAGATATCGATCGGGTCGTCCGCGGATTCGACGACCCCGAGAGTGACTACTGTTCCGAGTCTGACCACCGATCCTATCTTCTCGCACTACAAACAACCGGCGAAACCTATCCGCGGCCCGATGTACCTCATCATCCAGGGCCACTCGAAGGTGAAGACTTACAAGCCCACGGTGAGCAAACACGGAGTGCCCGTAGAAGGGAACGAGATCCCAGAGGGCGTCACGGAAAGACAGCTGTCGAAGTTCGAACAGTTCGTTCAGGAGAACACGAGGAACGGGAACCGCGCGGCGGCGAGTGCAGCGGAGAAGAAGAAGATTGAAGAGAAAGCGCGTATTGAAAAGCTCGCGAAGGTTCGTCAAAGTAACTTGATGAGTCTGGTCGAGAGCGGTTTAGCGAGCTTCACCGTGTCACCTTCGTCCTCCGTGACGGAGGACGAGCGCCGTGGAAACTCGGTGACCGTGGAAACGATCGAGATCAACGCCAACTGAGATTTGTTCGCGCGGGTAGGAAGATTGGAAAGATATTCTTTGCAGGATGTGCGACGATACGATCCAAGCCTCGATCGGGGTCGAGACTCGAATCAAGCCTCACTCAAACTGATCAGTTTAAAACTACTCAGTTCGAAACTTGCGCGTGGCTGGGCTATCGCTAACTACGAACATGTTCATACGAAACATATCGGACCATATCGCTCATGAAATTTCTGTTACCGCGACGCAGCTTTCTTCGAAGTATTAATTTTAAAAGATGCGAATTCGTAATATTCGTTAATTTTAAATCTACGATTCTGAGAAATTGTGCGTTTAGAGTTTGATTTTGAATAAAAATAGCAACAGAGACCATTTTGACACCAGACATGTGGTTGATGTGGATTTCAAGCGATTAAAAAGTAGTTTCTTTCATCGACAGTCAAATCACGCGCGACTTATGATTGAGATTGGATTATGATTTTATGGTTGAGAAATTGGTTCGTCCGAGTTCAACGAGTGGGCTAGGGGCACGCACGAGCGTTGAAACGACGTCAAGACGATCAGAAGTCGTATCTCAATTTATTCTATAAATTGAAAAAGCGTAGGAAGATATTGATACTATAAATATTACTGTTTAAATTTATCTTTAGAATTTATCATTACTCATTTTCTTTCGACGAATGAACTTACGAATTGGATATCAATTCTGTACTTATGTAATGAAATTAAAAAAATTTATAAAATTAATAAAATTGGAGTTTGCGAAGGAGTCACATTATAGCGCGATCAAACGAATAAACACCCGTGATGAAATTTATGTTTATTTGTTATATTCGTTTAATGAGCACAAATACAAATACATTGAATAATAATAATAATAGATGAGCCTTTCGAAACCCCGAAATAATCAATCTCGCTTTTTATTTATTTCTTAATTTCGTTATACTTTTATTTATTTCTTAATTTCGAATTTAATTCTCAATTCTAAGGCAAATTTAAAAAACAATGCGTGCGGTATAATCGTTTTGTTGTACTTTCCGATTTGTGAAACTGGCTCTCAATATGGCTTCTTCTGAATAATTCAGATTGCACGGACATATTGTCAATCGTCTTTTGTTTTCAGCACTTCCTTTGCAACCATGTTCACGTGTAGTTGCTTGCGAGTATTCAACTGAAAAATATTCAACTTCAAATTATATGTGTTATATAAAACATATGTAATGAAACACAAATATCATAATTATATTGGCCAAATTTGAAACCCATCTATTACAAGCCTATATTTGATAAAGGCAAGGTATGAATAGCCATCTTAAGTATAAAATAAATATTAAAGATGGTTTCACTCAATATCGAGGCTTAATTTAAATAACTTTGTGATTTTTGCAAAATACACTTGTACGAATAATTTAATAATATAATATTATAATTGTATATATTATAATAATTAATAGTAACGCAAATATTTTGTTTTATCTATATTTTCAGAATCGTTAAAAATTTTACCAATATAATCGTGATCGCGACAATGCTACTAAACATTCCGAATGTTTTCTATAATACAGATATATTCGTAAAAAGTGTTGTCAAATGTACAAATAATTCTGCAAAAACTGTTGCAACGTACGTCGTTTCAACGCTTGTGTGCTCTCAGTCTTAAAAACACAAAAAGATTCGGTCCGAAGAAATCTGACCGAGTAAATGTCTAGAATCGTACTCGATAGCTAATCGAAGTAGCTAGCATTAACAACGCACGTGCAAACTTACAAACGAATTTGTTCGATCACAACCCTTTCGGGTATTTATTTCACGTCTCAACGATCGAATTTCCCTCGATTATTTTGTCAAGTAATCTCGCGATCACCTTTGCAGAGGCTCACCGTGATAGATCCGCGATCTATCGATCTAACACAGTCTCTCGTCATCGGGACGAGAATGCGCGCCAATTTCTAATGTGCCAGTATATGTACACACGAGAGCGCGCGTACAAAATGAATGCGTATAAATTATCGATAAACGCACGCGCGCAGGCATCCAGATACGTGCGCGCATGCGCACGGGGAATATATGTACGTCACGTGTTCGTGACGGTCAGTGGATTGCTCAACTGAAGCTGTTTTAAACGCGTGTGTAAATTGTCGCACTTTCCTCGCACAAAACAGTGTTTTTACTTAATTAGTCAGTGTTAATTACTCACTGATCCTGCTTGAAGGAACCGACTCATTTTCGGACATGTGCACTGCCGTCCTTAAGTATTCCGACACGTTCAAATATAGTACGTATGTATATCAAACGAGAATTTCTAACCTAATTTTAGTCGACGATTTTATCTTAGGCAATAATATAAGGTACTAATTACATATATCTTAATATGCATAGGAGGAAATACAGTAAAGCACAACGAAAGCGTATTTTTCGTTTTATAACATTATCCAGTTGTTTATGTTATTTAAAGCTCTTTGTTAATGATATTCGTCTTACTTTAATTATTCTAAAATATTTATAGAGATAGACCGTCATGGCGATCAGTGTGTTAAGAGAACACGCGAATATTTCAACTAAAAGAAATATATTTCAATTTTTTTTTCAATGAATAGTAGCATGTTTCGTCAATAATAATCTTAATTTCATCGTTTCGTCAGGAAAAATGTTATATTTTCGTATTCGCGAAAACACATTGTTACGCGAGGAAGGAAAGAATTAATTATAAAATTATTATAATTATTTATAAAATATCCATAATGGTTCGCACTTGATGCTAGAACTATCAAAATGACCAGTGTATAACTTTTCTGAAAAATTTTGTAGAATGACAATACTGTATTTTCAGGAATTTGAATGATTCTTCGTAAAATGTATAAATAAAAGTTGATATTCTTTATTTTTCTAATTTTTTGTATTCTGATTTCTCTGAAACGAACTTTGTATTTCAATCATCTTCTTGTGTTGATACGATGATTTATGTATATACATTAAAATTAAGTAAGAATCAGATTCTGATTGCACGAGATTTCATCGCTAACTATTCAAACGTCATTCTTTTTATCGTTTGCTATCGAAACATGCTGCTTTTTGTTCGAAATCGTTGAAAATCGTTGAAACGTATTACTTTTCCCCGTAAGAAGTGCTAACGTGCGGCGAAAATCGTTGAAAATCGTATCAATGTGCTTTTCTTCGTATCGAAAACATGTGTGTTTCTTCTTTGTAAGATAAATGAAACGTGCTTCTTTTCTTAACGCACTTCGAATTAGTATAAATAAACGGAAGGAACAATTGAAGAGGATAGATATCTTTCCTACAAAGACATTTAACTAACTTAAATTATAATATATAATAAAATTGTACTTAAGATCTTGAAAGTTCTAAAAATTATTACTGAACGATGCAAATACTCCTTGTTTCAATATCAATTCGTATTTACTTATTGCAAGAAGTAGACAAAGAAACATGATCTTTTTTGATTGAAGTGCACCAACTGTTCAAATACTTATGGACGGTAGTGTAAATACATGGAAAAGACGATGTTCACAACACGTGTTTGCCGTAATATCTGAGATAATTATCGCGATTAATATATTTGTTGTACAGTAAAACTCCGTTTATTTGAGCGAAATTTTAGTCAGTCCATCGACAATAGTCAATTGGTCACTTGTTTGAACCTGCAGTCTCTGCCAAATTAGGACACGTATATACATATATTTAAACAGTTAACATCCGATAGTTAATCAAATTCGTATCAATCCAAATATTACTGAAAGCATATCAAATGTTGAAAATTAAAAATGTTTCTGTACATTGCTATTACATGAAATTACATAAACTATTTGTTGTTCGATAAGTTCGTGCAGACGAAGTTCTACTGTACTTGTACATCGATCATACGTAGTAATACGATTAACTGGGATCATTGACTATGAATTCTACGAAAACATTCACATCCGTGTTTACGTTCACGTTCGTGCTCGTGACAAAGGATCGTTTAGACGATCAATATATAGGAACAAGAGATCTTATTCTTTTTTTACTCAATTATACTCAATTTGTTCTGACACACACTGTATATTTATTCTTATTTTAGTGTGCTGAATCAACCCCTGCTTACTTCCCACACATTTTGAATCAGCCTGTACATTGATCGTCTGAATGCTTCACAAGAGCCAGATTTTCATAGACGTTGCCATCGCATGCAGTTCGTATTGTATTATTAACGCTAGTCTTACGTCTACCCAGTCATCGTGCTTATCGTATTACGCAACAATATCCAACTTGAAGGTATGTCAATTGTATTTTATTTTCAATTGAAATTGGTTACGAGCGACTACGTGTGTTACCGACAACACCTATCGGTAGACTGCGGATTTTCATGGAAATTTATACATACATATATATATTTTTTTTAGTAATTAAACAAATGGAAGCTAATTAACAATTTGTTTCATTAACATGTATACAACAGGTTGTTTCAGAAGTCACGAAAGATCAATCGCGAATCGCGTTATAAACGAAAGTAGATTTTCGGAAATTTTTCAGAAACCTAGCATCGTAACAATTACTTGACTTTGAACACTTTGTATATTTTATATTGCACGTTGTGTGTATTTTCGCACAACGTCAGAATTTCCCGCAAGTGCATAGAAATCCGCAGTCTGCCTTTCGGTGAAGTTTCGCGAAGATATTACGAATTCGGCGTTACACGATGAGTTGAAGACGATCGTTCGTGCGTGGCATCGTAACGGGTCACGTACTTACACGAGGTTACAAAGGGTGTACGCGCGAAGCAGATTCAGACGCAGATTCGTTTTCGCACATGCTCTACGCGTAAGTGTGTATTATGTGAATTGTACCTGACGGTCACACGTTTTGTTGAGTTTATCAATAAATTATCGCATTATCGATCACCATGTGTCTCTACAAGCGTCGATCGTCCATTTCATCGAATTTCAGTTGATAGAATCGCTGGTCAACGCGCGCGTTGCAAAATTCCTACAGGATGATTCCTAATCTTAATTTGAAAGTGGAAACAAATCGCATTCCTCGCGAAATCTCAATTCGAATTTTAAATTTAATTTTGTCCCTAAATCGAACGTTGACAAGTAAAAATTATATACAATTGTAAATTAAATAAATTCATACTATTGTTGCGATTACAATATTCATAAAAATTATGTGATCGTAATAACTAAAGTTACAGAGGCTTCAAGTTTTAAAATATTCATTATCGTACGATTTCTTCTCACAAAGTTCTGACAGTTTCACAATGTTTAGTGTTCGATTATTTAATCGAAGCCGTCTTAGATACTTTTATAGACTCTATAGAAATCTTCACTGAAATATCGCGATACATTTGAAAGAAAAATCGCCCTGTATTCGAAGTTTACTCGCGTGCCTAGTCTAGACGGACAGAACGGGAAGAGTTTTCAATGGGGGGAGAAGATCGGTCGCGAAGCGTCGTGCCGGTGTGTCAATTTTACCGAGCGTCGTTGAAACGTGAAGCGGCGATCGGTTACAGACGCCCGATTTATCGGCTATGATGAAGATGATGGGCCTCGAGAGGAAGGGAATGTCTGGCGCGAGGTCGAAACTGCCGAAACTTGGTCACGATTTATCGACATTAACGATCCTTAATTCTCGCTTTTGAGATTCGGATCGCTCTCGATCCTTTTGTCGACTCACCGATCGGCGAACAGGCCTTATATTCCTTCTAATTATTTATTCGTTTACGGTTACGTTACTTAACGATTAATGGGGACTGTTAATTTTTCGCCAGTGTTCATTCATTGCGAACGTGTTCATTCACTGAACGGATCCTGACCTAACGTGCCACGAGGTCTCGTAAAAGGATTGGCTTACATTAGCAACGCGTTAAAGCTGTTTGTGAGAAACGATCGAGCGAAGATAAATCGGGAGAACGTTATATTTATTTCTAGGAGAATCGCAGAAAAAGCTGTCCTGCCATTTGCGGCCGATCGAACGCGTTGCTAGCATCCTGTTGTAGCATGTTCTATCCTACGCACCCCTCTCTCAGTTTTTCTGCGTATTTCCGGCGGTTGCTCGGGGAGAGAACGCGCCTGACACCGAATCGCCCATTTCTTGGCATTTTGTCTTCTGCGTCAGATTTATCGACGCGGATCATGTGCAGGTGAAAGAAGTATTGGTAGAATACTCTACGAAAACAGATGACGTACATTAACGAAATCTGTTTTCAGAAATAGTTTACTATTGCAGTGCAAGAGTAACGTGCACAGTAGCAATCTCCAATAAAGAGTCATACAATAATACAAGTAATATAAAAATTCGAGAATCGAGAAAAGAATTTTTTTTCTTTTTGTTCAGTTCCATCACGTATTTAAACGGAATGTAAAATATTTTAAACAATTTTTCTAATAACATTCCGCCATTAAATGCAGATTAAACACTGCAATTACGTTTTTAATTTTCGAATTTTGCGTTGCATTGTCATTGTACAATTCATTATTGGACGTTGTATGTAAAATATTTATGGAAAGTTTAATGTCGAACGGAAATTTAGTTTTGTTAATACGTCATTTGTTTTCTTTAAAGAGATTGGGAAAAATTAGGTGTATATAAAAAATATATAAAATGAAACGTATTGGTATTTATTGGCAGAATAGGATGATAAAAGGTTCGTAATTTCTGAAGTAGGTAATATTTGTGAAATAAAGACGAAAAATTGTGGCAAAGTTCTAGCAAAGTTATAAATTTATGTTGCGTTTCGATCGAAGCGGTTGATTGGAATCCTGATTTTTATCTTTTTGTTGAGATTCAACTATCAATAAACGTCGAAGCAAAATTTCTATAAAACTCAATAAACTCAATAAACGGTTTCAATGTTTTAGCCACCTTGTACATAAATTTATATTTAAAAGACCGTTTTAGCAACATAATTTACATCAATATCATATTTATTTATCAAAAATTGAATCGATTAATTCACGTTTTAATTTTACGTATAACGTGTATACAACACGCGTAAAATCAAAGTAATTTATCGACATGTTTTAGTTTTTGAAGATTTTCAATTCTGTAGTAGTTAAAAACTGTAGTACTGTTCGAACAATCAGTGATTCGCGCTCAACCGTTCTATTACTATCGTCGACGCGGATTTCATCTGAATTTAATAGAAGACCGGAAACTCGTAGACCGAGAGGCGCAACTACACGAGACGCACTTTTTCGAGATCGAAACTTCTGATACTCATTGAGGACGATTCGCCGGCGATAAATGGCAAACGGCTTCTTCCTCCTCGCATCTTTACGTCCTCGTTCTTGTCCTCGTCCTCCTCTTCTCTGTACCGCGTCGCGTCGCGTCGTGCCGCGTCGCGACGCAACTATAATCTGGAACGTGATTGCTCGCCTGTGTGCTACGGGAAGCACAGGCCTCATTACACCACTGTGGAAACTAGAAACCAGTTGTAAAAACTAACCCAATATCGGTGTTTCTAGTACCTCTCTACCTCGGTACCTCTCTTCCGTGCTCGGCTATGGGAGATCCTCTTTGGCCTCGCTTCGATTCTGGTACCTGGAACCCACGCATCTGCTGCTAGTTCCCCAGATCCTCGCCTCTTCTTGTTCTGGACGAACGAAATTGCGACGAGAGTCACTTCGTAATGAATTCCCAATTTTTAATCCGGGAAATTGTTCATTTCTTCTTTGGTCAATGAATTTTCGATTTTTGGGAAATTGTTTGGGATTTTTTTCTCTATTATCCCATCCACTTTAAAGCACGAAGCCTCTATTTTTATACGTTCTCTGCCACTTTTCAGGATTCGTACTGTTTGTACAGTAAAATCGACTCAATCGGAGTAGAGGCGAATTGGATCAAAATAAATAATGAACATTGAATTGAATTCTTACTTCGATCCAGTTTCAAGTCTACTCTACAAAAGTATGCGATATTTCCTACACGTCCTAACAAATATCTATATTTCCATTTTTATCTTATTCTTTTCTTCTTCTTATCTGGCTTTTTTATTTTTTTATTTTCATCTAGTGTTTTATACGATGGAGGGAGAGAGACACACGACGTTGCATGTACGATTGTTTGTACGTAAAAGGTTACGCATCATTGTTTTAAATCGTGTGAGATTCACGCTTTCGCGTGCGTCCATGCGTGAGCAATGAGTGCGTTATCGTCTTCGTTATTTACGTCTCGTTCGAAAGTATTTCTAATTGAATATTAGACACGCACGAGCGCGATTTCGCGAATTTTACTCAATTAATTTTCTGCAGTTCCTTTTCGCGCGCGATCTTCTTCGATCGAGTCTTTCAAATTGAATCGTTTATTCTGAAAGTGATGCAAGTCTATTTTATCAGTGAAAGTGATTTTAGCGGGGGTAACCCAGAAAATCGGGCCTCTTCAGGTGCAACGCTGATGCAACGAAAATTAGCGATTGGTTGATTTGGGTCACGTGATTCGTGAGGGGGCGTGGGGCAGACCTCGAGTGGCGTTGTCTGTAATTTGTTTTGTATCGATTCAAATGTTTGCATATCGATAAAATTTTATGGCAAAAAAAGTCAGAACAGTTGCTTCTGGGTCTTTCAGTGAGACAAATCGTACTGGGGTACAAGTCTTTTGCAGTTTTTTCTTTTTTTTGTTTAGAATATTGATTCCCTCCTCTACAATACAAGTTCAGATTCAAATTCAAAAGAATTCAAAAAGATTAACTCAGATATTTAATACATTAAATTTTATACGTCACATAAACGCCTTCTTTCTGCAAACTAACAACTCTTATTTATTTTGAGTATAAACTTTTAATTCGAAACGGATTGTTGAAAAATGTAAGCGACGACAGTGAAAGTGATCTCGTGGAAGAGTTTGATGAGCTCGCGGAGGCAAACAAAATATCTAGCACGCGAGTTCCAGAAGCGCAGATGGTTCTCCTCGTTCGCTTCCTGTTGCACGAACACCATCCACCATCTGATTCTCCTCAAGTTGCCCTAGCTTTGCCTCGGCATTTACGCCCAACAGGCCGAGGGAAACAGACCAAGTTTTCTGCGTACAGTCCGATCTCCGAGATCCGATTTCGACGTATGTACGTCCACGATGCGTCTGTCGGGCGCGATTCGCCAATCAACGTACGTACGTACGTGACGGCACGCGACCTAAGTTTACGCGCCTCGATGGAATTCCACGACCTCTTTTCAGTCTCTCTTCCACAGAGCTACACAACACATATTTTCTCCAAGTCGTGCTCGTCACCCTGTACAAATACGGATCGTAACATCGACTTACGTTCCGTTTCCGGCTAGCCGGACGTCTTATCAATCCAATTCCGAGCGAGTAGCAGTTCCGGTGTGACCGACGCGGATTACTTCGCATCGGTGAAAGTGGAATGGAAATCACATCCTGCTCGAGCGAAGTAAAACTTCTCTGTTCACTGTGTCACAAGCTGCACGTCTGTGCATCCGTGTACGCCAGCAGGTGCAACGTACGGTACGATCCGCGCGAGAAGAATGTAAAATCAGCGTAGTACGTAGACTCGAAATTGGTAAAAATTAATTAACTTTGGCGTTTAGGTAAATGCTTAGGTACTCACTGGGTAGGTTAGAGAAGAAGAAAGTTAGTCAGCTGTGGAAAGTGTCGCTTTGGTTCCGGGTACGACGACTCGTAAGGTCTTCCGCCACCTAGGCTATGGCCACACACGAGCGTTGAAACGACGTGCGTTGCAGAAATACATTGTCGAATGCTCCTACATTAAATCGTGCTCGTATTCGTGTCATATTCGTCGAACTGCAGCGTGATCAGCACGAAGTGCTGGATTTGGCAAACGAGTCCTCGTTGGTTTGGTCTGAATCTAGAAGAACGTGCGTCTTTTTCGACACGTGTTAATTTTTCTCTAAATTGTCCTGTTTTTCGTGCATACCCTAAATCCTAAATGCTACGTTGTTGCATTGGATACGTCCAGGAAATATTAACACACGTTGCAACGCATGTTTCTAGCGTCTCTGATACAAGGCAGTGTATTTCCACTGAAGAACGTCGTAACATTCGCTTAACCTAATCTTCACACACGGCATCGATCCCCTGAATAAAGAGAATAGTTGTCCATAAAACCATTGCTCGCGTCCTCGTTTTCTTGTACGTTGTCAAATAAATATAAACGTATCTGTTGCTCCTAATTAATTATAAATAATAATTAATTAGAAATACAACTGTACTATTTTCATTTGTGCGCGGTATGACAAAGTGTGACAAAGTAACGCGAGCATCTGTTACGTAAACTTACTATTTATTATCATAATTATTACATGCGAAAAGATGGTGGTAAAACTTACATATCAAAACGATTAACCAATGGAGATACATATTACGAAATGTAACTATACAAATATATTTATATATCACAGTCGTGGACAAAGAAATTAATTCTGTTAGTCGGTATCGAAGTTATTCCGTACACGGCAATCAAGTGTCCAAGGATCGCCGGACGATCGCCGGGCGATTTTAAGCAAACAAACACAGTTTAACAGTTGCTTCTCGCCGATCTTGCTGCGCAAATGCGTCAACACTATCGTTCGAAGGCGAACGATTTAATTATTCCTTTGATATTTCTTACACGGTACGCATTAACGATGACAACGACGACGCTACTACGTGTCCTTGGAGCGGGAAAATTACACATTTAAAATCACGCCCTCTCCGTTCTTCCCCCAAATTTCCGATCTTTCTCTCTGATTCTTTCCTCTTTTTACGATTGTTCGACATTCTACCAGTCAATGGACGTAGAATTAAACTCTGTCCAGCAATAAGAGAGCTAATTGGGCTAATCTCCCATATCGAGAAAACGAGCCACAGTACTAACGATCAACGTCGAACAACAAAGCAACATTTTAACGCCATTATCGTCACGATGCCTACGTTTAACTCGCCCCTCTAAATATACAGAAGGAATGATAGAACCAGTCTTATCGTAGTCGTCATTCGGACAGAATTCCTCGATTCAAAACGCTTGGGCAAAGATATCATGGCTGGATTTTATCGAGAAAAAGACAAAAAAAAAACGCATTTTATCGGTATGGCCCACAGTCTGAAAAATACTCTCGATCCTCCTGACTCGTGTCTCACATTCCGCATCATAACGTAACGTTGCATGTAGCGTGCACACGTACGAATTCGTTCGAATTCAGGAACGTTTCTAAGATCAGGATGATTCTGTGTTAACGGCGATTTCTCAACTTTTAATTCGTCGCGTCGAGTTCATGAAACGACGACATACAACTACGATGAATCTTAACGTCAAGTGTAACGATAACGACCGAGCAGTGCTCGAAATCGGCGCGAGTAAAATCGTCGACGTTCAATCGACGAGCTCTCTGCGAACGTGCTAGCTCTAAAAGTCGATTAAACAATGACAGCGGAAGTAACAGGTTATTCATTTTGATTTTCCTCTTTCCCTCGATTCCTCGAGAGTCCTCCTCTGCTCTCCGAGCATTTCTCCGAGCGATCGAGAATTCGTAACGATCCTTTCTCCTCCTCTTCTCCTCAGGGCCGAGAAGAAGAGAAAAAGGACGGACGGAAGGACAACTCGCGTTCCTCCGTTTTTTTTTTTTTTTTTTTTCTTTTCGAGACTACGAACGCCGTAACGCGTGGATTACACATATCGCGGATATCACACGTCGAAACGAAATGACAGTGGGAAGACAGATTTGGCAGATTCTTCTCGTTCGTTCTCGAAAGCTCGAAGACAATATATACGCGCGTACGTCTCTCGTTTCTCGGACGAATCTTATCGGGTACACATAGATTCTTAGAACGTAGGCGCAACAGATAAACGAACGAGCAACCCGACCAGCGTCGCAAGCCTAAACGACCGATCGTGGCTTCTCGTTCTCTCAGAAATTTGCTTCCAGGGAACTCTCTAGCTCGTTCAGGGGCGGCACCATCGTTTGAAGGGAGAAGTATCGGGACCGATCGGCGGCGTCGACGCTCGTCACGTGTTGAAACTGACACGGCTGGCTGATGTTACTCTTGGTCGGTAATACCACTTTCTTCTGCACGGGCTTCTTCTTCTTCTTCCCCGGTATCGAGAGGCTGATGTTCTCCGGGCAGGAGACGAGTCTCTCGATGTGCTGCCAAAGGTCGTTCGCCGCTTTCGGATTGTCGAAGCTGAGGCCGGCGAGGCGCGTGTGATCGGACGAGAGACACATGGTGTGGAAAGCCGGGCCCGATACCTGTGAAACACCGTGTTCCAAAATGTTTAGAATTATCTACGAACTAACATCGAGGCAGGATAAGATAATTATTTAGACGACGCATCGTTCTTTACTCGATTCGATTATGTTACGTTATCTTGAAACAAATCTTCGTTTCGCGTCAGTTTATCTGAAAACAAACCAATGATGTTTCTTGGAATTATTTCGTTATTTGGTCGTCGAGCAAAATAATTTCCTGTTTTATCTCTTTAGCTTTCCGACTCTGTCATCAATATGTAAGCTTTGCCTTTTTACTTTTACTTCCAAAATAGAATTTGTTTGAATTTGTACACGCGCTTACTTGCCCTAATATATTCTTATTTCTGTCTCTGCTCGTCCACGTTTCTTATCATCAGTGAGAATGATTCGACTCTGTATCAAGGCTGGAGAAAAATGTTTCTTTCTCGAAAACGAAATTTATTCCCCCAAGTAAAATATTGAAATTTATTCGCACTTTCACAATTGCTTATTGCCAGTGACAAACTCGTTCCTCGTCTCAACTTGGAAACAGTCGCTTCCTCTTTCCGTTATTTTGTTAATTTCAAAACAAAAAAAAAAAATGCTGTTTCTCTTACCTTGTACGACGACAAATTGTCGATGGTCTCTCTCCAAAGAGTAAAGCAAGTGCCACGCTCAGCCAACAGTATCTGAATCCGTCTCTTGGATCTCGATCGCGTTTCCCCGAGATCCAACACCACCACGGGGATGCCGGTGAACCGGAGCTCCCATCTCTCGGTTTGCGACGCGCTTCCCAGATACAGGTTGGCCAGCGACTCGCAAACGAACACCTGTTGTCCGAACGGAATGAAACGGAATGAAAGATTGAGCGGACACGCTTGTTAGCAGCGCGTTTAGATCAAACGAACGAATGCTCGTTCGCCTTCCCCACTCCGACAAATTCGTGCTCGTTTGTTACTTATCACAATACTCGTTTGACACGCTCGCTGCTACGGTTACTAGTGCTCTATAAATGTTAGATTGGCTAAAAAGTAACTACGTTTTTTGTGTGTGTGTGTGTGTGTGTGTGTGCTTGTGCGCGGATGAAAGGCGAATATTTTATGAGGAACAAAAATTTTATTAGATATACAGTCCATTTTCTTGTCTTTTTCGATAAAAAAAAAGAAACGATTTGATATCTTCGCCATTAAATAATTTTTCATTAGCTTTCACAGCGTTTTTTTTTTTCCCCTTTTCCGCAGATAGCGCAGAAAAGTGTTCCTTTATGACTTTCCATGTTGAAGTCGACGTCGAACGGACAATTGTTAACGAAATCGTGCAAATTCGTTTTTCTAAAATAAGCTTGAACAATTAGATATTAGATTACACAATGAATTTGCAGTTTAAAATGAGTTTAAGTTAATTTTAACTTTGAGACGTTATGTCCTTTCGTTGGGAAAAGACGCAGTTACGTTTTGGCCAATCGAATATTTTAAAATAATCGAAACGAACGAAAGATTTAAAACGACGTAGATAACTGGATAATATTATAAAGCGCAAAGTATTGTTTTGTTACAGAAATTAGTTATTTTGCGCGTAAGTTTTGCATGGCGGTCAACGTGTCAACTCTTTCGATATTAAGTTGGCAAGCTTCTACCGCAAAAAGTTGCAAACGAACGCTTTGTCACGTCTTTGCATAATTATTGTTTTCTACTCGAGCAAAATTTCAATCGTCCAATGTGACAGGTGACCGAGGTACAGCAAACTCTCGATAATTGGCAACTATGGTCGCCGATGATAATGTACGAGCCGTTTATTTCGAATGTGGCGTAAGTCACTTTTACAGCGATGAAAAATAGCTTTAACGTTAATACAGGTCGATACATCCGAGATAACAAACGCAAATAAATCTTTTTAAAAGTTAACGTCAATTTTTCTAGGCAAATTCTTTTCAAACCTTTAAACGTTTATGAATCGAAAAGATGGTTTTCTTTGGTATTTGTTACATAGTAAAAAAAGAAAAATGTAGAAAAAACACAGAAAGAAAGAAAATTGTCATCAATTGTAATTACACGTCTATATAGAGTAATAACACAATTTTATAACAAGCCACGACTTGAAAGAAGGCAACTAAAAAGTTTGGCCGTTTTGTTATAATTTCGTTTCAATTTTACAGCAAATGCACTCGTATGCGGCATAAAAATAATTAAGCGTGCAAGCGCAAGTGTTTTCGAAATCTCGATTTAGAAACAAAGTGACTTGCTCATCCAGCGAATGCTCGTGGTAGTGACTACTATTAGTTACTATCGAAAGAGTTAATAAACACAACGATACGAATAACAATCAAATTTGATAGTAAAGTAAAAGGACGGACATTCGTTCGTTCGACCTAGGCGCGAGTAGCTTCGTAGCTCACCTGCGACTTCAAACCCCGGAAGAACGTTTCGAGTTGTTCCCGTTCCATTTGGCTCACTGGTTCCAGGCGCGATTCATCGCTGTTTTCGGAGCTGTCGCTACCCTCGTAGCTCGACGTGGCCGAGGTATCTGCCTCACCCGTCGACGATAATCGTCTCCTCGCACCACCGCTGTACTCGCTGTAGTAGGAAGAACTGTGCAGCGATAGGTTAGACTGCAACGCAGGGCAGGAGGATGCGTACACCGGCGGCGGCGCGTTCATATTTTTTCTTCTCTTCTTTTTTGCCTGAAAACGAAACGAACAATCGTATTCCATCGATTCGAATCGAAATCCCACAGTTGAATTCATCCCCTCCCCCCTCCCCCCTCCCCCCGCCGGTGTTCCTTTCACAAAACCGAATGAAAGTAGAGACAAAAACAACGTAGCCACGTACTGAAACACAATGCACAATAGTCCGGTGTCTGTCGTTCGATCATTCGTTCTGCTCTTTCGGGATTTGCGTGCGATAGTTTATCGTGGTATTTTAAAAAGAAGAAATTCTCACAATGATGTCTCAAAGGTCGTGGAGTTGAATCAGACATCAACGTGTGTGGTAGAGATTAGTGTTGGCTAATGAAATAACCCTAAACTATCTGCACACGTGTATATGTATACACGTTTATAATATAATATAATATTCGATAAAAGTAATTTTTTACGATTTATTACATTTGAATTTCACATAGTTTCACAGCCTACGTAACTTTGCCTGCCAAATAAATCTTCGCATACTCGGTTCCGAGCGAACGGAGAACGATCCTCGGACCTCTTCTTCCTTTGATCTTTTGAAAATCCAGCGCCTCGAGGCGAGACAATCATCGACACGATCCACCATGTTTTCCTCTCTCCGCTCTTTTTCGTTTCGCAAACGTGCAGCCCCATGCACGCCATGTCAACGACGTCGTTTCCCAAAAGAACGAAACGGGTCGCGATCGATGGGCATAGTTCGTCCGATAGCAGCGTGAATAAAGCTAATCATCCAATAGCGTTTTAGCAACGACCCACTTAATCATGGGCGAGAAAAGTCCCACTCTTGTTCGACCTTAATTCGATCACAGCCGACGCCTTCGACCAGTTACACGGGTGACTAATCACGAGTCTACACACGAGTTAGTACCTTCACACAAACGACACTATCATTCGATTCTATTCTCGAAGAGTTTCAGTCTTCTCCAGTTAAACTTGATTGTTGTGTTTGTACGAATTTGTCCATTGATTTCTCCCTTCTCCCTCGTGATTTTTTCGTTTGATCTGATAAGTGTTTGTTTAATCAATATTTACTAAAGTTTGGATTCGATTGAATTGAGTTTATATATTAGCGGAGTTTTACTGTGCTTCTTTCACCGTATTCAATGTATATATGTATACGTTCGTATATGTACAATATACGGGAAGAAAAAGTATTGTGACGAAATAGAGAGGATTAAGCAGATATAATGTTATAATAAACCTTTACGTATCTATTTATCTATATATATCCTGTATATGTCATTCATATGTATCTGTTATACATGTATTTATAATGTATAATATTCATATACTATATACAAATATAATATAATATGATACAGGTGTATATGTGTAATAATAATGTATTGTTATAGTATAAATGTTATAAAAATTACATATGTGTGTATACGTATAACAATGCACACGTAGTAAATATAATAAATATACATAATATATTTCGATAGTCGAGCTGCGTTGACTAACAAGAAATAATTTTATTCGATTAAACGGAGGTGACCTTGAAACCATCGAAATCTCTCCGCCCCTGTAAAAGATCATTCTTTATATCTCCAAAAATATTCGAGCTCACAGTTTCTGGTTCACGCTGTGTAACGTATTAGATGTGCTCGATGACACGCCCGCATACTTCGCGCTACTATCGTGATAGAACGTGATCGTCAAACGCTGCTTCGGCCGTCGTATAACGATACGTATTACCCCGTGAAACGAACAGGCGAATCAGTCGAGAGATGGCGGCTCGTGTGCATTAAACGCATACCGGAAGTGCATTGTCTACGTTATCTATAACCATATACCTCGTCTCTGACTAAAGCAACAACCAAGAACAGTGAGCAACAAAGATAACAATGACGATTAATTTTTACGTTTCACAGCTACGTGGCGGCAAAGTCCTCGAAAAAATAAATGGATTAAATTTTCAATTGCAAAAGAATCTAATTAAAACGTTTCTGATGCCATTCACTTAATCAGATTCTCAGCTCTTCTAGTACTCTAATTTAATGGTACAATGCACGAATCAGTATTACTAGAAATAATTAGTATTAGCATAACACGATGACACGATGACAAGGAATAACTTGTGGACGACAAGGAATTTCTAGCTGAAAATTCGAATGATGTATCAGGAGAACATTATACTCGAGGACGTGGCACGACAAAGTCCGCCGTTAAGAGGTTTTCCTGATATTTGACAGAGGTTTTTCGAAAAATATTAAGTCTGGAATAGTTCGTGATCGAGAGAGAATTTCTAGCTGAAAAATCTAATTTTGTATTAGGAGAACATGATGTTTGGAGAGGGTGGCACGTCCTCTCCCAGAGTCAGCTGAGCTCCTGATATTTCAAATTGTCAAAAAAAACTGCACGACTTGTACCCCAGTGCGATTCGTCTCACTGAACGACCCAGAAGCAACTGTTCTGACTTTTTTGCCATAAAATTTTATCGATACGCAAACATTTGAATCGATACAAAACAAATTACAGACAACGCCACTCCTGCTCGAGGTCTGCCCCACGCCCCTTCATGAATCACGTGACCCAAATCAACCAATCGCTATAATTTTCGTTGCTTTAGCGTTGCACCTAAAGAGGCCCGATTTTCTGGGTTTCCCCCCGCTAAAATCATATTCAGTAACAAAGCGTTAGCACGAATATCTTAAAAAGAGAGTCTTTTTGGCTGAAATTGGAGCCAGCTGTGCTCCTGATATTTCAAATTGTCAAAAAATGTTTCATGGCGAATATTTTAAATACGAAACTTTCCACTAAATAGAGGTCTTTCTGACACACGTAAATACATCATAAAAAATGAAACAATTTTAAATACTAACTCTCGTGTTTTGGAATCTGAATATACAGTTAAACATTTCGCTTGTATCATTTTACTTGATATAATCACAGACGAAACTTTACATTTCAGTATTGAAAAAATTTGACAACCGTAATGGGCCTCAAAAATCTTATTGCTGACCAGTTAGTCCCAATTCACCTTTTTTTTTAAACGTAGAGTGCGCTAAAAACAACCCGTGATGTTTTGGTATATGGGTATTTCAGGTCACGGGCCACGAAAGTTCGTGAGATGCAACGTCTATTCGTATCTCGTCTGTGCTATAACGTTATAACGCGCTCGGTGAGGATGTACCATTGTTTCAAGTCGACAAGAACTTGGAACTTGGTCTGGCCGCAGATCAACTGCCGATAAATACGTTCGCGGACCGTTTCTTTTCGCGGTTCTCACGCGGCGACCGATTGTTCGCGACCGTGGGTACGAAATTCTCTATGCCCCCCCTCCCCTCCGCCCGCGCACTTCTTTCTTCGCAGTAGAGAAGCCTGGAGAACCGAATTAAAACCGTTCCGCCAAAACGAAGCGAAACGCAGGCCAACCTGTTTTTATTTAGCGACTTGCTAACAAACGTTAGGATTAGGTTAGGATAAGTGTAATTTTAGGATAATTCGTAAGCATTTCTATAGCTAGCTGCTTTCTTCCACTTCCTTCTTTAGAAAAGCTCGGAGAACAAATTGAAATCGTTTCATCCGAAACGAAGTGAAACATAAGAAACACGGGGTAGATTGATAAATGTAATTTTGGGATAATTGTAATATAATTTGTAACAATAAAATCAGTCTTATCTTAACTGAATGTCGTAAGTAGAATATTCGAAAGAGAAGGGATGTATAATTTCAAACTGATTATTCTTCTAATTGTAAGATGCGTACACGTGTATCTAATGATGCGATTTTTACGCATTTTTATATTTCTACTTTGAATATCTCTCTTTGAATATCTTTATTTATATTTTAATCGAATATTATCGAATGTTTTTTTTATTTCTGCAATTTGTGCATCGTGTGTATTTTTTCAGCTTTAAGTTTCTCGTAAATGCGTAAAAATCCGCGGTTTAATTGTAAGAACAAATGTCTAATGTCAGACGCTTTCATTTACAGAATCGTTCAAAGTTCTTAGCGTCAATCCTTCTTATTAACAACGTTTCCTTGTTTCCTTTTTATAGCATAAATGTTCATTTCCCTTCGCTTTACATAATATTATTTCTCACACTTTTCAAGTTACATTAGTATCACTTACGTGCAACGTGCTATTTCTGGCAAATTGAAAACATGGAACATTTTGATCGTTTTATTTGATCAAATAGCAAATAAACCTGGGACGTTATTTTGTACTAAAATTGCAAACTCTGATAAAGAAATTATCGCGTACGCTCGCGACACACAACAGCGATCTGTGACGAAATCCATAGTTCCAGAATCATTAGTTTGTTAGCGCACGTAACGGGAATATGTACTCGAAATTTTTTCTCGAAAAAAATTTTTCTCGAAAACGAAGCGATTTCGTCATTCTTGATTTCCTATTTTCAACGACAGTTCTCACAGTTTTCACCCTGATCCAACTCGTGTCACGACTTACGGCCAACCCTGTATTCTCGAGCATTAGAAATTGCTGACGTTCGTAATCTTCGCGATGACATCATTCCCATCGCTACTTTTCAGCTGTCACACTTGTATCGAACCTCTCTCACGCGGAACGCTTTCTTCTCCGTCTCTCTGCCTCCATCTCTCACAGTCAATCTCGTCGTTCTTCTCGCGACGCGTAAAGAACGTTCGATATTGAGAATAAAAATACGAGGTAGAAACTTAGTTGCATTGGTATTAAAAAAAGAGAAAAGCGCTCAGTATCGTTCTTTTATTTGTTTGATTTATACCAAGGACAGTCAAGAAAGTTTGTTGCACTCGTATTAAAAAAAAAAAAAAAAAGAGAGAACAAAGCGCTTGATATTATTTTTTTATTTATTTGAAAATAAACAATGAGTGAGAGCTATTTGGTTGTTCGAAAAGTTTCTTTCGTTGCTGCGCTGCCTTTTGTAATTCGTTCACGTGGAAGTCAACGTCTCTTCTCGAAATTCATATTATTTCATCGATGCAGGGACTTCGCCCCTTCGTCAGAGTTGAATTAGAGGGCTCTTCGAGTGTTGCTTTGATTTCGCAAACAAGTGGAAATCAATAGCTGCAGAGAAGAAACGCTTTCGCGAGGGAGAGACATCGACTGCAAGAAATCTGTTGCAGCGGGCGACGATCACGTGGAAAGATGATTACGTAACTTTGAAAATCAAGGACAAGGCTTTATTTTTATTGCTGTTTCATAAAGATACGTCATCCGTTTGATTATTATCAAAGAAACTTTTACCGAGCTTACCCTCGTGTTATATTTTTTCGTTTTCAATTCCTCGCTAGAACGCCGCATATTTGCACAATTTGATTGGGATGTTTCGCTTCGTCTATCACCGAACAATTCCAAAAAGTTCTTTCCGCGGTAGAAGATTCCAATTCGACAAATAACATTAGAAAAAAAAAAAATGCAAAGTGAACAATATTTTCTTTAGCGAATCACACAAAAGTTTGAAGAAAATAAACGTAATTCAATATCACGGTATAAAACGTTGCGTGTCGATTATCTGTTGATGAAATGAAAGAAATTTTTGTGACAACCTGACAAAAGCTCAAACTGCGATATATCGCGAGTATCAATTGTTTGCAAAGAAAATATTTCTTTACATCATAAAAAATGACTGTAGCAACAATTCGTGTTACACTATGTCAAACCATGGATTAATCTTGGAACAGAGGTGTTCAAAAATATCTAAATTTAATACACAGAAAGTTCCACGCAAGTTAGATTCGAATGGAATTTTACGCGTGACAAACGCACAGTGAAACGTACCGAAATCGACTGCCATCGATGTTACGAGGCTCTCTTCAGTTGTCCTCGCGTCACGTCATTATATTCCCCGCGCGCCATTGTCCGTTACTGCACGCTTTCGTCCGAGTTACGCTTATCCAAGGCTCCGTTCGAAACCACACGCGAACCATTCGCGCGTTCATTCATTTCATAAATGCACATTCGCCTGGCCATTCAACTAAGTTCTCGTGCAACAACAACTGATCGATTCCTCCTGTTGTTTTGCTCCTGACGTGCTAACGAACTCGGTGCTGTATCGAGAACAACGAGATCGTCCTGTCGCCAATGTGAAACGACACGGCTCGCAGTTGTTCCCCGCAGAGAGAACAACGACGGCCGCAGGAACAACGTGTTGTTGCACGAGTGACTAACCGCGCGTGTATGTCGTAATTATTACGGATCTGTGGACGACCACTATAACGAGGTATGCCGTCATCTTCATCAACACAGCTGGGCTTCTTCGTCGAGGAGATCGTCGAGGATCTTGCGTCGTTTGTCAAGTTCTATTCACTTGATATTCGACGATCTCTTATCACGGCAAACGTATCGACCCTTTAATCGATGGAACTTTACTTCGAAAGTGTGTAACCAATTCTCGTAATTGAGACGAAGCGACGAAGAATATACTCAAACGTACGTAAATACGTAATTGGGTATAATGAAATACTATATTAAATATAAGAACTATAATATATAGTATACGATACTATAATATATAATATATAATTATTAATATATAATATATACTATATATACTATAATATATACTATATATACTATATATACTACAAAAATATATTATACAATACTATACAATATAGTATGATATATATATTATTTATTATATATATTACATATAATGAATATACTTTTAATATCTTCGAAACGTAGTGCACCAGGAGGCTAACGAATTTATTACGCGATAATATCGTACACCGTGGCTAATTTCATACATTTCTGCATTTATTTTTCAAATAACCAACGAAACGATAAATGCCAGGTAAAAATCCTAATGCCAAAGTACAAGTAATAATAATCATGTCCAGTTGTTTGTAGATAACAATAAAAGCAGTAACGCAGTAACGTGAACCTGAGAGAATCAAATTTATGTGGAAGCGATTTATACGTATACACGGGCGATATTAACGTGCACGATGCGACAGATAAGGGGCTATCGAGGCTTCGAACGTTATCGCGTTTGGTCGGGGATGGCACGTGAAAAGCAGGGACAGCGCGCGAAGACGATAAGAGCGGCGGCTATCTCGTAGAATGCGCGCGATATCAATTTAGAGCTGATGATTTGTTTCCGCCTACGTAGTCTCTTAGTCATCGTAGTCCCCCTCGTTGAATATCAACCGGACGATGTGAGACGTCTTTGAAATTACATGGCCAAATATGTACGTATGTACAGTGTACATGTATCGTACGTACTTGTGCATCTGTCTCCTCCTCTTTATTTCTCTTTTGTTGGTTCTTCCAATTTTCGACCAATTTCACATCTTATTTGTCACATCTGCTCCGATGATGCTGGTGAAACGGTAATGTATTTGAAAAATAAATCGTTTCGTTGTTTGTAATTTTTTATTCGAAGGTATCTGTCATTTGGCTTTGCTCCTGTCGTGTTATGAAACTTCCATTTTAAAGCTTCTATCATATCTTGATTCAAAAAATAAGAGTTCGATGAATATTTATGACATGTCGAAATTTATGTAGAAAAACGGTACAAAATTTAATAAAAATGTTTAACTTGGGAGTAAAATAATAAAGTTTTCGTTTCTTTCGGATTCTGCGCATCGTCGAATTATTATTTTATCTTTTAAAATGCAATGTCTTTTTATTCCTCGACTTTATGTTTCTCTTTCAATAATAATCGTAATAATCATAATGATAATCATCGTTTACAACTAAATTTTTATTATTTGTCTCTAAACTCAAGCAGCTCTTCATTTCTTAACGTGTTTTCCAATTTTGTAGTTATCATTCAAAATTAAATTTTCGTCGTTTGCGTTTCAAATTCATGAAATCGTTATTTATCTTTTAGGATAGGCACCGAGTTCTTTATTTCTTTAACGTGCTGCTTTTTCAATCGTGTGATTGTCGCTTAGAACCAAATCTTCATCGTCTGGAATCTTATCAGACTGTATTAGCTCCGGATTACTGTTTTCATCGACGCACAAACGACAAGAAAAATTGAACATCGCTGTTCAGCTTCGATACATTCACGATCCACTGAAAAAACACGCGCGTGAATTCTCGCCACGTGTTTAGATGTTGCTGGCACAGTTAGTCATCGTTATTGATACACGCGAAAGAAGTTTCTCGTTCTCTTCTCGAGCACACGAGTTTTACGATTTATAAATGAATACGAGGAAACTAGGCAAGAACGTCAAACGTTCTCAACGTTGCTAATGCATGTACGTCGTTGTTGGTTACGTAACGTCGTCGAGTGATTCACTTTTAACGATCAACGATTCATCTCCGTGCAACGTGATTCGTAACGATTCGCGTGAGCACATTGAAGAATTGACGATTGTATGTTGCGATTGGGCTGCGAATTTTTATCTACTTACGGAGAACTTTATAACGCAAATATCCACCGTGTGCATCAAACACAGAAAATTCTGAAGAATATTTTAATCCTGGATTTAACAACTGAAACAAATTTCCATTAAAAATTCTATTTCTTTAACGCGAATTTGCATGGATTTACGTCTAGCTGCGATTGTTGTTTCTGTCGACGAGACTATGCGAACGAGGCTTTCGATTAAGTAAGGATTACGCGATTAATTAACAGCGATATCGTGACATCGATCGATAGAACGAAACGATTTTCAAGCTGTTTCACGTACATAGTTACTCACTTATCCGTGTCCAGTGTAATGTACAATGAATTTAATTGTTTCTAGCTACATATCAAATATATTAACTCTAGAATTTCATAAATTCAATGACATTAAATTAAAACTATTCAAAATTAAATATTATACTCAGAAATTAGTGTATATACTACTATATATATATAGTGATATTTAATTTTGAATAGTTTTTATAATTTTAATTTAACGTTGTGGAGTTCTAAGATTAATATACTGTAACTCTATATATATAACTATATAACTATAATATAAGTTAGTTACAAACTATATAACTATATAGTTATATATTATATATATAACTGTACAACTATATGTACGTACATATATAGTTACATAGTTATATATATAACTATATAACGATACATACATATATATAGTTATATATATATATTAAAATAGTTTTAAAAGAATTATATACGTGTATTCAAATTATCGAAACATAATTATTAATAATAGATGCCTTCTTTAATAAAAAAAAAAAAAACACAAAATTTTTATTTGATTTATTTTCCATAACTGCGGGAAAAACCTACTGAAACGCGAGATATAAAACTTTATCAAAAACATATATATATATATATATATATATACACGTACATATATTTCGAAAAGCATAAATGATATGAAAAAAAGCTTCAGACAAAAGTTGTAGACTACAGAAGAACATATGCAGCGATGGTATTTGTTTGATATTGTACTAACCACGAAAGTCACGTCACAATTTTTAAACGGATCCCTACAATTTTTTACACGTAGCATATCCTTCTACTTGACATCCAGTTTTTGTTTTCGAAGCACTACACGTATATTTCTCATAAGACGTTGTTCAATTGTTACCTTTCAGTACTATCGGATCTATTACTCAAAGTGCAAGCTACAGCTTCAATAATAACACTTGTCACAATCTAACGCGATCAACACGTCCGATTTAGACATCCGACAAAGTACAAATTACTCGCTTAACGATTCAAAAATTGAAAAAGTTAATCGACGACTGACGGTCGCAATTGCCACGATAAGTAGTATCGTAAAAAGTAGATTGCAAAGCAGATTGATCGCCGTCCAGTTCTACTTTATTAGAATACACGTCCGACGACTCTGTCGAAGAGAAATCGAAGTTTTTCAAGTGAAAAAACGACGTCAGAGTTTCGGCGCGAAGGATGGATCGATGAAACAGGGCGCTAGGAACAGGTTATCCTGGCAGAGGGGAGGCTGGTGAGGTGAGGAACCTCGATTCCGAAGCTGCCCCTCGCCGTGACGTCATCGTCCGCTATATATCAGGTGATCGTTTCGAGTTGGCGGAGCGTCGTTCGAAAAACGATATTCGCTCGCCGTTAGAACGAAAATCCTCCACTAGCCTACCGTGTTGATCCAAGTAAGCGCGTCTTTTAGAAACAGGATTTTCAAAACAATCGGCCATCAATTTTATAATATATGTAGTTCCGTTATAACGTAATCTTCCTTCTCGGAAATAGTGTAGCAAAGTATGACGAAAATGTTCCACTCTGACTTTCCATTTTGAAATCGGCAAGCAAACAATCGTTGACGAGATCGTGCATTTTCTTTTTCTAAAACAAGCGTGAAC
Source organism: Melipona beecheii (assembly GCA_032399605.1). Lineage (NCBI taxonomy): Eukaryota > Metazoa > Arthropoda > Insecta > Hymenoptera > Apidae > Melipona > Melipona beecheii. Next base: position 3,066,532 of record JAUCMO010000463.1, read on the forward strand.
AATCAGATAACAGATTGCACACGGTGAATTCGTGATTTAAAATGAAGTTGGTTATATTTTACGAATAGAATTCTGGAAATTATATACTTTTTGGCCAGTCCAATGATATATTTATATATTAATGATTTGATATAAATTGCAGATATACAGCAATATTGCTCGTAATTATCTGATTTCCCTTTCGATGTTTCGCAAAATGCTCTCTTTTCTTTCCTTTCTCCTTTCTCTCTCTATTTCTTCCTCAGTCGCTTAACGGGACTGCTTTTCGCTCCGTTCGGTACAAATTATATTAGAGTCAAAAAGTTTCAAGTTGGTATGTTGTTTATATCCGGCATCAAGTTCACATTTTCGCGAAAATTTTGTATCCCCGTGTTGAGCTTCGCTTATTGTTAGTTCAACCCGTGTTTTTTTAATATCTTAAGACTCGTACATCCCTTGTGTCAATTTGACACGTTTCTTTTATTTAAAATTTCGTGTACAGGTGCTTTTAACGTGTAACGTATTCGGACATATAAACATTTGAACTGTTACAATTTCCTAAAACAAAATCGCACAACAATAAACATACTTTCAAGACGCGCCATTCATTTTATTCCAATTGTAAGGTGTTTTTATATCGCGCAGCGTGGTGGAAAAATAGTCTTTCTTTTTCACGCATGTAGAATTTACTAGGTTCGGGGACGAAGGTTTAAAAAATCGTAATAATATTTCGTCTTTGCCTGATATTCGAAGTTCAATCAGTTTTAGGGGAATCTTCAAATCCACTGTTGATTCAGTCGTGAGAAAAAAATTTTTCACCGCGACAACTTATTCCAGATATTGTTTAATGCTTTTAGCTCTCAAATTATACCGAACAGTGCTACCGAACTATAACTCTATTCTAGACTTCAAACAAATGGAGTTCGCGGAATTTTGCTGTAATCAGGAAACGAGTGGCTCGAGAACGCACGAACGCCACATAGGAAATATGTATTCCACCCCTCACCACTCGAATACGAAAACGCGCAAACGAAGCCTTCCGCCTGCACGAATAACGTCCTGGGCAGTCCGGTCACGTTCGTGAAACGTGAGTTATCGTCCTCGAAAAATAATAACGCGCTCTTCAGGGCCACAGCCCGTATCGTTTGCCTTCTCCGAGCGTCTGCGATCCTTCGGCGAACGCGACGCCTCGTGCAAATAACGTTTGCCCTTAAGGCCTCTGTACACGTTGGAACACGGTCCAACGCACGCATCGACACTTGGCTTTGCATGAAACCTGGATTGGTTTCGATTTATCTCCTCGTTGGCGATTTTTTCAACGCGTTAAATTTTAAAGGGAAATAACAATTTCAAACGACGGATCGTATCTACCGATTTATTTTACTTTTATTTGAAAGATAAACTAAAATCACTTGCCGACGATCTTTCGTTTGAAGTAAGATTAATTATACCGAAGGAATCAGGGACTGACCGTTTGAGAAATTATTCGCAGAACTAAACGCAAAATATAAAAATGAAATGTAATTTTGTTTAGTAACCAAATAATCGAGTAACTCAGAGAAGAAAACTTTTGAATTTTTACATTTCGATTTTACACTTTTTGTTCAGCAGACAAAATGGATTCGTAATATTTCTCAAAAGTATTCAGTATAAAACCCAAAACGGAAAATCGTAGCATGCTGATAAGAATATTTTCGCATTTCGCTTAAACTTGAAATATTCATTGCTGAATGAAAGTTTAATTTTAATTTTCTAATTGTACCTTACAGGAAAGCAGACTAACAAAATAAAAAAAGCTGTTTCTTTTTAATACTCCCCACAATTCAATTGCTTTCTCTGGAGCCCTTATTTTATTACTTTGTTAGAATCAATAATAACGATAATAATAATATTTATATAATTATCATATAGTATATGATATTATGTATGATATTTACTGCTGTTTTAAAACTTGATTATCAAAACGTCTAGGAAAACAGGAAAAAAGCAATTTCCCTGTCGGCTCTAATTAAAATTCGTATCCTATCGTTCGACGCTAATTAAAATTCCGATTAAAGCGGCAATCATGCGAACCGTGCGCGAATGCAAGCGCGAGAGATCGCCAGTCGAGTTATTCGCGTTGTTCCGTCAAGATTCCTGAGCAGATAAACATCTCTTTCCTTTCTAGGCTCGTTAATATGCGAACCTTTGAAAAAAAAAAAAGACGAATCATGGCATTATACTTTGAACTGGGCAGCCATTGTTTCCGCTACTTTTTTCTCTTTTGTACTAATAAGGACGAGCACAGAGCGGCGCGAGAACGATAATTATAATAGACTGCGGACTTTTATGAAACATTATATTCTTGAGAGAATACGCAGAATTTGGAAAATGGGTCCTGAATAGAAAATTGTTTTATCAGTTGTATATAAATAGCGCTATGCTTCTATGCATCTATATATATATCTATACTTTTATACTTCAAAGCAAATATTTCTTGTATTATAATTTATATTATAATTGCGATAATTTCGTTCGTCTCTGTCTGACCTACAAATCTAAGTATGTTGCAATATATAACATCTTATAGTGACGAAAAGGTTTCTTTTCTTGCAAATCTCTAAAAAGTTCGTCAGTCCTTTACACGCTGTTGAAATTTCAAATTTTATTCGTCACACACACACACACACACTGTACAGTGTATAATATTATATATTTGTAAAGATTCGTAAATAAATACGTAAGTAAGCAGAAAGAAGTAAGCACGCAAGTAAACGTGACGCAAGCGTGACGAGCCTCGTCTGCTCTTGGCTGGCTGGGGCCAACCGGATGTGAAACAGACTCCCAAGGGTTAAGAGGCATTAAGAGAACCGCTAATGATTCATTAATTCGTATGCCAGGGTCACGATGGTTAACCGACTATTGTAATTCACGTTCCTGGGCATCCAAGGCACGTACAACGACATAACGATCAACTGCAGCTTTAATATCATTATCAAACAAACTACCAAATGAAATACATATGTTATAGCACAAAATGCCACGGCTTGATATTAACGACCACATCTCGCAACGCGATTTAGTCGTTAATATCAGTCATGGTATTCGCTGAACGCGAAAGATATTATTACATTATTTATTCACATTTATTCTACTGTTTATTGGTTTATATTATATTATTATATCATTAAATGACGATGACCGGTGATTTTATAGACAGAGCGTCGCATTTGAAACGTCCCACGCAATTATTTCCCAACCTATATTCGTTACAGTAGAGAAAAAATATTTAAGAAGTGAAATTCAGTTCGTCTCGAGGCGGTGCATTTTGTGGCGGTGGTCGCAAATCTTGGTCTAGATGGGCGTGTTTCCGAGATTTGACGGTGACCTTTGTTGTTTCTTGTTTCAATGAAATTGTGTATTTTTATTCAGATGGACAGGCGGTGCCATATCCATGAGAAGGATATATTGTAGTACTTTTAACAGTAGAGACCGAACCGGACGACCTACAAATCGTAAATTCGACCTTGTTCCAACCTGTCTTCTCGGCCAGTCTTCCTGTTCCGAACGAGGTTTTAGGGTCTTGACACATGATGCTCGTCCGTGAGATGAAAAGACAATCTCTTCTTTTCTACGTCTGAATATTTTCAAGTGGCAATTCGCAATTTACAATTTGATACACGCCTGAGTAAACTCTTGAGAACAAGAGGAAACAGCGAGAGAATTTTTCAGTTTTTTCTAATTTTCCATTTTATAAATACATATTGCTTGTGACGAGAACTACAGAATTCATCGGATAAAAATGATTGCAGTCTTCGTTGACACTCATCCGTTCCTTGTGTATCAATCTCTCGACACATTTTTCTTATAAAATGTGTAAGATCGCGATGTAAAATTGAACGTATCTGTCTGTATCTCTGAGATTACATTTAAATTCAATCTATTAACTGTTAATTCAAGAATTCGCAAATTTAATTATTCTTTCCCGTTGTACGTGTTTTAATTTTTACCGGTACGTCAATTTCACATTAAGGGGCAAATTAAGTTGGAAAAATGAGAAATGGATGAAGATTAAAGGTTTGATGTACTACTATAATCGCAAGTAAGATATCCTCTTATCGTCTGACAAACATTACTGTCATCTAATATTTTTGGAATGTCTGATTAAGATGTAATTTTCATTTTGTAAACGACAGTTACCGATATTATTATCGTTGTATTAATATATCAGTATTAATAATATTTTTGTATTATATTAATACCAGTAGTATAAATATTATTTTAATAATAATATCAATATCAATATTATTTAGTAAACTAAAATAACGATATTCTCGATAAAATATTTTGCTCAATTACTCTTCAAGTGATAATTTTACGATTCAATGTTCTTGCCTGTTTTGTCCTCAATTATATATTCTTTGTCCTCTACTTAATCTACTTAATCTTTCAATTCCTACGCTCTACCTCCATATGGCTTCACATGAAATTACGTCGTTTACATTCTGAGCGAAATTTCACTTGTGAAGTTTACGAAGCAAATAACCTTTATTCTTCGTGAAAAACCTTTTAAAGATTTCACTTCTTGAGTGGTTCTCTATGTGGTGTCGCGGAATCAGACATGACTATACTAATTAGTATTTAATTGCATCCTGTGTTTCATATTCTTTCTAATGGCTATAAAACTGCAAAAAATTTTTACGACTTCCAATGATATCAAATCAATTAATCATATCGATTAAATTAAGTAGTACGAAGAGATGCGTAAAATAACAGCCTGTCTACGTGAAATAATTTTTATTCCTTTATCTTTACGATATTATCATTGAAAGTGATTTTAGCGGGGATAACCCAGAAAATCGGGCCTCTTCAGGTGCAACGCTGATGCAACGAAAATTAGCGATTGGTTGATTTGCGTCACGTGATTCGCGAGAGGCCGTGGAGTAGACCTAGAGTAGGAGTGGCGTCGTCTGGTACTGAGCGATCGCGCCTGTAATTTGTTTTCTATCGATTCAAATGTTTGCGTATCAATAAAATTTTCATTTTCTAGTCAGAACAGTTACTAGTCTGGGCCTTTCAGTGAGACGAATCGTACTGAGGTACAAGTCGTGCAACGATAGATTTTATTCTTATTTTCGAAAAATATGTGAATTTACATAAAAAATCCACATCGAGCGGACTCCAACTCCTTTTTACATTTTTCGAAAGCTTTGGGACAATTGTAGAAAAATTAGGCGTGGACGCGAGTGACTCAACTTTCCCGTGAGTAATGCGATAGTAATCCGTACTTGCCCACAGAGGTTTGAGTAACTGTAAAATTTCTGATGGCAGATAACTACAATACCTCGTTTATTTGAACCAAATTCTAGTCAACACCTGATTGAATGAACTTTTACTGACGAACCTACTTATTATATGAACATCGTTCATACGAATCTGTCGGAGGACAAATGATTTGTATAAATGGAGTTTGCACAATAGAAGTTCATACAATGAGAGTTCAGATCGAAACAAGCGAATCAAAAGTTCATTTAACCGAATTTCTCTCGGAGGACAAATATTAATTCGTATAAATGGAGTTTCACCTTGCATATAACTATATAGACTACGGAGAATGTAAAAAAAAGAATTGATTTATATTCTAATCTTTTACGAAAAGCATTGTACCTCAGACTTCACTGTTTATCAGTTTGATTCAATAACCGCGATCATTCACGATGAAATGATAAAGTTGATTGAAACGGCAGCAGCGATTCTGCGACGAAATTATTTTCCAATTGTTCGTGCATTATGTACAATTCACACTTCGATTTGCATAAATTATAAAACGACAAATAAATACTAAACGTGATAAATTATAATTACAAATCGAAAAGAGACGAGAAGAAAAAAACCAACGGAGTGTTTTTAATTAAAACTAGATGCTAATAATCACTTTGCTCGAATTTAGTCCCACTGTTAGCGACTTCCTTCCTATCGTCTCTTTCTCCGTCCGACAAACAGCCACCATAGTTTCTTTTGCTCAAGTGAAAGAGAAAACGAAGCGCGACGAGCTACTCCGGCGTGGCGAGTTCGCTGCAGAGGACCGCGCGTGTACATACAGACCGTGTTCGTCATCGTCTCCATCGTTTCGAGGAAAGGACAAAAGAGAAAATTCTTCTTATCTCTGTCTCTTTTTCTTTTTTTTATCTGCGACTCACGTACGCTCGTTTCTGCATCGTTGCTACATCGTTTCGACTCGGTTTGTCCACGGTTTAAAGAAAAAAAAGCAAACATCGTTAACTACCATTGGGATAAAAAATCTGGAGCATCGGGAGCAAACCTGTTTCGTTGCTTGAGCAAAATGTGTAGCGAAGATGAGAGGAACGGAACGTAAAAGAAATTCGAGAGAAAAACGAGAGAAAAGAAAGAGCGATTTCCTGCTCGACACGATCCCTTTTCTGATTGGCTGTATCATAGCGATGGGATTAAGCACGCGGTATGCACACGAGACTCGGTGAAAAAGTTCGCGAAATTATCAACTTTCCCGCTCTAGAAATGTCCGATTGTATTCCATTGTTTTCCATTGATTCAATATTTTATGGTGCCTTTCGATTAGTAGTAATATGAGTAGTAATTTATAATGTTTTATGACGTTTTTCAAGCCATAATGATATAGCGAGTAGATTAAAATGGGACTACAACTTGATAATTTTGACGACTGTACAATATAAAAAACTGCACGACTTGTACCCCAGTACGATTCGTCTCACCGAAAGGTCCAGAAGCAACTGTTCCGACTTTTTTGCCGTAAAATTTTATTAATACGCAAACATTTGAATCGACGCAAATTACAGGCGCGATCGCTCAGTACCAGACGACGCCACTCCTACTCGAGGTCTAGTCCACGCCCCCTCACGAATCACGTGACCCACATCAACCAATCGCTAATTTTCGTTGCATCTGGGTTACCCCCGCTAAAATCACTTTCACTGATAAAATTATTCTATGAGTTGGCAAGTTTTTACAAAAGTACAGATCACAAAATTGTGCAAGCTTGTACTGCGTTTAATTCACTTTCTGTTATTTGGAGGATTGGTTTCTGCACAAGTTGGTCCAATTGAACATCATCTTTGACGCACACAATAATCAAATCCTTTGAAATGAAATTTTTTCGTACCAGATTTGACCAGGTTCTCCCGTAAATACATATTGAACTTGATCGCTGTTCTGAAACCGTGCTCGACACGACAATAGATAAACGTGTTTCATTGAAATCGATATAATTTCTCCGGCTTTGACAGGCGTGGAAGGCGTTGTAAAACCGGTTTAATTTCGCGCCGATTAAGTCCAAGATGCGGAACAGAATAGAATCGATGATGAAATGATTTTCTTTCGAAGGACAATAACCAGACTGCGGGTCAAAATTTACATAATTTTACGATTTTACGAAAATAGAAAAAAAAAATAGATCATAGATGAAAAATTATTTTACTTATTAAATATCACGAAGAATAGTTTTCCATATCGCGAGCAATTTTTCATAAAAGAATAAAAATCCAATTGCATGTGTTATATATTATGTGCATGATACACATACATTGTATCTGCATTGATCTTGCAAATTGTCATTAATTAAAATTATGTAAAGAAGAAGAAAAATAATCGCTGAATTTGGAAAATTAAAGAGAAGGAGAAAGAAAGAAAGGAACATTATAAATAAAAGTAGCAAAGAGGAGATCTGCGAAGACATCGGGAACAATTCTTGTGAGAATTTCGTTCCTGACACTCTCCCTCGCGTGCTCTTTCTCATTCTTAGTGGAAATACAAGGTTATCATTCTAAGTAATTACGTAAAAATTAGTCAAAAAGAGAATATAAAATTTTTCATTAAATCCGACCGGAATTTCGAGGAAACCGAGTTTGAGAATCAAGTACAGTAATATGGTCGGTTATAGAGCAAAGCAATATTGTCTTACACGGTTATACGAAGTAGATATTTTGACCTCAATTTTGTCAATCAAATTTATTTCGTGAAAAACGAGAAGAAGAACGCGATGCAACAAGATTTTCGAGTTCTAGCAAAATTGAAGTTAAAATATCCTTTAAATTCATCGATTTTCAATCACTTTAACATTTTTTTTTTTTTTTTTTTTTATGTAGATTGATAAGAAAATCTAACGTATGCAACAAAGAAATAAAAAGTTCTCATTCGGAAAAATATGCGACGCAATTGTAAAATGTACGTGCATTGTGTCATTTGTACGAAAAACTCGACTGCGAATCTGGAGTCGCTCATTTCTTTCTCGACGTTAATCACCAAATTGTGAATCACTTTGCACGCATGCAACCCGAAATACAGTTCCATTTTATCTGGAATTGCTCGTCACGTTTAAATACCGCGCGATTTCACCTTCGTATCATCGAGGAATTCAAAGAAATCCGACCATCGGCATGCAATTATCGACAGTTGTACGTGCGTACGTAGGTATGCACGATGCCTCACGCGTGTGATTGTTAAACAAAGAATGAAATTTGCAGCTGTCATAATGGTTAGTAATTAAAATTACGGAATTGAGGAATAAGTGGAGCAAAAGAACAAAACGGAAACAACGCGCGATAAGACGTGCATGCTAACGCACGTTCGGTCAATCCATTTGCATCGCAAAGCGGAATGTTCCGCGAGTAATTTCTATTCCGCATTGCCAAATATATGAAAAATGAAACAGGAATAGTAATAAATATAATAATAATAATGATGATGAATAACAATCCGCAGGTAGCAACTTAAAACTACAAATTTTATACTGATTTTCACGTTTGATATCGTTAACTAGGCTTTGGGAATTATTTAAATAATCGCAATTATTTGTCTTGAAATAATTGAACGTTAGATCATCTTTCTCAAAAATTAATAATTTGAGTTAATAAATTTGGTTGTTATAATGGATAATCTTTCGTTTCGTTTCTAGTGACAAATGGTTCAACAAATTGCGCAGTTACTTTTCGGATGTTGCTCGTTTGAAAAAAATTTGTTTAAGATTGTTGTTTAAAAAAAACAGTTCACGAAAATGGGACGTCGTTCATAATTCGAGAATTATCTCTCCCGTGTTTTCGCGCGAGAAGCGAAAAACAGAAATTACATCGCGATCCCTCGCGGTTCGGTTCGACGCTGATCAGATGCTGAAACTGCTCGAGTGTCGCAAGAATATATCGCGACCACGAGCATCTCGTGCATACGCGAAATCCAAGTGTGTATGCACGCGTGTGTATATTTTCTACAGGCAGGATTCCTACGGTGGTTGAGGATTAACCGGGGACCAGCGGAAAAGAGTCCACAGAGAGAAAGAGAAACCAAGTGTCGAGAGAAAGGTGAAGAACGAGAAGAGGTTAAGGGGACCGGACGAGAAGAGGTCGATGAACCGAACAGCAGCCCTGGGCCCCAACGCGTCTCTCTCTCTCTCTCTCCTTTTTTTCCCTTTTCTCTTTTCACCCGATTTCGCCCCCTTTCTCCTTTATTCGTTTCTGTATCTCTCTCGCGTGATATAAATGCGCGCGTCGCACTTTGATTCACGATCGGCGAAAGACGCGAGGAGGTAAGGCACTGAAAAGCATATATACGTGTCGGCGAGGGAATAAATAAAACAGACCTTTCGCGTAGATCGTTCTTCGTGATCTGCACTGGAAAAATACAATTCTATAGAAACGATTCTAATTTAAAAAATACATATAGTATAGAAACGACTCTGATATAATGGATCCCTTCAGCACTGACTGATTTATTTTATTATCGTGCAGACAACGTTTGAAACGCTTTATTTGGTAAAGAATTCAAAGAGAATTAATAGTTGGAATAGTCGATTTAATAGTATACATGGTATATTTAACATTTAACGTTACAGTATAGAATAGTTAATAACAAACAAAATAGCGATCGAACAAGTGAAAAATGTGGTGCCTTAATTTTCGAGTTACGGATCATCGAAGGAAATGTTCAATTATATTCAATCATTTATTTACAAGTCTTATTAGTGTTATTTATTATACTAGTTCGGGACCAGTCTAGGAAGTAGTTTTTCAGATCGTTCCATGTGAAACGAGTTCTGCAAGTTGTAAAGCAAGTTCTTGATCGAGCCACGTCGAATTACCATTGAAAGCTCTTTAAAGATTTTAATTAAAGATGAAAAAGAATATTTCTTTATAATGATAATATGCACTGTGCTTCACAGATGTGACAATTTATACTTTAAAATGGCATGCGAAAACACTGTACTAAATTATATCGTGTAACAATTTATTTAAAATGTTTCTATTATGCTCGTTCCTTTCTTAATATTAACACTTTCACGCATATACCTGCGTGACTTTGATTGCTCAAAAATATTAATATACATAAACGTTTATAATAAACGTAATATTAATATTAAATATATTGTATTTTTTAAATATTAATATAATTAAACGTAAAAATATTAATATAAACTATAATAAAATCGTATTCTACAGTGATAGTTCCAATAGTCTCTAGATAAATAATATTAATACAGGAAATTAATATCTCAAACATCCCGCCGACAAAGTGTGAGCAACAATAAAAAAGATTTGTACAAAATTTGCAATTATTATTGGTTCGGTTATGCTCTTCGCTGCGCCCTGTTCGTATATTTGAAAATACTTTAAGACGTATTACAAAAATTTAGTTTAGAAGTCGTTCGGCTTCTCGGGACTCCCGACAATCTCGAAATAAATTCTCAATATTTTCAAGTTTTCAAATCGATAACGATCGATCTTTCGAGAGTAAATGAAAGAAAGAGAGCAAGGAGGAACGCGAACGAACGGTCAGCAAAGGGTTTTGCTAAGTACAACGCGATGGCAGGTCGAGGAAAACGGCGCGCAATCCGATTTCTCCCCGATCGCGACCGTAACTTTCAATGTCGTGGGTGAACTGGCTTCCGCTGGCGAGATTCGACGGACATCCGGAATTGTGCGGTTGTTACTCTCTCGCCAAGTTCCAGATTTCCGATTTCTCCGATTTCCGCGCGAGATTCGTAATCGATTAAAGAAAACAAAAAAAAAAAAAAACAAGAGAAAGAAAAAAGAACGAGCAACCGCGTTGCACACGCATGGTGTTTTCGTGGAACTTTTCGAAACAGAAATAAGCGTCACTTAGGGACAAGATCATTTTGCAACATTTAATTAAAAATCCATTTTTATGGATCGTGCTTCTTGGGCAATTGAAACGACCTTGTTAGAATTATTCATCGAGTCTATCTTATCACTTACGAACCACCTGCGATCAGAACCTGAAATCTGGATCTATATAGCTGAAGGATTATCATTCGCTGATGCATTAACCACGATGGAACAGACAGGGTTTCGTAAACAGTTGATAAAAAGTGATTGACATATCCGTTTTTTGCACTTTGAGATAAGTTTCGCGCAAAAAGAAAAAGAAAAAAAAATGTTCGAAATATAACATTTGCAGTGCGAGAGGGGAGAAACGAGAAATATTTATTTTTTGTAATTCTCTACGTTCTCTGTTTGTGACAACTAGAACCACTAGAAAATTATCGAATTAGCGATGATTACAGTGTTCAGAATTTCTTCGCAGGATAAGGTTAAAGATTTGGCATACTTATTACAAATAAGAAATATCTATTCTGTATTGCACTCTCTTACTGCTCGACAATAAGAGTTACATCAGTGTTTTATTAATATTTTATACTAATAAATCAATGCTAATATTCTATATTCTTCTAATAATAGTAATATTCTAGAAGACTGATATTCTATATTAATTATTCTATATTTTATAATTATGTAATTATTAATTGTTCTATATTATTCCACATTATTCTATATTTTATTAATTGTTCTTTTTTGGAATGTCTGACTAGATATAATCTTCATTTTAAATAAACGCCAGTTCTAATGGATTGAAACAATTTGCTATTTTAGGATATTCCTTGTTTCTTCCCCTTACTCTTTATTTACACATTATTATTGTATATATAACACATATATATATATATAATAATATATCATTAGCAGAGATTTTGTAACATTCCTCCTTTCTTTCCCTTCATTTTTCATTCGTACATGTTACGTTATTTATAAAAATAAATCAAGTTCTGCAGTCGCTCAAATCTTCAGACTATTAGATTTGCTATTAGTTTTCTTTTTTTTTAGGAAGCTATATGAGTGAATAATGATCGAGCTGCTCGAGACATGAGAACGAAAATAAACAAATAAATATGTACATAGAAACTGATGAAAAAGATCTCTTTAAAGTTAGGTACTCTCAAGAAAAGTATTCTATATCATAATAAAAAAGAACGTTTCCAATAAAGGTTGTTGGCTTAGTTATCGGAACAACGAGAAATTAATTATAGCGTTCCGTTAAAAAAAAGTTGAAGCTCGTACCCTTTCCACTGGCATGAAACTCATCTCGACAATTTCCCATACTCTGAAACAGTGATTCCCAAACTTTTATGGACCAGGAAATAATCTTTCGAAGATGATAATTTTTAATAGTAACGACAGGCTCGCTTTATTAATTCAAACTGTTAAATAGAAAAGTATTGCTTTGTTATTATGAACTTACGTCGTGCACGTCGACGTAACTCGGTCGTTTACGATGATTCGACATACATTTGCGTATTCCGCGTAAGGGAAACACTCGTATTTTGAAATTTCTCGCGACTCATCAAAAGTCAATTTGCGCTCCAGTTTGGAAACCTGGTCTGCCTTAAAGTATTAGCCACTTCGAAACAATTAACGCATTCTGATGCATCCGTAATAGTTTCGGAGGAAACAGCTTGTAGCGTTTTACGTTTCCCCGAATACGTAATATTAGTAACGTAGTTTGTAGTATAAGTTTTAATTTAAAACCACACACGTGGATATTATTAGTTGAGAACCTCTGAGAAGGACCGTGCTCCATAAATTGAAATATAAGAAAAAAGTATAATCGCAATTTACCTGGAATAATTCACAGTTATTGTATTGACTCTCTGTAGTAAATAAATTCGTGAAAATAAGTCGTTCGTAAATCGCGGTTTGTAACCGCGGCTAAGTGAAACCGCGGATATTAAATCCGTGGAGATCTTACTACACGGAATGATTCACGCAACTGTAGCAAGCCACGTCTTTTTTCCTTCAGTCGAAGTTAGAAACAAATTCTGGAAGAAGAAAACGAAAGGTTCCAAATAGGCTGTATATCGACGATCACGCTCTTTCGAAAATACAACCTGCATTTGCACGTGTCTTTTTTGAAATAGAAATGCACCTTCTTTCGCATGTCTTGTGCGTAAAAACACGACTATCAAGGTAGGCTTGAAAATATTTTAATTTCAATTTTACAGAATTTATTTCGTGAAAAACGAAATCTAGGACGTAACCACACGACTCTTTAAATTTATCTTCTTTTGCCTTTCAGACGTTAAGTTCTACAATTAAAATTAAAGCTAAAATATTTTGTACATTTACAATACACGTTATCTTAATACCCCGGGGTACGAGGATTTGATGTACGCAAAAAAATCAAAATTTCAGTTTGAAAAAATAATGCAAACGTACACGCAGAAAATATGCATTTATCTCTTTTTCCCGCAACATCTTTCCCTAATTTCAATCGATGAAGAGATATTGCAGTTAGCACGAATCATCCTTGTGTTACCGACTATTTCCCACTCCAAAATGCACTCCGTGTTGGAGAAAAATCACATTGAAGGAAAATGAAACGATGTTCGATCGGTGAACGATGGAATCGCGTCTACGCAGCGTATGCCTGACACACTGATCCAATTTTCAGGTATGCCGTCAGATGGTCCGTTTGCGCAATTAGTTAGGTTAGGCGATTTCGCGGTTCTGCGTTCCTTCCCTGTCGTGCGAGATTAAGCCGGCCCAACTGCTCGTCAATGTTTCGAGGCTCGCTCGAAAACTCAGTTCAACGCGTTATGAAAATAAAAATGTCTAGCCAAATGATCGCTCCCTTCCGCAATTAAACGTTTTGGTTGAACTTTTTAGCATACGATCAAAACTATGGACTTTTATTTTTTTTTTTTTTTTAACTTTCGACGTGTTAAAATGAAAAATACAAGTCGTAACTTTAGGAATCCGCTGGTTCGAAAGTTACAAGCGTTTTTAATGCCAATTTGGTACATAAGTGCGACGCCATATTGGTTTCTATGCATAATCTGATTAATCAGCAATAGACAAACTTTTAAACAGAGACAATATTTACGAGAAAGATTTTTAACGATCACTCTGAAGTTGAGGTCCAGAATGTATTTTTAATGTAACTATTTAATGAATATTTCAATTTCATAATTATTTGCATATAACCGAAATACGATCTATAAAATACGATATGTCGGTAACGTAGAGAATAAGATGAAAACGTTAATTTTTACATAGATATCACTCTTGAGAGGATTCGTAAAGTTGAGTTCTTCCTACTCGTCGAAATCTGACAGATTATCAAAAAAAGAAACGTCGATTAATTTTTGGCTTCCAAAAGTGAGGTTCGGTCAGCGTGTTCCCAACGTGTCGAGAATATCGGCCGTGCGAATTGCGCGAAAATTAATTATCGTAACGGAATGGCGTGCAGCGCGCAGACACTGATCGATTTAACGTGCACGCAACAACACCCGAGTTCGAACTGGCGAAAGAGAAACAACGTGCGCGCGGTTCGCAAGAGCCGAGAGCGTATGGGCTCATAATCGCGTTTCCCTTTTGCCTCTGTTCCCGCGTTCCGATTTCGAGCAGCGGAGTTTTTCTTCTCCGCAGAAAGAGACCGAGTCGTCGTTGTCGTCATCGCGTTCTCTCATGCGTTCGTAAAAAACACGCGTTCATAAAACGGCAACAGGCAACAGGCAATCCTTTTTTTTTTAATCAAACATTTCCCCTTGTCATTAAAGGGTCGTTAAAGAAAAATATCAAAAAGGATGCGCAAATATGTTCGACGAAGCGCGAGTGAGCAAATTTGAATCAGCAAACTACGGACGGGTGGTGTGCGTTCAACTTTACGACTCCTGCGCGCAGCGCAACCGAACCGCTTTGCCATCCTCGTTAGCGGAAACTAATTGCAAACGGAGACAAATTCCCCTAACGAGTTCAACGGGCCGGAGGTCTTCGATTCCCGGATGAGCTTGGTAACCGTGCGCAATGGCGGATCGCAGGAGCTGCTATCCACAGAATTCGGAGGGAAACGGAACGCGCACAGGTGGTTCAGCGCAGCGGTAGGAATGTGCACGTTCCTGCCGAATCCCGACAAATGCTGCTTGTAAATTAAAAACGCGCGCAACTACGGCTAATCGTGACTGCAACAGCGTGCAATTTTATTTGTTATCTATTTTGCGAAACAGAGTCGGAGAACGCAAAGGAAAAATCGGTCGATTTAGTGTTCAAAGGGCATCGGAGTATTCTACAAATTTCTTTCGAGTCAATACACTGCGTATATCGAATGTACATCCATGTATTTATTAGCGTTAGTATAACGGATCGGTGACGCTTCCACCTCACGATGACGCCCGTTGTGTTTTTATTGTTTTCAAAGTTCGAAGCGTCCACGCGCGCTCGATTTAACAACAAACATACGGGAAACTAACGAGATAACGAGCTTTCGACTAAAACTGTCTCGAGGATACGTCTAGTTCCCGAGGCTCGTCGATCAGTTCAAAAGTAAATGTTAATCCGTACGCGTGTACGTATACAGGAAAGAAAATGAAATGCATACTCACAGGATAATCCACGAAGAGAGAGAGAGAGAGAGAGAGAGAGAGAGGTCTCTGAATCCTGTCTCGTTGTTTGGGAACGAACCGAAGGGAAGAAAAGTTCGAAACGTATCAATCGTGCATGACTTTTGCTCGGCTGCCCGATTCTCCGTCCGATCAGAGCGAGTCTATAATAACCGAGAAGGATGCGAGTCCACGTTGACAGCAGCTTTCTTCCTTTCGTCTCTCCCTCCTCTTCGCCCCTCGTCTGTTCCTTTGACAAGGCGACGTTGGTCAACTGGCAACAGGGACAGAGCGAAGAACAGAGTGGAAACGTTCGTTCGCGATAGCAGTAGTCCGAAGGATACGCGAGATCGGCGGAGAACGCGCGACGAGAGAACGTTCACGAATCGAACACCGACGACAGACTGAGGTTCCTCGCGAGTCGCGGCCCGTTCGGGGGGACGTTCGGCGCAGCTCCCACAAATCGAGTTGCTCGACCGCGCGCGTACCCTTGCGAGCAACGCCAGAATTCCCAACGAACGCGACCGAGGAGGCGCGCGAAGCGCGAACCGCCACTGTCGATCATCAGCGTGCCCGAATTTCGATTCACACGCGCGATCGCTCGTCGTTCGGGCCACTACCCGCGCGACTTTCCTTTCACTCACCCTCTGCAAATTAACCCTCGACGAGTTTTCTTCGCACAATTTATTTACGAAGCATCGCTTCAAATAATTAAAAAAAAAACTGCACGACTTGTACCCCAGTACAAAGGCCCAGAAGCAACTGTTCCTCTAGGAAACGAAGACGACTTTTTTGCCATAAAATTTTACTCCCCACGCCCCCTTGTGAATCACGTGACCCAAATCAACCAATCGCTAATTTTCGTTGCATTAGCGTTGCACCTGAAGTGGCCCCGCTAAAATCACTTTCGGTGATAAAAAAAGAAAAATGATACAGCAGATTGGAAATAATCTTGGATCGTATCTTTCCAACGTGTGATATCGTTTAAATTCGAAGCAATCGTGAACGTGCACCGCGGGTTTGCTAGAACAAGTGCAATGTACAAGAGTTAACGACGTGAATAATTTCCATCTCTGAGAAAATAATATCCTTCATTATTTTTTTAAACTTTCGTAAGATGATAATGTCTAGTTTGTGTGAATTATCGAGTGTCAACTGCAATTCTTTTGTTCTTCTTACATTGTTATTACAGTCTTTTCACTCTAGGTTTTCACACTTTCTCTCATGATTTGGGCTTATTCACAGTAATATATTTCAATAATGACGAACTGAACTTGAATCTTATTTGGTTAGAGATTGTCTGAGATACAATCAATCTTTCGATTTTTCTTCTATCTTTTCATTTTTTTTTTTTTTTTTTTTTTTTTCATTCAAATGTATATTCAACATATATTTTTAGTGATACGTCAACATTGTCAAGTGTGTCACAAATATAATGTCATAAATAATCTTACAGCAGATTGTTTGGATAAACTTTATTTTTTGTACGTTATTTCTAAAATAATAGTAATATTAATAATTAAAAATAATAGTAATAGTAATATTAATAATAGTAATAATTCATTATTTTAAATTGTTACTTCTCATTTTAAGCCCAAGTAAGTCACTCGCTCATTCTTCTGCGTATATGAAGATTTCGCGGTTCTTTTTTTTGCCTTTTCTCTGTTTCTCTCCGTATTCTCTCGGTATTCTTTCACATTTTTACATATCGAAGATTAAACGTACCTTGAGTTTCCTCGCACCGTGCGAATACGTCATTAATAACACGTTACGCAGAAAAGCGATCCTGTCTTTTCACCGAAGAAAGTCCTAACGTTCTGAGCTGTTTACCATTGCACGTTCAACGCAGTTAACTTTGCATACCGAAAACAACGACGCTGCTCTTGCGCCGGAGGAGCGTCCACGTCGAAAAAGCTCGAACATAACGGATAACGACTGGAACGTACCGAATGCGTCGAGTTCGTTGCCCTTACGCCTCGATCCGCCTCGCTACGTCGAATGGTTGCAACTAATTAGCCATACTTAATACTACTTTCGTTTACAATTAATTTCATCTTCAACGAAAAGTGTGCGATGTCTTGTTTCACGTGATTATTATATATATATATATATATCTATAAAATTTACGGTGCGTTTGTAAGATACGGTTCGCAGTTTACACGAAACTAATGTTCCCCGCGATGCAACGTGGCAGTCAGTCAGATTAGATTACCGTACTCGGGTAATATTGATGTTATTTCAAGCTTCTATTTGACAACTATAAACATACATGCTATTGCTATTTCAATTATAAATGTCGATTTAAGTCTTCTTATCGTCAGGTTTATAAAATTCTATCGCTGTCGTTATTCGTCAAAGAGAAATTGGAGGGAGAGAAGCTAATCTGCTAGGATACTTCATTTCCTTTTTTTTTTAGGATAACTTTGCGTTTCCTCCGGAAAGTTTAGCTTTACAATAAATAAATTATTACAACTTAGTTTGCGAACAGTACGATCGCTGCTAATGACAAAATCATAGACGCGAAAACAACGTTCGACGTTGCTGAATTGCAACCGTCTTCGTCGCACAGATTGCAGTCTTTGCTATTTTTGCAATACTGTGGATCGTAGGTGCAGCCGTATGCCGTTTCTGTCTTGTTATCTGTGAAACGGAAAATACACGTGAATTTTCCGCGCGACAGAAATTTTGTACGAATGAAAAAAGTAGACAAACGGTAGATGTCTTACCGACTTCCACAGTCTCTTGAAAACAGCGTACTCTGGGTGCTTCTTCTCTCAAAAATCGATCGATTATACTTCTACGTTGTCTCCCTGAATCTAGAAAGAAAAAAACACTAATAAACGGACATAAAAAAATTAACTGTGCTCTGCGAAGATAGTACATAAACATTTATAACTCGCAGTTCAGACGATCCAGTCCATTATTTTCGTTAAGTTGTGAAACTCTTACGGGGTTGAAACTCTTGTAATAAGATCAAGATTTACTTACAGAAACTGACAATTCCTTCCTTATTTTTTAGAAATTTTGAGGCTTTGGTTTCACTTTCGGCGGTTTCTTCTGTGGTTGTCGATGTTCCTTCTGTCGTTGTTGTTGTTCCTTCAGTCGTTGTCGATGTTCCTTCTGTTGTTGTTGTTGTTCCTTCTGTCGTTGTTGTTGTTCCTTCTGTCGTTGTTGTTCCTTCAGTCGTTGTCGATGTTCCTTCTGTCGTTGTTGTTGTAGCCTCTGTCGTTGTCGTTGTTGTTCCTTCTGTCGTTGTTGTTCCTTCAGTCGTTGTCGATGTTCCTTCTGTTGTTGTTGTTGTTCCTTCTGTCGTTGTTGTTCCTTCAGTCGTTGTCGATGTTCCTTCTGTTGTTGTTGTTGTTCCTTCTGTCGTTGTTGTTCCTTCAGTCGTTGTCGATGTTCCTTCTGTTGTTGTTGTTGTTCCTTCTGTCGTTGTTGTTCCTTCAGTCGTTGTCGATGTTCCTTCTGTTGTTGTTGTTGTTCCTTCTGTAGTTGTCGATGTCGTCTCTCCCGAAGTTGTTGTATCTCCAGAGGAGGTCGTACTTTCCGAAGGTGTACTTTCCGAAGGTGTACTTTCAGAAGGTGTACTTTCAGAAGGTGTACTTTCCGATGGTGTACTTTCGGAAGGTGTACTTTCCGATGGTGTACTTTCCGATGGTGTACTTTCCGATGGTGTACTTTCCGATGGTGTACTTTCGGAAGGTGTACTTTCCGATGGTGTACTTTCCGATGGTGTACTTTCGGAAGGTGTACTTTCCGATGGTGTACTTTCCGATGGTGTACTTTCGGAAGGTGTACTTTCCGATGGTGTACTTTCGGAAGGTGTACTTTCCGATGGTGTACTTTCGGAAGGTGTACTTTCCGATGGTGTACTTTCGGAAGGTGTACTTTCCGATGGTGTACTTTCCGATGGTGTACTTTCCGATGGTGTACTTTCGGAAGGTGTACTTTCCGATGGTGTACTTTCCGATGGTGTACTTTCCGATGGTGTACTTTCGGAAGGTGTACTTTCCGATGGTGTACTTTTCGATGGTGTACTTTCCGATGATGTACTTTCGGAAGCTGTACTTTCCGATGATGTAGATTCCGTACTTCCTAAAGTTGACGAGGTTGACGGTTGCTTTGTGGTCGTTGTAGTGGTGGTTTCGTCTGAACAGGTTTGCGGCTGAAGATTTTCAATGTTACAAGTGCCATTCCTGGGGTCACATATGAAGCACTTGAGCGCTTTCCCTGTTGCAAAAGCAGATATACATGTACGTACGTGAAAATGGGTAATTTAAGTGAATATTTGAATGAACTTGGTACTTTACCCGGTTGGAAAGCAACGAGCCCGACGACGAATAAGATCAACAGTGATTTACACGCACTCATGTTTTCTCTTTCTTTTTTTTTTTTTGTTTTTCCTGATACAGCGTCCCGATTCACGTTGATACTATGACCGTTTATTCGCGAATGCTGCGAGACTTGGAGATGTAGACATAATGTTCGTAAGCTTATCGCGGGGAAGCTTTATCCTTATCGGAATCGGATATCTTCAATCAATATCACTACCTTGACGATACGTGATTAGTGTATAAAAAATCACACACTGTTAATTTCATGTTCGATTTTATCTGCGTCTATTCCTTTGTATCTTTTGTGCCTGTGTCTTTTTTTTTACCGGCGGAGAAGGAGAACGTAACGTTTCAACGAATCGAAGAAGCACAATACGCACTGTTGCCGGTGAATCACGAATTAAACTTTATTTTCGCAAGTAATATTAATTTCTCGCAATTGCGGGATCTACGATTTACTAGACTGCACATGTCGACGGGATTATATCGGTTGAAATAATCAGACACGTGATGTGAAGCATTATTTTTAGATATATTTATGCAAATGCATATTTTTACGTGCATATTTTTAAAAAATGGACCTACGCTTCTGTGTGTCAGGTTTTGCATCACATCGCTTCTTGCATTGTACCTTTTTTTTTTCTAGATTATACGCTATGCTATAATCGTTTTACATATTTGCATAGTATTTGCACACTTTTTAACTTTATAACTTTCGTTATTTATGCTTTTTATCGTCCTTTATGTTAATCCTCTTTTAAGTGCAATATTTACAACAAATGAAAAGAGAACGAAAGAACTTTTAGAAGATAAAAAATATCGGGATATTCGAGTGAATAGTGAGATATATTTCGTCGACATTAAGTTTTATTTCTACAGGTTTATTTAATTACACTCGTGTCGCATGTTTCGTTCGGAAGAATAACATCGTTCTGTCCGTTGAACATCGAAGGACATATCTAGTGGAAACGTTCAAAACTAAAAAATTGTAAAAAAGTAATCCACGTAGTTATCATAATTCTTCTTTCACAATTTGATAAGTCATCGAATAAGGCAGATAATTGTCTGGAAACTAATAAATAGGATCGATACGATAAGATAAACGACGATAGTAATTACTTCATTATTCGATTTTGATTCGACTAATACTGTCACATTATATAAGATACACGATCTTAAATTATCGAGAAACGTTTCATGAGAAATTGGCGTAACGTACATGTATGTTGCAGAATCGGGCACTTTTTATCGGAAATAAAACGAACAAACGAGAAATAAATTTGTTTCGAAACAAGAACGAATGAAAATAAATAAAATCCAATGTTTCACTTGAAAAAACGGATTACTTTCGAATAATAATAATTCGAGAGGAAACAACTTGTTTCTATGTAGATGTATGTGCAGACCGAAGGTTTCATAAAATGACGGAAGAAAAATTAAAATAAAACGGGAAACATTCTTTTCAAATAAAATTGTAAACAATAAAAGTAATAATTTATTCTTCAAATTCGTGAAATTTGATTATTCGGTCTTGTTTGAACGAAATTGTTAAAATTTTCAATTAATTATGAAATAACTGGAACTCTCTAATTGTGTTTTCCGTTTCCAGGAAAACTGCTATAAAATACAGCGTATTTGTACTGAGACTTTTATTGCCATAAATTTATTTTCTCGAAAATAGGAAAAATAGTCCAATTAAGCGAGAACGCTTATTCCAAAAAAAAAAAAGAAAAAAGTAAAAGTCTTGACAAGCAGATTTGCTGTAAAAAATCTGGTCGTGACTACGTAAGCTACGTAAGTCCGAAATTGAAACAAATCGTTTAGTGAAGTTTTATTTGTACACAATTTGCATACAAGCAAAAGAGTACTTTTGAAAATAGTACTTTTCTTAAAATCTTGACAAAACAAAGAAATTGTTACTGAAATAAATCAATTACTTGAGAATCATCAGGTATTTATTGTTCTATCTATAGATATCTAGATATCTGTTTTCTAGATATCTTAAGTAATACTAACCAAAGAAACATTCCCAACTTTTATATACTAAAATAAAATGTAATATTTATCCAAAATTTACACGATTCTTCGGAGCTTTTAGTAATCGAATAGAAAATAATTGTCATAACTGTGCCATTGCTGACAAATCTAAAGTGTTAATTTACAAAGTTCAGCGAGCAAACGCAAGCGAAGCGATCTAAATGTCAAGAAATTTATACGTGAATCTCGAATTGCGCGCAACAACTTGAAAAATTGGAAAAAAAAAACGATACCGCGGCAAATGACGACAGCAAGACAAGTACGTTCATCTCTCATAGTTCGTTAGTCATTATCTCTAAATGATGATTTTCGTCATTTATCTAGATACGAAAAATTCTTAGAAAACCAACTTTCCCGATTATCTTATCTTTATCAATCGTGCAATCGTGCAAACCCTTAATCTCACGATATTTCTTTAGCTTCGAAAGAAACTTCATTTCCTTAAAAATAAACTTTGAACGCACGATCCACTGCAAACGCACATAGTTTAATTGGACACAGCGGATACAATAATTCTGCCTGACTAATCGATAATTTTAAACACGATGTATCGCAGAATCAGGGGGATTTACACGTATTGGACAGAAGATAAAATAGCAAAAGCTCAAACAGATAAAGAACGCAATAAAAAAGATACGAAGCAACAATGTCTCCGCTCTGAAATAACTCTCGCTTCGAATCGGTAGTTCGATTATTGTAAAATTCGATTCTAAATTATCGAGTGTAGGTTATCGTGAATTTTTCATAATTTCAACGTTCCTTTTGACGTGTTTCGTGAAAAATGCACAATTTTCATAATTTTAACGGTCTTCTACCAATATAAATAACGGTGTAACGCGAATAGTCGTGACAATTCGGAAAAATTCGCAAAGAACGCAGTTTAAATATTTTAGCGTCCCGACAATAAATATTTAAGTGTCCGAATGTCAATGCAAGTAACAGCTTTATGCTTTCTTGTTGTTTAGATGCGCTGGAACTATCTTTAATACTTATTCCGAAGCAGCCGATGCAATCACTTCGTTGTGATTGCAACAAAGTACCCGTACGTGCAACTTGCCTGATTTATTCTACCAATTGTAAGAAATTTGTGCCTCGAGGGATCAATGAAATCACCAGTCGAGATACTTATAAGCTCTAGCCGAATGATCATCGTCGTCGCTCATAAAGAAATTTGACAATGGTCGTTTTCTAACATGTACCTGCATGCTCACGCGTGGAAACTATCGCGAGCCGGCGCTCTTGGTCTCGCATAGAAATCGCGTCGTAAACGCGCGTGCGTCGTACGCGACGCGAAATAAGGAGGCCAAAGCTGACGCCTTTGCATTCACGTTCCTGCAGAGGAAGAGGTAATTCACTCCTGGCCAAGTTCAGGGCTAACCAGTCGCACCGAGCCGAGTCGTACACAGCGTACTATACTACGCGTACAGGCTATACATAGTTACACATACTTTTCTGCCGAGCAGCAAGAGCCACGCTCCGTGAAATCACGCATCCCTGTCTGTTTGCTCTTCGGAGAAAGACACCGTTGCGTAAAAGTCGAGTTCCGCTTCGAATAATAATCTCGAATAATACCGCGGGCGCTGCATCTCCTTCTTTTTACTTTCTTTCTGCCCTCGTTTCGTTGCTCTTTTTCTTCATACCGGCGACACGCCAACATCGAGCCACGATTTGCTGTAATTTTCACATCACGGCAGATTCGAATTTTCGAGAAGATATTATTTCGAGAGAGTAACAGAATGTCGATAGGAAGTTGTTTCAGTTATCGAGTGTCACGAGGATATTTTATTTACGATTGTGTAGATTTTCGCGCAATTTTGCCAATTTTCCAATTTCCCAATAAACGAATAAAAATGCAGTTAGTCATAGTATCGTAAATACTTCAATTTCTTTCCATTGGAATTGGGCACCTTTTTCATTTGAAATGGAAATAATTTCTGTAAAAAGTAAAGTCAAATATAAATTTAATACATGATATGAATAAATGTAAAAAATGAAAGCAAATCATTATTATTACAGTTTTTATCAATATCTTAGTTGGTAGAATTGGAATTGGATCTGGATCTCTTCTTACACGATATTCTTTTCACAATCACATACTTTATTTACACAGTTTCTCGATATCTTTTACGCGTTTTATTTGTAGTTAAAAACAGTACAAATTAAAAACTAAACTTAGAATAAGATATAAATAATACTTGTGTGTGTGTGTGTGTGTGTATCAATTTTGATGCATAATAGTATACTTGATGGCTTTTCAAATCCTCGATTTATTCTTTCTTTTTGACTTACTTATTTTTTCACCTCCTGCTCGGTTGTACCACTCGTTCTGAGACACCTTGTATAAACTATTTGTCCTCGACAAGTTCGTATAAACGAAGTTCTACCGTATTCAAATACATACTTGCAGTGACTTCCATTAATATTGCACATACTTGAATATTCAGATTCTTATAATTTTGCAAAAGAGTCAGTAAACAAAAGTAAATTCGAACATTTAAACTGTTATAATTTTATTTTAACATGTTTTAACATCACGTAAGTAAAGATTGCACCGAAAATGCAAATATTCGTACATGTGTAAAAATATTCAAAAAATTGTTTTCACGACTGCTCAGTATATACCTCTTTTTCGCCATTTTATTGAATATTAGGCTTAGATGATGGAAATTCAAGAAATCGTAATATTTTCAAAGTTAAACGAACAAATTGATGAAAAAAAAAATCGCACAACAACAAATATTAAAGAGGTTTCAATCTTCAAGTCCATTGTAGATTCAGTGACGAAAAAAATTGTTCGTCGTTTTGTATATATTTTATTGTGACAATTTGTGGCATTTTAAAGAAGAGAAATACCTTCACTCTGCTACAAATTTAAAAACGTCTTAGAATAAAAACGAACGATGCGTTTATAAATATTTCACAAAATTACGAGTTGAAACATTTCGTTCATAGATAGTAAATATGCTCCCGGTACAATTACAAATAACGAATATTATCTTCAATGAATGGTACTCGAATATAAAAGCAGATCTCTGATTAAATGTTCCAAAGTAACATATTGTTTCCTTTTGTCACGCAGATTCTCCGTTCGAAAGTATATTCTCAAGCTCCTACAAAAATTCCACAAGAGCAGACGCTTTTCTGTACGAAATACGCAAGTTCGAGCAGAGTTTTTTTTTTTTTGAAGAAACGAAAAGAACCTGTTTGGTGCAGTCTGGTACTGTGTGTGTGACGTACAGATGACTCAAAATTCGAAGAAAAACGATGATTTTGTACGCGGCATGCGCATAACGCCGGACAACACACTCTGTCTCGAGCGGGAAGGTGTACGTACAACCAGGTTCGAACGGATTCGCATACTAGGCGAACGTTCCCCTCGTCCTTCTTGGTCACCCCTCGACTATATTCCCGGGCTGCGTTCCCGCGCTCAGCCAGCACAGCAACTTCAGTCTCGCTCTCTACCGTCTGCATCCTGGAATGCGGTTGTTCCACTCTACACCGATACTATACACCGGCTCTCCCATTCGCTACCAGCCGAGTCGCGTACGCAACAGTGTTTATGACATAAGAAATATTACAATATCTGGCGAGGAAGAGACTATACTGTTATCTCCCGTGGTTTCTTTTCTTCGTTTCTTCTTCTCTCTCTTTTTTCGTCTGACCGTGAAATTTTTGCGTCTGTCCCCGTGCACGTACGCACACTGCTCAGCGCGGTAATTGCGTCGATCGGCGCAATCGTCACGGAAGAAGGCTGCTCCGTACCGGACGTTTGTTGAATTCGTCCTCGACGTCGCGCAGATCCGGCGGATCCGCGAACCCGCTGTCTTCGTAACGGGCGTATCGTGACCCTGGCGATCTGGGCGGGTGCATCGCGTGTATGCTGGAACAGAGCGACGGATACGGAGTACCGATAATATTAAGGAAAGTGAAGGTCTATGTCACGTTCACCAGATTCCGAGATAACACGGTTTAACGACCAATCTTTTTGATGACGTGTATCGACGTGTATATATGCTCTTGAACATATTTCACTTTCAGTATTCAGTATTTCTCAGCGGATGATGAAAGATGATAAATTTCAATTGCACGCGCATTTTGTAATACTATTTTGCATTTTTCAACGCACTGATTATAGTTTATAGAGTCTCTCGTTCTGAGTAAAGTGTTGCTTAATTTTGAAATAAACATAATACTCGTCTCAAGATTACAATCCAAACGACAGTAATTCAAGTAAATAGATCTATAGACAATCGTGTTTTTTGCTCGAATAAAAATTGATATTTTGACAAAAGTATTCTTGTCTGTTGTAACTCTGGAAAAAGGAAATCTGGAATCATCATATCGACGCACTACGATCAGTTTTAGCCGTTAATCCTGCTAATTAATTTCCTTTGATAATATTAATAAAATTGCGAAATTGTCAAATGTAAATCGTTGCGACGTACCAAAAACAAAAAATTCAAAAGCAGAAAATCAAAAGCGAAGAAGGAGTGGAAACGAATTTAAGAAACGTGCAACGTGTCCTGTAAGAAAGTAAAAAATGCTAGATGTAACTCCTACGCGACATGCGGGACGTGTGAAATTTTTACATTTTCTTTTTTCAAATTCTTATAATTTTCTCGTTTCGTAAGATACAGTGGAGCGACACCGACGACAGACAGCGCTGATCGCGAGAAAGCTAAAGCGAAAGCGGTGCGTGGTGGAAAATTGTTTGGAATAACAATCTCGGCGACGCGTTTCCAACTTTTCACTGAAATCTGCAACGAGGACTCTCAGCAAGTAAATAATCGTCGCGTTTTCTGTGACTCGATCGTTTCCTGCCTCGGCTTTTAATCGCGGTAGCTGATACGTGCAAATAAAAAAAAAAAACTTGTTATCTCATCGCGCGCTGATGTACAATATTGTGTCAATTGTTGCGCATGCTTTTTACACGAGTTCCTAGAAGCGCGGAAGGGAACTCGAATCTCGAATCTCGAGGTAACAAAGCTGATAATGTCGCAGCGGGGAATTTTACCTGGTGCATCTGGAAGGACTGGTCGTGTCCAATGGCTCGTCGTATCTGCGCGAGAGCATGGTGAAGTCACGGTGCGCGGCCACGATTTTCTGTAGCCGCGAAATTATCTCGTAATCGGGTGTGCAGATCGGTTCCGACAGTAATTTCACCACGGAAACGCGGAAACTTTGCAGCTAGAACGGGAAACGCACGATTTAATTGAACGTTACAGCTCGTAACGTTATCGTAACTGGAATATCGATACACAGTGGGCAACTGTGGAGTGATGCGTGAACGCGTCTGCAGGATGTTTGGGGAAACAGTTTGGTGCCAAACTTCAGAGTGTAGCATTCGTCGAAACAAACGGAAGGGTCTTAACAAACAACTGCATTATACATATAGTATAACAAAAATCTCCATTGTACGTAATAGATATATTTGATATGTTGCATTGTATACAGGGTGAGTCACGAAAGACTAGAATCTGAAACGATTAACTCGTCAATTAATCGAAAAACGTTTTAGACAAAAGTCGAATGAGGGGCACTAACTGATATAATTGTTATCTCTCAACGTTGACGAAGGCGTATCAAGTTTGTTTTTTAATGAACTCATTCAATGAATTTTGATTGTTCAGAGATTTGTTTTTTTGTTTTTTCTAATTGGTTATTTAAAGTCGTATCAACAATCTCTTTTGCTTTTTAAATTAACAACGTTAATCGTTATTAATATACTGAGAGGAATATCAAATACATGTTACAATGTCTCAGATAAATATATTTATTAATAATAAATATACCTGCTGTTAATAATATAGTTTCCTTGAAGAGAAACGTATTGAATTGTCACAAAGGAGAGACGAGAGGATTAAAATGACAAAATTCCAGCAGTCCAAAGTATCGATAATGTTTTGCCGTTGCAAGTATTCTACTTTTCGCTGTAAACACTTACTTGCGACTCTCTTTTCGTCAGCTCGGAAAGGTTCTGCTTGACCTGCGCCAGCTCGTCCCTCAGCAATTGCAGCGAGTGATCACTGATAGATCTCTCCTGTTCAGCAGTCTCAGTCGTATTTCTGACTTGCTCCTTCAACAGAGTTAACTTTCGGTTGCATCGAGTCCTCAGCATCTCGCTTTCCACCAATCGTTTCTGAACCTCTTCTATCTTCCGGCTGCGTTCCAAGGCAGCTATCTGATTTGAAAGAGCAAATCTCACCGCTTTGCGCCCGTGGGTGTAAGTTTGAAGGCCCGTTTGTGATATCGACATAACCGTGCACGAGCCGAGAGATATAGAACTCGAAGCACGTATTGATCGTTATTTCTAATTATCCGTTAGTATACAAGCTCGACGAGCAAATGCACTCGACTAGATTACACCATCTCCGTTTGAAAAAAATCAACTCCACCAACGAGCAGTTTGCACGAGCCTCGTGCTTGATTTTTCAAACAACTCGTCCAACGTTCCAACTACGTATTGGAAAGTGAAAATTAAACAAAAAATTTTGTACCGTGACCTGAAAAATTGATTTTACGGAAGGAGTTCTACTTGTGTTTCGCGACTGACCCAAATTAAATGGACGCTTCGTTTTCTTTTTTGTATAATTTTGTATAATTTTCTTCCTCCAATGAGCAATGGCTATCACAGCTAAATATCTCCCGTTGAGAATGAAAAATGTGTCGACACGTCGAACGCTTGATTTCTTTCGACATTCGTCACGATCGAAATTACACATACTGGCGATAATGAAACGCTATCGATACGCGTTTCGTTCTGCTCGACTTCGCGCAGGGCTCGTCGATGGTGTAAATAAACCTCAATGCGGAAAGCGGAAACAAGTGGAAAGAGAGGGAAAAGAAAAGAGAAAGAAACGATGAAACAGGTATGATACGTCACGATCTCGTGCTTACTTTGTAATCCGCGGCTTCCGTCAATTGCGCGCTTAACTCGCGGTTCCTTGACCTCTCCTCCAAAAGTTGAGCCTGCAGGCGATCGATTTGTTTCGACAGTTTCTTCGCTCTTGAAACAATGATGATCGCTCGTGAGAATCGAAGTAGAACAAATTGATATTATCGATGACAAATCCACTAGATAAGCCGTTCACAGGCCAAAGTACGATAATTAACTCCACTCTTTGAATTCCTTTTCTTTTTTTTTTTTTTGTAATTGCAGTACCAAAACACTTGATCGATGTTTGACTTTTACACAACGGTGTAAATAATTATATGGGTTCGTCAAACAGATCTCTCTGTGTGACTTCTTTCAAGAGAAGTGACATATCTTCAACTTGACATACATGTATCATTACATGTACATGTATTATCGTGTATCTCTATATTATTCATCATGTTAATAACGCTTTAAACTGTTACAACTTCTCAATAAAAAAAAGACGTAGACCTATCGTTAAAGCTTTCACAATACTGCATTTCTTCCAAAAAAATGTTCTTACATCAGATTGAACAGAGATACCTTTTGCAAATTTAAACGTCTTTGTGAACACTAAGAAGAAATTTTTTCACAATTAAATTCACCACCAATCTTAAATAAAGATTGAAGTCTTCCCTCTGAAATTTAAAATTTACAATTTGTTGCACGATTCTTACTTTTTGCCGATAATTTTTATCGATAAAAGTTTAAAGCGCCGATGATTTTTCATCCTATCGACCGAAACTTTCTGAAATCGGTGTACATTATTTCACCGATTTCTCTGCTCTCTTTGCTTTGTGGAGTTAATCGATTTGCCAAATGGGCGGCGCAAATGCATACCGAAGATTCGCCTCGTCCCTTTCACTTTGCAGAAGCGATTTCATCTTGACGCTGTCCTCTTGAAGCGACAATTTCCTACGAAGAAGATCCAAGTGAAGATCCCTGCGTTGCAATTGTTCCCTAAGTGTTCTCACGCGGCGTTGCAGCTGATAGACCACCGAGGTCTAAACAGAGAGAGACAGAGAAGAGAAAGAATATAGCTGTAGCTAAACAGACGCGTTTATCTACATCGACTGTGAATCGATTGCGTATTGCAGTAAAAGCGTGTGAGAGTCGCGAGAGCAGGCTTGGGCACACTGAGGAAATAGCAATCTGAAAATGAACGAATTGTTTCAATTAATCAGGGACAATCACGTCTCGAACGTGACGTCAGTGACGAAAGCTTGTTTGTCGTTTAAGTTGTAAATAATAATAAACAAGTTCACAAATCTTCGAGATTTCTTTGCAGTAAAGATTTTATAAAAATCTAGTCGTAGAGCCATAAGAGGAGACACGAGAGAGGCTCTATCGTATTCGATAATAATGCCCAAGCCACGTTCAGTGAGAAACGGATTCGCTGTTGCAGAAAAATGCCGCCCGCCGGAATGGCTTACTTCTTTCATAGAAGGAAGCTCGTGGAAGGATCGCTCGCGTCGTATCCTCGGCAAGATGGTGTGGTTGCCGCACGAGTACTGCGCGACCGCGGAAACCGCAACATTTGCGACGCAAACAAACACAGAACAAACGAGACAACACATTAGCAATCTGATCGAAGGGGGTAGGAGCAAGAGGAGCGGTTCGATATCTCGTGTTCTCCTCATTTTTTTACCTTGTCCACCAGTTTGTCGGTTTCTAATCTGGCGAGTTGTTCGGCGCGTGCCAAAAGCGACTCCGTTTGAAGATCCAGGCCCATCTCCTCCGAGATCTCGTCCATCTGCATCGCTTTCCCTAACCGGTCCAAAAACGTTACCAGCTAGGACAGTTGGAAACGCTCGATACGATTAGTCGGAAGTGTCACGTTTCTCTGTGCACGATCACGCTGTTACAGTTTCGTTGAAACAAAAAAATTGTACGATGACAAACGTAGGTTCGTTTCACAGCTTGAAGCCTCCCACTGTCAAGCTGCGTTGTTCGTTTTATTCGAAAATGTCTTTGCATTTTGTGTCAAGCAGAACTGTCCTGTCCATGTCGAAAATGCTATAAATTGCCACGTAGAACATTGAAAACTCGTTTCTTTACGATCGAATGGATTGAAACTTTTTCTTTACAACGACGCTTCGACATTTGATGCGCGATTTTTTTTATTGAATTTGAAAACGAAATCGCGTGTAACATTTTCGTTTTCGTTTCGTGACGTTCAAGATTCTATAAAGTGGCAAACAGAAATCATACCATACAAGGGTTTCAGGGGGTCTTTGTAAAGAGGAGGCTTCAATCTTCAAACTCATCGTAGATTTAGTCCCAATCCCGAAATGTTTTTACACACACGTGACAATTTGCAGCATTTTCCGAAAAGAAAAGTCTTCACTTTACCATCTGAATGAAAAATGAACGTAGAGGCTTCGAGCTTTGAGACAAGCCCAAATCATTTATCATTGTACGATTTATTTTTGCGAAATTATAACAGTTTCGATATTCAGTGACACTTAAAAAATGGTCAATGATATCGCGCATTTTTGCAGTGCACGTGTGAATCGTAGTTACCGTTTGCTTCTCTCTGCGCAAAGATTCCTTCGAAAGCTCGCAATCCGTCAACTCGGCTTCCAATTTGCGAACCTTACTTTCCAACTCGGACCGTTCGTCCTCCAGATTTCGCATCTTCGCCACCGTTGTGTCGATCAATTCGCTCTGTCTGGTCGTCGATTCTGTCGCCGTGTTTACTTTCTCTCGGAGCTTTTGAATCATCTAGAGACGAGAAAAGACATTCGTATGATTATTTTCTTTTTTTTCACTTTCACTCAATATAACACGTTATTGAACAATATATATATATATAGATATACACATGCTATATCAATACCATTCATATACTAATTTACTGTTCTTAAGAACTTAATACAGTCATTTTTCGTTGAAAGAAACTCGTGTCGTACAAATATATTTTTCAAATGTTCAGTTCAGTTATGACATCGTAACAAACAATAATTTTTTATAATAATCATATTGCGACGATTAAGCTGTTCTCTTGGCTGAAAAAAAATTTTAACAACAAAAAGATATTTTGTTATCAGTACCGAGTAAAATTACCTGCTTTTCTAGGTTGCACTAATAATTCAATTAAAAAAAAAAAAGCAAATTCAGAGTCAGTTAGTGTCATTATTGACAAGCGACAAAGCAAAAGAAGTTAAAGCACTAGAAGTTAAATATGCGAAACGTGTTTTTATATTTTTTTTACAACGGACGACGACGTGACACTGCGCGTATTAAATCTTTAAATAATATAGAAGCCAACAGAAAGTAGTAAGAAAAATATAAAAGTACAAGAGCCTGATCTTTGTTCTCGGCCAAGATCTCTCTGATGCGATCCTTAACGACGTTCTCGTGAGACTCGATGAATCTGTTCGGCCCGCTGACAAGCATCGCCAACGACTCCAAGAGGTGTCGCAACTCGGTTTGCACGCGCTGACACTTCTCGTCCCGTTGCGTCAGATCCTCTGCAGGGAAAAAGAAGAAGAGGAAGACGAGAAAGAAGAAAAGGGAGAATAAAAGAGGAAGTGAAGACAAGTGAAGAAATAATATTCGCCGAACGGATCACCTCGCAGCTGTCCAATCAACGCTTCTTGATTCGATATGTTCCCAGTGGCGCTGCTGATGCTCCTGTTCGCGTTTAACAGCTTGTCCCTCAGCTCGTTTACCTCTCTCTCCGCCACTCTGTGCCGCATCTCGACGCATTCTTTGTCCTGACGAAACGAAATAAATCAATTGATCGAAATCTCGAACGAGTTCGTATCGGTCAAAACAAGCTTCGAGTTTGCGCAGCTTGGAATCGAGCTTTCTTTTCGATTAGATCTTGAATCTCAAGCTGTGAAAGAAGTAACACTTCTTCGAGCCCGGAGACTCGAGTTGTTCGAATTATAATACGATTATGATTATAAAATTTTAAAAAAGTTTCGAGAGCTAATGTAAGTCTTGAAACTTCAGCGTGCCTTGAACTTCGTTGAGGTTGCAAGATTCGAGTTTTATGTTGTGTTTAGCAGATCCCGAAGAAATCGTCGAAATCGGAGAGTAACTTTATAAGGAATGATATAATTTCTTTCTAATAATTATTAGAAAGAATAACATTCGTTAATAAAATAAATGAAGAGTTATTTATATCGTCGTAAATAAGCAGAGTACCTGTCTGAGACGATCCAAATCGACCAACTGCGAGGACACCTGCCGCTGAAGTTGCTCCTTCTCGGCTACAACACGGTCCAAGGCATCTCGACAGCTTCTGAAGTCGACCTCGACGGTCGTCAGTTGCGCCTCGACGCTCGTATTCTTCGTGCGAACGCGACTCGCCTCTTGCACCAGCTCCTCGACTTTGTGGATCACGATCTCAGGGCTAGGATGAACGGTTTCGCGGTACTCGACGCTCAGAGCGTTCGCCAGTTTCCGCGCGAACTCCTTTATTGAACGAGCACGTGGAGAATTTAAATGACAGAGATCGGCCAGAAGGCGAAAAGTTTGGGGTGGAGTTGGAAGTCGAGGGCTAAAACCTGAAAACTCGAACGGGCCCGCTCTCGCGATTCAACCTCCTCCGACACGGTCTGCTCCAGTTGGCGCATCTTCTTCTCGTATTCCCGATTTTTCTCCTGGTGATATTTCAAGTCTCGTTGCAGGCCCTGCAGCACGCTCTCGTTTCTTCCTTGAGTCGCGTACAGATTCCTCTCGCGTTCTTCCAGTTCCTAAACCATCGATGCGATCAAGCTTCGTCCAGAATTCATTTTACACAAAATGTGTATCTACTCGTGTGATCGGAATCGAACGACGAGTCAAACGCGCAGAACACGCGTAGCCGTTTAAAATTTGAACGAAACTTGAATTGAAGTAGAAATAAATAATACGGAATGATAAAATGTAATGTAATATAATAGTAATAACGCAACACATTGTTATTTAATGCTCGTTGAACAACTAATAAGTATCGATAATTAATTAGGATTATTAGTTCGAAACTATGTCAGAATTTGTATTCTACATTGCTCAATTTCGACATTTTTCATTCATTCGACAATTTCATCATTCATTTCTTTTGATTTAATAGTACTTAGAGTTAAGATACAAAATAATTGAAATAAGTACATTGCTATAATCATCGATTCCGCTTGAGGGTCAACTGATCAGTTCAAATATGGGAGACGTTATTACCGTATCGTGAGCAAAAGAAAGCAAAGTAACCTGTATGCGTTCTTTCAAGCTTAAAACAATGGCATTCTGTCTGGCTGCTTGTTCACGAAGTTGTTCCGTCTCTATCTGCAACTCCACTATTCGTTGATCCCGAGACCTCGCAAGATTCCTTGTCTCTTGAAGCTGGACACCACAATGCCACCAATTATTATTAATCGAAACGATCGCACAGTCAACCGAATCACGCTAGATCTTTATGTGTTTGTATTGTAAACGTGCGAAGGCGTAAAATTTCGTTGAACGCGCGTAACAAAAAAGTGTATAATTCTATATATAGTTCTGAATTATCGAATTTAACATCTACGTTATTAGTATTAAAACTATATATAGTTCTATAAAGTAGATAATATAATACAATTACAGTTGTAATGTAATACATTTACAGTTGTATCTTCTATTTTCCGAATTCATCTTTTTCTATAGATATTTTTCGACATCGCGCAACAGATGCAAGACGAGAAAGCAAGGATCAAATTGTATAAAAAAATTTCGTCGTGACGAAAATACGCATTTGCGTAAAAAATCTGCAGTCCGCGCGTTAGGTTTACCTCGGACACCAGTCTGTCGCGCTTATACTCGAGAGCCGCCAGCTCGCTTCTTAACGCAGTCGTTAGATCGTGGGTCATGGCTCCTTCGTGAACAATCTACAATGAGAAATCCAAATTTCACCCAATTGCATCAAGTATTTCCATTTTGAATAGTACCGCTCTTTTAATTACGCTCCTAATGATATTAATTTACGTGAATATCGGCAGTCTAGTGATCAATCTTCAAGTATTATCAATCAATTCAAGTATTATCGATCATGATTATTGTCAATCAGAGTTGGACAAAACATAATCTAATTGAGGCTTGATCAACGTGAATACAATTAATCATCGATTAATGAATGGAAGATCGTAATTACATTTTTGATAATGCTTCACTCAGTATTTTGTTTTGTCTCGTTTACGATAGAAACGCTTTCGTTGCGACAAATTATTTACCAAATCACAGGACAATTTCAAAGGGCAATTATTGTTACATTTGTTATATTTGTTAGATGTGCAATTTTATATTTTCATGAGGATAATCAGAAAAGTGGAATCTATGAAAAGAAGCTAGTAAAAAATATAATATAAGGAATACCACATGTTGAGTATTTCATATATTTTCCTACATCACTTTCATTATTTGTTTTTAGCAAAAATAAAATAAGTAAAATAAATGGAAATGTACTAATCCATTATTAAAGTTTAGTACTAATCGATCGCGATATTCATAAACTAAATGTCTTCGTTAAAATAAAATGCATTTAAATAAATTAGTTACTGCTGAATTTCCTAACACAAGTTCTTTTATTTAATTTTTATTTAAATATATGAAATACTGATGTCCTAAAACAGAAGATTCTTTGATTTTTTATTTGGAAATGCAAGAAATCTCTGTAGCTCGAAACCCTTACCGATAAGAATCGTTGGAAATCAGAACGATTAGATTGTCGCATGAACGATTAGATAATTTGCAGATGTTCGTCGGATACTTCACTGTGTGACAAAGATAAGTCGATATAATTACGTCTCGCGTTCGTGACGTAATTATACGAAAAGTAATTTTAAGACATGTTTTATTATATTCTCAAGTATTTTACATAAAAGGAAATTTGGCCCTGGTGAGATATAAATTAATCCTCGAGCAATTTAAAAATTAACTGATTAATTAAAAATTCCGGAAGTTATCTGTCGTAATGATTAATTAATACGTAAGTCTCCCTCGATTCTTTTAAAGAACGGAGAGGGAAAAAATACAGGATCCAACTGATTAATGGTTACAGTAATTGTAATTACAGTCAGTAGTCGATTACAGAAACCATTACAAAATTACTGTTCTAAACTCTGTCATAAATCAGGAAAAATTTGTAGAAATGGTTTTGATTTCTAGATTATCGTTTCTTGTGCATTCGTGAGTAATTCGAGAAAAATGCAAAAAAAAAGAGAGAAGGTAAAAATATATAAAATATTGAAAGCTGTTGTAATAGTTAGCAATGGAAATAAATTTCGATTCTACATATTATTTCTTTAACACTGGATAATAGTCTTAGAACAGCATTAAATCCACGTCTGTTAAATACCTTACCTAATTAATTAATTAAACATCTGTTATAATACTTTAAATATCCGGATATTTAAAGTTGCTTATTATTTACTAGAATTACTTTCTAGTATTATTTTTATTCATTTTTAATTCCTTTAATATCTAAATAATTAATTAATGAAAGGAACTTTCGATAACAACTTTCACTAACATAACAGATGCTTCATCGCGTGAGCTTCAGATAACGAAAGCAATTTTCTAATTTGTTATCGAAATATCATACCTCCAGTTTACCTTATTTGAAAAATTGATTCGGTGACGAGACGAAGTACGAATATAAGAAGCGTAAGATAAAAAAACTACTTTATGTGATATGCAGAACAAAAATTTCCAAAAAACGGAAATCCTAGATTTTATATCGTATTTTACATTACAGAAACTAAAGGATTCATTTTTATAAATGAAATGTTCCTAAAAAAAAAAAAGCAATAATCCAAATTTTATTTGAAATTCTATATCTGACAGTTGTTAAAAATATGCAAATCTATAAAAAAATTCTGGTAAATTCTTGAAACAAACAATGTATATTTCAGATCTTTTCTTTGTTTCTTAGTGGAACAAAATTTGGCCACCTATTTCCTCGACATTCTATATATGCTATTTTCTTTTCCATTGATTACTTTTATTTAAGTAATTGTTTAATTTCTGAATATAGTATGTCTATAATACCTGGATACATTAAAATCCATCAATATGACTGATTTAATTATTTCGTAGATTATTTCATTTGTAAAAAATATACAACATAAAATCATCTATCAGGATTTAACCTGTTTCCAACATACTCTGACGATGCAACGTAACATTCTTGTAATTTGAAATCCGTCACGTTCGCGGGTATGATTGTCCTAGTATTAATTACGTTAACGGAAATATAAAAGTCCGCGGCCTGCTAATTTTGTATTTCGCGGCTGCGGATGCGGAAGACACCGAGCGTAGACGAGCGTGAACGAAGGAAACGCGAATAAAGGCGACAGCGACAGGTAGAAATCGATTGTATGCAACGCTATGGCAACCGTGGTAGCCCTGGCCGGTTCCGTGCCAGTCAATAAGTTTAACAAACGCACGCTGAATCGTACGTCAATCCAAATTGTTCGCACATTTGCATAAATCGTGTGGGAGAGGTACCTCGATCAAAACAGTCGTTGAGGAAAAGAATGAGCAAAAATCACGCAGTTATCTTCTTCTTACGTAATAGTAAATTCTCTTTCGACGATTCAATCTAAAACCAAAAAAAAAAAAAAAATTTCTTCGACTATCCATTAATTTCATCTCGCGTGGACCACGAGTAATCGTGAATTCGACAAATTTCACTGTTTCCATATGCAACCCTCCCTCTCATTAAAAATTCCTCCTGAAAACGAGATCCTTGGGCTGGTGAACTGATCTAGAACAGGCACGTTGACACTGGCAGAAGCAGAAAAACAAAATATCAGCGAGAAGCTTCACCTTTTTACAAGTGGAAGGTGCACTTGACGAGAGAAGAGTTTGCTGAAGAGTTATACGATATGCAGAATCATCTCATATATATATGAAAAATCATTCCATATATCTATATGAAGAATCATTCCGTATATGTACATATTACACGTATGTATATAAAGTTTCGTGCAGATAAATGGTGCGTCTAAGCTCTGTGAGATACGTTTGATCTGACGCAAACGAAGAAGGACCTTTCGGGGCGACGATATACAAAGCGTTTCGAAAATCTGAAGGTCCTCTTCAGTGGCTTCTTTCCTTTCGTCCGCTGCTTCCCTCGTTTCCTTCGTCGCTCTCGCTTCTTCCTCGCTCGACATCTTCCCCCTTCTTGCTCTCCAGTCGCTCTTCCGCTTCAACACTGTACATTTACACCTGCGCGTTCGTTGCACGTTGCGCGACGAATTTAGGAAAGACTCGCTTCCTTCATTGACATGTTGTGAGAGATCGTTTCGGGGTGGCAAACGCCTCCGAACGCAACGTCCGAGAGTGTAAAAGCGTTTCCAGCGAAGACGAAGCGTCGATGCGCAACGAACCGCCGGTTTAGCATCTCCCTCGCGCGCGCCGACTTCCAGACAATCGAATCTCATCGATCCATGAAAATTACCCTCCGACTTTCTCAGCTTTGTATCTTCGATACGTATCTCCGAACGATACGTATGTACGATATTGTGGGATCATAGCTATTATAACCAAAACGAAAAGAAAACATAGGATGACAATTAAATATTTTTATGACTGGTAATAACGATTTCTTACGGTTGGAAATAAGGACTGCAAGTGTTTGAAAATTGTTTTCGTTACCAGTAACCATTTTCGACGAGAGAAATTTAAATTTCGATTACTAGACTGCGGGTTTTTATATGTTTATAGGAAATTGTATATAATGTGCATAATATGAAATACCTAAAGCACAATGCTTTTTGCCATACGTAGCATGTAAAACAATTTCATTATATTCTTAAAAATATGAATTGGCATAAAAATCCGTAGTTTACTCGCAACAGTTATCGATGAAGGAAAATCTATCCTGAAAATAAATCTTCGAAAACGAAAGTTTCAATTTGAATACAATTTATTTGTTCATCAATATTAAGGAATTTTCTATAACATCGTGTGACTTAAAATTATATATATTCACACTTTGAAAATTTTATTTACTTTTATACTTTCTCTTGTAAGAAATTCTTCGTTAAATTTGATTTTATTTGATTGATTTTATCGATCAACATTGGTATCTGATTGAACAATTAGTATAAACTTCAACGATTATGTATTTAAATCATATTTCTTTCAATCGAATGATTTATAACGTAATATTCAGATAATATTTAACAACAAAAGACTAGCACTTCGTAAATCATCAACATGTATCAGATAGATGACAATCGCTCAGAAAACAATTAATTCGAGTATTCTTATCTTGTTGAGGATGTTAAATATTATCTCGCTGTATATTGCATACATTAATAAAAGATTATGAACATTATCAACAGAGGATTATAAACACTACGTTTATTTTATTTGTTTATTTGTTTACATACACTCTTGTCTATAAGTTTTCGAATACCTAGCAAATTCAAATAAATTATTGCGTATTGATAACATATTTAATACTCACACGTTCAATGCAAGACAGATTTTTACAATTTCATTCCCAGTAGCGAAGATTTTTTCAATTCTTTTTTCTTATTTTGTTGTACTTCAAAATGGCCATTATTTGATTGATTTAATTGATTAATATTTAATGATATTTAATCATCATTATTATGTTTCTCCAACTTAATTTGTGTCTTTGTCAAATTGATACAGTGATAAGAAATGAAAATGTACAATGAAATAAGATGATAAGAAAAAATAAGAAAAGATAAGGAAAAATAACAAATGAATACTTGAAATTATATAACTTTCATAAGCATGATGTTAATAAATTGATAGAAAAAGAATTGCAAATGAAGTAGTGCGTTAAGGTAACATTGGCCTTTAATGGGCAATGAATTAATAAAAATTAATATTAATGTCTAGTACAATAGAGTCTTTGTTATCCGAATACTCTTATCCGAATGTTTTACTATCCAAACTATTTTGTTATCTGAACAGAATATTTATTATTTAATAATAGATTAATTTATTTTATATGTTTATTATCTATTTTGCAGTGTTCTTCATAATTGCAAAATATGATATAAGATTTTTACTTAAAAAACAATATTAAGAGAACATAACATAAGAGACCATGTTTAGTTTTATGACAAATTCATGTGACGATGTAATATAAATGTAATTTTTCCATAAGTTGGATGGAAATCCAATATAAAATATTCCTCGATGATTCGAAGCACAAAAGGAATGTAACTCTGCAGAATTACTTACGCTAGAATTAGGCAATTCAATAGTAAATAAAATACAGCATTCTCAAATAACGAAATCAACTGATAGTTTTCTTAATCTTAGTTGGATAAGTAGGTGTAATATCAGAAAAGCGGTTGTTCCATCATCCGGGAATTCCATTAACCAAACACTTTTATCTCTCTATTAGTTCGGAATGGAATGCTCTATTGTATTAAAAAATAAAACTCTTATCATCAAATAGTACAAAAACAAGAGTATTTATGAGGATAAAGATTAGAATAGTCATTAAATTTTACTGTTT
This sequence comes from Melipona beecheii, assembly GCA_032399605.1. Taxonomy (NCBI): domain Eukaryota; kingdom Metazoa; phylum Arthropoda; class Insecta; order Hymenoptera; family Apidae; genus Melipona; species Melipona beecheii. The sequence goes on from JAUCMO010000463.1 coordinate 3,106,965, forward strand.
AAATTTAACCAATGACTGACCAAGATATCAGGTACGAATAAAAAAGGATGTGAAATTTATATACGAAATTTATGGCTGTGATAAAATTATTTTGCAATAATAAAGACAACTGTATGAATGGAATGACGGACGACTTAATGTTAAATACATGTATATATTTGAACAAACACAAGTAAGTTTACAATGGTGAAACATTTAATTTCTCGCACACTCACTCTCTCTCTAATTTTACTCTTTTGTACTCGTTATGCTCTCACATGATCCTCACACCGCGGTTTCTCTACGAATGACTCATACCGGCCCAGTCCAGAAACAATACATAACACGCCATACACGACATACATATATATCATACATCTATACCACAGGCTACACTCCCATTCATACACATAAAGCCAATATACTCACAGTCTCTCCTCCCCACTCCCCTAGCTTTATTCTATTTTGAAAAATATAAAATCTTCTTTTACATTTCTTAATAACGCAGGCCCACTCAATGCTTTCGTCAAACAATCTGCTGTTTTACTCGCATTTGGCTCTTTTGGCGGTATACTCATCTCTTGATTCATCCACTTCATCTACATTGTTATCATTACTCAAAATTTTTTCTCTGGCATGATTACAATCACTGCTGTCCCCTTCGTTCACTGTATCTTCTTCTCTCAAATTTACGTTATTTTCTTCTTCAACTATCTCTATTTCTTCACTTTCATCCTCTTCATTCTTCAAGTCCATTCCAAGAATAATTAAGTTATTATCTTCATCATCATCATCATTTTTTGTCTCTTTATGATGCAATAGACCCCAGCCGTTCTTATCTTCGTCAAATTTCATAATAGTCGTATTTAAGGGTGCATCCTGTTTTGGGTATGTATATTCGGTATGTTTTGTTATCATTATACCCTATAAAAATTCCTTTTACCATTCTCGATTCAAATTTCCTTTTAACTCCACTTTTTCTTAATACATACGCTGCACATCCAAATCTCCTCATATGTTGTATGTTATTATACCAAATTTCATATGGAGTTTTTTCATGTATCTGAGATTTCACCTTATTTCTTATATAGGCGGCCGTATTTGTTGCTTCTCCCCAAAATTTTTAAATTTAGATTAGCATCTGCTAGCATCCTCTTTATCATTTTAATTATCGTTCGGTTTCCACTTTTTGCAATTCCGTTACACTGTGGGGTCATTGAAGGACTCAGTTCATGTATACCTCTAGTTGTGAACCATTCTCTCAGATTTTTACTGAAATACTCTCCTTCATTATCTGATCTAATTCTTTTTAGTTTCAGTTTAATTTGATTTTCCTTCAAAATAATTAGTTTCTTCTGCGGCTTCAGTCTTCTCACTCAATAACTGTAATATCATCCTGGAATAGTCGTCTATTACAGTTAATATATAGTTTTTCTTACCGAATGTTGATGGTTTTATGATTTATTAGATCAGTGTGCCACAGCTCCATAATTCGATTTGTCCTCCTTCCTTTGTCTTTGATGTGACCTTCTTGAAGTTTTTCCTTCAATACACGACTCGCATTCATTTTTCCAGTTGCTTGACATCTCTGTCACAAGTCTTCTTTCTTCATTTCTTCGATAACTTCCTTATTCGCGTGACCCAACACATCACTTTCCGCTGTCACCATTGCAGTTCTCTCATTTGTTCTACTAACTAAAAATGTTTTTACATAATATGAATCGTTAACTCTTACCGCAGTCATTACAACTTCATTTGGATGTTTATATACTATCGCTTCAAATTTATTAAAGGTTACATATCCTCGATCGGTTATTTTCGCAACTGAAAGAAGATTACAATTTAGTTCCGGCACACACAATACATCTTTAAATTGCAAAGCATTCTTACTGGAAGATTGTTTTACAAACACGTCGCCAATACCTTTTGAGGTCAATATTTTACCTTCCTTGTCAGCTAAGCTAATCTGTTTTTTTTTCCTGAAACAAATTCTCAAAGATACGTTCAGTGTGAATCACATGATTCGTAGCTCCAGAATCTAACAACCATATACAACGTCGATCATTCTCACACTCACTCATCTCTCTCTCGACATTCTCACTTAGCTCAAACAATCTGTTGGCATAATTTTTTTTACACTTATCACGGCTTCATCGCTGGTTTTCATTGCTATTTCACTTCTTCCTACATGCCTCGTGATTCTTCCACGAATTCCCATTTGAAAGTTTCCTCTTCCCATAGGCGGTTGATTCCTCCTTGGTTCGCGACATTCCGCCGCAATGTGATTGAAGCGTTGACAGTTAAAGCAGCGTTTGTTTCGATTACATTCCGCAGCCATATGTCCTTTAGCTCCACAATTGTAGCAATAGATGTTACCTTTTTGTCCTTCTATCCTTCTTACCGACTCCCGATCTCTTGATTGTCGTTCTTCTTTTCTTCTTTCTCTCCTCCGTATTTCTTGTTTCAACGCAAACCTGATGTCAAATACAGATATATTTCTTTGCATCTCGAGCACTCGCACATTCGGATCAAATTCAGGACGAAGGCCTCTTAATATATACATTTTTAGCTCGAACTCTTCAATATCCTTTCCGAGCTGTTTACATTGGTTTCTCAACGCCTCTGCCCTGTTTATGAACGCGTCAACAGTCTCATGCTTTCCCATTTTCAAATCTATTAGTTCGTTAAGAACACTCGCTTTTAATTTTTCAGTTTCCGCGGCCATATTCAATTTGATCGATGTCCACAATTTGTCCGCGCCTTTTTCATGCCTATATTTAAGTAATTGTGCTTTACTCATATTATTGTCCTCGCTGCATAATTATTGTTATCCCATTCGTTCCACCCTTTCCATTTGTTATCTTCGTTTCGTTGTCCCCTTCTTTGGGTTTCTCGATTGGCTTAACACCTATCACCTTTTTTCATAGTCTTTTCGACCTTAGGATACCTTCTACTTTCTCACACCATAGAAAGTAATTTGAGTCGTCGAGCGGTTCAACGTTCATAATGTTCCATTGGTCCGCCATATTTGTCAATCTTTTCTAACCTTTAACTTCCTACCATCTTTTTCTATGGTAAACTTGGCAATTAACCACGCTTTGCTACCAAATTGTGAATGGAACGAGGGACGACTTAAACACATGTATATATTTGAACAAACACAAGTAGGTTTACAATAGTGAAACATTCAATTTCTCGCACACACTTTCTCTCTCTAACTTCACTCTTTTGTACTTGTTATGCTTTCTCACGATCCTCACACCACGGTTTCTCCTCTACGAATGACTGCTAGAAATAATACATAATACGCCATACACGACATACATCTATACCATAGACTACAGTCACATTCACAGCATAAAGCCAATACAACTCACAAATTGTAATCGCTCTGTTATGAAAGAAGAATATACTTACTAAATAAATCAGTTTATCGCTTATTTTCGATTATATAAATACTAATATTCGGTAATGGTACAGCAGGAAAGGGAAATATGAAGATAACAACGGTAGTGCTCAGTAAAGTAATTATTTACATTGATATTTAATTATTTTGTAATAATTATAGCTAAAACAAATGCGGTAAATATTATTATAGTGTAAATGTATAGTTCTTTATTTTCACTTATTAGTAAAATATATGTATTTAATAATTGAATAAAATGAATTTTTACTGTCACAAAACAGCATCCCACATGGGTTACACAGTCATGATAACGCAGTTTTGGAGATCGGAGATGAACAATGTACCAGATATAATCGTTGGACATAAAATTAACATTTACCTTATTAAATTCATTTTTAAAATGGAATTTTTATATAACAAAGTAAAAGTTTATACATATACATTACAAAATGATCCTTTTAATTAGTTCTTTTTAAAAATTTGATTGATTCACGGCCAATAAAACACTACCACCGCGTAGCGATGAAATGCTGGAACTAATTATACTGTCCTTGTCGCTCCCTACTGGCCTCTGTATCTATTACGTGCGTGTATCTACTCTTATTGCATATTACCACACTTCTTCCGACGAATGAATAAAGTATTGCCATCTTTCAGCTTAAACTAGATTCATTAATTTTACTCAGGCCCAACAGATGGCAGCTTGTTTATAAACAAGGAGCGCAATAGTGTGCAACAAGGATAAATACATAGATAGATAATAATTTCTGATAGTATTTCATCGTATTTAATCAAATTTTAATTTTCAGAAAAAAATTAATTAAGAAAATTTATAACTACAGATTTTTAATTAGAATTTTACTTTTTTCCTATAGTCCAGTTGACCTGCGTAAGTAAAGATTTACAAACTATATCCAATAGTATATCGAAACTAATTAATTTAATAAATTAATGTTTTAATATGAACTAAGAATGATACAAGTATAGCAAAACCCTATATACAACATTCCTATATATAAAAAACATTCTTTCATTTATTTTAAACGAAACATTTTATACTTATTTTACATTAAAATGATAATATTGAATCTGTACTCATCTGATCTCTGATTTCACGTAACACATCCCACAGATGAGTTTCATGTCTATACTATATCTCGTCTATGGTGTAAAAATTGTTTTCGCCTATACATCGTTTCTTATAATGCTATACAGTATTAAAATGGTTATAAAGTTGCAATAAATAATATTAAAGTATTATTTTTAATACTCTTGAGAATCATATAACACAGAAACTCTTTTTGTTTTAAATAAATTGTACTAAATGTTGTTACAGTTTGGTTATATAGGTTGCAAAACCAAAATTAATGTGTCATTTTTAAATATAACGAGACACTATGTAATTAAATATTTAATTTTTCGCTTTATTTCACCTGATATGTTCATAATTAACATGAATGAATTTTAATTTAGGCAAGGGCTGGAGTTAGAACTCGGCGGAAAGGAAAGAACGTAACAATTAACGATACAATGGAAGATCAAAAATCAAAAATACCCATAATAAAGTGCAAAAAGAAAATGTACGATTTTTACAAAAGTAATATACGTACAAAAGAGAAACTAACATTAGCTAGTCATGGATGGAAAAATAAGAAAACTAGAGATGATTATTTTTTCATATATCCTTATGGCAATGTATATTTCACTTATAATAATTTTTGGCTATTATTATCACTGTATTATTATTCTTTTATTAATTGTAATTCATTTTTCAGGATGAAGAAAAGATGAACGAAGAAGTTGATTTTAAAACTTTTAATGATCTTGGTTTGAGTACCTCTTTATGTGATAATTTAGAGAATTTGGGTATATACAAACCTTTACACATTCAGAACATAGGGATACCAAAAATTCTTCAAGGATCAAATGTATTATTAGCAGCAGAAACAGGATGTGGAAAAACATTAGCTTATCTTCTACCATTGATAACTAAAATTTTAATATGGAAGCAAAACAATGTGCAAAGAACTTTAAATACTCCATTAGGTTTAATTGTGACTCCTTCAAGAGAATTGACAGTACAAATTGCGGTTTGTATTAACAATTCAATTCAACAACACTTTCATTTATATAACAATATTTAATAAATGCATTTGGTGTTTTTCTTAGCTGGAACTAATTAGGATATCCAAACATCTTGATATTAAAACAAAATTGATTACTGGTGGAAAAACGAAAAGAATGATATTAGATCCCCCTGTAGATCATGTTGATGTTCTTGTTTGTAGTTTTGGCGTTGTTAGTAAATTGACAACATTCGGTGTATATAACCTTTCACTTTTAAGATATATTGTCTTAGATGAAGCAGATGCTTTATTTCATCATACATTTCAGGAGAAATTACAAGTATTTATAAAGAGGTTACCGGTATGTAAAAAAAAGCAAAACATTCCATAAAATAAATACATGTGATAAAAGTTATTAGTAATTATTTTAATTCATACAGATTGCATACGAATATGACACAACAACAGATGAATTTCCTAAAGCAGCTCAACTCATTTTAGTCTCTGCAACAATTCCTTCACGCATGGATATTGTATTGAACGGTATCGTAAATGTAAGTAATATTATGATTTGTAAAATACCTTGATCCCAATAGATTGTTAATAATTTGTTTTATAGACAAATTCCTTGGAACATGTAACAACGGAAAAATTACATAAAATATTGGTTCCACAAAAATTTATAAGATTAATTCCAAGTCAAAAACCTGTAGAACTTTTGAAATATATAAAACCCAAAGTACGAAATAAAGAACGTGTAATTATATTCAGCAATCAAAACAGTACCTCCTATTGGCTTTCCTTATTTCTACACGAATGCGGTATTGAAGCTACAAATTTAAATGGCGATATGTCATTAGAGGTACGAAGAGGAAAATATGGAGAATTTTTAAACGGTAAAACATTGGTGTTATCTACGACGAATGGAGGATCTCGAGGTTTGGATACAGTGATGGTTAATCACATTTTAAATTATGATTTTCCACTAGACACGTCCAGTTACATTCATAGGTATTCAATTCTTATAAACGATTCTTATCTAAATTTTCTTTTGAAAAGGCACTAAAATATTACACGTTTTATTTAGATGCGGTAGGACTGGTAGAGTGGGTAGCAGAGGTGATTCTAGAGTAACAAATTTCGTTTGCAAATTAACAGAAGTCGTTGTAGTTCAAAAAATTGAGATGGCAGCTAGAAAAATGAAACCTATACCTATATTTAACCTTTTGGCTAATGAAGAGGAAGAGGAAATATTAGAAGATGATTATACAGGACAAATGATCGAAGATCTAAATGAAGTGGAAAATATTCCATACTGAAATTTATATATTATATAATAAAAATATTTGTTAATATGTTATCACTTTTTAGTCATTACTTTAATCGTCGCTTTTTTTTATCCTGCCTATTTACACGATGCGATAAGGAAAGTTTGCGAAGTCTTTGCAATAAATCTGGATAACGTCGAAGAATTTATCAAGCATTATCGCTCTTGAGTCTGTTTAATTCCATTCAAGATTTTCCTACTTTATTAATATTTGGTATTCGATTAACAAGCAATGAATATATTGTATGTAGTGTTATTTATTTAATTATTTAATTATTTACGTATGTAGTATCGACATGGACTTATATTATTTTTGAAATTACCGAAATTTATATTTTTGATTCGAGGAAGGAAGTTCTCGACCCACACGTGTGTTTTCATTCATCCGTCAATCCAACGTTCCGTCATGTCCGGCGGCACTCCTACAATGACCGCCTACGTGTCGCAAACAGAACTTCTATAATCCAGATCGTACGTCTAGATCTGTTTATTACTAATATTGCGTTTTAGTGAAATGATGGCGCACTTGATCGTGCTGACATTCGTTTCTCTATCCAAAGGGTGTGTCATCATAATGCATAATACTGTACCAGCAAGATTAGATTCTTGTCGATATCGTATCGTAAATAATACTACGATCACATTAAAATCATTCCTATTACACATCTATTTCATAAGAAATCACAAATCACTGTGTTACACTATAACAAAAATAACTTGTAAATAATGTAACTAGTTTTTTATTAATAAATCACAATGTACGGAATATAGTAAAAAAAAGAGGAAACGGAAACGGAAACATAACGAATAAGAAAGAGCAAAGACAATGGAAATAGATTACATAATTAAGGTTGCGTGACGCATAGGACATACATATGGTAAATTTTACAGATATCTGCATAGATACACGAATTAAAGAAATAAATTTAAGTTTTTGTATGTAATTTTTTCAGTGAGTGAAATATAAACTTATTTTCGTGTGAAGTATATATAAGTATGTATATTTTCATTCAAACGTGAAAATTGTTGCTTTATAAACATTGCACATATTTCAATTGTTTTAAAAATAATTTCTAGCAGCTTTCGTTTTTCACCGGGACCATAACCCGATGCTTTAATTCAATCTCAATTCCTGTTAAAGAATCAGACACTGCTGACCCGTATTACGAAGAGTCAATTCGTTGAATTATGGCCATCGTGAATCAGACGAAGCGTTATAACACTTTTAACAATTCTACGCACGATTTTTAAAACTAGTATCGTCAAATGAATTGACGAAGAAAAAAGCGATGGAATCTTAAATTATAAACTGTAATTCAAATAAAATATAAATTGTAATTAAAATGAGAAAACGTGCGTCCATAAATATGTAAATACGTGTAGAGAAATGTATACATCATACATATGAGAAAAAAAATTTGGTTTGCTCAACTGCCGGCAATTTATCCTCGTAACGAGCGGTGTACACACATAGTTTTGAAGAGACGCGACGTCGAAATAGAATGGAGTGGGGATGTCGGTGACCGTCGAACTAGAAACGAACTCAGTTGTTTCGCGACGCGCAACCTGTTAGCGTCACGGCGTTGTGTCACCTTTGATTTCGTTCCATTTAACAGTTTTTCCTCCAATTTTTTTGTTCGACTCGTGTCCCCGCAGTGTTTCATTCGTTCATCGTCGAGATCTTTTTCGCGCGAGAACCGATCTCGAGATTCATGCTTCGATCTGATCGGAGGAAAGGATACGGATCGACACGCCAGGTCCGGGTTGACGAACCCTCTTGAAAGAGGCGGACACGTCGGTACTGTAAAAATGCAGCGCGTCGTCGGAGCGTTTGGTTAACACGCAATATACCTGCTGGTTGCGCGCGAACGAACGAACGACAGTCGGCAAATAACGTCGATGAAAATCCAGTCGGGCAAGGGAGCAGTTGCGTTACACTTGGAATAAAAAGAAAAAGAGAGGATCCCGGTGTATGTAATCGGAACGGCGGCCACAAGGTCGACACATCGACGACGCATTGTTGGATCGCTACCTGGCCAGTGAATCGAGTTTCAATTCGAAATCGATGGATTTTCAATATCAAACTTATAATACCAGTGACTGTGCCTCTGCATCAAGTAAAATAAGTACTTTTTGTAGTATCGTAGTTTCGTAGAACGCGTTTGGTACAACAGCACGCTCGATCGATTGTTGACCGATCGATACGAATCCTTCGGTGATATGTGCAAAGAGAATACCAAACCCAAAAGAGGAACGCGGTGAATGAGTGCTGTGTCAGTGGGAAACGGTATCGTTTATTTTGCGTCGGTAAAAAGACTCCGGAAGCCGCTATATTGGAGAAGAAGCGAGAAAGCGGCGTGCCGCTCTTCTGTGTACCGCGGCAAAGGCGATCGTCACAGTCCGAAAATGTAAGTTTTGTTTTTTTTCCCTCTGAATCAATAAATCACTGTATCCAGTTGAAATTTTGTTCATGACGCACACATAATACGCGCAAGATATCTTTCTAAGCATGATATCATCGCGATACGAGATATACCTATACTTGCTCGAGATAATTTCTACACGAATTTTGCTCTAAATACGATTTCTCGAAAAACGAAGATCTTGCGAGAGAACTTGTCTCTTGCTTCGAAATGCTAATTTATATTCCGCAAGAAAGTTGGGTTAATGCCGGAGAATACCGGTAGGTGAAGGTCACCGTTGTTCACCGGACTCCAATACCGTATTACCAGCAAATTCGTGGTGCTGCAACACAATATTTTTTGTATGTTTTTGTATGTATCCTGCTCAACTTCCTGCCAATCGACTGTCCTATCTGTCCTCATATGTAGTATGCTATATTTTCCTCTTCGTTGAGAGTTGTCTAAAAAACGAAATAATTCAGTAATTTCTCGATACTTAAAATTAAAATCTCTTTCAATTTTTTTTCAATCTACGATCCATCTTCTTTTCATTCTTAAAACGTTTCTTCGTTTTCTGTAATATAATATTCAGGTATACTCGTAAACATCGATTCGTAACTCATTTTACAAATACAAGTTTAATGCGTAATATCATAGATATCTACAATAATTTTACGGATTCGTCACCCACGTGTTTCACCGTTAGTGTTGACGAATCTATTCTCGTTTAACATTTTCATGGAAGAGATTAATGGAAATTGGTGATTTAGAATTTTTGTTACGATTAACAATGATGCTGCTGATCGAACAAAGTTTTATTGGCTCGAGAAAGGAATGCAAGGGGGTATCATTTTGAACGCCAGTTATAATGGCTCGTTGTTTTTTTTACGGGTAATATATATCGTTGGAAAAAAAAGAAATGGCAAAAAAATGAACATATCCCTATGTAGCTATTTCAGGGAGAGAAACCATTGTGCGTAGCGTATAATGTTATTGTATTCTCGGCACATATAGGCAATGGGAGTTCGTTATTACGCCTACTTCCGGTGGTCGGTTCATGGCGCGGAGTAGCTCAAGCTTTAACAGTCTGGTCGAATATTTCAAGTATACATCGGACATGGGAATTATTTGAATAAAATATTTGAGAAATTATGATTGAAATAACATATCTTATTTGACTCGAGATGTTATTTTAAAATGATCTCGCGTTAGTTTATTTCGAGCAAGCAGACGATTCTATTTTTTTAAATTATTTGATTTGACCGTGAAATAAAATTTTCCGCATATAATTTTCCACATAGTTTCCGATTTATACGAGCTTTTCGCCAAGATTGTTTGCTATTTCATTTTAACTAACTCGAAAGATCATTTGCAAATGATTCGTTTGATTTCGATCAAAGACAAAACTACCTTTTCTAAATTATTTTTCGAAATAAAAGTAATAGATTAGTGAATATGATTCATTGTTTAACATTTTTATTTTTTATCTTTTATAGTTATAAATTAATTGACCAAAAAAAAAAAAATGTAAATGAAATGTTAAAAGATAGAATTGGCTAACATAAAGTAATTGAAAAAAAAAAAAAAGTTACACCGCAACGTAGAGCTGTCGTTTGTCCTTTTAGATTTGTATTTCCACGAATTTCGTGGAATGCTTAAAAGCCCGATCGAAAGAAAAATGCTATACCTGCGATTCGTGTGAAAGGCACAACCCGCTATTTGAAAATCCCGAAGAAGAACGCCAATCCCAGCTGGAATTTTAGAACAGCTGCAGACGCATTCCTAAGCGATACCCGACCAGACTTGCCTCGGGTCTACAGATACGCTCGTAAAGTCGATTTCTTGTCCGGACTTCACTCAACTCCGATCGTAGTTGATAAACAAAAATTGCTCTGATTTTATTCGCCAATTTGCACAATATCACTTTCGTGAAGTAGAATATTTAATAGAGTATTTAATGAACTCACGTCGGACATATTTTGTCTGGAATAAATTCTTGTCCTATTAAAGAGTTAACATTAATTGTTATTGTTTGAATAACTGTTAAGAGTAACAGTTAATGTTACTTTCATTAATTAATTAATATGAAAAAGGAGAATAGATAAAGTACATATATACATAAGTACAAAAATAAAAATGGGAAAAAACGTTATTGTCTTTATCTATATACATTACATACATGTATATTGTTACACTCTTAATTAACTAGAATTACCAACAATTAAAGCATAAAATGTTTCTGTCGAGAGAAAAAGTTTCTGCTATAATGAAAAAACCCAGGCTTTTGTTTATAAATTTTACGAAAAATCATTTAAATCTCCAAAAAACGTATCGCTGTAAATTTACAGAATTTTCTATCTAAAAAATCACGAATCTATCACTTTCGACCATTTTGGTAGTTTCCTAAATTTTATAGTTTCATTAAAAAAAGAAAAAAAAAATTGCAGCACTTGTGATGTTATGGTAAATTATCGTTTGACCGTCAGGGGGGGCCAAACAATTAAATTCAACCGATTATTTATTTAATCCAGTTAAATCGTCGTCCCCGCGATGCTCGTTTGAACGTTGCAGCATCGTACTTATTAGTATCGTGTCGTCCATGAAAGACAGGGATGAAGCGGAATGTCAACGAGTAAACTTGTTTTTCCTGAACGATCTATAACGTGGATCGCCTAGACCGTTTCCTGCGGCAATAACCTTTCCCCTGGAGTCGAATATATCGTCGGGTGATCGTGTGCCGGTGTCGGGTTGACAGGATACAGGTTCTTTAAAAGTAATCAAAGGCAATTAATTAAAGCCGGATGCGTCGATTGACCTCTGTATAAGTTTGCCAGGGTTCGAGGCACCGGAGATTTGGCTCTTTCGTTACAACTTTCGAGTTTGTTCTTTCGTCGTCGTTGTTGACGACGTGTGTGTGTGTGTGTGTGAGCCTCGATCACGCTTGATTTAAACGCTTCTATAAATTCGCTGCGCGTTGAAAATCATAGGCATTTGTTGTGATCAGGTATTTACACGTGTTAATTATAGATTCGTGTAACTAAGCATGTAAAAATAGGATAGTTAGAAATAGGTCTCGTCTTTCTGCAACCCTTCGTCGCGACGAAGTTCCTCACAATTGATCGTTGAGGGGAACGGACTCTCTCTGTCGATAGACGATAGGTAATAAAGTAGAAGTTCTGTTATTTTTATCACTGAAAGTGATTTTAGCGGGGGTAACCTAAAAAATCGGGCCTCTTCAAGTGCAACGCTAATGCAACGAAAATTAGCGATTGGTTGATTTGGTTCACGTGATTCGTGAGGGGACGTGGGGTAGACCTCGAGTAGGAGTGGCGTTGTCTGGTACCGAGCGATCGCGCCTGTAATTTGTTTTGTATCGATTCAAATGTTTGCATATCAATAAAATTTTATTTAAGTCGTCTACATTTCCTAGTCAGGACAGTTGCTTCTGGGTCTTTCAGTGAGACGAATCGTACTGGGGTACAAGTCGTGCAGTTTTTACTTTATACGTGAGTAGTATACAATAGAATGCAGTCGCTGAGTGGGTAAGATACGAAGATCAGCACTATGCGGTTTGAGTCCTGTTTGTCATCTCTGGAATTTTTCTTCTGCTACGCAGGGTGCTCTGATAAAAATTCGCTCTTGAAATATCTTGTTTTTGGAAATATGAGAACTTTATTAAGAAAAGTTATCCAATACAGAGGAGGCTGTGATAATTTTTTGGTAGCTGATCGGATTTTCGAGATTTCAAGATTACTTCCTTCAAATGGAATCATCTATAGTTTTCAAGCCCACAAACATTCAGTTTTCTACTACAGCATGAAAGAATATCTTTCAAAATATTAAAAATTCAGGATTGTGAAAGTAGAGGCCTCGTGCTTTAAAATATGCCCAAATGAATTGCAGTTCTTTTTTTCACAATATAATTTGTTAACTGTGTCGATGTTGAGATAACCATATTTGCATTCAGTAATTATTTCCATAAGATGACGACATATGTTGTCACGCCCGTAGAACACTTTGTAGTGAAGAAACACATCGTCACGCTCATGATACATATCGCGACGATGATACATAAAACCAACAAGTTTTCTTGGCAAGACGATAATTTCGTTAACGATTCCCCAGAAATCGAAAATTCACTATCCAAATATTTATGGGAGTAACTGTATATAAGAAATGCGATCGGAGTAGCGAGAGTGTAAGAAAAAGCAAACGATGTACGGCCGGAGAAGGACGAGCGATTCTTGCTCGAAAGAATCGAATGCGAGCACAGTACGCTATACACATGAATGTATATACTGTTATATCACAGCGTGTGGCTAACTGTAAAAACATCAGGCAGAGTACCAGATCGTAAGTAACGCTTAGTTACTTACGAATAGCGTTGTCACCGGTGCGTACGCTGCATCGGGGAAGCACCATCACTTGACACGCGAACTACCTCTAGACCCCTTACCGAGACGTTTGCTAGGAATAGCGGCCGATCTGCTCATTCACCAGTACTCGTTTCACCCGTTTTACCCGAGTAAACTTCTCCTCGCTCCCAGAGCGCATATCTATAGGCTGATCCTGAGTTGCATGTCGATATTTCAACTGGGCGGTCTGCGCACTAAAATTAGTAAAAAAACGTCATGATAAATAAAAAGGAAACCTACATACGTTAGTTTTCGAGTTATCGATGAAAATGTTTAACGCATGTATAATATCTAAGATCCGTCAAAATTTCAATTTTTCAAGGAGGTTTCTCTCGTTCAACGTTTAACATAGAACTTCTTCCTATTTCTGAAGAAATAAAAGTTTCTTATTTTTGCAAAAATTTCAGCGAGTACACTGTATTTTATAACAGTTCTCTTGGAACAAAGAAGTGAAAAAATTAATTACTTCGCGATTAATTGAAAATTTTTATAGTTTCGATCGTCGGTTGAGATGCAAGGCAAACACATTTTCCTCGGTCATTTACTAAGGTATATAGGACGTAAGTTCACGTGACGTTTTTTTACTTATTTTACCATCGCTAACATTGACGTGCGATGAAGAATCATCTGCGTATAATTTCAACATAAAACAACTGTTACTCGTTATATTACAAGGTATTTCAGATCGCTCTGCAATTTACAAGGATGAAGTTTTCATCGTACGATTCGGTGGAGTCGCGTGGTGTTGTTTTAGCTTTCGCAAACGCATGGTTTCACGATCGGTTTGCCGAGACAGGCATAACATGCGCGCTATCTCATTACGAAAGTAACCGTGTCCTGGTAGAAACGTTCGATTTACCCTTTTACGGAGGTGCGAATAAAACGTACACTACCGTTCAAAACTAGGTAGATTCGTAATTTAAAAGAAGATTTTGAATTAACTTGAGCAATAAATTGAATACAATTTGTATCATATTTTATTAATTATTCATTAAATATCTTAGCAATATCTTCTTTTCATTTACATATCCATTACATGTTTGAATAACTACGTTTATAAGTTTATGGACACTTATAAGACATTCTTTATAAAAAGAGTATTAATTAATTTTAACTTTAAAGACATAGAAATTACAAATATTTAAACAATACTGCGCTTAAATATATTTCGTTGTTTCATATAATATTTTATACAAAATTAAAATTAAAATCCTAAACTACTAATTTTTCGACATAGACAGATTAGGTTAATACTTCTTTATAGAGAATATCGATTGATGTATTAAAAAATATAAAGTACCATTTAAAAGAGAAAACAAAATCTTTGCATTATCTTTATACTAGGCCACTCATGACAATTAATAAAACAGTAATAATAGTAGAATACACCCCCTTCGAAATCATCCGAAACATTTTTCGCTACGAGCATACATAATAGCGATAGTCATGAATTAAGATATAAATAAAGATTAGGCGAAAGTATTCTATATGTAAATCTGTAAACGAATTTAACAATAATCATTAATAATACAATATATATTTTATGTGGTATATATAATATTATTATATATAGCATGTATATTTTATTATGATAATATACATATGCATTATATATATGTTAAATGTACATAAATACATATTAGTGTAATATGTTATATTATATATTATACAATTAATAATGTATCATACATACCTTATAAAGAATTTCCACGTATACATATATTATATGTACATAAATATATATTAATGTAATATGTTATATTATACAATTAATAATGTATCATACATATATTGTAAAGAATTTCCACGTATTTTTGAGACACAGTGTACTTACATGGTAATGGCAGTTCCACGATGTGAGATCAAGATGCCATTCTTACTTGTCGCGTTACAGCGATTCGAAGCGGTTCGAACTGTTCGACTCGACGATCCAATTAACACCGTGATCGCGCGGTTAATTTTCCTTGCGGTTAAATTCGCATTAAGGAGAATGGTTGGCGTTAAAGAAAAACGGAGCCGTATTAGGTCAGTAGCATTCGGGTGTTCGTCCTCGGTGGAACGAAGAATAATAAGAGGAATTCAGCAGCCTCCTCCTTCCTCCTTATCCTCGATTCTCTCAGTTGGGTTAGGCTTGCCCCGAGTGACTCTTCAGAGTAACGGCATCTCGGACGGTATCCTCTTCCTTCTCGTTCGACTTTGCGCCTCCGAATATACTCTCAACGTTTGCATTCACCAACAACACAAGCACCTCCACCTTTCTCTCTTTTTTTTCCTCCTTCTTTCGCATGCTCCTTCCCTTTTTCTACTCACTCGCACGCACGCATACACGCTGCATCACGCGTCAAGGGACGTGCCTGCCTCGTGGATGCGTTTGAGAATCTAGCGTGACTTAAAACTGAAGGCCCCTATGCACGTTGAAACATGTTGCGACGCATAGTTTAAAGACAGATCTCACGACACACGTTACAATGTACGACTCATAAAAGTACACTTTTCGTATGGAAATTTCATGAACAGTGTCACGATATTCAATTATCGTGATACATATTATATTGATATCTGAAAATTGTATACAGAAGTCATGAAATATTTGGTACAAGTGCGTATTTCGCAAAGATCATAATTCACAATTCACTGTTTCAATAAGTCTGAATATTCAGACAGAGTCATCTTTGACATTTGTTATATGTTTCAGGTGGCTATTCATATATTAACTTTCTATGTTGTTATTTTTATATACATTTTTAGATTGGTTTTGCTAATTTTATTGATATAGTCACAATATGTGTCATTATAATTTTAACAAAATGTCGAAGTAATTTGTACTCTAAAGAAGTATTCTACAAAGCATTTTAACATTCCATCAATATGTAATAAGTAGATCGATGGATGTTTATATTTTTATGAAGATAATTAAAGAAATGGAACCCAGGTAGAATATGTTAAATATATTGTAGGGAGTATTACGCTTTGAATATTTCATATATTTTTGTATATTACGTGTTATGTGCATATTTTTACGTCTATAATCTTCCATAAGTGGATTAGTAATAAAACACGAGTGTTATGATTACATTGCTAAAATTTGACACCAATCTGAAAATATATAGAAAAGTTACAAAATATTTTCTAAAATTATATATATGTTTCGCAAGGAGATCACTGAAATAATTAGTCACGATCCATTGTATCAAGAAACCTAAAATTTTTTATATATTTAAGACTATTTATACTATACTGTATACAATCTCAGATTGGTTTCAAATTTTATCGATGTAATCTTAACATTTGTGTTTCATCATGATATTGATGAAATATCAAAATACATTATATGACGTACATAATATGTACACAAAAGTTTTCTATGTTGGATGTACGAATATTTTTTACCAGTTTCTGTGGTTCAATATAGACGAACTAATTTCTACTTAATAACATTAGAATTAGAAAAAGATTCTATAATGTAATGGTAAACTGAAGTTCTGAAATTAATGAAACACATTTTATGAAATGTGTATCGCAACATGTTTCAACATGTATAACAGCCTTAAAGAATGTTCTCGCTATTCGTGCACGCACAACTATATACTTTCTACGAATTTCTGACAGTGAAAGTTTTCTTCGTTGGAAACACGATACATGCATATATACCTACGAAATTCTTTATCGATAAGACGCGTTTTGCATAGAACACGAACGCGTCAAATTGATCTTCCATCGTCACGAATCCATTAAACGATGAAACAGTAATGAGTGTGAGAATGAGTAATCTCCTCTTAATACATTCTTGGTATAATTGGTGAGGAGACAACTTGTAGCAACAAGATTTATACTGTGCAAAAGTCGTTTCAACGACTGGCATATATTTATTTGGACAAAATAGTTGAGAGGTGATCACTTAAATTTGAATATACAAAATGAATTATTAGGTTATACGTTAAACATAAATGTATAAAATAAATTATTCAAGTAATGAATTATTAGGTTATACGTTAGACATAAATGCATAAAATAAATTATTCAAGTAATAATATATATTATATATTATCTCATTTAACTCGATATTATCGATACATAATGTTGATTTCCCTCCAAATTATTTCATCGAATAAAACAATTTTTTTTTATTTTCTATTTTCTATTTATTTCTAATAATTTTTCTCAAATATCGTGCAATCTTCACCCTGTACTGACATTACTGTTTCTTGTTTTAATAATTTACAGAATTATTAAAGAATTATTTGCAAACGATTCATTCGATTTGGTTGCAACATGAGATTACTTCCAAAATAAAATTAGCAAATCAGTAGAAAGGTTTCGTTTGTTTCTCATCGTTACTTCAAATGAAATTTACCCAATTCTGTTCAACGACAATTCCTTTCACGACTCGCTGGAACTCTGGCACGCGTTGAAAAGCGAAATCGACTCGTTCGTTTGCGTAAACAAATTGTCCAGGTACGCGCTGCATCGACTAGCGTCATTTCTCAGGTTTCCTTAACTGGTGCCGGGATATCCTCGTGCCGAAGAAATCGTAGAAACGAGACGTTTCGCGAATCGGCTTCACCGATCGCGTCCCGTTTCCATTTTCTGGGTCATGGTGCGCGCACGGTGCTCTTTCTCTATTTCAGTGCACCCGACTCCTCGCCGAGAGAAGCACTACTCTTTGCCTAACGCATTAACTTCGTATTAAGAATATCAGAGTCTTGCATTTTCCATACAACTGTTGGTGGCAAACGTGATTTTGATAATCGTCTTAGGCTATGTCCCAATTGTATGTATCGTACGACGATGAAAGTCCTCACTGACTAACATCAGTCAAACAACAATGCAAGTGTGTCCATCTTGGATCTTGATCAATATCAAATCAATCAACAACGATTAATTTCTGAAATGTCTTTGACAAAGTCGATTCATTCATTTCCCAAAAATGATCATTTCGTTTTTCTATTTTTTACAAATTAATAATTTACTCATTTCTGCCATAAATGTCTGTGTGACTGACAAACTTTGCCGCATTCTATATGTTGTCAATTCGAACATGATAGAATTTCCTTCGTTCGTTTCTTGTCGGTTAGTCAAAGGACAACGGTTTTGTAGCTAAAGAGGTCTAGATAAGCGATTTACGGTAAAATACTATAATGGCACGTTTTAGAAGGACAGAGACATTAATTTGCCATCGAGTTTTACGTTCGCTTTTGTATTCAAAGAGTATTGCAAATTACAAATCGCTCGTTTGAAGTAATCTATAATAAAATTGTACCCCAGTACGATTCGTCTCACTGAAAGGTCCAGAAGCAACTGTTCCGACTAGGAAATGAAGACGACTTTTTTGCCATAAAATTTTATTGATATACAAACGTTTAAATCGATAATAAAACAAATTACAGGCGCGATCGCTCAGTACCAGACAACGCCACTCCTCCTTGAGGTCTATCCCACGCCCCCTCGCGAATCACGTGACCTATATCGAATAATCGCTAATTTTCGTTGCATTAGCGTTGCACCTGAAGAGGCCCGATTTTCTGGGTTACCCCCGTTTATATCATTTGCAGTGATAATATTGTGAGAATATTGCTACGTAAAAATTAATATTCTGAGAAATGCAGCGGCAAATTGCCTTAAGTTGCTTGTCTGCGTTGGATTTGAAGTTTCTTGGGCATGAGAATCTCGTGATAATCAAGGCAGATGCACACGTGACGGAGTTGTAGCGATAGCCTTTCACTGACGATCGCGCGACAATGCGATACACAAATTAGGCGATATTTCAAAAGAAATATGAAGCGATAAAAGAAAGAAGCATTTAATTTTTTTTTTTTTATTAAACAAGAACATTAGAAAAGCAATTGGTCGGAAAAAATTACTGAATTTACGAAATTACGAAAAAAGAAATGAAAGTCGGGAAAGAGGACTTCTACGCAAACGATTCTATACTTTTCATAATTCGAGTCATTACGCTATCTTCTGTTATTCTCGTTCCTGCTTTCACCCTCTTCGCGGAAATCGATGATCTCCAGAGACGCGCGAACGAAACATAACTCGCGTGTAAACCGTGGTCGAATCGATCTTTGCGATTCATCGTAGAAGAGTATTCGAATACTTACTAACTTTTACACGTATATTACATACGTATATTATACGAAACATTTTGAAATGATTATTATAATCGTATTGATCAAATTTGAAGAGAATACGAAATTACAAGATATTTGTTACAAACATATATTAACCTGAAATTACGAAAAATCTGAAGTTTCATGTTAAATGAGTAGTGTATAACAAGCTGTTTTGATCATACCATCTATATTTATTCGACATATTGTTAGATGTATATTAACAAATAAACTAATTAATTATTTTAAATTATAATAATTAACACAATAATTAACAAATAACAATAATTAACATCTCAGATTATTTGTACCGTAGTTTAACATTTATTATATTTTACCGAATATTGAGATTGATATAATAAATATTCATTGTTATTTAAATACTTTTATGATTTCTGTGAAGTATACATCTATGTACAATTTCTAAACTTGTTCCAAACTTAGCAAAGATAATCATGATTATCGAGTCTCGAATTATAGCGCTATAGTATCAAAATGTCAAAATATTTTATATGACATGCGTAATACATTCATAACAGGTTTCTACAAATATTTGAATACTTTCGCGAGCAAAGGAACAAAATTCGTATTTTCAGTAGACTTTTTATTGGAAAGCTGGAGGCTGAAACCGGCGTTATGTGCATATTGAGGAAGAACGCGGTAGAACGCGAACAGATTCCGAAACACAGCGCGGTTGTTACGACGCGAATTGCACGAAGCATTCGATGTTACGCGATCTTGGTTGCGATCGAGTACCGGACACGAATCGTTACGCGTCGAACCTTTCGTCGTTCCAGCGGTGCTCAAGAAGATCGCCTCGAACCGATAACAAAGCTGTTGCCCTGCCAGCGGAACGCCTATGAATAAGTCGGTTTCCTTGCGTAACGCATCCTCGGACACGCCGCCTCGCGATCCTCTTCCTTCGCGTTCTTTTTTTTCCCTGATATTTTCCTCGCCGATTCAAACCGTCGAACGTTTCGAAAAAAAAAAAAAAACAGGAACGATCTCTCTCGCATTTTTCACGATCGACCGACTCTTTCTTCTGCGCTGATTAGCAAAGAACTCGTATCGGCGATCGTATCGCGTGCAGAGTGTAGCTGGCGATGGAGATTCGAATCTCATTCAGTTTTAAAGCGAATTCGAAGTACGAACGATCTTACAATAAACAGTTTTTCTTATTAAATTAAAATGTTTACAACGCGAATTTAAAATTTACAATGAAATTTAAATACAATAAATTATATTTGTAATATAAGTATACATATATTATGAAAAATTATATATATATATATATATAAAATTTTAATTTATTTATCATGATATTATATATATGTATATATATATTATATATTATTTATTATTATTATAATTTGAATGTATTTACATAACATGATAAATACATTCAAAGTCCATTTTTTTAATTTTTATTTTCTTTTATCATCCCATCTAAAACAAGTTCTTGTATTTGAAGAGAGTTTTCATTTAGTAGTTACTCAAGTTCTTTCAATTATCAATTTTCAAATTTTTACATGTAAATATTCTTGAGAGATATATCTGAAGTACTATTGAGAAGTCTCTAACTGAATATCAAAGAGAATATATTATTTCTTTTAATGATTCACATTATGCATTATAAATATAACTAAGTATTATTTGTACTTCAAAATTCAATGCAAAGGCGTCGAATTAATTTCTACACCTAATACGTAATTCGATTAATACGCGATTCGCAGTATAAATATATCTCATAACCCACCACTATCTATTCGAGATATTCGATGTCTTTGTTATCATGTTCTTTTTGTCTCCTTTTTTCTTTGTAAATAAAGATACAGGACGGAAGATCACCGGGCTCTTGATTTATCAACACGAGTCATGTTAAAATGATCGAGTCGTGACGCGATTCGTGGGAAAATATCTGACTCGTGGCGTGTTCAATTTCTATACCCATTTTCAAAGTTGTTGAATCGGAAGTCATCTAAAGAGAATGTGCGTTATTTAACTAACGCATCGTAGCATCAAGCCTGAATGATCGATTTGAATGATCGTTTCATGTGGAAAAAGAATTCGATAAATACGCAGTTTAACGATTTTTCCAATTTTGGTTGTTTCCTTCTAATTTTTATTTTTAAAGCGTCGTTTTATCACTGAAACCAAAAATTAATCAAAAAAGTAAATAGTTTTAGGAAAACAGACACCTTGCATAGTCGAGAATTCGACTCTCTAAAAACTTAACTATAACGACCTATTGCTAATTGGAAACTTTGTTGGGTAAATACACATTTTAGTGACTTTTCCAAATTTCGCCATATTTCGATGCAATTTTTACCTTAAATACATTATTATATCTCCAAAATGAGAAATTAATCGGGGGAAGTTACAAGGGTAATGTAATAAATGGTAAATATTTACCATTTATTATACTACATACTTTATATATATATAATACTTTATATACTCTGTACATGTATGTATTATAATGAACAATGAATTCTGCCTATATGTGATGTCTCATAATTATGATGAGTCCGTGCCAACATATGCATCAGTACTCATTTACATTAGGCAACTTTCGATCGAACGACTGAATTGATCGATTTTAAATTATTCAAAATCAATCCAATGTCGACCCATTCGTCTATTTTTGGTTAAACAATCTGGTCGTATTTCAACTGTAGTTGTCTAGTTTGCTGACCGGATAAATGGGATCTAAACCTAATTTATCTAATTCTCTAGTACATGCGTTTAGATTTAGAACCTTCCCAAATACAATATTTATGTATAAATTAAAAAAATATTTCTCTTAGAAATATTACTATTCTTTCTTATTATTTCTCTCTTCTTCTTATTAAAGAAATATTATTATTTCTCTTAGAAATATTATTATTTCCCGAATGAAAAGAAATCATTTTTAATTTACTTTTACTCCCTCGACTGAATACTCGTTCCAATAGTAAAATCAAACTTAAAAAAAAAAAAAAAAAAGAAAGAAAGAAAGAAAATTGTAGCGAAACTACCAAAATTTTAGTAAAACGTTTAGTGAAAGAAAATTCTCGTTTGAGTAGAAATTCCATTGGCTGGCTACGTTGTTGATTAAGCGGGGGTTAGGTAGGTTAGGCAACTGTGGAAGAACGGGTAAAGGATGAGAGAATGAGCAAAGTCGAGGGGAGGTGTAGGGAAGGACTTCCGGTGCTCAGGGCCGTAGCTCTCCCTCGACGTTTATTCTCGACTCCCTTTCTCCGGGCGAAACACAAAGGACTCTCTCCGATCGTCTCGAGAAACGAGCATCGTCGCTAAACGGGTCCCGAAAGGAATCGCCTTCCGTTTCGAAGAAAAAAAGAAAGTTTCAGACGGAAGGAGGAAACCATTTTTGAATGGATGAGACGGACGTGCATGTCCCTCTGCGTTTGTACTGTTAGATGCAAGGACCTAAGATCCAAGAAGATCGACGCTCAGATTCATTTTAAGTAAACTGCTTTGTTATATTCCACATTCTTTCCCCAAATTTCACTACTTTATTTTCCAAAATTGACAGAGTTGCAGCAAATCTAAATTTTTTACTCTTTTAAAAATACAACATATTGAAATCGAATATTGATTAATATGAATATAGTATTATTTGCATGTTAATTGTTAGCCGAAGATTAATAGGTTTCCTTAGTTGTGATTATGTAGAAAATTTTATATAGATACTATATAGCTATGAATATGTATGAATACACGTAGAAGATGGAATCTTCAAATGATACAATAGATAGTATTCAAACGAGAATAAAGTAACAATTTTTATTATTATATTGTTTTAGTCCTATATATAGTTAATATTCAATATTAATTTAATTTATTATTATATTATTATTTATTATTTATTATATTATTGTTTTACATAATACTGCTCCCTGTACTCAGATTCAATGTCAATGGAATTATGAAAAAGAAATATCAAATTCTTCAACATTATAAACAATTTTTATAGTCTCATTATCGTTATGCTTAAGAAATATTTCACTTTCAAATGTATTTAAAGACATTTTCTTGCTCGATCTTTCGCAGCCCCTCTTGCATCCAATAATACATTTCTAAAACCTTTTGATTCCTTACCACGCCATGATCTTTCAGACTGGTCAGGATAATTTTCAATTTTCAGTCTCACGTTCATCTCGCAAACAGATTTCGCTCGGAATCTCTCTTCTAAATAGATTCGGATTCGAGGAACACTTGGCGACGCAACGTTACGTGCCACCGCGAAATATAAAATGGAACGGACAGTCATAAATTACAGTCGATGAGAAACGCGTCTGTTACCAGCGTAGCGTTCGGTGTAGCATTACTCGTAATTAGAGGTCGAGAAGCATTAAAGTAGGAGAAGTCAGTGTGTCGCAATGTGACCGATCGCAGCTCGGCTTACGCCGGACTTATTCCGGATCGGTATAATAGATGTATACACTTTCAATGCATGAAGAGATTCACATTACTAAATTTGGCTGAACTTTACTTTAAGGAACGTAAAATTATCAACCATGTTTTTTTCTGATCGTCAATAGATTAATTGCGTACAAGTATTTGGATAATTGTAAATTATTGCCAATACAAAATGTTTCATTTCAATCAATCCATGCAATTGTCTCCGCAACTATTATACTTATTATTCAAAATAAAACTTATTCTGCTTCGAATACTATTTTCATAAAGGATACCGAGCTGCATCGATTAATGCATTAATGCATTAAAAATACACGATTGAGAGAAAAATGGAGATGACCTTCAGCTCTTGGAAACACTTCCATCTAGATAATATCTGGTGATCATTATCAGAACAAGTTTTATTTCAAACATTTTTTCGAACAATGAATAGCTGCGGAGATAATTGCACGAATTAATTAAAATGAAATACCTTGAACGTGGAATACAGCTTAAACGAATCGTAATTTAATTGTAATATAATTAATATCGACTGTAAAAAGTATAAAAAGGCAAGTTGATTGATTTCATTACACCGTGAGAAAATAAAACAATGATTGTTTGTATAACTACGAAAATGTGTATCGTTTTCAACAGGAATATTAACCAAGGTAAATTCCTTGGTTGTGGAGACCTTCTTCGTCAGAGTGGCCTCTTACGGACTGTAAAAATTATTCTCTCCCCTTCGGGAGAAGAGACGCGGTGACGAAATGCACATGGCCTCGTCTCTTGTTTGTTTTCGAATTTTCTGAGTATAAAAAAAAAAAGCAACAGTTGAAAATGGCTGAAGATTAATTTACTTTATACAAACGACTTTAAATGTGTTGAGACGTTTAGAAGAACTGAAATATATATTTTCAGTCACACAGGTATATTTCTCGTTTCTGATTAAATTTCATCCCAGTTTCACTGAGACGTAGAAAAACGTTTGTCCATCGCAATTTTAGAAACGAAATGAAAATATCGTGTTTCTGTTGAAATTGCAGCAGGTGTCTACTATGTACAATAGTGTATTTATACCGACCGCTCGGAACCGCGTGTTTCTTCGAAATCGTTGTTAAACGCAGAAGTTTAAGAGAATAGTAGAAATGACGCTTTTGATCATTTCCCAACCAATCATCAGCGCACGTTTCACCGCCGAAAAATCGTCGTACCACGGAAACGAGGGTAACGACCGAACGAACGAACGAACGGCTGTGTATTCTCAAGCAAGCTACACTCGCCGCGTGCGGATTCGTTGCGTGGACGGCTGCCAACTTCTCTTCACGATTCTCGATTCCATCGCGGAGGGTCAACGATCGAACGCGCCTCGTATTTCGTAGCGAGAAAGAAATCTATCAAACATAATTCGTACATCAGAACTACTTTGAATTGGGGAATAATCTGAAGACATGAACACACACGTGCACGTGTTAGAGTACCATAGGAATCTTTTCAAACTCATTGTCAGTGAAAAGTCTAACTTCGTGACATTCGAATTCGATATTGTATTTCAACTATGATTACCTTAAATATATTAAATATTTAAATATTAATAAATAAAGTATAATAGAACTATGACTACCTCAAATATACTAAAAATTTAAATATTAACAAATAAGACATAGTAGAACTATGATTATCTCAAATATATTAAATATTTAAATATTAATAAACAAAGCATAGTAGAACTATGACTACCTCAAATATACTAAATATTTAAATATTAACCCTCTAACCTATGGATACGTGTGAGACTCGTACTCTTGTATTCGGGCCAAAACGTATTACTACGGGCCTTCGTTCGGGCCAAATGTAAATATTACGGGTCGTGCGACGGTCGCGCTCGTGTTAGATTCTTATTATCTCTTTGTATCGTAATCAGTTACATGTTATTCTCGGTCACGTTCGCACGTTGAAATATATTCTCTTAAATATTAGAGAAGAATCCCCACAAAATGTTTTCTGTTATTGATTTTTTTATGCTAATTACGTGAACTGCTAATTTATTCAGGAATTGCAGATAAATGTTATTGATTTATGTTACATTTTAGTGACTGATGATAAACCTTTAGTGGTATATCTACAACAATTATTACATCAGGTTGTAATTACTTGTCAAAATTAAACCAGTTGTATTCTGTAAATCGTGCGCGTTTAGTGCAACTTGGGATCGACTTGCCGAGCCGTCGAGTGGCTGCGAAGGCTGCGCGATCCTGTTTACATTTTCGGCCCAGACTGTTGGAACGTAGCTTGTAGGTTAAGGGGTTAATAAAAAAAGTAGAATCTGTTTTATCTGATCTACTATTCTTCAATTATCTTAATGTACAAATGTTGTCCAAGATAACCTATTGCTAACTGGAAAATCATTATTTACTGGCAGACGTTTTATTGCAGTGATATAACACTTGGATGTTAAGATATTTGTAAAATAAATTAATATAGATAATACAGATGTTATATTAAAAAGATAGATTGTAATAATTTTTTTGTAAATGAAAGGGTTTCAAAGATTTTAAAGTCGCCTCTTCCTCTTCAAACGATGTCAAATATTGTTTGATCAATTAATCAATGCAGTTCGATATTTTTTACAAAAAAAATATTAACTTCTATGTATTTGAAAATTGTTAATTTAATACGTATTTAATTACAATTTTCTGTCAAAAATAAGAGCAATATGAGTACAAAAGGTTGAAATATTTCACAAACTAATAATTTTTCAACATCTTTATTATCTTTTTATGGATTATTATCTTTTTATTATCTTTTTATTAATGAATAAAAAAATATGTGGTTCCATTTAAATAAAAGTAATACTACAGCAGTTCCTTCTGAATAACTTAACAAAAACAAAAATGTTCAAAATAATCATAGTTACTAATCTATTCAATATACATATATATTTTTCAGAGAACATTTTTTTTCTTTAAAACCGAATCCATACATTAGACGAAAATCCTACCTAGTTACAGTTTTAATATTTATAATTGCGTAAATTTTACAATGTCTTTCATGTAAACTTATACTTTTCTCATTTTATCATATCGCATGATTCGTATTTCCTGTACAATTGAATACGGAATAAATTAAATCAAATTGTCGAGAACGAGCAAGAAACCATCGCGATACGATCGTACCGTTAAAAATGTATGTACATTCGAGCTACAGTGACGACGAGTAAGCTCGTAATCAGTCTGGTAATTTTTTCTCTCTCTCTTGAAATAAACGCCCTTCGTACTCGTGAACGTGTTCACAATCGTGCCTCGTGTTCGTATTGGCACAGATCGCTGTTTAAAAGGAAAGCAACGCAGTATCATAAAACGTTTCGCGCCGCATCGCGTTGCTGAACGACGTAAATCGTGAGTTAAATACGCAATTAATAATACCAGGAACGAAATAATCGCATAATTGCTCGTTTGAAATCAATGAGGATAGGGGGAGAGGGAGGGGAAGGGGGGGGGACGCTCCATACTTACAATGTACAGACTTACCTGCGGAAACAGTATTTCAAAGGCAAACAGTATTTACGTGAGCCTTGCTCGTGAAAAAGTAAAGAAAACAATCGGAACGAAAGCGATGAACTGGAAGAAGGAAACAAAAGAGACGAGACCTGAAACCAAAATAGAAAACACAGAGGGCATCGCGGCATATGCCAGACTTTCCTGTAGGACAAGGGGGCAAACGTCGAGGATCAGCTTTGTGTGATCGCCATATGTTCCTCTCGCGTACGTTTCGTTCGCTGATATCGATTAATAAATATGGTAATACGTACATGGTATCGCTTAAAAATTCGTTCCACTTTCAACGACGCTGCGATGCCAATTTTTCTTTTTTCTTTTCTGTTGTTAGTAAATTTGCAAACGGAGAACTGTCGAGGTTACGTGCATTTCCTCTTCCAAAGGGATAACTCTTATTGTCCTTAAGAGACTACGCTGACAAAGATGATTCTTACGAATGTAGGAATCACTTCGAGTGGCATTCTAGAAAACGAACGATATGTGTTTTTTAGTTCAGAAATATGTACATCTTCATGTGTACATAGGATGGTCACTGAAAGACCGAGTGATATAAAACAAAAGTAACTTTTACAAACACGTGTTTTTTAATTTTTTATTATTTAACAAAAATGAAATAAAATAAATAAATCCTACAAAAAGAGAAAGTAAAAAAGATTAAAAATGCATAAGTTATGACTTTTTCAAACCCTTCAGTTTTTCAGTGTCTACTCTGTATAAGTAATCATTGTTTTATTTTCTCACGGTATAAATCATCATCGATTTATTCTATATTTCCCTGCGTTGTATTTAAATATTAATTCTCGGATGCCAGATCATTTCGACTCGGCACGCGTGTAACTTGCTTGTCACTACAGTTTTTATTGTTATTTAATTTAATTGAATTGACAGATACGAGTGGAAGCTCCGTTGTGTGTGAGAATAAAAATACAGGCGATCATTCAAAGTATAATATAATTGTAGTGAATAGAGTGACGATACATTTCATTTATACAAAAAGAATAAAAACGAAAGTACTCAACTTGACGTACTATCATTAAGTGTAATTTATTATTAACTATCAAGGAAAGAATTAAAAAAATAAATTATAATAACTTACTTATAGAAGAATACTCCTCACACTTTAGAATCTAAAGGAGCCAATGAAAAGATCGTTATCGTTATATTATATTAACGTATTAACGTTTATAATAATATATAATATATTTGATATTTATAATATACATATATTATAACGTCTCGGTTAGGATCGACTTGAAGCATTTCTTGATAAACGAACTATAATACAAACAGTTTGCGTAACCTTGAATAATTTTGAACAGCAAGCAGAGGTTGCTATTATTATTTTGATTCAATTAAAATCATAAAAAACCATAACAGCGGGAAATAATAACGGTAAAATTTGTTTACAAAGTCTTCGTTATTATGTGACATGGATTACCAATTTGTTGCTCAAGAATTCGAGGGTTTTCGAGGGTTTTGAAGATGAAACGCGTCTCGAGAACTTGGCTCAGGCCTGTTATCGAATAAACAGAAGACAGAGATTCAGATAAAAGATATCGCGAGGTTTCCGAGTGCCCGCTTTAAATTCTAGTATCCGATAACGTAATCGCGTCGCGTCCTAACTGAATTACCTTCTCCGTTCCACGGAGCAGCGTTCAGGTGTGCCAGTCTTGCTGCCCGGTGTAACTCTATGCGCGTTCTAGAAATCAAACACGCGACGCGCGCTCGACGTTACCAGGACCATGAGCCTATTTATTGACCTGTTTTAAGGGAACGTTCTCCAGCTGTGGAATTTGACAATTTTCACGAATGAAATGGTGACCTCAAATGAACAGTCTGTTGAGTGCTACGTAATTATTTATTGTGGAATTGTAGAAACGCTATGGTTAAGATATTTTTATTTGTATTTTTGATTTTTATCTACGAAATTTCTCAGCTCATTGTGGATATCTTGGACATCTTTGGGGGGACGGGGGAAAGAACCGTCAATAACGTTTGCACGATATCGCGCTCAATTAACCAAACAGCTGGTCAGACATGGAAAACGCAACGTGGAGATAACACGAGCCAGCGTACAACGTGCTCTTTGTACGTTATCTTTCTCTCGTTTCTTTCGTTCCGTTCCACCGGCGACCTATCACGAATATTTGGCCGCGCTCCTTTATAAAACTCAGTCGAAACTGACGGATATGATCGTCCACAAGACAGTAATCCCAATAAAAATAAATTTTCTCAATGCTTTAAGAAAGTATCATTAAGGATACTTTTTTAATGTATTTGTTAGAAATATATAATGATTTAACGTATAAAGGAATTCACAATAAAATTTTGTAATAATTTTCCAAGTACTATTGTTATTCTTATTTTTTATAACATCAGTTTTTTTTAATTATTGATTGTTTAGCTGATATACAACAAATCGAATTCTTAAATTGCTGGAACAAAATTGTAGCTGTGCGATAGTTCATGAAACACGCTATGACAATCCACAGGGAGACAAAGTACAAGACCAAAGACAATTTGCGGACGAGTATCGATTTGTTTCAGTCACAGGTGAAAACAACGTGCGTTAAGAAGCGCTCAATCGATATACAGGGTGATTCTTAAATGTCCGTACTTTGGATGATGAATCTACATGATAAAACAAGTAAAACATGTCGTATGAATCTACACACCTTACAATTAATTTTCGAGTTATAGATGATTGAAGAGAATGTTCAACATGCTACAGTATTTACATCAGTAGTACACCGAAATCTTATCTAACATTTACAAACTAAATTCAATATTTGTCGATATAAGAATTTAAACTCAATCTATCAACCTTTTATTTTAATTTAAAATCTATTCTGTGTTCATAATGTGCACGATCTATAAGAAAAGATTCAAAGTTCGAGTAATACTTGGTATTTTCGAAGTATTATTATTGAAATATGCGATAGAATTGAACATTATCTTCAATCATCTATAAGTCAAAAACTTAAATCGTGTAAAACGTAGTTTCACAATCATAGTTTTTTACGTATTTTAATAAAGGCATGCGTTTAAGAATCACCCTGTATATTGTCAATATTTCGAGATTCTCCATACATATCGTACATAAAAACAATCAATATATATTGTCAATATTGATCGTCTGAACGCTCCATTATGTTCACATATAGACGATTGCAGACGTGCGTGATGTGCCTACAATTATGGTAACACAAATATGCGTGTTTACGCAGAGAAAAAATTAACATAGCACTAAGAATTCTAACATAGTTGTAGCACTAAGAATTCTAACACGCGTTAAGAATGTTCCCTTTTTTCACCCCGACAAATTCGTGTCTGTCATATTAACGATCGGTTGATGAATGCAAATTTGCGTTACTTTTAAAGTTTCTTTTTCCTCGACGTATTTTTCAACGCACGTTCTAGAGTAGCACACACGTGAATGTAACAAAACGCACGAACACGTCAATTTGTTCGTCTTCAGCAAGTTTAGGCAATAATAACATCAAAATGTAGTAAGAAAAAACTGCACAACTTACCCCAGTACGATTCGTCTCACTGAAAGGCCCAGAAGCAATTGTTCTGACTAGGAAACGAAGACGACTTTTTTGCCATAAAATTTTATTGATATGCAAACATTTGAATCGATAGAAAACAAATTACAGGCACGATCGCTCAGTACTAGACAACGCTATTCCTACTCGAGATCTACCCCACGCCCTTTCACGAATCACGTGACCCAAATCAACCAATCGCTAATTTTCGTTGCATTAGCGTTGCATTTGAAGAGGCCCGATTTTCTGAGTCCCGCTGAAATCATTTTCAGTGATAAAATGTAGCATAAAAATGTCAAGGAAAAATTAATTGTTCTGATATACGACGATGTATTTCTGCGTTTCAATGCATCGTGCAGCAGTGACCCAAGCCAGCGTGCGCTCTCGTTAGCCAGAGGGAAGTATGATCATTTATTTCGAAAACTCCCGCGAAATTTTCGAACAGGCCAGAAAAAAGACGGGGGAACGAGAGCGATGCAAACGATGCAAATTTCGGTATCGCGGTTGAACATTGACTCGATTCATTATTTTTAGTCGATTAATCGTTCCAGCCGCGTTTCGCACTCCCCTCTTTTTCACTCGCGTACGAAGAAAAAGGAAGTCGTTGACCCGATATGCCAGCCTTGCGTAACGAAAGCTTTACACACGTGACCCGTACGCTAATCGTCGTATCTACGCATGCCGACCGGTGCCGGTGAAAAAGAAGGAAAGTGACAACAAACGCGTCTATGTGGAAGTGCGCTACGAAACCGATAAATACGATACGGACGGGGACGACCAGCCGCTATGACAAAGATTATTCGAGTTTATCTCGCCTTCTCTTTTTCTATCTGTCTCCCCCGGGAGATCGACGAACAAATCCCTCTTTTAACTCGGCATTTTTACTCGTCGAACCTCCTGCGTTGTTCCAAAAAAAGAAAATGTTTCTCGCGTATCTGTGTAGATGCACATGTGCTTCGTGCTATTTTTCAATTTTATTACTAGTTGTCCCTATTGTGCTTTTATTGTCAAGTGTGTTAGATTAGAAACGTTCTAACCAAATAAAATACAAAATAATTATCTTTTAGTGTAGTTAGCAACGTATACATACAGTTGGTATTACGTGTATTATATAAAATATTTAGAAAAATTGATAAGATCATGATTATATTAGTCAGTGATGAATATGTAAATTAGAAGATATTTAATATATATCATAAATTATGCATTTAACATTTGCATTACACTGCTATCATGTATACATGTATATATATATATATATATATATATATATATATATATATATATATATATATATATATAAATATTAAATAATCGGTTATTAATACCCTCAATATTCGGTGCACTCATCTTTTATTCATTGTATTATTATATTATGTTTAAAATGATTATCCATACTAACGTTTTATTAAACATATACGTTTACAATAAATATATCATGTAATTTCCATATACATTTTCAGATTGTTCTCAAATTTTACCAATACAATTATAATAATCATTTCACATTAATAAAATTTTAAAATGTAACCCACGTAATTTTGCTATGATAGGTGCTTGAACATTTTCATATATTATGTCTATTATACAAAAATATTAAACGAAAGAAAAATACATTCTTCGTGATGTGATTAGGTTAGGTTAAACTTTTACAATTTTGCTGACATTGGCGATGCTACAAGATCATAAACGGGCAAAGATAGGGAAAGGAAGGGGAACCTCTATCCCTACCTAAAACTCTGGGGCAAAGCATGTTCAAACACGTTCGGTGCGCAAAACAAAACTTACTCGCATCTTACTATTGTGAATCGTAGGTATTCTCTTGTTCATTTGTCGGTTAGTTGAGTGACAGACTTGGTGTAAAGCGGTCGCGATTCAAATCTGTATCGATGTCGATTAAAATCATGGATAACAATCTTCTGAAGTCGATCATACGTCGCCTGACACCGTCTCCGAAAGAGAAAAACGCGAGAAACCCGTGCAAAGTGAATAAAACTGCAGTTGAAAACGTTCGGAAGAAGAACACGTGTGCAGAGACATGCCAAACGTCGGAACGTTTGAGGAACAAACAGGTATATTATCACAGAATGATTTTAAATTTTGCAGTTAACTCGTAGAGCATATGCAATTCCATAATTGTGTTGAGTTATACAGTTGTTGACATTTGTTAACAACATTTCCAAATTATTGCAATACAGTAGAATATATAAAAGTAGTTTATGTCTAAATAGTTTTATTAAATCGTCTTGACACAAATAGATCACCGCATTCCATTTCATCTTTCTTTGAAATTCGCGGTTTCTTTCGCGACGGTGTATTTAAAAAAAATCGAAACACGACGCGACATTGCGTTCGACATTGCTAGTCACGATATTTTTCGTATTTTATCGCAAACTTTAGAACATCCCAGATAACCGAGGTTCTATCCCATAAAACCCTCAACAAACACAGTCGATAGATATTGATAGAAAGACTAATATTATAATAATTATGACTAGAGACGACAGAAAGGCTGAAACATTTGTTTCTAGCTACATACGTAGAAAGAGCTTCGTAGAAATTTCACAATAGCATCAGCTATTTGTCAGCAATAACTATGAAACTTGTACTTAGCAGAGGAGATTTGATCTCATTTGCGGCAGAAAGATAACAATAACAAAACGTTCGTCAGTCGCGATTGTAAATACGTAACAGAAATGCTAGCTTTCTATTGGAATTGCAAGCTCGTATCCAGTTATTTATGGAGCATAATTGTACAAACATTTGAGAGAGAGATGGATGCGAAGGTATAAGGTCGAGTCATAAATAACTTCCGACGCAGCTAGGTAGAATCTATGATCGTATCTACCCATTATAAGTCACCGGAACAAACGAGTTTTTGCTTTCACTAAATAGATAAGGATTCGGTTAGTCTTCTGACAACTGTTTTGTGTGGTGCACGTTTCAAAAAGTATGCAGTGTATACGGTGAAGCTCTAATAAGCGATCGGGTAGTTCGAAGTTGGTTTGCCAAATTCCTTTCTGGAGATACGACTTTAAAGGACGACCGAGGGCGAGACGTCCTTGACAACCTTTTAAAGGCAATACCGGAGCAAAATCCACGTCAATCAACAAGAGATATAGCAGAAAGGTTGAATACATCACAATCAACTGTTTGCCGCCACCTGGAGAAATTAGGGAAAGTCAGCAAGTTAGGAGTACGGGGTACCTCGCAATCTCAGTGAACGGAATAAAGAAGATCGCATGTCAATCGCTACAAGTCTGCTATCACGAGCCTTTTTTAGACAGGATTATAACAGGCGATGAAAAATGGGTTACCTATGACAATATCGTCCGTAAAAGACAGTGGCTTGATAAGAATCAACCACCTGTACCACGTCCGAAAGCAAACATCCATGGAAAAAAGATTTTATTGTGTGTATGGTGGGATTGTCGAGGTATAATTCATCACGAGTTTTTGAAGTCAAATTTGATAATTACTGCGGATACATACGTTCAGCAGCTGCAAGGAGTGAGAGAAAACTCTATGAAAAGCGTCCTGCACTTGCACTTGCGTCAATCGCAAAAACATCATTCTTTTACGCGACAACGCGCGACCACGTACAGCAAGGGCGACCGAAGAAAAAAATTCTTGAACTTGGATGGTCAGTTTTACTATACTCACCTTGCCCCAACAGACTATCACCTTTTCTGTTTTCCTTGTAAAACTTTTTAAATGGAAAAACCTTCAATTCCGAAGAGCAAGTCAGTCAGGCTGTCGAAAATTTCTTCCAGTCCAAACCAACCACATTTTACCAGGAAGGAATTGATAAGCTGCCAGGAAGATGGGAGAAGGTCATACATAATAGCGGTGAATACATAATAAATTAATACAACTTTGTTGTTTAATGAAAGCAAAATAAATGTCTGATGAAAAAAAAACGGAAGTTATCTATGACTCGACCCAATACAAGGAATCGCTTTGAGATCCGAACCGTATCGCTCGGTATACTCCCCGAAGCCTATGCTCTTAGCCATCGGATGACTCACGAGCCGTGGAAAAGAAACTGCCTGCCTCCGACCGGATCCCGCATTCCTCCTCGATTGTCCCAATTTGAAAGAGCGCATTCCTGAAAGCTTACCAGCGCGCGTCGTTGCGGGATACGTGTACCGCGTTTCCTTGCTTTTTCCCTTTGTTTCGTCGTTATTGAAACATCCTCAAACCATTCAGGAGTCGCGTCGATTTATCGAGGAAATATTGTACAGTGTATTACCATGTGATTACGAAATCGAGCGAAACGCGCCGTATGCGCCAATTTACGGCCACACGTGGCCACCATGCGCGTACGATAGCTTGTGAGAGAGCTTCTCCTGCCGAGAGATCGTAACAGCCTCGTCTCCCGATTAACCAGTAAAAAAGTAATCGCTCGGCTGGAGGCCACGCGCATCGGAACAGTCCTCTCATCGCGTTACACTACTGGTTCTTCCTTGGATACTGTAAGACTCGCAGTGTAAGTAGTTCATTGAAACGGGCGACAGTTCGTCACGCAATTTTCTATTTTCTTTCGTTGCTGTGCGATCGTGGTGGTCGTTGCGACAATTTTGTGTGTGTGTGTGTGTGTGTGTGTGTGTGTGTGTGTGTGTGTGTGTGTGTGTGTGTGTGTATACACATACCATTCATATTTTCACTTGTTTGGCGCAAGACGAACGACAAAGACGAGCCGAGAGAAGACCTACCGGTCGCAAGTTCGTTGTCCCGAATCCCTTTTCCCTCTCCCTCTCGCCCCTCTTTCCCATTCTGCGCCCCTGTCTCGATTTCTTTCTCTGCAAGTGCTCTACGCAGAGATACGACGGGATATCACTGGTCTTCGTTGAATAAGTATCGCGATTAACAAAACATGTTGCGACGCACGCATCGACACCTTGGGATTTTGTGATACGTGTTGCAATGCACAGTGGCTCGCGAAAGTATTCGACGCTTTATATGCTTTATCTGTAATTGTACGAAATATTTATTTATCAGTTTTTCGTGATTATATTGGTAAAATAATCATTAGTTATGGTGACTACGTTGATAAAATTTTCAGTGATTCTGAAAATGTATACGAAAGTGTACAAAACATTTCGCAAAAGTAAATTAAACAATTCATAATATCAGTAAACTTCAATATTCAGTGGAGTCGTTTATTATATAAAAATAAGATTGTTTAATCTAATTTTCGTGCCTCGTTACACCCTCACGATTAACGAAATGTAAAAATGAATCAAAACCTACCCCAAAAATGTGTTGGGGTAACAGAAGTTACAAAACATTTTGTACAACTATATATACATATATTGCGCAGAGCTATAAACAGCCTCAATAATCAGTGAAACCGTCGCAACACTGTTTTAAACGTGCACAGTGGTTTTAAACACCATCATCAATCGCCTCGCGTTGAAATTATCAACGCGCGAAGGCTATTTTAAAATACACTCGGCACCCGGTACCTTCGTTATCTGTCTCATTCGTACACGCGACTTTAAATGGAGGTTTTTACACCGTAATCTTCGTCAGCCGCGAGGAGATTCGAAGTAAAAACTTTGAGCAAACGCTGCGGTGGACATCGTCCGAACGTTCGGGTGTGAAACTGGCGTTGCGTCCAGAGTGGTGGGGAGGAATAAGTGGAGGGGGTAAGCAGGCCGTTATCTCTCGCAGAGGAGATCGTTCGCCGGCGTGTTGCACCAACCATTCTTTCAATGAGTTCAGTCAATGAATTCGCACGATTAAAAAAAAAAGTAATTGCTCGCTCGTTGCATACGGAGCGCAGCGGCGTGCGTACGTTGGTTGCAGCCAACGAGCGGAAACTAAGAGAAAAAGCCAGATATTTTACCACGGTAACGTGGTGCTCGATGTTATTACGATTTCTCGCGGCAACCTCGTTCACGAGAGCCGAGAAAGGGGCGAAAATAATATTCTATCTAGCGTGGCTTTATATGGATATGCGTTTACGCTCGACGGACTCGTGAAAAATGCTCGGTTGCGATTCCTTTCCGCAACGAACGCCTGGATGGAAAATCCGTTTATAATAGCGA
This sequence comes from Melipona beecheii, assembly GCA_032399605.1. Lineage (NCBI taxonomy): Eukaryota > Metazoa > Arthropoda > Insecta > Hymenoptera > Apidae > Melipona > Melipona beecheii. The sequence goes on from JAUCMO010000463.1 coordinate 3,144,229, forward strand.
GAAGCGATTGTTGTGGAAAAAGAAAGAGAGAAAAAGGGGGAAAAAAAACAGCGATTGTTCGTCGGTTCTCGTTCCCAGAGAAGAGCCATTTGCTATTATCGCGAAACTCGTTTAAATATGTATATCCAAGTGTTTGCTGCGCTGATGGTTGTTAAGCGTGGAAAATGCGCGGTGGTCAGGCAGCGCAGAGTGGTGTGGAAAGCGGCACGTTCGTCGTGCGAAATTCAACTTCTCAACCTCGAATGTATCTCCGTGCGAATTGAACCTCGAAATCCGCATACTTTTCCTCCTGCGAATGTAATGACGTTGTGAAGAGAAAATTACGAAACTAATTGTTTTGTAATTACTCGAAATTGCCCCTCCCTCCTCTCTACTGCGCAACGGGGACTCGTAGAGGGGAGGCAGATGGCTCGAAAGAAAATTCGTTTGTCGCGCGCGCGGACGCAGTTTCGATCGTTCAGAATTTCTGGAGAAATAAAGTAAAACAGGAGAGGAAAGATGGAACGTGATGGTAGAGCGTGTGCGATTCGCGAGACCGTCTCTGGTAAACCGCGCGAAGAATTCCAAGACATTTACATAACTAGTTCAGATGATCAGCGTCTGTTTCGCGCAACACCTAGTCGAATCTACGTGCACACGGCGTACATCCGCGTTTTTATTAGTGCTTTTTAGTTCCGTGCCATTTCTCGCCAATTCTCGTAACGCGTGCATGTATGCTTCCTCGTAAGAGTTGTCTAAATGTCTCGAACAATTTCGCGATATCTCTCGAACGACCGCGATAGTTATCGTATAATACGTGTATGGCCTATCGGAGCCACCGCCGATATCGTTTCGACGTTATCGCGATATAACGATAAACTCGTCGACGAAAAAAATCATAATTTATCAGGTGAAATCATCGCGGCTCTGTAACTTACAACGTTAATAATATTCGCGAGAACCGCGTCACCGAGAGAAACAAGCGTGAATATCGCGTTTGCCAGCACGAATTATTAGTTAGTTCAAAGACCGATGAAGATAGAGCAGGTGTGAGAGTATTAGGTGTTTCGTGGCCTCGTGAATTTGTCGTTTATCTAAAAGGAATCAAAATGTATCTTCATCTACTAGTCTCCGTCATCTTGTACACTTTGGTTTTGTTTTTCTCGTCTATCAAACATTTTCTGAATTTTTTCTTTTAACCTCTTGCGCTGGAACGACGTGCCACGCGCGTCAAGAATTTTTTGTCTCAAAATTGCAATATTTTCTCAGTTTTAAGTATATTTAAGTATAACCCAGGCAAAACAAATTTATTACTTCTCAATAATTTCTATCCAGTGATACCATATCGGCGAGTTCAAACAGGAAGCGACGAATTATTGTATACGGTTTGGTCACTCGTTATGGTCCGCAATCAGTTGCCAGCGCAAGTGGTTGAAAAAAGAAGATAGCGATTTTCTGAATCAAGAAGCTAAGTCATGATTCTTTCAATATCCGCAGATATAATAATTTTATTAAAGTAATTAAAATAAATCTGAAGAGGATCTAATGAATGAGCTGCGTGATACTAAGAATTCCTAACTTAGAAATATTTCATTTTTTGATCGAAACACTACGAAAATAAAGTATCTGACTGTTTTTCCTTTTTTTGTTTTTTAAATTATGCGATTAAGTCAGATTTGTAGTAACACAAAGAGTTAATTAGAATCGAACTGAAAGTAAACTTACAATGCATTGCTTTGCTCGCAATGATTGATGAAAAATCGTCTCGACGATATCCCCGTAGAGGATTCGCGAAGCTTATGGTCACTTGTGGCGGACTGATTCAACGATATACAGTCGATGAACGACGCTTCTGCGGTTATACACGCATCTCTCGAACGTTCTCACAACGCAACGCGTGCACATAAAAGTCGTCGTGCAGGTTCTTCGATGCGCCTTCGGTAATTTCTGTCTCGTCTTTGACGACACTGTATTAACCTTGATACCTTGACGATCGTCCAACAACAGAGAGAATTCGATACTCGAACCACCGTGCGTGTCGTTTGTCTTTTTGCGGTTGGGCTATGCGTGAAGTCTCGAGACAGAACAGCTTTCGGAAAGCTTTGATCCGTAATTTTCGGGAAGATCGGAGGTCGAAGAAACCTTTTCGAAAAAAAAAACAAAAACGCCAGTTTCCGGGATGGACTGCTGGCTGCGCGCCGATGACATCCGGTGACGATGACAGGCTTGTCGCACGGTTGACAGGATTTCAGATTCCTTTCCCTTCTACTCGTCTCGATTTCATTATCGTCCGCGCGTTCTCCGAAAGCGTAATGCATACAATACACGATCTCGTTTCCTCGGGCGTACACTTGCTTTTTCTAATCTAATTGAAAATTAATGCGCTCGAATGCGCTGCAACGGGGAACGAGGGAGACACGGCGTTGGCCGAGAAGCGCGTGCAGAATTCTGAGAACTTTCGCACGATGCGATCTCGTTGGAAAAACACGAGGGAACGTAGACGAGCGCGCTTGCGAGATTTATTATCGTTGTTTCAGCGAAAACGCGGATCGGCATTTTGAAAATGTTAGACAAGGCCTTAGACTACGCTTAAGCGAAGTGATACTCGCAAGGACGAACGAGAAGTTGACAATTGGCGACCGTATGGTGGTTTATAAAATACCAGAGACCTATCATTCAGTTGTTTCGTTAGCATTCGTTCGAAATTTGTTGCATCGAATGCATTAATGATTTTCGCACGCTGCGTCGCGTCGTGCAACGCTTGAGATCCAGAGGACGTCGGTGAAACGCGCGTGCGCACCGTTTCATCGATTAATTCTGGTTTCGATCCAACGTACGTGCTGTGATTCAACGATTCTTCCTTTCAACGCCTGCTATCAAACGATGTTATTGTCAGCAACAATCACCAACACATTTTAGAAATACTGAAACGTGATCTCTACGTAGTAGTTAGTTAATCCTTAGAGGCACGCAATTTGAAAAAAAAAAACTCTACCTGCACGGAATTTTTTTCAATACAAAAAAAAAAGGAAAGAAACGTTTATTTCCATTATTAGAATATTTCTTAAAATAAAAAGAAAGTAATATTTAAATAAATTCTTTATTACAGAGTGGGGCATAAATAGTCCCACCATGCAACTAACGTTTTGAATGAAATTCATTGAAACACATCTTTAGGTGAGTTAAAAAATATCTCACATATGCATTAAATGTCAAAAAACATGTGGGACAATTTTAAACAAGAGTTTAAAAAAAGAGAAATGATAAGAGAAGTAACTCTAGTTTAATAGCGCAGTTTGAAAATAAAGTTAGCTTCAGAAGGCCAAAGATCATTGACTGATTTTTGTCGTTTGGTAGTTTTCGACGAGTTGAGTCAAAAAGAGTACAAATTTTCAGGAATTTAAAAATCATATTTATGTAAATGTGAGCGTCCGTATTAGCTTCTGTACATGACCTTATTGTTTGGTACGAAACCTTCTTGACAGAAACGAAATTGATGAAAAGGATTTTAACTCAAAAGCTCAAAATATTTTTACTATTAGCCGGTTTAGTGTTTAGACTAATCTATCACTAGCCCCATCTATAAAATACGATGTGTATTATAATATTTAAAGAATAAATGAATAATTGTAAGGTCTAGCCCTGTTTGATACAGTATAGTAATTTCTCCCGGGAGTTTGATCGAGCGAATATTTTCCTCGGTACTCCGGCTGTTGATATTCACGACTGTTCACACGGCGCGGATGCCGTTTTCTCCGCGAGAAGCAAGCAAAACGCGAAACCCACGGAGACACGGTCTAAATGTGTAGGCGCGTGTTCACGCGTAAATGGGAAGGACAATGGACACTTCTAATTAACCGTCCTACTTTGCCATTCCGATTCGTTTCCACGTAAGCCACGTGCGCGACAGTGTCGTATCACCTTCCTCGAAAAATCCCCTACCTCGAAACTTAGCCACTTACTTTTGTCCTTGGCCCTGAAACACAACTGTAAAAAGTATAACAACGTTTTCGATCGATCGTTGTTGACAGAATGAAGAGATGATCGCAAGCCTACCGATACACAGCGGCGGCGGCGGCGGCGGCGGTGGCGGTGGAGGTGGAGGAGGAGGAGATAGCGGAGGAGTTGAAGGCGGGGGAGGTAGTAACGGAGGACCGAGTAGCCGCGTGGGCCGTGGATTGGCACTTCACAGATCAAATTCGAGTCTGGAACTTCCTCACAGTCCGGATCCTGGCTGCTCTCGCGTACCGGAAACTCCTCTGAGAAGGGAGTATGGATCTCACGGTAAGATCGTGCCGGTTGTTACAAACCTACAAATCAAACATTATTATATTTGGAATAATTTCAGTAAAAAATCGCTTCTTCTGTCGTTGAAATTTATGTTATATTTATATTAACAGTTAACCGTCGGTGGTTTTGCTCGCAGGAAGCATCGACGTAGTGGCTCAGTCGGTGACGGTCGGTGAGAATTTGTTCGCGATGCTTCAAGACTTGAGGCCGTCGTCGTCATCGGTACCGACGGCGTCGACCCCTCCGTCTTCTTCGGATCAGCGGAATTCGGTGGAGTATCTGAGACGCGTCCCAGACGGGCAAATCGTCGACGCGGACGAAGTTTGCGGCCCGACGACCGGTAACTCCAGCCCGAAATTACGGTTGAAGCTGCACAGATTGTGGGGCGCGAAGGCCGCGACTCGGCCAATGGAGGAGAGCTGCAACAGTCCGGTCGGTGTTTCAGCCGACGTCGAGGAACGACACAGAAGGCGAGCGTTCGCCCACTACGATTGTCAATCGCTCACCGCGAATCTCGGCTACGCGGCCAAGCTGAGAGGTATTCTGCTCGCGAGGAGAAGAAACACCGCGACTGGTGCCTCGGCCGCGAGTTCCTTCAGAGCGTCCACACCGGACGAGACGCCCGAGGAAGACGCTGGTGACGGACGAGGTACCGTAAATATGGACACCAGATCCACATTGTGTTCGCATTTTGAATATGCTTTTGCTAATCCGATTGCTAATTGATCGAATCGACGTGCAGGCAACAACTTGCTGGAATCGTGCCCCTTTTTTCGGAACGAAATCGGCGGCGAGGGAGAACGGGAAGTGGGTCTCACTCGGTCCTCACCAGGCAACGGGGTTCACAGACCGTCTTTGTCGTACGGTGTTGCGGTTTTGGAACCGGCACCCGGTGAATCGTTGTGGAAGCACACTTGCCCTCTGCAGAAACGGCCGCTGCCTATCGAGAGCATCGACGAGGGCGCTCATTACTACAGACGGTATTTTCTCGGTAAGCATGTCGACGATCGGCCATGAAACTGTTCATTTTTGCAAATAAAGGTTGTTCAATGAACTTTTAACTTTCATTTGCTTTCTACTTCGCATTAACTTTGTTTCAACGACGTAGTTGAACTTTGACGGTAGTTTTAACAATTAGTTTGTTATTTTTATTGTCAAAAGTACTGGAGGATCATATATCTTAGGGTGAAATGTAATGTTAAAAGTTGGGAATATTTTTTTAATTAGCATTACTTACTGAAGTAAATTGAAAGTAAATTGTTAAAAATTTTAAGAGAAGTATTATTCCTCAATTGGAGTTTTACACGATTTCATGTTTCAACTTCAAATCTACCTGTAATATTTTGCAAAAAATCTGTTAATTTTAACTGGGAAACTGAATGATTCATTGAAATTCTGTTTCAACTTCAAATCTACATACTCTGTAATATTTTACAAGAAATCTGTTTAACTGGAATGTTTTCTGTGGAAGTAAATTACAACACAATACAATAATACAAAAAACTGTGGAATAAATTAAAGTTTCAATGTATTTTGTAGTTTTATATATAGACAGTTTTAATATATAGACAGAAAAATACAGCTGTTTCGTTCGGTCTTTACCTATGATTTACGACTTACAACGTTCTTGTTTCTACAGGTCGAGAACATCAGAATTGGTTCGGTATGGACGAGCAGCTGGGTCCGGTTGCCATCAGCATTCGAAAGGACGGCAATCAGTATAGAATAATAGTTCGCACTTCGGAGTTATTGACGCTTCGCGGTTCGGTACCGGAGGAAGTACTCGGCGGTATAAGGCCTCAAGGCAGGCTACCGACCAGAGAATTGTTGGAGTTGGTCGCACCGGAGGTTCAACTCGGTTGCCTTCGTCTGGGAATTTCCTCTGCCGAGGAGGCTGTGGCTAGATTGGACGAGCAAGGCCTCTCTAATAAGTACAAAGTAGGCGTTCTTTACTGCAGATCCGGTCAAAGAACCGAAGAAGAGATGTATAACAATCAGCACGCTGGACCGGCATTTCTCGAATTTCTCGACTCTATCGGTAAGAGATAAGTTGTGCAAAATTTCCATTTCCTTTTTGACTCGTTACGTTATACTTGCTTGCACACGCGTTTGATGTTATGCGATAGGCCAAAGAATCAGACTGCGAGGATTCGAAGGGTACAAGGCCGGTCTAGACACGAGAACCGATTCAACCGGCACCCACGCGGTCGCCGCGACCTATAGAGGAGCAGAAGTAACCTTTCACGTGTCAACGATGTTACCTTTTACGCCGAATAACAGGCAGCAGCTGCTTAGGAAGAGACACATAGGAAATGACATAGTCACGATCGTTTTCCAGGTAAATCGTGTTTGCTTGCGTGTGCGTACGATCTTACGATCATTTATCTATAATCTGTACTATGTATTTGGTACAACAGGAACCTGGCGCGTTACCGTTCAGTCCTCGAAGGATACGGTCGCAGTTTCAACACGTGTTCATTGTGGTCAGAGCTGTTGATCCCTGTTCGGACAACACTCAGTACAAGGTAGCCGTATCCAGAAGCAAAGAAGTACCAATTTTCGGGCCACCAGTCCCTCAAGGTGCCACGTATACCAAGGGGAAAGCATTTGCTGACTTTATTTTGGCGAAGGTGATCAATGCAGAAAATGCTGCGCACAGGTAATAATGGTGATTGCGATATTACAAGAGAAAAAGAAGAAATCTAGCACATTGATCGCTAGAGTAAAGAATGAAGACCGACAGGAGCTACATATTTTCAGTCTTGCTACAGCAATTCTGTTGAAAATTAGATTCAGTTAAATTTGGAGAATATTTAAATTGTTACATGCTAGTAAAGAAATATTTCATTTCAATATACACTAAGAGTTAGTTTTCAAAGAAAGACTTTGCTACTCTCGTCGTAGATCTGAGAAATTTGCCACGATGGCGACTAGGACGAGGCAAGAGTACTTGAAGGACCTCGCCAACAACTATTCTTCCACCACAATGGTTGACACCGGACAAAAATTTTGTAAGTTGTTTTTCAAACGTCGACTTCAACCTTGATCCGCAGCCTCAATCTTTCCAACCTTATTGTTGTCCTTTCAAACGAGCAATCCACGACTTGTGTTTTCGTACAGCTATGCTGTCGTTCAGCAGCAAGAAGAAAACCACCGTTCGACCGAGACTGTCTTGCGACGCTTTGCAACGCGGAGCAATATGTTGGCAGGTGATATTAGAGGACAGCAATCAGAACACGGATTGCTATTTAGGAATAAGCATAGATACGATCGTCTTGATCGAAGAACATTCTAGACAGATCGTATTCGTTACTCCATGCGTGAGCGTGCTCGGATGGCATGCTCAAACAAACAGGTACTCTTTTTTTAGTCTTTGTTTCTCATTTTCTTAATTGGTGTAGTTGGATTGTAAATGAGTATTTAATAAAATATTTAATCTTAAAGTACTTTTTAATTTCTTAAATCTAAAATACTCTGGAATATTCTAAATTGAGTAACTTGACTTGAATATAATCTAAATCAATGTGTCTTAATTTAAAGTTCAACAATTTTAAATACTGAATTATTTCAACTAATAATAATTATTTCAAATCATCCAATTAAATACATCACTCAGTTCGTCATTTTTCAAACATATTATTTGAATATAATGCCCAAGTCTGTGAAAAGAGGTCTAAACTCTGTACTCCGATAATACCAATTAAGGATTAAATGCAATCATGCACGTTCGTAAATATCCTAATCTGTTCACTTTTTACAGCTTGAGATTGTACTATCATCAAGGGGAATGTATCACCATTCACGTGCGCGGTGATTATGGGGAAAGAGACGAACTGATGGAGATAGTGGCACGTTTGCGCGCTGTAACTCCAGGATCTCCAGCCACGGAACTTTCCTTGAAAAGGAACAGCCTGGGACAATTGGGTTTTCACGTACAACCGGACGGTGTAGTGACACAAGTCGAAAGTATGGGACTCTCTTGGCAAGCAGGATTGAGACAAGGGTCTAGACTCGTCGAAATCTGCAAAGTAGCCGTCTCCACTTTGAGTCACGATCAGATGGTTGATTTGTTGAAAACCAGCGCCCAGGTCACTGTCACCGTGATACCGCCGAACAGTGACGGTAATCCCAGAAGGTGAGAGACAAGTAAAGTGTAAAGTCACTTTCTATTAAAAATTTTGCACCGTGCAAATATTCTGTTAACAAAAGCGTCCAGTCAATAATACGATCATCGTAATATAATTATCACGATAAAGTAAATAACATTTTGTCAACAAGAAAATATTTGCATTAATTATTTTTCATAACAAGTGACTTGTATTAATTAGTATCCAAACTCTCCACATGTGTTATGTATTGGTATTTGTTGAAATATTTCAATGTTAAGCGTTTTTTCACACCCTCTTCTCGTCTACTTAATACTTACGTTTCTCCCTTGCTAATTCGTCGATCGTTGTTTTTTTTTTTGTGTCTCCCTACTAACAGAGGCTGCACGTTGCAAAACTGTCAGTATTTATCGACTAATTACGAAGGAGATTACGAGAACGTAACCAGCCCTGATAACACACCGACTCAGCAGACAGCCATGTCTCACCAGAGACGATACGAGCGATCGTTTAGCCCACCGCGATCGAGCAACAGTTCCGGCTATGGAACAGGATCCAGTTCTAGATCGTTCAATGATCCCCGTTTTCCCATGGAAGGAACAATGACCAGCAGTAGCAGCGGGCACAGCAGCAACGACGATCGTTGGTAAGAATAACACGCAACCGCGAGAAGTTGGCCAACCTTCTGGTTAACCAGGAGGTTTATCGAGTCTTCTAGTTCGAAGCCAGACATCTTTCCCGTTTCTTCTCTCATTAGGTACGAGCTTCTGGAGCCGCAAGACCAAGAGAGTGCCGGATATCGTACCAATACCGACACCCCTCCGCCACCACTTCCAGCCAGACAATCCTTTCAGATGATCGCTTCGAAGTCTTCCGCCCAGAGGAAAGACAAGGAATCGCATTACGCGAGTAGCAAACAGTTCTCGGAGAATTCGAGGCATCATCACGGCCAGCAGCAGCAGCAGCAGCAGCAGCAGCAGGATCATTACTCGAAAGAGAGCAATTACGCGTCGCCAAAAGTGATGCAGATTGACAACAACGCGAGACACGACGGTTATCAAAGGCAGTTGGACAATTCTCACCGCCACGACCACGTTTCCACCAATTACGTGAAGCTTCAGAAAGAGAAGTACGAGATTAGCAAACAGGAGAGCTTGTACGCCTCTCAGAGGGAGCTTCAGAAAAACGATGTGCACTACGTTACCCATCAAAAGTTGAACGCGTCGAACTCTTTGCCCCTGGCGCAGAACGCGTCCTACAGTCTGCCGAAGTCTGGCAGCAACAACAACCTCGGATCCAGGTGCAACGAGTACGAGCAACAGCAGCAACAGCACGACGGAAAGTTGGATAGAGGCTCCAAGTACGAGACGCAAGACGAGAAAGTGTCCAAGTACGAGCAAGACGCGAGAGCTCACGAGAAGAGGACAGCGGCGATCAATTACGAATATTCGGAGGAGATATACGAGAGACGGAACAGCAAATACGAGATGGATATCGGCAAATACGAGATCGATTGTCAGCACAGTGTTACCAACGAAAGGAAACACGGCGGCGGTAGTGGTGGCGACAACGTGGAGCAAAATCGGGAGTCGATCAGGTACGAGTTACCTCACGAATTTAAAGTCGGGGAGAAGGTCACCTGTTTGAAAACCAGCATCAGCGAGAGGCCAGTTCCTCACAAGATAAACGTCGAGTATCGCCAGTCGAAAGACTTCGCCGCGAGTCTTCCGCCGGAGGTGAGAATCGCTGACAATTGTCCGGAGGTGGCCACTCTGCCCAGCGAGGACGAATTGTCGAACGGATCCGGAAGCGTGTCGCCTCGACTGAGAAGAGCGACGAACAAACATCGGCCGGGGAATCTGACCCCGTCGAGCGCCGGTTCGAGGAATCAGAGCCCCGACCGAAAACGGCAGGCGTGCGAAACTCTCACCGGAACTCCGCGAATTTAACATCCAGCACTCTCCAAGAGGATCTCATGAAGCTGATCAATCCGGACTACATCACCGACGACGATCAAATAACCAACAACGTGACCGGGAACGCGCTGATCGCCAGCCACAATTCGAACAAACTCAACAACAACATACTGGAGATTCAGAACAGGTGTCGATCGAGGGAAAACTTATGCGGCAACGGGGGTAACGCGTTGACCGTTCTGCCAACGAACGGCCAGGAGAACGGGAACACCGGGTCCGAGGTGATTCTGACGATGGCCAGACCGGCCACCGTCATTTCGAACGCTAGTACCGCGTCCAGTCCCGCGCCCAGCGAGAACAAGCTGTCGAAGGAAGAGAGGTAAGCACCGGCGATCGTTTCACTCGTACGTTGTACCATAGATCTCCGACCTATTGCCGTTTTATATATATATATATAGAGAGAGAGTATACGACATGTGTATGTGTGTGTGTCTGTAATCTCTGAGTTTAGATTGTCACCGCGCGTTACCAAACCTCCCCATTCGATTTCCAAAGCACCGACCAACACGATGTCCGTCAAAGACGCGAAAAATCATAACGATACGGACGTGGATCGTTGGCAAAGTCACCACGTGGATTCTAGATCGAAGCAGCACGCCCAAGAATGGCCCGACGACAGACTTATCGATGGATGCAATACCATCGCGTAAGTTCAGCGACGCGACGTTCAAATCTCGCATCACGTTGCACGATAAAGAAAAACACGGTGTATTTAATCGCCGAAGTGAACTTTTCCTTCAGCTCCGTAACCACGACTCACTGACATGGCATCTATGCCTCTTTCTCTTTCTCTCTTCTTTCCGACACGCGTGTCCCGATCAACGGCTATTCCTTTTCTATGTTTCAGAAGCTCCGTGTCGGACTTGCAGTCGCATCTGTCCACCCTCGAACTGAGAGTCGCCAGAGAGACGCGCCGCAGACTGTCCCTCGAGGACGAAGTGCGCCGTTTACGCGACGAGAATCGGCGTCTGCAAGACGAGAGCCACGCGGCCGCGCAACAACTTCGACGTTTCACCGAATGGTTTTTTCAAACGATAGATCACCAATAGTCGATCGCTCGTTCCTTTTTTTCATCTTTCTCTTTTACGATCGTGCTGCAACGTCGCACGAGTCTTCTTTTTGTAAAACCAGTATTACCGATAGTTTCGCGTTTCTTTAGATTTACGGAGGTCAAGGGGGCGCGAATCGAAGGCGTGCATCGTCGCGAGTATCGTTTCTCGCTGTATTTTGTATCATAGATTTTTAGTTTTAAATAGCCGTAAGGGTACAAAGTAAGTTACCATCGGATCGCGCTCCGTTCAACCCTGATCAAACGTTCTACGAAGTAAGAATTAGTAGATAGGACGCAGTAACCGGACACGGTAATTCGTGCCGCTACTCTATTCGGTGAAACGTTGCTTTGTACGCGATCATACGACCGATTATACGTGTGTTACTTCGAAACGACCAAATATTTGCTAGCTTTGTAAGAATCATCTTAACTCATTCGTAATTTATTACGTATTTTTTTTTTTTTTTATCACCGTTAATATTAAGGTATCGTTTCACATTTAAAAATTGAGACATTCCTCGATCACGGAACATCATTGACGATCATTTGCCTCGTGTAATCGAGACTTACGCGTTTGTAAAAAAAAAAAAAAGTATTTTCTTCGCAAAAAAGAAAGGAAGAGACACGGTTTGTCGACGAACAGTGTATAAAACGATGAGACCGGTCGATAGCGAAAAGAGATGCACACAGATCCTCTTAAAGAGATCGCTTATTTTTTAGGCACACAAATTGACGAATCACGATAAATCGAGATAGGAAAATCGTTTCGAAACTTCAAAAGAGATGGAGTGTATGGACAACATGGAAAGGAAAGACATGTCTTCTTCTTCTTCTTCTTCTTCTTCTTCTTTCTTTTTTTTTTATTTGAAAATAACACGACCACGTAGAATAAAATAGTTTATTGTAATTCACAGAAAAAAACAAGACATTTCCATGATGCCTGAAAACTCACTGTTCCGTTAACAATAGTTTGTGATTACACACCCTTCTCTGTTCGGGGGCCAACGCGCTGGTGCGCGCACTCATGTATCATGATTCGTGTAGAACGTCCAAGTGAACAATACAGATTATTCGACCATATAATCTACGGTAAACTTCTTTTTTTTTTTTTTACGATAATCCGCTCTTTAAACAGCTTGTATAACAGATTCTGGTTTTCTTTTTTATATATATGTACTTTATATACATGCGTGCGTATATTTATATCAGAATACCCGTCTGTCTGAAGGGAAAAAACCTGTAACCGCAATCTCACGCGATAATATAGTACACGTCCCGTGTGTGTGAAAGGGCGTAACGATCATCGCAGGACGAAGCGATGAATCGTGACCGTCTCACGGTGTTTCAGCGTACGTAAAATTCGCGTACGATCAGAGGTGTCGATTGACGATTCACCATCGCCACGAATTCGCACAGATTGCGAACGCATATGCTCCAACTTTTTTCTTTTTTCTTTTTTTTTTTTTTTACAAACGAAGGGACTGCTGCAACAAAGAAGCAGCTCCACTTTCGGTGAAACCGAAAACAAAAAGGCGATTGAAACACCGGATATTGTGTCAAACTCGCTACGAATGGAACCACTTTATTTTGAAAATGGTTCGCTCTCTTCGTTTCGAGATATTTGTATAAATGTTTGCATCAGTCGCACAGTTCACATTTAGCAATGGAAATTTTGAAAAATTCAAACAAGTCCTAAATGACTTGTTAGCATCAAAGTGTACGTTTCAAAAAGAAGAAACAAAAATGTATCTACCTACACCATTTTCAGAACGAGTAATCCAAATCTAACGTTATGTTAATGAAAATTTTATTTGAAGCTAACTTCTAAAAAAAAGATCTTTTTGTTTTCTCTTGTTAGTGAAAAGTGGAGCTGCCTCCTCCTTGCTATAAATACTCTCAACGCGTCTCTGTATTCTCCTCCGCTCGCTCGTCTTATTCACATTCCTCGTCTTGCCTCGTCTAAGCCGCCACGATCTAAACCTAATCAGCCAGCGTCCGAGTCACGCAACACGCGCATTACCGGGATCTGTCGCGCAATCCGCTCGCTTCTTAAGTACTTACGTAAGAATGCAACGCACACAGCAAATGTGTGATCGGCTTAACGCATTCGTACGTTCTCAAGTCGATTTCATTCTCTCTAGTTAGCACGGTGCAGCGTCCTCTCGTTAACGCGACTAAATTGCGTAAACACGTTTCATTGAAGACGAGAAGTTCGATCGAAGAAGCGAATACTTAACTTGTCGTTGATAAAAGAGCGCGCGATTATTACCTGTCGATACCTATTCTAAGAACACGGTAAAAATCGGCATCGTCGACGATTTGTCTATAGACAGTCGATTGTGCTTCTGTCGTTCTACGCGATTTCCTCCCGAGATTCTCCGCCTTCTACCATAAGGTTCTCCACCATAATCCCGCAAAAGCTCGAATCTGCAACGATCGTTCTTCGCAAACGCGATGCACGACCTTTTTATTTTATTTTATTTTCCCTGCTTCTGTTAACCCATTAAGGACCAACCATTACTTTTCGACTAATTTTTATCAAATTCTTTTTTTTCTTCTCTCTTTTTTGATGATTCAGAACTTTCATAGATTTAAATCAATTAACAGTATTCTTGTTATTGTATTCTAACGATTTAGTTTGATTTTATTTAAAACAAATTTCAATCAATGCCCGGTTAAATGAAACATCGTTAACTATCTGACCTGTTACACGAACAAAAGTCACCTGTAGGGAAGATTAGTGAATTATTTGACCCATCAAAAAAAATAATAAATTGTTATTTGCAATGACAATTATTAACAACTAATATCTGCGATAAGATAAGGTTGAAATCAATTAAAATTACCATATAAAAATTGAACAGCAAATAAGAAGCATGTAACAATCAATACTTTTGAACATCTCGGGTGTTTTAATCGACGCCCTTATTTTTACGAAATGTTTCTACCGAAAAGCAGTATACACATATATTTTACGGTGACTTTTACACATTCTTTCGTAGGAAAATTGTAAAGTACTAAGAGGATTAAGAATTCATTGTCGAATTACTACGTCAAAGCTAATTTTATCGTCTCCTGACTCACAACCCTTTTCTTTCCGAAAGAATTACGATAATTACCGTACCAATTTTGGTATTCTTCTGTTATTTTATTGTTTTTCTTTAGCCTGTCGTGTTTACCATCCATAATCATTTGGACACACCCAAATACACAAAATATGTTTCAAATGAAATTCTTGAACCCTTTGAGTGCTGTCCAAGAAACGCTCAAATAATAAAATAATTCGTTTACTTACACATTAGAAATTCAAAGAGAATAATATATTAAAATATATTTAACAAATATATGAAAACGTACATTAATAAAAGTACATGCATATATATATATATATATATATATTATTGAACATATTATTTATTTCTTAATGAACACATGCTTGTCATTCGATAGTAATTTTAGTAAACACTCAAAGGATCAAGGACGATCGTTTAATGGTGGTTACATGCTTTACAAGCAAGTTAACGAAATTAATCTTTATCTAAAAAAAAAAATCGAAATCATAGCTATGAAATTTACGTTCTTTTATTGTTGAAATTATTTCCTCGAAAAGCTACTTCTCCCTAAAGTCAGCACAGTGCGCAAATGTCCCTGAAGTATTAATATCGTGGCCAGAAAAAGAAATTTCAAGGATTACCTCTACTGTTGATATTTTCCTATCTAGGTCCTATAACTGTACAAAATCTCAAAAGATTGCTTGATCGTTAATGGGTTGAACGTCTTTCGCGTTTCTCCCTCCTTTTTTTCCTTCGCGTTTCTCTTCTCCTCGTCATCGATAACGGGGATCAACCAGACAACGAGAAACACGAGAGACGACGATAGGACACGAACGAAATACATATTCACGAGTCGTCCCCAATTAATAACAGCGTTGTATGGCACTAGAAACGAAGGTATCGTTTTATGGATTAAGTATTAACTTACGCTAGCAACTCCTGTTCCTCCTTTTTCCTCTCCTGAATTCCGAACAGTTTTTGCAACTTGCGGTTTGAAACTGAAACTGGTCCGCGAGGAAGAGAGTCGAAGAAGGGGAAAATCGAAAGAAGCGTGTATGTGCACATCGTGCAAGGAATATCGTGGAGAATTTTGTCGAAACGAGGAGAATCTTGTTCCGGGCGAATCGATGCAGCACGGCGGCGACGGGATTCGCGGAAAAATGAAAGAGAAACAGACGGAAGATAGGTTTGTTATCGATAGGTTTACGTTGGAGCTGCGATAAACGACGACGAGTACGAAACGCAAGAAGCACATTAATCGAATTGTAAGTAACGATCGATAAATCGATAAATCGTGTATTCGGAATTGTTTGAATTCTGTATTTTAAACGAGGTAACAAAACCTCGATGGAGGTTTTGTCGAAAGTTTGATACCTCATAACCACGACCATTTATATATCGAATTTCCACCGAATAATAATAATAATTCACATTGCGACAGCTTGCGGATCTGTATATGTAAGTGTGATAGAACCAAATTTTGATCAATACCCGATTAAATACCGGTTGAATCATCTGAACTGTTACGTGAACAAAAAATCATTAACAGAGAGCGAGCTCCAATTATAAATACTATTCGCCTCCCCCAACAGCTTGTAATAAAATGAACCGAGTTTGTTTTATTATTTATATTCAATGTGAATTATTAAAAATTATATATTCGATATAAATAAACGGAGTTCTTCGTCGTCGCTTTCATCGTTTATCGTAACTCCGGTACAAAAAGCGCTCCAACTTGGATTATTTTAGAATCACTTTCCAATCTTTGACTTGGGCCGTCGCCGGGTACAAATTCACATCGCACACTTGCAACGAAAAGGAGAAGCGAAAGCGTAGAGCCCTCCCCGGTCGTTTTTCGATTATCCGCTACCTTGTTTTCTCTTTTTCTTTTCAAAGCATTTTCAAACATGACGCTGACGTTTAGCTTTCAGCTAGTTTGCTTCGAGCACGCGATGACCGTTACCGTGACACTGAAACAGATATATTGCGAAACTTTGATCCCTAAATGCCCGAATATATATGCATATAGTACGAATAATAATATCTCCTAAAAAGAAAGAGCGAAAGAGAGAGAGAGAAAGAGTACGCGCCTCCGCGCCGACATAGTTAATACAAAAATACTGTTCTGTTGCACCACTTCGTCCCTTGTTAATCTTATTACTCCTTTTTACGCGCAATAATCCCTGTATTCTCTTGGAACGCCCTTTTTTACCGTTGTCAAGGAGGTAAAGAGAGACAAGAAAAAAAAAAGAACAAGAAAATACTGCACACGATATAATTTAGCAATAGCCAATTTTCCTTTTTGCCTGATAACTTTTCTTTCTTCGTCTTTTGTACGGTTCTACTCATCTTCCATATTCTTTTTTTCTTTTTTCTTTTTTCTTTTTTCTTTTTTCTTTTTTATTCAATTAAAAACACGATTCTTTTTTATTCGATCAAAAGCACGATAACAATAATAATAATAACATAAAATCGCGTACATAATTAATCCGTCGAGAACGATTCGAAGAAGAAATACAATAATCGGTTCAATAATGGGAAACAAATCAGTCGTCTCGAACAGGAATCACGTGTACTTGCACGCGACAAGACGATAAAATAATTATTTCGCATAATTTCGATTAATCCGCCAGGAGAGAAACATCATATACAATCATATCGCGAAAACGCGACAACAACGTTAGAAAAACATTCGAAAACGGTATATCTTGATCTCAATGGGCTCCCCTTTGTTCGTTTCTTTTTCCTTAGTCTTTCTCTCTCGTGTTTGCTCTCGTTTCTGCGTCCTTCTTCTTTTTTCTTTTTTTCAAATAATTACAACTTAGCGTCGCGCGCTTGACGATCTCGTCTCTAGTGACAAAATGAAATCCTACCGGCGCCGAGTTCGTCAGTTATTCACTACGATTATTAATTGTATGATTGTGTATACAGTATGCCCCGGGGTTTTATTTCCTCAAGTGTTGAGAATACGAGAAGAATGCTTCCAGGGAGGCGTGCGGCAGTAGAATCGTTTTATTATCGAGACGACAAATTCAAAAACCGTTTTTACGTGGAATGATACATCTTTCGATCCATTGATCGATGCAGCTCGGCGAAGAATAACAACATAACAAAATAATAAAACAATCTCGATAAAAAAAAAAGAAATATTAATTTACGTATGTCGAAAAATTGTTAGTTCAGGAGATATTTTGACCTCAATTCCGTAAAATTCATCGCGAAAGACGAGAAAAAAACACAGGCAAAATCTTGTCCTTTATCGTTTCATTTTAAAATCAAACCGACAAAATATCTTCCGAGCTAAGTGATATCTTGATACAGATAGGATAATATCTTTTTTTCTTTTATACACAGAGAGACTGTCGAGTATTGATCAATAGATCGAAAAACATATCATTTCGTTTAAAACGCGCGTATATACGAATAAATCAGACATACTGTATACGCGTGAACGTGTGTACAGATGTATACATATACGCAACGCGCGCGCGTACATATGTATGTATATATATATATATATATATATTTATTTATGTATATGTATAATTATATATATTCAGCATCACAGTAAGATAGCGCCCCTCATTAAGTGATCGTCGGTTTGCTCGGATTGTTTATACCCATTCCGTATTCAACAACGTATCCGCTACAACAATCCGTCTAGATATCGCTCTGTCCAATAATTTCTTCTTTTTCATCGATATTACATCGATACCGCGATTGCTCCTCTAACTATTCGATTCGTGTCGTGTCCGTAAACGTACACCTGTACACGGGGACAGAGAGAGAAAGAGAAAGAGAGAGAGGGAGAGAGAGAGATAAAAAATCGTGGAGAGTCAAGACTGAGAGAGTCCGACTGAAAGCGAGATTAATCAATGATTCCGCCATCATAGTATCGCGCACGTGTGTCGTGCCATCGACCATTCCTCGAAATACTGGCACCTGAAATTCGAAGGACGATAAAACGACGGCGACGTGATATCGGCAATTAAAAAAAACGAACACCGAAGTAAAACTTGCCAAGGAGAAACAATTGGCAACAATCTCTCTCTTCGGGTCTTCTACGATGCGCACGTAAACGAGTGACGCGTGCTTACTTCGGAAGAAATTATTTGTACGTTGCGCAACGCCGCGAGAAAAAAAAAAAAAACATTGAGGAACTTGGTACGTATCGGGGCACGTATCGTTTCCTACTTCGCGCGATCCAAAAACTTAACGAGCTACCGTATCTCGTTCCATATACCGTGAAACACACACACACACGCACACACGTTATGGACGAAACACCGTCCGATACTCTCCTCTCTGCGTACCACCACGTTTCGGTGGACTCTCTACTTTTCTTTTTTTTTTTTTTTCTTCTTTTATTTATATCTGTTCTACCTAACGAGTGACGAAAGAATAGTTTCTAGCAGTAGATATACTTATAATTACTCTGAAAATAAATAGTTATAAAAATAAGCGAGCATTTCATGCTTAAAATACCTTAGGTAAAAACTTAATTAATTTGCACCACGTACGGAGTGTGGAATGTGTGTGGTCTCTCTTATTAGATCGTAAAAGCGTACATCTAACAAAAGACTCAACTACCGTGTAAAAAAAAAACGTGTAACGACAATATTAATATTCGAATTAATTGTAATATTCGAAGTGCGACAGTTCGATAAAAGGAAAGAGGGAAAAAAAGAACGCGTGGATCAATAAATAAGGGTGCAACAAGAGATTAGAAATAGGATAAAAGACGAGATCGAAAATTGATCGATCCGCCGACGATCGTCGTCAGTCATCGTAGAATAAATAACTGTGCTGAGAATTTGATCTTACCGCGAAGATACATTAGGTACATTATCCGATTCGTCTTTCTACTTTATCAGCGCAACCGCAACCTTTCTAACCCCACAACATTCCTATTCTCCCACCCTGCCGACCCACACAACTGCCCGTAAAACCCACCCTTACCCAATCAACATGTTCAACTGCACACAGTTTTTACGCACTGTGGAAGAAAGAAAGGATATTCTTTACAGATAAATACGTTCTTTAACGTATACGAAACGCAAACACTCACGGTTTAACTTAAAATCGAGAAAACCTTTTTGTACTCTTCTATAAACTTTTTCGCATCTACTTTTTTTACTTATCATCTAACGACGACAATACTCCGCTCCGAGGGTTACGCGCGAACGTGCTCTGCGGGAATTCGCGCGACGCGTCGGAAGCAACGGGATTGTTCCGTGAAACGAAAACGGGTACAACGTTATCGTCATCGTCTGCTCTGCATGTCCCGAAGTGAAATACGAAAGGAATTTCGGGTCAGAAATTCATTTGAACAGAATGAAACGAGTGGGCGAAGAAATAAAATTCCAACGATATTTCGAACATACACAATCTCTCGTATGTTCCACGTACTCGCGCGCCACGGATCTTCCGGTGGCAGGTATACCTTTCATGCAGTTTTGCGTCAATACTTTACGATACCGAAACGCCGGTCGAAAATCTTATACTATTCGCGACGCGTCCTCTTCGGACGTTGACTAACTCCAACCTCGTCGGTATTACGTGACTTTTTACCAATTTGTACCTGGCTCTGTGCGGTTAGCTGCAACGATATCGCGTGCGTGTTCAATTTCTCAGCCAACAGCAGGTCCTTCAGACCTTTCATTTTCTGACTATACAACGTTATCCTTGGCCTCTCGTGCTCGGAGTCAGTCTCTACCTCGGGATCGAGGTTCTCCTGGGAGGTGGAAGGCGCGGGAGGCAGAGCGTCGTCCGACGGAGCGACAAACGGCTCTCCGCCACCTTGCAACAGGTAATCTCGGTTAAGTATCTTTTCGCTGCACGCTGCCGTCAGCGCTTGAATGCTGGGATGCATCGGCGCCGGGTTAGACGGCACTTTCGACTCCAAGCTTTTGATCAGGTCGCGAGCCGCGTTGCCTCTCTCTTTAGTCTTACAGTAATTGTTGTTGTTGTTATTGTTCAACGTTTCCTCCGGGCTTGTCTCCCGCTTCTGCGACTTCTCCTCTTCCTGTTTCGCCTCCACGTCGTAACAATCGATAATTACCTGAGCACGGATACTGGCATCGAACTTTGAAATGGTATTTACCAACGGTCGTGCCCATCCTATGTGCAAAACGGGCGTATTCGCTCCTTCCTCCCATTGGCAAATGCCGTCGTAAAACCTCAACAAATAAGCAAAACAACGCGGCTGTCGTAACAAACGTTCGTCAGCTCGTACCGTATGAGGTATAAGCTCGTTCGCTATTTCCAACAACTCTTTATATATTTCTCCGTCATCCCTCGAATAGTCATACCTGATTACACATTAGAATCGGGATAATTGTTAATTATGAATTCCGTCAAATTCGTTTCGAATGCCGTCACGCTTCACCGATTAATACTTACTTTCTTAAAACATCCGCCGCGTCTGCCCACGACGACAACGCGTTAGCATGCAATCCGTGTCTGTACAAGTAGCCACCTTGGTAAGTATACGGATACACGTGAGCGTTTCCGTAGTACTTCCTCGCTGATCGGATAGCTTCCTAACAAGTCGCACATCGTCAGAAAGTTACGTGCAAACTCACAAGTGAATTATTCATAATTGCGAATCATCTGTCAAGACATACCTGAAAAAGATCTATGGCAGGAGGCCTCCCTGGAGTCGGAGCTGCTTCCTCGAGATCCCCAAGATTCCCAAGTGCCATGGGATACTTGACAAGATGACCCAGATCATACAACAACCACAACAACTCTTGCTGAAGCAACGCGACCTCTGCCGCGTCCGAAGTAGCACTCAAACTGGGGTTTATGGCCGACACTATGGTAGCAACTTCCATAGCTCTGGAGCATACAACGGCTTGTCCATTTACGTATAACCATGAACGAGAGGCAACCCCCGGTTCAACTGGCTGGCCTCGTTTATCTTCATTTCCCTTTCCTAAAGACATAGCAGGTCAATTTTGTAGCCGTCGCTCCAAATCTCAATATCTTTTTACGTTCATTTAAATTTATTACAGCTTACCGTGCCAGGTAACTTCTGCCGTTTCAGTCCCATCCTCTCCATAAACTACCCAAGCATGGTCTTCTGACATTGCAAGATGTACATCTTTAAATCCCAGTACCTGGCAACCAGCAACCACCGCGAACGCCACGCCGAAACAGTCCAACTTATTCGCTGTTAGATAGCTGTAAAGACTCTGCAGGTGAGCGCGATCCTTGTAGTAGCTTCTGGTCAGGGAGTTCCATATAACGTCGGAGACTTTCTTGACAAGTTCCCGTGTCGCGTACTTGGTGTCGTAAACGGTAAGGTCGACCGCGCCCTTGATCACCGCGTGAAACTTGGTGTAAAGGGCTTCGGCAATGTGGAATTCGACGGCCGGCAATTTCGGCTCGTCGTAAACAGTGGCCTCCTGCGACGCAAATGTCCGATTGCAGGTTAGGGAATTCTCGACTGCGCCGACGAGAATCGAGAGCAGAGCGAGGTCCGGCTCCGAGCTGTTCTCCAATTGATTCTGGAAGATCCGCACGATCGAGGATATGCTCTGTATAGGGAATAGTGCCTTGTCCTCGTCTCGAAAACCCGCCATGTCGCGGCTGGCAGGCTAGCACACACGAGATCCGGGGATCTTTGGCTCAAGCCACGAGTGTCATCTTGTTTCGCGTTTATCTTGACAGAAACTCTCGACGAAATCGTACGATCCGCGAGACTTTCCACTCCTTGGCTAACGATGCACGCCAGCCGATGCCGATTCCCTCGTTCTCGATGCGAAACTCTTACATTTCCGCATCACAAAAACGTACCACAACCGTATATCATCCAGCGGCGCGCCGCCACTAGGATTGTTTCCAACGGTGCACCCGTCCCCCCGCCCGTCAGCACACGACAAAGAGAGAAGGCGAGTTTCCGTGCGAGCGACGTCAGCGCAACGCGAACTCGCGCGTTATCGATATACGCGCGTTTTAACGTTCTAGAATTTTCCGACGATAGAATCTGCAGACTAACGTCTCAATCTTTCAAAAGAAGTGTACGTATACGTACTGTTGTCATGCTCTGATATTCACTTATAGATAAACTTAAGAATGTCGAATGCCATACACGCTGCTTCATTTTAAAAAATTTACGAGTTTCCATATAAGATGCAAGTTTTGTATTTAAATGACTGATATGACGCTAACTGGTCGGTAAGTGCGTGTAATATACTTTCTCTCATATATGCGTGTATGTATATATATATATATATATTTTATACATAGATATATATAATATATATATACATATATACATGTATATTGTATGATATGTACAGAAAGATTACCAATGTACAAATTGTACATATGATACGAACGATATACATATTGACACCGAGAATTGTTCAAAAATTGTAAGATGGCGCAATAGTCAGTCATGACAGTCCTCGAGACGTTTCCAATCTTGTCTTCTACCTTTCGTAGATCGAAAACGGTTTTGGTCTACTGTGATTTACAAAATCTGAATATACCGCGTATTTTTGCAGTGAGTGATCTACAACGTGTATTTATCGATCGACCGCAAATTACACGTCGGCGATAATAAATCATCTCGTCGCTGGGCACACAGAATGAAAGTTACGATAAAAAGTGAGTATGCGAATTGAAATTTTCAGCTAGCTTGCATATTTTGTTTACTTTTGTAACTGCCAATAGTTAGAAGCAGAAAAGAGACATTCTTTACTGCATCGTCCTATCCTTGACTTCATTCGTCCTGCCTATATTCTTTGATACCACTTAATCATGTATATTTAGATCACGAAATACGAAAGAGATAAACAATTGTGAGAATTTTTTTGAGGTTGGACCGGTGTTGCCACCTGGCGTTGGATAGCGAACGACGACAATTGCGGCATATGTAGAATGCCGTTTGACGCTAGTTGTCCAGATTGTAAAATCCCTGGGGACGACTGCCCTTTGGGTAAGTTTAATTTCACTTCTTGATTCAGCGAAAATTTAATAACAACAATTCTTTTAACCTCTTACACTGGAATGACGTGCCACGCATGTCGAGAATATTTGGTCCAAAATATTGCAATATTTTCTCAGTTTTAAGTATATTAAAGTATAACCTAGGCAAAACAAATAATAAATTTATTACTTAATTTATTATTTTATAATGTCTATCCAGTGATATACCGATGAATTCAAAAAGAAGACGAATTATTGTACGGTTTGGTCACTCGTTACGGTCCGTGAATCAGTTACTAGCGCAAGAGGTTAACGTGAACGCGTTTCTCAGATTTGTCGAGTGAACGGACGATGAAAAAAAAGGAATCGTGTATTATTTATTTTTAATTTAATGAAAAAAATACATTAATGTTAAATTTAATGTTAAACGTTAAAAAACGGATAGACGAAAATTGACTCTAGAGGCGATTGATTTGCTACGATAGAGCGACGGTTTGTAAAATACGCGCGACAGCGTTTGCGCAGCTGCCAGGCATAAATATCGATCGGTGTGCCGAATGAAACGGATCGCTCGCACACGATACCCCACGTTCTGACGCGCGCGTACTCGCGCGTGTCAATGTAAACTCGACAAACTCTGTGTGGTCGCCGGTTATCGATATAATACAAGGTGCGCATGTGTCGCGATACTTAACGTGGGAGAAGAAACGTTTATGGTGTAAATACGGGTTCTATACTGTTCTAGTTTGGGGCCAATGCTCGCATTGCTTTCATATACACTGCATCATGAAGTGGTTGCATTCGCAGCAAACCAGGCATCTCTGTCCGATGTGTCGTCAGGAATGGAAGTTCAAGGAGTAGCTGGTTTGCCGATGGTCCCGCAGGTGTCAGCACGCAACGAGTAATCAGGTAATGCCGTTTGTTACAAGCTGCACGTATCAAAAGAATTCACCCATCAATTCCTGTTTGATGAAAATGTTGGTCACCGTTCGCGTTACTTTTGTCTACGTTGAAAAAACGTACCGTCGTAAAAAGATGATCAACTTTGTTATACTTTCACTGAAAGGAAAGTAACGATTCATCTTGGATGTATATCTTCGTTTCATCCTAGCCAAAATAATATGTCCTGCCTCTGTTCTCGACCTCGCTTAAAACCGTTACTTTTTCGCATTTCGTAAAACGAAACTTTACAATTAATCGGTCGTTATCAACAATTCTGTGAATGCAATCGGTCGACATTTTCAGTAACTGCCTAAGAACGATGGTTCGACGAAAATCACTACGAAGGGAGAATTAATTGACCATTGACGAAAACTATTTACTGCTTACAGCAGTAAAATATCGGAAGATTTTATTGGAAAGTACGACTTGGCTAGATTACGTCGAATTGCAGACGTAACGAGATTCTCATATCCCGCGCTTACGTAACAGTATTTCACGAGTGCGAACATTCAACGCGATACCGCATCGGACGTAAGAACTGTCGATCGTGCGTAATTCAATGCCATTCGGTTCGCGCGATTTTTAGCAAATTTATTCATGGTACCAATGAGCTACCTAACGCCATTCTATCGGTATGCAGGAAGCAACTCCTTGCGATGCCATACCGAACATTTATAATTCGTACGATCGAATTGCACAGCAGTGTTTCATCGCACCCGATTTATCTGCTCGTTCTTCTTTTTGTCGTCTAACCGCAACCACGAACATCACTTTACAAGATATATATCGTAAGCGAGATTTTTGCGGTGACACGCGATCCGCGTTATGCGATTATCGTTTAACCTCTGGATGAAAAAAAAATCGTCAACTTTTGCTCGATGCAGCGTGCTATGATTTGCAAACGCGCGAAGCCGATTCGGGTTTCACGCAGAAGAATTGGAGTGAAAGTAGAACGAGTGACTCTTCTGTACGTCGGGAAACAGAGTGTGAACGAAATTCGAACGTACGTGAATATTCACGTAACGTCATCGTGCAAGTGCTCGAAGGCACTTTTGAGAAATCTATTTTACACTGTGCCGATTGACAGATAGAAACTAACATCGGTCTAATTTGAATCAAATTTGTTACAAATCTCTTGATGTTCTGCATCCATCGTTGACAGTACAATTCACAATTATCATTTGTTTTTCTTTTATTTATTCCTACCAGCAGCGTATTTTCCTTTTTCTTTCTTTCCTTCAAAAGCCTTGCCAACTCGTTTATCTATTTTACATTAGGTATAAAAAAAAAAAAAAAAAAAAAAAGAAGAGAAGTATGATCAGTAATAAAACGATTACGAAAATCCTGTATGTACACGTTCTGCATTGTTTCGTCCCAAAATGCAACAATTCCTATTCATCGACTCTCTCTCCTGTTGCCACACTTTCTTTCTTTTCTTTTTCCTGCTCTTCTTCTATACTTTGATCAAGGTGTAACGCATCTCTCTTATCTTGCAATTACGCGCTGCTCTCCTCCTCGTTTCCTCCTCTTCATTCTACTCTCAACAGTTATATCGTTTAGCTTACTTATCCTTTTCGCTCGTACCTCTTTTGCATAGTAGTACGCGTAATTGTACGCTCATGCACACACATGCATGCGAGTCGATCATTCTCGTCCTGTTTTTTACACTCCCCCTTCTGATTCCCCTTCATTTGATTCCCCCTACCTCCGATCTCTCTCTCTCTCTCTATATATATATATATATATATATATATATATCTATTGTACACGTGTATACGCGAACACAACAGCGATTGTGAATAGCGACGAATTCGAAAGACAGTTTAGATTCAGATATGTATAATATATATTGTGTTATAAATTCGAATAATTTGTAGTTTATGATTAAGAAAAAATACGAAGTTTTTGTCGTGTTTCTATATGCGTCTACATTCTATATGTGTTCTGTCTCTGCACTTGGAGATATTATCGCGACAGCAGGTTCAATCTATGAGCCTTTCCGGTGTGTCCTTTTGCTGGCTGGCTGGCTGGCTGACTAGTTGATGGCTGGTACACTAATACATCACGTCGCACACGTACATATGTACACGATCGAGAAAGATAGGTGCAGAGGCTCGGCGTAGCACGTCCATTGCCTGGCTGCCTCGAGAACTCGGTCTAGAGCTCGAGTTCGAGCCCCAGTCACGTGGTCCCTCGAACGTGAAGGATGTTTGTGGGATCGCGTAGTCAGTTAGCAGCGGTTCGTTCGACGAGTAACAGAGAGAAACGGAGCATAGAACCAGCTACCGCGTTTGGACCACTCCGTCGAAGCGAAGAGGAGAGAGGGGTCAGGGGACATGGGATAGAGACGATAGCGGATCAGGAATACCAGGGACCGAGTTTCTTCAACCGGACTCCTCTCGTCGGCCTAACGCGCTCCTTCGTCCTGTCTCACTTTGCCTCGCCTCGTTACTGTTCCGCTCGTCTCGCTTTACCTAGTCTCACCGCGCTGCACTGCACCGTGTACCTCTCCGCACCTCACCTCACCTCACCTCACCTCACCGCATCCGAACTCAACTCACTTCACCTCACCGCTTCTGAACTTACCTCATCTCGCCTCACCTCGCCCCACCTTGCCTCGTCTCACCTCACCTCACCCCACCCAGCCCCACTCCGCCCCGCCTCGCCTCACCTTTCCTCGTCTCACCTCACCTCACTTCGTCCTAACTCGCTACAACTCGCTTCAACTCGCCCCACTCGCCACAACTCGCTTCAACTCGCTTCACATCGCGGCGGCAGCGTTCCGCGCTTGTTTCGCTCGTTTGAATGATCCAGCGTCTTCGAAAATGTCGCGCGTTCCGCGAATCGATCCAGTGATTTCTCGCGAAACCGTGAATCACGACGACATCATTCACGACGATTAAGCGGTAATTTTCTTTTTTATTTGTGCTTTCCGACGAAATGAATCGCGTGCGCGTGTGCTGAAAGAAAAAAAGTGGACGAAGAAACAGCGAAGAAGAGGATAAATAGTAAAATCAGAGTGAAAGAGAAACTCGCGGTTGAAACGCCGCTCTGTATCGGTGCGGTCGCTTTGGAATCGCGTCCACGTTGATCGCACGTCGAACGTCAGACTGCACTCTGTGGAACGTAAAAACGCAACGAACGAGTCATTTCGTCGCTCTCGCCGCTTAATTTTCGAGCGATGACTTGGCATCTATCTAACAGCCACTCGATGTAGTCGCAGCTGCGTCGCGTTGAAACTGCGTGTTTGGAAGGTGATATCGGAGGTTTGTTATCGTGATAGCGAAATGGAAAAAGCGCGGAAGCAGAGATAATCGGAGATTATATATCGTTATCAGGAACTCTGATCTCGATTAGGTGAGAGATACGGTTGTAATTCGGTTGTAAAAGTCAAAGCATGCTCCTGGCACGAAGCGAGACGAAGGGACAGCGCGACGGTGGCCGCGCGTAGAGAGGTACTCGCCGCGGTGGTGGAAACAGCGGATAAAATGCAGTTGGCAGCGACACAGAGACCTCATCCACCACCGGTACCACCGCGGCCGAGCCGGCAGGTGGTCGCCGAAGCCCTTAAAAGATCACCAAGGCCACCCTGTCCGACTAGGCAGGCCCCACCACCGCCAAACACAAAACCGTGGAGATCCGATCGAGACCGGTCGAACAATCGGCAACAGCAGCAACAGCAGCAACAGCAGCAGGTGGTGAGTCCGGCTGCTGGTCGAACGGTTGTTTACGAGTCGATCAAAGATTCGATTCCGAAGGAAACCGGGAACGAAAGTGGCGATCGCGACGACCCGGCTCGGTTGGTCGTCGACAAGAGTCGCGGCGGTGGCGGCAACGAACTCGTTCCTCGAGTCACGAGTGAAAGGCGCCCGGACGAGGACGACCGCCGTGGAAATCCGCGGGAAAGGCGGCACCGTAGTACAACCGTCCCCGGTCAGGAATATCGGGGAAATTTCAGTGAATCGAACACCGTCACTGGCGACTTCGTTTCCTCTCCTGCGCCGCACCGGAAAGACGATCGTCGAGAGGAACGCGTGTCGCCCAACGAACATTTTTCGAACGGCGTGGCGACTAGCGACGAGAGGTCATCCAATGACAACGGTAAACAGTGTAACAACGACGTACCAGCTTGGGATAACTCGTTGTCCGAATCGGCGGCTTTGGGATCGCTCGATCGCAGCGACGTCGTTGGCAAATCTCCGACGGTCGAGTCGTTGGACGACGCGTTACGTTGCCATCGCCCGTTGGAGTCAGCGGTGGAAAAGTCGACGTCGAGCTTGCCAGAGAAGAGCCACTGTTCGGAGAGAAGGCCAACGCCAACGCAGAGATCGTGTACCGTGAAGTATCGGGGGGATACGACAACTTCGACGAGAAAAAGCGCGGAAACTCGGTCTGCGGATGATTCGAGTGCGAACGATCAACCTTCGAACGTTTCGAACGTTCTTGATCGTGCCACGGTGGTTGTTATCGACGAACCGGATCGTAGAGCTGCCGCGAATGATCACGCTGACAAACAGAACGGCGGCGATGAGCATGGCGAGCATCGCGACAAGGACCGGACCAACGAAAATGACAACGACAACGACAACATTCATCGACAAGATTGGCTGGAGGCCGGTATCCATTATTCATCTACGCAGATTAGGTTATCTGGCGAAGACGGAGACATCGTCGATGGGGCCCGAGTCAACGGATACAATCGTTGTGAAAACGAGAAGTTCAGCGATATCAACGTTCCGAGGTAGTTTATCTGGAAGAAATGATACACGAGTTGTTGGATACAATATACATACGTGTTTAAAGCGTTTAATATCGATCGTAATATGAAAAAAAAAATCTATTAAAAATTGATTCATCCGAACGTAACCGTCTAGTAGTTCAATACGCGACTTTCTCGTCTCGCACGAAACACTTCTTTTTTGTCGTAACGATTTAATCAAGCGTGACAAAACAACCGGCGAAAAGGAAGACGAGAAATAAAACGTCGGATGTAGGTTCTTTTCTAACAGTTTAATATCAGAGTATCGTTTTGTTCCTAATTTTTCTTACCTGCTAACCTACTTCGCCGTCGTTCGTGCGAAACAGTGGCGTTCAAACGTTGATGAGTATCAACATTCACGGGGTCGGACCAATGTTCTGTCGCAGTTAAATGTTAATTGAATCGCTTCGATCTCAAGGCTGACATTGAATGAAATCTCGCGATTTTTAGTAACAAGTGATTGTCTCAAATAATAGAAATATAATCATAGAACTGCGGATATTTACACAATCGTATATTTTTATAAAGATAGTTAAAAAAATGACACCTATTATTATTACTATTTGAATATTATTTTTCTTATTAAATATTAAAAGAAATATTATACTTTTTTTATGTTACAAGCATCCTATACATTTTTGCATCTTCAAATTTTCCATAAATGCATAAAAATCCGCAGACTTGGTCCTGTTTTCTGTTGGTTGAACGAAATTTCCATCTTTTTCAGCATACAAGAGAGAATCGCGATGTCTTCCCTGCAAGGTCTACCACCGTTACCGAGAAGTCTCAGTGGATTCAATTTGAGTGGTGGACGAAGCGAGGGTTGCGAACCACCTCCGCCGCCTACTAGATCTTCCAGTAAAACACAAAGAGGCGGCAAAATTTCGATCCAATCGTCGTCCAGGCCATCGCCACCTGCCAGGCAACTAACCACGTTGGACACGCAGCTGGCTATACTCAGGAGAGAAATGGTGATTGAAAAGACTGAAAACTTTTTAGCATCCTCTCCCAATCTCTATTCTTTGTTCCCCTGTCCCTGTCCTGATACCTATTTTCTAGCCACTTCCCAGTGCCAAATCACTTTTACTACTACCGACGGAAAAAAACTGTTTACTAAGAAGAAGAACTGAAAAAAGACATTAATCGAATATAAGTATTATTGTTAGAGGAGACCGGTTTGAATGAGCGCTGTTAGTCGTGTTCTTGTTAACTATGTGTGCGTGTACGTATTCACGAGTCAGCAGGAAAATTCCACGGATTTACGAGTCACGACGACGCAAAGTTTCTATAAATGGTGGAAGGTCAGATTAATCGAAACGTCGCTGATTGTGTGTTAACAGAACGCCGAGCTGTATAACCAAGATGAAAACTGTTACAGCGCGGATGTTTTCCGAGTCTTTTCTATCACTCGTACATGTTGCGTTAAATCCAGTCGATCCAATTAGATCCGTTATCTCGAGGTTCTGTTGCACGCCTATATATACTGTCGCAAGTAAGACACGGTAAATATGTACCCCAAACATTGGCTTCTTTCTCGAGAGACTAACACATTTTTTGTGTTGTGCAATAGTTGTTTTAATTTCTTTTTATATTTTTATGAAAAGTTTTGTTACTAGTTCCTCCGTGCATGCAGTTTAAATTTTAATCGCAATGTATGATATAATATCGCGGCCAATGTCTAAAACATAGTTTACTCGAAAGTTGGGCTTAATAGTTTAATAGTTAATCCAGACACGAAGCGAACTGGCACAGCCGCTCCCACGCTGCATTCCCTCAGGCGTGACTCCCCTCTTCGCCTCTTTTTTCTGGCCGCTCTCTTTCACCTTCGTTCCTTCCTACCTCCACTCTCGTTCTTCCCTCCTTTTCTCTTATCTTCGTTCTTGCTACGCCAACGTAGTCCTCTCATTCCCATTCTCATTTTGCGCCTCCTACCTAATTCTCTCTTCCTTTATTCCCACGGCCGGTGTATCACGAGAGTTGCCGCTCTCTTGAAAATACACACATCGTTCGGTAAATTTCAAACACTAACGCTTACCTTGGCAATCGTATGCTAAAAGTGAACGTGTCTCGTTAAATCAAACACTTTGACGACGTTTGTTTGTTTGTTAGCTGGTGCCTAATATTTTCTGCACACTTTCGAAAATGTAAACGTCAAATGTTAATAAAACGAATGTTGTTTTACAGTTTGGCCTTCGACAGCTGGATCTCTCTTTGTTGGCGCAACTTTGGTCTTTGAACGAATCTATTCAAGAATTTCGACAACTTCTGCAAGAACAAGAAGACAGAGCACCGTCACCTTCGCCCAGCAGCGAAGAAGGGGACGATACCACTTACGGAACCCATCCTCCACCACCTCCAAGGAGACCGGCTCCCGGTGTACACCTTCACAGACCACCCAGGCCACCCAGACCACCCAGGCCACCACCTAGCGACGAATCACCATCTAGCGAAGAATACGGAGCTGTTTGATGCCTGCAACTTCAAATTGTTTGCATATCAAACCACCTCCCTCAACTATCTGATTGACGAAACATCTTGTTCGAAGAATTAATAGATGTCGGATCGGTGATTTGATGTCAATCGATGCGGCGATCACTTCTACCTGTACAAGTCCGAACAACGTTACCTAAGAATGCAGTCTAATGCATCGTTGTAAAAAAAAAACTTGTTGATGCTTGAAGGTACCTGTAACATTACATGTCATTACGGAGACATTCGGAAATTCTACTGTTCGACAAGGTTTCTTATAGTTGCAACCGACCACTCGCGACAGGTCGTTGCAAAATCACGCAATGTGTGAATTGTACGGGTGAATAGTTGTAATATTTGAAAACGCATACCATTCGTTGATTCACGAAACTGTCAATGTCAATCCAAAAAAACAACGATCCTCTTTCTCTTTCTATATACATATATATATATATATATATACACATATATTTCTTAGGTAAAGAAAAGGTTTATTGTCCTCAATGAGAACTATTTCAGTTCGATACACTCTTTTTCTCTATTTGTGATAGCAGTCGAAGGGGCCTTTAATTAACTACGATAGACGATTCGTTTGCGCTAATCGAGATATTTATCCGCGATTCGTATTGGTTGGAAGGACAGTTGGAAAAGATCCGAGCCTACGGGACGACAAAACGGCTAGTGAGTTCCAAAGAACCGCATTCGGAAGTTCTTGTCTCTTCCATGTTTCTCCACTATTACGTCCATTATAGAGTTTTCTTTCTTGTTGAGATAAACGGACAAACGTACTGATGAGTCAGACGATGAGAATCTTCGAATTACGAGAAGACGAATTATAAAGATTTATGTAGATTAATTCGAATATGTAAAATAAAGGGAAGAACGCACGATACGAAAAACGTGGTTAGTAATTTTAATGTTACGTGAAAACATTATGTCACGAATTATTCGTTTTCTATTTCGAATTTAATAATTTCGTTTCTTCGTTTTTCTAATTTCGTACATTCCAACATAGATGGCGCACCCTACAACAAAGTTGTAGGTAATTGATGTTGC
Organism: Melipona beecheii; assembly: GCA_032399605.1. Lineage (NCBI taxonomy): Eukaryota > Metazoa > Arthropoda > Insecta > Hymenoptera > Apidae > Melipona > Melipona beecheii. The sequence goes on from JAUCMO010000463.1 coordinate 3,176,847, forward strand.
TGATAATTTATTTTAGACGATTACAATTGCCTACAAATATTTCGCGTGTTCTATATAACCGATTACAACGGATTTCGGATACTGGTTTGCTCTACTGCTCGACCACGTGGCTAACGATAATGCGGATGAACGATTATGCTTGTACAATTCTCGATTAATGACTGATAAGCTAATAGGTAATAGGCGATAGGTAACAGGTGAATATTAAGTAAGTAAGTGGCTCTCGCGTAGTCGGCGCTGTATTTATAGACTTAGCCATCTGTACTCTTTATGCTTTGTGGCCTAGCGAAAGCGCACCTGCCGATGCAGTGGTTGTACCAAAGTAGGTGGTATTGTTTTCGCTGTGTTATCGACGGTGGTCGCTACAAAGTTTCATGCCTGCCAGTGTTGTAAAAAGGTTATCTGCCAACCGTTTCGTGCGTGAAGTTGAGATATTACTTTAAACAATGGTCGACGATCATGAAAGAGGTAAAAAACGGAAGAAAAAGCGCTCTCACGTTCAGATGGCGAAGAAATTGGCCCGACGAAGAAACCGCGGGTACTCGGACGTCGATGCCGAAACGTATCAGTACATGGTGCGTATTTTGGAGTTGATGAAAAGCGATTTCTCAACCACAGAGGAGAAATTGATATTTGTAAATAACGTGTACGAACAAACTATCGGCCACGAGCTCGAATACGCTCAGAATCAGGTTGGTTCCAGGATACTGGATTCGCTGTTAAAGTACACGAGCTTGGAGACGATTCAGAGGTTAGTTGACGCTTTTCAATCCTCTTTACGACTTCTCAGTAGCGACAGGTTCGCCAGCCACGTTTTGCAGAAGATCATAGTGGTCTGCGCCGACAGGGGAAACAGAAACACGCTTTCGAAATCGTGTCCCCAGCCGGACGCAGATGCCAGTATAGAGGTTAAGGAGCTGGAAGTAGACTCTTACAACAACATCGTGTTGAGGCTGAGCAAATATTTCATTAACAACAGAGAGGAATTTGTATTCGATACGTATGCGAATCATGTTTTAAGAACTGTCATAGAATGCCTCGGTGGTCTCATCGATAAGCCTGACAACAACGTCGACAGCAGAAAGCTGATGCTTGCTGAAAAACGACCAGTCGTACAGAGTTACAAGGACATGTTATACGAAACATGCAGTTGGTTGTACAACTGGCCTAGGTTTCTGGAATTTGGTCAAGACGAACTTACATCTGGTTTGTTACAGAGCACCTTGTATTCTTTGAACGATGTATTTCCAGAAATGGTAGAAGCGTATATCAAGAAAATTACGAGCGAATGTTTCAAACCAAACAAGCATCAACAGCAATTGCCAAACATTTTTCAAGAGGAAAGTTCAATCAGACTACTGGAGGCTTGTTTATCGGTAGCAAGTCCCAAATGTTTGTTCACCATATACGAAGAATATTTCTCACACAATTTGAAGCAATTGTCGTTGACGCGGTGCACAAATTTCAGCGTGCAGCGACTGTTTGATCACTGCAACATAAAGGAACACTTTGAACAATTATTCGAAGAAATTCATTCGTATTTCTCCGACATCCTCGACAAGGGTCATACTGGTGTTTTAGTCAGCGTGGCGAACGCGTGTTTAAGGTTACAAACGAAGCAAGGTGCATTTGTAACTGAACTATTGAACGTTCTTGATTGCAGAGAAAACGAGAAACAGCATCGAATACTGACGTGTGTAATTAGCCTAAAAAAGTCTGAGAATTGTGAGATTTCTGAAAGAAAAACGGGAAATGATTCGGGATGTTTGATCAGCTTACATGGAAGCCTAATCGTACAGGCCATTCTTAAGTTTAACAAACCTATAAAGATGGTCAATTCGTTGTTGGAAACGAATGTAGAAAAAGTAGTGCAGATATTCGAAGATCCAAAAGGCAGTCGTATCGTAGATGCTTTTATGGACAGCAGATACATTGGTGAAAAAAGCAGGGAGAAGCTTGCGAAAAAATTAAAAGGGTACTGGTCACAATTAGCTAAGAGCACGCACGGTTCCAGAAGCTTGGACAGAATATGGGCTTGGGCATCTATAAATCAAAGAATATCGATCATGGAGGAATTGGCAGAAGTCGGAGAATCTTTGCGTTCGACTATGTCTGGACAAATCATGTCCAAAAAATTGAACGTTTTGCTGTTTGTGAGAAACAGGAATGACTGGAAGGAAGGATTGGGAAAGGAAGAAAAGACGAGAGCTCTTTTTGCAAATATAATAGGAGACACGCTGAAGAAGAAAAAGAAGTAACACGTTTTTATGAAATCATGCTGTCATTGTACATTGTAATCATGTGTACATTAAATAAACATTGTTCTACACTACACGTGTGTCAACGAATCGAAGAGACACTTATGCAGAAGAGAATGATGTCAATGCTTGTTCTTTAAGCATTATGACACAGAATAATCATGTATTTCGTTAATTCATAAATACAATCTATAGAATCCATCATACATCCCTGCAACGTAAAATACACCTAGAAAAAACATACAACGATTCGTAGTTTAGATTTGAGCAAAGTTTTCCTAACGCTTGCACGACCGATAAACACGTTTTACCTCTCGACTCGACAATGACTAGACTCGTAAACGTGCACATGCATTTACACATTGTCACGCGTATAAAATAAAACGTCGCAGCGGCTAATCGTCGTGTTGCGAACGTGTTTATCTATCAATTGACTAGGAGAAAGATCGATAGCGTACTACATTACGCCGTACATCGATTTCGCTGAAAGAAGAGAAAAACTTAAATTCGTTGTGTCGCATCAAGTTCTGAGGCTTGAAGAAGAAAAAAACAATAACAATTTTAAACTTGATGATATTTAATCTTGAACTTGATGAAACATGTTAAATACCTTGTTAATTGTTTCTTCATGTTACATGTTCGTAGAGAGATCTAGAGATCATACAACACGTATAATTTCCTTTTGATATCGTTATCGCTTTTGTTTTTCTTTTCTTTGTCCTCCAGCATCATCGTAAAACTAGTGTCATAAAAATTAAATTGTTTATCGGATCGTTTGCTGTTTGGGCGGCATTGGTTCGTGTCTTTCAGTTTCTATCACGCACGTTCGGTGCACACGGTAGTATCGAAATATAGCGAGGAATCAGCGTTACTCTTACATTCGACATTTGCAATATTAGAGTGATTGTTTATTCGAACCATCTACGATCCGAAATATACATATATACACGTTCCGTTATTTATTTCTACTCTGTCGCTTCGATCAAATAGCAATACAACGAACCGTTACACAGACTATTCTAAAGAAGAAAATTTGACGAACGGTTACAACTACGATTCATAGAGGGGGATCAATTTCTTTCGTTTAACTGCTTAACTCTTTAGCTTGGCCTAGTATGTACCGACGAATGAATTTCGCGAAATGTAGACACCGCAGCAGTGTGCAGCGGCAACGGTTTTCAAATGGAAACGCAATCAAACGACCTGTGTCAGGACCAGTATCGAGAATGTGGAAGAGATGCAGAAGATGTATGATTCGACATAGAAGAAGGGGTGTTAACGTTAACGCGAATCGTATTGGATCGGTCTGGCGAATCGTCGGAATCGATAGTAGTTGCCATCGTAACGTCACTTCCCTTTGGTCGCGCCGCTGGCTGGTATCGGCGCGGCGACGCTCGCCTCGTTCACGCTGGCGATCCTCGGCGGGCTACGAGACGCGGATCTCCGAGGTTCGCGAGGCGGAGGATTGTTACACGTCGCGTGGTGACCACCGGCTTCCCAGTCTCGGTGTTGGCAAAAGGAGCCACAGTATCGCGCTATTCCACAACCACCGCACGTTTCCAACGCTGGTCTGCCACAGTTCCAACAACTCTGAAAATCAATTCGATGATGCAAATAAAAATTTGGGATGTACGTGTAGCGGTGAAAGAAGCTAGGATTCCTGTACACGTTGAAATGTATTGTGTATGTCTATGCATGTAAGGAAATACTGTACAACCGACAATAAAATTGCATAGATATTTTTATATAGATTGGAGATATGTGACACAGATTGCAAGAAATGATCATTTGTTACAATTTGTTTATTTTTATTATGAAAATAACTAATTTTGTCCTTTTTTCAACATCAGATCAGTTTTTGATCTTTAATTTATATTTTCTTGAACTTTGTGACATATACTTTTGATAGGAAAATTTGTTTTGAAAGGAAATCAGTGTTTCTTGTTAAATTTATCAGTTTATCTTCACGTTATTCACTTGTGAGATTCATCCTCAAAATGTCAGGTATTTTTCCAATTCCAATATTATTAGATGTAAAAATAATCTCTGCGAAACACATTTATTGTGGATACTAAATATTTTGCGCTTTCTGTGTACATTTTCAGAATCGTCAATCGTGATTAGGCTCTGCAGACAAGAAGATAAAACGTGTAAAAATGCATACAATGCATAAACGGTGTAAAAATATATAAATTATACTCCAAAGTAGAGTATCTGTATATTATAATATACAACAGACGAAACAAATTTTTATTTTAGCTTATTCTATTTCTTTAGATATATTCATAAAAAAGTCTGCAGTCTGGTCATGAAGATTGGATATCATGACAATGCTAACGAAGGTTCCAAATGTTTCGTATAATACAAATATGTCCATATAATGTTTATATGTTCGAATATTATCACCAGTTACTATATACATCGTATAACCTATACCAATTGTAATTGTTGATATATATATTGCATGTTTCAACGTGTACAGGAACTTTTACATAAGGATTAAGGAGCTTTCAGATGCAAAGTTATTATCCTAGTCAACTAACAACAAGCGTGAAATATACTCACGGATCCCGAGACGGTTTGCAGCTGCGGCACCGTTTCCTTTTCTTCTTCGCTGATCGACGGAACAGAGTTGGAAACGGAATTGGTCGGTGTCGCAGCAACGGTCCTGGTGTTTCCATCGACCGGTCTGTGACTACCGTGAACTCGGAGGTACGATCCCTGACGAAGAGGGCTGCCGTGATTCCTTTGGGACAACGGAACGTCGAGCATTCGATGAACACGTAGGCGTTCGTTCGCTCTAGATTCAGCTACCGCCACTCGAACCGCACGTTGAACCTCGGCCATTACGGCCCTTTTCACGGCTTCCTCTGGAAACGTGAAAAAAAACTCAGATATTTCACGTACTCCATTTTGAATTTTGATGATCGAGACATTTTTCAACAGAGTCATAGGATGTGATGCAAATTAGCAAATGACTGTGTGAGATCATGGATTCATGCATATGGACATTTAATTCATTAGTACACGTGCATTAAGAACATAGATTCTTAATTTCATTATCCATTGAGTGCTTAAAATGACCAAAAGTCTAGAAATATAATACTGAGAAACATATGATGTAACAAATTAAGAACACATACTTTTGATATATTCATATTCAATATATTGTATTATGTTATTCTATATTATTCAAATAAGTAAGTCAGTTATTGATTATAAGATTATCTCTACAATATTTTAACGTGGACTAAATACTCAAAGTGGATTAATGCACGTTTTTCCTCCCAGATTTTCGGACTATCGATCGGCGGCATGCCGTTCTTGATCGGCAATTGGTACGAAACATCGTTTTGCGTATTATTTTCAATTCGAAGAATTGTTTCTTGAAAAAATACATAGTAATCAATACTTTTTTATATGATTTTTCAATAAGTTATAAATATGTTAGAAGAAAAATACGGATAAATAATATTTATTTTACACAGTTCACACAATACCGATTGATATATAATAATTTTTACATATATGACTTTTGGATTTATATGTATTATTATTTTTTACGCATATAAAACACTTTTAAGCCGCTCAACTATATTTTATATGTTAAACTATATTTTACGTATTTTGTTTCCTTTGTTTCCTTTGCAGCTTTTATTATATAACGGCTACAAATTCTTTGTATCTACCGGGAGTTTTTTCTTGTTCTTTTTAGTTCTGTTTATATTGTACGGAACTAATTGCTACATCTCATACAACTAATCCCACATCAATATAAAGAATTGTAGATATAATGTTAGCAAATATCAAATATTTTGGGTTAAGATAAACCCAACAATTAGGGTCCGAGGGTTAAGGGATTTGCAGCTCCACTTTTATACATTTAATGACACATTCAATAGGGGGGCGGCTCCACTTTTTATATATTTCTCGTTACATATACTGTTTCATAAAAAAATATGTGATCTGTTACTTGGTGTATATAAAAAAAGAGTTGGTAATTATTATTTGACCATAAATTTATAGCACGTTTGTAACAGTATCTTTAGATTTTTAATTGCATTTCTGTTGGTTTTACTAAAATTACTTGAAAGTGCGGCTGCCTCCTTGTTCCAGCAGTTGCTCTAATTTTAATCGAAAGAAAGAAAAAAAAAGAAAAGGAAACAAAATACCAACCGTCTTTCCTCTTCACTTCCGCCACTTTGTCCTCGATCGCCCTGATCGTCTGAGCAACGATCTCGCCGGACAGCCGTTTTAAGCTACCTTCGCGATCGCCGCTCGAGGATTCCACTTGAGAACCGTTCGTCGACGATGGATTATTGCTGGCAGCGGTGGTACCAGCAGTACCGCCGTTCTGAGCTGGTACGGTGCTGGTGCTGGCTAAAGGAGGCGCCGGTGTCGACGCCGCGAAGCATCCACGAGTCTGTAGTATGGCCAAAGCTTTCTTCGTCTTCTCCACCATACCGAGAATACAGTTCAACATCATATGAATGTTCTTCCATTCGTCGTCCAGGGTGCCGTTTTGCGTTTGAACGTGACCTATTTGCTGCTGCTGCTGCTGCTGCTGCTGCTGTTGCTGCTGCTGTTGCTGCTGTCGAGCTAGATGATGAGGACCGGAGAACGCGTTCATCTGATTAATCTGCACGGTACCAGCCGATATCGAACTGGAACCGTCACCCTGGCTATGGCCATGAGCGTGGCCGTGAGTTTGACCGTGAGCGTGACTGTGACCGTGAGTGTGCCGATGTCCGAGACCTTGAATCGATCCGCTCGACGAATGAAGCGGATGATACCAACAGTACGGGGAGGAACCGTCGGTGGACGGTTGCTGTTGCGGTTGCGGCGGATGGTGATGACTCCACGGATTCGTAAGCCTCTTCCCGTACACTGGAACGTCCTCGAGGAGAGCGGCGCCGTTCTCGTAGTACCTGTTCAGATGTTTCGACCAAGGTAAGTGAACTGACAAGCGAAGAAAAGCTGGCGGTCGTTTTGGAGAATCGAAAATTGGTGATCGAAACGGGCGGTAGTCCCGCGGTAGTCCCGCGCGGTGCGCTCTGGTGGTCGAATCGAATCGCGAAAGTGGGGGCGCGGCGCAAGGGGAGAATGTAGGAGGCTGCATTAGCAGAACGGTGATGGGTACTCGAGGCAAGTTTGCCGGTAGGTCGAAGGGTAGGGAGTAGGATGGCCCAGGGTGTTCGAGAAAGGTGGTACTCCGATGATATATGGAAACGTCACCGGCAGACATATCGAGAGGAGGCCAGGCTGGCATTGCCAACGCGCACGTCGCGTTTTGTCGCCTTCGGATTCGCGTCGGCGCCCGTTTCTCCAGTGACGCGAGCACATCCTATTTCCCTCCCCGAGAAGCGAGGTGTGTTTGGAAATACCAAACACCCTTTGTGTACGGACGATCGATCGATTCTAGATCGCGTACACGATCGTATACACGATCGCCAATGTATTTGCCCCCGAGGTCGACCCTCCCTCGAGAAGCGAGAAGCGAGAAGCGACCATCGTTTCTCTATCGGCTTGACAAACACCGCGCTGAGAAATGCAGGCTGCCGGCCAAGATTTTACCGAAACGCCGCGCCGCGTTTGCGGCTTGGCAAATATACCACGTACGTACGCGCGCACAGGTGCGTGCCGTTCGCTGCTGCGTGAATTATCGTTATAGACGGACAAAGATTTTCGCGCGGTCGTGTTCGGTCCCGGGCAATTTACGCGATTTATACCGTCCCCGATGTACGGTTTTCGGGCAGTTGTTCTTGTTATCGCGGGGAAAAAGGTGGGCAAAAGAGTGAAGATGGTCGGTAAAAGCCTTGTCCAGAGCGAGACACAATTGTCCGCGGACATGCATCCACGGACGGGTTCACGCAAACAGTCTGTGTTCACGGGCAATCCGAAAATAACAAGGGACGATATATAGGATGTTTCGAAACCAAACGATGGCTTGCATGCAGAGACCAGAAAGAAAAGAAAGGACAAAATTCTTTCGTTTTCGAAAAGAATAAATTTGGAAATTCATTCAAATGTAGTTAAGACGATTCTCGTTAATTCTCAAGTGCAACTATCTGTTGTATATCTACTTTACGGATTCTTAAACTCATTTGTCTCGAAAACGAACGCCTCGAACGAACAAAATTTTGTCCTTCTCTATCTCCATTTACTTCTGCACGCAGAATCATCATTTCTCCGATTGTAGCATTTTTGATTTTGGCTCTTGTTCGTTTAACCATTTGTTAAATTTGTGGTCGTGTCGTCCATCATTTTCTTTAATTCATGGATTATATTCTATTACTAAACGTATTTACAATGACATTTGTTAATATTTATAATAATATTATAATGTAATATTATAAATATTACATATTTAATATGATATGTATTGTATTTATAATAATATTCTACAATATATAATTTCATACTAAATATTAATATTTGCAATTCCCAACTCTGACGTTCTACCACATCACCAGATGGAAATTCACCAAGTTGCTCCGTTGTAGCGTCGAACGCTACGTAGACGGAATGTATGCAGATTGTCTACAGATAATGTTTGTCAATCTGGACGAGGCTTAACGGGATTCGCAACTCACGGTGTATCGGAGGCTCGCCGTTTCGGCGCGTGAGATGAGCCGCTGGAATAATGATGGAAACTGGCCGTGGCGTTGTTCGTATGTTGAATAGCACCAATACCGGGATTAGAATTGGACCGTATGCCGTAATGAGCGGAGCATTGATTGCCGCCGTTTCCGCTTCCAGCTCCGTTGCCGGCCTGTTCTCCGAAGATCTCCACATGCTCGGTCGCCGCTATCAAACCGACAGCCTCCAGAATCGCTGCCTCGTTCGATCGTAAAACTGCGCGCAACTCTGCCAAAAAGAAAATCAAACGCGATTGAAGATCCTCCTTTTTGGAAAAAGATTTTCACTTATTGTTATTTATATTCTAATGCGTATGTTCTGCTTGAAAATGAAAATAATACATCAAAGGAGCGTATTTCTGCTTTTCTATAATACACAATCGAGTCATCTAGAAACAGACTAGATTAGTAAATTTGCAAATTTAAATGAATGATAACTCTTTTTTTTTTTTTTTTTCTTGAAAAATTTAATGTTTGGCATTTACGGTGTTTTTTTTATAAAAAAATTCTGTAATTATCGACGCAGAGTCACAAATTATGGCACCGTGAAATTAAAACTAGTATCGTATAACTCTTATAACATAATATAATATAGTGTAATAATCATTGGCTTTTACTATTTTAATAAATATTTCTATTTATTAATATTAATATTTGGACAACTAAAGTCAGTTAAAGTGTTAGGTATCGATACATGTTTGACATATATCTACACGTACGGAGCTATTGTAATAACCTTTATATTTTCACCGTAAGGTATCGCAATCTTTTTTTATATCATTCTCATCAATTGTGATAAAATAATTGATAAAATATAATTCTTTCGGTAAGATATCAAACGAGTATCTATGATTTCAAGAGTTTAATCTGTATACAAGCTTTTGTAAAGTATTAAACAAATGTCAAAATGTTTGTCGGAGTATGTCAGTAAATTCAGAAGGTATAAAATGAGTATCGATACCTTCGATATGAGGTATTGATGGATATTGACAAATACTTTTCAATTTAATATCCAAAAACAAAAAAATATCGATTTCTTTCTATTTTATCGAATTGATCGAATATCATCAATAATCTACGACTTGTTCGTGTTTTGCTAAAGAAAAGAAAATAAGAAAAATCAATCGACCACGATTTTCGAACATTTCCAATATTCCCAATATATATTTTCAAAGGCTAACGACTTTCGTGCGAAGTTCCCAACTCGTTATCCTCCGTTAAGTCGAGTCGATTCCGCTCGACAAGCTACGATTTATCGCTTCTAATACGATATCGGAATTCTTCTCCTTCGGCGGGTTTCTTGCTTTCGTAACTCTCACTTAACGCGATCATCGATCGGCAAAGTTACGCGTGTAATCGCGTGATTCATTCTGTGAATGAATACCTTTCAGCGAATAAAACAATGATGTTGCTTATGTCACGCGAAAAATTAACAACTCTCTTCACGTTGGAATTTGTACCGAATGTTTCACATTTTAGTGTACTCTACAGATCAACAAGACTAAAAAATATCATTTAACAGAAAGTCTGTAAATGCTTCGTTGAGAAATTGCAACAAAAATATGAAAAGTAAACTAACTAACGTGTGCGTTTCTTTTTTTCATCGATGCAAAATTGATATTTAAGTACTATAGAATTGATCGAATTTCATATTTTAAAATTTTGTTGAATTTGTTGAAATCAGAACTCACTTCACGTAAATAATTTTGTAACAATGAGTTCAATCTATCTTCATTATTTTGACGAATTGGACGAGAAGTATCTTGTCAATTTTCACGAATCAGAACCTAACACCAGATATTACATTGCATTTTAAATTTAAATATTGTAAATTCTTCTCACTCTGGGGTAACCCAGAAAATCGGGCCTCAGGTGCAACGCTAATGCAACGAAAATTAGCGATTGGTTGATTTGGGTCACGTGATTCGTGAGGGGGCGTGGGATGGACCTCGAGTAGGAGTGGCGTTGTCTGGTACTGAGCGATGTAATTTGTTTTCTATCGATTCAAATGTTTGCATATCAATAAAATTTTATGGCAAAGGAGTCGTCTTCGTTTCCTAGTCAGAGCAGTTGCTTCTGGGTCTTTCAGTGAGACGAATCGTACTGGGATACAAGTCAGTTTTTTGACTGCATATATTCTTTCATTCGTCCATTCTCACGAGGTCATTGTTCACAAGTTTTGTTACTTGACGTCTCCATTTCAGATTTTACGATATGTTTTTTACACATTACTTCAACATCTTTAATTTTATGACAAATTTGTTTTTACGATTCAGTAGATCCAGTATGAATAACAAATTTTAATTCTAAGAATTTGTCGATTGGACACAAGATAACACTGACTAATGACAACCAATAAACAAACAATGAGGTTCAGAAATTCTGTCGATGATGAAAGATTTAATTTGTGAAAATTCAACAACAATCCGGATCTTTTAAAAGGGGATTGGTGCTGATTGGTCACAGGACAGGTCACAGCTCAAGTGTTCATTCACTGGACAGGTCGCTTCCCGTTCGAATAGTATAATATAATAGTACCAGACAAGGAAAGGATCGAAACGAAAAGGAACGGTGACAGCTGAGCGAACGAATTTATCATCACCAACCCCTCTTTCGATCCTTCAGCGCCGCCAAAGCTGCCTCGAGAAATGTAAATCCTCCCTATTAATTTGCAATTCGTTACCGCACCGCCATTCGTTCCTCGGTACACATTTCTCCGTCGTTTTGCCTTCCGCCCCGATCTTTCCCGCCTGTTTTCCTCCCGTTTCTTCACCTTCGGTTTCATCCGGCCTCGTCTTCTATTTTATTTTCGCCACGTCTACGAGAGGCAGGCGCCAGCTGGAGGCAGTAGCGTACTCGAGAAAGGTGCTCTTTTATTAATTTTTCCAGCCAAACTTTATTCTTCCACTCCTAATTGAGAGAATACCAATTCCCATTCGTTACGACGTCGCGTCCGGTATTCGCTCTCTTCCACGACCCTAAATTCCGTTCGATCATTGTCGTTCGAACGCGTGCAAGTTCGTGAACGCCCACGTTTTTCATTTACGATGGTTTTTTTCGTATTTTTAGAAACGAGTATTGCAGGGTGTTTTCGACACGAAAAGAAAGTAATTAACCGTAAAAAAATCTCACTCCTGTCTAGAATTAGCCAAAATCAAGTATACTGCGTGGCAAATTTTCAAACTCGATTTTCTTTTCTTTTCTGGAAAAAAAAGAAATTTCAAATGAAAGTACCCCAGTACGATTCGTCTCACTGAAAGGCCCAAAAGCAACTGTTCTGACTAGGAAATGAAGACGACTTTTTTGCTATAAAATTTTATTGATACGCAAACATTTGAATCGATACAAAACAAATTACAGGCGCGAATCACGTGACCCAAATCAACCAATCGCTAATTTTCGTTGCATTAGCGTTACACCTGAAGGGGCTCGATTTTCTGGGTTATCCCCGCTAAAATCACTTTCAGTGATAAAATGTGGACTCTAGATATTATTGCTTTATTATAACAAATTTGATAAAAAAAAAAAAAAATACACGGAAAAATATAAATAATGAAAATTATATTATATAGGATTGCTGTACCGTCGAAGTTATCATTTTATTCGAAAAATACGTGGGACACCCTGTAACTTACATCCAAAGAAAGAAGAAAAAGAGAAGGAGAACGCAACCGAAAGAGAAACGATTCTTCCGCGATAACAATTCTTTTCGCGGTGCTCTTTCTCTCTCTCTCTCTCTCTCTCTCTCTCTCTCTCTCTCTCTCTCTCTCAAGGCAGAGACTTTTAAAGTTAGTCTTTACCGTTCGATTCGTTCGTCTATCTTTCCATGAAACAGGCTGGCACACCCCACCCACGAGCCGCGAAGTAACCTGGGAAATTAAAACAGGTCGACAGCCGGTCAGCCCGAGTTCTGTTGATTTTACTCACTACTCTCGAACGCGTCTCCTCCTCTCTGCCGCCTCCTCGTTCTACGAAGTTTAACGAGCGTGTGCGTAATATAACTTTCATCTATATCGGTGCACGACTAGTCGAAGGTAAGCGTTCGAGAAATCTGAATCGACACACGAGAGAATATCCACGGGACGTCTTGTAAGTAAGTCAAATTACGATCCCTTGAAACGTCACGTTCTTCCGCTTTTCATTATCTGTCTATTGAATATTGGTTCGCTCAGGAATTGAAAAATTTTTTGGGCATTGTTTACTAAAAAAAAAAAAAGCTAAAATGTGCTTTTGACGCTTATTTACCCATAATATATTAAATTATGCATGAAATTTTTGACTTTATATTGATGCATCGCAACGCATTTTTAACACGTTTACCCGTGGAATATTTAATAGTTATAATAATATATGATAATATGTAATAATAATATTTAATTCTTCGAAAATATCATGTTAGAAAAAAAGCAAATTTTTGTGTACACAGGTCTGTAGGGAAATCGAATGGAACTCACTTGATTAGTTGCTCTGGCAGCGTTGCTCAAGTCTCTCTGCAGAGAGGGTAATTGTTGCTTCAAATGTGGCAAGACAAACCCTTTCAGAGAATAGTTGGTCGCTTCTTGGAGGGCCGAGTGGAATTCCTCCGCAGTCATGGTACCGCTCTGCGAGAAGAAAAATTCCTCTTTACTTCTCTGGATAATTTCCAGAACTAAGAAACGAGGTTCGTCAAGGTGATTTCACGTTCGTCACGTGCCACGATCGTTTTCGGTCAGGTACGGGGGGTATAGTAGCAGGTGTCACGTTTCTGAAACGCGCGAGATCGTACACTACATATTTTGAATATTTCTGTGCGGTTTAAAAAGATCCCCGAGAAATCTCCGTTCCGCGAGTCTTGAAGCGATTTTTATTTGTTCTTTTCTAACATTTCAAAAGAGGAAGAATGACAGAGAGAATTAAAAAGAATGTTTCGTCCTCTGGTTTAATACATTCTTAGGATAGATATGTGGTGCGTGCACATTTGTTGCCGTCTCTTGTTTTCTTACTGATAATTGATTTATAAAATAATTATAATTAAATTATAAACTGTATGGTTTATAATTTAAAGAAAATGTTAGTTCTTGCATACAGTGACTCATTGTTTAGTCATGTATATACGTGATACAATAAATAATGTAACATAAAGTAAATAATATAATCTGTAGTATGTGGGAAGTAGAGTAGGGGATGATTCCTTGTGAAAAAATAAGTGAACGCCCTGTATATTAATATGATACTATAATATACATTAATATGCATATCAGTGTTATGTATATTATATATATAACATACATATGTAACATATATTATATATATATATAAAACATTGATATATATATTTATATATATTACAGATATTAATTATGTATTACAGAATACAATATTATAAAAAGAAAAATATAAAAAATATTATAATACAACAAAATACAATAATAAAAATGTACAATACGTTATAATATAATATAATATAATATATTGTAATGTATTGTAATGCAACGTACATAATATTACCATTCTTACGCAAATTCATATTTTTAAAAATGTGCTTGGGTTGCAGGATGCCTGAATGTTCGCGAGCTGTCAGTGGACTGTACGAATTTGTGAATAAACACTTAGAACGAGTTCGGGATCGTGAACGAGTTGAAGATCGAGCACAGTGTGTTTGCTGCTTAGTTGAGTATAACACTGCGTTTGCTTGCTGAATGCGGGTATTACAATGAGCTTTGTGGTGAGTGCAACACTCTCAGGAGTTTGATACAAAATGCGAGTATGATAAAGCGAACGATTGGCTGCACGATACTGGATGCAACAACAGTACCGAATCTTCTGCATTTTATCATGAGTTTGATTAGTAAAGGAGCAAACCAATCATTTTGAAAGCTTTAAACAAAAACAATAGGCAAAATAGACGCCGTAAATGATAGGCAAAGTAAATTAACGTCTTAAAGACAATAGTATCGAACTCTAAATTATAGTTTAGATGAATTTTCACATATATTACTAGATACTGATTATATGTATATATGACAATAGATAATAATTAATAGATTGACAGAGAGAATAACTAATAGAAAAATAGTTAAATGATTGAAGACTCTGCAAAGTGACTTTTCAGTTTCGTAGTTGAAATTTTGGAACGATTGAAATACGTGTTTTTAACTAATTTAATTAATTTTAGTAGCATCGACTATTTAAAATGAATATGAAACTTAAAAAATGCAATGAAATTGGACAGTCGATCGTAATTGGAATCGTAGCAAAATTATCCAATTATCAGCAACAATTACTAATCGTCCAATTATTTATGCAAGTACTATCGCCAAATATCGAACAAAGATTAGAATTTCTTGAAGATGTGAAGAAGTGTATAGGTAACACACAGATGTTTAACTTTCGGAGGAATTTTACCACAAAAATAGAGGTTCCTTTTTCCCAAAAACTTTCATACACAATACGTTTCCTTTATCTCGGAAAGAATCGAGACGTCTCGTAAAAATATCGGATTTATCAAAAAAAGAAAAAAAGAAAAAAAAGATGTCGACGAAACGTGGGAAAGGAGAGAACAGTAGTGTGCTCGGATTTACCAGAAGCGCCAACACCAAGGTAAGCACGGTATCGCCGGTGTCAGGAGAGATGCCCGTAGCGAATTTGACGACGGTGCCGAGCACGCTCTTCAGTTCACCGTGGCTAGCGAACACACCGGCGATGCATCTGCCGCCGTTGCTGGCGTTGGCGACGGTGGTGGTGCCGTTGGACGGTGCGGATACATCGCTTTGCTCTTCCGTTCTGCAGTTGGCCACGGATCCGTTAGCGCTGCTGCCGGTGCTGCCGGCGGTGTCGGTGCTTCCGGATCCAGTCGCGTCCTCCGATTCCGGTTTGAGGTAGTGCGAGGGCAAGGGGCTGCCGCTGTCGGAGGACGCCGAGCAAACGACGCTCGTCCCTTTGTACTCTGCTCGGGGCGCGGCGGTGTTGACCTGTTTCGTTTGTCCGCCGATCGCCGACGTCTTCTGATGATGATGATGATGATGATGATGGTGATGGTGGTGGTGGTGAGAGGAGGGCGAATGAACTTCCGGCTGGGCATCTTCGCGCGAGGCTTTGTCCCTGGCCGCCGAGGTGACTGAAAACAAAAATATATCGACGATGGAACGCGACGTCGGGGATCGCGGAAGGAGAGCGTCAAAGGGAAAAGTACGATTTGTTTCGGGCAAAGTGGAGGGAGAGCGTTTAGCGCGGCAAAGGGGGACGGGGTGGCCGCAAACGTCCTTTGTGCTCGGTACATCCGGGGAGCCACGTCAACCACGGACCACGTGAAACGGGCAGGCGAATCGGCCACTCGTTTACAAACGCGTTGATAGCCGCGCGCGCACCCACGCACACACACACACACACACACACGCGCGCGCGCGCGCGTGCACACAGAGTGGCACCGGTGTACGAGGCACAGATGCGCGTCAACCGTGTGCTCTGTGCGTGGGTGCAGCGGATAACATGCAATTACGGGCCGTGTCATCCACCTTGCCTTGTTCCCATTCCGTGTTCCGCGCGTTATCTCCGCGGAATGCCTTCGGCTTTCGCTGGTGTGCGTGGCAAAACGCCGCCATCGAGTACGTACCACACCAGTGACGAAAAGTTATATACAACGAGGAGGAACCTCTCGTCGCGTCTCCTCGTCATCTCGTTGTCTCGCGTGTCTGGAACACCGCGGACGGCGGAATGACAATCGTAACGTGCCGCTTCACCGAGTAACCGATTATCGCTTTTCCTTTCTTTCCTTTTCGCTGTTGTTCGACGTTCGATATCGTCGGAAACACGCGCCGTTTCCGCGTCGAACGCAAATCAACGCTCGAGCGCGACGAGTTGAGTAAATTGGCCGCGCTTGCTAAACGCGGAGAGGGTCAAACGGAAGAAGGTGCGCTGCCGCGGTGCCGTGTCACTGCCACCTGACGTCGGTAGCCAACAGCTAATTACCTGTATCCGAACTCGCGGTAAACTACCTCGAAACGCGCCTTACGGCCGTTCGCGCGACCGCATCGATCGCAAATCCGGCTCGTATAATAACAACATTCGCCCCGCCCAAGCGAAACCTTTTATCCAAAATTCGTGTCCCTGATAAACGAAAACACGTTCGTTTTCGTTTTCCAAATCCTGGGGAAGAAAATCTCGAAAGAGAGAGAAGAAGAAGCATGTATGAAGCGCGTGAAACGTTTCACAGAAACACGTTGAAGAAAACGTGACGTAAAAAATTCACGAGCGACGATTACTGGCTCTCGCTGGAAGACTCGTTGGGAAACGAAGCGATTATCGAAGAGAGGAATCGTTCGGCTATCTAGAAGCGTGCATCCGTGGCGGCAGCGTCGACGTCGACGTCGACGTCGGCCTCGGCAGCACCTGGAGCACACGGGAGAAGCAGCAACCGTACGGAGGCGGTTCGTTGTCTTCGTAGACGACCGTTCCACGAGCACCCAAGAGAGATCGATAAAGCGCACGTGCTCCACTCGGCTGAGAGTCCCTGGGTGGAAGTAAGTACGCTGGGACTCAGCTGTCGCCTCCTAATTGCCGGGACAATGCAACAGATGGCTTTGATCGCAATCCCTTCCTAGCCGCACCCCATGCTCCCCTGTTCGTCTCTCTTCCCTTCTCCCTCCCTCCCTCCCTCCCTCCCTCCCCTCCCTCCCTCCCTCCCCCTCCCTCCCTCTCTCTCTCTCTCTCTCTCTCTCTTTTCAACCTTTTCTGAGGTTTCCCTCGAACTTTCTTCCGTCGTGTCGTGTCGTCTCGTAGCAGGTAAGAAAGTGAGCTACCTTCTCCAGGCGCTGTACGAGTATACCGTGCCTTCGTCGCAGAGACGAATCATGGATTCATGGATGCTCAACGGCGTTCACGATCGATTGGAGAGGAAGCTCGCGAGGAAGCTACGCACATCCCCGGAAGAAGAGAAGAAACGGAATCCGCGAACGCATAAATCGAAACGACGTGCGACGGTCGTCGTCGTCGTCGTCGTTGTCGTTGTCAGCTGAAAAGAAAGATAGATGCGTCCCCACCGGTTTCCGTAGATACATACTGTACGCTGTAAGCATATCCAGAGGCGGAAGAAGGCACGAGTTAAAGCGAACGAGCGCGCGAGTACTGCGACGAGTGGTGGTACGAGCGACTATCGCAAAATACCTCGAACGGCAACGTCGGGGATGCCGACGGTGTACCGGATATGATATCAGCCTCGAGCAGAATCCCGCTGGAAGCGTTGGACGTGCCTTATCGCGTCTGGTCCAGGCAGTCAGCCGGTGCACCAACCGACCTAACCAACACACCGAGGCCAACCAACCAACCACCCGGCTTGACTGACTGTTCGCAAGAGTTTCCCCGTCGAGCGCGCTTCTACGATCGCGCGCGCACACACACATCCCCGTGCATCGGCTGTCGTGCACGTGCTCTCCTCGTTTTTTTCTCGTGCTCGTGCTCGTGCTCGCGCGCACTCTCGCTTCCATTCTCGCTCCTGCTTCTCGAGCGTGCTTTACGAGGCGCGGTCGCGCTTACACCGGACGACCTGCACCGGAGGCATTCCGAAGGAAATCTCGCGCGCGTATCTCCGATTACCTCCCCTTAGCCGCGTACCTACAACTTTTCTTTCGGCCGCGCGCGGCCGAATCCTTCTCCTCCTCCGCGGAAGCAGAAAGTATACAGATATGGTTTTACTAGAACTATCGAAGAAATCGAAATGATCGATTCGCTGCTCGCGGCGAATTCACAGTTTGGAGCAAGTCAAAAAGTTCCACGTTTGCTTTTTTTTAACGAACACAAGGTCCACGTTTCTATTTTTATTGTTTGATATAAATGATAAACATATTATATATATTATTTTGTTTAATATGAATAATGATAATAATAAAACGTTATATATGTTATTTAGAATATTTATAATTCAGAAGGTAATTAAAAAGTCTCTCGACTAAAATTCACATTTTCATTATGCGAAGTGTCAAGCAGCGAATTGTTAGCCTTTTCGCTACCGTGGACGAGATATCTCACTTTGCAATTTCACGGTGGTAAAAGGGTTAATTTTTCAGAAAATGTATATTTTTACAACGATTCGAATCATTTTCTAGCTCGTGCTTCTGAATGTAATAAAAATCTTTTTCTATTGCTTTTCTATTCTTCAATCTCTCTGATGCATTTTATATTACAGTCGTCGATAGTTCTAGTGTTAAATTACTTATTAAATTCACAATGAATTTTCGAAACAGTTTATACCTTCATACTATAGCCAATTGACTGATCTTTAATAAATCCAATAAACCAAATAACCTTCCAGAAGCAACGCTACATGTCGATGATTTAGACTGTTCGATCATTTTCACAGATTCAAATTATATTGATAATGGTAGTTGTGCAGTTTTAATTATGATTTTCATTTAAACGATGACATCAATGTTGATTTGTTTTATCTAAAACACGTAATGAAAACTGTAACTGAGTAACAACGACGAAAAATTGTAAAAATAGTAAAAAAGATTCTAAAAGAAAGAATTCACTCATTTTAAAGCTTAAGACCTCTACTTTCACAGCATTGAGTTCGTTTCTTCCAAATGTGATTTTACATCAAGTAACGAGTAAGAAGGGAAAGATACTTTTTGTTCTCTTAAAAATTGTAAATAACAAAAAAGGTTTTTTCATGACTAGATTCAACATGATCTTGAAGACTGAACTCTTCTCTTCACAACAACCTTGTAAAACTTGTTACCATTTTATTGAACTTTGAATGCTAGGATCAAATGACGAGATGTTAGGATTCCTCGAATTTTTGTCGTTTACTCCCAAAATTCAATGAAATTCTAAGAAGAAGAGCTCATTGTAAAATAATTCTTCAAGAAAATGATCACGAAAATGATTTTTCAATCTTGCTAGAGACGTTTTTCGAGAAATAAGTACCTCACTTTGTGTAAAATCATCTTTGAGAAAAAAAAAAATGAGCTGTCAAAGTAGAGACGAGATCAAATGAATTTTCTTTTATAAAAGCTACGGCAGTTTAAATTATCGACAACTTTTCATCGTCGTTGGTTCAGTTACGCTCCTCGTTGTACGACCGATGAAGTTTAACCGCTTGCGCTAGCAACTGGTTCGCGGACCATAACGAGTGACCGAACCGTACACAATAATTCGCCGCTTTCTTTTTCTTTTGAACTCGTCGGTATGATGTCACTGGATAGAAACGATTAAAAAGTAATAAATTCATCATTTGTTTTGCCTGGGTTACATTTAAATATACTTAAAACTGAGAAAATGTTGCAAGTTCTCGACGTGCGTGGCTCGTCATTCGAGCGCAAGAGGTTAATATTGTTAAAGACAATTTCTGGTGGAAATCGGGCAAGAATTAGCGTCGTTCCAGAAAGGTCGAGAGAAACGAATTTTGCCTTTCAAAGAACAGTTCGAACGTTAGTGTCCGAGCAACCTGGAAGAAACAATTCGTCTTTCGCGGAAGAACCTGGCCGCAATCCGAAAAATCGATCGATCGCGCGGACGCGTAGACGAAAGGATGGAATCCCCAGGATGGTTCGGACGAGCGGACCATGAGAGGGACGGGCCTTTGACGAGAGAAGCGACGCGGCCTTTTTTTCCCCAGCCCCACTTCCAAAGTAGCTGCGGGCTCCACAGCTCCCGTCTGCTAGATAACCTGTTCAACCCGAACGTACGATTTGGACGAGAGCACGGCCGCGGACTAGGATATACGGGTACCCCCATGCAATATTCCGAACTAACGTTCGACGCGCCCACAGCCCAACCTAAACGAACGTTCTCGCGCGGCAACGCTCGAAATACGCGCGGATATATTTTCCCTTTTTCCTTTCCCTTTTTTCCGTTTTTCTTTCTCTTTTCTCGTTTCTTTTTTTCTTTCTTTCTTTCTTTCTTTCTTTCTTCTTTTCTTTTTTGCTCTTGGACTATTTTGGTTCGTCGTGACTACTTGTCTCGCGTTAGATATAGTTTTACCTACTTGTTGGGTATCATGTGTTATACTTTTGGACCAGGACCACGCGAGTGTCGAAACAACGTGACGTGTAAAAATGTATAGGATGTCGAGGAAATGGACGGTCAAACTTTGAAACTGTATTCTACTGTTTCCGACTTTCTGCAATGAAAGAATCGATGCACGTCGTAAAGCAACATGATTTTCTAGAGTGTAGGCTGTATTGCTACGACAATACGCAGAGTGATCAAACGTTGGTATTTTATTGTTGCTAAGAAAGAAACTCTTTCTTTCCGAGATGTGTGTGCTTTTCGATCATGATGAAGATTATTATAGAAATATTTAAAATTTGTTTAAAAAGTTGCTGAGAATTCATCCTTCTTGTAACAATACATGCTTTTTATCAACGTTTCAAAGATTGTCGAAGACAATGTATTTGTATATTGCGGATTTTTGCCGAGTATTTTCAAGCTGTTAATCGTGTTATTGTTACAAACTCTTACTTGAAATAAAAATCCAAATTTTGCTTGAAATTCTGCAGTAATTCTAGTGAACTTTCGATTAACGACAAACGAGAAATGTCTCTGCGTCTGTACGATCTTCTTTCTTTCTTACAATTACAGTGACACTAGAATACAGTACCAAAGTTTGGTCACTGAATTATCGTTTGAATTTGATCGTAGTCGAGAAACGTGGTCACTTTCAACGTTGCGTTGCAATCTGCGTTGTTTTTTCGCGACTCGTATCCGTACTACGCAACGTTGAAGATACCAACGCACGTTCTCCGAGCTTGGAAACTGAAATCAGAACGCGTAGCGTAAAAAATGGCGAAGGAAAAATTGACGCGCGTTTCCTAGTGCGTGGGAATACTGTGATATACGACAGTGTATTTTTACAAACGCAGCGTGAATGCAACAGATCACGCGAGCGCATCGTCGATCGTCCGTTGTTTTCGACAGAGTTCGGCAATGCAGTTCAGCGCACGTTCTCAGTACTACTCTAGCTCTGGTAATAAAAGCGAGAGCCAAAATTTCGGGTACTCAATTATTTCGGTCATCCCGGCATTCTTACGTCGCGAGATAAATCCAAAAAAACTCGAAACTGCAGACAGCGCGAGAACTAAAATCAACAAAAGTGTTCTGTACAATTATTGGCTTGAACACTTCGTATTCAACGAACGTTCTCCAAATTTCGCGAGTTTGAAAATAACTCGCGAAACTTGAAACTTTCACTCTGATACACAACGATCCATTGTTGTTACAACGCGCGGATTCTCGACAGATTCGGTCGCTCGAACGAAGAGATAAAGAAGAGACGCACCCTTGATCTTCGTCTTGAGGTCTAGATCGACGGGGAACGGGTCGGCGTTGACGAGGACGGAGGACACCGGCGCCGATAGGTGACAAACTAGGCTGGAAGGTTGATGCAGAGTAGCGGTGGCTGCCGGTGACAATGCGTTGGGTACGGTGGTTATCGTCGGTGGAGTGGCAGCGACGCTCAAGGCCCCGCCGTTGGTACTGTTGACGATACTGGTGACGATGGTGCTCGAGCCGGGCGCCGTTACCACGCTCGCAACCGTCCCCGCTGAAGTTGACGTTGTCGACTTGCTCGTTGTCGGCGTGCCAGTAACCGTGGTCGTGCTCGTCGTCGTGGTCGTTGTCGCGGTTGTTGTCGTTGTCGTCGTTGTCGTCGTGGTCGTGGTCGTGGTCGGCGTCATCGTCGTCGTCATCGTTGTCGTCATCGTCGTCGTCGTCGTCGTGGTCGTCATTGTCGCTGCGATTGCTGCCGTCGTCGACGACGACGATTCCGACGATTGCTGGTAACCAAAGTACTCTTTGGCCTCCTCCTTCACCTTCACCTTGTGCAGAAAGGTACTGGTAGCCGCCGTTTCACCCTCCACCTTCATGCTCTCGTGCCAGCCCGGACTTCTTGCCTGTTCAACATGCGACCTATTGATTCGCTACTTTTGCCTTCGTCCATCGCGCGTACGCGTTTATTCTTAGTGGGGAAAAAAGAAAAAAAGTGGGAGGAAATACCGGAAATTACTTAGACTAATTAATATTGGTGATACGCGTATGAAAAGAGGGTATTTCGATAATTATTCGCAACGTGGCGATGTTTTTTTGGTCGGTCTTTACTTGCCTTGATCAGCAATCTTGGTTCTTTTATCGTGGTCGTTTTTGTTATCAAATCGTGATAACAGATTCGTATTATTTGCATGTAGTGACATTCGACTATGATATATTTATGCTTAAGTTCATGATAACGAAATTATTTCACGAAATCAATCAGACTTCTTGCAAACTAATGATAGAATAAAAACATGATCATAGGCCAATACATTTGATATTTGTATCAAGAAACGACATTTCAGTCTTTTCATTTTTGTGGTCTGAAGGGGTATTCAAGAGCTGAAATCTATAGAAAAATTACAGCGCAATATGAAGATATTCTTCTTCAAGCTAGCCTGTCAAAATTAACAAGATTGGAAAGAATTAAAAGAAGTGACGCATGCTTTAAAAAATGGTTTGAAAAAGCTTGCACACAAATGGATCAAATGCAACAGGACTGTATTGAAGAATAATTTACTTGTTCATTTGCTAATTTGGGCAGGTGCGTCTTATGTTGCAACAAGATAGAGCAAGATGGACAATCTTAGACAATAAAATATAGACAAAACATAGAAAGACACAGAAAGAAGAATTACGCAACGCCGTAACAGCAGAGAAACGTATATGGAAAAGCAATTAGAAAATACAAACAGCACAGCGGAACATCAAATAACTAATTAAATGCTTAAATCGTGAAATGTGTCGCGAAAATACACAGGTTAATTTGATCAGCAATTAAAGTCTCTGCTGTTGTTTTAAGAAATTTTATATTAGCTCGTGTAATGAACTCGTTTGCCTCCGGGTGTTTTGTTTTTGAATGTATTGAAAGTACGTATTACAGAAAATACCAGTGGAGGACGAGATCCACGTTGAACAGAGGAACGTTACTTATAATTATAAATAGATATATGTACAATATGTATAATATGTATAATTGTACACTATAAATATTTCAAATGCAATACGAAATTGAAAATATACAATATTTAAAAGAATCACTCATTACTAGAGAAAATGGTGGACTTATGGATTATCGTATTACTATTGATATTGGAACGTTTATCATTTCAACACAAAAAAGATGGTTTTCACAAGTAACAATTATACAGGGTGTTCCAGTATCAGTGGTACAAGCGAGTAGCAGGTGACTCCATGTGAAAAGAAAGAATAAAGTTTTTTCATTAAAACTTTGGTTTCCGAGAAAATCCAGTTCGAAAATTTATCGAGTGAATCTTGAATTTAGCTAATTCTAGATGACAGAAAAGAATAATTAACAGGTTATTTTACGTATTACGTAGTACGAAAACACGTAAAAAATGTAGAATACTATTTTCTGTTTTCGACAAAAAATTTATTGAGTTTGAAAATTTATCAAGTACCTAATTTTTTAACGAGACGCATTCAAAGCCTATTTTTTTTAAAGCGACGCCCTAAACAAACAAAATTATACTCCACACTTCTTTTGCGCGTAGAATATCCACGCGTCTGTCCAGTAACCATGCATGATATATTTTCTCGAAAACAAAGACTTTAATGAAAAAATTTTATTCTTCCCTTCCGACTCGTTTTTTTACACAGAATCTAGTTCAATCTACGCCAATACTGACACACCCTGTATAATTAAAAAAACGTAGAGACTACGCATGCAACTTTTCGACAAAAATTCGAGAGCTCAAGTTACTCGTTACGCAGTTGGTAAGTGTTGTTACGCGTTGCGAATGATCGTCGAACATCACCCTCGTGTCTACGCTATCATACGCGTATCACGATGTCTCCGTGCGAAATCGGTGCAACGATAAGGCTGGAACGTGTTCGGCAAAGCCCCGCGCCGGAAATCGGAGAACGAAGAGATACATACAGGCAGCGGCGATCGCACGCCCGGCTGTACGATTCGTATTTGATCGATTCTGTTCCGCGATTGCGTCGCGTCGCGCCTCCACTCCGGGGCGGTCGCATATTTCGCGTACGTGCTCAGCGACTAGCAGCCGGCCACGCATACCGATGACCGATTTTAATGGAACGAGCAGGCGGCAGTTTTACAAACCAGCCGGCGATCTATCGCGGATTCGCCGATCTGACGACTCGCTCTGAATATCCAAATAATTGAACGTTCCCTGATCGCCGGGCCGAATAAATAACGGGGCGACGAGGAGGAACGTCCGTTGGGGTGTGCGATTAAATACGATGTGTTTGGCAGTGGGAATTGTGGGTTTTCGTCTCGGACGCGAACGCATAAACATCCAGCCTGTAATGTAAAGTCTAACAGGATTCTTACAGAGACAGAGAGAGAGAGAGAGAGAGAGAGAGAGAGAGAGTTGCTAGGTTTTGGAGAAACAAAATATCGTATAATGAAACGAAACGCGCAACTATGGCGCGGAACAGCTTTCGAGATAGCGCGTAATCCTGTTATTAATCTTGGAGCAGTAACGTTATTTTTTTCGTGTATAAATGGTAACACGGTGACATAGTAACGTGGCAACATCAATTAATTAACCCTTTCTCTACACTGGACGAGATATCTCGCCACAGCCATATAACAAAATGGGATTGTAGAAGCGAGATATCTCGTCGTGTAGTGCTACACAACCGAGATATCCACTATGGCGAAAGGGTTAATTGATTTTAGTTAAAATTTATTTTGTTTATTTATTTATTCTACGGAATGGAAACTCTTTACAATACGATAATAAGAGATACGATATAAAAAAGAGAGAAGAGGTAAAAAAAGATATATAGGTTAAAGTTAAAATACCAAAGATCGAGGAAAAATTAATGATCCACACCACGGTAGAAGGTCATTTTTCAAATCAAATACAATGGACTCTCGAACCGCGAGCGTAAATTTCCAGGAAACGGTTCGACTTTCGAATCCCCGAATATGAGAAATAATGCAAATTTAGGATTAATACTGGGATTGTAAAGAAGAACGCCGCGTGGTCACAGTTTTAAAAAACTTAATGTTTTAATTGAATTGAAGAGTATTCATGGCGAAAAAATGTATGCAAATAAATATGGACATCGTTAAAAAAGAACAAGCAGATACTGATAATAAAAAAGATCGCTACTGCGAACTTTAAATGATAATATCTCGGAAGTGAAAGCACACGACAATTGTAGAACGTACCCAGTAAGAAATTTTAAAATTTTAAAAAATGTTTAAGATTGTATTGCAGTTAACCGTGTATAATTCAAATATTAAGATCATTTCTAAAGGAAAATATATAGAACTTGTGTGACGGTCAGCGTGTTAAAGAATTGTAACAAAAATATGAAATGTACAGCTATGTATACTTATTTCAAAATGTCGTCTTTATGAATGCAAAATTTGGACGATGAACATCAAAAATTCTATTAAATCTACCATTAGAAACATATAAGAAGTATTTTTCGTACTGCTTAACTTTTCCTTTTTATAATAAATAATAATTTAATTTAACAGTTTTGATTTTATTCTAACGTGGCACTGCATAGTTTAGTGAATCAGAAGTTTTTTCGTATTTTATTACGCGCATTAACTTAAGCTAAACTTGACACCACGTTACTGTTCCAGGATTGACGCGAAATGCAGGCACTCGAGTTGGTTTCGCTCAAGAAATTATGTACAGTTTCAATCAGGTGACACCCAAGTCCTGCAATCGGCAGAAAGTTGCGAATTCTTTGCCCTACGCACGTCGTAAAAACCGACAACGAGTCGGCCCAATCGCGATCGTTGGCCGAATAAATTAACGGAATCGTTAATCGCCGGGAGCAAATTGCTTTCACGGCGTAAAATTCTATTGAAATTAACAGGCCGATGGTGACGATCGAACTTTGAGCTTTAACGCTCGAGCAAAGTTTTTGAACGTTGCAGAAAAGTAATTATCCGAATTAATTCGCACGTTGACCGGAGGGGCGAGAGGTGTGAATCGCGCCTCGTGGTAAAATTTGACGCAATCCGAGTCGATCGAAAAATTTTCGATACAGTGACCCGTTGTCTAGTGAATGAACACACTGCAGTGAACGTTGTTCACATTATCTATCATGCTTTCTTCAGCACGTTAAAATTTGTACAAAGTCCAATAAGAATTGATATTTCGTTGTCCTTGGAGAAAAAAAAGTTTCCTGTTCTGCAAAATTTTTATAAAAAGAGATGTTACCCTTGAGAATTTTTTTAAAAAGTTAAAAGTTCTATATAAAAGTCAACCTACTAGGTACTAGTTTTATTTAACAGTTATAACATCATATCATTGAAAGTTTGAACTGTACTATAATGCAATATAACAGACTCAACTAACCAACAATGATGATCAAAACTCAGATATTACACTACTTCGCAAATATCATGTTCGCATTCAGTAATGCTCTTAGTTTCGTAATTGTTCATTCCAAAGAGAAACGCAGATATGCTTTATTGTACTGTGAATTATCTACAGAAATATTACAAATAAATAATATGTTTAGAATACGAATTTAATTGTAATAGCCATTTAATATTGCTATAGTACTATTCATTGATTGGTATTTAGTATTTTTTATGATAATAGAGGACTTTTTAAATGTTGATAAACAAATTCCTGTTATAGACAAATTTATACGTTTATGTACTCATTATATATTGTATATAAAATTATAAGTTATATGTAAGTTTATATAAATTTATGTCACTCGAATCTAATTTTTGTATCGCACAAGACAGTTCAAACTGAAACTTTTATATTTTTTTGACTATCCTCATTGGAACTTATTAAGAAACACATTTAAAAAAAAAAATGGAACCCATTTTAAAAAGACGGAATCCATTAAAAACTTGCATAACTTTTTCAATTCCTAAAAACTACTGTATGAACACAAGATCTCCAAGAATCTGTCAACTTATCGGTGTTTATTTACAAGTCACAGTTTAAGTGTTCATTCACTGTACAGTGTGCTGCCATGTTAAATCAAAAGAGCGTATCTGCAATTTTCGTTCAAATCAAGTTATCACATAATTCCAAGTAGCACGAAGTTTATCTACATAGATAAATCATATGTATACTATAAAAAAATGTTAACTGCATTAAGGCCAAAGGTATATAAGTGTTTACATATCGGGTGTGTATGGCACAGATACGTCGAATTTCTTCCCCTCCGCGAGTCACACGATGAGCTTCCCCTTCTTGCCTTCATCCTCTAACCGATTCTCCTATCATCACGTGCAAACTAATCACTATTACACTTGCTTTAATTTTTCAACTTTGTCAATCTATGAAAAAGTACTTTTCCAAAACCTACTTTCACGTATATGTTGTATTCATTTTTACAGTTCGTAATTCGACTCTTCGTAATTTATGACCGGACCTGAATTTCAAAATTAATTATTACTGTATATTCATGTATCATGTTTTATTTAAAAATAGTCAATACGAATTATTTTTCAGTTTGATTACAAAAAGTGAGTAATCAAACAGCGTGTCCAGAGGAGAAGACACAACAAAGTGAAGCAGGTAGGAAGGGAGCTCGTAAAAGGGGGGTTGGTTCGCGAAACGCCAGTTAAACACCAAAAGTCTTTTTTCTAAAGTCATTCGTCAAACCATCGCCTGCTTGAATTAACACGGCAGCGTACAGATCAGCCCTTATCTCGTGTCTCGTTCGAGGCGATATCGGTTCGTCGATTGGTTGCCGAACGATGTTGGCGCGCGCGCCAAAACCTACGAACGCGCGTCTTGCTCGAAACTGCGTCACCGTGCAACAGAGCTCGACCTGTCTGCCTGTTTGCCTTTATCGCGACAGATGGCTCCGATAATTTTAATCGCCTTCACGGTCTTCTCTCTCTCTCTCTCTCTCTCTCTCTCTTCTACTTTTGTTGTTACAGATGTCTGCAATTTACGCGACTTGGTTGTCGCAAGTGTTTCCACGTGCATATACACTGCTCACAAAAATTAGGAAATATTTCAAAATGAATATGAATATTCAATTTTTTTCATTAAACAAGAACAATTTTCTTTGACTTTTTCTTTCTTCTTGCTTAATAAAAACCTGTGGTCTTGGCTCCTTTCGAGTTGTCATGAGGCAATCGATCCGTGTTTCGCAAAGAGGCGAAAAAAGGAGAAACGAGAGGCACGAGGGGAGGAGATAGACGCGCGTCCGCATCCAATTCGTTAAGACGCTTAGTTAAGCAAACAAGAGCGGAGAGTCGGTGGGAAACGATATACGTGCCACGGCAGAAAATCCACGGCTCTGTCTGTTGGTAATTGCGCGCAGCTGTGTTACGCGCACGGAGATACCGAACGTCAGCTCACCGGCTCACGTACCGCTTCACGTACTCCCTCCACCCCCTCTTTCCACCCCCGCGATCGAACCGCGCCAAAGGATTCCCGTTCGCGCGACCTTCTCCCGCGAGCACGGAGAAACAAGGGACGTTTCGAAGGTCCTTCTCGCAGGCAACGACGATCGTCGACAAGGGTACAAGCCGAGCGTATTTTTATTCCCCCCGGAACTCGCGCGGAGGACAAAAAGCGACGAAGACGAGTACACCGTAGTAGGTACGGATCGATCGCGAACACAGTTTCGAAGGAAACGACCTCACCATCGCGGCATATTGGGCTTATGTTTATACATATGTCCTGCACATGGTACGATGCTACTCGTCGGAGAGGCGATCGCGCGCGCGACCGGGTAGAAACGCAATTTCCAATATTAGAACGGGCAACCAAGAGGAGGCAGCCAGGCAACCGGACCAGATGTCTGCCGGTACTGACTACCCGGAGAGAAAGAGAGAGAGAGAGAGAGAGAGAGAACCGCGTCGCGTACGTTTGGCTTCCTTTCATTACAAAAATGTCACGCACAGCCATCGTGTGTGTGTTTTCTTGCTCGCAACGGCCTTTGATGGTGAGCCCGCGTTTCGCTCCTCTTCTCTCTCTCCCTCCGACCCCCACTCGCCTCCTTGTCTCACTCTCTCCTCTACGCGTCATCGCGTAACGAAGAACACGCGCGCCGCGACGCGATTCGAATCGTGAGCAAGTGAACTCGAAAGCGGAGCTTTCGGAAGCTCTCTCGGCGACCAAGCGACTATCCCACCACCACGATAACGCTCGTTTACGCTGCTGGCAAGAAACGCTCGACTGCTGGGGCAACCAGTTGCGAAGCTCAAACTCGTTCGCGTTACAAAGATGTCACGAGCAGACACGCGTCGCGTTCAGCTCGGCATTTGACGTTTCGCTCGTCGCGCTTGCCCACGTATCCGCGGCTCTCTCTCTCTCTCTGTCCGGGATAAGCGCGATGAGAAATTGCGGTGTACCGAAAAACAACGCGCGTGCAACCGATTACGCGTCCCCTCCCCCGTCGTGTTTCTCTTAGCTTGACCAACTTATCTCTGTTACTTTAGAAAGATTTCTCATCTCCGGAAGAATTCTTCCAACCATTAGTTTGCTCGCGTCGTTGACGAATAGAAGAACGGAGGAATAATCGATCGCGAGTCAAAACGTCCCGTCGCGGGTGCAAGAAGTCGTCTCTCTTTAAAGCGCGGGATCTGGTCGCGACACCTGACCGACTTGTTGGTCAGCGTGTATGCCAGGTTTATCAGAAGCAGGAGAAAACGAGAGAACGAGAGCGACGGGGAAGGAAAAAAAATAAAAAGACGAAAAGCAAGAGGAAAAACCGAGAGAAAGAGAGAGACGAGGAAATAGGAGAGAGAGAGAGAGAGAGAAAGCGCGCAAGATTAATAATATAGGAAAGCCAAAGCCATGCCACCCTCCGACGAGTTTTCCTCTGCCTCACTTCTGTTGCCAACAGTTAATCGATATAATACTTGAGATGAGAGTACAGCGGGCCAACGGTAGCGCGTGTCTCGCGCCGCTATGTACATATGCACGCACACGCGGCCGAATCTGCGTCCTCGAAACGAGCTCGACCGAACGCGCTTTCGCGTTCACCGCTTCGTTATCCTTCGACACCTATTCCGCGATAATCCAATTCTCTAACTCTTCTCCGACCGATCGATCGGTCGATCGTTAATCAAATAAAATTGTGAAGTCAATTGCTATCACGATCGTGCAACGTGCACGTGACTGAACGTTACGCGATTAAAGAAGGGATTTCTTACGAGCGTCAGACGCACGCACGTCGAATGCATTTACGCGGATATAACGGTGAGGTATGCTCTTGCTTTTCTATACGTGGTCTTAGTGAAATCCACTGCAACAATTAAGGAAGACGATAATGGTGAATAATTAACTATACATATATATATATATATTATAGTTCGATGAATTCCCGAATGTTACAGACATGGACGATCTTTTGTGCGATACAGATTTTGCCAATTGTTCCTGTTTTTCTATATGTTTAATATATTCGAAATGTTGTACATTCGAAAATCGCATGATGGAGAAGCAGAAATATTCAACGAAATCTCAGATACATTGAAAATCGTCCAGCTCGAGGTCAGTGATATCCGGGGATTTCCTGAATTAAAAGATATATCAATTATTTTTCAGATTATTCATTATTTTTTCAGTTATCTTTCTTTACTTTTATTTGTCAGATTAAATTGTAACGCATGTTTGGAGGAATCTTAATAAAATCACATTACAAGAATGGTAAATAAAAATTGGATTACAATACAATGTAAAAACGAAAATTATATTGCAAATAGTTCTGAGTTTAATGCAGTGTTCGAAAATTGTGCATAGAAAAACAGGAGCATCCAGTCAAAAATATCAAAATGCAGTCTTAACGCAGTCTGCCTCGATTCTTGGACGTCGACCTACATCTTGATACGATTTCTATCAAAAAATCGCGTTCTCGAAAGTAGAAAATCTGCTTCTAATGCAGATGCCTCGGAGCTCTCTATCGTTCGAGTCTTTACGATCACTGGAAAGACGTGAAACGCCGGTAAATCGAAAATCGCAAGGATTTAACCGTTCGGCCAGATGTAGCGATCGAGTTCGAGCAAGGGAGGTGACGCGACGTCGATTCGTTTAATCGCGAGAAGGTACGCCGCCGATTATCGTGCGAAACGATGCACCTGACGGTTTTCCTACTTCGGTTTTCCTACTCGCATCCATCTACCGTTCCTCGAAGAAGGCTCGAGTTTCCCCGAGCATCGAGCTCGACTGGCTGCTAGCTGCTGGCTGCCTTCCGGCGTTCCTCTCTTCCTTTCGACACACACGTGCGCGCACGGGATGTCGTCCCGTTTACTTCAACGAGAACCGCTTGGCGACGTATGGTTGCATCTCCTTCTTTTTTTTTCTCTCTTTTTTTTTCCAAATGGTGCCGCCTGCGGTCGCTTCGTATTTATCATTCCAGTCCAAAGCGTTGCTTTGCCACGACGATTCGAAAGCAAAGTAAATTTTAAAAGCTAGATTTTTCAACACGGTACGCGCGAGATTTCTCGTTATCCAGCGATTAGAAACGCTGCAGAGAGATCTGCCTACCTTCTCCGATCGCTGATCGGGCTTCCGGTCTTCTCGGCCCGACGGCAGAACCTCCAGGAAATCCAAAAGAGCGTCCGTAGCACGACCACGCGACTTCTCGATCGTCGTGTCACCGTGTATCACCGGCGACGCGATATCTAGCGAAATCCGCGAGATCGACGCGCGACCACCACAACCACGCGTTTCATCGCGTCCAACCACCGTTTCTTCTGCGGACGATCGCGAACGATCGAGCAACGGTGACAGTTGGTAGAAACGTGCGACACGAGGAAAGAGGGTGAAGGGAGTAGAGAGAACGAACGAACGAGGGGATTTCGCGGGCGAGAAACAGGGCGTGCGCGATAGGAAGGAACGCGAAGCACGGACGGCTGTCGCCAGCCGACTGAACGTCTCGTCGCATCGGAGAACTGGAAGAACGGCGCCGACCGGAGGAGGACGAGGAAGAGAGGTGGTGGCTTGCAACCTCGACCACGCAACCTCTACTTTCGCTCCATGGCTGAACCAGCGATTCTTCTAGTCACCGTACTCCGTACTCTGAATCGTCGAAACAACGTTCCCTGACCAGATGCGAGAGAACAGGAACCAAACAGTATACGAATTTCGAACTTGGCGGTTTTTCATTTTTTTCTCCTCTTCGTCGATCGAGGAAACTACCACTCCCTGTAAATAGAGATCGTGAAAGTAAACTTGAGGTGGACGTACGCGTTTTAAAGCTGCGCGAACGAGCCGCGGTGTAGCAGACCGGCAGGTATAGGTATATACGCGTGGGTATCGTAAACGGGCCAGTTTGCTCTTGACGCGTCGATATATTCTCGCGAAGAAAGTCTCTGCGGGTGAAACTGAGAAATAGCCCGCCATCCTCTCTCCTTTTCTGTTCTCTCGTTTTCGCGACGATCCTCGTACGACCACGTCGCGCCGTGTCTCTCCGGTTCCTTCGTATCTCGCGCGACTCGCGTACCACGTGACCGGGTCAGAAAACATCGCCGAAGAAGAAGAGGAAAGAGAGAGAAAAGGCGAAAGATCGTCCTAGTTTCGCGCGTCGATTTCATCTCGATTCGCGCACGTATTGTCTGGACCCGTTTGGTATCGAGATCGATCGGCTGTTCGCTTAGAACACGGCAACGTTCACGCACGCTTCAAACTTGCAAGTATCTATGCACGTAGACGAGATCCCATGGCCACGCTTCTCTATACTCCGAACCAACGTCAACTATCTATACGCGTATGCGCGCCGGTATACTCTCTACGTCTCTTTATCCCGGTTCTAGTCCTTGTCCCTCTCCCTGTCCCTGCTTATCGGTACGAATTCATGCGCGACCACCACCGACACACGCGCGCCGCACCACCGGCCTATTATACGTATTATTAGCACTCCGTCACAGTCCTGTCATCGGCATGTACGCTCCTCTACGCGCGCGCGTCACCACACCGAAATTCCCGAATAACAACACCGCACACCGTTTTCTATGACCCCGTCTTTCGCCGATTTTCAACCCATTCGCGGCCCCCTTTCGACAACTTTTCCCTCCGCGACAGAGATCATCGCTTCGAAACTGGCTCTGAGAACACGAGAGTCGCGAGAATCGGAAAACGTGAATAATCGCAGACAGCGGTTGTTCGAAGACGAAAAAAGGAATACCGGTCACCGACTCACGCGTCTCGTTGCGATTGCTACAGTTGGACGTGTTATTGCTATTCGCGTTGCGATTTCAACGCAAAGTTCGATTCGTCGGACGGGTAATCGTAAGTTTGAACGGGGTGATGCCGTCACTCGCAGGCATCAACGAAACTCCGCGCGCACTCGTAATTTACGACTTATCGGCTCTGATTCGAGTAATTTTCGCGCTTGTGAAAATTATACCGACCTGGCTCGTGCTCGTCCAACAAATTTCCTCTCTTCCTCCCTCTCTCTTTGTCCCTAGTCACCTCTTTCCTCTTCCTCCCCTTTCTCTCTCTCTCTCTCTCTCTCTCTCTCTCTCTCTTTCAACCCTTCCTCCCTTCCTCTCTACCGTGGAAGTGACGCACAAAATCGTGCTCCCGGCACGAGCTGGCTTGTACCGAGATGTCGATACCACGAAGAGCGGATGTCAATAGCACGAAGTCACTCCTTTCGCGAGGGAGAAACCGCGTCAGCCGATTTTACAGCGTTTTCGCGGCACCGTGTAGAAAAAAACGCGCAACCGTGTTGTTGCTCGATCGACGATCCCTCGATCGGAATAAGCATTCGCGGCTACTCGCGTGAGAATCGATCGCGCGCGAGTCCAAGTTCCAGGACGAGCGTGGGCCAACTTTTTCAACAAAAAAAACTTTTTCAACTGGTTTTCTTTAGCTTTTAGTTCCCTAAGCTGAAAACTCGCGTGGTAGTAGCGTTCGTTCACCGGATCCCTTGGAAATGTTCGATCCGCAGCACTGTTTCTGACACCTTTCGTCGAGTTAATGGGTATGCTCCGAGCGTGCTTTTCTATTACTTTGCACCGCTCAAAAACGAATTCTGCTGTTTCTGTTCGCACACAGAGTTCAGTCAAGATCAGGTACAGGTCTTGATAATACAGCATTGCGCTGTAGGTACAGTGGTGAGTGCAAAGTATATCCTCCGAAATTGTTATCGTATCTTCCATGCTTTTCGACTCGATAAACATGCAGCTTTCTCAAAATTTGGTTTGTTTCGCTTTCCTTCTGAAAAAAGTTCCATTTTATCACTAAAATCAGAAGTCAGTTGTAGAGGAAGCAGTTTTTGTCATTTACTAACAAAGGCTGTACTGTGTTAAAAATGAGGGTCATTCTTCAACGAAAATGAACGATCTTCAAAAATTCGCAAAAATTCTCAACAAAACAAGCATTCCGCAATTTTTTTCCTTTTTTCATCAGCCAGAACAATATCTTCATCACTTTCATTTTACATGTTACCTTTTAATAGCTTTTTTAATTGTTGCTCTTGTTCTTCATTATTTGATTTTACTTTTTTTGTTTAAATTTTCTTCAATTTTTTTTCATAGGATGACAGAGTTATTATAGCAGTACTTCCAAAACGCTTATTATATTCCTTACTGGGAATTTTTGGTTTCTGCCAAGAAGCTTTGACACCAATTGTTCAGAAGTCGTAATATTCTAGTGTTCTTTTAAAGACACTAGAAAAATTTTGCCATCTTTTTTTATCCCATATCTTAACACTGTTTTAATTGACAATGCCATCTGTTCTTTATCCCATTCTTCCAAAAAAATAAACATAATTGAGTACTTTATATGACTTGTCTCATATTAGGAAATAATAACAATTCAATAGTTTATCCTTCATTTTACAACATATAAATCTTACACATTTTACTGCCTGCATTATACAATAATGCTAAACACTTACCATGTTAAAAATATTTATAATTTAGTAAGAATATTTCAAAATAAATGTGTTTAATTACGAACAAAAAGAAATATCGCAATCGCTTTCGATAGTCCTACAGAAAAGTTAAGGTCTCATATCAGGAAAGATTCATATTAGGCGACTTTACCCCATAACTCATGGCAATGTATCATGATTGGATGAACTATCCAAATCTAATTCTTTTGTTTATAATTTTGTTATAATTTATATTTATACTAAAAAATATCATGTTCTTATTTATCTTAGAGAAAAGAAAATTTTTAATTTCAAACTCTTTTTAAAAAAATAAAAATCATAATGCTTTCTCAAGCTTCTGCAATTGATATCTTATTTTAGTAATAAAATGAAACGTTTAAGAAAAAAAACGTAGCGACATAGTTGAGAAAAACAGCTAAATTGCATATTTACCTTCGACTTTTTGTCTAGAAGAAACATTTGACTTTGGCTCAGCATTCATACACTGGAACATTTCTAATCCTCCGACAGATTAAAAAAAATTCCTTCTCCGGACGTTTTAACTCGTTATATTTCGCATTGACAAAGAATGCGTATTGTATACGTATTCGATGTATAATCTGACTGCACGAGCAGTTATTCTAAAGAACAAAACTGGCTATCAAATCAGATAAAATTAAACAGCTGAGTCCTTGTTTTACCGACTACCAGCAGCTTATATTCCTCTTCCTAGATTCATATCCTTTTTCTATTCCAATAAACTGTTCATTTTCCATTCGTTCGTATATAATTGACCAAATGTATCATTAAACGTAACCTGAAATTTTATTAAGTGAAATGTAAATTAAATGTAAATTAAATTAAATATATTGACATGTTATTTTGTTAATGACGCCAAGCTAAGATATACCTTTTTTCTATTCTTTCATTTCATTATATAAGAAAATTTTTATATTACTTGAGTATTCGAGACTAAAATTTAAATTGTCAATTTTTTAGAATTTGGAAAACTTACGACTTTATTTGAAACTGTGGAAACGTTGTCGGAAGCAGGATAGTTTAAGAGGAAGCGGGAGAGAGAGAGAGAGACAGAGAAGGGGAGAGAGAAAAAGAAAAACTGACAGAAAACAGCTGAGACGCAGCTGGTTTCTGGTATCGCGACGGCTGGCGTC
The DNA here is from genome assembly GCA_032399605.1 of Melipona beecheii. NCBI lineage: Eukaryota > Metazoa > Arthropoda > Insecta > Hymenoptera > Apidae > Melipona > Melipona beecheii. The sequence goes on from JAUCMO010000463.1 coordinate 3,213,687, forward strand.
TTCCGCGCGAAGAACGCTGTCCGTGCCTTCTCTGTATATATATATATATATGTGCATATGGCTGACGTGTGTGTATAGTACAAACCATCCATGGTAGAAAGCAGAATCGAAATCGGTTCTTAAAAAACATATTTAGAAAAGAAACAATAAACGACTTTGAAAAGTTTTGCGACTCGCGTATCGAAAAATACGATGAGAAAAGCACATTTATGTAAATAGAGAAGGTAATCTCCTAAAGTAAATTTTTTTGTCGAAGAACTATTACAGGCGGGTCGACTCAGAAATGAAATTTCATTTCAAGAAATTCATTTCTGTAAACGCGAGTTCTTTTATTTCTGGCTAGTTTATAATTTCTTTTAATATCGTATATGGAACTTGTCGCTTGTAATTTCACAACTCGTATTTGTTGTCGTCATAACTTATTGTCAATTTTGGTTAAAATTTAATGCGGTTGCTTATTAGTGAATAAGTAAAAGCAGTTATACTTACAATCAAAAACACCATTCTAATTACCCAAGTATCGATGTTGAACACGATGCATTATGCGTGATAGCAATTTGCAACTGCTATACAAACTTATTAAAACAAACGACTTATTAATTCTAACGGTGCGATTCTTCGCGCGCGATTTCGAGTCGTATATATGCATCTTTACCGACATCTCTGAGACTTGACTAGAACTACGAATTACCGGTAAAATCGATGCCGTTCAAACATGTTCCGACAGACTACATATTTCGTTTCGATAAATACATATCTCCCTTGATCGATTTTTATTATTCGTAGAATAAATACGCACTGTACTTACCGCTACGAAATGATCGACGCTTCTACAGTGTACAAATAATACTTTATTATTTCGTTAGTCGACACTGACAAAATTCACAAGTTTACCAGTTACAAATATACGCGTACATCTACTTCATGTATTCATGTAAATTGCATGTAATCGAAACTTTCCAAATTTTCGTAGTTTTGCCATCGATGGAACTGAACCGTTATTGTCGGCTAACTATTTTGCGCGATAACATTAACGTATAAAATATCAATCTTCTTTTTCCTCTCTTTTTTGTTTTATTATTATTATTGTTATTGTTATTATTATTATTATCTCTTTCTTTTCTTTTTTGGCAATTCTTCTTTTTCGTAGTCTTCCGATTCTCTAACTCTGGAACGAATGTTTTAACCAGTATCGGACGTGCAGGACGAAGTATCGGCGTTACTTTGATCGTTGTTGCTCTCCGTTGACGAACTATCGTTGCTCTTTATTCGTCGTTTCCGCAGCTTAGCAAATTGAAACTCCTCAACCGGCACTGTACATCAACAATTGAAGTCGTTATTAGTTTCATTTGCGCAGTTAAATTACGTGTTACGGGAAAGGGAACGATCTCGTGTACCCTAACGAGTGGGAAATAGATTCAAGTAAATTACATCTAGCAAAATCGAAATATAACATATCTGTATTTTCTCCCTTTTCTTTTTTTTTCTTCGTACTATTTCTAAAATTCATTTCATTACAACGTGAACTCTTACGTTACAGCCATAGCGTACCTAGGTAGGCTTTAAACCAATTGGAATTCATCACCCGCGATATCTTTTTAATACATTTCGATACTATGACATACTACGGCTGTAACATGTACATTGTTTTACGTTAACAACGCTCGGAAAGTAATTAGCTTTTTATTTGTCTACCAAAAAGGTAATACCGACTTAATCGCATAATATATGTAAAGTGTTGCGTTTCATTGACGAACCGTTTGACAAAACGGCATTATCTCCTTTAAACTTACAGAAATTTCATTAACTTTATGTATTACATACATACATATATAATTTAATTCAGTGTACAAGTCGCACTAAAACAAATGCGACCAATACTACACGAGTATAAAGGATTTAATTGTAAGTAGTTTAATAATTGAAAATGTAATATCGATCAATTGATCTTCTTCTACTGATCAACTTCATATTACAATTTATTTATCAAAATTGGATTAACATTGTTGAAAATCTCCGCTTATGATTGAAAAATCGTATAATGGTTATCATTATACTTAATTCATTCATATTTATAATACTAAATGCTACCGGAAATTTCAGTTGAACTAGACGAAGTACGTCAAAGAAATGATTGTACAGATACATTATCGTACAAGTGGTAAATCTCATTCGATTCGACGATCTTTCGATAAAAATTTAACCAAGAAAACGAAAACAATAGAAGATAGAAACATCATTACAACAACGAACAACTTGTACAATGTAAGTAAAATTTACTGCACGGTAATACGATTACTTGTACTGCAAGTTTGGTTACCATCAGAATCTGGATCTCGATCCGTAACGGTATGAGAGGCGCTTGGTAATGGAACAATTTCAGGTTCAAGCGGTTTTACAGGACAGTCTACATCTTCAACGATTACTTCTTCTGCTAAACTGCTCCTTACAGCTTCTACATTTGTAAAAAGGTATCAAATTAAAATACCACGAGCATACCATAATTCTCATAATACATACTATAATTTTGTCAATTCCTAAGATAACATTAAGCTTACCGTTAAATGCTTGAGGATATTGTTGACTTAGTTTGTTCTTTACAATACGAATCCTTTTAAAAATATAATCCAGATCTCTCTTCATCTCCACTAATAACGCTGTGTGTTTTTTGAATTCATTGCCAGCAGTTTTTAATCTATTTATTGACAACTGATTGCAATTAGTCAACATCTCATTAGTTTTTTCAAATCTCTGCAACCTGTGAAACAATGATTTTGGTAAACGACAAATACGAAAACAGATTTTGCACGTAAATTGATAGTTAAAAGGAATATTCAAAATAATATTCTTACATTTGCTTTTGAGCCCTTATCATAGATTCTACATCCTGCTGATCAACAATTCCAGCCAAACCTTGAATAAATACTTCTGGTGCCGTATAGTTTTGGAAGCACTCGAAACTTCCAGTATCAGATTCTGGTGTACCTTGTGCTGTTGCCATCTTTTTATTTCTTTATTCTTTAAATCTTATGTTGCACAAATACAATATTTATTCTTGCATAATCTCAACATGACCATATCTATTTCAGTCAAATTCTCTAATCATATTGTTTTCTCTTTATAATTCACACGATAAAGTGCTATTTTTATAAACATCAAGTTTGAAAAATTTATTGCAAAGAAACAACGTTAACCTTAACCATAATCATATAACACAATTGAAGAACGCAATAACATGAATTTCGTTTTTCTTAAAGTTGTGCTTTTTTTAAAAATTTTTGTCACATATTAGCTCAATGTCAATACAATGTACGACATTGTGTAAGTATTGAAAATGTTCATTCTTGCTGACTTGCTAACGCTTGACAACATGTTTATCATTGTATTTACTTATAATCTAAAATCATTGATAAAAATGTCGTTTCGGTTTTTCAGAAAATCGAATGAAATAATGTTTTCACAAATAACAGCCTCTCTTCAGCATGATGCAATGCAATTGAATTTACAATGTTTTTCGATTGAATTAAATGTATTAAACAAACCACACGCTTTGCTCTCAACAGCTGTTCGAAGTCAGATGTTTTTGCAAAGGTTGGTAGAAAGTCCAGCATTCAAATTTCCACAGTGACTGTTGTATTCCAAACCGAAGCTTCGGAAATTTCGAGCAGCGAATAAGTCTAAGAATCACGTGTGTCTTTCGATTCAGAATGGCACAAAATATAAATCCATTCTATTCGTCTCAGAATGCTCCAAGTAAAGCTACAGAGGAAAAACAGAATATACCAAAAGACAAACATGCAGTTAGTAAACGGTACGCAAATTTTATTAAACGTTTAAAAAACACGATTGATTTTTGTGTTTTTGCCCATCTTTCTTTCAGTATTTTTCACTTTTTGCTCAAACTTTCGTACAACAAATATTCTTTAATGTAACGATGTTGAAATACATAACCTAGTCACAATGTTTGGGCAAACAATTCACAAATATTAAATGCTTTTAAAATTGCATATAAATATCCTTATTTGTGATTGTAGTTTACAATACATTTATCCATAATCTCTTTTTCCATGATATTGATAAAATCAATATATTTTGAATAGATTGCAGAAAGAGCTCATGGTTTTGATGATGAGTACAGAGAAAGGTGTTTCTGCCTTTCCGGATGGAGAAAATCTATTCAAATGGATAGGAACTATTACAGGACCACGGGATACAGTAATAATTTCGCCACTATTATAATAATGATACTAATAAATACTAAAGATAACATTTATTTTCATTTATTATTGCAGGTTTATGCTGGTCTTACATATAAATTAACTTTAGAATTTCCCCATAGTTACCCATATAGTGCACCAATTGTACGTTTTGCTACTCCTTGTTTTCATCCAAATGTGGACGCAGTAGGTAATATTTGTCTGGATATATTAAAAGAAAAATGGAGTGCTTTATATGATGTGCGTACTATATTGTTATCTATACAATCTCTTCTTAGTGGTGAGTAACTTTATTAATATAACATATAAAAATGCTGATAAATATATGAAATTGTAAATGCTAAACCTTTTCTTTTAGAACCTAACAACGAGAGCCCTCTCAATCCACAGGCAGCAAAATTGTGGAATGACCAGACAAAGTATAAAAAACATTTAACAGAAGAATATCACAGAGCTATGAATGGTGATCAGCCAGACTCATGATAAGTGTATTTTTATAAAAATTTTGGCTTGTTCATTATTTTTATTTTTATCAATGTTACATCTAGATATAAGATATAGAAGAACAAACTGCACTGAATTTTTGTACTTCATTATAGAAAATTTCATCTCTTATTATCTTTTGAACCTGCATGTTCTATCGTGCAAAAGAACGTACAAATACTTTTTATATTGTTAGTCACGATCATCTTTATTATATAATTTCATCAACCTATCTTGATAATGTATAGAAATTTGTATTATGCTTTTAAGACCGTATATGCGGATTAAACATTTTATATCATCAATTTGTACTACAAACTTTTATTTATTTTTACTTTTAGTATATATATTAGATATACTTTGAAGTTTTCCATCCATACGAGTTACAGTGACCATTGACATTACGTCATTAATGATTATTGTATATTTAAAGAATAAATATTTTAAACACTAACGTTATGTTATATACGAATTTATTAACCTTTGTAAACTGTTTTCTTAAAAAAGAAATATATAACGATTTTCATGTGATTGAATAAAGCTATACCAAACTAATTTATGTCAATCATCTTCAAAATAATAGATATTAAAATAATGAAGAATGCAATTCAGAAAAACACTGAAGTATTTCGGACTCTGGATTTTGTAAGAATATCGGCTTATCAAATATGTATTTTCAAAAAGAAGTTCAAGTATAAAAGATGATCTTGAAATATTCAGAATGTTTTGTATTATTTATACAGAATATTAAATGTCCTATATTATTGATAGAATATATATTTTTGATTTAAATTATCGCATATGTTGTATATTACTATAATAACATATGTAAGTTCTTTAAAAAATTTCGTGTTATTTATATCGATTTTCCTCTGAGAAGTTCAATATTTTGGGAATTAATTTTCTTATAAACAAAATCAATGATTAAAAATTTCAAAAATTGATAAGACAAGAGACAAAAAATATTCAAATACATTACAAATCTTTGATAAGCAATGTTGATATGATATTTTGAAAAAATTTAATGTGTGAAAAAATGTTTAAACTAAATTCAAGATTTCGCGGTACTATCACGTGAGCAGTATTTCGTAACGATAGATTAGTGAATCAAGAGTAATCAAAGTGTAACCAAAAAAGTTGCCAGTGAAGATGCTGGTGAAGATTCATCGAAATTTTGCGAATAATATATTGTCTCAACTAAGCTTTTTTCGACAAAAAACTATTCGATTCAGTTCGATGCTTCAAGCCCGTGCTTCTGAGGTATTATATCTAAACAGTAGATGGTATAGAAAAATGAAAGAGTATGTGCTATTTTTTATGCACAATGTATTGATACGTAAAAGTTTCTTTTATCTATCTTTTGAGAACTAAAGGTGATCTTAATTTTTTAAATGGACTGCTGTATTTTTTTTTATATTATGTAAAGATGAATTCAACGACGTATCATTCAATGATCTTTACAGTTACACAGCCAGGAAAGAAATAGTTCGGATGTGATGTACTTAACTGGCGCGCGCGCGCGCGCGCGCGCACACACACACACACACACACACACACAAAACATACCACGTATATATCTTGAATACGAATACAAATTAAAATATTTTTCAATAGGAACAAAAAGTTAATGTCAATGGAGTCAATATCAATTATGTGAGAGCTGGTACAGGTGAACATCCAGTTTTGCTTTTACCAGGTGCCTTGGGTGAGTAATTTTACAAAAATTATCACGTTCGATACACAATTTAATTATGCTAATTTGACGAAGGCTATTTAGGGGCAGTTGATTATTCAAGATGTAAGCTGAATAGCCATGTTCTTAACCGAATTTGGTATTCAAATAATACGATTTTTTTGTGTAGAAATATACATATATGTACATTTTAAGATAATATTACTTCGAGCATAACTAGTGCTCAAACATAATTTACCATATTTTATTTTAAAAATTATTAAGCAATTCGAGAGACATTTTAAATTCGGATTGCAATGTCGTGGCATAGGTTCGATTTGGACGGATTTCAAACCACAAGTAGAAGGACTCGATAGAGGAAAATTTACTGTAGTAGCGTGGGATCCTCCAGGCTATGGAAAATCAAGGCCACCCGATAGAACATTCCCGGATGATTTTTTTCAACGTGATGCTAATTGGGCATACAATTTAATGAAAGCTTTAGGTTACACAAAATTCTCATTGATAGGATGGAGCGATGGTGGTATTATTTCTTTAATGCTTGCTTCGATGTTCCCTAATAACATTCGAAAGATGGTAGCTGTTGCTGCAAATGCCTATGTAACGCCAGAAGAAGTCAAGATTTACAAAAGTACGTTCTATCTTTTTGATTATCGGATACAAATTATTGAAAATTAATTATTGAAAATCGTGTTATTATTCTTCTGTGGTTACCGATAGATTACCAAAATATAGACACTTGGTCCGAAAAAATGCGAGCACCAATGATAGAGGTATACGGGGAGGAATATTTTCGAAGAACTTGGTCTAATTGGGTGGATGCAGTTTTAAGAATTTGTGAGAAACAACACGGTGACTTGTGCAAAGAGTCGTTAGCGAAGATTAAATGTCCTAGTTTGATCATTCAAGGAACCAAAGATGCTATGGTACTTCCCGAACATCCAATTTACTTGAAGGATCACATCGTCGGTGCAAAGTTTGTACAATTTAATTTATACTTTGATCTAAACACGAACGACATAGTTGACGTGAGCAAAAATCATTTTAGGTTGAAGATCTTTGAAAAGGGAGCGCATAATTTGCACTTACGATATTCCGAAGAATTTAATGATGTCGTTACCAAATTTTTAATCGAGTGATCGATAATTTTGCAATACAAATATGATATATATACTCATATACCTTCTTTCTTATAGACTTTTTTTATTTTGATACTTTTGTACACATAACATTTTTTTTGTGTATTATGAGACATATATATTTTTGAACATTAATATACTTATGATTAATCACAGATATTAGAAAAAACATTCTTATTAAACATTCAGACAGCAATTGTTTTACACTATGCTGAATACGTGATACAGCATAGAGGACACACGTGGGATAACCGGCACAGAAATCAAGTCAGAGAAAGGAGCTATAGAATCATGTGGGCGACGAAGGCTTACCGTAGGCTTACTTCTTTCGAGATACTTCCAAATAACGTTTCTACTTTTTTAACTGAAAAGACACTTCCAAATAACATTTTTTAACTGAAGATTAATTTCTATCCAATCTTTTCCGAATTCATAATTCCTAATATACGTTATTTTGCTCTTGACTAAATCTTGCTCTTTATTTATTATTATTTATTGAAAATATAATTACGTTATTAAATGAAATAAATACGATTGATTTGACGAAAGACACGAAATTAGGATTTAAATAAAAATTTGAAGAGAACAAGTATTTTAATACAAATTGGCACAATTCAATACCGATGTCAAGAACCACCCGTCCGAAATATCCGCAATGCGCTTCAGACCAAAATCGATCTCCCGGCTACTACGCCCCAACGAACCATTTGCCAGGAATTTGTCAGCAGTGCGATACGATATTTCATTTTCTACAGATAAATGATATCTTCTTTTTTTACTTATGATTTTGATGTGCGCGGTTTATTTGCACCTTAAAAGCAAACATAGTAATGATATATAAATAAAACGAATTCGACTAAAGCGAATATTTAAGATTCGTATTGAGATACTGCAGGTAGATAGAAAGTGGTCTTGTGCTACTTATTATACGAGTGGCTTCATAGTCAAGAATATGTGGATATTCGTGGGATACTTATATACTCTGTACAATATACCTCTACGAAATGTAAATTAATTAAAATTGTATAATTCGCAGGTCATCAAGGAGGGCAATAAATTACAACAAAATAAATAATTATCGATATACAATATCTATTAAATCACCTTCACCATTCTTCTTTCAAGATGTATAAAGTTATGTTAGGAACTACGTTACATAAGATCAATCGTTATAAGTAATAAAAGAAAACGGATAGTAAAGGTGACATATAAAATGCAGTGGACGTATCCAAACATGGACAGACTGCTTCTCGATTCGATCGTGTGAACCTCTCCTTATTCTTTACGCTCTTTCTCCTATTGCGTTCCCTTTCTCTAGCAAATGTTTCAACAGCTATCGATGTTTTAAAAATAATTTTAAATGCACAACATTTGGGAGAGCAAAATAACTACCCACTACTCTAGGTAGAGACTAGGTAACATTTAAATAGTAATACTTTAAAAAGTATGATCCTATTTCTATCGCAACCTTATGTTTTAGCGGACATCTGTCTACGCAAACGTAAAATAGTTCGCCTGCAACAACAAATAGTTTTATTTCAACCAAATGCAAGTAAAAGTCGAATATGCAAATGTCTCTCCCGTTTTGGAAATGTGGCAACGTGTTACGATGACATCATCGCAAAGTATTACTCAATAACCAGACTTGGATATAGCAAAATTGGATATTCTCTGTTTCGATATATCGTTATATGTTATAATTATAACATTATAACGTTATTACTTAGTAAAGCTTAATTTTCTGTTTTATAATTCTGTACGTCATGTCGTTCGATACACAGAACGTTCACTATCAACGCTAAACAAATCCTATTCGAGTTTTATCTGACATGTGATCAAAAGCTACGTATTACCAAGAAAAATGCTGCCAATATTCAACGAACAAGAAAGGGTTGAATTGAAAATACCGAAAGAAGATAAAAAATATGGAAGGGGAGATGGAGAAGAACGACCAGATGACTCACAATCAGATTTCGAAGCTACCGTTATCGAGGTGGTTCCCTTGATCCACAGCTTCGCCACGATGTACCCGAACGCTGTCCAAAGTAGAAAACGATACCATTTACGGCAACTTGCGGGTCCGTTGTTACTCGTTCTCAAACCTGTATTGCTTGAGATTGCTTGAGAAAGTGGTCGTGCATCAAAATCTTATCCTCGATACAACTTGACCACCCTCACCAGTTTTTTCTTAGAAAATCATCTGATGCTTTGAAGTTTTTTTGAAAATATATAGCTTTATAGAAAATATATACATAAAGCAAGCTGCAGCAATTTTTTTACCGTTGAAAATACACGAATGCTAATTATAAGAAGTATATCACTTTCAAGATTAATGTATTTGTTGTAATTGAGACACATTGACGTGGAAATATTATATGCCTGCGGAAACATTTAGACGTATTTGTCGTACTCGACGACGTCCTTGGGATCAATAAAAGTTGAGGCGGGGCAAGGTTTGTTCCGACTGTCGCGTCGTTCCGACTCGATTCTTTCGACTTGTCTTTATCATCAATGGTATATTACTTTCGAAACGCATGAATGACGCGTAGAGTTTTTTTCTTTTGCTTGTACGATCAATAACCAAGTATATCGTTCAATTAGACAAAGTAGAGTACTAGTTTTTCCTTTCTTTGAATTTTATCCAGCAATTTATATATGTACATTTTTCTACAAGTATCGCAAATTATTCATTTCAAGAGTATAAAAAATATAATGCATTTTATATGGTAGAAAAAGTGAAACTACTTTCTTGAAGCTCGATGGCATTACGACTCATAATCATTCTTTCTAATATATATATGTGTGTGTGTGTAAAATATCGTGACTAATAAAGAAACTTTATTTCGCACGAAGCATTTTTTAACACTAACATTGAAACAAAATTTCGATCAATGTCCGTGATTCATCTTTATCATGTATAAAATATAATATTTTGATATGATAATTTAAAAATCTTTCTGCAATCTAATTTTTGATTTTCTAAGTACTTATCTCATAGTAAAAGCAGATGAATTAATTGCGAACGGGTATTTCCGAACGAATGTTTCAAGCTAAAATTGTTAGTGAGAGTTCAACTCGAGAAAACCTTGTTGTCTTTTGACTGTAATAAATAGAAAGAACGCGGAAATTTCTTTTTGGTCGACACAGGAACACGCGCGTGAATTTCTCGTTCTTGTTTCGTCTAAATTAGATGTGATGTCAGCGAACGTTCCTACTCACAGATTCGTTTAATCGTACGGCTAACGAAGGATAATCAGAGTGGTGCATTGTCGTATCGTATCGGTCGTATTCTCCCGAATTGACCACGTGATACGTAATCGCACATATCATTGTACTCATTTTACCCTTCTTTCCCAGTAAAAGTTTTTCGAAAAAATTTATCATCAAGATATTATTTATAAGCGTTACGTGTGAGATAGAAGTCTGATCGATGACCGATATATTCTACTACAGTTTCGTTGCTCCCAAACCAACGCATAGAAGAACATCGACACAACCAATGATAGATTCAATCAAGAGACTGTTTTCAGATAAAGGAGAGAGAAGAAGAAAGATAGATTAAAAGTTGCATGTATCAACAATCGAAAGTGTACGCATTCTTCTCGTTTCTCTCAGTTAAAATTTACCTCGATAATAAATATGATCCTCCGTTATTGGCAGGTCCGTTATATTCATGTACTACGATGCGTGTCCATCTGTGCAAGACAGTGTTTGCGCGTACTCTCTCAAGTAAGTACATGCAAGCGAATATACGACACACATACACTGAGATGCGCGGGCGTGTATACTATCATGGCTGATTTTTTTACTTCGAAACGAAGAGCGAGTGATCCATACATGGTAACAGTGAGAAGACTGGCTTACGCGTTGCAACGTGTAACCCACCCTACCTGCTCTCCTGTCGCCACTCGTTCGCCTTTCGTTCTTCTCTCCTGCTTATAAAGCTACTTCTATATACATCTTATATGCACGCACACATTTTTACACTTTACTTACATATCATATTTACATATTGTCCATTAATAAACTTTTGCATATACAATGCAAATGTATAATTAATATTCAATAGCAATCATCGATATCTGTAATATCAAGTGCATAGCAGCGGAGAATATTGATGATAATGATACACTGTCTCGTATGAATATTATTCGAAAGAGTTAATTAGAACTAAAGCAACTTTACTATAGCAATCGGTAAAGTATTCGAGGGTAATATATTTTTTAGTAGATCTGCAATATTTGGATGGGTGTGTACTACACCGGTGAGTCACGTATCGACTTTTCTCCCAGCCAACTTTGGGTTGGAGGGTGGGTTTAAGGCACACCCATTATCAGTTAAGGGTGAAGAACATAGGTGTGCGTCTATCAAATGTTATGCCACTAAAAAAACGAAACCAAAAATGTTACTTGTTCAATCAAAAATATCTTGATAAAAAATTTCACTTATCACAATTTTAAATGTTTAAAACAAGAGCGTATATTGTAAAGATTAGAATATTTTGTATATTAGTAGGATTGTAAAATCTATTGGTTTCTTTCTACTCGATAATAACTGGTAATGACGTCCTGTATTAATTATCTGATTATCTGTAAAAATTGTCATTACGTGTAGATTTAATTACATCGCAGATAAGAAACGAGTGTTTGAAAATTGTCGGTAGACTAATGAAGTCATAATTAAACTTGTAGCCTAGAAGTGGTCGTTGTTTAAAAAAGAAAAAAAGACAAATCTCATAAGTATTGAAAAAAAGAGGTAGGCTGACAGCGTTGGCCTGCAATTTTGGCGAATCGAAATTTTGTTAACGATGTCATATCTGCAGAAGCTGAAGCGCAGAATCATTGGAACAATTGGCAACGCTGCCGATACTGGCTGGTGGAAAGGTGGCGGGGCTCGAGTATCGTCCAATCAGAAACGTTGTTTGACCCTCTCTACCTCGCTCCCCGTAATCCCGTAGAAGCTTGAAAATCTGTAACGGACGCCGCTACCGAGGCATATTCGTTTCTGGGCTCTCGTCACGAGTTATCGTGTACCTCGTCGCTAGTTCAATTATTACAAGAAACTTCGAAGAAGTTCGAAAAAACTACCAAACAACATGAGGGAAATCGTCCACATTCAAGCCGGCCAGTGCGGTAACCAAATTGGCGCAAAGGTGAGTCCTCGAAATTCTAAAGTATTCGAAATAATCTAATCTATGGAAATCGAACGCTTCTTTGTTTGCGACGTCATAGTTGGTGGTAATTTTCATATTATTAACTTTAATTATTGTTAAAGTCCATTTTAATGTAGAATTCAATTGAAAATAAAAGGAGAGAGAAAAGCAAAGGATAAGAAAATGAGTTTTCGTTAAATTTACGCATCAATGTACGTGTCTTCTCTCGTGTACGTTGTTTCAAGGGGTCTATTAAATCAGGGAATAGTTCTAATTCCGTTAGGTTATAGCGGGGAAATTCATTTCGACAAAAGTGTCGCACACAAGCTACGTGGTACGGTTGGCATGCGAAAGCAACGGCAACCACGCTCGGTCGAAGACCTGTCATGGCGACAGAACTTCGCCGGCCGGCTAGTATATACTTAACGGTTTTGTCCGTCGAAGCGTTCTTTTACGAAACGTCGTCAAGCATCTTAAACATATACATATGTATATATGTATATACTACTTTTTCTCGTTTAATGCAAATTTCGATGGAGAAACAAGCATCTATTTAAAAATTTTCAATTTTGCTCAATCTCAGCCTGGGTGTGGTCTATCTCCGGTGTGTCGAGATACACCGGTTGATGCGCCAACGGAATCGAACTCGCGGCTGCGCGCGCAACCTCTTTCCCTTCTTTCTCGCTCGGTCTCTTTCTCTCATCATCGACATTCTCTGTAGACGTACATATGTACGTATATACACACGTATATAATTCTTTGCTCGCATCTCCTTCCATTCGCTGTATTCAAATCTTATTTTCACGATTTCGAACGTCATATATAATACGTATATGTTATCTCGTGTTATTTTAAGGTATAAAATATATTTTATGAAATGCAAAATCTTATACGTTATAGAGTTACAATTTTTTTATTAATTAATGCTTTAAATCAGTTTCAAGATGAAAAACTGATAATATATATTTCTATTTTATATGTAAAAACGAATTCATAGTTCGCAGTTACATTATATAATATACTATAACTGTCAACTATTGACTCGCGAAAAGTGTAGCAAGTAATATAGTTACATATATAGTTTACGGTCTCATAGTTTTCAAGGTTGTTTCATTGAGTCAACGTCCGCTTCTTAAATTATCTTCTTCGATCTGCAATGTTATTGATCTTTCATTGAAAATATTTTTTCATCAATATTTTACGTAAATTATGATCTTAGTGATTTACCAACTACCGAACGATTGTGCAATAGTTACAATTACCCATTCAGGGATCTTGGTGATCCAAGGACATCATGTATTACGTGGCGTGGTGAAACGTTTCCAAATACAGAAAGAAGATATCCTTCCGCCATTTTCTTTGGTGTTACATCGCTCGGTTTTAGTTTATTTTATGTTGGCAACAACTGGCCAGTCTCTGATAGTAACCGGATATATTGATCGCTTTTCAGGCTATAAATTCTTTAGTGACGCCATTTTGTGCATCACCAAAAAGTCAATGCTCGATCGATAACGCTGTATATGTGAGAAATTTTTATTCCAAAAATATATAAAGAAAAACATAATGATTAGGTTGATATGGATCAACGGCAGTTACCGACTTTGCCGACTGTTCAATTAATTTATTCTTCTTATCATAATTTATAATGCGAGGTTATTTTGTTCTTTCTAATCTTAATGATCATAGCAAAAATAAAAATTATTCATTCGTTTATATTTATCATTATATTTATCGTAGTTTTATTTATCGTCATATTTATCATTATCATATTTAATTTGATTATATTTATCATAGTGTGTAATATTTTGACTTCCTAAATATGTAGATATATTTACATATGTCTACTGTAAAGACAATTACACAACTACAAAGTTACACGAGTAGATTCCGAGAGAGCTTAAAGTAGAAATCGGAAAGCATATTTAAATCGATTGTAACGCCTTGTGATAATTGGACAAGATGGGTATTGCAGTCATCATTCCTATATATAGCGATGACATTGGTGACTCATCTTACAGCATATTATATATGTACATGAACATTCTCTGTATAATACGTGGTCGGTAGTGGGAGTAAGATTGTACGTGGACAATGTTCACTTCCTATTAACAACGGTCATGTATGATTGCAGTGGTTAAAATAAATTCATGTAGAACATTACAGTTTTCGTAGGAGTATTACAGATGACATTACCATGACTCCAGTTATCAGATATTTATATTAAAACTAAAATTTTTCGAAATATCTAAAAGAGAATTATTACACAGTTGTAAAATAAAACAATTAGAAAGAAGGAAAGATGTAAGATATAAGCAGCTTTAAAGCTGCTTTTTAAAAGACGACGTCGCTTTTAATGCAGTTACGATGCAGTTCTATGATGAAAGTTTGCTGCATCAACAAATTATGGAACACACGTTATATATGTGTTTGTACATCTTATCTATTACTTAATAGTTATGTGATTATTGAATATGTTTTGTTCTTCATTTATTAAAGTAATTTATCTATTAAATGTTTTGTAATAGAATATTTGCGTGCATCATTGGCTAGTATTTTGAGAACGCATCGATTTCCAGAAATATACTGCTGCAAGGTCTTTGAACTACGGTTAAGAGAGATGCGTACACAGTTTTATTTGTGTGTGTTAACTAGTAGAGACGATTGTGCCATGCATTGCTTCGTTGCTCGCTGTTCGTATTGCGCATTCGTCCGTGACTGAAGCAACTAGTCGACAACGGTCGAACGAATGATCATTCCTTGAGATTTAAGTGAATCGCGCTTTGGTAAATAGAGTTAAAAGAAGAAATCGACTTTGATATTCTCGTGTTTTTTTTTTTTTTTTTTTTTTATAGATAAAAAACATAAGACTACATATAATTCTTATTAGAGAATAATTATTAACTTCATAGTCTATTAAATATCGATTGTCACAGTATATTATGGGAGTAAACAATTATTAATAATTTAACGCATCGTTTTCGGAAAATAATTTTCGCACATTAGTCCTATTTTACATCGAAGCATGACATAATTAATCTTCATTGACAAAGTTTCATTTTAATGATTGATTCATTAGTTTTATTGTAATACAAAGAAAAGAAATTTACATGTGCTTTTATGTACGTATACGTAACGAAAAGAAAAGAAAAAAAGAACGAAAAGATAAAACTATCATCCTGGCTGTACCTTAATGATTGCTTGTATTATGACTAATTACACGCAAGCTATTCGCCGACGAGAGGTCGTTGAACCGTTCCTCTCGGTCGATAATACGGAAGACTGAAAACGTATGTGATGGTAATTGTCAGGAGAAAGCATTGACTGGTACCAAGTAGGATTTCTTTTTCGAGTATCCACACACGGGTTCTCCCATATCTTGTAATTAAAACACAAAAAATTGTGCAAATGATTTTTAACATTATAATTTAATATAAATTATGAATTATCGTTTGTTATAGTTTTGGGAAATCATCAGTGACGAGCATGGCATCGACCCAACCGGTACTTATCACGGTGACTCCGATCTTCAATTGGAGAGAATCAACGTGTACTACAATGAGGCGTCCGGCGGAAAATACGTACCACGTGCCATACTCGTCGATTTGGAGCCAGGCACGATGGACTCCGTTCGCTCGGGACCTTTCGGACAGATATTCAGACCGGACAACTTTGTATTCGGACAGTCCGGAGCCGGTAACAACTGGGCGAAGGGACATTACACGGAGGGAGCCGAACTGGTAGACTCTGTTCTCGATGTAGTTAGGAAAGAAGCCGAAAGCTGCGATTGCTTACAAGGTTTCCAACTGACCCACTCTTTGGGTGGTGGTACCGGATCCGGTATGGGAACACTGCTCATCTCGAAAATTCGCGAAGAATATCCCGATAGGATCATGAACACATATTCTGTTGTACCGTCTCCGAAAGTATCAGATACTGTCGTAGAACCGTATAACGCAACGCTTTCTGTACATCAGTTGGTAGAAAACACAGATGAAACTTACTGTATCGACAACGAGGCCCTTTACGATATTTGCTTCCGTACTCTGAAATTATCTACACCCACCTATGGCGATCTGAACCATCTCGTCTCCCTTACGATGTCTGGCGTCACCACCTGTCTAAGGTTCCCTGGTCAATTGAATGCCGATCTAAGGAAACTCGCCGTGAACATGGTACCATTCCCGCGACTCCATTTCTTCATGCCAGGTTTCGCACCCCTTACCTCCCGTGGCAGCCAACAGTACAGAGCTCTCTCTGTGCCTGAGCTCACTCAACAGATGTTCGACGCGAAGAACATGATGGCGGCATGCGATCCTAGACATGGAAGATATCTGACAGTAGCAGCGATTTTCCGTGGTAGAATGTCGATGAAAGAAGTCGATGAGCAAATGCTCAACATTCAAAACAAGAACAGCTCCTACTTTGTCGAGTGGATCCCGAACAATGTGAAAACGGCCGTCTGCGACATCCCACCTCGTGGCTTGAAGATGTCAGCCACTTTCATCGGCAATTCGACGGCTATCCAGGAGTTGTTTAAGAGAATCTCCGAACAATTTACCGCTATGTTCAGGAGAAAAGCTTTCCTTCATTGGTACACTGGAGAGGGTATGGACGAGATGGAGTTCACCGAGGCCGAGTCGAACATGAACGATCTGGTCTCGGAGTATCAGCAGTACCAAGAAGCCACTGCCGACGAGGATGCGGAATTCGATGAGGAACAGGAAGCAGAGGTCGACGAAAATTAAACATCGACTCTACTTTATTCTACATACTGTCTGTACTCTATCATTCATCTCCCCATCATTGTCCTCCGCTCTTCTACTGCTTTTTAACTTTGCGTTTATTTCTTTCCTCTTATTCTATTTCCCCCTTTTTAATTTCTTTTTTACTGATGTCTGTTCGGGCGCGCTTTTTTCATCAGTATCACACGAACATAGACACATACACTCGCATTCTTTGGATAATTTGATTAGGAAATCGTTTTTATCGATTTTTTTTCTATATTCGTTTGTTTGAATTATATAGTTTGCGAGGCGCGTCTTTGTATTCATTGTATAACCGCTTATGCGGACAGCATCATCTTTGAATAAATTATTACCATATAAATGTACGGTTTTATAAAAACCCTTTATTGTTGTACTCTATACGTACTACTGTCATGTTTGATTCATTTTTTATATTTATGAAACCACTGTAGCATATTTGTATTTATATTTGTTCTCTCATCTATGAATTTTTATACCATGATAAAGATCTGAATAAAGTAGATCATTCATCAGAGTACTAAGAAAGGCACCATGATTAAATATCCAATTTATTCGATATTACATATATACAAAGTTCAAAATCAATTGAGCTTTGGAGCATGTTTAATTTATTGAAAAGACAAAATAAAGTTTTATGTTAATTGTGTTGAAATTTTATCGAAAGATAGAAATTTGTTTCAAAATATGATATACTTTGCGCAATCTTTTTACATTGTCGAAAAAATAGCATTTGAAATATTCTATTCGGATTAATAACTATGTTCATCTTACATATCCTTATTTTCGGAGATATACAAAATTTTTTTTTTAACAAAATTTATTCAATACAAATCGGGCAAATCAGTAACAATTTTAGAGATTTTAAGGTTATCTCTATTTTCTTTTTTAGACATATTTTTTGTTCCATTAATCGATGCAACTCGATATTTTCTATAAAAAGAATACTAATCTATGAAAAATTATTAATTTAGTAGGTATTTTACCTGTAATTTAAAAAATCTATACATAAAAGACAAGAATAGTATGAACATAAGAATATTACTCTTATTTTTCCTTATCTTTGATACAATAAATTTTATAGAATTAAGATCAAAGTATTTCTTAAATTGACAACGTAAGTTTATACATACCGTTTGTTATTAGGATACTATTAATATTATTGGTCAAAATTCGCAGATCGTGTCGCCATCTGTTGAAATGAAACAATCATCATCAAACGATTAGAACGACCTCTATTCTAGTATTCTTATTTACAGATACGAAAATTGACCACAAAAAGGAAATTAATAATCTATTTCTTTATTTACTTATTTATAATATATATATATATATATAAACAATTGATTATTTATATATATTTTAGCGTACATTTTAGCGGAATAATCTAAAATACTGGATAACTAATAAAAAGATTAACAATCTAACGATTGTGTTCATGGGAATTAAAATTCTCTTTCATTGCATTAAATCCATTAAAAGGTATCATATTCCTATATATAGTTTCGTATTTTTTTAGACAACTAATCACATAGAGCATAGAAAAATTGGATTCGATTTGGTTCGTCGTTGAAAATTTTTCAAAATCATAGAAAAACATGGTTTCCTATTTTACGTACGTATATATGATACAACTATGATATGGTTTTAATCTGCATTGAGTCTAGTCAACTAACGGATTAGCATAATACAGTTAAGTATTATGGAATTGGAGCACTGTGTCTTTTTTATGGCTTTTGCCATAAACATTATAGCGAAATTTGACCGAGATCTCGAGATCTCGAGATTGATTTTTAAATGTTTCTGATACATGTTTGTTTGGAATGGAAACCGAGATTAATCTTTATGTAGACAATAAAAAGAATTGCAGATTACAGTGGAATAAAATGCAGTAGATCCTCGAACTCCGAACACAATCCATTCTAAGAAATGATTCAATTTTTAAGGTAAAAAATTTCTCATATATTAATTAAATTAATCTATTCCAGAATTCCAAAATTTACCTAGCATTATAAAAATGTTAAATGCACAGTGATCGAATTAATACCGATATTCGATTAGTTTAAAACACACAATAGGAAGTATCGATATACACTGAAATTTGAGGTACGTGGTTTCAATACTGATACATCTTCAATTGATATTAAATCGAAAGTTAAATTACATCGCATCAATATACAATTGATATTTCACGAAGATCAAGAGTCCATATATACGTGATCGATGTATTGAAGAATGAAGAATGAAGAACAGAGTTTATAGGCAAAAACTTTCTTACAATAAAATATTAGAAATATAACAAAACTCATTCAGATTCTTGTGCAGTATAAATTTCACAAACTTTTACATAATTTTATTAAGTGATCAATTATTAAGAAATCACTCTGTTACTACTAATACCAGAGTCAAACGAAAAATTTTTATATTGCTTCATAGATATAATAATTTTACGCCTTATTTTCAGATCATGAAAAAAGTTAATTTGGTTTGTTTGCGGTCAGTACTTGGTCAGTATTTTGTTTGTTTACAAATTCTTTTAACAATTATTATCGAATCTCGACTTACAACTAAATAAAAAAAGGGTGCATTTCTGAAAGTATGAGATAGAATATTAAAGTTAATCTGATTTGTCAAGTATGTATAGTTAATTTTGTTGTTTGATATGTTGTGTAATTAGTTAATTGACTAATAGTCCTATACTGTTCTAAAATTTCAAGATGCGTACATATTTGTTACTCAAGGCAGTATGCTATTACTGTATATCATCATTGATTCAGATGAATGTCAGAAAAGTGACCTGCTCCGAAGCAAATATTTAATGCGTTATCTATTTAACGCGTTAGAATGAATTTGAACATCTTCACGTAGCAAGATCGAGTCTTAATTGTCATCTATTCAACTAGAATGCGATAAACTAACATTAGAGAATTATGTGTGTAGATATCGGTAAGTAGATTTAGAAATTACTCTTACTACTGTTATAAATACATAAATAACGTGTATAACAGTAATAAAATATAAGACATGTCCTCAAAATTGAACTGGGATACAACGGATGTACAATCATTATACGCTAGAGAGTTCTAATTCTTATACGGCAAGAATTTTGGAAAACGGTGTTGAATTTTCTTTAGAACATTACAAGACATTATTTCTTAACGCTTGACATATTATCATTGGAGTAACACAGTTGATAGGAAAGCTAGAATCGCTCAAGAAAAGGTTCATCCGTTGGCTGGAGTCAGCAAAAGGATACATTCGTAACGTGGTGGTAAATTTTCTTGGACTAATTGTAAGGCGGCAGACAACGACCTCGCGGTAAAGAAGGTATGACTCATCGTCCGGCTATACGAAGCGGCGTGGCACGGTGTCTCGCTTCGTGAATTCGACCTAACTCGAGACAGTGGTTACCAATTGCTGCAACTCACATTTCGCTCTACCCTCGATTCCAGCAGCGACATTCCCTAATTCGATTTATCGATCTATTTGATCTGAAAGATCAAATTCGTCATTCGCGCGAAACAGAAGAAGATCAGAACAGAGATAACGTTTATTGTTTTCCGAATCGATATCGTTTCAGATATCGACTCGTCGGATTGTAATTGTAACTGGAATTGGTGGAGAACAGAACCTATAGTTGAACGCAAAGAGAGACATGCAGTTCGTACCACGAGACGGGGGTGGAAAAGAGGGAGAGAGTTACAATAATAGAAAAAGGGGATTTTTACAGCGGCAGGGGATCATGAGACGGTGGTAGTGAGCACAGCTGGAGACGATGCGACTATCGTGTCGCGCTTTTCAACGGGAATAACAATCAAGAAAGACGAGTGACACACTACGTTTTTTAGAGTGATTCACGAGACGAAATCTCTCTGTCTGTCTCTTTTGCCTTTTCTTCTTTTTAAAACGGTATTCGAAGAACGCGTGGAATTCATCTAATAATCCCGCGCGAATTTTATTCACCTAATAACTGCAGCGTGTAGTCGCGAAGGACGTTCTCGCGATCAAATTACATTTCCGGTGGATGTAACTTCGAGTCCATCGAACCGGATATCCTGCTGCTCTTGGCTCTCAGTCGACGATTGCTTTTTTTCGACTCGCAAGTGAATCATCATTGCACGAAGCCCCTTTTAGCCCCTTGTAAAATCATCGATTGATAGTATGATTTGATAGATTGGATCGCACGTCTCAAAATACTAGGAAAAAAGATAAGAAGTTAGTAAAGAAAACAGAAGACGAAGGAAAAGGAGGAAAGGAAAAGTTTGGGAGATCCGTTGGAAGCTCGAGACATGTCATTGACCATAGCTTCAGACACTTGGAATTGCTCCAAACACGCACAAGAGTAAATTCGGATCATTTAGAATATGATTTGAAACTTAAAATTCTTGAACGTTTTGATTGTCTTGGGTATCTTGAGAATTTTCTTCAATATTTTCGTTAATAACAAATTTAATTTACCCACTAAATATTGCAACAAGCGTTATACTTTGAATATTTATGTATTTTTATGTATGTGCATTCCATGCGTTCTGCGCATTCTACAATTTCGCACGAATGAATAAAAATCTTCAAGATATCCAATACGATCGAGACTTTCAAAAGTTCGAAACTCTGTGTCACGTTCGAAATAATTCGAATTTATTGTCAAATATGCATGTCCTCTGTGTTAGATCCCATCACTGCATATCGTCCTGCCGAGGCTGTCGGTCGTCACGTCGCGTCCGTCGACTCGTGCGACGTACCACGCCGGTTGGAGAGTCTTCTCCCCCTCCGTATGGTCCGTACAGCCAAGCTAGAAGCGCATCGCGTAACCGAGTGGAGAGTCGACCTCAGGACACCGACACGGGCACGTTTCGTCGTCAGTTTTGTTCCGCAGGCTCCACTCCACTGTTGCACTCCTGCGCGACACTCGTCTGCACTCGGTTCGCTGCACACGTTCTCGCTGCAACGGACATCACACACACCGAGGACGCTTCCTCGTCGCGGGTCTATTCTATTCTCTCTCTCTCTCTCTCTCCCTCTCGCTTTGACCCTTGTTGAAGGATATCAACGGAGCTGTTCACTTAATCGGCGCACCTATTTTTCTTGGCTCGCGAAGGGAACGTGAGGGAAAGGTCAGCTTCGAAATGAGGGAGATCGTGCATCTGCAAGCTGGACAATGTGGAAACCAGATCGGTGCGAAGGTAGGTTGTTTTACTAACACCCCCACGAATTCGCCGATCTTAATCCTCTGGAGACGAATTTTCCATACATACGTGTCGTTCATAACTGTTACAAATTTTCGGAGTCAATGGGTCTGATTGAAAAATAAATCACTCAGATGCAAAGTTACGCGTATGTCAAAAGACTAGGTAGCACGTATCCATAATTGAAAATTAGAATAGATTTTAAAATAGTTTCTGAGAGATCAGTATTGATACACGCATGACTCCAAAGGATTAATTTCTTCGTATCCAGTTTTTACAGGATAAATAAGTGCAAGTGCGATCATACGATGTGAAAAGTAAAGCAAACGAAAAGAGAATTAAAGGAAAGAACAAATTATATACAAATTGATGAAAGAAACAGAATATCTAAAGTTATGACAGAAGTCTTGTAAGATAGTTTAAAGATTCACGTGTAATTTGCCAATTTCGGATTTGAACAACCGATTTCCTGAGAAAATGTCTGTTTTATCAATGTAGGCGTTGGCTTGTGTATTCGATTTAAAGGCTTTGTAATATTGAAAGCTGTAAGGTTGTTGAAAAGTTTGACATTGTTTCTTGAAGTTTTGATGCTGAAGTTACTGACGGAGTAATTTATTGTCTACTCTTCCGATTCTTGAACTACTGCTGGTGTTGGGATTCAACACCGTCAGAACGGTGAATAAAAAAAAAAGACAGAAGACTGAGCTCTTTTCTCCGAGTTTACCCTAAAATCGATTCAACTTTTCTGTCCCTTTACGATTCGACGTACGTACACATAATTTCTTTCTGTCTGTGTCGCTCTCTCCGGTTCTCCGTGCGCTCTTAGTCGAATTAAAGATAAGGCGTCGGCGGCAGCGAGCAGTGAGATGGAATTTAAAGTGTCTCTTGCTTCAATATCCTCGTGATAAAGAGCCAGTCCCGTACCTATCGTTCGAGTACTCGACGCATATTCGTTCTCTATATACATTATTGTGCATAAACAGTTGGATATCTAGTGCAATTTCACAAAGAATTGATATTTTTGTTTCAACGAAAATTTTTCTACATATCACCACGTATAATTGAAGTAATTTTAGCAGAGCTTAAATTAATCTGAAACAAGGAGCGTATATCTGTGTCATTCAAGTTTCGTATACATTTTTAATAAACAACTGAACAGTTTCAATGAACTTTTTGAGTGTGACTAAAAGCACATATTTTATTGTTACTGTTAATGTCATTTAAAATCACTTAAATAAGATTTCTCCGCGAGATTAATCTTCAGCCACATTCAATTTTACTATATTAATTAATAATATACATATCATATGTATCATGTAATTAATGACTTCTGTGTTACTTTATTACTATTCAAATATTTATGCACGATCGAGAAAATTGGAACGAATGGAATTTTCGTCCGCTCGAAAGTATCCGTAATACATAAATACATGAAAGTCGATAGAACGATACCTACGTGACTAGCGATCGCAAGAAGAACCGATGAAAATTAGATGCTCAACAAGACAGCGAGAAAGCCTTCAGATCATTATTTCATGCTTTCTTCGCTTTTTGTCTTTACGAACGAATTGAAAACGATTTCGCGAGACTCTCCCATGCGGAAAACGATCGGTTAACCGGCCAACTGTAAATTGCATCTCGAACAAAGGGGGACTCGCTCGAAGCGATGTCTGTTCGGGCAATTGGGGAAAAAGGTAGCGAGTATAATCCTAATTGGACGCCTCGCTTTGACAATTTAGCGTTTAGAGTGCAAAATGCAGCCAAGTCGCGTGAAACGCTCGGAAACGAAACGCATCGTAACGCTCGTCCTCCTGGTCGTCGTCACCGCGCCGCACCATCCAGAGAATCACGATGTGTACGTACTATTAATAGAAGAAGGAGAAAATAGCGAGGGCGAGACGAATGGAGAACACCAGCAGCGTAGATCAAGGGAGGCCAAAACTCGACGAACCTACTCCGAGTTAGGGAGCAAAGTCACCATCAACTTTTCGTTTGTCCGTTTTTAAACGAGTCACGCTTTTCTCTTGCTCATCCTCAATCTTTTACTTTGCAAACGGAGGGGAAATAGAATGGAACAAAGAACGAAGAAGAGAATTACGAGCAGACTGCGGATCTTTGTGCATTTATGAGAAATTTAGAAATGTACCAAACATCTGCAGAATATATTTAAATTACAGAAATATATGAAATATCTGGTGCAACTTTAAATAATTATAATATGTGAAATGTAACGTACTTGTTGCGATATATATAGCAACGGAAACAAACTTTGACTGCATTTTTTTAATTGTGTTGTTCATAAAAACTTGAATTAATAAAAATTCGCAGTCTAGGCAATTATTGTTATGGCTCTTACGACGTTGAAATATGTTCCAATGTACGATATACTTAAATATTCTTATAATATACATAATATAGTTCAATATTGGTGAATCCGTGCATGAGCAATTTGTGTAGTCATTAGGTTAATTCGTTCCTAGCTTCTTTTTAATACTGCTGAATTAGAAAATCTGTGGATTAATTACCTTTTTGTACATTTTGTACATCTGTCTAATCTCCAATTATTGATAATATTAGTATAGGAATTAATTAACAACTCGCTGCATATTTATCGACTTTGCTAGGACTTGCTAATTTCTACAAACAATACTGTAGTTGGAAAATAATTTTGATACTATTGATAATTAATAATTAATTAAATAATAATACGATGAATTAAGAAAAATCAGTGACGTAGAAGTGAACTGTAACTGGATACAGATTCCACGAAACTACGTTCGATGCGTATACATCGTAACAAGCTTCAACGCGTGTAAGTACCTTTAGGGTTTCACGTACGGTGTGTGCGTCACCGCGTGCAATATCCTGTCGAATTTCCGACGTTTGCCAATAATAGCGACACGTTTCTCTCAACACGCACTTGTTGCTTACATTGCAGTTCTGGGAAGTGATCTCCGAGGAGCATGGCATCGATCAATCGGGCATCTATCACGGGGACAGCGATTTGCAACTGGAGCGGATTTCCGTCTACTATAACGAGGCATCTGGTAAGAAAAATTCCACCGTTATTCTTTTCTTCTGTTCAACGAAAAACACGAACGATCGCGAAGCTCGATTCTCGAAGTAGCAGAAGAAAAGGTACACAGTCGATCGGGCGGTTTGCGGATTTCGCGCGCTCTAAAATAGAAACTGGCCGCGCGAATGCGACACGCTGGAACGTGGCAAAAAACAAGCGACAGAGCGACGAACGCGCGTTTCGCGACGAAAATAGCCCCGCTTTGTCCGTTCACCAGGGCTTTGGCTGCCGACATCTTGGCTGGACGCGAAACATCGGGCAAACCGAGATGCTCCAAGATGCTCGACGATTTTCCCAACCGTGGAGAATCGTCGAATAATGAAATAAATTAAATAGCGCGCGTCGTGTTTCCGTCGAGCATTTAGTCGCGCCAGTTAGTCGCGACATCGTCAGTTTCGGTAGAATGACAATCGACGTAAGTTGCTTAGTATGAAGGACGATACGCGCGGCGCGTTAGTTTTGGAAGCGTGTCCGGCCCCGCGTTCGGCGTTCTTCTCCATTTATGGATCAAAATCGAAACGGAAGTGTTCTTTCGGTATATATTATCACATGTATGATGATGACGTTGCAGTGGCGACTTCGACCAACGGTGGAAAGTACGTGCCGAGGGCTATTCTCCTGGACCTGGAACCAGGGACGATGGACGCCGTACGATCAGGAGCGTACGGGAAGCTGTTCCGGCCGGACAACTTCGTGTTCGGGCAGTCGGGCGCGGGGAACAACTGGGCGAAGGGACATTACACCGAGGGTGCGGAGCTGGTCGATTCGGTGTTGGACGTAGTCAGGAAGGAATGCGAGAACTGCGACTGCCTGCAAGGCTTTCAGCTGACTCACTCTTTAGGCGGTGGCACGGGATCCGGCATGGGGACGTTGCTCATCTCGAAGATTCGCGAGGAGTACCCGGATCGGATAATGAACACGTACTCGGTGATGCCGTCGCCGAAAGTGTCCGACACGGTGGTGGAGCCGTACAACGCCACCCTGTCGGTTCATCAGCTGGTGGAGAACACCGACGAGACCTACTGCATCGACAACGAAGCCCTCTACGACATCTGCTTCCGCACGTTGAAGGTTTCGAATCCTAGCTACGGCGACTTGAATCACCTGGTCTCGCTGACCATGTCCGGCGTGACCACTTGCCTCAGGTTTCCCGGACAGTTGAACGCCGACCTGCGAAAGCTCGCCGTCAACATGGTCCCGTTTCCACGCCTGCACTTCTTCATGCCGGGCTTCGCGCCGTTAACGTCCAGATCCATGCAACAGTATTCCGCCCTCTCGGTGCCGGAGCTCACGCAGCAAATGTTCGACGCGAAGAACATGATGGCCGCCTGCGATCCGAGACACGGCCGATACCTGACCGTGGCCGCTGTGTTCCGCGGCAGAATGTCGATGAAGGAAGTCGACGAGCAAATGCTCAGCGTGCAGAACAAGAACAGCTCGTACTTCGTCGAGTGGATCCCGAACAACGTGAAGACGGCCGTTTGCGACATCCCGCCCAAGGGTTTGAAGATGTCCTCCACCTTCATCGGCAACACCACCGCCATTCAAGAGCTGTTCAAGCGAATCTCCGAGCAGTTCACCGCGATGTTCCGCAGGAAAGCGTTCTTGCACTGGTACACCGGCGAAGGCATGGACGAGATGGAGTTCACCGAAGCCGAGTCGAACATGAACGATCTGGTCTCGGAGTACCAGCAGTACCAGGAAGCAACCGCCGAGGAGGATTTCGAAGCCGAGGAGTGCGCCGACGACTTTGAGACCTGCGACCAAGAGTAAATCGACCGCCGGATCTTTCCCTTCGAAGGAATTACTTCTTCACCGAACGAGACGTGTTCTCTTCTTTTCTTCTTTCCTCGTTGTCCGCTCCGTTCTCGTCTCGACTCGGTGGTAGATCTTTCACGAATTTTCTCTCTCTTTTATACTTTTTCGTACGTGAAATGCATTTCACGACCGAGGAGCAGCGACCCCACGGAGAACACAACGGTCGCAAGCACCACGTCGGTCAATGTATCTTACTTCGCGAATATTGACAAGGTCGAGTAGGAAACAACGAGATATTACCAGACGACTTCTCTGGACGACATCGAAGGTGGCGAAGTAGCAAGACCAAACACCAAAGCCAAAAATCTACCCATTTCGCGTTGTTCATTCATTCACGACAACTGTATCGCATGCGTATTAATCGTGGCACGCGTTTCGCAATGTAACGTAAGTTTGTTCCTTGCAAAAATATACGTTTCTTTCTTTTTCAATTATTTCCCTAATTGTCCTCTCTGCGTCTCGTGCCATGTTTGTACCTGTCGAATCAATCCTCGTCCGAATCAATCATCGCCAGATCCTCGACGATCGCAGTTTCGGCCACCGCTTCTTGCTGCCGTTGATACTCCGAGACGAGATCGTGCATCGTCGATCGGCAATCGGAAAATTCGGTCTCGTCCATTCCTTCGGCCGCGTACCAATGCAAGTACGCGCGTTTCTTCAACATACCGTCGAACGCGCTCGCTAATTTTTTAAACGATTCCTGTATCGCTGTCGTGTTCGATATCAAGCTGGCGCTCATGGTGAGTCCCCGCGGAGCAACGTCGCACATCGCGGTCTGTATGTTGTTCGGTATCCATTCGACGAAGTACGGACTGTTTCTGCTTCGTACGTTCAACATTTGCTCGTCGACGAGCTGCAAGCACACCGAGCGGGTCGTCAGATTCGTCTCTCGAATCTTACAAACGAACGAGAAACGCGTTTCTCCTGAGCGCTCTAAAGCTTGATTCACGCTAGCGGTTCAAATTCGAATCCGAATTCGAATACTAATTCATAAATTACAATATGTATTCGAACGTTGGGACGTGGATATTAAAAATATCGATACCTATTTGGTAATTCTACGAAGGTATTGCCACACGTTGATAAAATGAAAACTTACCATTTTTGTGAAATCTATGATGTATCTTGAACTTGTGCAACGTCACAAGGATTGCATATAGTGCTGTACAGATTATAGGTAAGAAGAATTGGTTCTTATTATGATTATTTCAACGTGTAGAGAACGGAGATATCCGTTCACTGAACAAGTCATCCTTCTAATTTCAAAAAAATTAAACGTTTGTTCGTCAAATCTTGTTAAGTGTCGCAGTTTCGGTCGCTAGCCGATTCCGCGATTAATAAACTTTCGTTCAATTTGATTTGATCGAAAAATGTACGTAACGACACTGACTTTAACCGCTAGTGTGAATCAGGCTTAACCCTGCTGCGATCCTCGAACTTTCACATTTCGATTTAACTTTATCAACGAAAACGGATTTATAAGAAATTTTTTTTAAGAACACCTTAACCTTTTTAGGAGCACGCAATTTTACAGAAAAAAAAGAAACTCTACCTGCACGGAATTTTTTTTAATATAAAAAAAGGAAGGATTGAACAGAAAATAAATTCTTAAAATAAAAAGAGAGTAATATTTAGATAAATTCTTTCTTACAGAGTTTTAAATGAAATTCATTGAAACGCGTCTTTAGGTGGGTTAAAAAATATCCCAATTTTAAACCCACCTGATCCCAAAGAGTTAAACTCGAGTCCTTCCTTTTTTTTAATTTTAGAGAAATGCAAGCGAAATGTAAGAAAGAACGCAGCAGGGTCAAAACGGCTGCGTTTCCCGACCTTGGTCGACATCCTGCCCCTGAAGATCGCAGCCACCGTGAGGAACTTGGCCAGCCTCGGGTCGCAGTAAACGAACATGCTGTTCGCGTGAAATAACCTCTGCGTCAGTTCCGGAACCGTCAGGATCGTGTACGGGCGAGCGCTCCGTGAAAGGAGCGGCGCGTACGCCGGCACGAAGAAGTGAAGCCTGGGGAATGGTACCAGATTGACTAGCAATTTCCTCAGATCGGTATTTAGTTGGCCGGGAAATCTGAAGCAAGCCGTGACGCCTGACACGTAATTGGATATCAAGTGATTCAGGTCGTTGAACGTCGGCGTGGCGAGTTTTAGGACGTGCGTGCATATGTGATGCAACGCCCGATTGTCGATGCAAAACATTTGGTCGGTGCATTCGATCGATTTGCTCAGACTGAGCATCGCGTTGTACGGCTCTACTACCACGTCCGACATCAACGGCGACGGCATCACGCTGTAGGTCTTGAGTATCCTCTCCGGATATTCCTCCTTCAGCTTGGTCATCAGCAACGCGGTCGTTCCGCCGCCGGTTCCGCCACTCAGCGAATGGACCATTTGAATACCTAAATGTTAAAAACTAAAGTCAACTAAAACTAGATACACGGTTTAGAGTAGTATTCGAATATTTCTATAAAGAACTTTTTCTGAATATATCGTGTGTTTGTCGTGTGAAACATTTTGACGTTTCGTTAGCAGATGCTTGATTATTGCAAATGTATTGATCAAGTTCAAAAATACTAATCAAGTCTCTTTTTACTTAACTTGTGCTGTACAAATAGCAATTTTACCAAAATTTCATCATTATGATACTATAATAATTATATCGTACAATCATTGTCGATCAATACAATCATTAGAATAATTAAATTAGTATATATAATCAAAGTGTTTCATTCACAAAGTGAAAAATATGTGAATTTTGAAGATATGTTTGTATGGCACAAGTCATTTTAGAAAGTGATTAGCTTCTGAACTTTTCATACGTGGAAATTTCAAGTATTTAAATAGTCATTACCTCATTACAATCAATTTCAATATTCAGATTGAGATTATCTTTAACACAAAGATATTGTATATTGATCTTTTGCCAAATATATGTTTGTGATAAATTTTAGCAATACGTCTAATTATAATGATCGTTTCTCATTATAATAACGAAGTGTTAACGAAGTTTTAAAATGATCTATATAAAATACATACATTTCCTTCAAGTTTTCAGACACATAGGAAATTTATTAGCAGAAAAAATACGTGCATTATCTTCCTTACCTGGATTTGATTAGAGTAACAACGGCAATTATACCATAGTTCGATTATTAGCTTAAGAAAATCAATCTCTCCTTTCAATATTTGGGACCTGATTTCAACTTGTAATTTTCTAAACGTTAGTTTATTAGTTTCGTTATTGTTTCGATCAATCATCCGTGAGTATAATATCAAACTGTCAAGAGATCATGCTCGTTGATAAATTTAAATTAAATCGAATTAAGTGTTCGAAAACTGGAATATAGAAATATAAAAGTTCTTCTGCGATCAGTGTTCGATTACTTTCGTGAGCCCATTGCGCGCAATATTCGATCGTTCGTAACAACAACAATAACAACAACAACAACAACAACAACAGCAGCAACAACCGCGACAACGGCAACGAACCTTGCATCAAATCGCAGGCCTCGACCTCCGAACGAATCAGATCCAACGCAACATCGGCCAATTCGGCGCCCTCGGTGTAGTAACCCTTCGCCCAATTGTTCGCGGCGCCGGCCTGACCTGCCGCCATATTGTCGGGCTTGAACAGTCTCCCACAGGGACCAGACATCGCCGCGTTCAAGCTTCCTGGATCGAGATCAACCAAAATAGCTCTCGGAACGTACCTACGACCTAAGAGAAGGACCTTTTCTTGATCCCCATCTACTCGTACGACGTCTCTCGTCATAGTTTTCGAAACAAATACCTGGCCCTTCTACGAAATACACGTTTATTCGTTGCAGCTGGAGCTCGGAATCTCCTTGAAACGTCCCGTCTACGCTCAGACCGTGCTCGTCCGAGACCACTTCCCAAAACTACGAGGCAAAGCTAAAGATCGCATGGGACATCTCTCCCCGCCGGGAATGGGGTTAGTAAACGGAAGCGGGAGGTTACGCCGGGTTACCTTCGAACCGATGTTATTTCCACATTGACCAACTTGCACGTGTACGATTTCGCGCATCTTTCTTATTTGTATACGTTTCTTTTAGGCGATTTCTTTCAACGATGAATTTTCTTTTTGAATTTCGTCCGAAAGGGGAAAGGAAGGAGGGTGAAGAAAAGGAGGGCGAACGTTTGAAACGTGACGTGAAGGGGTGAAGTTCACTCCGGCTGCCAACTCTCATCGAGTCATCGTGATTTCGATCTCTCGCGATACCAGATCAACGCGAGAAAGATCTTCGATCATTCGAATCTACGCGACGTTTCAGATGCCATAAAGAATATCTATTAAACGTTCAACAAAGATAATACAACGTTTTCTAAGTTACTTACAAAATATGTATACTCGTGTATTCGTGTATATGCTGTAAGCGCGTGCGCGTGTTTCCGTGTGTACGTGTGTCCGTGTGTAAGTAAATCTATCATCATAATATAAGGTATCATGCGAGCGTTTTCTGGTGGCATGTGTGTACATACATTATACATACGTAAAAATTCGTCGAAAATAACAAACGTAAAAAGATTAATGTACAAATGGGAAACCAGCTGGTCGTGGGGGGAGAAAAAAAAGAGAAAAAAAATACAACGGTAAGAAAGATTTCGTTCGCGAAACTGGATAGTTCGCGGCGGTGGCGGTTGTTGGGTTGATCGACGAGGAATTTCCGCCAGTGGCCAGGAAGATCGTCCCGTCTCGTTTCGTTTTCAGCCTTTCACTTCTCGGTCTCCTCCTCCTCATCGTCGAAATCACTCTCGTCCCTCACGGTGGCTTCTTGGTACTGCTGATACTCCGAGACCAGATCGTTCATGTTCGACTCGGCCTCGGTGAACTCCATCTCGTCCATACCCTCTCCGGTGTACCAATGAAGAAAAGCTTTTCTCCTGAACATGGCGGTGAATTGTTCGGAGATTCTCTTGAACAACTCCTGGATAGCCGTAGAATTGCCAATAAAGGTGGCTGACATCTTCAAGCCACGAGGTGGGATGTCGCAGACGGCCGTTTTCACGTTGTTCGGGATCCACTCGACAAAGTAGGAGCTGTTCTTGTTTTGAATGTTGAGCATTTGCTCGTCGACTTCCTTCATCGACATTCTGCCACGGAAAATCGCTGCTACCGTCAGGTATTTTCCGTGTCTAGGATCGCACGCCGCCATCATGTTCTTCGCGTCGAACATCTGTTGAATGAGCTCGGGCACAGAGAGAGCTCTGTACTGTTGGCTGCCACGGGAGGTAAGCGGTGCGAAACCTGGCATGAAGAAATGGAGTCGCGGGAACGGTACCATGTTCACGGCGAGTTTCCTTAGATCGGCGTTCAACTGGCCAGGGAATCTGAGGCAGGTGGTTACCCCCGACATCGTCGCCGACACCAGATGATTCAGATCCCCGTACGTCGGTGTGGATAACTTGAGCGTGCGGAAACAAATGTCGTAGAGCGCCTCGTTGTCGATGCAGTAAGCCTGATCGGTGTTCTCCACCAACTGATGGACCGACAGGGTTGCGTTGTACGGCTCGACCACCGTGTCCGACACCTTCGGCGACGGCACCACCGAGAACGTGCTCATTATCCTGTCGGGATACTCCTCGCGGATCTTGGAAATGAGGAGGGTGCCCATGCCGGAACCGGTACCGCCGCCCAAAGAGTGGGTCAGTTGAAACCCTTGCAGGCAGTCGCAATTCTCCGCCTCCTTCCTCACCACGTCGAGCACCGAGTCGACGAGTTCCGCGCCCTCCGTGTAATGTCCCTTCGCCCAGTTGTTACCGGCTCCGGATTGCCCGAATACAAAGTTGTCCGGTCTGAATATCTGTCCGAATGGTCCCGAGCGGACGGAGTCCATCGTGCCTGGCTCCAGGTCGACGAGGATCGCGCGCGGCACGTACATTCCACCGGACGCCTCGTTGTAGTACACGTTGATCCTTTCCAACTGCAGGTCCGAGTCGCCGTAATAGCTGCCGTTCGGATCGATGCCATGCTCGTCAGAGATCACCTCCCAGAACTGACATTCGTCAACGAGTTAACGAGTGCAAGAGCTAGTTAAAGGTTGGATCGTCAACGACGGACGCGAACGCGAACACGGAAGGTCAGCTAGTCGATCGATTACCGATCGATTATCCGATCGCAGGAGAGAAGAACTCGATTATCTTTTCGTACGAACTAACCACTCGCAGATGTTTCGCGGATGTGACACTGACCTTGGCACCGATTTGGTTGCCACACTGTCCGGCTTGTATGTGCACGATCTCCCGCATCTTCGAGTCGTCAGGGACGCGGCGGCGGGAAGGAGAAACGTCCCCGAAATTTCAACAACAGCCAGATCGAGATTGCTGAAACATCCACGAAGATGGTGGTGGTGGTGGTGGTGGTGGTGGTGGTGGTGGTACGGGGACCGGTTCGGGGACGTCCAAAGGCGGGGAACAGATCCGTAGCTTCTCGATGTCGACGCGAACGAACGCGGTTGTCGAATGCGTTTCGCGCAAACAGAAACAGACGAACGTTCGTCTCACCTTGGTGACGCGCGATCGCGCTCTAATCGCGATGCAACTCGTCACACTTCCCGGTATTTTCGATTCTATTCTCGATAATACGATCGCAGCTATCGATCAACTGCCATCGACTCACGCGATTTACCGCAAACGGAACGAAAATAACGGAATGATTAGCACTTGAGATACCGACAGAGACGCACGCACGTGTGTGTCCGTTCGTCGATCTGTCGTAGATAGCGAACGTCGATCGTATCTACCAAGGGCACGTGGGCTGTCCAATCCGATTCACTGCGTTCTTCTTTGTTCCACGATGACGACGGCGACTAATGGATCGTCGACGCGTTTGTCGATAGGGCGCGCGAGCTCCTCCTCGATCTCCCGTCCGGTTGTACTCGTGCGCTCGACGGACAGCGAATTCTCGGCCTCTGACTCGACCTCTGACTCGGCCTCTGGCGTCGTGGCTGCTCCCGTTGCTGCTGACGGCGCGGACGCCGCTGCCGGTTCCTCTTGCAACGAGGCGGACGGCAACGAACGATTTCCCGGTCGGCCGTTCACCAGGAATCTCAGTGGCACGGACTCCGACTTGTCCACGTTCGAGTCCACGTTCTCCTTCTTGATGAACGCGTTGTCGTCGTTCTCGCGCGGGAACAACGATCGCGCGGACAAGGACGGCGAGGACGGCGACGGCGGTGACGACGGAGACGGCGACGAAGACACCGACTTGGGCAACGTTGGACAGGACCAGAGCTTGAAGTCGGCCCCGAACAGCTCTCCCTCCTCGATCGTTTGCGGCAAATGAATGTTGAGGGTCTCCGGCAAGAAGATGGACGTGAGGGCGCCGGCAACGCTCAGCGTGCCCATTATGATCAGCGGCAGGACCCTCGAGTACACCGCCAGGTGAACGATGTACGGGAACGCGAGCAAACCGATCCCAGCGATGAACGAGGCGATGCCCATCGCCTGCGATCTCAACACCGTCGGCAACAGCTCGCCGACGAACACGTAGAACACGGCGAACGACGCGGCGATGCCGAACTTGCCGATCATCGCCAGTGACACCGTCACCCATACGGCGTCTGCTGCGACACACGCGCGTCACCTGTTAATCGCCAGAGCGAGGAGAGACAGCGAGATTCGTACGTACCTTCGGGAACGAACATGCAAGAGACGCAAGCGAGGCCGCCGAGGAGCATCGTCAGGCACAGCACCCATCTCCTACCCAGCCGATCCATGGCGTACCACGTTATCACGTACGAGGGTATTTCCACCAGTCCGCCTGCAACGATTAAACTCGCCGATTATGATCGAAGAAACAAAGAGATCGCGCGCGTGTCTCCGTCTCGGGTCGCGTTGCGACATGCATGCAAAATGCATGTTTACGCGAAAGACGCGATTGACGGGCCAAGGTCGACTGGTAACGAGGGAAATGTCGGTGGTTTTACCAATGAAGAAGGCTAGGTAATCGGAGACACCGAGATTCGTCGCGTTGTACGACAGCCCGTTGTAGACGACCGCGTTCGCCACCCAGTCGAACGCCAGGATGAAGAACTTCTTCCTGATGTTCGGGTTCCTGATCAGGTCCATCGGCGTGGCCGCCGGTGGTGGCGATCGGTCCTCGGCCTCGTTCGACTCCGGATTCTCGTCCGAGTTCGTCCCGTTGCACGACACACCTTGCCTCCGCAGTATCTCCACCTGAAAGAACGACACAATAATAAAACCTTCGTCTGTTGAACAATTAGATTCTGATAATTGACCAAACAATAATTAACCACGAGATGTTAGTTACAGTACATTTTCGAATTGACAATTTGTTTCTGACTTCTAAGAGCAGAGGGTTACTCTCTTGTCCGTACTTTCCTGTTTCCAAGTGTCGATTTCTCTGTTGATTGGGTAATTTAATATCAGAATTTACTTTAAATTGAAATCAAAATTTAAATTAAAATTGTCGTGTTCTTATTTTATTATTGTTATTAAGTTAAATTAATAATGTTTTTATTCTATGTCTTAAGTGCATAAGTATTTGGACACTTTTGAATTACTAAATTAAATTTGATCTTAACGTACATAGATAGATACTGGGTACTTAGGTAAAAAGGACAAATATATATAACAATAATTAGGTGGCTGAAGACTTTGCAAAGTGTCTATTCGTTGTTGAAATTTTAAAATAACTGTGAAATATTTCTTGTTGCATTGAGAAGATTTATACAGATTTTATCAGTCACTTTAAAGAATTAAAGAATTAGAATACGAAACTTGAAAATGCAGAAAACTAACAGTGGGAGAACCGATCGTAACAAAACGTAACAAAACTTTTTGTCTAATCATTTGTGCATGGTCTAATTATTTATATATATATATAACGATGTATCCTATAAGATTTAATTCATTACAGAACACTTTACTGCGGTTTTGAAATCCAAAAAGGACCAAAAATAGATAATAGATGATAGATGATAGATGATTTTTCCCTTCACGCAAGTTCGTTACCTCCATTTTTCGCAGAAAGTTATTCGGCACCGTTTTACCGTTGATCTTGGCCATTCGTTGAACGATCACCTCCGCCTCGTCTATCCTGTTCTTACTGAGCAGCCATCGCGGCGACTCGGGAATGATCCAGTAGTAACTGAAGAGAAGAACGAACGGAACCGAGGTGGCCAACGACAGGGTGAACCAATGCCTAAGCAAGTAACCCTGCGGAAAAAAGAAGAAGCACAAACGGCTTGAACTTCGAACAATGCGACCGACCAATATTTTCCACGCGCCAACAAATTCGAACATGATCAATTTCGTGTAACTTTATCGAAATTATTTTTTCGTATCAGTCATAGGCTTACCAGCACGGCTAGAAGAGACATCGCCGACGCGAAGAACATGCAAATAACCATTCCGGCGAACGTTCTGTACCTCGGGCCCATTAACTCCAGAGCTGAAAGCAAAAGATTCAGGAAAGAACGGGTGGAAAGAACTGGCTCCAAGTGCAAGAAGCTCGGCGAGTGTTCAATACAGTGCGAGTGAAGGATACGCGTGTGTACCGTACCTAGTATGAAGGGTATCTGATAAATGGCTGGAAAAGAGAGACCGTTCACGGTCCTCAGCGCCGTGTAGATGACGTAGTTGGGGCTGAAGCTGGTGGCGATGGAGAATATCACCTCGAGGAAGAGTATGGCGAAGAACGCCGTCCTCCTGCCCCACTTGTCCGCGATCCAGCCGAACACCACGTTCCCAAACAGGCTGCCGACGTAGAAGAAGGTCGTAGATGTGGAAGGCCACCAGCTGTTGTCGCATACCAAGTCTAGCTATGTGGATGCAGTCGGCGATTAAAACGCGAGTTCTCTGCCGTCGTCTCGTTACGGGATTGAAGGGAGATTTGTTGCGAGAAGGAGGCAGTTCCATTTCGTTTGTACACTTTAGACACGTTGTACGTGTATACTATCTCGTTGAAAAAAATGTTTGACATTAAGAAAGAAGAAACTAGCTCCAGATGATATGTATTATTATAATTAGACTATAGATTTTTATGATCGTAACTAAAGAGATAGAATCTAAATAGAAATTTGTTTCATCTACTAAGTTGTTGTGCGTTTTTACAATTTCAAAAATGAAGTCTACTGTTGCAATATTTCATTATAAATTTTTATCCTAATAATTAAAATAATATATTATTGTTAATGGTATCAGTATTGTTGTTGTTAATATAATATTATTAATTAATATGTATATATTATTGTTATTAACTCATTAACTACTAATATTAAGTTCAACAATGTTATAAAGATTGATCGCAAAAACCTGATCACCTGATTTTGGGACCTCCAATTTTAGAACTGATTTAATATTAAATAACAACGTTATAACGAGACGTTGATTACAATAAATTTTCAAGTTGAGGGGCCAAAGAAGTTCAGATTTATTAACTCTTTAGGGAATGGTAATATGAAAAATATCCTACCGTTTTAGCGTTTGAAACTGCATGTGCGAAATGTTATTTACATGTTTAAATCGTGAAATTCTGCATTCCAAGCAATTAAAATAAAATTAAAATTCTGTTAACACACAGTCATCGACGTGTTATAAAAATTGTTGCAATTTGCAACGAAAGAGACAAATGTGCACGCAGGGTCATCTTTTATTTTAAATACCTGTGAGTGAACCAGTTTGCCGTTTACCAGTAATTTAAAAAAAACTATTCTCAGAAGTTTTATTTGAGAGATGACGAATCTGAAGAGAGATTATCAAAATTTAAAATATTCTACTTAATATGATATCGACGTAATAACGCTCCCCACCAAGCCGTCTTCTCACGCTCGACGCAATACCGAGTCCAGTGTTTTTATCATCCTTATCTCTTTTCCTTATCAAATTTCAAAAATATTTTACATTTCCCAGAATACCTCGCCATATTTTTTGCGGAGCTTTTTTTTATCAAACATAAAAAGAAGAAAATGATAATATTCAAACAGTGATTCATCACCAATTATTAATAGCGCTAATATTATTACTAATTTAGTACTAAAATAGTGATTCACCAACTACTAATATTACTAACGACGTAATAGTATACGAATAGTATACATTTCGTTTCGCGTGAAATATCTTTTTTTATATGACTTTTTTGTTCATAATTACACGTTTTCCTTTGCACGGTTGTTCTATCCGCAGTTGCGCGATTTTTTTACGCGTCTTTTTTCGGAAGATGATACGTTTGTAACAAAATGCGACCGAAAATATGTATCAGTTACCGTAACAATTTGCACAAAATGATAACGCAGAGGTGATGATAATGATGATAAAAATCTTTTTCATTTCCCCCGACATTTTTAACACTTTTTCAACACGAGACGCAGGTGCACAGTACACATTTAAAAGAACCGTTAGAAGAAATATTACACTACGAATTTTTGAAAATTTCAGATTCACGTTCTTTGTTAACAGTCAGCAAAATCACGGGAAGCAATTTTTTTTAAATTAACAAACAGAAAGGTCCGCGTATCGACGTTGAAAGCTCGCTGCAATTGACGTTCAAAAATAATCTTTCATTTCGTGCCAAATTCAGTCCACGATCAAACGTAGTATTTGAAATAAAAAATAAAAATTTCCTACGCAATATCGCATAGTTCAACTTAAGATGATTATTTATTTTCTTGTTGAATGGAAATATTTGAAGTAGTTGCTCGATTTTACCAGCGTATTCGCTATGTGCAATAGAATTTTGCCGGGGGACAAATAGTTTATACAATTGAAGTTCATATAACAGGAATCCGCTGATTCCCTCTTCTGCCAATATAATTTTTCGTTCGTGCAAATAGGAGTTTCAGTTGAAATAAGTGGATTCAACTAACAAGAGCCATTTAATCACGGACACTGACTAAAATTTGGTTCAAATAAATGGAGTCGGTATAAACGGAGTTCTATACGGATGTATTAATACATATAAATAATTATATAATTATTTATTATAATTATATTATATTATATTATAATAATTATTGTAATATAATATATTACAATTATAACTATATTATATTTATATTATAAATAATTATATTATTTAATATATATATATATATAAAATATCTATTTATTATTGTTTGCATGCAACGAAATATATAATGGAACATTTACAGTATTTGAAAAACTAGAACACATTTTTAACACAATCATATACAATAATATACGATAATATGTGGAGATTGTTTTATAAACATAATATATTAATTCTTTCATTCATCGTGGTTTTATTAGAGAAATTGTTTAGTTTCGCAGGACTAGTTATGAGACTTGTTACGAGACACTAGTTGTTATAGTTATAAGCTCTAATCGCTATCTGATTTTTCGTTTGAAACGTGTAAATTATTAAAGACAAATACTCGAAATATTAATTAAAATATTTAAACAATTAAAATATTTAAAGTGTTTTAAAATATTAGGATAATTGAAATATTTAAAATATTTTGTTTTCTTTTTCTTTTGAAATTGTGATCACGAGATTCATGTGTTTCAAATAAATATTTTCAGTATACAGTGCGTCTCATTTCGAACACCTGCCGAAATATTGATGACACAAAAGGACGTTTCGAATAAAATTCGTTCTGTTCCGAGCATTTTACGATATTTCACGATGCACCGGACAAATCGAAAGATTCGTTCCCCCTCGGAACAGAACGATGTTCAGTCTACATGTTTTTCAATAATGTGGAGAATATTCAAGTGGATCGGTTTGAACAGTGGACTTTGACGCATGCACGCATCGCTGCAAAATAAGATGAGTGATTTATCTAAATGATCTAAATTTCAAATGTATCCCGATTTTTATTTCTTCTTCGTCGAAAATAGAACGACCTCTCTTCGACTAAAAAATGGGGGGCAGGGGGCAAAAGTCTGCGAGGCGAGTTCGCTACTAGGCATCCGCGCGTACGAGTTCTCCCGGATCTTGGGATTCGTACCGACGTTTGCAACAATACAGGAGGAGGAGGGGAGGGGACGTGGCCACGTGTCCCTCCTCTTGGACGTTCGGCAAACAAATTGCGCTCACGTACTCGAGCGATTGCGTTGACGCGTCTCAGCTGCTCGACGATATTCCCAGCATACACAACGCGTCACGCGTCACGGAAACCTGCGCCTCGATTCCTCGAAACTCCTCCGACGATCTCTCTATCGGGCGTCGGGACGCGTTTGACTCGCGGCGCGCGCGAGTAACAGGCGCCCCCCGTTGCCGCGTCGTCGGCGGCGATCGGCGCGCGACAAAGGAGCGGCCCACGCTCGTGCAAACAAACGCGAACAAACGCAAACGATCGACACATCGTACAAAGGAGAGACGATCGTCATCGATCGTGGTCGATCAACCTCGGCAAATAAATCGGCCGGCGACGGTGGTGGCGGTTAATAGGTTCAACACGAACTTTGATTCAAGCAAATTGCCACTCACGGACTTTTTGATGTCTGCGTGAAACGCAAAAGGTAAATTGCATGGAAATGCGGGAGCGCTCTCCGGCGCACGGACACCGTCGCCGTCCGAGTTATTGTCAAGGGCAGCGTGTATGTACACACGCACCGGTAGGACGGTTTAACGACGCGTGCGCTCGCGTGCGCGTTTCATCTCTCACCCTGACACACTTCGAAAACGATCCGGTCCGGCGTTGATACGCGAGCGCGCGGTTCGCGTTGCTTGTTTTTCGTCCTCCGACGTTCGTTCCCGCCAATCTAGCCTCACCGCCTCACCCTCACCTTCACCCTCACCCTCACCCCCCGGGGCGACGAAAGCTCGTCTTTCCACTCTTTCCGGCCTGGATGATACCCAAACGCGGTTTGGTATCGTTTGGTTCGGGTTTGGTTCGGGTTTGGTTCACGCGCGGCAGCGCGCGGTGAATTTCGGGGCGGGTAGCGCGCGATCTTGGACGGGGCGCACCGCTGCCGGAAAGGGTCATCGCGCGCGCGCGCGCGCGTGCGGATCGTTGCGAAAGTTGCCGAGGCGGAACGGAAGGACAGGATTTGCCTCGATCGCTCTCTGTGCGTCATACGTCTGCGTAAATCCGGAGCGTGTAAATACGCGGCGGCACGCAACACCCTCCACTCGCCGGAGCAATACGCTCGGAACGGGCGGGCACGAGGCGGGAAACGAGGGGGCTCGAGTAGGCCACGGAATCGAGGAGCAGGAGGAAGGGGGAACGGGGAACGGGAAGGGACCAGTTGGGAAAAAGAGAGAAACGTAAGATTCGACGAGAAGTCATCGCGTCGATTCCTTTTTTTTCCCATCGATATCGAACGTTGTTGGAACGAACGGGTGGCGATCGCGCGATCGAGCGACACTCCGGGGCGTCGCACTCGACCGGAAGTGACGACAACCGGGCTGACCGGACAACCGAATTCGATCGTTTCGATCGTTGTTTACGTCACGAAACGAAAAACGCGGACGCTGAAGCTCTCTCTCTCTCTCTCTCTCTTTCTCTCCGTCCCCCTCCCGCTCTCTGTCTATCTTTCTCTATCTGTCTCTTCCTCTCATCGCCTCTCCGATACCCTCGGCAGAAGCGGTGCCGGCAGTTCGTACGAGGCATTTGATGCGACAGATCGCATGACCGGATGCGGGGGTAGGTAAATTGGTCGGCAATTGACGATGTCACCGGAGAGTCGCAAGCTATCGGTCGATTGCTTCGGCCGCTCCTTCTCGGCACCCCCCTCCCCCCACCCTTCCGGGTTCACCTGGCCGGCCGCGAGGAGGCTCGTCTTCGAGACCTCAACCTCGTGCTCGGAGGAACGTGCTCGAGCAATCCGCACGACGCTGTCGTTCACCGACGCACGCCTAAACGCAGCCTCTTTTCGAGACAGATGGATGGATGGATGGATGGATAAATAGATACATAGATAGATAGATAAACAGAGAGAGAGAGAACCATGAACCGAGATCCTCGACCCCGTGTGTGTATTACGATCTCGTTACGTGCCGCGACTAGCACGGTTCACCAGCTAGTTGTCTAATTGCGACAATTTAATAACGCGTTAATGGACCGCTCACGAACGAGACCACCGCGTGACGAGGCCGCGCGCGGCCGCTCTCGCGCCTCTCTCCTCGCGTTGCTTTTAGAAAAACGCGACGCAAAATTTCCATCTGCTTCCTCGAACGCGCCGCGTACATCTATCGGGTGTCGGTCCGTTCTTCTTCCGGCTGTGACACACCCGTTCCGCGCACTCGGGCTAATCGTCGAGAATACGGAGAAATCGGAGCGCGCCATTCTCCGGCAGTCGGAATCGTCGGATTCTGGCCCTCGAGCTTTCACGGAAAAGGGGATTACCGAGCGGAAAGAGGAGCTTAACGAGGACCGATCCGGGTCCGGACTGGCGACGAGCACGCGCGCGCGCACGGTTCCGCGAACGGGACCGAGAGGCCGAGGATCGACCTGTCAACCGATCAATCGACCGGCCGCTCGAGTTGAGCCGCGTGGATAGACGACGAGAGAGAGAGAGAGACAAAGGCCAAGGCGAATTGCCCCGCGAAACTCGACACTCGGCTGGCAACCAGAAATTCCTTCGAAGAGGCCGATTAACGCAGTTAGGAGAATTATGTAAAC
Source organism: Melipona beecheii (assembly GCA_032399605.1). Classification (NCBI taxonomy): domain Eukaryota; kingdom Metazoa; phylum Arthropoda; class Insecta; order Hymenoptera; family Apidae; genus Melipona; species Melipona beecheii. Next base: position 3,256,792 of record JAUCMO010000463.1, read on the forward strand.
GACCGCGCGAGGCAACGAGGCTGCTTCTCCGTCGACGTCCCGCGGCCAACGAATCACGGCCATTGAGAAGAAAAGAGTGAAAGTCGAGTTTACCTCGGTGACCAGGGTACTGTCGTAGTCTCGGTTGTCGTAGATCCATCCGTGTCGACAATTGGTCACGGGCCAGTCTGGGTTACCGACCGGCGGCGGTGGCAATCCGCCTCTCGATCTCGTCCGCTGCGCCTCGATCTCCTCCTCCGTCGCGTTCTCGAGGACCGCGTTCTCCAGCCACGATTCCACGATCGCCGTGTAGTTCACGTCGTACATCTTGCACTTGGAGTACTTCTTCACCTTGCCGTCCGACTTCTCGACGTACGGCAACGAGAGCGCCTTCCTCTCCTCCAGCGTCATCAGATCCGTCAGATTCTCCAGTTCCGGGATCCTGCACCAATGCTCCGGGGACGCGCTCACGAACACCTGCGTGTCACGGTCGAAACACACGCGACGGTTTATTATTAAAGAAATCGATGCGAGAAATCGATGAAAACCGCATAACGATAAAGATACGTATAAGATACGTATAATACAGACTCACTTGGGAAAACGCGAGAAAAGCCGCGGGAAGAGTGGCCGATATGCAGAGGAGATAGTACATGATGTTCTGATATTTGCCCTTCTCGCCCACGTGCACCAACACCTCGTCGAAATCGATCGAGCTCATGTTTCCGACGCTGTCGTTTCACCAGCGCGTTTCACGAGCAGCAACGACCACCACCACCGCGACGACGACGGCACCTTCGTTACGTCGACGATCCTCGGCGATTCGACGGTCACGCGAAGACGACGGCGACGGCGACGACGACGACGACGACGATGAAGCCGGCTCGAATCACGCGGCATGACCGCCGCTACGCGTTTTCGAGGGCATGCACCAGCGGGGCGACCACCACCGTGTTATCCTCTCCTCGCGGAATCGCGCTTCTCCGAAACGTTTTCGGCCCACCCGAGAGTCCCTGTTGCCGCTGCACCAGCCTCGCTTCTCCCGCGATCATTCGACGACCACGATCACGACCGCGACCACGACCACGATCCAGCGTCGCGTCGCGTCGCGTCGCGCATCGCAAACCGCACGACCTACGAAACTACGCGCCGATCTTTTCTGTGCGCGAGAGACACACGGTCAGCAACGACGATCCGGTACCGATTAGCGAACGAGTGTCGTCGCGATTGTCCTCCGCGTTTGGATCTACGATCTACCGTCGACTCTCTCTATGTCCCGCTACCGAGGTGACGGCGCGGCGCTGCCGCTACGGAACGCTTCTGCTTCGAATTCGGGATCGCGTAAAGCGCGGCGAACGCACGTCTTCGCGCGTTCTTATACGTCGCGAGCATAGCGCCAGCCGCGATCAGCCATTGCCAGTGAACACCTCCTCTCTTCCGATCCTCCCGAACATCGTCGTCTTCGACGGCGTCCCTCCGCCTCCCCGCTGGCTGCTGCTCCTCCGTCTCCGTCTCCGTCGCCGCAGCTCCGATCCACCGCTTCGCCGGTTCTCGCCGATCCTACGGCTGAGTGAAATTTTTCCATCAACCATCGCCAGCTTCGTTTGCCCCCGATCGCGCGTATTTCTTTTTTTTTTTCTTTTTTATTTTCGAAGCGTTCTACGCACCCTTTCGCTCTCGTCTACGCCCCGGCGCGCGGCACCCTTCCTCCTCGTCTCTGTCCCTGTCTCCTGCGTTTTCTCCTTTCGTCCCTGTGGTACTTGCACTTTGCTCGATCTCCCACCTGTCGTACATCGATTCGACGTTGACTTATCTTCGAGAAGTGACTGGCGAGAAGCGATAAAATTTGTGGCAGATAAAGAAAGAGAGAAACGAAAGAGGGAGGTTTGACGAAGAGATCGATTTTTCCAAAGATCTGTCTCGGGGTAACACGGCACGCGGCGATGATCTCACAACGAGAACGGAATGCGAGCCTCGTTCCCTCGTCGGTGAACGAACGTGTGCGCGTCGTTGCGACTCGCGACGCGTCGTGATTCGCTCTAAACGCGTCGTAAACCGCGAGGAAACGTTGGAAACTAACGAGAACGTCTCGGCAATTTGTCCGTCCACGCGACGGACGGTCGAGCCGGAAAGGTTGCAGAAACGAGAGATGCGAATCGTTCGGCGACCGTTCCCGTCCTTGTTCTCGTCTCGTCTCGTCTCGTCTCGTCTCACTTCGTCTCGCTGTTTCCTCCCGTTTATTCTCGCTTCGAGTTTATTTCAACGCGCGCGTTCGTTCCTATCGCCAATAAAAGAAACGTGCGGCCCGATCGAACGCGCGAGACTTTGTCTTCGTGTGAAATTGACCGCGAACGTCGCGTCGTCCGGCCGTCAATTGAAATCGTCACGACATCCGCCACAACAGCTAGCTGCCTGTTTCCACCGTTTCTCGACAAAATCGAGTTATCGTGGTCGTCGATGGTACCTGCTCGCGAGTCTTCATCTCCCCGGCTACCCGTTTAAAACCCGGATTCAGCTCCACGTGACGCACGCGGTCGCATCCTCGAGTTCGCTGCAATTGCGAGTGACGTCGCAAACAACGTCATCCCGCTTCGCACGCCGTCTCGTACCCGCTTGTGCTTGCTTCCTCTTATTCGGGCCAACGCGCGTTTATCGTTCTTCGTTTCCTCCCCTTTTGCTTTTCGTCTCTTTTCACGCTTCTCGTTGTTCGGCCTTTCATCATCGATCTTCTCTTTTCCTTTCTTCTTTTTGTTTCTCGCTTTATGTTTCTCCTCTCCTCTCCTTCTTCTTCTTCTTCTTCTTCTTTTTTCGTCTTTTTTCTAATTTACTTCCAGCCGTTTGCAATCAACGTCGGATCCAACGTTTGCGCACGGATCAGATTTTTATCTCTCCCGGTTTCGGTCACGGATCGGTTACGCAATGCGACAACGCGAACCGCCTGTTTCTCGTTTTGCGCGCCTTTTATTCCCCGTCTGTCAACGGCAGTTGCTTATCTTCGCGTTCCCTATTCTTCAAACAATCTGCAAACAGTTTGTTTTCGCGACGATCGACTGCGATAATTTTATGCAAATATCAAGATAACGTAAACCGACGACATTCTGTTATACGGCTTTGCGTAGCTTTTGCTACCGGTGTTCATTAAACAATGTAATTTATGGCTGTGTCCTTCGCGTCCTCGCGAATACGCCGAGCGGCTGTCGCCCCCCTCCTCCCCCACGTCGTATCGCAACCGATTTCCAATTTCTTTTTCAGCGCGATAAAAATTCAATCATTCGCGACCGATACTAGCTCGTTTGCTCTCCCTCAACTTCGCTATACGTTTCGTTCTATCGCGTCGTCTATTGTGTTTTCATTTTGTTTTAAACTTTACTCCCTTTTCCTTCTTTTTCCTCCCTCTCTCCCTCTCTCTCTCTCTCTCTGTCTCTTTTTCTCGCATGCACAGATATCTTTCGCGATTACTATTTGGCTCCTTTTTCGCTGCAACGTAAAAAGATATTTCGTTAGAAGTCTTACCGATCGAAGAGGGGCAGGCACGATCCTTCTGAAATTTTCTCGATGAGTCACACTAGTCCGACGTGTCAACGAAAGATACGTATGTACGTTCGCTCACCGTCGTTATTTACATTGCGGAAGCACCTTCTCGACACCCGCGTGCGTTATTCCTATATGCATACGTGTAATAAGGAAACTTACTTTAATAGATTCGTTCACTACACACGGTTCATCACCCACGTCGTCCATCCGGGGTACATCGATATATTCACTATCTTCGATTCTTAGAATCTCGACTCGGCTCAGCCGCTCCCTCTCATCCTCCCCAGAACGCGATTCCACATCGAAAACGCGATATCTCGAATATCATCGTGTTCGTTTCATAGACTTTCGCGTTTCGCGCATCGATCATCGATCACCTTTAACCCCCTGGCCATGTGGCCCCTGGCACACTTCTCCTTATCCAAACTTCTCTCGCGACCACGTTAGTTTCCCGCTTATCATCCTCTTTCTTTTTTTCCTCCCCTTTGACACTTTCGCTTCCTCCTTCTCTCTCTCTCTCTCTCTCTCTCGCTCCCTCTCTCACCCTCCCTCTCTCTCTCTCTCTTTTTCCTTTCCTCTCCTCCCCACCCTAGTTTGCAGTTTGCTTGCTCTCCCTCGACACAGGATAGACCGACGACGGCGGTGGCTACCACTAGAAGGAGCAAGTAACCTCCATCGCGAACTGAAACTGAAGCAATCGTGGATACAAGGGGTCCGTCCACGGCATCCCATCCTCCTATCTATCGTTTCGAACGTCCCCCTTGGACCCTCCTCTCGCGCTCACGCTCCGTCATCGTCCCCCTTGTTCCACGCTTCTTGGTCCTCTCTATATATCTCTCTCTCTCTCTCTCTCTCTCTCTCTCTTTCTCTCGGTTTCTCTCGGCGTAAACCGTCCGTACGCGCTTCCCTCCACGATCCTCCGGGAGCCTCCCCCCCCTCATCGCCTCGATAGCCACTCTCCTATCGCACTACACGCTCGGCTACTATCTCGACTATTAATATAAAAGAGGGTTCCTCGACACTCGCCGCCCGGTAATTGCACGGCGTGTACCACAAACCGGACCTCTATCGCTCACTCGAATTTACGCGTACACTCGCGCTAATTCTGTCCTCTTTCTCCTCCACCTACCACCTCTTCATCCACCGCTTCTTTCGAACAGTCGCGCGTCTACCCCTTTTCCATACCACCCTACCTTCATCTTCTTTCGTATTCGCTGAGTATCTGCGAGTAACAGACAAATAAGTATTTATTTACCTTTCTTTCGAGACCGCTTTACCTTTAATTCCTTTCCGCTGTTCGAGTCCGCGTAAACGTTCGTCGACTTTGATTTCATCAATTTCAATTGATTTCAAATGGTTTCGTCGTGATCGTTTCATCGACACGGTTGCAAACATTGCGATCTGTAACAGTTTTATTTGCCTATCTTTTTTTTCTTTTTTTTTAGGTTTTTCATTCGACTCGTGATAGACTCTTAGAAAGAATATGTACATATCGTCGAGAAATAAGTAGAAGAACGCGTATTGTTCCTGTAAGGAAATTTCAATAATGCACACAAGGTATCCCATGTAAGAGACGCGTTTCCATGGCGATGCAACATGGTGGACAGAAACACATGCACGTTGTATATATTTTCCTACTGTGCGCCGACTATGTCAGATCGTTCGAGTTAAATTAATTTTAATTTTCGCGAAATGCAATGAACAATAATAGGAAACTGTACAATGGCGATCCAGTTTCAAGTTGCAAAATTAAGAAACCAAATCACGTAAGAAGACTGAACTTTGGCCAGTCGAACTTAACCTCAAATGTGATTAAGCAATTTCAGAATGATATACCGCTAACTGACAAAAACCTAACGGACGTGCCATGTGGTGGAAAAAACGAACCTAGTTGTAAACAGAACGGAATGTACGTCAATTGTACAACAACCGAAACATCATATTGGTCATCTGTTTTGGGTACATCTGTTATAGTCTCTAGGAAAATCTCGCCAATTTTAGGTAAGCAAACATCAAAGACTATACTAAACTTATACTTTCATGAAACGCGAAATTGACAAAGAAATGTTTTCTTCTTAAAGGTACTGCGAAGCGTAAAAAGATAAATGATATCAACAAAAAAGAAAACATCAAAAGAAATCTATTCAACTCTCTATCAGATACAGTTCCTCCCAATGTCTCTCCGATACTTGGAAGCTCATATTCTCATAAAAGAACTAAAAGGAAGTTTGGAAGAAACAAGTCGCAAAGAAAAGTCTTAGATCGTATTGAGAATATACGTGTAGAAACTGATGCCAAATCTCCGTCAATTTGTACCAAAGCATATAATAGACCAAAGGAATCTCCTATTTTAGATAGAAACTCTTATTACAAACACAAGCGATGGAAACAAAAGAAGGAACGGAATACTTCAAATTTCCAAACAAATGCAACAAACTCTTGTGATTCGGTTAATAAAGAAATCTTTCAAAACAAATGGAGAATTTTATGCACATCGACGACAAAATTAAAAAATTGTTTTCAAGGTGATGTTTTAAAGCATGGATTGGATTCGAGTATTTCAGACGATTCTGTAACGTCGCAGTCATCAATGATCACAGTGAAACAAAATATCGAGGATAGCCCTAAAGACGTGAATATTGAAATTGACTCCAGTAACGAAGACTGCGATAGCGATAAAAATAATATAAGCAGCGATACCGACAAAGACTCCATCGTTTCTAATTCTATAAAAGAAGATGCGGACACGCAACATGTAGATCCTGTTACTGGAAATTATAAACAAGATCAAACATCTTCCTTTCATAAATTTACATCGTTACACTTGCCATCATGTAGCAAAGATTCGTCGGATGACACGTACTATTTAGAGGCGGAACAAGTTCAATGTCCGCTTTCCAACGTACGACGTTCTTCTCAAAAGATTTCTCAAACTTCCTCGCAGGATACAGATACCAAGTCGTCAACCCAAATTAATGCGAAAATAACACCGGAAAAGACGCATGTAAACGAGTCTATGATGCAATTAACTATTTTAGATTCTGTGAAAAAAAGAAAAAAACCAAAGCGGTAACTTTGTAAAATATTGATTTTTATAAGTAATTTACTGTTACAAATTCACTGTTCATGAAATTTACTGTTTCTTTATCTTATGTTGTACTGCAGGGGCAGTTTGGTGGAAAAACTACAGTCAATAATTAATAGTCGAGTATCATTTATACGTATATGGAGACATCGATTGAAACAAACGATAAAGCAAAACGTTTCTATGCCATCCGTTACCGTGCTTGTACGAACATGTGTAACACGCTTCAGCAGACAGTTCTTGGAAGGAGTCGTTATCGAGGATCTATTTAATTTGCTATTACACGGAACAAAAAGCAATGTTGTCAAACCTATAAGCATCATGACGATTCCCGATATTGCAGGTAAAATTGAAATGAAATCCAAAGGTCTAGTACAGATCTTCCCACCGTGGGAAATTCTAGACGACGAAAAATCAACATTGAATGTAACGTACATACGTGTTATGCTTGATTGCAAAACAGACAGTCAACCATATAAAGAAGATTTCTATCAGTTTAAAATGGTTGTTAAAGATTTTCGTTGCCAGTGTATCGATAAGAACACAATGTTTTCGGATTGCAAAGATCGGTTTAACAAACCAAACGTTATCGAAAAGCTATTTACCGATTGAGAGGACAAACATAGACGTATTCGTCGACCAGATGTTATATACATATATATAATATATTTTTATTGCAAAACATGCCAAACGCGACGTGATTTTCGTTAACATTGTTATTATAACTACTGTTATTAATTTGTTTCGTTAATTTTTATTTTAATAGCGGAATTATGCAATTTGTTATCTATTATAAATTTGCTCTGGCAAATCGCTCGTCAAACGAAACTAGCATTTTTGTTTGCGTACATTTTTGTATGCGTTTACTTTACCCTATATCTGGCTCATTGCGTGCATACGAGTAAAGCAATTCGAGTATGTCTATTAAAACGTAAATCGCTCGGTAGATGGCTGGTTTTCGTGAAGTGCACAACGCTTCGTTTCCTGGCGAAGCACAGACGAAGTATAAAATAGATCCGATATTCAACGCAACGTGACCCATATTGTGAGGGATTATTTTATCAGTTTTCCGTTACATTCGTGTAATTTAAATTAAAAATAAATTATCTTACAGAATTAATGTATAGAATATAAAGTATAGAAAAGCTCTCTTACAATCATAAGTCAAGTGTAGCACTCTATGCGGCAATATTTTTTTATCCGTATTGTAATACAATTGATCTAAACAGTAATTCCGTGCAATAACTATAATAATCTTATTTTCCGAGTTTAATACTAATAAACAATGTGATTAAATGAACAACTGTTCGTTTTTTAAATTATTGTGAATGAATATGATCTCTTGCTTTTATTCATAAAAGTTTAAGCTCGTTAAATAATAATTTTCTAAATTAATAAGAACTTACTTTTATTATCCAAAAAAATATTGAAAATTGGAAACTGAAAATTAAAAAAAAGTATCATTTTATTATTTGAAATTAATTATATAACGTATTAAGTTTTCATGCATAATTTAGTTGAAAATTAATACTACGTGTACAATCTTACGCTATATGTTTCATCTTTTTAACGATGTTTTAGTCTATTTTCACAAACAATTTTATTCCAAAATTTTTTAATCTGCGAGAAATTAAATGTTTTATCGAAATGAACAAAAATGTTTCCATTTATTGAACAGAATTTCCAAATTTTTATTTATCCGTAGTTCCAAATGGGAATTTCCAAATTTTTATTTATCCGTAGTTCCAAATGGGAATTGATTAGATGGCAGTACCATCCACAAAAAACCCTAGAGAAAAATAGATAGATTCCACTTAATCTGCAAAAATATAACTTGCACCATATAATGTGTCTCTTTGTACAAAATTTATGAACATATTTAACATTGGTCAATTTTGCGAGATATGTAAAAATATATTTCGTAAATATGTTTGTATTCTTCATTACATTTTTATGAAACGATGATTTATATTAAATAAATAACAAAGTTTTGTTATTATTAATGTTATTAAGTAAAGATAGTTTATAGAAAAATTTCTAATAATATTTTAATTAATAAAAGGTAATTTTTAATTGATGAATATTAATTGATGAATTTATATTATTTGCCATACCCAAATGCACTGCGTTAATTATAATAAAGTTCTTAAAAATTTATTTGTAATATAAGTAAACGAGGAAGTATAATGAATACGATATTTTAGTATTATAATAATATTAAGAAATAGTTCAAAATTTAGTTCAAATAGTTAATTAAAAATATTTTTAAGCATGTTTTATAAAGTATACTTAAAAACATGTATTAATAATTTTATTTGTACTTAACTATATTAAAAGGAAAAAAAGATAGAGCTCTTTCTGATACGTCACAGAATGATTTTGGTTAGTTACTAGCTTCACATTTCGATATTCAAAGTTCGACAATACTGTAATGGATTTCAAAAATCATATTTCTGGTGCATTCACTACTTGACCAATTTCTATCGTACTTACTTGATGTAGTTCCCATACTCACCGTTGTTAAGTCTAGAGTGCGCTAAAAAACTAGTAATTTTTTTACTATGTCGGTATTTCAGGTCACGGACCACGAAACCCCATTTAGTCTATTCATATACTTCGTCTGTGTCTCATCTATGGTCTATTCATATACCTCGTCTATGATATTACCATTGATTAGCTAATTAATTAATGACTGAAACTTACGAACTATTCGTATAAATTATAACTCATTTTCATTCTAAATTTTTATATAATACATAGTATAATTTTAATACATAGTATTATATAAATTTTTATATAATATATGTTAATGATATATTTCACAAACTTTCACATGTGTAATATTTATTTTAAAAATATGCAATATATATTAAATAATTGGAAGCATTGTTGGAAATCTACCTTTGTAAATCGCAGAGGGCGTGAAAAACGTTGGTTTTCCTTCAAGTCGGTATTTCAGAAGCATAAAGTTCTATGTAATGTCTTATCTATACGATCATTAGTCAATGCCGTAAGATCGTTAATATTTCTTTTCTTTGTTTGTAGTGCTATCAACAATTTTCTGTCATCATTCTTTTGATTTCATGCAATCCGAAGAAACATAAAACGAAAATATCTAAAACGTAAGCATTTACACTATTACTATTTTACCCTATATTTTTGTATTTTCCTGCCTATCCTAATTTCTTATCATTTCGACATTTTATTTTGACATTTCATTTCTATCATAGTTGACCATTGACATGAGCATTTGCTTAATAATTGTTTTATATCTATGTTGTCACTTTACTCTGCCATGTCAAAGATTGATTTAATTGTAAACGAATAATTTAGACAACATAAGCTAACCTAACTTAATCTAACAAAATTTTACACTTATCTAAACGCGCGTTACTTTACTACAGGAATAATAATGTCGATATCTCAAGATCGGCCAGAACTTTACGAAGAAGTGAAGCTGTACAAGAATGCTCGAGAAAGAGAGAAACACGATAATCAAGCCGATTTGTATGCAGTTGTAAATACGTTGCAACACTTGGAGAAAGCTTACATTAGAGATTGCGTGACTCCGAAAGAGTACACAGCTGCCTGTAGTAAATTGTTAGTGCAATATAGAGCGGCTTTCAAACAGGTACCATAGAATCTTGCCAGAAACTTATCTCGTTTTGTCTCACACGTAGTTAAAGACTTTCATTTTTTGTCCGTTTAGGTGCAAAGCGATCAATTTCCTACAATAGATGCGTTTGCCAGAGCGTTTCGATTAGATTGTCCAGCCGCGCTCGAGAGGATCAAGGAGGACAGACCGATTACCATAAAAGACGACAAAGGGAATACATCCAAATGCATCGCAGACATCGTTTCCTTGTTTATTACGCTAATGGATAAATTACGACTCGAGATCAAAGCGATGGATCAGTTACATCCTGATTTAAGAGACCTGGTGGATACCATGAATCGTTTGAGCATACTGCCGAGCGACTTCGATGGGAAAGAGAAAGTCGCGGAATGGTTGCAGACACTTAGCAGTATGTCCGCTTCCGACGAATTGTCCGACACTCAAGTCAGGCAATTGATCTTCGATCTGGAAACATCTTACAACGCTTTCAACAAAATTCTTCACAACTCGTAATGTTAGTGATTTGTTTCACGCTGTATTGAAACGCTGTATTCACGATCTACTACGATTGCTGGTTTTCTCGATAAATCATGTGACTGTTCACTTTCGAATGCTCGGTTCGTATCCATCGTTGAGATTACGCGAAGAGTTATATCTATTTTCTACGCAATTCTTTGTGACGCCTATACAATATAATGACGATAATATAATGATGATATAACGGCAAATGTAATATATAAATATATAAATCAATGTACATATGGTATTAATCGAAAAATAAAACTAATTATAGGTGCTTCTTATTACGTTTGGTATTGACTGTAGAAATTAATTCGCGATCCTTGTGGTCAATCAATTGTAACCTTTTTATTTCAGTTTAATTTTTCAGATTATTTAAGAATTTCAAATGAAGAAATGCAAAAGAAATTGACTTTGAAGAGTTAACAAATGTTGTTAATCTATTTCATAAAACAATTGTAATATAAAGCATTAATATAAATTAACACAAGATCCGCAAAATCAAAAAAGCTAGCTTAAACCTAGTTTATTCTTTTTTAATCAATGATATATCACTTCAAAAATTGAGAAATTTTTATTCGAGCAATATACAAAGAAGCTTTGCAACGTTTTTCTATTTCATTGAACGAAATTTGTTTTTAAATGAAAATAATTGGAAAAGTAGACGCAGTTCACAGTGGATCCTCGTATTATTCGTGAAGCAGTTTTAGCAACGCAACGATTCGGAACGTTCTTGAAACAAAGAGCAAATGATCCGATACAGAGGCAACGAGGAGGAAATAATTGGGAGGGAAGACCGATTATCGTCGGGAATTGGTTCGTGGAACATTGTAGATTCACGCTGTGACGACCGCGGAAATTAATTTCCACGCGTTACTCGCTAATCTTGTTCTCCGCGTGCCATTTGAATGGCCGACCAACCCCAGCGTTCTTGCCGCTTTCCGTTTCCTGAGCTTTCCGACAGGAATTCTCATACGCGCGTTATTAAATCCCTTGTTTTCTATTTGATCTCTGAACTGTATCATTAAACGTAAAAATGAAAGTCGCGAGAATGTTACATTATCTAGCACGTAAATTGTCTGTACATCTACTATTCCATAACATATATTTTTGACATATTTTCATACTTTTAATTATTATACAATAGAACATGAACTAGTTAATATTGAGCATCAGACAAATTCATAATTGATCATCTTCTGTTATCTTTATCTTTAATTACCCAAATAAGTAAGATAAGGAAGAAATTTATTGAGCTCTTATTATCTGAGTTCCTTGTTCCTCATTGAGATTTTGCTACAATTATAAATGCAACATAAAAAAAATAAAATCACAATATGAAATTGCACAAATATACATAAAAATTTTACAGAATTTAGTCTATTTATTATTAATAGAAGAATTTGCGAATTTAACTACTTATCTTTTCATCATAAGTATTAATTTTTACCATTGTATCGATGGTAAAAATGTATGTTCAGAGATGAATTAAAAATCAGAGATGATGAGGTTTAAACTATATACGAATCACGGAGTGAAAGGACGCAGCTGCGTGCATAAATATAAAGATAATTAAATATAGAGATTTAAATCTCTATAAATATATAAAAAAATATACACATTCAAAGTGGGAACGATATAGCGTTGGAAAATGCCGTGAAAGTCGTAATGAGCGCTTCTTATTCTTGTAGCTGATGTGTCGCAGGATTCGAATTTATCCGATAGATTGAACGCGACGCGATAATCCGCTTTTTGCCGCGCAGACAAATCGTCGATCACGTTGGTCGGCAGCATAGGCCGCTGCTAATCCTCGGTCTGATCCGAGATTAAGTCAAACGCGTTCCTGCGTCGATGTTCCTGCGGCCAACGTTTAGAAATGACAGTCTGTCTTAAAAATTGGAAATCTGAGACGTATATCGAAGAATTAAGAACCTGTATTTTTAATACATATGTACATACGATACGTGAATCCATTAAAAAACCATAACGTTGCGTCGACGCAATATGTCATTTGCAATTCTTTTAGATAAATTCGATATTGGAACTACGAAAGAAAATTCCAAGGATTAGACTGATATTCTTTCATTCGTTATGTTTTCATCTGGTATTCTATAATTTTATGAAATTTGAAAGAATTTAATTATTTCTATTATATTATTCCTTGTTCGTTAATGAGTTAAGAAATTAAACTGTCCACGAATATGTAATTTTATTTAGATACTTACATACGTATCGAATTGCTAACTTGTTAGTTTATACTGCATTATATGGCTCTAAAGATGAGATTTCCTACAAACGTAAATGTCTCGACGTCAGCCATTGCGTTTGGGTCAGGCGGGCCCATTGATATACACAAATGCGTTTGATGCGCATGTATCTAATATGCATGCGCATGCGCATATGTCTAACACGCATGCGTCTGACATTTATAGAAAATATTTCATTTTTCCAGGAATCGTTTCAAATTCATACTAATATGACAATTGACAAAAAAAGAGAACTAAAAAAACAAATTATAATATATCTTTCAGTTTAAAGATTCTCCGAAGTGAATAGTTTTTAATGCGAAAATGATTTTATCGACTTAACAAAACGTTGCTTTGTACGTAATTTTTAAATATTCATATCAGGCCCGCGAACATTTGAAAATCGCGTATAGAAAAGGGAATATGCTTTTCCATTATATCTGTATAAATTAATATTGTTGTAGAGTTGTTACAATAATAAAAATTTTATAAACTACAGTCTCATAACACACAATTAGAACAAGCTTTTGTAGAATGTTTTTGAATGAATTAAGTACGAGAAATATAATGTTATTAACATTTATTTTATGTAAAAATTACTATTTTTTGCAAAGGCAATAAAAATGTAATCTTATTGATAATAATAAATTCTACTAATAACAATAAAACTGAATGTTAATGAGATACATACGTACCACTATTATTCGAAATGACACGAACATTGAACGTAAAAATCGCGAATCGGTGGAAACAGAACCAGACAAGAGAGGTAGACCGGATGTTTCGAATCGAGAGCCGTGAAGAAACGAAAAGAGATTGTTGTAAATTGTAAAGGTAAGAGAGGACGAAAGGGCGAGAGGCCTCGAGTTACCTCCTGCCGTGCAAACCAGAAGCCAGGAAAGTGGCGCAATGCCACAGTAGAAGAATCACCGTGGAGTTTCGTCTTTCACCGCAAAACCGAGCCAGGAAGCAAAAGCCTGTGTTCTTGTTTGTTTTTAAAAATCGAAGCAGCGTTGCTTTCGTAACAAAACGCGTGCCCCGGTTGTACTTCTCTTTTTCTCTCCTCTTATTGCCACTACTGGTTAGTGATGGGACCAAATGTGTACTAGGTGTAATGGATACCATGTAAACTCAGGTTACGATAAAAGTATTGAGCAAAATAAAATCGTATATCTGACTTTTTACCATACTTAAATGTAATCATGATAGCAAGAAACATGCTCGAAGTATTCGAAGCATATTCAGAAAGTACTAAATCAATTATTAAATTAACCTCATGACCATGATTATGTAACATTTTAATTCTTTTCATTTACAGAAAATTATTTATTCCGTTCAATTGTGTAACTTGAAAACAGAAGCAATTGGACCATATAACGTTTATGATAAATTTCAATAAGCGAAACTTTCAGAGTTCAATTACTATTTTTAAAAGAGTTAACTCATTCATACATCAAATGTATAATTTCATTCATAATCGATGTGTATGACGAAACGAAAATCAATGTATATAATTTCTAGACCATAAATTTTCATTGTAAACCTTGAATATGTCTAAAGAAATGGAATCTTAATACAAATTTCTTTCATCTACTAAGTATAGTAATAAATTATAATATTAATAAATTATCATTAGAATTTATAATTTGGATATTTTATATATTTTTGCATTGTTGTACCTTCAAATTTCCGATAAACGTACCAAAACCTGTAGTCTAATAATCCGAGTAATTTCACAAATGGACGCAATTGAACGTCACTTTTGACGAGTAGCAATCAAATCCTATGAAGTGAACTTATAGAAATTTTTACTTGATTTCGCGAATACACGTTGCACCCATCACTACCGCTAGCGCTGCTATTCTTTTTTTCCGTTTTTCCTCTATCTCGAGGACCAAAGTACGCATCGAAATAATAAAAAACGGTCTGCTTTACCGTCGATTCGAGAGAAGCGAAGCATCGCGTGCGAGTCCTCCACACTGCGAACAATGAATTCTTCCATTGTTTTGTTCGATGTATCGTCTGTGGAAAAAAGTTTGCTAGTCAAAATGAAACAATGAAAAGTGACGTGAATAAAGAGAGAGAGAGAGAGAACTCGCAAGGCAAGAAGATCGCTCGACCATCGAGGTAACCGAGTCGGTCGTTCGATTATCGCGTTACTTTTGGAGAAGTACAGCTTCGAAAAGTTAATTCTCTCGAGCAGCACCCGTGCACGCTTAACCTGCCCGAATAGAAGGATGATCGATACCACGCGCCGTATGGCACGGAGTAACGTGGTGTGCCGGCGAGCTACCACAGCGAAGTACAAGCAAATTCTCTCTCTTTCGCCTTAATCGATCGATTCAATGTAGCAAGTAGATGAGTGAATGGATTTTTAGTAAGGCCCCTATTTCGCGTGAATGTACGAGCGTGTATGCAAATACAGGATGTTCCACATACACTCAACCACAATTTTTCAAGCACTTCCGGTAATCTGACAAGAAAGTTTGTTTTAAACAAAGTTTGAAAATTGATCTCAGGCGGCTACAAATTCCAAAATAGATAGCTCCAACAATAAATAAAAAAATTTCCTGAAACTTTTTTTCGATAAAAATATCAAGAGTATCTCTATTTTTGAATTGTTGACTTCGTATTGTAGCTCACGCCAAGACGAGTCCAATGATCTTGAAATGATTGGAGTCAAATTAGGAGTCACGAATCACCGTATTTTGAATTTAGGTATTCACGAATGGTCGATTGTTCGTAACAACGGAAAAATATCACAACAAAATTTAGTATTAAGGCAGTTCTTGCACTCAGTCTTAATTTTCATCGAATCAAATCGTAGCTTGATCTTAATTTGTGGAAGATGTATTCCTGTAATGAAAAAGTTGATACGAATATTTGGTGAATGTAAAAGAAATGTAACAACTAGAAATGTGCATACGTGTATATACAAATGTGTATAAACTGAAAAGTGTTGCCTTTACTTAAACAAAAAATAAACGCGAAGACGTATCTTGCCATTTTTTGTACGCGTGTGTTAAAAACACGGATTCTTAATTTCTTAATACACGTTTTTATATTTACCATATTTACCACATGTATTTTAATATACGTTCAAAATTACGATCTCTAATATATATTTGACTATAATCCAAGAACACGCGGCCATAGTTTTGTGGTTGGAAAGCGGTACTAAAATAGTCTGAGTTGGTCACTCAAGCAAAATAATAGCTAGAAGACACGCGAAAAATAGTTAAAAAAGTTTTCCGTATAAAATTAACGATCAAATCGACTTAACGAGTGTTGGAATATATTATATAGCTGCTATTCGTCTCAGTGGATTTGTCCCGGTTTTTAAAATGTTCAAGAATATACGAAGGGATTTTCTGTAGTGATCCGAGATTTCCTTAAAGCTGGCTTGCTTAAGTTTGCAGTGGATGGACTTTCTGACGAACAGCTCAGAACAATTAATCAAATCAATTAATTCTTGTGTGAATGCTTACTTTTAATTCTTTCTTCAAAAATCGCACAAAATACAACCGATCATACGAATTTTTTACTTCAATGTAACAATAAGTCTTTCTTCCGCAGAAATACACGAATGAAAATTTACAAATGTATTCTCTAATCCTATTTAATATGCAACAGAGGATGTTTGGCTGACAATCAGATAGTCGCAGAATTTTGAATTCCTCAAATAATCTAATTTAAGTTACTCTTTAAACAATGTACGAAATTCTGCGAATCTTGTTCTTAAAGCAAACATATCATTTCTTTCGCTTGGAAGTAAAAATTTCAAATATTGACTTTTTAAAAAATAAAGATCGTCGATTCATGTTCAATGTTATAACAGTTTTGTTTGCAGCTTTTTTATAATTTTGTTGAATTCGTAATCCATTGTTATATTAATGGATCTGTCATTTCGAATTATTATTTTTTGTCTTTATTTTAAATAAAATTTTCCCAATTCTGATAGAACGATTCTAATAAATAAATAACGTTTCCTATAAATAAATAACACAGAATCTCAAAGATAAAACATGCTTGTGAATAGCGAAATTCTTAGAAGGGTGCAATTTCCTCGAAAATTGTTGGACTTCGCTATAGTAGAAAGACGCATTAATTAACATCTCTCAACATCGATTTACCAAGTTCCTTCTTCCCTCTATCCTTCCTCTCTTCTGCTTCCTTTATTCACGGCCAGGAAAATTCATTTCGTCGCAAACAATAACGCGTCAAATCCCCCGAGCAAAAGAGAGGGAGACGAAATCGTGATTGGGATTCGACTCGGAGGGGAAATGGAGGAAACGAAAAGAGGAGAATGAAATCGAAAATATGGCCCAGCGATATACAATGGTGTAAGTTTTTATGCTCGATTAGCTATAAAATAAAAATAAAACGCGCAAGTGGGAATAACGTAATCCAAGAGAATAAGATTCTAAAGAATCGATCTTTTACTCGATGATATATTATGATTCTTGAGAAGAGATATTTTAACCTCTTGCACTTCTATTTTATTAAAGATGAGACCAACAATTCCAAGGCACTTTTATGATATTTTTAGTGAACGTTATTGTACAAATTAAATATCATTATTAGACTGCGCGCGAATATTTATGCATTTTTGATAATTTAAAAGTTCCAAAAATCTACGAAATGTACATAATATGTAAAATTGTAGAAAATATCTAAAGTATAGCATGTATTATAATATTCAACAGATGAAATTAATAATTCTTAGAAATTTGAAATTTGTTCGTTAGAAAAATAATTACTACAATAGCAATTCATATTCTGAATTGGCGAAATAATTACTTCGATTGAAGGCATGATATTTTCAACAAGCTAGTTAAATAATGCGATCAACTGTATTTGAAAAACATTAATTATAATATTAACATTATGACATTACGATTAATTACATTTAAAAAATGTTTCAAATGCATCAACGTAGTATCTACTCTGTTGAATATAAAATTATCTCATCAAAGAAATTAGATATATCTATCTATATCTTCCATTGAACGGTGACTGTTTCAAACAGCTGACAGTCTCTTAATTTTTTTCTTCAGATTTCCAAACCACAACGTAGCCTAAGGGGACAGGATTAAATTATCTACTATTGCCTAGAAGGAGATCGATGTCATTAGCGGTTATGTTCGCTCGTACATCAAAAGAAAATCGTGGATATCATTTCACCGGCATTTTCTTCTCAGGTAATTGGAGAAAAGGGAGAAAAAGAAAAAATTCTAGGAAAAAATAAGAATCGAGGGGAAATGATGAGAGACCGAAGGAAAAAGATAAAAAGGTAAATCTTTTCGATAAAAGAAAAGGAAATGAATTTCCTTTGGAGATGGATTGACGTGACGGAAGCTCAGTATGATCTCTCGGGTGTAGCATAGAAACGATCACGAACGATCTTATCAGTTGTCTGGCGTGTTTTATTGATCGGATAGGATTGTAAATACAAGTTGGCAAATTGATCGGAAATACAATCGGAATACGTATATACAAATATGTACAACGCCGATCTTGATTCTCCACGCTGACTGGGAGAAACAGTTTCACGAGTGTGCGCTGCAACATCTATTTTAAATAAGCTTATATTCGAATAGCTCTCGTAGCTTTCGCTTCGAACGAAGCTGAGAGACGGTCGCTCGCATATTTCTACGTACAAAAAAGAAAAAAAAATGATACAAAAAAAGGAAAAAAAGGGGGAGGGAGAGAACGACGTTGATTAACAACGATGAAAAATAGCGTGATTAAAGCAAATAACTTTGAGAGAGAGAAAAAAAATATAAAATGGACGCGACAGAACCGAACGCGAAAAGAAGTAGACGAGAACTTCTATGGAAGGGTGGGGGACTAGAAAATCGTTTATTCGACACGTTACTTTTCGTTACAAGCGTACGAGTTTGTGCGCATGTGTGCTTGCTTGCTTGCTCGTAGCGTGTTTTGCTTTACTTGCTTTACTTCTCATTTTCTCTCTTCGTTCATTCCTTCCTTCCGTCTCCTTCTACTCTCTTCCTTTCCTTTCTGTTTCTTTGCAATGTGTCTTACTAAATATCCATGGAGCTTACCTTACGCCTACACGCGACTACTACACTTATACGTATCGATATGGATAAGAATACGACGATCGTCAGGCGAAAAAATATTTTTCGACTTACCTACTTGTCGAAAACGGCAGTCTTCGATTCGACAAATCTCGCTACTGGCAGTGATCTTGCATGTGAAAATTCCGCGTGTCGAACGAATCATTATCGTCCAAGTTCGCGCGATAGAAAAAAGAAAAATGGAATATTTCGAATCCTTCGGCAAGTCGTCTAAATGTACTTACAAAAATTGTAGTTATTTGTCAAAAAAGATTGGCATTAGAGAAACGTCGTTAATTATCATTGTGCGCAAATACAATGATCAAACTCAGAAATCGAACATGAAACTGTTGAAATTTTCAATTAGTTCTGAAATACGTTATTACTCGTGCAATGTTATCTTTTCTGTTTCAAGAAAATTATTTTTCATTTAAATTTAATTTCTTCTCGAAAACAGAAGAACGTCTTTACGGACACTGAAAAGTTAACTTTTTCATAGTTAAATCTATCACGATTTCAAAGATTGGAGTCTCTTCTTTACAACGATGCCTTAACATTTGTTGCGTGATTTTTTTCTATCACGCAAAAGTTTAAAATATTGACAGGTTTTCATCGATTGTACGAATACTTTCAGTACATATAAAATTGAAACATGAATTCCACTTGTATACGAAAGAAAAGAATGTATGGAAAAGAATTTAGAAAATAGAGTTTTCCTTAAAACTGAGAATTACCATTTATTTTCTTCTCTATATCTATTCTGCTTTCAATTAAAAGTGCACTGTCTCAAGTTAACTTGAAACAGAAAAGATATTGAAAAGTTCAAAAGTCCAATAAACAACCTTTGCTTCTAAAAATTAACGGTTTCGTTCGATTTCTTATCAAAGTAGTATCGCCGAACATCGAGCAGCAGTGAAAACAAAGTTTACCAAAAAAGTGGTTTCCAAAAAAAATACTGAGCCACTCTTTGAGATCTGTAGAATAAGAACTAAAATTAAGTATGAGAAAGTAACTAACGTCGAGTCGTCGTCGTCGTCGTCGTTGGCCAGTGATACAGATCGTCAGTTGGTGTCACCGAGATTCTCCTCGACGATCTTCTCGAGCTGACCGTTAAATTCCCTGGACGATTTGTCGGTCGCAGCCGAGGCGGAACCGAGCGAGCCGACTTCCTGCAAAAGGCCCTTCTTCAGGACAGTTAGGTACCCCTAGCTTTGAATCGTGTCCGTCATGTATTCCTCGTGCAACGCCAACAGATGACGAGGCACGTCCAACGCCGTGTGCAAGGTGACAGTCACCCCGCGGTTCAAGCTGACAGCCGGGTAAAACACGCCGTACAGATCGCGAAACGCGATTCCCCCTTGAGGCTGATCGTTGACAAAGAAACGAAGCGTGTGCGTGGTGTCCAGATCCAAGAGAACGCCCACTGTCGAGCCCTGTTGCACGCCACCTTCGGTTCTTTGCGCGTGCCCTCCGCCGTGCATGAACCAAGAACGCTGCCGATCTATGTACATGCTCCAACCTTTGTCGTCCTTGCCTAAGGGTCAAATCGAACGGTGAATCGTCGCTAGAGACGTGATTATGTTGTACAAAGTTCGATTCATTCACGGTTCGCTCGCAATTCGATCCAGATGAACGGCGACCTCGAACAAGGGTCTACATTACGTTTTAGTCGAAGTTAACAGTACAGTAGGGTGTATTTTTTGGAGAATATTTTAGCGTACGTGAATTGGAAATATTTTGTCAGAAGTGAACTAAAAAGAAAAAAGTAGAACCTCAACCAATTGGTTTAATGGGAGACAAACATAACTCGAGGATAAATCCAACGGATACTCGGAAGAAAATAAGCTTTTTATTTTTTCAATTTTGCTCTTACAAGTGCTTTGTCATCGCTTAATACGTAAGAATAATGATAATTGTCGACTGAGAGAAGTTGAAATAGGAGTGAGTTGGAAGATATAAACCTTTATCGGTTAATCGAGGTCCTACAGTAAACTTTGAAACTTATGGGAGAAGTAATTATACTTGTACTTAAAGTTACTCAAACCACATTAATTCTAAATTTATGCCAGAGCACTATTCAAATATTTCTAGCGAGCGAGCAAAGACATATAAATTGGAATTTTACAGAAAAGCATTCTTAATTTTTAAATTCAAACTACATTTAAATGTAGTTAAAAACACACACGTCTCCTCCCAATTGTACTTCAAAATGATTGAAAATGATAACCCATGCTGTTTTGGTCGAACTTATATTCTTTTGCCCGATCAAAGATATATTGTTATATTCTCGGCAACGATTTAGAAATTTTTTGACTTTTAGTAAATAAGCCGACATAATTTAATTGATAATTACCATTTGCCAATTCTACACTCGACAACGGTCACAAGGAATTTGAGAATAGGCCACTTTTGTCTTCCAGAGATCGCTTCAAAAGCGAAACGTGAGCAAACCGAGCGCAGGATCAATAGCCGTAGATTGTGCCTAAATCAACTTACCGAGCATTCGATCCCGCGATACTTCGGCCCTGGCTATACCAAACGCTGGATCTGTGTCGCTGTGATAACGATCGATCGTCAGCTCCCAATAATGAACGCCCCGTGAAAATCCAACGCTCGATAGGACGACTCGGTGCTCGTAACCCTCGCAGGATGCGCTCATCGCGTCCTCGGAAATTGATACCTCCTGTGGTATACCGGACGCCCCGGTTGCCCACGAGAACCACGCCACTGTCCAACAAAGGATCCCCCAATTAAATAATCGACCGATCGATTCTGCTTGTCGCTCTGTGTTTCTACCCGGCCATTGTTCCCGAATAACGGCGACCGACGAAATCGAGTGGACAAACTCGAGTAATACATATCGTAGTCAATGCCGTCGTCATTTCGAGCATCGGAAACCGAACGCTATGCGAAATAGAAACCGGAACTATGGCCAAGGCTATGGGCATACGGTGCGTTGAAACGCGCATATCGTGCGTCGCAATGTACACACGTTATTTTGCACAGCATGCGAGAAAAAATCAACGAACGTTGCAATGCGCGTTGAAAATGAAAACCTTCCTATATATGTATATCGATTTCTAACGTATCATCTCTGATTATTGAATCAAGATTAATATTTATAATTTTCAAAGTTCAAGTGAAACATCTCTTCGACTGCATATCTTTTATAATACATGATGTTCGCTCAATTACTCATCACACGCGATAATTCTATTGCTCTCAGAATAAATAATAAGGTATCGTGTACAACAATATGGTAAGTGATTAATATACATGTATGTAATACTTTAGTAATTAATAAGACTTGAAATTTCGTTTAAACCTTTCAATTTTAACACGTAAAATATTGTATTAAAGATTCTAATTGGTCTATTTGCACGTCGTCACATAGTTTCCTTCTCGATCATCGTTCAAAGTTTTCAACGTCATCATATTATATCTGATAAAATATATATAATAGTTCTATTTTTCTGGCAAAATAGAAACGTAGAATATAATTTTAGTCGTTTTATTTTATACAAAATTATTATTATCATCATCATCATCATCATCATCATTATTATTATTATTATTATTATTATTATTATTATTATTATTATTATTATTATTATTATTTTATATCTATTATTTAGTTTATCAATAATATTATGAAATTATTAAGCAGATTAATAAAAAGAGCGTCACAAAAGATATTCACCCTGTATTTCTATAACGTTTCAAAAAATCGTTTCAACGTCCGAAAACCTAGTCTGAAAGCTCGTGCGACGTGGATACGTGCTATACGTCTCGTAGACCAGAATTTCACCTTTCAACGAAATTCTCATTTCCGACAGATTCTCGAGGCGCATATCGCATCGAGAAATTTTAGTCGACGAGCATCTCCGAAATCGTGTCAGCCTCGCATATATATATATATATCGCCGTCGCATCGACGAGATGAATTCTAATTCCTCGTGGCGCACGTTCGACTAGAAGTTCGACGGATCGTCAACTTCATTTCCGGCCAACGTCAATATTTCTTTCTCTCCTTTTCTTTTTTTCTTACTCCCGACGAAAAAAAAAACGCATAAATCGCGACACGATTGAGGAAAATACGAGAAGACGAAACGACGACGTAAGGGAAAGAAACCAGAGAAAGAAGAACTCACCCTCGGCAGTCTGAAGCCCGATCAACTCTGAATATTCGCCTTCACCGGCGCTGTTAAATGCCCTCACTCTGGCATTGTAGAGAGAATTGAAATGCAATCCGTCCACGGTGCAGATCGTCTCTCGGCCGCAGTACACTTCCTGATCAAACACACGATGAAACAATTAAAGGTCGATTTATACGAGCACTATCCGTTCAAGCATGGAACGATTCCATTTAAACAAGCATTATTGTAGACGATAGGATACTAATGTTTGTGCACAGTGATTACCTAAGGCTGGCAGCTAAAATATTATTGAAACTATTAATTATATCGAAAAATGTTAAATAGTTTTCCTGTGAAGCGTGTCAAAGTAAAACTTTTATTTTCTGATTCTCTAAAGTTCAAGAATACTAGCGGCGTTCGAAGTTTCCTTTGCCATTCAAGGGAAGTACAACCTGCATTTGAAATTTTAATTTATTAGTTTAACGTGGATTAAAAGTTGCAGTAGGGGAGCAAACAAAACTGCATAGTATCAAAGGGAAATTAGCAAACTTCTATAAATTTCCAACAAGAATGTAAGAATATCTGAAACTTTTATCTAATCAAAAAATGACATAAAGTAATGATTTTATTATGGTGCGGATCATGTTCTCTTATCAAAATCATCGCAATAAATATCAAGTTTTAAATCCACAAAACAAAATCATTATTATACTTTGGAATATTTCAATATATATTACAAATTAGCAACACTGTATTAAAATCTAAAATTTTATGTCTCAAAATTGACATGAATTAATACATAAATGAGAAGATTAAATGATTTATTTTAAATTGTTGGCATAATCTAATTACGGCTGCAACGATTGAATACTTGCTGAAAAACTTTTGCAAATTGAAGTTTATTACCCCTCTACAGATTGAAAATCGAAAATGTCAAAAGTGTCAAAATAATTTATATATATCAGTTTAGTTTTAGTAGGAAACCATGTTACTTGCGATGTTACAAATTGAATAACACCAGTAATGTTTCAGATATTTCAGTATTTCAAATTATCAACAGCATTCTCAACATGCTACAGTTTTTTTCCGTTATTTGCTAATGGAAAAAATTACACCGGTTTCAACCACATTCTCGATCGAATTTACTATTTGCACGAGCAGTGGCCGGACACCTTCGGTATTTCCTCCAACACGATGCTCGTCGAGAAATTTGTTATTTACCCTGAACTCGCCACCGCACCCATCATCCAGTTCCAGTAAATACCCTTCGATAGCGGGGCCTCGTTGACCGGCGCACCCAACGATTCCGTGTCCAGGTGGAGGTTGCCAAGCGACTGTCACGCTGTTGTTCTCCGCGCTACACTCTTCCGGTATCAATATCGGCGCTCCGGGGGCTACAAAATTTTCCAACTGTACGTAACCGACGACCAACGGACCAACCAACGAAATCAAAGAGAAGATAAAGAAACGGGACGACGATTCGAAACAGAACGACTCTTATTTCAACTTCTTGTTTCAGCTATAGATCTTTCAGATACGCTCCAGAGACACATCTCGTCGATGAAACTTTCCCGGAGAATCTCACCGAGAATAAAGTTCCGCGCGATTGACGAACGCTCGAGAATACAATCTCTCTCGAGGTTTTTGCGCGAAACACTTTTACGAAATTAAAATTACGTACGACATCGTCTTTCTAAAATGTCCAGACTTGGATTAACTTTCCTTCGGGAAAAAAAAAGGAAAGGCAGAGACAACGACGAAAGACGATTTGAACAAACCGTATATACAGAATGACCTAATAAGTCTGTCTACCTTGAATATTCTGTTATTTGTTAATTTCATAATTAAATGTATGATATGAATAGAGACATAATATAATACGATACAAAGTATTTATCTGTATTAGTCAACTGTATTTTTTAACCCTTTAAATGTTTAATCCGTAATTGTTATAATCAATAATTAAATAATTGGTTTACTTATTTAAAAGATTCAAAGAGGTTCACATATTATAACATATTAATTAAATATATATATTAAAAAGATAAATGTAATCTTAATTTCTTATATGCTTGTCATTTAGTACTTCGATTTCTTATAATTTTATAAAAGCTTAGAGAATTAAAGAATTAATTGATACAATTATTTTGTTTCTATATAATAGCTAGCTTCGAGTTCAAGAAAATACGATTCAGATCAAATGCGGTTGAAAATAATTATAAAATGATTTTTTCTTTTTTTTTATTTTAAAATATTTCAAATGTTTCAAATGTTTACGTTTTACTCTATGCAGAGTTACAACTTTTAAATTGGCTCTAAATTAAAAAATTTTAATCGGCTCCACAAATTACACACTCGCATCATCCTCATACTATTCACTAAAATTCATTATTTTTCACATTGTTGCAAATAACAAAGATATTCAAGATGGTTGAAGTTACTGAGCCACCCTGTACAAGAAAATACATGTACAGCGAGATTATATGAATGTTTTCCACGATAACTAGAAACGTGGAATTCGAAAGATTCGGCATCCCTTCGTCCAATTACCTGCAATCGGGAATCGTTCTTCTCCTTCCGATGCTGCGTCCAACATGAGGCAATAGTTTACATTCAATCAATAACACCGAACGAAGCAAGTTTTGTGTCCAACAATATATATCTTTCATCTTTCTTTTCCTTGCATCTTTAACAAACCAGAGACGATCCTGACGATCAAAAGGGAGTCGCCATTCTTACTTCTTACACGTTATAAATTCGACTGACTCTCTGGTTTATCTTCCGGCTAAGAAAGAAGAAAAATACGCGAAGGACGAAACGAGAGTAAATCGACCGTAATGAGAAAAGCTCGAAATAAGGAAAAATCGATTTGAATGAGAAACAGAGAATTGAGAGTGTGTGAGAGAGAGAGAGAGAGAGAAAGAGAGAGGAAGCTTACGTTTCAACTGAACAAATGTAAGTTGATCGATAGCACGACGTAACGGTTTGTCATCCAGAGTAAGATCGAGCAACGGTAGCCGAGCAATTTCTTGAACACCCTCTGCGCCGCCCCAGGAACCAGCAGCAGTAGCGGCTCTAACTGAGAGCATGCCGCCGATTTGGAGGAAAGCTGCACTATCGTTCTCCTTCAAAGCTTCGATACAGAAAGTAAGAAGCGCCGTAGTCGCCTGTAGATGAGACGCGCATCTGGCTACTTGGTCCCGCAAAGAACGCACTCTCGCCTCTCGGGTTTGCCGGGCCGCTTCGATTAGCCGAGATTTCCTCGCCTGCAAAAGACTCACCAGATTTGCCACCCTATCCTCTACCTCTTCCTCTAATGCAACGCACTCCTCCTGTTAACATACAACAAGATCGTCAGAGTCCGATTTGTACATCGATAGAATTACGCGACTCGTCGAATATATAATACATTAAATAATATATTAAAGAGTAATAATATATTATTGTACATGTGTTATTATTATATATGTATAGTAAGGAGTATAACTGATTGCTATAACTTCGTAAAAACTACGTTCGTTTTTTTCCGAAGATGTTTTATATGTTACGTTATTCAATTAATGATCTGATAATAAAGACTGAACATAAATTTACAATTTAATTAATAATAATAAATTAAATTTAAAACTTAAAACAATATTAAAATTTAATATTTAAGATTAAAACATCAGGTATTGAACATTAAATATTAAAATTTCAAAAGAAATCATAGCGTGAAATTAATCGTTATTATTCTTAATATTGCATAATTAGTTATTGAAATTCAACCGATAATTAAAATTGTAAAGATATTTAATCTCGATATAAATGCCATAATAATTATTCTATAAATAATATCGAAAAGTCGTGGATAAATTAATTATAATAATAGCTATATCAAAAATATTAATATGGCTCTATGATGAAATATTTAAATTCCTCTTTTAATAATAATTATATATCAAATATCATATTCTCGAAAGTTGTAAAAATTCAAACATCTCTAAAAATATTCTCTTCAGTACTTCTCTTCACTCACTATGACTAAATTTTTTCTTTACAACTACCTCATAAAATTTACTTCACGATCTTTTTCCTTCATCATCATTTTATTGAAATTCAAATATTACAATTAGACGACGAAATGTTAAGATTTCTTGAATATTTGAACGTTCAATCAACGTTCAAAGTTCAACAAAATGGGGGGAAAAAGATCGGACAATAAATTCTGAGGGGTCGTTATCGTAAAAAGAAAATTCCAATCTTCAAGAACACGATGGATCTAACGATGAAATAAATTTTTTAATGTTTTCGGGGACGTTTGAATTTTTTGTTTATATTAAACAAATCGTTCGTCTAATATTGAACAAACATTTCAAGTATTAAATATTATACTATTTACTTTAATACTAAATTTAATACTAAATATTAAACTAATAATTTAGTACTAATTATTTAATACTAAATATTAAACAAACAGTTACTACAATACTAAATGTTAAACAAATTGCTTCGTCTCGTTGGACTGTAAAAGAAAGTAATGCCAAACAGTAGATTCGTATCCTTCAAACGATGATTTTTATTTTCATTATCGTAGAAGGAAAATTGGACGATGAAAATGAATTATTCGAAATGGCGTTGATAACGTCGAGATATTCGCGTCGCTAAAACGATGCGACCCGGTGGTTAACAACCGGCGTAGGAGGAAACGAATGAGGGAAAGGAGTCGAAATGGTCGGCGGATGAACGTGGAATGGAGAACGGAAGAGAAGTAAGAGAAGGGGATGTGGCAGGGGGAGAAAGAGGAGCAGCTGATGTTCTCAATTATCGCGCGTGCACAGTCCTTCCATAATTTCCATAACGGAGGCCAACCCCGAAGCGATGAAATTTAAAAGGTACGTTCAAGATAAATACTCACGTGCACTTTGTCCGTCATTCCTTTGAGCCTTTGAATGAATTCTGTCGTCGAACGAGCTCTTTCCGACAGCTGTTGCAAATTTTGCGAGAGCTCCGTCTGTAACCGCATCAAACGATCATCGTCTTAATTTCAAATAACATATTTTCGTAGTTCGTGAGTATTTGAATACTTTCTTTAAACATGTGAAATGTGTTTCAAATGAAGTCTAGCTTTCGCATCTGATTTGATCACGGGCAATCATATACAATGTTAGTAGGATTCCATTTTAAACTTCTGACGAGTGAAATAGTTTATGTTAGGTATTCATCAGTTCACTGATTTTACTTTCTTTATTAAAAAGTTTTCATTAATTAGAGAAGAGTTTAAGTTCGGATAAATGGATTTAACCAGCAAGAATTTTTTTAATTGGACATTGACTGAAATTTGGTTCAAATGAACGAAGTTCCATTCAAATATCGATTTAAATACTGCAGTCATAGGTCTTAGAAGAATGTATATGTTAATAAAAACAACAGATAATGTTAACATAAATAAAAAATGATCGAGCAAAGGTGGGTGAAAATGAATTTCGTAGAAACATCTAATCTGATTTCATTCTCTGAATGTTTAGTCCATGTTACAGGAATTCAGATTCAAATAAATGGGTTCATTTATAATCAAGTATTATCAAAATTTGCTTCAAATAAATAAAGCTTTATTATAGTTTTACAGATGCACGTAGAACTTGAACGATACAAGTACGCTCTTCGTTTCAGTATCAATTTAGCCAATCTTTTGTGTCCAATTACCTACTGCAAGAAGTAAAAGATTAGCAATAAAAAAATATTCTTCCATCATGAAAATTGAAAATAAGTAAGAATATTAAATAAGAAATAAGTAAATAATACTAAATAAGAAATAAGTAAATAAGAAATATTAATCTCTTAATCGAGTTACGCCAACTGCCCATATACTTATGAATAACATCGTATTAGTTCGTCTATCTATTTACTACATTTACTGGCCTTTCAGTATTTATCGAACTAGACGAGCATCGATAGTTCGTGTCGAAGAGTAATTGAATTACTCTTCCTCGAGACACTCCTCCTAACTACGACCGCAACTTCGTTCTAGCTAATTTCCGCAATTTTATTCGCTAACTTTCCAAAGGAAATCCTATAGACACTGCATCGTTGTTGTGAAATTTTTCGCAAATTAATGGCCAAACTTGTGAACTCTCCATTATCTTTCGTAATTTTTTTATGTATTTTAAGATGGAAAATTTTAAAATGCAAAAATTCATTTAATATAAAAGTATACTTAATAAAATGTAAATGATAAAACATTCAAAATATAGTGAGTAAGTCAGTAAAATATTTAATTGTAAAACATAATTCCATAATAAGTAAACTATTATTATTATTATTGTATAATCATTTTCTATCTAGCTTCCAGTTCTATCCATAATTTTATCCATAAAAATATGAGTTGGCGCAAATATGGACAAAGTAAACTGTAATTAATCGACCACGAATTATGGATGAATGTATTTCGTTCATATCGTCTTTGACATCATTAATTTGTCTCTTATTGTCATTAATTTAATTTGTCTCCTAATTATAAGACGGACGTACAAGTGTACAAAGGACAAGTGAAGGAAACAATTTCGTGAAATCTGGTTAAATTTATTTTTCGATGGATACGACAAAAATATCGTCGTATCTCAGGAATATAACGTCGCTTATCTGTTGCAAAATCCACAAAGTCGTAAAAAAAGATCGCGCGTCGCTTGCTTTAATCTAGAGGGCGTCACGACGTGTTAAATTAAAAGCCGGGTCGTCGACCGTTCGTTCTATTCTTTTCCCCATAAATCACGATGCACCGCATTTTCATCAAACAGTGATAACGTTCTTCCTTCCTTCTCCTTTTTATCCCCATTTATATTTCACGTTAATCAGACCAAAACCATCGTTCGATGCGAAAGCGAGAATGTGAACACTCGTACACCTACCCGGTGCACGCGCACGCGTGTACTGCGCGTATAAAATCTTGATGAATAGATGTTCGTTCGAATCGAGCTTTCGACTGGAAATACACACGAGGTGTCCCAGTTTTCATGGCACATCTGGGAACGAGAGGATTCCACTTGCAAACGAACGACGAAAATTCAAGAAACCTTAGCATCTCGTCGTCCCGATACTCAAAGTTCAATAAAATGACCAAAAGATCCCACGATAGGTTTTAAGAGAAAATTTCCATCTTCAAGATTATCGTCAAGATCTTGTCATAAAAGAAATTTTTCAGTGTTTTTATGGTTAATTTTTGAAAACGGTATAAAAATGTATTTGAAGAAAGCAAACTCAAGATTGTCGAAGTAGAAGATTCACGCTTTAAAACTGGATTGTTGTACGATTGTTTTTTTTTCTTTTTTTTTCACGAAATGAACAGTTTAAAATATCGACAAAATTTTGTGACTGACTATATGTTGATGATGTATCTAATGGAAGAGAATGACATTTCGACATCGAAAAATCAAACGTGGCTGTTCGATCACGGCTACGACTATTATTGAGATTAGCTACGTACGCGGCAAATAGGAGCAGACGACTTTAATCTCGTTCTTTCGATCGACAACTTGCATACGTAGATAGATTTCGATTGGTCCGTCGATTGATCAAATCAACGTTTGCACCAGCTTCTAACGACATGCCCTCGACAGCTGTCTTTTCGTTTAACGTTGGATTACGTTTTCGCCAGCGTTCGAAACGATCACTCCCTCGGACGAAGGAATAACGAAGAAACGAAGACGCGTGCACAGTGAACTCAGTCGCGCTCATTAAAACTTGTCATCTCATCCTGAAAGATGTAATAAGTTCCAAAAGTTTATACAACCCTGGCCAATTAGGACCAATTGGGAATTTTCAACATTCCGTTATATGTTTTTAGTAAAATCGATACCGAGCGAAATTTTATTAACCATCGGAGAATTACATGCACGTATATTTTATAATTTACATACAGCAAAGTCCAGCTAATAGATAGACTCGAGTAATCGAGTCGTATATTTCGTTATCATATACCGATGGGAAAAGAAAAAAACTTGCTCGACTGTAAAGTATCTGGCAAAAATAAACGACGATAAAAAAAAAGAAAGGAAAGGTTACACTTCTGATAATGAACGTGAAATAAGTATGTATCTACTCGCGTGACTGTACGATAAACGTATATCGTGCACGGTAGAGACAACCGCAACGACTATAAATTAACCGTGACCAAAAATTTATCGTTCAATAACGGACGAATTCGACGTAATATTTTCACTGGAACTAAGTGAAGCTATCAGATAATTGCCGAACCGTGATCACAAAGCAGTCGTTGTGCTACGTACTGACATGCTAAATACATCATGCTGATGTGAAAGATGGTGAACCCCTCTCACGGGACTCTCGATCAAGGCAAACATACGCGTTTGTTTGTAGAACGCGATTTTCTAGAAATACAGTAGTAGATGGATTGAAGTTCGTTTATACGGACTCCAATTTATTTCAGCCAAATTTTAATCAATACCTTGAATTCTTGCCGATTAAATCCACTTACTTGAATCTAAACGTATCATCATATTATGTGAGCAAAAATATCTAATGGAGAATTCTAATTACATAAACTACTTCTCTCCTGACAAGTTCACATTGGATGAAAACACAGACAGAATGAAAATAAGAATTCAATATTACGATTGATAAACTATTGATAAACTATCTTATTATTCTAAGCTCTCAACTTTCGTTATCACTTACACGAGAATTGGTCACGTTCAAGAAATCACAGAAAGTCCAATTTATGCCACGTGCCGTGTCTGGTAGAGTAATTAAAATAAAATTAAAACAAAGAAATATAAAATCACTAACATAATTATTACATGCTGATGTGAAAGATGACAAAATCCTCTTATGGGACTTCTGATTGAGAAAAATCTACGTTTTGTCTAGACATTTGTCTTGTTGTAGTAATATTAACTTAGTCAAATATTCTATTATCCTTTGCTCCAATAAGTTTTGTTATCATTTATGTGAGAATTGGTCACGTTCGAGAAATCATAGAAAGACAATTAATTCCGTGGAGCTTACGACACGTGCCGTGTCCTAAAGTAACCAATATAAAAGAAATCTCTAATCAACCCATTCTATACACACCCTATGTCACGTGCAGACACTACTATCTTCATATTTATTAGGTGGTCCCTACCCTCAAACAGTGAGTCACCTTTTCTTAATTTCGTTCACGATGCTTTTCCATCGTATACAATGTTTATTATATCCGCGTTGCATTCACAGACACGTCTTATAAAATAAACGCAATTAAATCTTTCGTGTAAAGTTGTTTGCAGCAAGGAGATAGTTTCAATTTTTGACACATTTTTTGTAACATGTTCTACGTCATAAAATTGGCTCTAAAGAACAAGTATAGTGGTTTGCAAGTTTTTTAGTACCGATGAAGAAAATAATTCTAAATAAAAAAAAGTGCAAAATTGAAAAAGAAATATATTAAGAAATAAAAAAACTACTGTATTTAACCTTTCGTTCAACTTCTACCAGAAGTTTTCCACAGTACTAAATTTTATAATTATATATAGACGAAATCAGCGTGTGACCATTTACTGTCATCATTTAAAATTATAGAAATTATTGAATCTATCTAATTGTTTAAATCCATGAAAATTACCAAAAAGTCTAAATAATTAACATCAACCGTCGCCTCTAAAAGGTTGACTGAAGAAAATAAACAAATAATAATTCTATGATATAAAGTAAAGACTTATCATTAGACTGCGGATGTTTATTTTTAAGAATATAACTAAAATAATAGAACCTTGTTAAAAAACTATTTTGTTTGACAAATATTGTGTATATTATATATTTTTTTCATATTACGCGCGTTGTGTTTCATACTTTAAAATTTCGCATAAAATGCAATCTACTTGACATGTTTAAATATAATAACTTGGCATTTTTCGCAAGCAATAACATCGTTATTCAACACTAAAGGAGTTAACACATTCAAAACAACGCCTGATTTTTATAATTACTTTCTTGAATTACTCGAAAGAGGAACTGCCTCCTTATAACAACAGACTCCTTCAAAGCTTCAACTCGAAAAAAATTTCCACAACTACGAACCACCGGGAGCATCTTTCAACCTACGAGCGCAAGATTTGCAAAACGTCGCGACGATATTTTTAGATGAAAGGGAAGGAAACGAAGCGGCCACGGCTCGTACACGTCATAGACTACGAACCGACTCGCTCCTCGCACCATAACGACACCATAACGACAACGCACACTATTGGCTCATTTTCTAGTATACGAAAGACATTTCCAAACGAACCGAATATATCGTTTTATCGAAAAGATAAAAGGAAGAAATTTATTCGGGTATAAAAACGGACGATCATATGGGCCGTGGCGAGAACCGAGGGATGTAAACGGGTGGCCGTAAGGATAGAGGGGAGGGGAGGGGAAGAGAGGGGAAAAACAGCAACTTATCGACTCGGCTAGGGTGCATTTTCCATCGTTAAATTCGAAATGGAACACGCTGGTTCAGCGTGAGGGGGGAAGCAAAGGACGAACAATGGAGAAGGAGAAAGAACGAGAGAACGTGGGGAAGAACGGTGGCGAGGAAATCTTCACTCCATGGCACGCCATCGCCATGGCGCGTTTCGTGTGTAACAGCACTATGTAACGAGGCCCTCCAACGCTGAACTCGCGTTTTCGTCCTTAGCCTCTGACCCTATGCGTGCAACGCGCACCATTTATCGCACCGATCAACCATCGCAAATATATCTAAAACATCCTACCGATATAGTTACTATATCCGTACACCTGTACAGAGCATTCAACCCATCTCTTTAATAATAAATTCATCGGCTTGCTCTGTACTTGCAATCTTACGTCTATAATTGCACTGTGAAACACAACTTTAGAAAATGTACATTTATATATTGAATTGTAGGATACAGAATTTATACATAGAGAACACATATAGATTTATATAAATTTATGTTAAAAGACAACAAGGAGAACTGGTGTTTAAACGAAGTTTAAACAATAACATCTTGATAGTGAAAGCACGTGACGTGCGAAATTGTTTTTCTATAGAATCACAGAAATAATTGGACATTTAGTACAATTTCGTTAAAAGCTTGATATTTTTGTTTCAACGGTTGACGAGTGTATTTCTACTATTAATTTGCTGCAAGTTTTCAAGTCTCGTACACATTTTTAATAAATAAATGGCTGATACTTCATAGAATTTGAATAAGCCTTTTTCAATCTGGTTAGAAAATCATATTTCAAACATTCTAAAATTTCCACAATAAACAGACACATTTAAAGTCACTGTGCACAATCTTTACCCATTTAATTGTTACATTTATTTATTCTTTTTATCAGTACCTATTTGTATATGTTGAAATTAAATTAGAAAGATTCATTTGAATTGTATTTTATATTACAGTAATTTAGGAGTCTATACTTCTATGTACAGTATCTCCAGCTTTATTTGAGATATATATATATACACATACACATACACAATAGAACTTTGCTACAGAGTTCATTTATTTGAATCGAATTTCAGTCAATGCTCTGAATCCACTTATTTAAATCTAGACTTCTATTATATAAAGAAAAACTTACTAGTAGAGAAAGCAAGCTACTATATGAACTCCAATTATATGTAAAAATATATATGTGTAAATTATATATGCAAATGGAGGTTTATGTAAATGAAATTCTACTGAAATTATAAAACTATATATGGTTTCTTTGTAATAAGATGAGACACGAAAATTAGATTAAAAAATCTCACTTGAGACATATTACTTGAGACCTGTATTTCATACTAGAATAACTTAACAATATTAAGATAATAATATTTTGTTAAATTCTCCACAAAAATGAAATGCAATCGTCTGGATTGATAAATACAGTCTTTGGCCAAATAATTAGCACCGCTCACAATTTTAAAATCTTTCGTGTTCGTAGTAAATTTTGAACGTCTACACAAAACTTAATTTATATATATTATAATTTATATACATTTATGCTAAGATATCAGTTAAAGTAATAAGCATCTAATAACAATAACCATTTACAATAAGTTTAGATCATCCAAAAATAAAAAATATGATAAAACAGTAGATATGATAAAAAGGTATATATTATTATTAAAAAGTTAATATTGTTATATGTAATATATTTGAATATAATATGCACTATATATGTGTACTTTAATAGTTAATAGTTAATAAACAATTATTATCAAATTATATTCAGGCTTTTGAATTTTCCTAGAAATACAAAAGATGTTGAAAATTGTAAGTAATCTAATTTTTTGACCAAGAATCGTAAACGATTTGACGTTTATTCGGTTGAATAAATGGACAACATCGAATAAATTTCCAGAAAACTCGGCGTTCCGATAACGAAAGTACGTGCTGCCAGAGCATCTTGCCTGCGTACTCGTAATACGCGGTGCGCGCACGTGTATACGTACTTTTTGTTTATTTGTCAAAGCGAGGACCCGTACAGAGTATCAAAGGCTGGCACTGTTTCAAGAACTATTTTCGTTTGTAAGCTCTCGCGTCCCCATTGCACTTTCCATTTCCCCCATATTTTCGTCTCATAATTCCCTTACCGCGATTCCCAGGATTCCCTTTTAATATTGAAATTCACCGCAACGTCACCAATTTGACAGGTATTTTTCAAAAAATCTTCCAAAACGGATGCGATGCTCTCTCGAGTTTGAACGTACGACACGAAGCGATTCTCGTTTCACTCAAATTTACGCGGATAGTCTTGCTCCATTGGCCATCTGTCAGCCATAGAACCCAGTTCCATCCACCCTCTTCATCTCCTTTGTGTGCATGTTTGCAACTTACATACGTGGCTCTTTCTACTTTCATCGCGTTTGTTTAGAAAATCTCCCTTCATCCAGATGTGTCAATTTTCAAGGAATATTCGCGCATCTTCGTCCCGTTAAAATTAGGAACATACGAGAGTTGAAATGACGTCTGTGCGATTTGTTTAAAGTGTATCCTCGCTGATGCTTGCGAATAGTTCGAGTTGTTACACACTGTCACAATGAGCACTAGATTTAAGAGAATGTATGGAATCTTACATACTTGGTCAGAGCGGCCGACTACACAATCACGAAAACGCGAGCGATTCATGGACGACTCCTGATCGTTGTGACAAATGAAATGTATTGAATCAAATACAACCAATCACGCAGACAATTTTTTGACAGACTAAATGTACTAAGAAGCCACGATGAACTATGATCGCCAAATTTGAACACCAAACATATTGTTGGTCTCTCGTCAAGTCGTCGACTGATCGACAATAAATAGCTGTTCTTCGTCGTTATTTGTAAAATAATTCACTAAACTATGAATTTTTATGCATTTATGGGAAATTAAGAGTTGCAAAAATGCACACAATGCGTATAATAATAATATACGCAAAAATATATAAAATATCCGAAGTAGAGTATTTATTATAATACATAGTGGATGAAACAAAATTGTATTTAGATTTTTTTATATTTCTAATTATGTCTTTGGAAACTTCAAAATGCATAAGTCCGCAGTCTACTCATTAATATTCGCATATAATTCAGAACGTGCATTGTATATAAACATAGCCAACGTTCGTCATAGTAAAAATACATCGAGAAAAAGATTAACAATTGTTGCGTTTCTAATATATGAATTTTAATGTAACAATATATTTTTATAACACGTGTCGTTTCAATAGTCTCGTATCCCCAATCTAATACGCCTATTCTAATATAGAAAAACTTTTTGTCATCCGTGATAACAATGTACTCATTCAATGACGAGTCGATGATACGATTAAGCGACGATATTTTCTCATTGACGAGCCGACAAGATTTCGTATCGAGATTACTTTAATTGCAGCAATTAATCTTCGATTTATTGTGAGGCAAATATTGGAGCTATGTCAATAATTTGTCACTGATACATGTCAGACAGAATATATAAAGCATTTTACCAAGAAGTAAATATTAAATTCCGAATAATTAGTGAAATGTTATTACTAGGATGTGAATTGAAGATCATGGTATAGTATAGTTAAATTCATTTCTACATCAGCTAGAACAAAGTGAAATTACAAAATTATTTTAAATATTGTATACACTTTACGCCATGTAAAGTGCATGGTATTTTCAAGAAATTTATAAAAATTTCCGCAATGTAGTGATTAATAATTAGAAAATACACTAAATGAACTATCGCGAAACGCTTGAGAAATATCGTTCAAAATTATTGAAAAAAGCGAATCACAAAATATGTGTTAATTCCTGAATCCAAAAAGAACCACGGTCGTGTTAAGCATTTTCGCAGACGATACAGAAGATAAGGAAGAAGAAAGGAGAGAAACGAAAAGAAAAGGAGGAGGGGAAAGAGCAATCGCAGTGGTAGCCGCAGTCGCAACCACAAGGATATTAACGAGAACGAAGACGCGATCAGATCTTTTCTCGAGATTCCATCCCTGTTCCGTGTATCGTCGCCAATAGCCAGCAAACCAGCTAGTCACGCATATGAAAGGCGTCTTACTTTGTACATACCTATATATATGTGCACTGACTGACGCCATTTTCCAACAAGTTTCCATTTATGGAACCTAATGATACGCGACTCGTCTAGATGGTCTCGCGTACCTGAGTACTCGCTTCTCTCACGATAGGTCTTTCGATTTTCTACCAGTTTCTCTATTTATTCCTTCCACTCTCGTTCGAAACTTACGAACTCTCTGTCACTTTATAGGTGAAATCGTGAGACGTCGTTTCGACGCGTGACTGTCAAAAACTTCGAAACATATATATAGAAATACCGCGTCCAGGATAGTCGCGTGAGAACGAGATGGAACAGTCGTGTGCACACGCGAACAGATTCGAGGGGTGAAAATAGAATAAGAACACTTGTCGGGAGAACATCGGGCGCGCTCCAATTTCTTCTATGCTCCCGATTATACGCGGAAAGGCCACGTGTGGACGTTCTCTTTTCTCCGGATCCTTCGAGCCCCTTTCTCCTTTGGAAGCATCGAACAATACATATTTTACGCTCCCATGGCAAGCCGGATGCGATCACGATTACGCGAACAATTAATCAAGGAAACGTGCTTCTTTTTTTTTATTTCCTTTTCCTAAAGGGTATACGCGCTTATGCACGCTAGTTGAATTACGAATATCGTGCAAGCATCTAAACTTTAGATTATCGCACTAGACTTGTTACTATTGTGTAAAAATATAAGAAATTGTAGAAATTGTTGTCGACAATCGTAGCTCGAATTAACAAAAAATTATTCCATTCATATTCGACTCGTAATTACTAGACTGCAGAATTTTTGTGTAATATTATATATTTTTATGAACAGATTTTAAAAGATGGAATTTATTTCACCTACTAAAAATGATAAAAAAATTATAAATTATATTACAGTAAATATAATTATAAAGCTATTATAACTATTATAAAGTGTAAAATTTTACACTTTAGATACTTAATAGATGAATCCTTGCACTATATATATCACAGACGTATACGTAATACAAGATATTGTTATTATATACAATATTCTTACGTATATTATATACACTCCATGCAATTTTGCACTTTTGAATTTCTCACAAATGCGTAAAAATCCGCAGTCTACTAAGTACAACGTTGTCGTTTGTACCACGTGTCGTTTTATCCCATTTCCATCAACTTGGTTCACGAAACCAAATGACTAGGAAAAATCGAAGAAGCGACGGAACAGGCAGGTGTTCGAAAGTTTGAAAGAATCGCCGTGTCGTGCCGCGAATACAGACCGATATTAAAATCTGCATCAATATTTCCCTCGACTTTCCTCTCTCTAGTTCCACCACGGTGGAGGTCATTGATCCTCAGTTGTTATACCGAAATAGTCACGTTCATAGTTCATGAATGAATTTAGAACCAGTTCCATCAGGGTCATATGTGTGTATATATATATATATGTGTATATATATATATATATATACACACACACACACACACACATTCGTCATTCCATCGAACCAACAGCGTAATTTTATATTTCAGTTTTGTCTCGATAGAAAAGGGATAAGATGCTCACCTTTTGAGCCTTGCAGGCAGCGGCTAACGGTAGAACATCATGGGGATGGGCTGCATGACGATCTCGAAGACAGTGTGCGCATATCGCGATCTTGCAAAGAGCGCAATAAAGAGTCAGCGGCTCGCCGTTGTGATCGGTACACAGCGGCGTAGTTTCCGCGGCAGATCCGCGAGCACCTTTGCCACCACCGTTCGATTGCCAGCTGCCCCGAGGTGGGCCCAGATTGTGCGTTGCCAGAGGTCCCCTTTTCGGATGACACGATTCCCTACATGCGTCGCAATACAGTACCTGAAACATGTCCAACCGCATCTATTAATTTCCATCTAAATTCCGTACTACCGATGAAGTCGAAGAGGCAAATATTATTCTCGGCTACGTTTCAAGAGACGAGGTGTGTCGTCTCGTTTTCGGCACGATAATTATCAAATGTAATTATAATTTTTAAATTATTATTATATTTATTATATTATATTTAAGTTTAGATTATTATATTATTATTGTATTATATTTAAATTTAGATTTTTTCCGATTAATTACAAATTAATTTTATAAAATTAAAAATTAAAATTTAATTAAAATTTAATTTTATAAAAATTAAATGCTAACTTTATAAAAATTAATTGCTACAAAAATAATTTCTTTTCTGTCGTTACTCATCTTCGTGTACTATTGGATTGTAATAAATAATAATAATTTAACAAAAATGAAATAGTAGACGCAAATCGTACGTATCAAAACGTACGATCTAGCACGTACAACTCGTTAAATTCAAAATCGCTAACACAGGAAAGAACGATGAAGGGAGAAGCAATTTAATCCTACGTAAAATATACACTGAGATGCAAACTCAGTGAACATTTTCAACCGGGTAATTACGCAACGTGTTATCGTGTCACTGAAACAAATCAACGCGTGACGTACAAGCATTTTCGTACGCGTTTTACCCGCGTGTAAATAGCGACTCTCGCGGAGGGTGGATGAATACATTATACGAGAGGATATAGGAGGGCGAGAAAAAAAAATAAGGAGAAGGGAGAAAGAAGGTGAAAGAAGAGTGGAAGTAGAAAAGAAGACAAGTAGAAAAAAAGAGAAAAATATGACTGACCTCGCACTGCTCGCAGGCGACGGTCGCGTCCCGAGGTTCAGCCTCGCACATCTGACACTGCAGCCTCGTGTTTCGCGATTCCTGATACTTCTCCACGATATGCTGCATCGCCCTGTACTTCGGCAAATTGTGGGCTCCACCTTCGTCGAAGTAAACGGTTTTTTGACAAACGGGGCATGAGAGGCACAAAGTGCCTCCTGACGGTGGGAAGCCGCCGTTCCCGGGTGTGCCGACATAGCTTCCTGGCCGCGAGCTGGTTGACGTGCTGCTGCACACCACCCCGGAATCTGTCTCGGAAAGGATCGAGAGTTTGTCCGCTTCCTGGTCGGATCCCGGCGCGTTCGACGAATCGGTCGTCGACTCCGGAGGTGAGTCCGGCGGTGCTTGCAAATTCACCGCGCACGCCAGACAAAGGGCATGCCAGCATGGTAGTAATACCGGTTCGACGAACAGCTCCTTGCAACAAGGACATCGTAGCTCGTCCTCCATCCTCGCGATTCCTCGCGACTATTCACGACGAGAAACTCGTCGTAGCGAGCGCGCGCCTCTTTCTACTTCTCGCTATCCGACGACCGACCGTGTTCGTCTCGAGATCGACTCTGTTCCGATTCTCTTTCTCTCTCTCTTTTTCTGCCTTTCTCTTCTTTATCTGTCTATGTATTCATTAGTCTTTTTATCTATTATTATATCTGTCATCTACCTATCTCTGTACGTCTATTTGCCTGTCTGTCTGTCTGTCTGTCTGTCTGTCTGTCTGTCTGTCTGTCTGTCTGTCTGTCTGTCTGTCTGTCTGTCTGTCTGTCTATCTATCAATCTGTCTGCCTATTTTTGCTCGGTTTTTTCTCTAGTTTGCGATCGCACTTCTCGTTCTCCTCCTTGCTGATTCTCTTGATCGTCTTAAATTACGCCTTCGATTTTATTTTTTGCAATCTCTTTTTCCTTTCACGTCTAGTTCAATATTACACGCCTCCGTCCAGTAACAGCAATTCGCGCGGCAATTCACCGTTTGCTCTCTACGAAAAAAACCAGAAATTTTGTTTCGATGGCGGCTCTTCCCCGATTCATTCGTTGCACCAGAACGGTGCATCCACTTCCCTCAAATAGAATCACATTCGCTCGGATGAAGCATTTTATATCTTGCCTCTCGTTCCGATTACCCTTCGTCCATCGACTGCACGTACATCACATGCAAACAGTAAAATCAACTTTACATTTTCCCTCGATCTAATTCGCAAGTGACGCCTCAATGCAACTCCCATATATTCGATTTCGTCTCAACCGAGCCCGCTCGACTTTTGATTCAGTTTGTTCCTTGATTTATTATCGTGATCGCACGATTTGACTCCTCGTGTATTTAAGTACACGTAAATTTATTATTTCGTCTTCGGTTTCGTAAATACCGGCACAACGAATTCACCATACGACGCACATTGTGGGACGTCACTGAGTTGACTGACACCCGGACGCCGTAGTACCACTGCGCATCGCAATTGCGCATTGTTGCTCAGGAACGGCTCTTGCCATTCACCACTCGGCGAATATTTATTTTTTTACCATATCTCCTTTATATCTCATTTATATAGTCGAGAATGTAATCGCAATTTACATATTTCTAAAAATTTGTTTCAATATTATTGAACTTTTCAAGAGAAGCTGTATATACATGCAATAACATACTATTCGTCGTTTCACATTCCTTTAACAAAAAAAAGCTATGAACGCCTCACATTATTTACAGTACGGTCATTACACGAACGAATTTTTAAATCGATTTTTAATAAGATTAAATATTTACGTACGCGCGCATTTATACGCTGTTTGTAATTCGTTCGCAATAAATAACAAATTGCAATTTTATTTTACTTATCCATCTTTTTTGTTACGTTCTTAATTACGAAAGTTCTTTCTTTTTTTTCCTCGCTTCTTATTCTTATTTTTTTCTATTATATGCTATCGTTAAATTTTCATTAGATTATAAAATTCAATTAAATTATAAGATGAAAAATGATAAGTGGAAGAGACATCATTCGTTGATGAAAGAAAGCAGATAAAATACTCAACGTAGAAAAAAACTGATTCGGATTATCAATTTTAGTGTAAAGTAGCAAAGTATAAAAAGATGACCATGGAGGCGCCACATACTAGATAATACAATTTTATCAAGTGACATCAGGCAAAAATTGACGTCAGAATTATGCACACATTTTTTAATTTGGTAAGCAAAGAAATTTACGACTAGATATTTCACGTGCAGGATCACGTAAGATAGCATCTTTTCAAAAATTCGCAGGTAAGAAACGCCGTTTCATTGATCGTTCAACTATTCTTTCCTCATTGTTAACATATATGCTTTTATCACGTTTTCATATATGTTGTTAAAAATATCATCGAAAGCATGGCATTGTGAATTACCAAAATATAACAAATATTGATAACAATAATTCATTCGATATAATCGAATTTGAGTGTGATATGGCATAGTTATGTAATATGATTTTCACTCTGAAATGTTCATATCAATATACATACACATATTTTAATGTATACCTGAAGAAATTACTTCACCAAAGTTCTTAGCAAACACTGATTTTTATTTTTTGCTTTCTAGAAAAATTTCATGTAATCGATTACTGTATCAAAATCAAATATGCTTGCACCATTGACAAAAAGAGTCTTGTTACAGCAATATCTTTATACATGTCGTTATGGATTTACTTATAGGTTAGTCGATTTATCGATTTCATAACGTGTTACGCAATCTTATCTGTTCAAACTTAATTGATATTAACCTAAAAGAAATGTTGTAAATTCGAGAGAACAGACTGAAGCATACTACATACTACGTACAATTTTCTAATTATATGAATTAAATAAAATCACGCATACAATTACTTTCAGCACAGAGTCATGCGGAACGTTCGATTTAGTTATCGTTGGGGGTGGCATCGTTGGATGTGCCACTGCCCGGGAAATGTTAATAAGACACCCTAACTTAAAGACGGCGATCGTCGAGAAAGAAAACGATTTAGCAAAACATCAAACCTCGCACAACAGCGGTGTAGTACACGCTGGCATTTATTACAAACCCGGCAGTATGAAAGTAAAAACATTAGCAACAATTGCATATATTTCTTAACGCGCTTTCCTCTTTCTTCCTCTTGAGAGATATTCGAATATATGTGATATTTTTAACTACACAGTAGAATAATGCTTCATTAAGAAATTTTTGATCCGGTAGAAAATGATTGCAGGCAAAACTATGTGTGGAAGGTTTAAAGCTAAGCTACGAATATTTCTGTAAACATGATATACCTCACAACAAAGTTGGGAAACTCATAGTAGCTCAGAATAAGGATCAAGTTAAAA
The DNA here is from genome assembly GCA_032399605.1 of Melipona beecheii. Taxonomy (NCBI): domain Eukaryota; kingdom Metazoa; phylum Arthropoda; class Insecta; order Hymenoptera; family Apidae; genus Melipona; species Melipona beecheii. Next base: position 3,300,517 of record JAUCMO010000463.1, read on the forward strand.
AATTGGACGATTTGTACGATCGGGGAATAAAAAATAATGTACCGGATCTCCAAATAGTCGAGAAAGATATTATATCGAAATACGAAGCTAAATGTCAAGTATTAAGATTGTTTTTTTTTCATTTCTGATATCGTGAAAAGAAAAAAATAATACGTATTAAAGAAAAATATGTTACGAGTTTCCAAAGCTGTAATAATAAGAAACACATTATGTATTATACAGGGAGAAAAAGCATTATGGTCACCGTGGACAGGTATAGTCGACTGGGCACTGGTTTGTAAACATTTTGCTGAAGAATTTCAAAAAATGGGTGGAAAAATATATTTAAATTATGAAGTTACTGGTTTCTCGGAAATGGCAGAATCTAAAGACAAGGCAGAGTTATCTCCGATTTTAGTACAATCGAAAGATAGAGTGTGTACAGATATTACGAACAAATTTCATAAATTTTTCATCTTCACGTTTTCTTTATCGTATTATCATATCGTAGTGTATGCCGACAAAATATGTGTTAACGTGTGGTGGTTTGCATTCGGATCGTCTCGCAGTAATGACAGGATGCGATCTTAGTCCACGAATCGTTCCATTTCGAGGCGAATACTTGTTGTTAAATGAGAACAAAAGGCATTTATGCACCACCAATATATATCCTGTTCCAGATCCCAGATTTCCATTTTTAGGTGTTCATTTTACTCCTAGAATGAATAACGATGTATGGCTCGGTCCAAATGCAGTTTTAGCATTTGCCAGAGAAGGTTACCGGTACACAAATTAATAAACTTTAATTACATATAACAATCAAATATATAACACTTCATTATTATATAGTAAATTCTCAGGTGGCGCGATATAAATATAAGAGACTGTATAGAAATGGCAAAATTTCCTGGATTGTACAAACTCTGTTTTCGATATTTTATACCAGGATGTAAAGAAATAATTAAATCAATTTTCTATCCGCTCGCAGTCAGGGATTTGCAAAAATTCATTCCCGAGATATCTGTTAAAGATGTAAAAAGGTAAACGAATTTTTCGCATTTTATCTTATCACGTCAATATATCATTTTTTAATGCACTTAATTCACTTACACAGAGGACCAGCGGGTGTTAGAGCACAGGCATTGGACAATAATGGTAATTTAGTAGACGATTTTGTATTTGATGGAGGAAAAGGTAGCATTGGTAGTAGAATATTACATTGTCGCAATGCACCTTCTCCTGCTGCAACCAGTTCTATGGCAATTGCTAAATTCATTGCTGATAAATTGGAAACTGATTTCAAGATTTAACAATTCTTTGAACTTTAATCTTTGATCCTTCGAAAAGGAATTTCAATAATGCATATTCAAATTTTCTATGTACATTAATATGTGCAGAGTTCAAAATTTGTTTTGCGAGAATAAGCGAGAATGTACATTAAAAAATAACATGTTCATGACCCCTGTATGCATTATAACATACAAATATATTTTATACTTTTCTTCGCATAAAATACTCATATTACAAAGAACAATCTCTAAAAATAATGTTTATATTTTATATCAAAACGTTAACTTCTTTTACTTTCTTTTTCTTTCTATTTTTCTTTCTTTTTTTGTTGCTCTTTTTTTTTATCAATTATTACATATGTTTCAGAAATTTGTTAATCAATTTTCATATTTCATTCTACATTCAGCGTCGTCATGATTTTAATGGAACATAAAATATTGCAGTCAAATGAATAAAAAAATAATTTTTAATTTTAAAATCCAGTGTGGTAATTTAAAAAAGTTGTTTAAAATGTGAAGATTTCTCACAGATGCTTGAAGATATGATAACATTTATATAAAATTACATTAAATTATTCTAAACCCTGTCCCTGATATCATAAGACGTGAATTTGCAAAATCCCAAGCTGCAGTTGAGTGAAATCCCATATTTGAAAGAACAACTCCATATTCACTCAAAGCAAACATTGAGTACACTGCAATAAAACAATCATATTGCATAAATACTTTTTGTTTTTTTTTAATCAATTAGCTTACCTAATGGCTCGCAATATTTATTGTGCCTGTAAAAAAAGTAACAGGCAAGTATTATAGAGAATACGTTTAACATCATGGATCTTCGCTTCCATTTTAAGGAAGTAGTTTCAGAGGATTCCTTAGTAATGTTACGACAATTTCTCATGATAAAATATCCTATCTGCATGTGAATAAAAGATGTTATTAAAAATGTTATAAACGAGAATTTATGGAAGCCTGAAATAAAAATACGAATTATTTATATATTTCATAAATATGTTAAACAATAACATCTCGTATACGTACTGTAATTTTCATCAGACGTCCAAAAACTTAACGTTACAAGAGATATGTTCTCAATAACATATACACCCATTGCAATCTTACAAATATTTTGTGCCCATTTATAAATATGTTCTTTATAATAACGACGATACATTACTAATACTAAAATTCGTATCACTGCTTGAATAGCTATTGAAATTTTCCAAACATCTCTTTGTGGCCTGTAATGTCCAATAGCAGCAGAGACGGATGGTAAAAAGTTGTAAACCTAGTACAGAAAGCCATTGTACACAAATTGAAATCTATATACACTTGTGTATTATATAAATGTGTGAAAAACACATTCTTAAGATTTGATATCAACAGACCAGAAAAGTAAATACCTTACAATGAGTAGAAGTAGAATGTTCAAAATCGTATATGATGGACCATACAATACAAAATATAAATGCGAAAAAAGGCAGAGATACGGTGAACCATGCCAGTTTAGCAAAATCCAAAACGAATCTAGCTTTCAACATATCGCCTTCCACCAGCGGAATATACTCTGACCCTACTCTAGACTTGTTCATCGTATTATATTCCAGATTATAATTTACGTCATCACAAGTGAGTCTGATACTCTTAATAGGCTAAAGTATAAAACGTTTCATTGGTACGCATAACGTGCATTTCGCAGTTCTTTTTCTTGTTATGTCGTTTTACGTACGGCATTAAATGCAAAACGTCACATTGAAACGAACGATGATAGCGAAATTTTGAAAGTAGACTTAACGCACCGAACCATCTCAATTCTCTTGCTACCAACATTTTTTCAGAAATATTACGAAAGGCATAACAATACCATTTTAATGCAGAAACAATCGATCACTTGCCGAATGCACGACACTTACGCGACACGCGACGTGCAACGACATCCTGTACAAAAAGGACGAAAATTCTTTATAATGTTTAATTCGTTCGATCCTAGATAGCGCCAGTTGATCATTTGCGATTATTCTCATCACTATACTATCAGCTGTTTCTCTTTTATGTGTTATTTGTCACGGTGATTACAGTGGGACAGTGTTTATGTTTACATGCACGTTTACATTTATGTAACTTTTATGCGAAAAAAACGTATCTCAATTTAATTACGATAACACACAATAAAAACGGAACCTTAGTGAAGTATACCAATGTCTAAATATTCCGAAAAAATGTGTTTAACTTTTTGAGGTTAAATTTTGAGGTTAGATTTTCAAACGACTCGAAAGGGTCATATATCTCTATAAAAGATATATCTTATAAGAACTTATTTGATTGTTCGTGATCAATGAAAACGCATTAAGAGCCTTCCTTCAAGATTTAAGATATGTAAGTACATTATTATATAATCTTTTTGCGGCAAACACGATAATCAAAGATGGAGAGAAATATATTGAACGAATAGTATGTATGTGTTTGAATATAAAAAACATTGATTTCTCATTTTAAAAAAAAAAAAAAAAAAAAGTGTAGAGTGGAAATCGCATCGAAGCACTACTTTATCACTGATTATTAATATCCTGACCTATGTGCATTTGTTTGTTTCATTTTTTTGCTTTGTGCTTGACATATTATGCTTATACTATATATTTCCATGCAAAAGATATATGTTTGACAAATATCATCGTATTTTGTACCGTACATTATCGTTTAAAATTTGTTCTAACCTAAAAGTTAGATATTTTTGAAGTGAAAATAACTATACATACAAATATCCAAGATATTTTTACATACTTGTTTTTCATTGTGGAACAGAACAACATACAGAATGCAAGTAATAATATGAATAGAAATCCCGACTGAGATTGTGCAACAAATTTTTGTATAGCGATGAAACGAGCACAAGGACACTCATATAATATCAACGGCGTCGATACACCAAGGGTTTCGTGAAAGACGTAAAAACAAAATAGGGAAAAACAGGAAAAGATACGATTTGGTGAGACATAAGGAAAAACGGGAAAGAGGGAAGTGGGAGTAAGAAAGAAAGTATTAGATTGTCCCCAAAAAGTTTTTTTTGTTTTATTAATGAGTAACGTATGCACAATGTTTCACACCGTGTTATTGAATTATATATAATCCACTCTGTTTCGTTACCTCTCCCTCGTCACTCCGGAAGCTTCACAATGTCATCTTTTCAAAACTTCTGGGATCTGCTAGCGAAATATTGTTCGTAAAAGTGCATTCTTGTCTGCTTCATTTGTTTCACTCTTTAAATGAAAGGGGAATAGATGGCAATCAGACGAGAGTGATATTTGGGGAGCATGAAGGACGAAGTAATACATTCCTTCTGATGTCTGATTATTATCTATTCCTTTTGTTGAAAAAATCCCCTCCCTCAATAACCTCTAGCGATTTTCGCTATCAAATCCTGAAAATTTCAAAAATGGCATTATGATGGAGAGACAGAAAAGAGAGGTGTTCGCTCGCTGTTCGTTGGTAGACTCTTACTTGGTAGTCTCGAGTTTCGATCAAATTAGACGCAATGCGTCGAGACGGTCTGCCAGGGAGGGCCGCGATATCACCGTATGTATCGCGCTGAAAGGCAAGCACGAGAACCATTCCTACTGCTTGCTTATTGGCAACCGTCTCCATTTAAATCGTATCGCGTCGCATCGCATCATCTCGTATCATTCGCGACGCGTCCTTCTTTTAAGAGCTATTCTACTTTCCCGATAGTCTGTTCGTATTGTCGTTATACTCATTCCCACCGACCGGATTAAAACCGACATTTAACGTTTCTAAAAACGACCAACTCTCGCGGCAACCTTCCAAACGATTTCAAATCGTATATCGTGTCAAACTGGCGTTAGAATCAACAGGAAAACGTCAACGTTTTCGTTAACTGAGAAGCAGATGTAAGAAAAAAAAAAAATATATATATATATATATATATAGAAACCAATTTTTTTTATTTTCGCGTATCTTATCAGTTAATTTACGCGAGATGTGAGAAAATCTATATTCGTCCTAACAAACAAAGACTATCGACTTCGCGCTTGAATGAAAGCGCGGGTATGGTTGTCACCAACTTCTATTCGTGTCAGACAACACAAAGTAAGTAGATTATATACAAATGGACGGAATCCCCCCTTCTCTCTCTATCTTTTGCAGTTGCACAAGCGTAATAGGTACGTGCATCGATACATGCCAATTATTCGAACTGCATAAGATTCGACGATAAATAAATGAATCGAACTCGCGCTCGCGTTTGCAAAACAAACGTTATTACACGTCATTTGCATTTCGAACGATCAATGTGACACTCCAATCCCGCAAGATGATATCTCGATAGGAAAGAAATAGAAACGACGTCTACATATATATATATATATATATGTATGTATGTATGTATGTATGTATGTATGTATGTATGTATGTATGTATGTATCACGCGATAACGCGGGATTACCTCTATCGATGTATCTTCGTTAGCATCTTTCTTTTCCCATTTCTTCCGTCGTGCGAGTTTTATTTGGAATTTAAACCCGATGGCAATCTCATTCAATAAGAAAAAAAAAAGAGCGTGAGATGGGAATCGTTTGGCTGGTAAACCGCGTATAACGGTTGCGCATCACGGTATAAAACATCGTACCAACAATCCTCCTTCACCTCCTCTCCCTCTTATCGCCTTATCCCCGAGTCGCGTTACGCTTTACGTAATAATAATACCGTTAAAACTTCTGTCTCGTTTAAGGCAAATTGGATCGGTCGCAGGCGAGCCGATTAAAATCGACCAGACATAACCGAAACGAAACATGTTTTACGCGTTATGTCAGATCTCGAGCTGTGTCCGCTATTACACAACGTTTATTAGACATTTCTGCGTGTGAATACTTTTCCATTTTTCGTAGATGATAGCCAAGGAGAAGGGACTAAAAAAAAAAAAAGAAGCGAAGCCAACGAGAACGCAGGGTATCGAAAAAAATATTTTTACCTCTGCGCGACACAGAGTTTTTCTCGTCCAGAGAAAATCGAAGGGAATAATCGTCTCGATACGACGAAAGATTCGAGCTTCTTCTTGAATAGAAGCCAGACGCCCTTCGTGTCGCGCACGGTCTCCTCTGACGATATCGTCGTAGTATTTGCCAGTTTTCCCGGATAATGCCACGAATAGCGTCACGTTTGTCGTAACCTCGATACGTTTGTCGGGGCAGAGTGGCAGGCATCGGCAAACATATGGTGCCGCCTTGTTTTCAAACTTCAATTCCGTACGTTACAAGCTAGCTGCCCGTTTGGATTGCCTCGAGAGCGAAAACGGAGGGGGAGAGAAAAATGATTGGGAAACAAACGACACCTTTCTGGAGCAGTGCTCGTAATTGCAAATTAGAAGGAAAAAGCTGGCCTTCGCCAGTTTTGTCTCCACGTTTTCTTTCCTTTGAAAGGGGGAAACTGGGATAGAAAACGTAGAAATGAAGGGAGAAGGAAGGAACGCGCTAAGAGAAGAAAAGGTAGGCGGTGAGAGGAGACGGGAGATGGTGGTGAATCAAAGCGAGAATGGGTCAGAGAGAGGGGTTGAGGAGCGATACAGCTGGGGTGTGAGGGAGGAGAGCGTGAAGGGACGGGGTGTATCGAAGGGTGAAGTTGCGCGGAATGGAAAGCGGATAAAAGAGACAGGAGCGACGCGCGCAGGCGTGAAACGAACGCGGTGAATGCTCGGCATCCGCGTGGCGCGAGTTAGAAGTTGGCTTCGCGCTTTTAGTCTCGGCTCGTGCTCCTCGTCTCGTTCATCCTCGTTCATCTGTCTTCGTAGAGGAACGAAGGGGCGAGGAACAGAAGAGTCGCCGCCGAGGAATATCGAGTCCCGTCTTGGCCGAGCTTCCGAATCGTCGTCGAGTTTCGGAAGGCAAGGAGGAAAAAAAAGAAAAGACAAGAAAAGAAAAGGAAAGGAAAGGAAAGGAAAGGAAAGGAAAGGAAAGGAAGACGTCGCACGATGGAGCGTGTCAATGTTGCAATCGGTATTGGTCGTCCTCGTGGTTCGATGTTTGATACGAGACGCGTCCTTTCGTAGCATCAGAGGAGCACTTTTCGATGGAAAGCGCCCCCGAAACGAGAGAAAATGTCCGAGAAGTATACGAAGATCGGCGAGCCGCAGGTACAACGAGCGGGAAACGACGATATCTTGGAGGAGAAGATAGGGAGGAAGAAAAGTACCGCGCAACGACGATGGCGTATCCTCGCCAAGGCGTTGATCGGCCCGCAGGAACCGATCTCGATAAACGCGGAAGACGAGATCTCGGTTCGCCGTTTCACCAGTTTCAATTTGTTGAGAGTCGACCGCGTAGAAAGCAACACCGTGGACCCGGACGCCGCAGCTTGGTACGAATATTCGACCGTCTTAGACAATAAGCTGTTTACCGTGGAGATCCGTCGATTGAAGAAGAACTTTACGGCGAACGAGCTGATCGGTTTCAACAATACCGGCAACATCTGCGTCTGGCCGTCAGAGGAATGTTTGGCTTATTATTTGTTGAAAAACCGGCAGCTGTGTCGGAACCGAAGGGTCCTTGAACTTGGTGGCGGTATGAGTTGTTTGGCAGGGATGATAGTCGCCAAGTACTGCGACCCGAGGGAAATCGCGCTGACAGATGGCAACGTGACCAGCGTGAGCAATGTACGACGAATCGTAGCTAGAAACGGCATGACCGATTTCGTGGATTGCGGCGTGGTTCAGTGGGCCAAAGCGGCCAGGGCGATCAGAGCAGCCAGATCGGTCAGGATGTTCGTACATCCACACCCCAACGGCCTTCGGATCAAGGTGAATTCATCTTCTCGCGTCTTTTACGCACCTCGCCCCCCTTCCCCCTCTCCCTGTCGCCTTGTACACTATCGTCGTACACGTTGTACATGTGCTTACAAACTGTTGACGACAAGAAAGCAGCAACGATTCGATACTCGATGGAAAACACGCGGCGCGCATTACCACGTCAAATCGAACACACACCGCAAACATCGTACGCGAGCTTTCGGTGCGTTCGACCTCTCTCTCTCGTACTTTTCCCACTGACGACGGATCGCGCGTGCGCGCTTTCCTCCACCACGATACGATAAGGATCATTTCCAGTCGGTCCGCCGCGACCCTCTGCGCTCCAACTTTTTTCTCGTGCTTGGCCGAGATCAGGTACCGTTTCTGTCTTTCCAACGATCGCGCGAACTTTTACCCTCCGAACCCGATGTCCACGCGATTTCCTCGACACGCTATATTAATAACATCTTCGAATCGACTAATTATCGCGACCACGATGTTTTTCCTGCTTTCTTGACAAACTCGACACTTTCGTATCAAAGTCGTCGTCGTCGTCGTCGTCGATGTCGTCGATGTCGTCGTTGCTGATTAAAAGCCGCAACGTGCGACGAAATATTCACTTCGCGCCTCGCTTGTCTAAGGGAAATGAAATTCTTTGGGAATTTCTGAATTGAATTTTTACCGGTAGAGCTGGACTGGCGGCGCCAAGGACGTTGCGAAATTTGCGGAAAAGCTATACGATGTGATCCTGTGCGCGGACTGTCTCTTCTTCGACGAGGCTCGGTCAGACTTGGTGGAAACGATCTACGGTTGGCTGGCGAACGACGGCCTCGCCTTGGTGATGGCGCCAAGACGAGGATCGACATTTGAGCAATTTACCGAGGCGGCGGTGAAACGAGGTTTCGTCACGCGGCGAATAGACCGTTACGACGGGACGATTTGGTCGAGGCATCTGGAGTTGTTGGAGCACAGCCAGGAGTATTGTCCAGATCTCCATTATCCGATCCTTCTGGAGCTGACCAAGCAAAAGAAAACGTCACCCGGATAATACGACCGTGTCGATCGTCGTGCAGCTCGCCAACGAGTTCGCCATCCAGATCCAGATCCAGAAAGTTCCTCCCTGCCCAACCCCCCTTTTTACCACGATTCAGGGCCATTCCCTTGTTCCATTCCGTTACTAGTCCTCCCCCCACTCTAGCTTAACTTTTTCGTTCACGGATTTTTACCTCTTTTCCCTCCGCTTGTGTTTCTCAAACGCGCGGCTCCGATTTTTCCGCGATCCGAACATTTATATAAGTATCTTAAGCTGCAACTAGCTAGCAATCTATAGACTACTACGAACTTGAAATCGTACGATCGAGCATAATCGAGAATCAATCGTCGGATCGTTCGAAAAAACGATTAAACGCTAAATTTGTATTTCTACTGTTGATCGATAGTCACCGGTTAAAGATTGTTTCTTTTTTTTTTTTCTTTTTTCCTTTTTTCGTTACATGACACGCGTTACCCGAACGAATTGTAAACGATAGTATTTCAAGTACCTGATGTTAGATTGATAGATGTGAAGAATGGCAATCACGATCCTCGTAACTGCAGCCTGACGGTTTATCGTTCCGAAAATAGAAAAGAAATTGGCATTCGCGTGTGTCTAGCGTGGATTATAGGGATCGTCACGCTTGTGAAGGAAATGTTAAGAAAGGCTAAGGTAAAGGCGACGTCATACGTACGTGTTTGTAATACAAGGTTGTTTGTAACTGCTGGTACAATTGGATGCAAAGGACGATTCCACGAGGAAATAGTAGCTCGAAAGAAGGAAATAAAATTTATTCATTTAGTATTTCGTTTTCGAGAGAATCAATTTGTCAGGTATATATATACTTGAATTTGGATAATTGCAGACCAGATAAAAATGGATAATTAGTCTAAATTCTCCTTGTAACTTATAACTGAGTCGTTTAATGCTGTAAGTGAAACAAATAAATTTCTAGTTATATAAAGTTCTGTAAAATGTCAAAGAATCAGCCACATCTCTGTTTATGCGAGCCAAAATTACTACAATTGTACAGGATAGAATGAAGATTAATATTTCGAAATTGTTCAAAATATTTTTCCATTAAACAGTTCAATTAATAGTACACGTGTACTCGATAAATATCTCCGGATTTAACTTTCTCCTAAACTATATTCTATTTTGTATTTTTTACTTATTTTCGCAAGTCAATTATTTACACCTATCCAGCTAGCCAAACATAATTGAAACAAATTCAAACATACGTGACAAATTTTCAAACTCGATTTTCTCCAAGACGGGATAAAAAAAATCTTATTCTTTCTCTTTTACTTGTTTCTTCGTAGCGAATCGATCCATGCACAATTGTATTATCAGTCGTGTGTGTATAGTATGTCCAATAACTATTATTTCGTTGCTCCTCTCGTTAAACTTTAAGAAATCAATTCTTCCTGAAAATGGCATGTGGTGTCCGAGTACGCAATGGATCGATCTTTGAAGAAACCTCGAATTTTGTTTCATATTTCACGCTGCGACAATCAGCGTGACGAATAGATCGAGGCTAACGACCAACGTCAATCGTGAATGCTTTTCATCGTTTATACATACCATCCGAATTTCGATCTAGCTTTCAATCGAGGGTCCAAAGCGCATTGATAGAAAACAAAATCGCTAGTACACGATCCTTCCACGTGACAAAGGCGAAAGACTTTTACACGGAACCATGTATGTATAGCGAATTCATATATATAGCACGTATATTGTTGCGCGTTCAAGGTCTTTAAGCTCACTTAAAATCGTATTTTTTTAAAATAAACGATTCGAAAGCAAACGAACTTTCAGATTGATCCGATCGAGTGATAGATGTGTACGTGTGTACAATGATACGCGAAAGTATTCGTCTTCTGTGAACGTTATATCTGTACTATGTGAAACATTTTAAAAATTTTAACGCTATCACGACAACCGATCATTATGATTATATTGGTAAAATTTTCAACGATTCTAAAAACGTACACAAAAATTACAACGTGTTTGCTATTGCGCATAAATAATAGGGCACATAGTACAATTCTAACAAAGTTGACACTTTTGTCTTTTAATCTTGTTAAGATTAACGAACATTCCTCCTACCGGTAGTTTTCTGCAATTTTACTATAACTGATGATGAGATCAAATCCTCTGCAAAATTTCATCCAAAACAAGGAATACTATATACCTGTTCCACTCAAGTTCTCTATTCATTTCTAACAAATAACTAATACTCCATAAAATTTACGGAAAACTTTCTCAACGTGATTTAAATCTTTCTAATATCTCAACATTGTATATCACATATACTTAAAGTGTAAAATTAATCTCTGCAAAATTAATCTTCGGCCAGTTTTAATCATTACTTTTTTGTTTGTAGCACTTGCTATTGGTTGTTTTATTCATTTGAATTGCATTTTATACATTATTGCATATTTGCAATACTTACACTATATATTGTATATTGTACGTATTTAGTAGAAATCATAAAAGTAAATAGCCATAATTCTTATATGAATAAATTTCAATATTCAGTGGAGATACTAACATGGCTATTCGTCCTGTATAGTCATCTTTGACAAAATATATCCTATTTGTATAACTCCTATATACATTTTCAGATTGGCTCCAAATTTTACTAATATAATCAGCTTGTGCCTCGTTACAGTGTCAATGAAATGTCAAAATGTTTCATTGAATAGTACGTGATAAGTGTATGAATACGTTTGAGTTGTCACTGTATATAAATGTCGGTTCAAACCACGTGATTCATACTTATATTAATATACGCATGGATATTTATTCGTTTATACGTTTATATACTTCCTCGTTTGTTTGTTTGTTCATCTTTTTATTTTATTTATTCGTTGGTTTTCTTTCATTGTGTTACTCGAATGAAGATCCTTTTGAAACGTAGCACAATTTTCTTTCTCTATTTTTCTTCTTTCCTCTTTCCTTCCCTTTCTTTGCCCTTCTTCTATCTTTTCCTTTTTTTTTTCCATCACTTTCATTATAAACCAAATTGCCAGTTGAAAAATTACCACGAAGGACCAATCTAGTTCAACATAGTCAAAACTATCTTTCCATTGTTATCTATCCTTACGTATCCTTACGGGGATAACAAGTATTTGCACGTTACGTGCGCATGTGAGCATACGTGTATGCGTGTCAGACATGTAAGAAAATATATCGCAAATAAAATATTTTCACTTAACTGTTTGATGTTGGCGTTTCGCGATTAATTGAACTACGTAAATTATTTCCCCGGCTGGATCCAGTCGAGACGCGTTCTTGCGCAATTTCGTTTTTCTGTTGAACAACGCGACTGTTCTGTCTTTTCATCGACTTCATCCAATCTATCATTTTCCAATCTATCAACTTCACGTTTTCGTTTCGTTTCGTTTCGTTTCATTATTATTATTTTTAGTTTTTATTTCCATTCCATTATTTTTTTTTTCTGCCTTTTTTCACTCATGATTGACACTGGAACAATCGGCCTTTAACATGAAGATATTCTACACACATAAATTTAAATGATAATAGTTAAAAAATTGTGTTTCAGAAATCAGTGTTGATTTTGACAAAAATACCGGTGTCTTTTAAGCAATTGTAAAAGAAGGGAAATTTGAGATCCATCGTTTTGACAGGTTTGATTATTCTAGCGTCAATTTTGATAAAAATATACACCCGTACCTTTTAAACAGTTACAAAAAAAGAACATCTGAAATCCGTCGTATTAACCGGTTTGGTTGCTCTGGTGTTAATTTCGAGCCGATTACACAATACGATCGTCATAATTTGTCTACAGATTATTTTTGACTGTCTGTCGGAACGTTTGGGTAAAAAGCCCGTTCATCATCAAGCCTTTTACAAATTTATTATTAGCATCTGGTGGATGTTTACCGACCTTCCCCTATATAGAAATACAATGCAATACGATCGTGCACGGCGTCCTCGTCGATTTGAAAAAGTGTAGTGCCAGTCGCTATTATTAATCGTTTGTCGTATGAAAAAAAGGATTGCATTGATTCAAAGTTTATCGTTTAAACAATCGCTCGAAATCTTGATGCGCTTCGTTGGTTCTTAAATATTTTCGTTTTAAACTCACAATTGACCTGTCAACTGAACTACGAAACTGTAAAATAATAACTGTAATGTCGATCTTGGTGAGCCGCTCATCTGCCAAATTCATTGACTTCGCAAAACAAAAATTGGAAAAATTAATAAAATAGAGTCTGTTTTAAAGTTCCTTTTAAAATTCTCTTTTAAAAAACTCAAACATTGGAGAATATATTATTAATCCCTTATCAGTTTGTCAGAACATCAAGTACCAAACAATTTAACCCGAGTAGGATAATTTAATATTTTTGAGCTATTGTTTATAAAATAAATGTGATAAATACATACATATATATATATATATATATATATATTGTTGCTTATGAAGTAAATACAAATAAATAATAAAGAAAATTCAGCTAGACAGACGTACGGTGTGCTGTTCAATACGAATTTGATGGGGAAAAAATTAGAAAGGAGAGATAAGATATCTTTAAAGAAGTTAAAATTTGTCGATATTTTAAATTATTGTATATGTAACTTAAATTGTTATAATTGCTACAATGCAGATCGTACAGCAATGCAATTGGTCTCATTTTAACCTGGATTTTGAACACCTCTCTCAGTTTGTTTTTTTTTTTTAAGAAGTGTTTTCACATCACGCGGCAGATGCAATGATATCTTTGTTCTCAAAAATTGTAAAAATTTTAACGTCTCTAAAATCACTGAAAAAATTTTTTCAGTATTAAATCTTGAAAATTAAAAGTATAATGGTACCTGAAAATTTGTCGTAAGATTTTCCTTTCTACAAAGTTGCAGGAAAATATTGTCAATTTTTTATCGAGCTTGCGAATGCTTCTTATACTTTGCGTATCGTTCCATATCGCCTACTCCATCGTTAATGAGAACGATATCGCTGCTACGTGTCTGCATCGCACTTCATTACATACGTTACTGCGAACGATATTTATCACCATAAACGACGATATGGTTATTCGTATTCGTCCATTGTGCCAAAAGGGGAAACAGGCTGCAAAGTAACGACATCGGCGTTACATGCGATTTATAAGACACGCCTTTCGAACGTTGAAACACGTATACAACCCCCAAGATAAAATTAGAACAAACCACGAACCTTTTTTCCGCTCGAGTGTAGAGCTATAAAACGATCTAACAAGCCCGGTTCGAAACGGTCCCGCTATATATCATCTTCATATCACTTATTGGAATTTTTTTTCTTTTTTTTAACAACTTCACATGAATCTAAACTAATCAACGATAACGTTTGCACATCTCGCGGGGGGGAGGGGGATTTTTGAACGTGCCTGAACGTGTAATATTTACGAACGAACAAATACGATCGCGTTCCATCCTGCACCGTCTCTCTTATCTAAAAATAAGTCGTTGCGTAAAATTAAGGGCGTGCCTGATGGTACATCGTCGTCGTGGAAATTACGTTTCATAGGTGCCAATTGTTTTTGGCTGGCCGCTGTTCGAAATTTATCAAAGATAAATTCCGTCCCGCGATGAACCAATTTCACGACCAATTCGTCTATTCGGGCGACGCCGTCCTACGAACGATTATATTACGGTCAGGCGGATCGTTCTCTCCGTTTCTTTAATCTCGTTCGCGTAGATGCGCACGATCATCATTCAACGAAAAAGTTTCACCCGCTTTGGATGTAAACGCCTATCTTGATCAAACGCTCGTGCCAAAAAATAAGCACGAAAATATACTCTGGTGTTGGCCGATTACGAGAATGGCATCGTGGCTGACGGTTCTATTCGCGTGCCGTTACGTTCGACCGGCGAGGATGCTCGTGGATGCTTCGTGCCTCGAGGGGATTTTGCCCTCGCCTTCACCTCCGCCGTAAACAACCGCGTACGATTATGTCGTTTCCCTAAACGTTTCTTTGCTAAAAATCAGCAAGTATCGAGTCCCGTGGAAGATTCTGTTGTTTCCCATGTTAATGAAAGAAAAACGCGATTGTTGTAGAATATTTTTTTTTTTTGTTCGTCAAACTCTGCTATACTCGATGACCTCCTTCACTTTTGACACATTTAATTTTAATTTTAAAACACGTATCCTTCGATATCACAATTTGTATTATATTTTCAATTCTAGATTGTTAAGAGAGATAGTATGTTCTTCCTGATTTTCAATCAATGACATCTTTGAGTAGTAATTTAGATTTAGTGAACCAGGAACATATCGGAATAAAAATTTGAGAATTCGAAAAACTTGAACATTATTAGTAAATGAAAACTGTCCTCAAACACAATGATTCAAAAGATAATTTTCTATTGATC
This sequence comes from Melipona beecheii, assembly GCA_032399605.1. Lineage (NCBI taxonomy): Eukaryota > Metazoa > Arthropoda > Insecta > Hymenoptera > Apidae > Melipona > Melipona beecheii. The sequence goes on from JAUCMO010000463.1 coordinate 3,315,986, forward strand.
CAAAGAGAAGATTGATTGAAGCAAAATTAGTAAAGAGTAAATGGCAAATTTATCTAGTTCATCTTTGATATTTTTTTCTGTTAACTATGTGGATGCTTAAAATTAGTAAAAGTCTAAAATTTCAACTCTTTAAATATTCAATACGTGCCAGAGTATCATACGAATAATCTTACAATCAATAATAAAATAATTGGTTTACTTGTAAGATAATGAAATATAATAAAATTATATCTGGTTTACTTATCATTTATTATTGGGATTAGTTATTAGAGATTCAAAGAGGGTAACGTATTACGACGTATTAAATGAATGTAATAAATAAAAGCATACATTTGAAAATGCTGATATTTTCAATTCATTATATGCTCATTCAATATTAAACTTTTAGACTTTTGGTAATTCTAAGCATAACAAGGGTTAATTCTGAATGAAGACAAATTAAGAAAAGAATATTTTCGCCTTTTGATATATTCTAATATGTTATCCTCCTTGAATTACTAATAAATAAACAAATTATTTTATTATTGATTATAAGATTATCTATACAATAGTCTGGTATGAACTAAACACTCGAAAGATTAATGAAATTTATTTGCTAGATATTGATTGTCATATTACGAAAAAAATGATATACAGGATGTTTCATTTTTATCACGCCGAACGGTGTCAGCGTGTTCTATAATTAAAAATAAAAAAAAAGAAATCTCATGTAAACGTAGGGTGCTCTATTAAACAATGCTCTATTAAAAAGTTGTAACAAAAACCAAACCGACAATTTATTCAATTAATACACGCGTAGTTACACAATGATCGCTAATAACAAACACAGTCCCTCTGATACAATTAAATATTGCCAACATTTCCATGCAGAATGAACGAGGAACGAATCATTAATAATCTCGATGCTTTTATTATAGCTTCATAATAATGCAACCACGATCCTATTTATATAACATTCTTTCCTTATTTTTAATCACAGAACACGCTGACACCGCTGTTGGCCGGAACAAAAATGAAACACATTGTACATGTGCTCCATTGAAAAAACGTAACGAACGAAGCAATAGTTCTATTGTAAATCTCCAATTGTTTTGTTCAACAATTGTACTATCGAACATTATCAATAAGAGAAGCTTTCCTGTATATTGTACCATCAACATCATTGAAAATATCCAGCGAAAGGACTTCTTTACAGTAGAATTATGTCTCTTGTCGAGATACAAACAATTTTTACAATTGGAGTTCACATAACAGAATTCTGCTGATCCTTCCGCTAGTGATTTTTTGTCGAGGTTCAAATAAGTGGATTCAACCAGCAAGAGTTCGTTCAATCGGGGATTGAGTAAAAGTGGAGTTCACATAAATGGAGTTCTACTGTATTAAGAGAAGAAATATTGAAATATTTTTAATTATAAGATTCACATCGACGTGATTTTATAGCAAAATGGAGTGATTATACAATGGAAGAACAGAGCTTTGATAAAGAGAAATTGTGGGATCAAACAATTGTGTTTTCTTTTGCCAGCACTTAATAAAAGTTCGCGAAACTTAATAGAAAGCATTGATTATGATTAGAGAATTTCTGTAAAATAAACCTACTTAATCATAATGTTGTATAATAACCTAATAAAATAAATTAGTCGTAATATTATAATCTAAATGAAATAGTTATGACATTGCGAGAAGAGTGTCGCGAAAAATACAAACGATGCACCTAATAGAAAGACACCAGAGTACCAATTGACTCTTAGACGATTAGATAGTTGGCCAACCTAATCTCTTCTCTACCTATTTATAGGATGATGTTGCTATTAATACATGCTCTATTATTGACAAAATGTGGCATTGTTGAGAGAATTGTGATATCTTCGATGCACGATTCTCGAGGACAGAAAAACGTCAAGAAGATACTGCAAAGCACAATAATTATTGCAAGCAGTTGTAACCATCGAAATTTGTAAATCTCAATATTCTCCGGAAGCTGTGAAATGATTGTCGAATTTCTAATTAATTTTCACCAAATGTCTATTAATAGATCGCGAATTTTTATGCGAATTCATATTTCCGTGAACACAATTGATCCTTCGAGTGCTCGCTACAATTGCCAAATCGTCTTAAAATGAGAAAACGTGTAGCAAATTTAAAATGCACTCATCTTCAAATCTGACAGACACGTCTATTCATCCTCTTTGAACCTTTAACAAATAAACTAATTATTTTAAGATTATCCGCGCGATACTCACAAGATCAAAGAAATCGTGTCTGAAACTGGAAAACTTGTTTCACCAATTAAATATCATCTAACGAATAGTATCTATACTTTGGTTATTTTACATACACTTGCACGTTGCGCAACATTGAATTTCAAAATTTTACATAAATATTTAAAATTCCGTTGTTGATCATTCGTTCGCCTTTTGTTTTTCGTTTTCTTCAATCCTTGTCTGAAGAATTTGTTTGATCGAGATGGAAATCAATGTTCCTTTGATAGCAAGGAATATCGTGTACAAAGGAGAAGCGAATGAAGATAAAGAAAGGGGTATTGAATTGTTAAATTCCAGGGCGGACTACTGGAAGTCTCAGGGTCGTAAGTTTTGCGACTTCTGCAAATGTTGGATCGCTGACAATAAGCCTAGCATCGATTTTCACGAGGGTGGTAAGAAACACAAGGAAAATGTTAGCAAACGGCTCAAGGAAATCCACAAAAATAGTGCAAAGCAGGCGAAGCAAAACAAAAAGATCGAGGACGATATCAGGAGGATGGAGAATGTACGTTCCTTTTATTTCTCAGACAAGTTGCGCGCGCGTTTGAAGAAATTAAAAAAAAGAGAAACAAATGCAAGGTATTGTTAAACGAATATATGTAAAACAGCTGATTGTTTCCCCTTTGTTTCCTATATCTAGGCAGCTATGGCTGCGTACCTGAAAGATGTAGAGAACAACACGAAAGACATGACTGCGGAGAGAATCATCAAAGAGAAATTGAACCGGATAGAAACAAAAGACGTGGGTACACGATATCACCTGCAGTGAGTCTTGTTAATAGACTACGAGTTTCTTTTTATAAGAAATGCTAAAATGCCAAATTGCAGAGAACGCACGTAATATGGAAAAGTTTTAGGATTTCTGAATACGTCATGAGAATTATTTGAACAACCTTTTTCTTGCTCAAAACTTCAATTTGTATTGAATTAATTGTTTTTTAATATATTAAAACACTTATCTCACTTAGTAGAAATATAAATTTTATCTGTGCACATAGCTTCCTGCTACTTTTCTTTATTGGAAACAATAAACAATAAACTAAACATTGACAAAGTTTAAAATCGTAATTAAATTTGATGGAAGAGCAATATATTAGATTTATATTCATTTTATGTATTTCGGATGTGATACATTATACATACATATTTTATATAAAATACACTTTTATATGTGTACACAGTATATATAATTCTATAATAATTATAAAATACATTTTCTCACTATTGGAATATTTTTGGTAATTTAAATTTTCTTATGCAGAAAATTATATGAATAAATAACATGTAATATTAATTTATGTTTCTATTAATCAGAATAATCTTACATATTAAGAAACAAGTAATTGAATATATTAATGTATAACTATTAGGAAATATAAATATCACATATTATATTAATATTAAATATTAAATATTAAATATTATTAATATAAATATGTTTTTGGCAACTGTGTAAGGAAATCATTTTTGAAACATCGCAGTGTTCAGATATTAATAAGAGTCACTGTATATTAACTCTAATTTCTCAATTTTATCCTCCAATTCTTTTTCAACGAAAGAAGAAAGAAAGAAGAGATGCATACGTTACAGGTGTCACCGAGTTTCAATCGTGTAGCAACAACAGCCACTACAACGCAACTTAAGCTTAAAGGTGATAATCAACAGGTGGGAATTCACAAATACCAATCGATCGCACTAGCTCTTGAACGAGCTCGTTAGTGTTCCCACTTGTGAAAGCTTTCGACAACTACAACGACGAACACTGTAACACGTTTCAGTTCTCTCACGAAGTCGATCCATGTGATCCAACTGTGGCGAGGCACACGACGTCGCAACATTCGAAATCTCAACAGAGGGGCGACAACAAAAATCAAGGGAAAAATAAAATAGGAAAGGGGAAAGGAAAGGGGAAGAAAATTGCGGAAGACGAACGCCCTACAAAACCTGTTCGAAAACTTTGGTACGAAGCTCTCAGTCCCGAGGGATACACATATTATTGGCACATCGAAACCAATGGTGAATATATCTGCGTATGTCTATTAATTTTGAAAAAAATTTCTTTTCTTCTTTTCTTCCTTTTTGCTTTTTTTTTTCCTCTTATCTTTTGAATAATTCTCTGTTTCTGTCAAGTGTAGTTCTTTGAATATACTTCTCTGTTCATTTCGTGCAATAGAATCCGTCTGGGAGCCACCAGAGGAGGGGTACATGACGTTCGCGGAACAAGAAGAAGAAGCAAAGGAACAGGCGCTTCAAGAGGAATTGTTAAAACAGTTGGATAACGAAGAAGCGATTGCAAACGCGAACATTCTCGAAGAAAAACGGGCGAATGCCGAGAGAGAGAAGTTGAAGAAATTGAAGAAGACACGTGGTGAACCACCGCCACGAGTAGGAACCGATGAAGATACGATAAAGACGGAAACTGTAGCTGAGGAGGAAAGCCGGCCATACAGACGAGACTATAGTATTCCGGTAAAATCACATCCATATGGACCTTGGCAAACCGTTCGAAAGATGTAAGTATTATTCGGAACTGCCAAGATATTTTTAATCAATACACGCGCACTACATGCACTCACATTCGCGCACATGATATATGATATATGTGTACGTAACAGAAAATGGGGGGACAAGGAAGAGAAAATTGAATTATTCTTAAATAAATTAGCGTATATAAAAGAAACGTTCGAATATATCTTCTATTTCAGCGAAACGAAACCAGTGGATTTTCAACTACCAGAGCAGACGCAAGTGCAGTTGCCAGTCTTTGAGAAAGCAGAGCCGCCCTCGGTGCAAAGAACGTTCAAAGAAAAAACTATCACGCAAATTGACGCAGCTGATAGCGACGATGATGGACAACCAATTAAGTTTAAAAAGCGAAAATTTGGTAATAAGAACGTACGGCAAAGATTAACTGACGATTGATAATGATCGTGTCAATGGTTAACATCGAATCGAAACGTTAATTCGAAACGATTGTTTCCATTTTGTTTCCATCAGAGAAATACAAATAGGATCCAGATAAGATCGTTATATTTTAAGCATATTTAAATATGTCAGAGATACGATATGTACGAAATGACCATGTAAGATGAAATTTCTTTTTCTTTGGCAGTTTATGTAACGCAAGTTACATAACAGACGACAGTTTCTCTCTTATTTGTTTCGTTTTCCATTATACACTTCCGTTATGCACAAGTGTGCTCACTACGTACGATCAGGTACTTTGAAAAAATATTTCTCGACTAACGAATAGTAAAAAAGAAAAGGCGTTTTGTTCGTTATTTACAATGTTCTTAAATTAGTTCGGGCAGCGGTACATCTTTTTCATTCAACTTCTGCGACGAGACATATTGCGTTTCGTTTGACGAGGAAGATACACCGTTAAGTCGATCGAGAATTACCTGACGAGGCAAACCTTTCGTTTCTGGGATAAGGATGAAAATGAACGCGAATGAAATCCCGCAAAAAATACCGAGCAGAAAGAAACAACCGTGTATACCCAACAAATTGACTACGGTTGGAAATAATTTAACGACGATGAAAGCCATTGCCCAAGCGGTAAACATCCCGAGCGTCACCACCATGCTCGAAACATCTCTGCTAAGTATTTCCGAGGAGATGACGTATGGACCTGGCCCCATACCCAAACCGTACGCGATCATGAAGATTGACAACGCTATGATCGAGATCCAACTGAATTTGCTAACGTCGTATCCAAGCGTTTGCAGGTAACAAAACACTCCGAGGATACAGTGACACGTGCCCATTCCAAAGCAGGAGATCAAAAGCAACGGTCTTCTACCGGCTCTTTCCATCAACGTGGTAGATAACCACGAACCGAACACTTGAATCATGCCTACGATAATTGCTGAACTATTCGGTGACAATGAACTTCCCGACATCTTGAATATTGTTTCCGTGTAGCTTATCTACAGAACAGGGAAGAGATGTATCTGATCAGGATCTATCAGTACAAACAGATCGAGCGAAATATAGATGTTAAAATGTTTTTTCTTTTTACCATAATAAATATCCCGGCAAGTTGTTGCCCACAAAACATTCCTAGCGTAATGCACAGTCCTTTGATTGTCGCCCGATCTCGAAACAGCTCTGACAGTTTGTTCGTCCATGGTCCCGAGACGGTTATCTCTTTCGCTTCCTGCTGCAGACGCAACATTTCTTGCTCAACCACCGACTTCTTTCCACCTCTCAACCATGTCAGAGATCTGGGGAAAATACGAAATAGAATGTCGCGCATATTCGATTGGTCACGAAAAAAAAATTGCCTGTGCTTGCCTAGATGCATCGTTGATCCGATTGCTTCGTATCAGATATACAGGCGATTCCGGTACGAAAAGAAACGTGGCGATATAAAGTAGGGGAAACGCGAACATCGTGATCGAATACCACTGATACGGAAGTAGAGCACCGAGTACGTAGGCGAAAAGAATACCGCCGTTCAGCACGAATACCATCAGACTGCCTAGCATCCCGCGTATCCCATCGCTTGCGATTTCAGACACGTACAGCGGCACCGAGAACAACGTCATTCCGCCAGATATACCCGAAAAGAAAAAGCCGATAAATAAATGCATCTGTTGCGTCGCGAGGATAATGAACAACCAGCTGGTACAATGTGCCGAAGCAATCAGATATCCTGTCACTTTATGTCCGAATCGATTCATTATTGTGCCGATTATTAAGCTTGTTAAAGCGGCCGTTAGACACATGATCCCGGTCAACCAGGATGCCGCCTCATTCGTCATCGGCTCGTTACCTACTGGAGGAGTTTCACTTTGTAGTTGCGGTATCGTCGGCGATTGCCAACCTATCATCGTTCCATACGCAAAGGACGAGATGTTTGCTAAAAAAATAATAAAAAGAACACTTACTTTTGGAGAACATGTTACGATAACTTTCCCTTATTTGTGCTCTTCGCCCTCATTTATTCGAGCAGCAACTCACCGATTAACGCAACGAGAAGCTGCCGAAACTTCCCTGGCTCGTCAGTTTTATTTTTCGTCATTTTTCCCTCCTTTACTCCGTTTTTATCCGATTTATTTCACATGTATATTTTCTTCTCGCCGAATTCTCCTAAGTTCCTTTTCTTCCAAACAAACTACGTGCCTCTATCTATCTGTCTCATCCGTGTAAAACCGCAAATGTTGGAGAACTTTGTGTTTCCATTTGATCTTTCTGATAAACAGCGCACAATATTTCTGTCGTCGAAGCTTCGATCCTTTGTTCAATTTATACCGATCGGTATCATCTCATTACCATATAAATGAGCCAAATAGTTCTCTTATCTTCTATTTCGCTTAGCTTCCTTCTATGTGTACTCGGCAAACAGTCACGCATTTATACGTCACTTTCCTCCGTTGTTCTCTCTCTCATTTTTTTCTTCTTCACTTTTGCATTCCAACTTTCCGCGAACTTAAACTCTTTTTCTGCGTAAAACTTCATCCTCCTTTTTTACGTTATTCGTTTACTTTCTAATTTTATATAGCGTGCTACAGGGAGTAATTTTATGTAGCTTGTTACAGGGAGTATTTTTAAATTTTGATAATAAAATTGTTCCGCAATCGTCATTTGAACATAATTAAACATTCGACTGTGATTTATTGCCAGACTTGTGTTAATTTACGATCTCGTGACAAATCTATCTTCAAGCGAAAGATTTTAAATTAATTTATGCGCTTCTATATACATATCAATTTTTGATGCACGATTGCATGTACTTCAACTCGTCATTACATCACAAATATTGCAGCAGTTTTATGATAAGTGTGGCAAGCGTAATTTCAGCAATCAAAATGATTTTCTGATAAAATAAAATTTCTGGTGAATTTCTCGATCATTACGTTGGATTCAAATTGCATCTATTGCATCAGTTAGTGATGCAATTAATTCTTTAGTATCTGTAACTGTAACTTTCGTATTTCTTGCTTCAAACAAATCAAACAGATTATTTTCGATAAAAAATAATTCAATAGATCGTATAATTATAATACTTAATTTGCACAAATGATGTCAGAAAGTCATATAGGGTACATATATAATATAAAGGTGTATATATATATATCTATTGGACATACACATATAGTATAGTATATATATATATATATATTATATAGGTGCAATTGACGACATCGATGAAATACGTCAGACGTATCTGGCGCAGCTAGATAACAGCAACACAGGTACTTAACCTAACAAAACTCTTTTTTGTGTCCGAAATGTATCAAATCTCCAAGATGCCAAAAAAAGCGAATAGAAGAGAACTCTTACCGTTCATGGACAAATATTATTACATTGTAAAGACTTACAAATAACAATTCCATTTTTTGAAAAAAACCGTTAACGTGAAAAATGTTGGCAATGTTGATTTTCATGAATAGTGGATATTTTCTTTTTAATGACACATCGTTTCATGTTTTCTTTTTTTATTTTTCTGTAGCACTTCGACTTTCTTCACACTATAATCCGTAAACCAGTAAAATTACTAAGAGAAAAGAGGTATTCGAAACGAGTTTTAAACTTTTTAAGTTAATCCTACCTTCTTTAGGTATTCAAACAAGTATTTGTTTATATAACAGCTTAATTTCGAAGAAACTAGGAAAAATTTTATGAATATGTATGAATAAATGTCATAGTGTTCTTGATGTTAACCATTACGTTATGATATTTATGATATTGTTACATGAATCGCAACATTTTATAAAACTTCTCCTGAATTGATTACTGCATATTACTTTTCCCTTTTCATCAACATTATTCTTTTGTTTTTTCTGAAAGATACGCTATCTGTTTCTCTATTCAACATTTACATGTAGATATATATCGTGAAACATGGCATGGCACTGCAGTGGATCAACAAACCATGAAATGGTAACTAAACTAAAAGGTAAGATCTTGTAATAACTTTGGCATTAAGCTTTATATTCTGTGATAATATGATGTAGAACTTAATTGCAAAATTATATTGTAGAAGCAGGTATTTTAGCAACAGACAAAGCAGAAGCAGCAATGATTGCTGTAGATAGAGCACATTATTATCACGAAGCAAATCCATATCTTGATCAACCAAGAAAAATTGGTTACAATGTTACAATTAGTGCTCCACACATGGTTAGTAAATTACTTTAATACCTATTGTTAAAGTTGTACATATATTGTCTACTGTAGAAATTTACAATAACAAGTTTGAATATAGCAACTGCTGAAGAAATTAAATTAAATATTTTATTACAAAATAGTTATTTCATAATCTAAGAGATTCTTGGAATGAAATGAATAATATTGTTTTTCAGCACGCATATGCCTTATCTATCCTCTCTGATCAATTGTTCGATGGTGCAAAAGCATTGGATGTTGGTTCAGGATCTGGTTACTTGTCAGCGTGTATGGCATTTATGGTGGGTCCACGTGGTCGTGTAATCGGGATCGATCATATTCCAGAACTAATAGAAATTTCAACAAAAAACGTAAGCGAAGATTGTCCTCATTTCATCAAGGAAGAACGCGTTAAATTCGTAGGTAAGAAAATGCGCAGCTATAAACGTGTTGCAATTTCTATTCACGAATAGTTGGTATCGGGAAAAAGGAAAAAGGAATTCCTTGTCAATACACGGTCTTTTTCCTACAACGTTTGAAAACTTCACGTATTGAAGAATTTGAAAGTAACGTAGATGTGTCGAAGTAAAAAATACTCATAATCCACCAACGTGGAGTAGGTATGTACTTTGCCATGAAGAATCAAACAGGACTGTATCCACCAACTGCGTGACTTTGACTGTGCGTTATATAAAAAATAGACCAAAAACTAACAACAGGTCATTGTAAATGCGCCTAGTGGGAGACGGTCGATTGGGATATGCTGCTGAAGCCCCTTACAATGCGATTCACGTTGGAGCCGCTGCAGATACTTTACCACAACAGGTATTGCAACACACTTAAAGATAAATATATATATACTATTGTACATTTTTATAATAAAATTACCAAGAATGAGGCTTGTCTTATATTTCAGTTGATAGATCAATTGACTCCTGGTGGGCGGCTAGTTTGTCCGGTTGTTGCTATAGAAGGTTTTCAAAGGTTTCAAGATTTGGTACAAGTAGATAAAAACGTCGATGGTACAGTTATCAAAAAAAAGCTAATGCAGGTTTCCTATATTCCTCTTACCGATCCTGCTACTCAATTAGCAAACAATTATTAATACAGCGTCCAAACACTTAGAAATTATTTAGGCAGCTTTAAATGTAGAAACACAAGATCATTGAGTACAATGATGATTACTGCGTGATAAAGATAATTTCCTCGATGGATGTTAATAATATTTGAAAGAATTTTTTCGTATTGTATAATTTTCTTGAGATAACAATTTTTTGTTTTGCTAACACACGCATCATTGAACGATGTATTTATGTATTTGTTTTAATGTACAGAACTACTGATTTATTTAAGTGAAACTGATAAAATTCTTTTCAATGCTAAATTAAGTTAATATTCCAAATTTTATTATTTTTGCAAATATTTAGATAAATAATTATCATATGTATTTAGTAAATTATTCGTAGATTTAATACAATTATTTTGTAATTAATAAAAATGAATAATAAATGATAACTATTTATAATGAGACATATACATGTATAATATATCTTGCTTGCTATTATATCAAAAACCAAAAAATCTGACCATTCCTGAACAATGGGAGGGTTCGATCGGAGAAGAAACAAAAATGTAAAAAGAGCATATCGTTATATGAAAGAAAGATTATAGATTTTGTCACATTTCTGAAGTTGAAAAGAATCATCTGTATGAATATATTAACTTAAATAATAAATATATTACTATTAAATAAATAAATAGATATTAGTAGTAGTATGAATATACTACTATAAATAAATGTCACTGATGACTTGAAAACATCAAGTACGACGGTAAAAGATTTCTAATCGGCCACATCTTTTTAATTAGTTTTAATTAACAAATTTTACTTTGCTCCGAACTTTGATTTTGAAATTGCCGCCATAACGTGATAGCATGATGTTTGTCGGGCCTATAAAAGCTAACCTATAAAAAAAGGAAATCGATGCAGCAATGAGGTGTGTCAGCGCAAATAGATCGGTTTTTAACATAAACTGAAATAATTGAATCAGTTTCACATTAGAAGGGAGACTATTAAATCCATAAATGATTTTGTGATTCAACAAGGAGTACTTGTACAACGAATTATGAAATAAGAGATATAACAAACGGGGACATAAGAAACAATTTTAAAACGATATTAATTCTCACGTCAGCCGAACGAAAACAGCTCGAATATGATACTTGAAAGGATTTGCAACCAACGGCAAAGATTAACCGTTGGTCGTGAATATGTTCAAAACGTCGGCCAACAAAATTTCTACGTGATGTGTCGGACTAAAATTTGCAATCCAGATTAAATAGCATACTGCAATCACACGCAGAGCAGAAACAGGTAATTAAAATTCCCTTTTCTGCAATATTGTTTCGTTATTGATATTCCTAAACTAATACTCATCGTAGTTCGGCCAAGCCGTATCATTCTAGAATCAAATACAACGTTTCATCTTTTATTTTTAACCGGTCGTAATTTTCTAGAAAATCAGATTAAACACGGAACAATACATATTCGTGTTACATACGTATACATTCTATTTTAATTATTTATTGTGGTTTAAAAATAACATTCGATCCGAGTCATTAATAAATCCTCATCAAAGCTGGAGATTTTCTTATAATTACGATATGATAGAATTAGATACAAAAATTATTTAGAATTAAAAACGGATCGATTATTTACCGTTATTATTTATAATTTAAATTAGTTAGTTTTAATTGGATTAAAGTTAATAATAATTCACCTGATGTCTTATTCATTGCCAATGTCAATGTTTCTCAAATACTTACATATATAAGGAGAATGTGTAGGTTATAGTGTCGTGAGAGATATGATGAAACATTTACGTTGGTGTATAACACGTATATTATTATCGACCGCAAATTGCTCTATCAAAACATACACGATAACGTAATATAAATCGAGTATACGTGTGTGTGTGTGTGTGTGTGCGCGCGCGTGTGTGTGTGTGTGTACTGTTTTAATACTGTCGAAGACTCAAGTAGTGAAAGGAATAACCGGTTTTCAAGTAGATTACGGAGAGAAAAAATGAAAAGTAAAATGATTTGTCACGCAAACTTCAACCAGTTTCGCTTGATTTCGATTGACAGGTATAAAAGATGTACTCGTTAATTTCGTACGTCCTGTTTTGTTCTACTATTTCGGAACGAGCATAAGTATCCTAGACTATATTTTCGTGAAACTAATACATATATATTGAACACGCATTTCGAACAGATGTTCACGAACAGAATTTTGACATTAAATAAATATTTGCAATAGTCTGTCAATTATCTACAATAGATTCCATCGTAATTTGATGTCGTCGGATCAACCGTAAGCGCAAAAACAGCGAATTTTTTTTTTTCTTATATACATACCAACATTTCTTATATACGTTTTTTCGCAGTCGTTAAGTGATCGATCTTCACGATGAAGCGAATTCACATCATGTCAGTGAATATTCATAAACATACTACGCGGTTAGTAAATGCCCAGGCAAGCATCTACATATTGGAAATCGATTTTGTCAAGGCGATTCTGAAACGTGTAATAGTACGATTTAATAGCCAAAACTAAAGAAACGCGCCGAAGCTGTTTGTTGTTCTACAAAAGATGAAATAACGATGTAAAAATACATTTTTCTTTCTTTTTCGATCGCTGTCCTATATTTTGCATAAAAATAAAAAAGAAAAAAGAAACGATAGAAAAAAAAGAGAGATAAGAATGTGGCACATGTCGTAACATTTTAAGAAAAATATGCTCCTATGAAAAGAAACGCGCGTCTGATTCACGATTCAGTATATCGTCGACCGTTCCTCTGATAGGAGTTGATCATAATGCGATTTCATTCGTGAGCGAAATTCTTCTGTGAATTCAACAGATAGACGTTCACCGTCGCCACATAGAAAAACATTTGGTTCGTTTTACATTATTGCTTACTAACGTTCAATGCATTCGTATTCAATAATTCTTTCTTCTTCTTTTTTTCCTTCTGTTGTGGTTTCTCTTCGTCTTCCTTTTCCTTTTTTTTTCTCTTCCTCCTGCGTCCTTTCCGATCCCCCCACCGATTTCATGCGTCTGTTAAATTATTCTACTTTTTTCTTTTTTTTTTGAATCAGCATTAAGGGAATGCGTGTGTAATATAATATCAACAGTGTAGTGGCAAGTTTGTGATTATGCTTCAGAATTTGGAAAAGCAAACTGCGAAATAATTGAATTCCCGATTACTGCAACGAATGTTGTGTTATAACTTTCCATCTAATACGTAGCACATTTAATCACGTGTCTAACAACGAAACTAATGTGCGTGACATTTTTTTTTTTTATAGAAATTCATTATCAGCAATATCTTGCCGATAAAGCAAGAGCAACTTGTTTCAACAGCAAGAATGAGTTTCTTTTTTTTCCTTTTTTTAGATAATTGCTAAATGAGAAAAAAGACTAATACGTGAATACGATGAATCGTGACGGATTATGATTAATGAAACATGTTGCATTTTCCATGATTGATAATCGTGAAACACGTAAATTTAGAATAAGGTTACCCGAACTTAAACTTAAACATAGTACAACATTCCTGTGCTGAATATTTCTATTTGAATCTATCGATCGCGACCCTGTACACTCTTCTTGATATCGACCTTCTTGTAATGCCCGGTATATTCTGATCTGGTTGCGCTGGTCGCGGAAGGAAGTCGTCAAGTTCGCTTAATAACATTATTAAACAATTAATTAGATCAATTGTGTCTAAAATTTCATGTAGAGTTGTCTCTACTACATTAGTACTAGAGGGAAGAGTATCTATTAGGAGAAGTAAAGCAATGAGCAAGTGAGGAAAGAATATTTATCGGGAAAAGTAAAATTTCAATGTTCCAAAAAATTGATCGATACACATATTTACAAATAAATATTATATATTATGTATAACTATATTCTTGTTAATATAATATATATTATTATATTTATAATAAATAATAAGTTATATATATGTATATAATAATAATATAATATAATATAATATAATATAATATAATAATATAATAAATATATATAAATATAATATAATAAAATATAATATAAATAATAATTTATTATTTATAATATTATATAATTTGTTATTTATTATATAACTGCTCTACATTATGAACTTCCATTACAGTAAGATCATTTTGATAATCTTAATACATTCACGTTTGTATGTAAACATGTGCATATATATATATTAAGATTATCAAAACGACCTTACTGTAATGAAAGTTCATAATGTAGAGCAATTCGATAAAACTTTCGGGACTCCAATATACTTTTCACGGAAAGTTTCAGAATTGTTCGCAATGGCGTTACGTAAATGTATATGTTTATCTAAAAGGATGATATGAACCGAACAATGACCTTCTTTTGCTCAATATAAACTGTTTAAATGACTCTGTAATTTTGAATTCTATAATTGCCCAGGTGCAATCGAACGATGAGTCACGTGATCCCCTGCGAAGTATAATAGTTTTCGAATTTCGCTTATCGCATCATATATAAGAATCGCGCCGCTTCGCGTCTTCCCGCACGCTGTGATAACTTCAGTTCCTTATGCCGTATCTTTACTTTTTTTTTTTTTTCATTTTTACATTTACATGCATTCTCACTTACAAAGATTCAACGATTGTTCAATCCTCATTTGTAAATTGAAGGAACAATTTGCTCGTTCGTTTTTTCTATGATCACTGTGGAATATTTGTAGAACGTTATGTTTGTTTGTTACAGATCTTGAGCTAGGACGATCGACTGAATAAACGAGAATAATAGGAACGGAGCAACGATGCAAAATTGTTGCGACGACGGCGATAACAACGTCGTCTTCAAGGATGTGGTCATCATAGGTACGATTTATTTATCAATGTGAAACTTATCTAAACCAAATAATAAGATACTAGAATAAGGTACTAAAATCCACAAGTCACAACTTTGCGAACTTATCGTATCGCTGTATACGCAGTAAAATATATATATATGTCCCTTTTTCCTGCCTTCACTTTTTTGCTTGACATTCCTTTTTTTGTTTCTAAAACTTGTCCGTTTAAAATTTTAAAAGATAGGAGAGCTTCTACTTATAAGCCTCGTTGACCGATTAGATCTTTTGGCTTCTAATATAATTTAATTTAGTCGTATTCTCGATCGATTTCGCGATGGTAAAATTCTTCATATGATTAATACATTGAGCGAAGTGCTACGATTTGTGTGATTGTAGCACGCAGTTTCAGGTGGAAATATAAAACGGACGTTTATCACGTGGTAACACGCAAAAAAACATTACGAAAGAATAAAAAAAAAACAAGAACAGTATTGTCAGTACCCTGTACACAAGATGGTATATATGTTTTGTTCAGGAAACGGGCCTAGTGGAATATGTCTTTCTTTTATGCTCGCTGGAAATTGGCCTTATTACACCGGCGAGCCACATCCCGCGGATGAAATGCTCACGGCTAGGTTGCACTCGAGCATCAGGTCCGGGACTGACGAAGAGGAATGTTGCAATACAATGAGCCAGCAACAGCAACAGCAATTAGGAAATGAAACGAGGTGCTATCGATGGCACGAGAACGAGACTGTCAGGTCAAGAAAATGTCAGGGGAGAAGCGAAGGAAGGGGATTGGCGAGCAGTACGCGTTGCAAATTGGAATGCCTCTCTTCCGGACTGGAAGGTAGAATCGGTGGTCGACCATTGGCCCTTCTGATGGATCAGCTTCAACATCCTTGCGTTGACGCTGGCCTCGATGTACCGTCTCTTCTTACTTGGAAATCGGTCGACCAACATCCTGAGCACAAAGTGATCGATCACGTTGTGCTTGGCAAAGGTCAACCTGGTGGTTCGTGGCAGGTAATGAATACGAGTCAGGTAGCAGGTCAGCGATTAGACTTAACTAGCACTTTAGAACCACTTTCCAATCATGAAACGGCAGGTCGCTTGTAATTGAGCTGTTGTCGGGTATGAATCCATATGTGGAAACAAATGATGTTCGTCGCAATATGTTAACATCAGCCACAAAATTCTGTTTCTACAACTCTACCTTTTTCAACGTACTAATAACAAAAGCAACAAGATTATTTACTCTTTGAAATTCAGTCTGATTCTAAGCTTGTGATATGGACTTTAACTAAACTAAAAAAATAACCCACTAGTGGTTGGTTCCACTTATAGCCAAGTTGCACGCGACCACCGTTTTGTAGTTAGAAAGTGGTTCTAAAATTGTCCGTTTAAGTTAGGCCTTAATCGCTAAACCGCGTAGCACAATGCTAACAGAAGAAACTGACACCGTGATGTTGATAATATTGATAATACCACCAATAAAAGCATGCTGCTTTGAATTATGAGAAACAATTATCCTTCTTGATTTCTTCATTTCCTCGCTATATATTTTCTGCAATTCAACTTTTGGAAAGATCAAACTGATCATGTAGCAAGAATTTATTCGACGTTTGAATCGAATGAAGCATCGTTTGATAGTCATGAATATTTATTGTCACGTGTGTAAATTGTGTTACAGTCAATGGATCCAAACGTGTTGACCATCAGTTTAAACCGATGGATGTCGTTGCCTGATTTAGATATAAGGCAATGGGAGATGATGATCGAGTCCGAGAAACTTCTGAAAACAACTTCTACGGAGAATGAGCCGACTTATGAGAAACCGAGCGCGTGTAATAAAACAGCTAGCAGAATCTCTGTTGGCACGGTGGCTGCCTATTACAAAGATTATGTACGCAGAAAAAGACTGGAGCAGTACTTTCGATGGTTAGTTCGCATATTAGTTGAATTGCAGATGCCCGCAGGTCGTGTAATATCTCTCTCGTAATCGTTAATTACAGAGACGCTTGTTTTCCAGCGGGACTATAGTTACTTCGGTGAGACCGAGCTGCGATACAGACGTATGTTCTCAACAGCAACAGCAAGGAGATGGTTACGAATGGATAGTCGATGGTTTCGAGAAACAGACTGGAAAACCGTTTCGTTATCGATGTAAACGTGTTGTTCTTGCCACAGGCACGACTGATCTGTCAAATCAGTTGGGTATACCCGGTGAAGATTTTCAACTCGATTGGATAACGCACGATTTAAATGAACTGGAATCGAAATTGGATCATTTGATTGATTGTCAGCAACATGGTACGTGAAATGCTCCTTCCCTCTTTCAAATAGCTTAAGTCTTAATAAAATTGCTTAAAATTAGATTACGAAAAAATTTGTTGCAATTATAATATACGATGATATAATTTAAACGATACATTCGATTTTAGCAAACGAGATAGAAGAACGATGGCAGCCAATCGATCCGGTACTAGTGATTGGTTCCGGATTAAGTGCTGCCGATGCTATTATGGCCGCTCGTTTTCGCGGCATTCCCGTTTTGCATGTATTCCGTGACTCGTCCAACGAGTGGAACAAATCGAACGACGAGAGAATACGGACTATCTACGACAAATTACAAGGTTTACCCAGTTCGATGTATCCCGAATATCACAAGGTATATGAGATGATGGCCGATGGTGGTACTAATTATCCCCTGTATAAAGCATTACCGGGATACACGTTGCTCGGGTTTACCGCAAATGGGGTTGATTTTGTTGATGCCGCATTCGAAAGACCGTCAATGATTACTCTTGCCGATCTCGACGGATGCGTGCACACGTTTCGTGTTTCTGCCGTAGCCATCCTTATTGGTACGTATCAAATTGAAAACGAATGCTCTAATCTCGTTATTTCCCAAAAATTTTAAATTAAAAAAAAATTCGTTCGTTCGCAGGTTACAAGCCTGATCTGTCTTATCTGAAAACTAATATCGGGCTTGGTAAATATCCTGACAAATCCATAGATGGTAAATCGAATCCTATCGAGGTGGATGATTTTACTTATGAAGTAACCAAATCTCCGAGACCCGGACTTTATGCCTTAGGCCCTTTAGTTGGTGACAATTTCGTACGTTATATACTCGGTGGAGCGTTTGCAATTTTAGTTCACATTCTGAATACTTCGTCTCCTTCTCTCACTTGAGTATTATCACAAACTTCTTAAATCGTGTTCAATCGATCCTGAATCATCGCGAAATAGTAAACAAATTGCGCGCGCTGTTTATCTTACATACTTCATTTATCCAGAGACATTTCCTCCATCCAGCAAACGTATGAGAAACAGAGTAAAACCAAAACTTTTTTATATGTAAAGGATACACTCGAATTGTTCATCATTTGGCGCGCGTTTATCCTTTAATTTACGAAAATATATGTTTTAACTAAACCTATAAGGAAACTTATACAATTGTATAAAAATTTTTATCATGAACCGAGGAGAATCCGATCATACAGATAATACAATAAAATTCATACGATTTTAACAACAGCATTTAGTGCATTCCATTTATTAGAATAAAAGTTTTTATTACAATATCCTGCTATGTTTCGAATCACATATTAAACATTACGCTACTTTTTCATAGGTATTCCATAGATTCAATTTTATCAATTTAATAAATGTTACAAGTACACGTATTTTATCAATTTGTATCCTTCGTTGATTAATCGTTTCTAATTTGTAGAACGTAAGATTTTTGTAAAATTGAATAAATAATTATATCACACTCGGAGTTTATGTAACACACGCTTGCATATATTCACGAGTACGCACATACCATGTAACATAAACAAAGGGTATGTGATATTACTACTTGTATAATTACCTTTATAAGCACGCCGTTGTGCGCAGATGTACGAGAAAATTGTTCATATTCTCGTAATGGTAATATTTTTTTAAAAATTCAATATATATATGCACTAGAAATTGCAATTAGATAAATGACGTATATATAAAATATATGTACCGCTCAGTCTGTGATAAAAAAAGGTGCAATATTCAAGGAAACTTTTTTTAGTGTTCTTAAGAATAAAAATTCAATATCGTTAACTAATATGTTATTATTTATCTTGATGTCTACTATATAAACAATTTCAAAAGATATTTATTTATATATCATTTAAGTCAATCACATTATAATTACAACATGTGTTCGATGAATTTGTTTATTTAAAGAAGGAAAAAACCCAACTGCGATATATATCACATACAGGAGAATAAAAAAGTTTGTCTCTGATATTTTTATCAGGCCGTACTAAACTACTAAAACAGAAAATTAATCGAAAGGCGATAATTTGGCGATTGATATTTTCAATATCTTTATACGGAGTCCATTTTATTTATGAACACATTTGATTTCTATTTTTTTCAACGTTGTTTTTCTTATCAAAAATTTACAACTGTATTTTCAACGTAAATATATGTTACAATTAATCTAAATTGGAAATGCAAATTATCGATGATTATAAATACTTACATTTATATTATACATGAATTTTAACATCCGTCACATGTAATGATATATGCAATAAATGATATCACAAATAATTCAGTATTATAGAATGATTTCAAACATGAAATAGGAGAAGAGTAATTGATGAACTCACGAAAATAATATGTACTTGCTTAATTATATTCCATTTCGCTGTTTACCTAAAATTTCAAATTTTATATTATATATTTTTCAGATATTTTATCGAAAAATATTTTTCGCGCAAATAATCATAATATCTACACATGTTCTTTTTTTATTCCTTACAAAAGTATAATCCAAAACAAATTCATATATTAAAATTCAATCGTGCAAATTAAAATAGAAATTCTGTTTCATGTTTTAAATACGATAAAAAGAAAACTGACTAGAATAATAGCGCTTGCAAGCACAACTATGCAATATAATTTTTTATTGGCTCTTTGATAAGAGTCTGCCTTTTTCAATTGTTTATAACCTTCCTGTACTTGTATCTGTGTTTGTTCGACGGTATAATCAATCCTATCTAAGATGGTGCCTTGATCCTCTACCATACTAGCTAAATCCTATAGAAATAAAAAACATTTTTTACTTATTATTGAATACAGTAATTTTATACAAATTATAAGCTCGTTCAATCTTCAGATCCTCTTACTTTGAATATATGCCTGAGGTCTGCTATACTCTGAACTATGTTACCAATCTGTTCTTCTCTTTCAACAGCTAACTTTATTCTGTCATCCGAATCTTCCAATTGTAAAAGTACAGAATCCTGCTGTTGTTGCTGACTGTTATTCCAAGAATCTGAATTTGTTTCATTCGACTCTAACAGCCATGTGTCTGTCATAGTGTTATTTAAAAATATTGATTGATCTTCCGTAAAAAACTGATTACTTCTTTCTTCCCTTGATTTCATCTCTAGAATAATTAAACAAAGTCAGACATCTCGTGTCTCATGCGTCAATTGACATGGAAACTATATATATATCTATAAATCATACGTGTTAAATAGTGATTCTGAGCTGATCTGTATCGAAGACCTAGCTCTTGTAAAGCTGTTGAAAGTGCCATTACCGCGCTCATAGCCAATTGACGTTCCGTCGGTCCATTAGCATGCCTTGTTGCAGCTTTTATCGTTTGTACTTGATGGTAACCACTAGAAAATGCACGTCCTATTTCTCGTGTTAGTTGTTCCATTTGTCTCTCTTCCTGCAGACATGTTTTTAACGATTTGCTCTCTAACAATTAAGTAATCAAAATAAATCAGAAGCAATGTTTCATCTTCTTGCATCGATGTACGACTAATAATTTAGTTTTCACACAATGATCATTAATCTTGAGATTAACGACAAACCTGTGACGTGTCGTCTAATGTTGGCCTAGTTAATTGTTTAGCATGTAACTCTACTAAGCTGTCTATTTTCACGCGTAATCTACTTAAAATATATTGCGTTTCCTCCAAGGCATCTGTCCACACAGGCGGTGCGTTACTTTCCAAATTAACATTTTTCAGTTCGACGCTGTCCGAAGCATCAGAACTCGAAGCCACTAATGCCGTTCGATCAGACAAATTCTAAAATGTTGTACGCCATATTATTATTTAATTTTTGTATTCTTCATCAGTAAGGTCAACGTTATTGATTATTTTAAAAGTATAGGTTATGTGTGACATACTTGTTCAGCGTATATATGTTTGCTTTGTAAAGCATTATTTCGCATTAAGATGAACGGTTCCGTCAAGTTTCGCATAGCCATTTTGGTCAATTTCTTCAGTAATTCGCCAATTATCCTATAATATTTTGCTGCTTGTCGCGTTCCTTTTTACGTAGAGCAGTTATAACTTCTCGATACGCACCATCTGTCATCGTGAAACAGTTGAAATAATTGATCAACTACAATTATTAAATACATGGTTTACAGTACATATTTTTTTGCATTCCATATATACGTGTCTAGGACATATATATACAAAATTTAGAACAAAAAATTCGTGCAAAATATTATTCGATGTACCATACATACACGCGTGCATATTTTGTTACGAAACGTCGTGCAACATTCCTCCAAAAAACTTGAGTTAATCTTAAGTAAATTGATTTTGGAAATTTAATACGGTTTCGTATACATTTTTGTCAGAAAAAACTACATGCAATTATTTGTCGCTAATGATAAAAATGATACTTTGTACTTAGAATGATATACTCCTTTTTATTAAATTGTCTTAATAAAACTTTTTGGACTACTCATCATTATACATAGGTCAATATATTTATAACATTAATACATAAATCTTAGACGTAAGATTATATTTAATGTAATATAGTTAGTGTACGGTTATGGTGAAATTATATTGCATTAATTTCTAATTATTTAAGTTTTTGAAGCATTGTTGTTTCTTCTATTTATTATGAACGTACTTGTACACGCCAAGGTTGATGCTAATTTTTATTCTCAATTTGAATCAGCTTTGTTTTTAACAGTTTCAATAATTAACGGCCTAGTACTATAAAGATTTCCTATTGTTGCTTGTCTTTTAATAATTTCTAGATTGTCTCGTCCTTTAGTATAACATTTATTAATCTTCTCTATATCCTGTATCGTTTTGTTCTGTTTAAATTCATGTTGAATTTTACGTAAAGCGTACATCCTACAATAAACATAAGATCAGAATTACAAAACAGATAAGAATGTAATTTATAATTTAAATGTCTGTAATAACATTTGTCAAAATAATAATCTTTTATTTTATTATTAACAACTTTGAATAACTACAATCGAATTTTAACATCGCAAATACGCCAAGAAATTGTAATAAATGAGTAATATGTCCGACTGTTAATAGTTAATAGTTATTAACTGAATACTTTATACTTACCGATAATTGTACGAATTCCATTTTTTGCTTTCCCGAATTAGATTTCGATAAAGATTTAAAACTGCTCTTCGATTACTAGCCATCATTTACAATGCATCATAGATCAAGTACATCAACACAGATGTGTACATACGAATACTAAATTGAATTTTTTCACTTTATATTAAATTATACCTTATAATTAACGCGTTGATTTTTCAAATATTGAGTACTTTTCTTTTTCATTGCTTTTCCCTTATTACATTTCTGGCAATTATCGATATTGCAAATTTTCATTAAATTGTGTAGCAATTAATAGAACAGTGAAATGAATACAGATCTGATTGGTTATTTTTAGTAGATTTACTATAATAAAATATAAGCATGTATATTGGCTGAAAATACTACATATTCACATAGAATTATAAAGCATGTGAATGACAATGAATGAGAGAGTGGTATCTTAATTTTGTACCGCTTTCTAGCATCCTTTTTTTTGCATATGTGTATAGTATATGTATATAGTATATATATAATTAATGTTGTGGTTAAGTTCGAAAGGAAAAGCTTTTATAAGTATGTATATACTTATTACTGCGAATTTTATTAAAAAATTATGCAATTCTAAAAAAACAAAAAAAAAATAAAGCATTGAAAGTTTAATTATAAACGCTTAGCTTGGTTACTGCAAATGTATCATATTTTTCAAGTATTCAAATGTATTTACAAGTAACAAGTAAAATATGACTTTTGCAGAATGTATACATATATTGGACGCTGTAGTAAAAGAATATTCAGGAGGGCATTTTCTATAGCTACACAAACTGTAAAAAACAATGAAATAACACTGTTAGATCACACGTTTCCAAGAGATAACTGGACAAATATTAGTGAAAATATTATTTCCAAATTAGGAAGAAATTTACATATTTCTCCATATCATCCTTTATCTCATATTCGCCAACGTATCGTTAATTATATCTACATGCAATTTCACAATCGTATTGGAAATCCTATATTCAGCGTGTTTGATAACATATCTCCTATTGTTACAGTAGCTCAAAATTTTGATTCCCTACTTGTGCCAGAAAATCACCCATCCAGGAAGAAAAGTGATTGTTATTATATAAATCAAAATACAATATTAAGAGCTCATACAACGGCTCATCAATCAGAATTGATTTCAATGGGTTTGAACAATTTTCTTATAGTAGGAGATGTTTATCGCAAAGATGAAATAGATTCTACCCACTATCCTGTTTTTCATCAAGCAGATGCTGTTAGATTATGTATAGCAGAAGAGGTATTCCAAAATGTAGACAATTCTAATGAGTTAAAACTATTTGAACATAGGGGCATGGAAACTGATGAGAAGCAAGGTTGTCATGCTTTAGAATCTGTAAAAATAATGGAACATGAATTGAAAAATACTTTAGTAGGTTTGGCGCAGACACTCTTTGGATCAGGTAACTTTAAGAAAAAGAAAGAAAAAACACTTTGTTGTTATATCGTATAAAACTATAAAATTTTAATTGTAGAAATTCAATATAGATGGGTTCAACAATATTTTCCTTTCACTCATCCCTCATGGGAACTAGAAGTCTACTATAATGATCAATGGATTGAAATATTGGGATGTGGTATTATGCGTCAAGAGATTTTACAAAAGTCAGGTGCAGGAGAACGTATTGGATGGGCATTCGGATTAGGTTTGGAAAGACTGGCTATGTGTTTATATGATATACCAAATATTCGTTTATTTTGGAGTAATGATACTGGTTTCCTAAATCAGTTCAAAGTTAAAGATCCTAATGCGGCAATAAAATATAAGGTAAAGAAATTAGAAAACTAACGAATACTATATTAAAAGAATAGTTTATGTTAGATTTCTGTATTACAGCCAATTAGTGTTTATCCTCAGTGTAAAAACGATATAAGTTTCTGGTTGCCTGAAAATAAAAGTTATTCGTCAAACGATTTTTACGATTTAGTTAGAGATATTGGCGAAGATAGAGTAGAACAAGTTCTATTAAAAGATGAATACATTCACCCTGAAACCAAAAAGATATCGCACTGTTATACCATAGTATATAGACACATGGAACGTACATTATCAAAACGAGAGGTAAACAACATTCACAATCAAATAGCAAAACTCGCAAATGAGAAATTACATGTTACAATCAGAGGAATGAAAATTTAATTTATTAAATAAAATTTAAAAAATTTTAGAAATGAATTATTTTGTATATTATTTATTATGTTTTTTTTATAATTAAATTATGGCTATTTATGCAAATTCAATTTTACGAATAAAATTATATACACATACAAATTTTACACATTTCCACGTATTTAAATTTTCCATAAATTCATAAATAGCTATAATCTATTAAGAATAGTATTAAAAGAATAGGATTAAAAGAAAAGTGGCATAATGTTTAAATGAATATATTATTATTATATTTTTTTCACATAAATTAATTATAAATGTATATCATTAGGTCAAGTGCTATTTCCCTAAAAATAACTATCTAGTCTATATATAATATGATACATCTCATCAACGTTGTAACTAACAACAATTACTTCTAAATCTACGATCTTACTTAATTTATGCATGAATATAAAAATCGATTTTTTTTTATTGTAGCATTGTACATATACGATAAGTAAGTTACATCACATTATATTAAAATTGTTAATAATAAATTTTATCCAAAATATAAAGGAAAAATATCCTATATTAAAATAAAGCAATAACAAATAGGAATCTCCCTCTTGGCATTTAGTTTGTAAAAATAAGAACTTAACGTATTTATTAAATACATCAAGAAAACTTTAAAGACATATGCTTTTAATTAATTGATTATTTATGTCTTATAAACTTAATATATTAAAATCCTATAAATAATATGCGATCGAATATACATAATAGACATGAGACGAAAACGAATAAAATGCTATATATTACGCGAATATATTTTAAGAACGAAAATACTTTACGGTTTCTCGTAAAATAAATAAACAAAATGCAGCTTTAAACCGTTTCTTTTTAATTATCATAATTTCAATTCGTCTGAATTTACAATGTAAAAAATTTTAGAAATCTTTATGTATTATGACGTCATGTGTAAACATAATAATAGTAATAGTAATAATAATAATAATAATAATAACAATAAATTATTCATAGAATTTATCATTAAGTTAAAATTTAAAGAAACATTAAATCTGACCTATGCAATAATTTAACAGAGAAGCACTTAGTGCGGTACATTTAGAACAAAAACAATTGTAATTTTTGTTAATTACATTTTGATGTCAAATTATAAGGTCTTATCAATATTTTGAATATATCAATAATTCAATATCAATATATCAATATTTCGAATGTAGTTAGAAAAATATTCAGGAGCTTTAGAAAATGCAAACGCATTCAGCAAAGAACGCATATCAAAGATTGATAATTTTAGACCTAAAAACGATTTTTTATATCATCTTTTCAGTACAGATCAATAATTTGTCAATTCTTTATATAAGTTATTTTATAAAGTGAAACTTATGTATGAAGTTTAAGATAATTTAGTGTAACTAGGAGGAGAAAATTTCTTTCGTAAAAATTTTAAGATGTACAATGGCATGCACGAAATTAAAGTTATTAGCAATACTTTCCACAAGAAGTCAGTGGTCTTGATAAACTCAGCATCTGCGTTACAAGAAGAAACAAGTGATTAAATTTTTAATAAACGTATTCCTTGTTTTTTTAAAAATATATATTAATTATACTTACCAAAATAATCTTTGAGAACGACTAGAGATAATAAATAAAGCGCCAATGAGAAAATTTCCGCAAGTATCATAATGTGATGCCATGTTCTAATTGTTAAAGCTACCATTATTAACTCTGTTAAGACAAGCGCTGTGAAACTTATGGCCACTATATGAATGAATTCATCTTCGAACATTATAAGTGCGCCATACATTATAACGCCACCTAAAAGATGGTTCAGATAACATTACTAAACGATGTATAATCAATAATAACAAAAGAACTTATTACCTTGATATATGCTTATTAAAATCCACATGAAGAATGTCTTATAGGACAACGATCGACCTTTACTGAGTTCTTTATAAAGTTCTGGATAAGTAAGTGCAATTTTTCCTGACACATCTTTGTCTAATACCAATGAAAATACCGGAAACATTGTATATATTGTTCCATAGCTACAAATTAGTCATTTGAAATATTAGCATCATTATATCATATTATATATATGTTTTAATATTACTTAATTTTTTTCTTACCCAACCATTAAAAATCCCTGATACAAGGATACCGACGATAAATAAAAGACCGCAGAAAACACGGCTTGCATAGTGGAAATAATTAAACCTCGGTGAATAACGAATTGACTTAAGGCAGCAGAACGTTTATAACTTCTACGTCCGTGAACCAATAAGAGATTAGCCAAATGACTAAACTGAGAAATAGAAAAGTCTGCAGCCAAAGAAGCTTGCCTTCCTTCAAGGCCTTCAAGACCTATACCTAAAAGGAGAAATGAATATTATCAGTAATAATCATTTACAGTACTATCAAATACTATGAGGAACATGCTTACCAGCATCTGCTGCTTGTATCATTGATACATCATTGCCCCCGTCACCGACAGCTGCGGTTCTTTTTCCAGTATGTCTTTGAATAAGACTAACAACTTCGGCTTTTTGCGTGGGTGAACATCGACAGCAAACAACGGCTGGTGAACCGCATGCTAGTTCTAAGAATTCTTGTTCGTAATATTGCAAACATACCTCTAAAGAATCGCCGCTAATGACTAAGGCACAGTCTTGTTTTTTACGAAAAGTATTTAATTCCAAATGGGCATCCGTGCGAGTTACCACCGATTTGAAAACATGAAGACTCTGCGTTCGTGAAACTAAACGCGAAGATTTTGCTATACAAGTTGCCGTTTCTAGCTTGTCGCCTGTTAACATCCAAATCTAAAGATTATAGAAAAACACATTATAGGCAAAATTATTATTAAAATTAAAACGAATAAAGAAAACTTAATCTCGTAGCAATATAAATTGATAAAAGTGCGATGTACCTTAATTCCAGCATTTCTCAATAGTTCCAATGTAGGCCTTACTCTATCTTGTAATCTATCTTCAACGCCAGTTACACACAATAATTCCATCTCCCTTTCTAAGCTTTCGACAACTGCAGCAACTCTTGAAACGCGATCACTCACACTCATTCTTGCTGAATTGTATCTAAAAAAGAAAAATTTTTTCACATAATCAATTTATTATATCTAATCATTTCCCCGCTAAAACATAACAATTCCCTAGTACCTTGCTTCAAAGTCGAGATATTGCTCTTCTGTCAAATTTTTTTTTGCAACAACTAATGTTCTTAAACCTTCCCGAGCCATATTACCACACTCCTCTTCAAGCCAATCATTATACTGTACTATCCCGGACATCACTACATCTGCACCTTTCAAATAAAATACTATTTCAGAACTGGATTCTTCTTTTACTATTATTCCCATTCGTTTGGTTTCCGATGTGAATGGAAATATTTGTAAAATCGTGTAGTTCAAGATTTTGCCGTTTGGAGCTTTTAGTTGCATAAAATTCAAATCACGCTTCACTAAAGCTAATCCCATTTCTTCTGTCCACTTAACCAATGCTACTTCATCCGGACTAGAAGCTTGGTAATTACGTTTTTGTTCTGATAGATAATAATGTTGGTCTGCTTCTGTTTGACTAAAAGCAAAGATAAAATAAACACGTGTATCATCATTGTACAATTTTATGTAGCACAGTTAAAAAAAAAAATTACCTTTGAATAGAACCAGAATCTCCTGTTTCTCCCGTTTGTACACTCATTGTATCCAAATTATTTGATTTACTTACTTCATCATAAACTGGTGTTACATTGTGACACAATGCCAAAGCATGCACTGCATCATATATTCTAGTACTTTCAGATCTTCTTACTTTCACACTGTGTACAGACGCTGGTTTTACTGGTGAAGTTTCGGAATTTGTGGCATAACACGTTTTTAATACAGCCATAATTTCGTCAAATGTTTCTTGTCCATAAGATATCATGCCTAAATGCAACTTTTTGAAAACCATTTTATTTTGCGTTAATGTGCCAGTCTTGTCACTTAGTAAATATGAAATACGACCAAGTTCTTCCGGA
This sequence comes from Melipona beecheii, assembly GCA_032399605.1. Taxonomy (NCBI): domain Eukaryota; kingdom Metazoa; phylum Arthropoda; class Insecta; order Hymenoptera; family Apidae; genus Melipona; species Melipona beecheii. Next base: position 3,344,844 of record JAUCMO010000463.1, read on the forward strand.
ATAGTAGTAGTTCGTACAACCGTTCCTGCAATTTCCTTATCCCTTTGAATGCACCAAGCGTAAAAAGCTTTACCCATATCTAAATTCACTCTTAAACTGATTGGTATTATATAAGAAAATAGCAAAACGAAACGAAACATATAACGATACCATGGCCCGTTAAATCCTTTTAAAGACATCATTACCAATGCTAGACCAATCACAGCACAAAACAAAACCTACGAATTTAAAATTCATTCAACGACGCTTATTAAATGAAATTAACATGATACAATATGACAGAATACAATACCTTTGTTAGCTGATTTATTTCCTGATCTAATAAACCAACTTTCGACCGAGGTGCAGAATGATTCATAAGTGATCTAGTTTCTTGCCCTGTATACACTACAACACCAAGAGCCGAACCTGACGCGATTGCCGTATTTGCCCATAAAGTATTGTCCACACCCAAACTTTCTTCACTGCTGTATCCATCGTACTATAAATTGTAATGTGATTGTATGTTATAATAACATTTATTAATAACTACACTGTTGTAACATTAAACATTAAAGACAAATTAGATATTTGGAAATTTACTCTGGTGAATGTTCCAATAAAACTGTGAATATCTTTTTGAGGCTTTTCAACATATATACTCGCTTTAATATCAAACAATTGAGAGTTATTTTCCAATTTTTGAGTAACTGGAACAGCCAGTCGCAGCTTCCAGTCTGTTTCTCCATCCAGTTGGTCTGTTCTCACAAAGCACGCACCTGATTTTTCTGTAGTTCGTAATAATACTAAATCAGCAGGTACCCTTTGGCCTTTCTCTACTATAACCTTAGAAAAAAAATTACACAAATGAATTTTCTATTTTCTTTTCATTTAATTATCTATCTTGTGTATTTCTTGTATTTTCATTTAATTTCTTACCAAATCACCCACTCGCAATTTAGAGCTTGGTACTAATTCCGGGGTATCAAAACCTTTCAATAATCTGTAATACTTTTGGGCATTGACTTCCTTATCTCTTTTATATCGTCTGAAGTCATCGATCGCTTCTCGACAAATAGTGACAGTTAAAACAAAACACAAAGGTCCCCAATATGTATATAAATATCCTATTCTTATGTCTGGTATGAATTGAGATATAGCCATAAGCAAAAAATATAGATTTAAGAAAAATTTAAATTGTTGAAAAAGAACCTAAAAGTATAATATAGCAATTACATATTTTTGATACCACATTATATTATATAACAAATAACAATACAATTGGCAATGTCCTTTTACCAAAGGTAAAAACGTGACAATATTATATTTCTGATTTCTTATGACATTCGTAGGAAATTTCTCATGCATTGGCTGACCAATATGAATAACTCTAGCCCTTAATTCACGTTCTCTGCAACATCTTCTCCACATCCATGTACAACATCTAAAAAGGTACAATAATAAATAAGTAGAAAAATAAAAAATAAGAGATTTTACTTTATTTTTTTACTATATATACAATCACACTGTTGCTAATGAGAAAGATTATAATAAAATTTTTGAATATAACAGCTCTGTATAATGATTTTAAATGAAGAGAAATAAATTTGTTGCAGTATGGAATATAATTGGACATAAATTTAACATAATCGTTGGGTTGAGGTCGAATAAATATTGTGCTGACCATCATGGGAATAATTAACATCTTTCTAATCATTCAATATGAGTTGTAAAGAAATAAAAAAAGATACGCAAAAATCGGAGTCCCTTACAGGAAGTAAAATGTATGTACGTCACCTTGTCCACGAATTGATATTCCGCGGTCTAGATATCAGAGGAATATCCTCTTTCGATAGTCTTATAACATTGCTTTGAGTTTCCATTTGCATATTTCTTCATGCAAGGAAATACTATCATAAATCATATAAAGAAATACTTTTATTCAGCCGTTTGCTAAAAAACCACTGTCTAAAAATCTATCCTTCGATATTCAACACAGTTCTATTATGACATCATAACATCCACGAACTACAAGTTTACACGATGTGAATTCGCCCTTCACTTACTGCATGAACTTGTACCACATATTATAACAGAATATAATAGAAACTACGTTATTTACTTTACGTTTCTTTTTATTTTTCATTGTAAATAAAACTTTGCGAAATTTGTTTGCACGTGTATTCAAACATGTTTAATTTGCTCGCTTCCTTCATATATATCCTAGCAGATATATATTTAATGATCTTTGCTAGACCAATTTTTCAACAAAAGAGTATACTGTCTGAAAGATGGCATGAAAATGCACGAATACAAGTACATCACGTGTTTTCATAGTACAAGTTATTAGAAATAGAGAAATGTTTTTAAATGTGTGTACTTGGAAGTTATCGTTAGATAAGTAATATTTTTCCTTATCGAGATAAGTAGATAAGATATATTTTTACGAAAAGGATTTTCTACATTAACGTTAACATTATCCTATTTATCTCTCTTTCGTTTTCCATTATTTCAAGAAATTTATTTCCACCTCTCTTGCACATTAATATCTCTACGATGAATCTCGATAGATCTTTATCATTTATTACGTTGGCTACCATTCAAATTGGTAACCAGCAAGTTGTTAATCGAGCGATCATGTTTATTTTTGCTCGACTTGCTTGTTAAAATTAACGATCGATTATCGAATCAGTAACTCACCCGCAGAGGCAATTTTTGAGGAATATAGAAAAATCGTTTATCCGCCGTCTTCGTGAGGTCAGAAGTCGTATACTGTCTTCGGAAGGTTGAAGGAGATAATCGGTCTCTTCATCCATTTCAAAATCCCGCTCGTCCGAGCTCAAACGTAATGGCATTTCTTCTAACCGCATACTTTTTTCACGGATCACTCGATAAATTTTCTTTCCCATTTACCACGGATACGCAACTATACCATTTATATCTACTTTACGATACGTTACATATTATACCGCGCGTGTGTGTTTACATATGTACATCGTACATCATACATACAAACATACATACACATACATATATGCATACAAATATATACCTATCAGTTTATACATATTCTTTCTTTTTCAGTAACAAAACATGCTGAGGATAATTCTCACTAGTTCGTTTTTTTTCATGACCATTGCATTGCATGTAAACATCACATGATAACGAAATATTACACCGTTTAAATACATATACCCGTACGCATGCACGTACGTGTCCTGTGTATCTTGCTTCAGACTCTGCTCAAATGAAACCGTGATTTCTGGTAGATCAACATATTGCGTTTGTTTGTTTATTTAACCAACAACGTTCAAAGTGGCACTGTCAATTGACATTTTACTCAGCGATTCAATTATTCTGTCTATTTACGAGATTCGTGCGTACATGCGACATCCATGCATATGTACATGCTTCTTTCCACGTACGTACGTGTACGCATCGCGAAATATTATTCAAACGACAGTGACGTTCGATATCAAATATTCGAGTCATTTCAATACAGAAGGTAAAAAAATAAATTCGAATTTATCAAAATTTCGATCGATCTTCGAACTAATTGTTAATCAACTGTGATCGCGATACCTCGAACTGGTATTACAGTGCGTGCGGCCATGTTAAGTACTCTGTGATCACGTGATCCGTTTGCTTCTCCGGGCGCATGGGTACACCGTTTGAAATAAATTACGAAATGTTTCAACGTATTATTTGCTACGCGTGATTTACGCACGTGTAAGAAATCAGTCTTATTTATTTCGTTTATACATATTTTTACTAACTCGGTACTTTATTATTACTAACTTTATTACTCATTTAAATTCGTTATTCAAGTATGACTTCGTAAAGCAGTGCTAACGATTCGATCGTATTTTTAAATATCTCATTTTGACACGCTGCGCTGGCACGTAGGTTACGAAAGAGCTGCGTACATATTTCTTTTTCGTCCTGTTTCATGAAACTAACTGTCAAGTAAAATCTATTACATTTGCTTAAAGTGCATAAAATGTCGACGACGAACTCGATGTTATCGGTTATTGTAAGTGAAGCATTTCGGAAGCACGCATCAATTATTTCGACGAATAACGACGAAGGAATTTCGGTCTGAAAAATTTTCTCCCGCAAGGTATATCTGAAATAATCGATTGCAGATATTTATATTCTAATCTTCTTCAATTTTATTGTTACACACACATAAATACATATATCTTACCGTAACGTTTTGAGATAATGAAATCTTTCTTTATGATCTTTAATTGTTTTCCAGATTTGTACAAATTGCGCATACGTAATTGGTGTTTCATTTTGAAAAGCATTATCGCACTCACTCGATATTTTCAAACGATCTTCGGATTGTTGTTGTTGTGTTCCGTTTAGTTTGTCAAACGATATTATCGTGTTCAAACTATTAATATGAACAATGGGATTCCAAGATTTCTTTATTCTAGATTTAACATCGTCACATTTCAAAGGTTTTAAATGGGCAGCATTTATCTGGTAATAAAAAAAATAGAAGTTACATTAAATGTCAAACAGGCAGATAAAAGTATTTTAAATAAAAAATGCTTACCAATTGTCTGAAATCTTCATAGGTAGGTACTTTTTGCTCCACCGCCCTGAGTTTAGCATCATTCTGTAATTTATATAACTCATCCGCTCTAAGAGCCTCCAGAAGTTCTAGTTCCATGTTTTTGTAATTTACAGGCGATCTTAATTTGCTCATTTCTACAGGTAGCTTTGAAAGTATTTTTCAGATACACAAAATAAGAAATTTGCTGAGTCAACAAATATTTATTATTGATCGTAGTAAATGGTTGCTGTAGCAACCACCCATAAGTGCGATTATGTTGTATCGATAGGTATGTAAGTATGTATGTATGAGTGATATTTATGCGTCTCTTGAGTAAAGGTTTACATATGTATGTATGTGTGTAAAAGAAAAATCATTATCATGACAGTTAATTACACTGTAATAACATTATCTTCCGACATTACAATATTCTTTGCTATACTGCTCTGTCTTTTTTTATATAATCTATCATGAGTTCTTTTCATCTCTAAAATTTCCTTCATTTCTTCCTTATCTTCTTCCTAAAATTCATACACTTTTTATAATCATCTATTACACGTGCACACAAAGTTAGATTATATACATATACATATACATGTACTATATATAATCTTTACGATATTTATCTCGTATAAAAGGTATATATATATACACACACACACTTTATATATATATTTTACCGATTGATTTAATCGAAGTACTAATGCTCTTCGACCATCAGACATTGGCTGCGAGTAGTCCATTAATTTTTTGAGCCTTTCCTCTGGACTTACTCCTCTTTCTACTACTAAAACTATACGTGCCCACTGATAACAAATACCGTATTAACAAATAGAGGATGATCAATAAATGTCCGTTTTAAGTGGAAAAGGAAAAGAAACGTACTTGTCTTTGCCATTCGTTTCTTGTTTCCGCAATTTTCTGGTATGTATTCCCCATCATAGCAATTAACATGTTCACTAATAATATGGCAACGATTGCCATATATAACACAAATAAAAGCTATGGCGAAATTAATTTTTATATTGTAGTCATATATACCTGCTAGAAGAATAGATAAAAGATAATCACCTTAGCTTCTATTTCATGCTGTGTTCTCTCAAATGCGCCATAATAATCTCCAAAATTCGTCATACTCATAAGGAACATTGCCATTATACTTTCTACCGGCGATGGCATTGGATTGCTTATCGAATCATCCACTCCTTCAGGCGTATTCGGATTATCGAAAGATAAGAATATGATATAATATGCTGAAGAAAAGAAGAAAAACAGATAATTTTTTGATATATATTATTAGAATAAGACGCGAAAAAATAAAAAAAAAGAAAAATAGAGAAAGAAAAAGATTACGTAATATATAGGATGTCTGAGTTTTCAACTACAATATCAAATATTTATGGATATTACCACGTTAAATTGTTGCAATATAAAATTGAAAAGAATTGGAAACAATTGAAAAGAATTTCTTTTTTAATCTTAACAATTAAGAAATATTGATGAAAAGAATAGCTAAAATTATAATAATTAGATGGCTGAAGATTCTGCAGTATGACTTTAAGTATTCATTGAAATTTTAGAACGATTGAGACATATATTTCTAACTGCATTGAGAAGATTTATACAGATTTTATGAAGCATCAATTGTTTATTAAAAATGGATATGAAACTTGAAAATGTAGAAAATTCACAGTAGAAAAATGTTCGTCGATCGTAACTGTCGACACGTAATAAAAATATCAAACTTTTAATGGAATTACAAGCATCCAATTACTTATGGACGATAATGCATGTATAGTATATAACTGGAAGAGAATAAATACAAGTATGTTGGTATGTATAAGATTGACACGATGCCTAGAATATGTAAATTGTTACGTCTCAGAATGGAGGATATTCCAGTGTAATATGTGTCAATGTCGCTTATGATGTAGCAATTCCCAGACGAGCGATTAAGTCATAAGATAAATTCGTATTCGTATTGCCTGCTGGATATCGTTATACATACTTTGATTAACGACTATAAGGAAAGAGGAAGCGTCATCGGCATATTTGCTCTCAAGTTTTTAATCGACCAATCGTCTCTTACGAATTGATCGCTAGTTTATTTATGTCCATGATCTACGTTCAGAAGTAAGATATGATGCAGATCTGTTATCGTGTGTCAAAAATTTCTGACCAGGACAGAAGTGCGAAAGTGTTAACAAAAATGGAAAGAAGTTTAGCTAACCGTGTAGATAATATTTTCATTGGTACGCGATAATTTTAATCGAGGTGAAAATTGTTAGAATGGTTAGAGGCTTTGAGACTTTTAAACTAAATTCTTCCATCAGAGCAGAACTTGGTTTCTACGTTACCTTGAGAAAATCCCATTACAAAGACCAAGTAAATGGAGACAAAACGGAGCAAATCGCCCATGATCATTCTATAAATCATCACGACGAACGGACCGACCGTTTTGAAACCCCGACAGAAAAATAAAAAATACGGTGCCGTGGTTAACATCACGACAACCGCCAACATATCTTCAACTTCGTCGGCACAAGCTAATCTTAAGAATGGGAAAGATAGTAATATGCAACAGGAGAAGAGGAACATCACTCGCGACGGTGCAGTCATCTAGAAATAATTCCTTTTGTTAGTACAATATTTTAATTTATAATGTGTATTACGAAGTTTGTGTGTGCTTGATCGATTTATCAACGAAATATCATCTTCCTTTTTTTTTTTTCAAATATCTTAAACTTAAAATTTCGTCGATGAGAAACCGATATCGCACATTGTTCACCAAATATTTTCTTTTCTGATAAAAGCAAACGTAAAAATGAGAGAAACAGATACACGCTTAGTAATATCATCCTTACTAGATTCTCAATGAACATATTAAGTCCTAAAAATCTGGCTTCACGTAATGCTGCAATTATGTAAAGAACAGCTGCAATCTCCATTAATATTTCAGCGATTAGTCGGACCTTGGCCGATATTGTATTTAGGTGCATTAGTCTACACTTCTCCGTGAGATCGTTCCACCTAATGTCAGAAAGAAACACGTTAGAAATCTTTACAGATGGATATCGGCATTCGAATACTAGCGAATCGCTCGGATGTGTATTCTTTATGGAAATTCTGGAAATTTGTAAGTACTGCTTTTTCAAAAGCAATATTTTTATAATTTAAAGAGGTATAACCAGATACAACTGTTCTATCCGTTAATCGGACTTCAACTCTTTCACTTTAATCTCTGAGAAACTGTTTCGGGTTTACTTAATATTTTCTTATTTATTTATATTCTTCGAAAAACTTTTTTAAAGTTGAAAATATCAATGATTACAAAACAAATAACACGACATATAATAAAAGAAGGATGCGCGTAATCATGACTAGACTGCAGATTTTATTATATATATTTATTGAAAATTTAAAGGTACAAAAATGTATACAATGCATGTAATATGTAAAAATATATATAAAACATCCAAAATATAGTAATATAAAATATGAGAATATGAACAGTCGCAGTCTAATTATGAGTCATCACGGGAGTCTCTTTCGTTAACTACGAAATTTAAACAATTATACATCCGCTACGTGACTTTCAGTCATTAATTATCGTTAGGCATCTGTTTATTCTCATTCGTATTTTTCTTAGCCATCGCTGTATTCCGAGAGATTCGCTGAAAATTGTCCTAAAGCTAAATAATAATATCAAGCTGCGATTCTTAAAAATAGATGGTCGTAAATTTTGAAATTTATATTATATCTACAAAAATAGAAATTTCTTTTCAAAAGCAATATTTCATACGAATATTTACTTTCATACGCGAAAAAAAGTAAAAATATTTCTCTTTGACACAGTTAAAAAATTCAATGAACTTTTAAGGGGTTAATCAGATTTGTTCCGAAATTGTGTATGACTCATACAACGCACCAGTCGTGTTTGTTACTGCCAGCAGACAGTATAGTATCATCAAAGAGCATCGTCGAATTTACAGGGACAGTGTCGTTGATCACTGTAATTTTGAGATAATCTATCAATGTAGTATCATTTTTAGCGTAGTAAAGCCCGTTGGGTCTAGTAGCTATGCTATAAGAATCATTAAAAAATTCGATCTCGTTTCGAGATCGATCCGTCGACAAAACGTTGCTCAAGACTGATGTTAAGTCCGCGACGATATCGAACTTCAATTTATCAAATGGTGTTGTTACGTTCGAAGAATATTTCATGTACGAGGTAAAAGCAGTAGTAATAATTTGATCAAGAAGAAGGGAGAGATTGGAATTTTGAAAAGTATTTGTAACATTCGGGAGAAGTCGATCCGGTTTTAGAGTTGTTATCGGTGATTCCACAGAGGTTTGGGATGTAACAGCAGGAGAGGAAGCAGACGGTATCATCGTTGGACCAGGTCGGAGAGTAAAACTGATCAACGATAGAACAAAGTAGAAACAAAAAAGGAAAAATTGACGATAGAACCGTGATTTAACGAATGTGTTCCATTTGGCGTTCAACAGATCAACCAGGATGCCATCCATCAATTCCAGATGCTCGTCCTTTTCCTACATGTATCAGAAATATTGTATGTTGATAAAGAATGGTAATATATTTGATTGTGTAATAAGTTCGTTCATATTTCACTGGGTAGGTCTCTACATTTGAAGAGATATGAAAATGTTGCTTATATCAATTATAGTAAATAGTATAAATATATGTGTATATCACATTATTATATATATATATATATATTTAGATTTTGAGAAATTATTATGGGAACATTGTTCTTATTAGTTGTAATAACTAGTAAACTCTAAAATACTATTAGGATATATGCATGTACATTATCCCAACTGTGACAGAAAAGAAACAATTTTTATATAAAAGTATATCTTTATCTTTATTTTATACACTATATACAAGATAGTCTATATCTTTTAACTCTATTTTCCATTATAATAATCATTCAAAAGTAAAAATTAGTCTCTTGTACAAGAAATATAATGCTGTATTGAAAGTATTAAAATTATATGCAGAAAATGTGTAATATATCAAAAGTAAAGTACTTGTTATAATTGAAACAAATTTCTATCTATTAAGTATGTTCATAAATATTGCATAAAGATTCGCAGTCTAATAATAATCGTTGATTTCGAAGAAATACGAATGAACTTATTACACAATATATGATGGGAAGCAAACTATTTTTTGATTTTGATTTATAACTCACACCAAATACCACTAGATTCAAAGCAGAATTATGGCTAATGTTTCCCGTAGTAACGTCGATAGTATCGACTTGTGACAGAGGATAAGCCGCGCACGTAATACTTCCTATCTGCCAGTAAATCTCCCGTTCGATGTTCAAAATATGAAAAAACATTTCGATTCTGGCTAATTTCGCTGACAGCGTCAAAGGCGTTAAATGTTGACTATTCCTGATTGGTAAAGATGCACCCACTTCATACGCCATATCAAACATAGTCTTGCCCGGGAAAAAAGTTGATCGAGGTAATTTATTGATACTTTCATTCTTTTTAGATTAGTCTTAAGCCTTGTCCAGACTGACAGACATTGTCCGTGAATAGTAGATAAAATAGACGTAAATTACACTTGGATTTATATTTTGTGATTATGTTCCCATTATATTCCCATTATCTACGGTTTATTTGTGAACAACAGGCTCATGAATAGTGATCTCTCAGTCTGAACAAGACTTTATGTGCCATTAGAAACTTGCTTTTTTATGGTCAAAAGTGTTTTACAATTTTACAAGTTTATTAGGTCGAAATATTTTTTTTTTAACCACATTTTTGTTGAAAAAGAGAATGTTTTTATTTTTGATCATAAAGAATAGCCATTCTGCAGGCCACTGTGCAGCAACTTACCAGCTTTTCATAAATGACCAGCATATGTAAAACAGTATTCCCATTCGTGTCTTGCTTGTCTGGATCCGCTCCTCTGGCAAGTATTAATCTGTAACATTCTTCCTGTCCCAAACACGCAGCGAAACTTAAAGGATACTCGCCCCAATAAACGTATCTACGCAAACAAGACGAGATGAAAGTGTCGGTCAAACATCATGCGCGGGCATGTTCATTTGTATTCCATTCAAGTATAATCTACTTTACCCGTTGTAATTCGTCTCCGGACTTACGCAAACCCATTCGTGATCCAGACTGTCCGATCTTGATGCTTTTTGATCCTCCGGACACATAAAGTTGCCTACACATCTTTCATGCACGTCCGCACCGCTGTCCAAAAGAAATTTCACCAATGCTGGATCTTCGTTTACTATTGCGATATGTAACGCACTCTCACCTGTGAAGAATAGTCAAACGAACGGATAGATACAAATATTTAGTAATTCAGAATCGATAAAAGTGATTTTTGTACAAGTTTTTGAAAAATTTAACAGTCATAATTCAATGTGACGTAGGATATAAAACGAAAGAACATAAATTTAAAGAATTCCAAAAGCTTGCTTTTTAAGTATTGTATTTATCTATTTTTTACGAAAAAAGGAAAAATTACAAAAGGTAGTTTTTATTATTTATTGTTTAATTAATATATTCAACTTTTGAATTCAACTTTTGAATTGTTAGAAGTTATGGATCATCGTATGACATGATAAACTTACTAACCGTAGTACTCATCGCTGATGTACACATCGTTGATAAGCTTAGGATAAAAACGTAACAAACGTTTAGCTAGATCAATGTGAATAGCAGTCGCGTGTAACATGCATAAATGCAAAATCGTTTCTCCGACCGCTCCTCTTTCGCTCAAGCTCCAGCAGACTAATCTATACTTGCTTTTATCTGTTAAAAGGAACGGAATAATTACATCTCCCATCGTCTCTATCGATCTGTCGATCATTTACCTATTTTTGTCTCGTCCAGTTCATCCTCATTTTGCATATCCTTGTTGATGTCGTAATCAGCAGGATTCTCCATAGCTCTCAACGGCGGAAGCTGTTACACGATCGATCGATCGATCATAATAAGAAAGATTCGAGCAAATTGCTTACCTACTACGATATAATTGAATGTCAATTACCATTTTGTGCTTCGGACGATCCTTATTTCGCAGCAAGACCAACTTCTCGATCGGAATCCATTTACCTTTACCCTTGTTGTATAAATACGGTTCTACTTTCGTTCTTAGAGCATGGTCCAATTCCGCATACTGTTTTGTTTGCGTTGCCCTTTTCATCATATCTACCAATAATCCACCCCCTGTACAAGATTACAATAGTATATTACATATCAAGATGCAGTGAATATTCTATAATGAACGTTCTTACAAGTGAACAGTTTTTTAATTGTATAACAAACAGTTTTTCTCATTAAATGCAATTTGTAAATATACATATATTTAAAAATATAAATATAATTTATAAATTTACACACGTGTGTAATATATAAACAAATTAAATTGATAATATATTTTGTAATTTATTTCATATAGCATTTTATTTGAATTTATTTTCATAAAACGCTAAGTCTCCTTGTTCTTGTTCTTATTTCTTATTCGATTTACCTTTCAAGTCGACTAATTTATAAAGTAAGATGGACGAAGCATCTGTCTGTTTCTTCACTCCGCTAGCTACATTGCTTTCTGTATTTCCCATATTTCTTTTTTTTCTCTCTTTTTCTTGTTAAAACGATACACGACACACGATCATCAATATCGGTACGATAATAAATGTCACTTATCACCGATCATATGGTTTCAGCCTGATCACACACTGTTCATTCATCCGCTTACTATTCCCCTTTAGTTTTTAGTCAATGCTATCGCGTTGCCATGGAATACTTTTCCGATATCGATCACTCAATCGTCATTTTGCGAAATACCGGCGATCCATCAAAGAGATTCCTCTCTTGTTAAAAATCTTCATGAAACAAAGTGTGACCAATAATGTGCCAAACAAAATCAACGAACGATCTATTCGACGGAATAACTTTTACTCTTTTGACTTTTAATAGTGTTGTATATACAGGATAGTAATTTGGTCTGTAACTCTGTGCCCGTTGATGAAATAAGAAAAGAATTGTGGAGAAAGACTTTGTACTGTTTAAGAAGAAGTTTTGTATAGTGCATTGATACAATTGCAAAGTACAATTTTATAATTTTTTTTCATGAATTGATTCTTCGTGTCACTATGAAGAAGAAAGTATTATATCTTGACATATTTTAAATTTTATGTGATAAACAATTTAAATAAGTCATACTGTACGTGATAATGTATCATGACTATTACTTATATACCATGTAACGTATCAATGAGTTACGATAACTTATCAATGATTTAAGCCAGTTTTACACGGAGATGCACGTATCACAATTACGAAAAACACGTTCTTGTATCTCAAATACATATTCTCGGACAAGGATTCTCTTTTTTTGAAAAATGAAGTTTTATCTATTCGGATTTTAAATAAGAAAATTAGAAAAAAAGTAAAAACGAAATACTGTGTTTATTCCATAAATGCTGGAATTATTCTAGCCTTTATGTTTGATGTCACAACTATCCATTAATCTCCTATTTCTTTAATACTAAAGAAAAACAAACTCTTTTTGTCTTGACCTTCGTTCAATGGATGTTGGATCCATTTTTACTATCGATAAAAATTTGTGATAATTATTAATATGATCGGTATCTTGAAGAAAACAAATTATGTATTTGTAAGTATAATGTAGACATATTCTAATGTATATATTCTATATTTGGAAAAAAGCAACATTTTGCTACAGGTCCGTTCGAAGATTGAATATTCAAAATCTAAGCTCTATAAGATTTTCAGTCTCAAACTTCTCTGAATGGAAAATGTCACTTGAAATTAATATCAAATATTATACAACTGTAACTAATGAAGAAGTTTAAACAAAAATGCAAAAATGCGAGAGGAATTCATGTCCTGATCAAGTTCTTATTGTTTTATCTATTAGATTGTTGCAAATGACCGAATATTTTTATGAAACTAACCTTCAGTGAGTTTACATTTTCTTCTTTAAATACAACATTAATCAAATTGTGAAATTATGGATTTTAGTTATTAAATTTAATCATTAAATCAGACATTTCATGTGCAACAATCTGATATTATTTTTTATGCACAGCAAACCGTAATATGTTCTATTTTTAAATTATTTATTTTCTGTATCTTCTATAAGAAGATGCAACTAACCGTAAAAAATTCATTCATTTCAGTTGCATGAAAAACATGCTCGGAAAATTGAAAATTGAAAAGTTCGACTTCGCATCGAATTGTACAGCACCTGCAACAGTTTGCGAGCGAGTTTAATTGGAGATCTTTGCATATCCAAGCAATGACGAACGCCAAGGGAGGAAGATGCAAGGAGATCCAGTAAGTAATCAAGAGGAAACCGAATCGCGATATACCGCGGAACGCAGACACAGACTGAATAGGCATTTAGCTCGCGTTTACCTACCGTATTCGCGGGCCAGTTTGGCTCACGCATTCGAGCTGCCAACACCGACCGATTCTTCTCTAATCGCTTTCAATCGTGATCCCGTCGCAACTTTGAACTTGCTTTATGAATCGCGTTAACTGGATTCGAGTCAATTGAAACCCATTTCATTCTGTTTCTTCAAATTAACCAATTTCTTTGATCACTCTTCTAGTCGTCTATGCTTCCATTATCTCATTCCTCCAATCCATCCTTCCTTTTTCCCTTCCTTCCTTCTTTCCTCTCTTCTTTTTTTACTTCCTCTTCTCCTTTCTCACTTCCTCTCTTCTCTTCTTTCTTCTCTTCTTCGAATTCCTGTAATTGACTCTAATAAAAGATTTTCAAAAGTGCATCAGGATCGGCTATCACAAGCATCCACTACGGCTGGGTTTCACGAAGCAGATGATAGCTGATATTCCTTAGGAAGAAATCCAAGAAGTTTACTGATCTTTTGGAGCCTGCGATTAGGACATCTCAACTACGAGTAAGTGACACTTCATCACGAAATATTTTTCGATATTTAATTCACCAAGGTATCGTGTAATTACCGAAATATCAGTGAAACATGGCTTTCCTTTCGTTGACATTATCATTGACATTTCAATGATGTTTAATTTAATTTTATCTATTACTACAAGTAATTATTTTATTATTTCATTATGAGTGTTATTCTGTTATCTCGTTTACTATTTATTTATTATAAGTTATTAACGTAATAATAAGAGTGACAGAGACAAAATACGAAAAGTAAGATAATATAAGAAATGGAAGAAAATTAGTGTAGAAGTGAGCGAATAGAAAAGAAAAGACATAGATTGTCAATTTGAGTTTTTTGTTTAAAATATTTTCCAGAAATCATAATACTCGTTCGAATGACAGTTCGTTTTGTTAAAAAGAAAGAACTCCTCGAGCGAGAACAAACAGTGTGAAATTGAATTCGTATCGCTTGAATCACTCCGTCATAAATAAAAACTGTAATACGATAGATCAATTCGATTTTTATTCATTGGCGGTGGAACGAAACGTTTTGTATACATAACATAGTAACATGTAAAACGTTTCTCATTGAGTAACGATCTCTTGAGAACGATTCGAAGCACGTTCTTAAACAAATACATCAGTCACGAATACGAAAACTGTGCAATTCTCATTCACGCACTACATATTACTCATTCATGTTGCGTGTATACCTGTACACATATATAAGCATCGAAATAAAATGAGTAATCCTAAGTGATTTAAAAGGAACCGAGCAATTGTTCTTCGTTAGTAGAAAAGCAAACATCCATTTGTATAGACGTTCAAACAAGTTGATGATATCGTGCACCGAAATTACTGTTCACCATTGAATAACATTGATCTTTTTCTGAATCATCGTAGGAGTTTCCTCCAAGAGATACTAACCGAATAATAAACCATAAATTTATAATTTCTTATAATTTTCTTAATAATGTTCTCTCTTTTTTAATTTATTTTATTATAAGAAACAAGTAGATGCGGATTTTTATGCATTCATGGAAAATTTACAGGTACAAAAATATTTCTTGCAATACTTAATGGATAAAATGATTTTTCCTGAATTTCATTAATTTAATTATTTTCATAAAAATGTGAAATTGCGTAAACATCTCCAGTCTGTAGTAATAATACATGTAACAAAGATTCTAGCCAATAACAAGTTATTATGATATAATATAATATAGAAATATTTTATATAAAGGAACTTGTGAAAATAAAAAGGAGAAGTATTTCTTTGAATGAAGTGAAATCACGTATCATTGAAAGAAGAATACTTCCTTCTTTATATTTACAAGTTCCTTTGTATAATTTATTTCAATATTAAACTACAGAAATAGAGACACGTTCCTTTTTTTAATTCTCAGAAGTCTTATTGTATAATTTACATAGATAGGGACGAGTACGTTTCTTTTTATTTTTACAAGTTCTTCTGTACAATTTATTTTAATATTAAAACATACGAATAGGGACAGGCACACTGATATTGACAGCTATCCTAAGTTTTTGGAGAGTCAAAAATTATACGCGGAGTATCTGTGCCTCTAACCCCCAAGAAGGTCAGTTATTATCCCAAATCCATAACATAGAAAGAACGATCAGAATTTAGGCCAATGGGCACGTAGGCTTTAATGTGACGTTTGCGTTATTTTTAGCGTGAACAATTTGAAAGATCACGTATAAGCATTGGCGCGTCTTACGATAAACAGATCAAATGAAAAAGAAGGGGAGGCAAAAGGAGAGGAAGAAAAAATAATCGAGATAGAGGAGGAGACGCTTACGGTTGAAGATCGAGAGTGGTTGGAGAGGGATAAAGTGAAAGAGGAGAAACGAAAATGAATTTGAAAAAGAGAAAAAAAAAGAGAGAAACTTCGTGTAATTTTAGCAACGTTGAACGGATCATGTTTATATTGGGTTGCAACATACGAAATATCCGATTTTAAATAAACATAACATTTTAATATTAAATTTTATTAATATTATTAATATTATTAATCGGTATGAAGTCGATACGTCTTTCCTGAATCTGTTATTAATTTAATTATAGATTTATTAATATAATAAATAAATGTATTTTATTCTTATCATTCTATTTTCTCCTTCTTATTTTATTTTTAAAGAAATTTAAGGTTTTGGCATCAATAAATTCTTAATTTGTAAACGTTGAAACGATACTCGAAATAAACTAAAAGCAAAACAAATAAAGACTAAATCCGACAAAAGAAAGATCACTTCTGAAGTTGTATTTAAAACATTTCCAAAGATTTAAATATTTATTTAAAAAAAGAAACTTAAAATACTCATACAGCACAATCGGATATTTCATATGTTTTACATCGATTAATTTTGGAATTTTTAGTTTGATTTATAATTTTATTACTGAAATTATAAATCAATAGAGAAAATATAAAACAAAACAAATACAAGTCAAACGCTTTAAAATTTCGTAATATAATATAATATACAAGTTATTATAGTCATCTGTGATCCCATGATACCACTTGTGGTATATTTAATTTTAATTTTTAATTTAAAAATGCGCAATGTGTGCGATGCTAATGCTCGGATGAAGAAGAAATGGTGAAATAGGAGGCACAGGAGGAAGAATTGATTCGTATTTCACGAGGAATTATTTCTAAGAATGATCGAGCTGTGTCGACGAAAAGTCAATCATTCGATAAAGAAAATATCGAATAAAACGATTGCTATTGATAAGACGTTTTATCAATAAATGAATTTCTGCATTCGAAAACGTTGAAATTCGCTTAAAAATATGCAATGCCTATTAACCTCTTTCTTTGACCTCAATTTTCGTCAATCGAGTCATTTTTAAAATAGCCTCCAATCGCATACGAGTCACTATAATTGTATATCGTTTGTCCTTTCAATCTTTCACGATTGAGATCCATGTTCGATTGAAAAGTTGAACTACTATATTGACGAGATCAATAAGAAGTGACATGTCATTTCCGTGTGTTTCTCCGATTCTTTGTCTAATAATTTGAGTAACTCCAATATGTACGATACTTCATGTGGTTTTATTCTTTCCTGAGAATAATATATGGGTTTTGTAATCAATTGTAAATCTAATTGTAAATCTCTTTTCAATCAAATCGACTTGTGGTATATAATTACTCTCTGGTATAATTACTCTCTACAAAATCTTCAATCGGAAAGAGAGCAGTAGTCATTATAACACGATAACAATGATATAATTATTATGATATAATTAACTAAACCAATTACAGCAGAGCTATCATTTCTGTTGAAAATTATTAACAGTATATACGTAGAAAATTATTAACAATTATACGTAGACAAGGTTGCTTTTTTCTTTGGGCATATTTAATCCATTAAAGAATTTTTAATACTCGCATTATTTATAACTTTTATAATCAATATACTTTCGCAGCCAATATAAATATAATTGAAAATCTGATGAAGAGTAAATCACACAAATGTAAGATTAATGCACACATTAAAGAATTAATTTTACAATTGAAAAGTGAAGTTTTAGTTTTCAAAAGATCAGTACACACAGATCACTAAAGATCGGTACACATTCGTATCAGAAAGATTAAAAAGAAGCTCTTTTCAGTGTAGAAGATATTTGTATAGCATAAGTAGTTCTTATTGAAAAGAAACTTACATTGATTAACTTCTAAACTCTTCGAATCTGCAAATACACTTCAAACAAATACTAGAAATACAAAAGTTCGATTTGTTCTTTCCTCAACGGAAACGTCATGTAGTACAATATGTATTGTACATGTTTCGGATTAAGCGGTTCAATGTCGTATATGTTAAAAACGTATTATAAAATTTCTGCATAAGCATTCATGCGACATTCATCGAATTTAAATTTATACTATTAATGTATAATATTAAACTAATGTATATTGCTAATGTATAATATTAAATTGAGTAATAAATTCATTTACATGTTTCACTTTTTAAAATCTATCTAATAAAATAATCATTTCTTTATTTTAATACTCTGTAAATATACAATACATTTCTTGCCAAAAAATTTAATTATTTGTATTTTATATTCTGCAGATGATTCTTGCGATATATTTAAATTTGTATATTAAATAGAAGCAAGTGAATTTATTGCTCAATCAAATATTTTATCAATCTCTATATTTCTCACATTATACAATTAATCAATTTGGCAAATTAGCGGATCGCATAACTATTTGATTCGAAATAATGACAGAATCACTTTAAAATATTGGTGTAAATCATGCGTTGAACAAATCGCGTATATCGTATCAGGTTTGATAAAAATTTCTTTGAATCATTCTACAAATTTTTTGTCGATGTGCTCGTCGTTGTCGTCGTCACCTATGAAAGGTTGCATAGTTTTCTATTGACTGCATTCATTGAGTAATAGAATGTTTGACGCGAAGCACATGGCACGTTTGTTGAACGATAAATGTACCATACACTCATATCACGCATTTTTGTACTTACATATACATACGAGATCATGACGGTTTTACGTCTATATGTCAAGCATGATTGAATCAAGATTGAATCATGAAGGCTAAAATGCGATAATTGGCCTCTTCTCAAGAGCAAAGCCCAATGTGTAATATGTATTCAAGTAGAAATTCTTTTAATTTGACGTGACCGTTTATTTTTAGTCAGATACTTATCAATCTCGGTCTGGTAAAATTAAAAATGGATTAAGATCAATGACAATCGATTCATACGTACATATGAACTCAAATACAAGAGTAGATAAATTCTCAAAGATTTTCGAAGGTTCTTTCTAACAAGAAATATATATTTATATGCACAAGAAATATTAATGTATATATACAATGTGTACAATGCAATATATTTATAATATTATATTGAAATATTATTCAATTTAAAAGTAGAGTACTAGTACAATATTTTATATACAACATACACAATATGTACATGTATATATGCAACATATGTTTGAATATGTGTATTATTCTACAGTGTATTATTCTAGTAAATGCTAGAAGAAATACAGAGTGCGAATAGATCTTCAAAGATTCTAATGGAAAATAGCATAATTTATTATACATACATATATACAACATATACGATACACTCTTGTACATATATATGTGTATTGTAACAAATAAATACTTAAAATATAACTCAAGATACAAATAGATTTTTGAAGATTTTATTATAACACCAAATATTATAAGCACGATTTTGTGCGCCAAAATTTTTAACGCTCGAATAATCGCTAATAATGACATGTAAATGAGCATACAAATAGAGAAATTGGAATACTTCGATTTACTTCGATGTAATAATACAAACTTTAATTTGTTGCTTATGGATCACTGCATCATTGCATGATACTACATTTATTAAGCTATATTTAACCCATAAGTAATTTTAATTTGATTCTATACAATTTCTTCAAATATGAATTTTTCTACAATTTTCGTATATATTATTAATAAAATAGTATTAGTAAAAAATATAAACTTTAATATTTTACATCAAACTTTTATTTTTATTCATCTCTCTTTTTGTTCAACATACTAACTTAGTAATCTGTTAATGTTACAAAGCGATTTATTGGTATTTTCTTCTATGCTTCTTTGATAATGTTTAATTTGATGATTTCCACATCATTTTAAAATGCTTCAATCCGGATTAAAATTCAGCTGAAGATTGAGTTGTCCATTGCTCGAATGACCTTACGTCTACTCTAAATGTCGAAAATACAAATTTCCCTATTTATATGCCCGCCAACGTAGAAAAGGAAATAAACATAAGACACAACATGTTCCAGTCTGGTAAACAAATTCCATTAATATTATAATGCGTTCGATAACAAGCGTTCACAAATACTTGGTCGATACTGTTGACGATTCGTTTTATCGTCGCCTGTCATCGTTATCTAATAAATGCACGTACTTACATACGTCCAAATAGCCTATAATAGAAATTTCTCATTCTAGTGTTTCACGGTCAACGCGCGACCCACTTCTATTCCGTCCGTGAAATAAACGCGCGTGACATTTAACGAGGAAGAAAGAGAAAATGTTTGAAATAGTTCCAAACAGAGATTTTTGCGTGCAGTTGGCATTGTAACTGTTCGTCACTGCCAATTGCTATCAAATCTCGTGGACCTGACCCAATGACGCGGAGATTCGCGTACGAAATTAAAGACAAAAACGAGAACGAGAACCAGAATGAAAATGAGAACGAGAACGAGAGATCCCTATTTATATTTTACATGATGGAGTATCAACCGTTGAAACTAGAAATCGAATAAAAATATTCAAATTTTTCATTTAATTATAAAATAATTTTTTGACTGCAGTAAAACTTCGTTTGTGTTAATTCCATTTACTTGAATCAAATTTTAGTCAATAGTCGAACTCTTGAACTCTTAAGTACTTATCCTTGAAACCAAGAAATGGTTTTAAGGATAAGAACATTATTTTAGTGAAACATTATTAAATCTCTTATAAATCGCTTGCATTACGTACAGTGATCCCTATTAATATTCAGACACTAAATATAACGGAACTATTATAATATAAAAAGAAATTATATACAACAATAAACCTAGGCTTATTTCAATGCTTAAAGCCCCAATTTTTAAAAGGCATCGTTCATTTTATTCTAAGATTTTATTTATTTAAATAGATAAAAATTTATTTAAACATAGCTTAACACTGTCACAGATATAATCGTTGACTCGATTTCAGAAAACAACGGACACGTGAAAAATGCAATTCTTCACGTGCAGTGTTTTTCTCCTGGTGGTGGTGTCGACCGTGAACGGAAGACCCGATTTTTCGGATTTACCGCCTGGCCCTTATTGCGCTAAATTGTACCCAGACTGTTGTTCGGGTCGCCAGGATGAATGTAATACACCGATCCTTGACGGTGTTTGTTACTGTGATGATTTTTGTGACCGATATAGAGAAGAGGATTGTTGCCCAGATTTCTGGAGCTACTGCAAAGGAATCGAACTTAACGTCACTCTACCACCCCTAGAGGAGACAAGACGTATGTAATCGACAAAAATCTATTTAACAACCGTTCCTAGAAAGGCAAAACTATCCACACAAATAATTTCTGTTAATTTCAGGATGCTTTTTCCAGGGGAAATATTACAATCACGGACAAACGCTTAAAAACAATTGCAACATATGGTAAATTTATTTTGCATGTTGCAGACATTCGACAAATTTATTTACAATAAAGAGTATACCTGAACTAATAACAATAAAAAATTGTTGTTATTTTAAATTTTTATAACTTTGTAAAAAAAAAAAATTATGCAACAGTCCATTTGGACTCATTTTAAAGCATAAATCTTCTATGTAATTTAACTATCCTGAATTCATTTTTCTTAAAGATGTTCTTAAATAATGTAGCTAATGGAAAGGTAAAGATACTTTTATTCTCGAAATTTGTAAAAATGTAAACATTTCTAACAATATCGGAAACTTCGTGAAGATTGAAGATTAAAGTATTCCTTTCCCTTCTCTTCCTTTAAACCTTCCTTTAAAATTTCCCTTAAAACTTGTATTATTTCCTTTTTGTCGGTGAAATGTTAAGATTTCTTGAATTTTTATCATTTATGCTATTCAAAGTTCAATAAAAGATCGTACATCAATTAAAGAAAAAATTTCAATCTCTAAGATTGTGGTAGATCTGCCCATTAAAAACACATTTCAGTAAGTTTAGAGATGTTTGAATTTTTATAATTTTCGAGAACAAAAAGTATCCTTATTCTTCCATCAGCTGCATGATGCTCAAAAGCATTTCTGAGAAAAAAGAACGAGCTCAAAACGAAACAAAACAGAGGTTTCGCGCTTTAAAATAAGACTAAAATAGAGTCTACTTTCACTGTTATTGAAACATTGTTATTGATTCAGTTATGTTCTTCATTGTGTTAATTACAATACTTGTGCTTTCAGCAAATGTATGGGTATGGGTAGAGTAGCGGAAGTACTTTGCGAACAGAATCGATGCCTGCAAGAACCAGAAATAATAGATGAAATCAACTCGAATCGTTTTACGTCAGGTTGGAGGGCGCGGAATTACTCCGAATTTTGGGGTAGAACGTTAAAAGAAGGCGTGGAACTGCGCTTGGGCACCTTAAATCCATCACGATCGGTAAGAAGCATAAATTTTTTCAATGTTCACTTCAGCAGTTTTGATTCAAATCTTCTGATTAATCGTCTCATCGATCGGACACACTTCAAGGTTTACAGAATGCATTCCGTGCGACGGATTTACGATCCGGAGTCCCTGCCACGAGAGTTCGATGCCAGGTCTCGTTGGCCTCGTGAAATTTCGGACGTGAACGATCAAGGTTGGTGCGGCGCATCCTGGGCGGTTTCTACTGCACGTGTCGCTTCAGACAGATTTGCTGTGATGAGCAAAGGAACCGATAGCGTTCTCCTCAGCGCGCAACATTTACTCTCGTGCAACAACAGAGGGCAACAAGCGTGCAGTGGTGGCTACTTAGACAGAGCCTGGCTGTACATGCGAAAATTCGGGTAATATTTTATTAAATCGTTCCTACATTTTTGTGCTTTTTGAGCACCATTCTTTTATATATTATACAATTATATATTCAGTGGCTCGTAAGCACTTTATAGAGATATTACATGCATTATACGAAACATTTTGAAATTTTATTGGCACTATTATTTGTTACGATTATATTGGTAAAATGTTTAATGATAATATATAAAATGAAAATATATAAAAAAGTTGTAAAATATTTATTGTAAGTATGTATTTCATACCTTAGACATCTTTAACATTTGAAATATATTAATTTTTTATTAGATATATATTTGCAATAAATATTATATAACTCTTATTATTTTCAAGTTCCTTTCAAATGTCATAATACTCGTTGCACTGTTAATAAAATGTCAACATGTTTTATAGAACATACGTAATACATACAAGAATACATTGTGCAAGCTATTACATATTAATATTCAACTCATTTATATTCAATTCAGTTAGAATAACAATCGGTGACAGCTACTCGATAATTAATTTTTACCTTTCTCTTATTCTTTTCAGCTTGGTTGACGAAGATTGCTACCCATGGAAAGGCACGAACGAGCAATGCAAACTGCGAAAAAGAACAGATTTGAAGACAGCTGGATGTCGTCCTCCGACAAATCCGCTTCGGACAGAATTATACAAAGTTGGGCCAGCTTATCGACTGGGTAACGAGACGGACATCATGTACGAAATTTTAACATCGGGACCAGTACAAGGTAAATTATCTTTTTTTTTTTACCCTACATCTTTTCTTTAGTTAGCAAACATTTAACGACGAAATCAGTAAAATTTAAAAATTACCATACTTTCAGCCACCATGAAAGTCTACCAAGACTTTTTCTCTTATGAATCGGGAATATATGAACATACGCCATCCACTGAATCTTATCAATTTGGTTATCATTCAGTTAGGATTATTGGATGGGGAGAAGATACATCTACATATCGTCATCGTGGCTCGCCGACCAAATATTGGGTAATGCCTTTCTGAAGATTTTTTATTTATGTCGAAATAATTTAAATTGCATATTAATGAATGGAATTTAATAATATAAATAACAGTAATATAAATAATTAGTAATATAAATAATATATAGAGTAAGCCAATAAGACTCAAATATCTTTATTATTTTTGGGGATATGAAGAAACTTTGTTTGAAGAAAAGTTATTTAGTACAAAGAGAGCTATAATACTGTAGTAATGATTTTTTTGTAGGTGAAGGAGTTTCAGAGATTTCAAAGTTATCTCCTTTTAAATGAGATCATATAATTTTTGATTCATTAATCAAAAAATATCTTCTATAAAAAAACCTATATATAATTAATCTATGTATACTAAGTATCGAAAAACTATTAGCTTAGGAGATATTTTAATCTATATTTTCTAAAATTTAACGTATGAAGGATGAGGAAAGGGAGGAATAGTATTCTTGTGTTAATATTTTCCTCGTCTTTCGTACATAACTTATCCGATTATTATAGAATTAAAGTTAATTAAAAGTAATTATTAGACATATTTACTGGTCTATCCAGTAAATATGATTATATAATAATTAACATATAACAATAAATCTAGTAATAATAGTAATAATAAATTGAATTTTTTCTTCCAGCTGGTAGCTAACTCTTGGAGTCATCAATGGGGTGAGGATGGCTTCTTTCGTATTCAAAGAGGAACCAACGAGTGTGATATCGAGTCGTTCGTGGTAGCGGTATGGGCAAAAACTGTCTAGGAAAAAGTACAAGAAATAAAATATTCGATTCGAGTAACTTTCATAAACTCTGCATTTACCCATCGGATCGGATATATTCGCATTGCGTTACGTCGCGTTGTTCCGTTTCATTTCTGTCAATATGCAAAATCGATTCACATCCAATTCATCGTTATTCTCTTTACATAATTACATATATTTCACATTCACAACAAATTTCATTTAACATATTTTATTAACGTTTCAATTATATGTTCGCACATAATTCAAAAAATAAATAAAACGATTGTCAAATACATCGTCATATAATATAAAATGTCAACTGCTCTGAATATAATAATATATTTTTACATAAACTGGTTTTCTAACCGATATCTGACTGATCCTCGTTGGAACAAGTCACTGATGTTTGTCAGTTACTCATTACCACTTCTATAGTGGCTATTTTATCTGTATTACCTCAAACTACCACGCTACGTCGAGCACTTCTGCAATGTGGCCTGTATACTTCCAATTTATCTTTTGGCGTGTTCATCGCGGAATAATCGATTGGGAATGACACGTTATTGCCCCGTATCAAGCAGGTATCAGGAATACCGAGAAAATGTTCTCCTGGCCCGAATGGGCCGCGACCGAATAAAAAGTTGGCGAATACGAGCTGATACTGCGGCCAACCGAGACGATAGTCCCCGTTCTAAAGAAAATGCAAAAATTAATCGTTTTGATACTTCCCTTATCTTCCATTTTGCTACTATTATCTCCGATCCTTCAATTCTCGATCTTTATATTTGCATATCTAATCTTACAATAACATTAACTATATTCTTTTCTAGCTTCATTACCGATGTCAGAGAATTATATGCTACATCCAGACATTTGGAGATTCTGTCAGAATCTAGGCCGACAACTGATCCATAAAACGATCCAAGCTCATTTTTCGAAATCACTCCGTTCACGGCGCTATTAATAGCGAGGAAAAGTATCCGTGGCAAGATTTTCAACCAAAATGGAATGTCGTTGTACGACGCGCCTCCGACTGGTGCAACGACACGTGCCCACCAACATAACCATTCTTCCAAACTAATGCTCTTTTCTCTGTCATCTTCTTGCTTCTTCTGTTGAAATACTAAGTCTGCCAGTCCTTGTTCGGCTTCTATCAATCGCAAGTATTCGGGTCCGTTCCACGACCAATCCGCGAATCTTCTAAGCCGCTTTCAAAAGTGATGAAAATATTAATACAAACATTTTCGACAATATTGCTGATCGGTTGATACATGTACCTCTGAAAACATTCGGAAATCTTTTCGATTAATAAAACCGTCTCTATCGTGGTCCAAGAGATAAGTGAAAAAATGTGAAAACTTGTCGCGCTGAATGGGCGCCAGATCCTTCAACTTTCCTCCCTTTTTCGCTTCTTCTATAGCGATCAGATTCTCGTTGCTCGGATATCGACTGACCCAAGTTGCTGTTTTGTCGAAAATACAACGGAAAAACAAACAAGGAAAGAAGAAAAAAAAAAGAAAGAAGAATATTTGATTAATGTCCAATAATAATAATGCGTATTTTAATACATGTGAATACTTGTAACATGTTGTACACATAATAAAAATAATCTCTTGTCCATTTGAATCTGTTCTATGGTATTTCAAAATCCATCATTATGTGTAACGTTTCAAGCTTTGTGAGTGAATATTGCAAGATCTTACTCCAAACATGTACGCTCCAACCGGGATGTTCCAATTGTTTATTGGAAGCTGGATCACTAACGATTTCATCGACGTTAGCCGAAACGGTTCGCCATCTCTTCAATAAATCTTTCGTTCTGTCGCGTGTACGGTCACAAGCTTGTCGCCAATTCGCGATGAATTTGCGCGGCACTTTCAATGCGTTGCCCTCTTCCAAGCTAAGCTCTTGGCTCCCAGCGGAACTTCTGCTCCTTTTCTCGGTTTCGGTCTCCGCCACCGTTTCGTTTCCCTCCGCGACCTCTTGCATCGATGGATAATAAATCGGATCCTTTATACTATCTGAGCGACTCTCCATCGCGGACTACGTTTCCTTAACTACCGCTTATTCGTGCTACTTCTCCTGAAATAATCAATTCCTCGAGGAGAGGTTACCAGGTCGCTCGATAATAGAACTACCTGTCCGGTAGACTATCCGGTAATATTTTCATCAATAGTTCTGCATTTTCTTCGCGTCGGCGATCATTCCCCACTTTCGACTTTCCATTGTGGCTTTTCAAACTTTCGATTGACTATTGAGCCAAAAATTAAATGCCTTTAGTCCTTATAATCTTTGAACGAGTTAACTTGGCACTCAATATAAAAATATCATCCGAATGAAAAGAGAGAAATCTAGAAGAGAAGAAAGAAAGAAAGGAAAATATTTTCTGAAATTTGTCATTCACGAAATCTAAATACTTTATTCGTTTATTATTCTTATCTTATTAAGTTTGTGTACATAATAGGATCGTTTTAAACTTCGCAATTTAAATTCGTAATATTACGAATCAATTTGTGCATTAATTATCAATTTTTTTTTCTTGTACTGCATAGTTCGATATATATGTATGTATATATGTATTTCCGTTTTGTTTCTTTTTTTTTCACCTTATCGGTGATGTGATATATAAAAAAATGTGTTGCTTTTGCTTTTCCACAGATGTCACTGTTATTCACGCTTGAGATCATCGAGTTTACGATCTTCAATACTTGAAATACAATGACAGACGATCGGTATTGTGTAAAAGGTTAAATTCCTTTCCTTCTTTTTCAATTACCCGTGGTGAGTGTTACGTGTTTGAAATCGCGTTATATTTCAGGAATCCACGTGTATTTCTGAATCGTTCGTCAAAGAAATTTATTATCGAGCCTACTCTTACAAGATGTTCTTATGATTTTATTCATCATTTTCGTGAAAATGTGTCATTTACTGTGTCAAAGAAAATAACCTTTTCACCTACTGTATTTTTACACGTTTTCTTTTATGTGGAAAATTTTAAAAGAATGGCAATATTTTCTGCTTAATTCATTCATTATTCATTAAATTGATTCCGACTTTTTTCAGAAATCCACAATGGGTGCATATAAGTATATGCAAGAACTGTATCGTAAGAAGCAAAGCGATGTTCTTCGCTTCTTGCTTCGTGTCAGATGTTGGCAGTATCGTCAGTTGACTAAAATGCATCGTGCCCCCCGACCATCTAGACCCGATAAAGCACGTCGTTTAGGTTATAAAGCTAAGCAAGGTAATTACAGTTTCTTAGTAGGCTATATAAAATGACAATACTTTAGATACTTTGCTAAATTTTAGCATTTTCATATCAAACTAAGTAGAGATTAATGTACTTGAATTGTATAATATTGGTTTTCATTCTTATTATCTTCTTTCCCTTTTATTATTATTTTTATATGTAAAGTCCCTATATCAGGAATTTAATAAAATATGTATGATGAGATCTCATGCACCACTCTTACGATTACATGGTGATACATTTATATATATATATACTGACACTGTTTTCTTTTTAATTTAAATTGCACAGAATTTTATTTAATGTTACATGAGAATTTTGCTTTCAATGTGCAGGTTTTGTCATATTTAGAATTCGTGTAAGGAGAGGTGGTCGCAAACGCCCTGTCCCCAAAGGTGCAACTTATGGAAAGCCAAAAAGTCACGGTGTTAATCAGCTAAAACCCACTAGAAAGTTACAGTCAGTTGCAGAAGTGAGTTCATGACATAGAATATCTAATATATAGAGAATAAATTTTGCTCCTTTTTTTTTTACTCTTTGATTATTAAACAAACAGTATCTTATAATTTAATTATCTTCAGGAACGTGTTGGTCGTCGTTGTGGCGGTTTACGAGTTTTAAACAGTTATTGGGTAGCACAGGACTCTTCATATAAATATTATGAAGTTATCTTGATTGATCCAGCACATAAGGTAATTTTTATAATAATTTAATGGTTTATACAAGTGCTTTTAAAACATATGATGATATTATTACATACTATTGAACTACTATGATTTTTTATCTTCCTTGGATGTCTGAATAAATAATAAAAATAATGAAAATTTTACAGCACGATTGCAAAAAATATATTATTAATATTGTGACTATTTCAGGCAATTCGTAATGATCCAAAAGTTAATTGGATATGTAATGCGGTACATAAACATCGTGAACTACGTGGAAAGACATCAGCTGGCAGAAGTTCGAGAGGTTTAGGCAAAGGACATCGCTATTCACAAACTATCGGCGGTTCTCGTCGTGCAGCATGGTTAAGAAGAAATTCCTTGTCGCTTCGCAGGAAGCGGTAAATTTTTTAAATGTCCTAAATAATAATTTTCACGTGTACACGATACATCATTTCATTGATATATTAAAACTGTTTGTATTAATATTATGGTATATCTTGTACAAAATAAATGTTTCTTTCCTAATGAATTACCTTCTTTTTTTTAATTCAATTTAATTATATTGCAAACGAGATAATCTCTATATGTGTTACGTGAGAACAAAAGTTCATAAATTCGGTAAATTTGGTCAAACGTAAATATAAATCATACAGAAGTTCATCGCATAGGTCGTGTGTAATAGTGAGATATATAATAGTTGTTAATAGCGTGTATTAAATAAAAAATTTATATCTAAAATTGTGCATATTTCTAATTATATTTACAAATAATTTTAATTTACAAGGAATCAAATACTATTTGAACAAGTATTTCGATTTATTGAGTACAATTTATAAATCTTTATCCATGTATTTCATATATAAGAAGGAAATTATTAAGTTTCGCAAATTTATCCTTTAATTAGATTTTTTTTAAATAAAAATTTGTTCGGTTCGTGAAATACTGAAACATTATCACGATGGAACTGACATTGATTTCTTTCCTTGTCGCATAATATTGTTTCTTATTTATAGTGTGTTACCTAATACATTAAGGCATAAAAAACATTGAACTTTTTCCAAAGTTGAAAATCAGACAGGAAGTCCCATATGATATCATGTTTATTCTATCCTACAATGAATGATTACACGCGTAAGTCTATAATGCGTTTATTAACTTATAAATTTCTATTATTACAATATTTTCGAATTTACCAATTTTTCGTCTTTCAATTTCAAGGAATATTAGAACTCCGTAATTCTGTACAATAAATTTCTGTGTTTATCCATTATACGTATTTTTAAAAATACCGTTAAAAAATATATATTTCATTGTCCAGGGCCAGACAACGATTTATCCATGAATTTTTTCTTTGCAAAACATAGCCACCATTTACTCGGTTTACCATCTTCACCATATACTTTCTCTACAAGTCTAACACCTGTTTCTTGTCTTATTTGTTGCAAATATTGCCTCATGGTATCTATGAACATGAAAAAAAAGAACAGTTGTTTTACCTGAAAATTTCATTCGAGTGGAAAAATTATATTACCTGCTTCCATAGGATTACTTGGTTTCGCATATACGGAATTTAAAGGAAAACCAGGATCACCAGGAATGTCAAATTTTGAAATAGCAAGAGAATACATTTCATTCGTTGCTTGAGCCTGAGTTGCACATTTCTGCAATCTTTTCAAGCATTCTGTTATATACAGCGTAATATAAATTAAAACCCTATCTGCTTCGCTCTAAAATGACACATTACTTGATGTTTGAACATTAACTTCTTTGCAATTGAGTATAAAATTAATACCTTAATTTCATACGTTCTAAAGAACACATTCGCTTTAAAGAAATATAATGCTTCATCAATTATATCTAGATCTTTATTGTTCAAGGGTGGCGCAGGACCCCTAAAATGAGTTCTAATTGGCAGAAGTGCCATATTTCCGACGTTTCCATTGTTCTCGACGAAGCTTGAATGATATGCCTAGAATAAAAAGAAATAGAAAGAAAAATTAAGAAGTCCTTGCAATAAATTTAATACGCAGAAAACGTAGATACGGAAGATCCGAAAAGGTTATGAAAAATGTTCTACCAACGACGTCACAATGTTCGACATTACACCAAAAACATTTTACTTACAGGCATCGCGACGGATCGGTGTAAATATTGAAGTTTATATTTCTTTGCGTATATATTTTCGAGCGATCGTATTCACCTTACATGCATCACGCAAATCGATACATTATGCACGCATCTTTGATTAAAGATAACAAATCTGTGACAAAGAGCGTGTGACACAGCAAGCTTCAAGACCATGAAAATTTTAACAGATTCTAAATCTTTTGTTGCAAATAGTGATTAACTTTTAACATTTCAATTACAATATAATTCGATCTCGCTTTATACGTATGTATGTAAATTACACGTAATTTACATAATTCATTCGCAGTATTTTTCGTTTTCAATATTGTAACTAGCGTCGAAGGTATTTCAATTGGTAGATCAACCGATGTTCTTGTTACCGTTTATATAGTTCGCTCACGAGTACCATCATCATTCTTTTAAACGCGAGTTCGACAAATTTTGCCATCTGTTTTCCAAAATTCCGACTTCCAAGCTCGAATTAAAGCGAGGAAATTTTCTTAAATTATAGTCTAGTGATAATTCGGCGAAACGCTTTCTTGATCTTTCAGATTGGCTATTCTATTCGCTTGATCGGAGAATTATTTCCGGTCATTTCCGTTAAATGGCGACGACGATGGGTAGTCCGCATCGAAGTGTGTTGTTGTAATATCTTGTTCGCGATTTTGAGATACCGTTCAACTGTTCTCCTCGTCCGTTAAAATTCTGTTGCCTCGTTGAATTTCATGCATAACGATTTGCTTGTAAAACTGTACGTTCGTGAACGATAAAAGTCGAAAACGTTAAGCGTGCTTTGTGTCGAACTCTTTTGTATGAGAATAATGGCCGATGTGGAAGGGAAAAAGCTCACGGAACTGCGAGTTATAGATTTGAAAACGGAACTCGAGCGTCGTGGGCTAGACAAAACTGGCAATAAAGCAGCACTCCTCGAGCGTCTGTCCAAAGTAAATTGTTCTGCTCCTTATATTGTTTTCTTTTTTTTGTTTTTTTTCATTGAAATACTTGGCGCTACTCGTTAACACTTCATCGCCATTTTAACCTTCTTCGTATCGATAGCTTATTTCAATAGTAATCTATGCAAATGATTGCAAAGAAGCACTTTTTCTCAATAAGCAATTGCTTATTCTTTGAAGAATAAGTTTTTTTTTCCTTTCTGATTACATTTAGCTAATAAAAGCACTATCTCTAATCCAAAAACTTTTCATTATTGTTATTATAATTAAGATAATTTCTTTATTATTTTGACACATAAAGGCTATAACAGAGGAAGGTCAAGATCCGGATGAATATTTGATTGTACCGTGCGGTGGATTATGCAAAGTCAGTCCAAGGAAAAACAGTGGTGCGTCATTTTGAACTGATTTAATAATATATACACGTCTGAATTTAATGTCGTTCATTTAAGTTACATGTATTTCGGGTTTCAGTAACGGGTACAACAAATCAAGATGAATCTGTCGAGGTAGTAGAAAATCAAAAGGAAGAAAATATGGAAATATCAGATAATAGTGAAGCAAAAATGAAAGCAGAGACAAAGTCTAACGTAGAAGAAGATGTATTGTCCAGGACAGAGGTGAGTGTAATCAGTATGTTTATTACAAGCTATAAAAGCCTATGTGTATGAAGATCATAAAATAAAAGGAGTATTATTTTAGGAATCCCAAAATGAAATTCAAAATAATGCTAATAAAGAAATAGAATATAAGCAGGAACTTAAAACTCATTCGAATAAAAATACGTCTGAAAACACGCAGACTGCTGATAAAAAAGTAGAATCTGACATAGCTACTGTAGCAAATCAAACAACGGCTAATTCAGTTTCGACTGTTGAAGCCAATGGTATCGACAACGAAGATTCCATCAATCTAACTATCGGCGAAGATGAAGAAAATCTCCTCGCGGAGGAGGTAATAAATTTAATTCAATTATATCTTTAGCATTAAGAAAAGAAATGGAGGAAAGAATAAATCGAAGTTATCATATGTTTACTTTGTATGTTTCAGACAGAATCTCACGAGAGGCATAAAGGTAAGTTTTGTATTGTATTAACTTGCACGTATATATATGTATATATATGTATATATGTATATACATACATACATAGGCACACATCTACGTGTATGTATGTATGTATACATAGTATAAGATTTCAAGGAGTAAATATAGCACTACTATTGTTGATGATCACAAGTAAGTTACTTAAGTATTTGGCATCAAGACCAAGGGACATGCTTATCTACGTGTAAATCTTCATCTATCCAGAATTACGAGTGCGTTGGATTTGTCAACAAAATTACACTTCATGCTTCATTTTACGTCTGATCTTCGAGCTCCATATTTGCAAGCAAGCACACAGGAATGGATGCGCACCCCTTTTTGTCATGTGGACATGCAGTAATGTACCTGCAATGTATCATGGCACAATGATCGACAAGGTTTCAACTGAAATGAAACGTACATTCGTCGGCGTTCGTTGCGCGCAGTTTAATAACAGCAGAGTTTATGTTGATATTATGTTCTACAAGTTTATCCCATAAGTGCTAGTTCATAAGTTAGTTAACGCTAGAGTTTGATATAAAGTTACATTTAATTCTACCTAACCACATAGAGCATCGTTGGATCATTTGGTCTCCGAAATGTGTGGATACAAGAAGACTCAAGTGTATGTCAAGCCAAAACTCTTCCCTATTTACAGTTGATGATGCATCGTTACTTATCACGTCGAAAAAAAATCAATACCTCCCGATTATCGACTTAAAATTGTCGCATATTATTTTAATGTGCAGATATTTTTCTATCGCGGAGATCGTAGCTATTGTTCCTACGCATACGCACCTGTGCTCCTTTTTCAACATTTTCAGCTCTTTTTTTTTTCTTTCCTATTTCCTCCCTTTCTCTTTCACCTGACCTTCCGCATTACCTTTTAGATTTCTCCTTAATTTTTCTTTCAATTTAGGCTTTGGTTCAGAGTCCGTTTCATGTGAAAGTACAAAGGTAACTTTAAGTTATTAGAAAATCAAAAAAAGAAACCAAAGATAAAAGTAGGGTCGCTATGGATTATACCATTGAAGAGCGAATTTGTGATATTGCAATCATGCGATCGTCATCATAATTTGCTCCGCAATTTATTAGTGGCTCGACAAAAATTCCATACAGGAAATAACAGGCCACTAAGCAGCTGGAGTGTTAGGGAGGGAGAAGAAATCTGGCTTCGCAGAAAGTGACTATGCTACCTTGATTGTCTCTGCAGATGGTGGAGAGAAGAAGAAAGTGGAAGAAAACAAGAAGGGAGACTCTAAAGGGAGCAGTAGAGCAGAAGCCGGTGCCAACAACAAGGAAGGGACAACATCGGGTGGAAACGTCGGGACGAAGAGCAAGCAGGACGGTGGTGGAGACGGAAGCAAGAGGTTGGTCTCTCATTGCTAAACGGTTCACAGTGGTACGACAACGAAATGTCACACAACTCTATGCTAGCGATGCTCTTCCGCCGCATAAAGTACCATCAGGATAAAATACTGTCGAACGATGGACTTCCAAGCCGAATTATTCGTCACAGTCGCACACAAGATTACTTTATTCCCTTTTTTTCAATCGCATACGAAGTTCTTTTCTGATCTCGTATGTTTAGGCTGTAATCCTTAACTCTGGAAAGTATGTTAAGAAATCGAGAAATTGGCTAGCAAACTTAAACCAAATCAAGTCCTGATGTAAACAGTTCCTGTTCATAAACGAATATTTTTCGATGGTGCGTTACACGCTCTACAAATTACCAATGAAAATGATTTCATATGCTACCTCTTCCCTCTCTGATGAAGATATTCGTTTATATTTAAACAAACAGCAGTTTCGTCGAGCATGGTAGCAGGATATATTAGCATCTCGAGATAGATCATACAATCGACAGATCCCGCTTATGCCTTAACGCGACATCAAGCAATCATATCATTCACAGAAGATACTGCTACTATATATTGCGTGTGTGTCGATACTTGTTGCAAGTTGCAAGTTGCAGTGAAGCGCGAAGCCTACCCGGAAGAACTACGAAGGAGATGCTCCATTTTTGGAAAGCATGTGTAAGAGGGATACGCAGTATACAAATATATTTACAGCACGGACATACTTTCGTTACTCACGAATGATGAAAAACTGGATACAACCACAATGAAAACATAGTAATTTTGTTAAACTGGGTTTTATCGAACAAATTGTATCGCAACGATGTACGAAAACGAATGTACATCAAAACGAATATCTAATTATTCCCGCTATTACTGTTGTTTCCATTATTGTTGTTGCTGCTGTTGTTATTGTTGTCTTTATCATTTTTTACATCGATAATGGTGCTCACGATGATGATGGTGATAATAATAACGATAATAATAATAATAATAGTAATAGTAATAATAATAATAATAAAAATTAAAAAATAATAATAATAATAATAATGATCACGATAACGACGACGATGGCCATGATGATAATGATGTCATTGTAAAAACAAAAGTTGCTAGCCAAATTTATATGCTTAACATAGTTACAGAGGTATCTAATTAAGCCTCGAAAAGAAAAAAAACGAAACAAAATCACTATTTCTAAAATGCTATCCTTGTAATAAGGATGATTCGAATGATCGCCAGATGTAATGAAATGTAATAATTGTTTTCAGCGTGGAGTCTAGCAACAAAAGTCAAAAAAGGGACGATAAAGGTAATTGAAACAATTATTCTTTAATCTTGTTTTTCTGATTTTAGTTGACTAATTTCAAATTATTAACCACGTAGCATGCTTTAGATACGTGGATCTTCGATTCTTTTTCTTTTTTTTACCTTTTGAAATTATTTTGTTCGTTCTGTAGATAAAAAGACTTCACAAATCAGTCCTGTTAATGCGAGCAGCAGAAACTTGTGGGTATCCGGATTGTCATCGAGTACTCGTGCGACAGATTTGAAACAAATATTTTCGAAATATGGGAAAGTAATAGGTGCGAAAGTGGTTACAAATGCAAGAACGCCTGGAGCAAGATGTTACGGATACGTGACGATGTCTACAAGCGAAGATGCAGCAAAATGTATACAACATCTACATAGAACTGAGCTTCATGGACGTGTGATTTCTGTAGAAAAGGTAGATGAAATAAGAAAACAAAAAAGTAAAGAAATATTCCTGTCCTTCTAGAGCTTTCAGTTGATACGCTCTCATTTGTGTTTAAAGGCGAAAGGTGACACTCAACAGAGTCATATGCGTAAACGGGATACCACGAACGGGAAATCCGAAAAAAAAGAAGAGAAGGAAAAAATAAAAGATAACCACGAGATCAGTGATAGGAAGGATAAGGAAACTAAGAAAGAAACGGAGGACAAAGGATCGGAAGCAAGTGAGTGATTTTCGAATAGATAATTTTCATAAAACCGATCATTATATGTGCTGTAAAAGGAGTGTTTAAATATACTGTAACAGTGAAAAAGTCGGATGAGAAAAGCAACGAGAACATTGATAGTAAAAAGGCAGATATACAAGAGAAGAAAGATGAAGTATCGAAGGATGCCGACTCCCGATCAACCAAATCCACCAGCAAGAAGCCGGAGAGTGAAAGAGGAAGACGTGACGAGAAGAGAATTCGTTCGTGGGACCATCACCGATCTCACACTCGATCTCGCAGTCGCGAACGGCGTAGACGCGACGACGTGCTGACGTTTGCGAAGATCAGGGTAATAGTCCATATTAACGATTTAATCATTGAAAGGTCGATTACGAAGCGGGAGAGAGAAGGACAGAAAGCAAGAATGCATATTTTCAGGAGGAACGGGAAAGGCAAAGGCTGCGGGAAAGAGAGAGAATGCTTCGTGAAGAGGAACGAAGAAGAAGAGAGGATATGGAGCGGCAACGAGAAGTAGAACGTAGGCAGAGAGAAGAGGCTGCGCGGCTGGAAAGGGAACGAGAGAAGTTGCGAAGAGAACGGGAAAGAATCGAACAAGAGAAAGCCGAGTTGCTTCGACTTGAACGGGAACGTCAGAAGCTGGAACGAGAGAAGTTAGAACGAGAAAGATTGGAATTAAAAAGGCAGCAGATGCGATTAGAAGAGAGCAGGCGTGCTCCGCCCCCGCCGTCTATTAAGAGATGCTCTAGCGACAGAAGAGATCCCAGAGACATGTATGTTGAACCAGATAGGAAACGTATGGCCACCGAACACAGTCGAAAGCACATTCCGGAACGTGTGAGCGATCGTCGCGGTGAAATTTTAGATCGTGTATCGGATAGACGATTGGACGCGTCGCCACCTACCCGCTACGAATCTAGTAGGTAAGACACACTGCCCATGTTTCTCCTTCTCTTACACGAAAGAGATAGAAGCAGCAGAAATATTAAAGAATCGCAAAACAAATTGCAGATCTGCGCAAGATTTAGGGTTAAAGAAAGAATTCAAACGCAGCAGTGAGTTTACTTCTCGCAGCAGTCGTCCCGATAGTTTTTCTGATGTATCTCGGGGAAGGGAAGTAATCGTACGCCGAGAAACTCTTAGCACGACAGCAACATCTATCGATCCTCGACAAGTTAAGGAAAGGTAAAGTAAAAATAGATATATAGATAGAGGGGAGGAGGTAGAACGGGAGAGAGGGAAAGCTTTTCTAATCTATGGGAATACTTTTGTATAGATATGAACGTGCAAGTACAACTTATACACGTGATCGTGATATTAGACGTTCTGAAACGGATACCCATAGAAGTTCTAGGGATAGTCATACACGATACAGCGACAGCTTCAAAACAGCTACAGCTTCTAGCACACCACGTTAGTACAATGAAACGATTTGAACAATTTCAAAAAATTGTTGAATTAAAACTTGATTAGTTAATACTTGTTCTATGTAACGTAGGTGACAGTCGGTACGTTGAAAGCAATAGAACAACTAGCAGCTGGCACTCTGGACCGCCATCAACAAAATCATTTAATTCCGTACCGAGTAGTGGAACTCGAGATCCTCGAAATGAACCATCTAGCTGGAGCTCTAGATCCTCCGATAATTTGAACAGGTAATAAATCGAATCCATTACTCTTTCTTTTCAATAAATTTCCTAATGATTCTCGAATAAAAATGGATCTAATAACAAGCAACACGATTTCAGATGGAATAATTCAAGTAGTATTGGAAATACATTACGGCATCCAGTACCACCAACGTATCAAAGCAGTCCTATTCAATCTATAGGATTGACAGCACCTGGAACAGCACCCTCGTACGATCGTTTCGATCCATATAAATCATCTATGCCGAGTATGAGGAAATATTGATCTTACCTCGCTGATTTGTACCATTATAACGAATAATTGGATAATTTTTATATCCACCCGACTCTGACATTAGACATATATATGCGCGCCTACATTCACTCACACATATGCACACGCACACTAAATTATTATTTATATTATTGTCAAATCAAACTTCATATTTCAACAATTAATCATATACGTGAGATTCCAATTGTAATGCAATTGTCTACATTTGACAAAGAAATTGTGATTCTTTTGTAGAACAAGTGCAAATAACTTCTCTCATTAATGAATTATATGTACATACATGTGTATTAGAAATCGTTTCCGGCACTTCGCAATCACATTGCTACCCTTCAATTAAATTTTAATTGAATTGAATTGAATTGAACGTCTCACTCCCGATACTCGTCTAATCTATAATTAGTAACAAACTTTCAAACTTTCTATCTACTTAATTTCCATGAAAATTTTACATCATTTCGAATTTTTTGTATATCTACGATTTGGTGAAGAAAGAAAATAAAAGTAATAATACTATTATTATTTTTATTTTCTACTTTACGTATCATTGTGTACATCTATTACTGTTTCCACTATTACGGCTATTAGTATTATTATTATTGTTGTTACTGCTGCTGCTACTATTACTACTACTACTACTGCTACACTACTACTACTACTACTGCTACACTACTACTACTACTACTACTACTACTACTGCTGCTGCTGTATTACCATTATTGTTATTACTGTAAACAGGTAGAGTGGTATTCACTAAGGTAAATGTAAACATAGAATACTTATACAATATACGACGTGAATGGAATGCTGAAGTTTTTGTACATTTGTTAATAGCCGACTTAGAGATCTAGAGAGAGACGGTCAAAGTGGAACAAACAATTTTTCGTTTGTCTACAGCGTAATTACATTTATAAGGTATATTGTATTGATTGTTATTTGCAACTTCTTTCAAACAATAACATGAATTCATTTCATTCATCATATATTGTTGGAGATATTCTTATAGATACAAAATCGCGCATTCATTTATAATTTACATCGTTGGAGATATTCTTATAGAGTGATAAGCATACATATATAGTGTTAAAAAACAGTTACATCGTGTACTTTCAATCGATTCAATTGTAGAAATACGTACATATTCTCGTAAGAATATGATTGAACAACTTGTATATTGAATTTCACGAAACAAAAAACAGTGTATCTTACGATATTGGAACTTAGGTTCTTATATGAAACATGTTTCATTATAGCACCAACTACCATGATAGAAATAAATTTATGATATATCAGAACCATTTATTTTGCAATGTCACGATCAGATAATTGACATATATCAATAGCTTTTCTTGCCTCTTTCATTCCAGTATTGAACGAACGAGAATTAAATTCTCGTTTCGCGCAGTTTTCATCGGTCGATGGATTCGCATTTGGTAGGTGTAAACTTTCGAAAATTTCTGCCAGTGAATCAGAAAACGGATAGTTTTGTCAGGTCTGAAACGAGTTGTTTACGTTGCACGCTTTGGAACATAGACATGCAGCGAGAGTCGTGTTGGGCGAAACGGACCGGGTGAACAAGCAAAAGGGGAACGAATAGGAGTACACGATAGAAGAACACTTTCCCTCGGTCGGACGAGTCAAGGATGGCAGTTGTGAAAGAGGAGAAGAGAAAAGATCGAGGGAGAGAGTGAGGGAATAATTTCGTCGGAAACGAAGTGTGTCGAGGCCTTTTCACGGACAGTCGCTGGCAATCGCGACTTAACACCGTGTAATCGTGACTGTACGAATTCGATGATTTTCTTTCTCTGCTTGAATTTTATTTCATTTACCCGTACCCCCATTTTTTCGATTCTTCTGCTCTCCTCCCCCTTCTCAGTTGCTTCCTCCTCCTCCTTCGCCTTTTCATCCTTTCCCTCCTTATTTTCTCCACCTTGTTTCCGATCCCCCTCTTTCACGCCCCCTTCTCCGAGGGGAGAAGCTCAATAGACGATGGAGAATGCGCCGGTAGTCTCGCGGGCGCGATAACTTTGTTAAAATAGCAGAACGTGGTGTGCCCGATCGTGACTGTTAACTGTGATAGCGATAAAAAAGCGTGGAATGTCCGTGAAAAGGATCGGTTGAATGTTTTCTCTGGGTCAGAATGTTTTCGTCGTCCACCGTTTTAAGTAAGTGAGATTGAAAACCAAGTAACGCGCCAATAACGCAACTCTGTCGTAGAATTTTGCGTTATCGAATGATCTAACAATTAGACGTCATCGATGAAATGTCGATGAAAGAATTCAAGAAGGTGAACATTTCAATCATGTTCGAAATTTTCGAACGATAAAATCACGAAACGTTGGTCCATATTTCGTGTTTGCGTTTACGCGCGAAAACTTTGAAGTGTGTCCCAATTGCACAGCTATACGTTTTTCGCGTTGCGAAAATGCAAATTACCTCGACTATCATTTTCATTTTTATTTATTTGTGATCCACATTTGACAGATCGTACAATGCGGGCGAAATAACGCACGTCGCTGTAACATACAAAAGAAAAAAGGTGTATTGCGACGATACGTGACGTGGAATGTTGGATCAAAGGAAAGATCGATATTTTGCTTAGGATACCAGGATGTTTTGATCGGTAAAGATGAAACGTTGGAAAAAGAACGATGTATGTAACACGGCAAAGGAAAGGTTGCGAGCAAATCGGGAAACCCGAGGCACTTCCGTTTAATGGATTTAATCGATCAAAATAAACGATCTCTCTCTCTTTCTCTTTTTCTCTCGATCCTTTTCTCTCCGAGTTGTGTTATCGAGAGTGTGGCACGATGATGAATCAGTGAATGGAAGGAAGGCACACTTTCTCGTCGGGCAACTTTCACCATCGATGAAATCTGTGTGCGTAAACTGATTTCAAAAAACGTTCGCTTGATCATTCGCTTTCTTTTGTCCTCCTCTGAGAGAGGAACGTTTCTGAGAAACGGGTGGCGTATCGCTCTCAAACGTATCCCTCAAGTTCCAACAAGATCTTTCTAATCTGAAGTAAAAATCTAAAAATCTAACATTGTCATATATAGTCGTGTGACAATGTTTCGACGCAACAGATTCGCGAAACTGGACAAGTTTCACCGATGGTTTCGTTACGCTTCCGATTTGATTTCAAAGAGATCCGAGTTACCTTCTTCTTGTACGTATGCTACCTAGCTATGCTTTTCCTGCCGATTTTACTTTTAGACTCGCGGTCTAAAAAAACTCGTAAGAAATTGTGTTAATAGGTTATCGATGTAAAATGGGCAATCTGTCACTCGATAAAGCACACGTAAGTTGTGCTCCAGGTGTAATGTAACGCGAATCAAAAATTACGTCGACCAAATACGACGTCGTCATTAGAATAGTTCGATAAAAATAACGCGTAACTCGAACAATAAATACACGTTCTTAATTCGCCAGCATAAACCGTCGTTAATTTATTTGAAAATGAGTGATTATCAAACAACGTGATCGCTTTGTAGTTGTTCAACGATTACACAAAATTTCGGTGCGAAATCGGTAACACCTTGCATCGTCTAATTTTATAATTAACTGATTGATAAAATCGAACAAATTTATTCATGATATTTGTTTTTATTAATACTTTATAAAGGAAGAAAGAGAATAACTGATGTACAGTAGTGCCTCCTGAACTAACGAGGAAACTGTTCGGTTAATGAAATTTTTGAATAATAGAACAGATATTCTACTTTTCTGATATTTATTCTTAATGTTTATTTCAATATTTAAGAATGCTATGTTTTCTTGCTATTGAAATCTTTTCAACGTGAGCAAGTATATTCTGTTTTGTGCTTACAATCACCTTTTGTTCCACAGTAAGAATCATCCTTATCACTTTCGTTTGTTGTTTCAGTTTGTGGAAAAATTATATTTAAATCAGTCATAAACATTGATCTATTACGGAATTAAATGTAATAAATATAATTAGACATAATTATCATAATAATCATATGTTTCATATTGTTTTCTTTTTTTTCTTTAGTAAAATCTCGTAGCTCATATTTCAGTAAATTATTCTTGTAATTAAGCTTAGAAGGTACGCATTGATCAACTTCTAAAATTGAAAAGCATAGAAAAATGATGATAGTATAAGCATTATATTTTTTAAATTTATCCTACAATTATCCAGCTCATTTTCTTAAGATGAATGATTTTATGGAAACAAATCATTTGTTTCATTTGAAAATTGAATGTTGATCCTGTATTTATGTAACGAAATTAAGAAATTAATAAAAAGTACGTCAAACATGCAACAACGTGTTCAAAGGAAATAATTTAAAGAGAGGTAAAAGAAAATGTATCTGTTATTAATAAATATTCTTTTCAAATACTAAAATGTTCAGATAGTGAACTAGTAAACGAATATTAGAATATTCGGCTATTATATTACCATATCTCTTCTATGCTGTTTATTAACGCACACTAATGTTTCAGAATTATGCGTAATATGGAGTTTGTTAACGAGTTCTTGGTCATACACCGAACAAGTCGGCCGTTATCGTTATCATACTGGTAAGTAATGGATCTCATCGTCTGCTACGTTGTTACACGAGATAAATGTATAATATATTCGGAGAAAAAAGAAACGAAATCTCAAACTGACTCGATCAAATACGAATTTGTCTATGCACACGCGTACACACGTAGCGTTGTAATAACATGCACGCGATATGAACGATACAGCATCGAACAGATACGGAACACCTCAGAAGTTTGTAACGCCGACGCGGGGATGGAGCGAGACGAATGGATGGGATAGCAGTGATTCACAAAGATCGGCAATTTTCCGGAGGAACGTGCATGTCAGACCTTACGTAAGGTTAGCGAAAGTCGAACAGGAACGCGAACAACCGGATCCACTGGTTACCATCACCGAAACTTTAGGCGCTTTAAACACCGTCGGTAATTACATCGTCAATATGACCAGGGGCATGGAGAATTCGAGTTACCCGCCAAAGGAACTACCGTCGGCCATATACACTATCTCGAAGAATATTTTAGGTAAGATCTTACGCCGAATTTATGGATGTCGATAATAATTTTGTTTTGACGTACACATAAAAAAGAAGAAAAATTGGGAAATTTGTTTGAATAAATAGTCAGATCGCAATGATCTTGAAAAAAAAACATTTAAAAGTAGAAAAGCCATATATTTGGACGTGTATCGCTCGGGATTAACGTTAAACGATACGAATAATGAATTCGTCGAAAATATATATTGGCAGCATAATCACGTCTCATGTTTTTTTAGCAATACAAATTTTATTTTATTCAAAGTCATTGGGATCTGACGATCAATCTCTTTCCTTTTTTTTTATTTTCCCCGCATATGAAAACAAATTAATTAAAACAAGTAAAATTCATAAGAGCAAACATTGACAAGTTGATCGTTCTTATTTATCTCATTCTAACATTGAATACACGATTCTGTCACGTTTGTTTTCAGGACGTAACGTAACAGACAGCATCGCGCCATTAGTTCGAGGAGTAGCTTTACCTTTGCGGCCTGTACCAACCGATAGCTCTACCTCTCCCTCCTCATCTTCTTTCGCGGTTGAGGCCAACCAGGATGACAAGGCAAAGGAGTCGATTGACTGCACCACAGCGGACGGCAATCCTGGAAAATGTCAAGACTTGAGTAATTGTCCTCAACTATTACTAGATCTGACAAAACTCAGACAGTCTTTGTGCTTCAAAAGTCTGTTTGTCCCGGGAGTTTGTTGTCAATCGACGGATAAAACCGATATCAACGAGACAAGGTAAAACGCTCGTTTTATACGATTTTCTATAATTACGTACAAATGACTGCAGCCTGTGAACATGTAAATAAACGTGGAAACATACGTGGAACTTTCAGTCCTATAGCCGGTATAATCCCAAATCCAGGGGGGATCACGTCAGCCGTACATCCGCCATCGCGACCGCCAATTCGTCCGACGAAACCGCATCAAACTCCTCGACCAATACCATTGTTCCCCATAACGTCTGTTACGACTACGTCGACGTATCTTGCCGAATTGTTAACTACAGAATTCGTCCCAGTATTACCCTCTGCCGTCGGTCTGTCGGTGAACCATTCGAACAATTTCTTCGGTGCCTCAACCACCGGTGGCACGATCGATAATAATTTCATACAAGACGACGAAGGTAAACCGTTTGTTTGTAGTACATTAACAAACGTATGACATATGTAGAAACTAATAAGAAAAACGATAGCAATCATTTTCCTCTGTAGAGTGTGGAGTGCGAAATTCGGGTAAGTATCGAGTGGTCGGTGGAGAAGAGGCTCTTCCCGGACGTTGGCCTTGGATGGCGGCGATATTCTTGCACGGCTCTAAACGTACGGAATTCTGGTGTGGCGGATCTCTAATCGGATCGCGGTACATTCT
Source organism: Melipona beecheii (assembly GCA_032399605.1). Classification (NCBI taxonomy): domain Eukaryota; kingdom Metazoa; phylum Arthropoda; class Insecta; order Hymenoptera; family Apidae; genus Melipona; species Melipona beecheii. The sequence continues at coordinate 3,389,398 of JAUCMO010000463.1, forward strand.
CACCGCGGCACATTGCACGCGCGATCATCGCCAACGGCCGTAAGTTGCTCGTTCATAGGTAAACGTTTCGAAATTCTCAGCTGGATAAAACGGCGATTTTGCGACACTCGTGTGCAGATTCGTCGCCAGACAGTTCACCGTGCGTCTCGGGGACATCGATCTCGAGAGAAACGACGAACCATCCGCCCCGGAAACTTACGCGGTCAAGCAGATTCACGCGCATCCGAAGTTCTCCCGCGTTGGATTTTACAATGACATCGCAATCCTCGAACTGACCAGAACCGTTCGAAAATCACCTTACGTCATACCGATTTGTCTGCCGCAGCTGCATTATCGAAAGGAACGATTCGCAGGCGCCAGACCCACTGTAGTCGGATGGGGTACAACTTATTATGGTATATACATATTTTTCTTATCCTAGTAACATATATCGTTCGATGTCGTAGTTACTAATGTCTATTTGTTCTTTCAATGAATTTTTAAGAAGTCATTTCCAATCATCTTGCATTTTCCGACAGGCGGGAAAGAAAGCACGGTGCAACGACAGGCGGTGCTGCCAGTATGGAGGAACGAAGACTGCAACGCAGCTTACTTTCAACCGATTACCAGCAATTTTCTCTGCGCTGGTTACAGTCAAGGTGGTAAAGACGCTTGTCAAGGCGATTCCGGTGGCCCTCTTATGCTTAGGGCAGACGGCAGATGGATTCAAATCGGTATCGTTTCATTCGGCAACAAGTGTGGAGAACCGGGATATCCGGGGGTATACACCCGTGTCACTGAATACGTAGACTGGATTAAAAGTAATTTAAATTAAGCACGAAGAATTTTTGGTCCTCGCTTCGACGGATCTGTACTTCAAAATTCCAAATGCGCTTTACAATATCTTTTCCATGGTGATACAATTATCGTCTGTATACCTCTGATTGTGAGTGCCAAGAATAGTGCCCCTTATTTATGTATAGGTTCAATATTGCAGTACACCAACATGTATAACTTATGCTCATGAGCATATGAGACGAATTATTTCTTATTTATATTATAATTATTGTATATACGTGCGCGCACTTGCATATAAATATGTAATTTAATAAATTTCGTCTACAAATTGAATCTATCTGCTTACTGTAATAGTATAATGAACATTACACGAATACAGCTGCAATCCTTCATTTTTCCATTGTTTCAGCTTTGATGAATCATTTATTTGTACCGTTTATCTATCAACCTATCTATCGTTCTTTTATTTATCTCATTTGTCCTTACAATGTATCCTTAATTTCTTGGAAAATTTTCTGCATCTGTAAGTCGTCTTACATTATTATATTATACTATTCCATATACAATATTCCATATACATGCGTTAAGTTTGATTCATGTTTTCTTCCATATTAAAATCGTCTAAGCTTTTAAATTATATGTGTATGTACATGCATTACATGAGAGAAATAAAAACTAAATTTCGGAATGAAAACTAAAAGTACATCGGTTCAAAACTTTCAGAATCTCGTCGAACAAATGATCAATGGAGCGTTAGAAAATAATGGTATATACCTTAATATAATAGCCAACATTCTTAGCCAGCATGTACTATATGTATGTGTAAATCTCACGTAGAGCAAATGGTATATGAAAAATGGAATATTAAAAAATTATCAGCGTTAAAAACTACCGATTGGATACAAAATGAAACGAAATCGTTAGAATCGAATGAACAGGTATCAACAAGTATTGAGTTTAACGATGTTTGCGTACAAAATTTTATGCTTTCAAATTTTTAGAACATATCGGCAACGGTCGCACATCGTAGATTTCGTCGCAAATATAAACGATCCTCTCTAATGATCATGTGTAAAATGCCAACAAACGAGGAAAACTCCATAGGACAGTCGGAAATGACGCAAGTACAAAATTTAGTTTCAACCAACGATAAGGAATCTGTTACCAATAAAAGTGACAATTTAAATGAACTAGACGAAATCAATCATTCTGCAACTAATAATGATGCTAAAATTATCGAACTTTGGAATAATTCGAGCAACGTTTTCATGAAAACTAAATCTGAATCTAGCCACAGGTTATTATTTCGCTGAATGAAGTTATAGCCTGTGACCATTGAATTAGGATCACTCGTAATTTTCAACATCTTATAGGTTTTTAGTAAAATTAAAAAATTTGAACACAATATGGAAAATTCTGATGCTCTTAACTCAACGGTCAGGGTTCGCACTCTTGGATATCTTTTCGATATTAATTCATTTGTTTAAAAAACGAAATATAGATTAGTCAAACGACAACAAAGTGAAACAAAATTGTCTTTCGAAGCTTGGAAAAATAAGAAAACTATTACGTATCAGCGGATACTTAAAAAAATAAAAAAAGAACAGCAGCAGAAGTTATTTGAAAATTTGGCAAGTGTGAAATGGAAAAAGATTGCACGAGAGGTGTAGATTATTAGTACATTTCACAGCTTTCCACGTTTCCATAATACTATTTAACAATTTTATTTACTTGTTTCTCTTGACATAAGGCACAAATACGCAAAAAACAGGAAAATAGATATCGTCGAAAGCAGAAGTTACTTTGTAGAAAACACTTGGAAACGATTAAACAGACAAATGCCACAATTAACTGTAATACAATCAATGAGGCTCAAATCGTCAATGAATATGTTTTAAATACATCAAAAAACGAGAAAGAGATAAAATTGGATAAAGAAAAAAGAATCGCTTCAAGTATCGCGCGGTAAAATCTTTTAAATAAATTTTTCATGGCACACCTACCTTGTTATAAAAAGAAGAGATGAAGAAAAGATAAATAAAACATTATTTTTATATTTTTCAGGGAATCAAACAGTCGAAAGAATAAAGCACTTCTGATTAACGCTTATATGAAAAATGTTGAATTTCATTCTTGGTTAAATCAATTGAACTGGACTCTTCATAAGAAATATTTACGTGAACGTCGACATCTTGTACGATCATTTTATTGTCAACCTTTCTATTACGGATAATTGTAATTGTAATCGCATATTTCGTTTCTGAAAAGCATATTAACGAAATTGTATGTATAAAATTCCAGTATAATACGTTGCAAAACAAAACAATTGGCAATACAATATATACATATTTATGTGTGTGTGTTTGTGTATCTATAATATTCATGTTATATGTACATAACCAAATAAAATAATTAATAAATAAAACAATTAATTGTTTTCCAAATTTTTTTCTCTCCCCTGACCTAGCTTTTTTGGAAAATAACATGTATTATTGATTTGTGTTTTTAAATACAAAAAAATGGTATTATAAATTTTTTCAATATATACTTACCATTATGTTTTATATTTACATGCATACTATATACATACGACTTTTATTCATTTCGACACACAATTATACTACGTTGTGCATACTACGTTCATTGAATATTTAGAATATAATAGTCATAAAATATAATTTCAAATTGCAAATAAATAAGAATGAATTATTTATTCGAGAATGATATCTTTAAATAATGGCGGTTCTACTTTCTACACATTGAAATATTTATACTATCATTGGTACTATATAAGCATGCATGAGTACTCAATGAGAAATTTCTAAACATTTAATAATATCATAATATAAAAAGTTTATATATCTAATGAGCAAAATATAGCGACATTTTGTTCATCATTGAACAAAATAATACATCAGATTTTTATAGCAATTTTTTTGTTTACACTTATGTAGTCTCTACTTCACTTTAATTATATTAACAGTTTTCTCATTATAAAAAATTTATGATGTGAATATGCAACACATATACGCGCATTTTTATATATTTAAACATACAAATATGTATTAATACTAACCTAAAACTAGTGAGTGACATACACGTGTGTTACTCTGCAAATAAAACTGGCCGTCATAATTGAACAAACATTATGGAAAAGGAAGGTAAATTATTTTGGGTAAGGTAAAAAATAAATTAACAAAATAATTGTACTTATTATTATTTCTTTTCTCAGAAATTTGTCAGTACTTCAATGGTATTATCAAAAATGAAAAAGATATTTCTGCTGGGATGGCTGCTATACGTACATTACTGAAAGTTTTACAGTATTCAAAGTGTAAGATAATGTTACAGGCCTTTAAAGAAAATATGTCTTCATTGTATATTTTTTTTCTGTTACAGCTGAAACAGTTCAAGAGCTTAGGTATTGTTTACAAAATGCAATAGATGCGATGAGATCTACTGAAAATCCAATAACTGCTATTGCATCTGGCAGTGAATTATTTCTTCGTTTTATAACTTTGACTGCGTTAGATACTCCTGTAAGAATATCATATGCATAATTTGTCAGAATTTCTCATTTTCTTTTTGTTCTTTTCCCTGGCTTTTTTTGTTTTTTATTTTAATTACATTTAAGATCGTAAGTTACAATCATTCGTTGTTATTTTACATTATTTGATATTATTAGACATTTGCAGAATGCAGGGGTATTATGCTCCATAGAGGAAATATGTTTTATGAGAAATTGGTAGCTGCTAGAGGCAAAATAGCAAAAGTTGCAGCACACTTCATTAAGGATGGTTCTGTAATTTTGTTTTATATTTTCTTTTTTGTTTTAAGAAACTTTTAGTTCCCAGTTATAATGTAATTTTGTTTTAGAAAATACTTACACACTCAAAATCTAGAGTTGTATTACGAGCAATGAAGGGAGCTGTTGAAAGTAACAAAATATTTGAAGTATATGTAACATGTTCTTCGCCAGATAATAGTGGGTATGTATTCATATTATAATAGCTTAAAGCGTTTATATATAATATACTTGTCTTTCCCAATGGCCAGGGAAGAAATGTGTCAAAATCTAAGAAAATTAGGTGTATCTTGCACCTTGATATTAGATTCTGCAATGGGGTATGTTATGGAACAAGTTGATATGGTTATGGTAGGAGCTGAAGGAGTTGCAGAAAGTGGAGGTATCATTAATAAGGTATATTACAGTTTTTTCAATTAGTCAGTAACATTACGAATTTTTATTTTAATTTGATATTTTGTATTGACAGATTGGCACATATACATTGGCAATGTGTGCTAAGGAAGTAAAAAAACCATTTTATGTATTAACAGAAAGCTTCAAATTTTCAAGAATATATCCGCTAAATCAAGTTGATTTACCAAATGAATTTAAGGTAATGTATTAAAATTTTCAGTTATTTTTAAGTGAAACATTACGTGTTCAACTTTTTTTGTTGTCATTTCCTATATAGTATACAGCAAGCACGTTAAAAAAAGATTTGCAGAAGGAACATCCATTGGTTGATTATACTCCACCACATTATATCAGTCTTCTGTTTACTGATTTAGGTATATTAACACCTTCAGCTGTGAGCGACGAACTTATTAAATTATACTTGTAAAATCTATACATCAAATTGTAATTACATAGAAATAATTTTAATAAGAATATATAATTGAAAATAAAATTTCTTAAACATTAAAAATAACAAATGTTTAAACATCTTGCCAATAAAAACCCAAACTTTATAAAAGGCTTCAGTACAAGTTTTATTAATTTTTAAAATAATATTGAGTATTGTAAAATAACAAACTCGTCTTTCTTTTAACTTAAAATAACACGTAATAAAGCATATACACAATGTTATAATACAACAAAGGAGCTTAAGTGTTTTGAATATTTATAAATTTTTCACTTATAACTTATCATAGGTCATCTTACGCATCTCATACACGCATGTATATGATATTTATGGTACGATTATATTAAACATGGATTAATTAATGCATTTCAGTGGTTAAGTGTATTATATTACATAGTAATAACTAATAAGTTCTTTGACTGATGAAAATGAAAAAAATTGTAAATAATCTATGCATTGCTAAGTTACATATTATAAAAATCAAATTTTTACAGAACTTCTACATTTATGATTTCAATTTTGTAAAATATGGCAAATAATTTTTTATAATTGATAATTATTTTTCATATTACATGTTTCTTTAATGTTTAATGAAAAAATCTGTTTTGGAAAGAAGTGAATTCAATATCTAACATTCTTTATTATACCGATAAATACTGATTGATAAAATTGAAATATTTTTTTGGACGGATATAAATAATATAAGGAATTTTAAAGCGGAAATGTTAAAAAAAATTATAAAAAATTAAAAACATGAACAATAGAAAATGTATCAATATTGGGTCATTCTGAAAGTTCTCGAAGATATCACCCAATACAGTTTCGTATACTATTACATCATAGTACGATACATATTCACACTCTATTCACAATGATGTATAAATACAATGCGAAAATGAAAATATCAATGGCTCGCTATGAAAATATCAAACTACTTACGGTTTCGTTTATATTTGATTCAATTAAACATAATAATATATATTAAATCTAAACATCAACTTTTATTGGAAAACTACACAAAAAATGATGTACTTATTATGTACTTACCAATTATGCAAGAGAAATATTAATGAGAAAGTTTATGTATATAAAAACGAAGTATTTACTGGCAGTTAAAGTATTTCTTTTTTCTTATTAGAGTCTAAATATTCAGAATCCATAAATATCTATTAATATTTAGATTTATATATTAAAGCTAATCTATACGTATATAAACGTAGAAGGTTCGTTACTCAGTTAAGTTTAAAGTTATTTCTTTATATCATTTCTATAAAACACAGATTATTGCAATGATTGAGATTTTCATAGCAAATCATAGATATATCATGTACATACGTTTTAATGAGCATTGTTTTTTAAAGCTCATATTCTGAATTATTACAAGATTTGCATGAGAAAATTAAGAACTATAATAAACAATGTGAAAAAAATGTTATTTGCGATATAGATTAACATTGACTTAAAATTATTATTTATAAATACGCTTGAGAAAGTGTTTCAACAACAGTAAATATTTGATCGAAATGAGGACGTTTCTCCGGTTCATATTCCCAGCATCGTAACATCAAACGATATATTTCATCAGGTGTGTTTTCTGGTGCTGGCATTCGATAACCTAGAGATACGAGAAAGAAAATCTTTATTTGGAATCTAAAATTCCAAAATATTCTAGATAATCATAATAATAAAAATAATAAAAATAATGATCCAAACATTACCTGCGTCTATCTTTTCGCGAGCTTGAGAATTAGACATTCCACTATAAGGATTTCCACCTTTAGAAAATATTTCCCACATTAAGATTCCGTAACTCCACACGTCACACAGCGACGTATATTTACCTACAAAAAATATTACGATAGAAAATAATATTAGGATTTTAGATATACATGAAACACAATATCTTTTCAAGTACCAAAATTTAATGCCTCTGGTGCGGTCCATTTAATTGGAATTTGTTTCATACCATCCGATACTATGTACTCTTCTTCTTCTCGTGACATTCCAAAATCTGATATTTTTACTATGGATTCATATCCTAAAAATAAAATATGTTATTTTTGGCATATTCTTATAATTTACTAACTTTGCATAAATGACTTTTGTAGTAACTAAAAATATGTTTACCTACGAGACAATTCCGAGCAGCTAAGTCCCTATGAATACAATATTTAGATTCCAAATAGCGCATACCTGCAGCTGCATCTTTACACATTCGAAGTTGTTCTTGCTGCGTGATAGTACTAGCATTTTTTCTCAAATAAGTTAATAGAGAACCACCTACCATTGTAATTTAATATCAATAAACAGACTTAAACGATTTAACGATTGTTTAACTTTAAATATATAATTTCCAAATAGAATGATTTATTGAATATACCAGGTACTAATTCCATAACAATCATGATAGGTTGTTTTTGGACACAGATCCCAATAAGCTTTACTATATTTGGATGATCATATTGCTTCAATATTCGCCCTTCTTGTAAAAATTTACGTTTTTGTTCGTCTGGTAACGTTACTTTGCAAGTTTTTACAGCCACTTCAGTCTTACAAGTTTTCAATTGCGCTTTATATACATCTCCGAAGTTACCCTAAAAATGTTTACACTGTTTCACAATTGAACATTTAATTTATATTGAATCAAGTATAAAATATTTGAAATGACAAATTTTTTTCAATTAAACGAGATTCATATTAATTCAACCTGAAGCCGGCTATGAATTACATTGAACATTCGATCGATTTTGATAATTTTGATAATTTGTACGTTAGATTTCAAGACTATTTAAGAAATTAAAGTAACTTCTTTTTTCTTTAAATTTCAATCATATACCCGTCCTATCTTTTCTAGAAGAATTACATCATCATTATTAAGTTCCCAACGTTCACGTAAAATTGGTGTTTTGAGAATGGCTCCAGATCGACTAGTCACTGGTAATCCGGATAACCATTGATGCCTAATTAATTCTTGAATCGATGGAAAAGTAGGACCTTCGAATCTATAATGTCCCTAAAATTAATAAAAATACATGCTTTTCTTCCTGTGTTTGTTAGATTACATAATTATAAACATAACCAATTGCTTACTTCAGGAGTAGTTTGCACAATGAAATGTTTATGCCCATCCCAACAGACAGATAAAACTATTTGGCATTCATCGTTTCTTGTTGTTTCACGTACTAAAAAGTCTCCTTCAGTTACGAGTAATCTTACAACTTCTTCCCTTGGTAACACACCATGAAACCATTCTTCCTCCATAAGATCACCATTTCCATTTCCTTTTTGATTCGTTGTTAAATGTGATATCCCACGGAATGCCTATAATAATAAACATATAATATTTCATCTGACAAGCAGAAATTTCGGATAATCATGTCTAAAATATCAAGAAATCTTCTTCTTCCTGTTCGTTTTAATCATTATCATTAAAACGCATCACAAAGGTTAGTTTAGAACCACAATTGAATGCAATTTACTTAAGTAATAAGACAAACATGCTCAACATTAAAAATCACACATAAATTATTATCAATTCAATTATAAATATTTTATTACATATATTTTTTGTAAACGTATATACAACATTGTACAAAATAAAAAAGAAGCAATTATGCACAAAATATTTTTATGTTTGTACAATAAATGGATAACATATGAAAAAAACATACAACTGGTAGAGTATTATCTGCTTTTGAGGTAGGACCTTCGCTACTCGATCTAATTGTTCCATCTTTTGTGTCATTTATTATTGGTAAAGATTTGAAGGGAGATCTAAATATTGTCATGAATCGCTGATTTCTTCGTAATGTAAATAGACCGATATCTGCAACTGTATTTTTCTGCAAGGGCAGTGATTCTAGCTAAATCTATTAATCTTTCAGAAGCAAATATTGTATCGAACAACTATTTTATAATATACAACAAATAACTTATAACATTTTTGGGAAAAATACGCACAATATTTATAAAAATAATATTTTTAGTACTTTATATGTAATTTTTATTACCTTACTAATGGAGGGTGAATCAGTGAAAGAACTTTCCATTGAAAGATCATATCCAAGTGGTAATTCTTCACAACCTAATTCATTTAAGGCAGCTCTAATAACGTCCACCTGTCGTTGAAGTCTCTTTTCTTGGCAGCGTAACCGTAATTCTTCTCTTTCGCGAGAGTAATCCAAAATCGATATTCTGATTTAAAATAAAAGAAAAAAAAGTAAGATAAATCTGTTTTAATGCTAATAATATAATAAAAACACTATTATCGAATGTAGTATTCTTACTTAGAATCGCTATTGTTCTCCGATGGATACTGCGGATTTTGTCGATTCTGTTGTGTCGCTTTCAAGGAAGTTTCCAATTCTGTTAATCGATTTCTTAACCAATCTATAGTCAAATTATCTACTGTTAATTTATTTGGCAACAATTTTCCTGATGTATCATCCACAAGGTTCTCATCAAAAATAAATCTCATCGGTGACGCTGGTCGCGTCCTGTATCGATTGTTATCCACCTTTTAATATTATTTTCATTAAAATGCAATAGAAATACAAGTTTGAAATGAATACCTGTGCTTTCCTATAAAATCTCTGTACTCTTCTACAGGTTTTACAGAATCTACAGCTTTTTGCATTCGTCGATGTATCTCTTGAAACTTATCTGTTGTAAAATCGGAATATTTCACTATATCCTGAAGTATGGTTTTCCTAACATACAAAGAACAAGATTTTCATATTTATGATACAATAAACATTGTCAATGGAGTAGTTGTCAATTGGAGTTATTAATCTTTACCTTTTCTGTCGCTATTACGCTTGCATAAAAATTTCACATAAAGTAGATAAACAATTCATAAAATAAATTCTCTTTAAATCTAGAATCAATCAAATGCACTTACCATGATGTTATAAATTCTTGATGAATCGCCTGTTGTCGATGAAGTAAACTTGGTAAATAACAAGTTCTTAGGTCGTGTTCACATTCTGTTACAGCACCCAAAAGTAATACATATTCATTGTGTGTAAGATGAAGTTTTCTACAGGCTTTTTGATACTTCTCCCTTACTTCGTCCAATTTTCTACCAACTCTACCAGCTAAATAGATATCATGAGTTGTGACGAACAATCATATATTAATAAACAATGCAAATACTTACACTTGACATAATGTTCTTCGAAGCGGGATCTCATTAATTTATACATCTCCAGATTCTTCTGATACTCCAACTTTTTTCTGGCAACATCATCAGTCAACTAGAAGATATAGCAATGTGAATATAATACATAAAACAATATTTTATTTTTATCATAGAAATTTCTTTTTACCTGTTGAAACTGATTATTCAACCATGTTTGCTCCTCTTGATATATTTTCCTAGCTCGTCTTCTTTCAGAGTACAGTGTTGTGATATGTTCAACTACTATAGCCTCGATGGAATCGGCCTGCTGTTTGATTAATTTCGCAGTCTGATCGATAGAATCCATAATGTCTCTCCAACTCTACAAGCAAATGTTCCTGAGAAACTACTGAGAAACTTAAAAAAAAAAACGAATTGTGAACTGATTTTTGGAGTACCTGCACTACTAAACTACCAACAAGATCTTCATTACGTTCAATCTTTTTCCCTTGCATCGTCAACGATGAGATTGTCGTGGCATATTCACGGTCTGATTTAACTTTGATCGTCAAACATCGTCTCATCGTCTCAAGTAGCTTGATCTCGGCATCTTGACGGGCGAGCAACGCCTCGTGCGACGACTGCCCTTGTAGACTCGTAGAAAAACCCATTCCGCTTATCGTGTACAAACTAAAAATCGCCGACTCTCTCAGACGTGTCACGAACAAAAATTCATTCTTACGCTAGACAAATGCAATGACATTAACAGAAGCAGACAGTCTAACAAACTTAAACGAATCATTTATCAAAATACCACATTGGAAACGCAAGTTTATGTGCACATTATTTAATTAGAGTTCCATATATCTCTAAGGCGGCTCGGTTGGCTGAGATCAACACTTATATTTATACAGACCTCAAACTGCAAAAATTTACTTTTATTTCTGAAATACCGTCATGAAACAGCAAACGATATAGATGGCCAAGTTTAGCGAACAGAGAAACGAATTATTATAAAATCGTAAATGTTTTATCCTAGAACTATACTTTAATAGTTTATACGTTATATGTAAAAGAATTTTATTTTAATTTTATTTTTTTATCAAATAAAAATGTTTTATCGTATTAACGTAGTATATATTGCATTATTACAATATATAACGTAATAATTTAATAATAATAATTAATAATTAATTATATTTTTTTTTAAATAATTTAAAAGCTTTTTGAAAATAAACTAACGATATCTTAAAAATGTGCAGTGTTAATCTGTGTAAGCTTCATTGTCGATGTTTGTTGAATATTTTAGGCTTGTTTTCATAAAGATTTCATTCGGGATCTGCACAGTATCTCTATTTCATATAAGTGCTCTAAGAAGTTCAATTTCAACAAAGTGTAAAGAGTTTATTCTAGTAGTGGAGTCTAAAACCTTGGTGTGTTCTGGTACATCAGCACGATGAGTCCTAAAATGCAGGGTCTTTCATGGCAATCTTTCAAAAAGAATTCGATGGTACGTGAAAGAAGATAGCCGAGAAATCACGGACAATATTGTTCATTTCAAGGAGATCCGTTTGTTTCTTTTTAGTTAGCTCCTCTATTCATAGTTATCGGACTCGGAGCTTTAGGCGCAACGAGTTATGTATTACGTCTGGCTCTTCGAAGCCCTGATGTTACGTGGAATAGTAAAGCGAATCCCGAACCATGGAACGAATATAAAAATAAAGAATACAAGGTATGTTGGTATCTGTAATAAACGGCATTATTGAAAATGATATTCAACTAATAAAATAGATGACACTTAATTCCTATCGTATCTTATATGTATATTATTATTATACGTTATATATACGTATAATAAAACATCGTCTGACAGTTATTTTTAATGATTTAGTACTTGCGTAATTATTCGATTTTTGTAATTTTTATTTTCAGTTTATAAAGGTTCATGATAGACCTAACTTATCTTCACCTGCTCCGGAATACTAAATAGCTGTGGTCAAGTTAATTTGTAATTTATGTAGGTTTCTCTTATACTAGCGACAAGTAATCATTAACAGTAATCTTGAATGACAAATATACTGTATAAATGATATTTAGATAATAATGTATGTATAAAATAAATAAGTGTCAATAAAGTTCAAGATCCTTTATTTCGTTAATGCCATAAAGCTTGATACACATGTATGATTTCACTTCCCATAATAATCTTGATCATCGTGTTTATATACCTAAAATATAAAAATTAAAGTATATACTCAATTATGTAAAAGAGGTATTAAAGAATGATCTGAACAAGATGTAGTAGTATAAGTCAATGATCACGATTACGATAATCGTGATATGTTTGAAATATCTGTATAACGTAACATTTCTATCGATTACGTGCACCAAATTACTAAACATAGTGCGATAGCGATATGTCAATTGCAAGTTACTTACGATATTACTTTTTTCGTTAATCATCAAATTTTTCGAGCTGTTTGAATAGTATACACATGTATACAGATATATATATATATATATATATATATATATATAATAAAATATTCAAACTACAAAGTTGTCAAACTTAGGGAATTTCTTTAGATTTGTTCTAAAATCGTAGTGTAAGTGCACCATTGCATTATTATTTGTGAATGAAAATGAATGATTCAAAAGTACAAAAAACTGATCTTTGTACTGCTACGTTTTAAGAAAAATGTAATACCGATTATATGGAGTAGTTTCATAGATTTATTTTTCATTTAATAAAATATGATTATAGAAACGATTACAATCGTTTAATGTGATATAATATAAGTATTTATTTATCAAAGTTTTATTTTATTTTTCATTTTATGATTTGCATGTAGAATTTACTGCGTTAATTTTGAAGTTACAAAGTGATATTTGTCTGTTTGCTTTGCGCACATAATTGAAAACGTTTTGTCAAAAATATCGTTTTATAGTAAAATCGTGTCTATAAAAATATGAATACAACTTGGGAAGATTTTTATGCTAAACATCCACCACCTCAAGATTTTAATCAGAACGAAATATTATTGAAAACATTTGTAGAGCGACAATTGAAAAAAGACAGGAAAGTTGTATTAGTAACAGTAAGTGTTTACTCTTTTATTGCAATATATTGTACGAGTGTTATTATTTATAATAATTGCTTTATATTGTACTAGTATTATTTATAATTATCACATGTCAATTTTATAGAGTGGCGGTACAACCATACCTTTAGAACACAATACAGTAAGATTCGTTGACAATTTTAGTGCAGGAACAAGAGGATCTGTATCCACAGAATACTTTTTAGAAAATGGATATGCTGTAATTTTTATGTATAGGTAGTGACAAATGTTTTATGTATTTGTACTGACAAATGTTTAAGAACATATTATATATTTATTTACATTAATTGACATTTATATGCAATCTATTTATTTCTAGGCTTAATTCTTTAGAACCGTTTTCAAGACATTTTAAGGGACAAAAATTATTAGATATGATAGATGTCAGTAAACAGAATGAGAAAAGTACAATCACAGGTATAAGTATTTTCTTTAGATCACATAGTAATATTTTAAATGCTTCTGATATGATTTATTTTAGTTTTACCACAATATAAAGAAAAATTGATGAAAATATTCTGCAAGTACAAAGAAATTTTGAATCAAGATAAACTTTTACAAGTTACTTTTACTACACTTTCTGAATATCTTTGGCTTCTTAGAGCTACTTGTCAAGCATTGGCTTGTCTTAAAAATAAAGCAATATTGTATCTTGCAGCTGCAGTTTCAGATTTCTATATTCCATCCAATGAATTGGTATATACTTCTAAAATTATTTATTAAAAATGTACACGCATGTGTGCACATATACATAAAATATTTTTTAAACTTCTAGTCGATTCACAAAATTTCTTCTAGTGGACCACCAACAATATCCTTACAGTTAGTACCAAAAATATTAGCTCCTCTTGTAAGTTTGTGGGTTCCACAGGCTTTTGTAGTATCATTTAAACTAGAAACTGATGAAAATCTTTTAATATCAAAAGCAAGAAATGCACTAAATAAGTACAAACATAATGTGAGTATAAATAATATAGCAAAGAGAGAATAAATTGATTTTTCGTACATATATGACTTTTTTTCTATAGTTAGTTATAGCTAATATGTTGCAAACTCGAAAACAGCAAGTAACAATTGTCAGTCAAGAAGACAATTATGTTATTTCTCTTACTACTGATCAATTAAATAAAGGTGAAGAAATCGAACAATCGATAGTCAATGTTCTCATTGACAAACATCAAACGTTTATACAGTCTAGTGAAAAATGTAATTGATATATATTTTATATATGTATATTCAATTAATAAAACTTAATAAATTTCATCATAAATAATACATAATAGATGTTTATTATTTATACAATTATTTTTGTTTTCGATAATTAATAATTTATTATTAGATTTTTATGTGTCATCATATAATAATATTAAAAAATATGGCTTAAAAGGTATTAACTCTATTATTTTTTATATAATATTATTTACATGTTAAAATAAATATAAACTTAATTATGCACAGATATTCATGCACGCGCGCACACAAATATACACACATACACGCACGTGTGCAATTTTTATGAATAAACAATGTGTGTATATATATGTATATATACACATGTATGTGTGTATGTGTGTGTGTGTATATGCATTCAGAATGAATCACAAATATAATGAAACAATTTCACATGACTATTGCTACAGCATCCATATCAACTCGACAAAACGTTCAGAAGCGCTTAAAATTATTGTTTTCGTAATATTTATAAAAATTAACCACTAATTCAGAACTGAATTGTCACGATAAATTAAATATGATAGATTATCAATTTTTAAGACTTGTTATGTACATATTAATTTTATCAATTAATTGTCTATCTGTTGCTTCACATTGCGCTAATAAGAAAGTTAACGCATTAACATCTTTTTGTTCCATTGCTGTTTGAACCGCCTCATTTATCATTCTGTAGGAATGTATATTTTATTTCATTGCTCGAAATCACGTAATAAATATATTATGATTATACATGAGCACTTACTTCAATTTAACCAAGTATTTTACTTTCAATTCGTCCCTTATTTTTGGTAAATACTTTTTTGCCTCTCTTTCTTCATTATATTTCAAGCACTCATCTACAAAAGGCTAAAACAAGCGAGAAAAATATGCTTAATGACAATATATTTTTAAATAAAAGTTTACACATCAATATTTATTTATAATGTCAGATATTAGTTACCTCGTAGCCAATAGGGCATTTTTTACTTTTGGAAAATTTTTCTAATTCATTCCACATGCCTTTCTCAGCTAGACATTGTATTCGTAACCACCAATATCTTAAAAAAAAATGTTTTGCATACTTCATTTATTAATAACAATTTGAAAGAAAATATATTTGAAAAGTATGAATTGTACCTTCTATCTGATATCTTATACTCTGATCTCAGTTTATCAGCTAATTTGAGTTCATTACGCAATAGTAATACTTTTACAGTATCATGAAGTGGTTTTCCTAGAATGGATTCCTGTAACACATCTTCCATAGACTTTTGATAGCGTAATAATTTTATTTGTTCTTCTGTCAAAGTTGCATTGCTATCACTGCGAGCTAATTTGAAATTCTCTTGTGCAGATTGTAACAATGCTTCTCTGGACATTGTATTCTAGAAAGCATCATAAATTTTTATATGTAATGTAATAAATATAGATATCTTTAGATGATTGAACGTATTATGATTACACACTAATTTTATATTAATTTTCGCGTACCTTTCGCTGATAGCTCTCGGTAATGAACCATATCGCTTGAGAGTGAAAATCATCATACTGATTATAAATATCACGGAGTGTCTCTCGGTTATGATTTTGACAATACTTGATGTATAAAGCCATCGCTAAGGGACAGTGCATTATGGACATCTATATGGGTTTACTCCAATAAGAAAAATATCGAAAGTTGAATTCTATCTGTTGGATCGATCGATAATAAAATGTCACCTGAAAATCACCAAGCGGCATATTCTCCCTAAGATGAAGTATTACAGTATAAACTAAATCAGTATTTCCACTTTCAACGGCTTTATGTAAAGCGGCTTTCTCCTCACCAAGCGTCAATAGAAGTGGTACTTGTTGATGTGCTCGTGGTTCGTAATCTATTAACTAGAAACAATACAAGAACATAAAATATGCCAATATATTCGATGAAACAGAGAAATATTGCCTAATTAATCACGATCTACTTTAATTGCAAGTTGTTTTCGGCCGCAATCGGCTGCTCTTCTTGCGATTTCACTATAGGAAACACCAGGTGCATAGCCTAATTTATCAGCTATTTCTTCTGCTATTTGTTCCTTGTCCAATTGTGTTTGTTTTACCTATTACAACAAAATTTATCTCGTATAGACATCGTAGACAATCAAACAAGCAGAGCTTGGCAAAAAATGTTACTTTATAGCAAGCCCAATGAGCTAATATTCGACTTTCTCCTTCGATTTCTGGTAATTGAAGATGCCGTGCAATTTGTATACTTAAATAGTAATGTCTTCTTGCAACAAGTCTGTCCAGCAGTACTTGACTCGTGAGAACAGTGAATCTGTTATCATTAAGGTATTACCTTATCTCGATGAAAACTAAATACTAATAATTAATAAACTAACTAAATACTAATATTAATTATAAAATTAAAAGAGAAACGTTAAGCAAAAGGATACTGCGTATAGGTTAGTGGAATTCCAATTGCAGGGTGTCGCACAGCATTTAAAACTCTTAAAGTTCGGCACATGTTGACGTAATATTCAGGATTAATAGTTCTACTAAATCCTTTTCCAAATTTGGCAGCCTAGAAATATTGATACAAAGATTATACATTCATGTATCTATGTATTTATATCGTAGAGGAAGAGAAAAAATAGAAAAAGACAAAAAGGAGATATGAACAATACTCAAAGATTTTACCCTCATTAACAGTTTTTGTGTTTCAAAATCAAATTCATGACTAGCTCCGTCAATGCAAGCTTTTATCGCAGCATCTAATTTATCTTTAACCAAATCCATATAACTATCAGCTTTGTGACTCCTTTTTTGAAACTGTTTAGATGCTTCCAATAAATAAGACGCAGGATCGGTTGAATTAATTCGAAATATTTTTTGAACGACATTTGGTACTTTTTGTATCATTTCATGAGAAGAACCAGATAATACACGTATACCATCAATCTCTGTAATAAGATGTATCGGACCATCATATGTGTATATTATAGTTTCAGCTGTTCGTCCAATCACCATTACAGTACTATTCCAACTACATATTACAGCTTCCGTTCCACACCTATAAATTCTTGTATGAAATAATCACCCTCAAATCGTGATATTATACAAAAAATAATGTCAACATATTAACCATGCTATATTTTCTAATGGCTCTTTCATATTTGTATAATGTTCACAATATTTTTCATTAAAATCTATAGTACCCATATACAAATAGCCAGTATCCATATAAAGAGCAATATGACGATTGTTTCCAGACACAACCATAGCGATTACACTGGACATTTTATTATGCCTGGTAAAAAGGTTGTCCTAAAAATATAAATAAAGTAGTTTGAAATATTACAAAGTAGGGTTTGCCCATTCATTCAAAGTTTTCATGTTATACAAATGGTATATGAGTTGCAGCTTGATGAGACTGATGTATCACAAATATTCCATCTCTGTTTGACAATATCACACGTGTTTCTCTATCACAATGGACTAAACACCAGCATTCGATTTGTCCGCCATATCCTAAAAGATCATTAACAGAAAATAGTTTAGCCAATAGTTTAATCCAAGATTATTGAACCTAATTTATTTACTTACTAGGAATATCCGATATTTGTCTAACTTTTGGTTCAACTATATTATTTACCAAGAATATACGATTAACAGATGTTAGAACTGCAATACCAGTTCCACTATAACTGGCAAAAAATTTTGCTTCCACAACCTTGGTATCTTTTACTTCCTAACATAAAGAAATATCAACACAATCAAAAACTATTTTAGAGAAATATTTTCCATGTACTTTAGTCAGATTAAAAGTATCATACATTTCCCATACTAAAAGCGTGTTGATATGTACCAAACATATCATATATATGAACCATGCCATCATCTTCTATGCACAGTAATTCTTCTTGTTGAGACCAACCTAAAAGGACTAATTGTCCACCATTCCACTAAAAAGACCAACAATGACAATTATGACAAGACATAAACTATGATTGTAAGATAGAAAATAGCTTAGTAATAGAAATGTATGAGTGACTTTGAAACATTTACTTGGAACTTGGCTGTTAGTTTTCCAGAAGATGTATACAAATATATCATAGGTTTATTCACTCCTTGTACTTTGACCAATTTATTTGGATTTCTTGTGACTGCGATGGAACCTCCATAAGGAGCAGCGACTAACATGTTATTATTTGACACCTCATTTTGAAAAGACAATGGATACAGTTCAAATTTCCTAAAAAATAATTGACTTTCAAAAGTAACGAGACCGTTTTTTTCTTTTTTTCTCATTTTCTTGTATGTAACAGCTTCGTTTCAGTTTAATAATCTTAACCTAAGATATTACCTAAAATATATGTCTCGACCCAAAGGGAACCAATCGGCAGTTAACATCGCTAACATGTTTGCAGGCGACCAAAGCTCAATTCCTATTTTATGCAAACGCTTTACTTTAATCCATGAATTTGATTCTAAAAACAACGTGGATACAAATATAAATATAACCTCTCTAACTCAAGTGTTATTGGATCAGCTCGCATCAAACATGAATGCACGATAATGTGATTCCACGTAAATCAATGTGAAAAATTAGTGCGACACATAAAAGATGCATACACATGAAAAAAAATAATTTTGTTACGTTATGTACCGATGTGAACAACGCTAGTGATCGCAAACGTTTACATATGTATGTTATAAAATGAACAATCAATTCGCAATGAACAATAGATTAAGAATGCCCTCAACTTCCTACTGAGATTTCTGTATGTTGAAATCAGTATATTCTTATGTACATAATAGTAGAGTGAGTTAAAATGATATAGAATTATATAGAATTAAAATATAATATAGAAATATTATTAACTAGAATAAATAAAAAATGCATTAATAGAAATGTATTTAAGAATATAGAATAAACGATGAAAGATACGAAGTCGAAGTTATCCGAGAAAACAACAACAAGAATCGATAAAAGTGTGAAATGATAACACAGTAAAATCGTAATGCTGTGTGAAAAATAAGTTTTACACTGAGTATAAGCGTATACTGAAATGATTTATATAGATGAGAAACTTGAAAATACCAAATTAACTGAATAGATGTAATAGCAGTGAAAGGTTCTCCAACAAAATATTTCTACATTCATCCGGATTATATCTCGTATACTTTTTCTAAACTGTTCGTACTATATATCTGTATACAGGATGTTTCAGTAGAAGTTGATTCTACGCGAAAAATGTAATCGAAAAGAAAGAATGAAATTTTTTGTGAAAATTGAAGCCTTCGTTTTCGGGAAAATCGAGTTTGAAGATCTAGCAAGTGGATTTGAAGTTAACTTTACATGTGACAAAAAAGAGTAATCAACAGGAGGTTGTTCTACGCGCGAAAACAAATAAAGAATGTAGAATACAACTTTTTTGTAAGATGCTTCGTTCTCAAGGAAATCGAATTTGAATATTTATCGCAAACACGTGTACCAAGGCAATATTTAACGAAACGTATTCAAACTTATTATTTTTCTGTAAGCATTAAATAAAAGAACCTTATTCTACATTTTTGACTTATCTTTGCAGACTGATCTGTTAATTACCCTTTTCTGTTCTACATTTGGAATTAGTTAAATAAATTTTCAAACTCAATTTCCTCGAAAGCAAAGTATCTCACAACAAAATTTTATTCATTTTCGACGTTCATTTTCTCACGTTCAAAATTACCTTCTACTTAGTTGTACCACCCATTCTGAGACAACTTTATATATGCACAGAGGATATACAAAGGCATATATTACATACCGTTCATTCGACTTACCGTTTCCCCTACCTGGGAGAATCGGTCGCGTCTCAAGTCAAGCTGGTATCTCGAACCCCGTTACGTCCTTGCTTGCGAATCCAGCAAAACGCGTGTCTTATTCTCTCGTCTTTCCTTTCTTTCGCTTTGATTGTAATTTCTCTTTTCATGGTTACAGTTAAAGTGCTGTAACATTCTCCAGTACCTTGATAACGTGTTCGGTTTTCGAATTAGTCCCCGAAGCGGTCAAACCTTCCGCTTACTTATATTGATCTCCTCTCAAGGATGGAGGGAATACGAAGCAAGTGAAGTCAAGTCGGCTCGGATCGGATTAGATCGGATCGGATCGTGAGAAAACTCGAACCACGAGAAAACCTGTTGTCGGAATAGAGGAGGAATTTTTGCGTCTGGATAAACAATCGGGGAGAATCGTAGAACTTGAAGCGTGCAAAGAAGAAACCCGGCCAAACTGAGCGGTCGTGGTTAAATGGCAAAGCGATGAAACGGAATTGTTAGTGATTTCGATCGACCGATTTCAATTACACCGATCGACGTAAGTTGGGTCCACTAGTGATGTTCTGTTGAAGTAATCGGCGATAGATGCGGTGCGAAACAGCAAATATGAGAAGAACGTGAGTTACTGCTTCTTTTATATGATACTTTCTTTTTCGACGATTTTATAATCTTGTCGAGACATATTTATCCGAGTGGTAAATTTGCAGATTAGGAAAGCAACGTTTGTGATATAAAAAGCGATATGAAAATTGAGTAGGTTTTTCGAGTGGAAACAAACGAACAGTCGATTTAGCCAACACGAAGAGTTATGTTACGCATTGATCTAGTCGGATATTGTGATTGTAGATAAAGAATCTGACGCATAAAATTCTTTTGAGGTCACGTGCGCCTTCTCCGGTCGTTTCATCTTTAAACCTGTTCCCTGCGCGTAATCGCGCGCGATGCGGTTGACGTGGTAATTTTAATTCGTGCTACGTGCCGGTATTTCGTTGCACCAAACTTGAATCTGAAATTTTGTTCTGCTAAATCTAAATTTAAATTAAAATTGGAATATATGAGGATGGAGATTGATTTTCATAGATTTTTTAGTTTGAAATTGGATTTTACATGCGTTCGCAGCTCTGTAAAATCGAACGATTCGGGTTTGACCGAGAACAAAGAACAAAGTCACCGTTATATGTAGGCATAGAGGCATAGACATACCGTGTTCCAGCGAAGTTGCTCTCGCTTCTGCTACTACCATCTCGCCTTTTACATTATTCTCTCTCTCTCTCTCTCTCTCTCTCTCTCTCTCTCTTTCTTTCTTTCTCTCTCCCTCCCTCCGTCCTCGTATTTCGTTACACTCTTCTTTCTCTTTCGCTACGAATTAATTAGAGAAACTAGGATAAGCTAATAAAGAAAAGAATAAGAATAATTACCGGCACGACCTATCGTTTTCAGGTGGTATTTGCCAATAATTATTTGTTCGTTCTGGAACGTGGCTCTGACACAGGAAGCGGAATGGATACCGTGTGTCGAATTGAAACGGGACTTGCACGTCCCGTGCAAATGCTCCATCTCAAGGGAATATACTCGATCGATTGAAATAAACTGCGATCGAGTAGTGTTTACGCGGAATACGGTGGAGAATCTGAAGGGGGAACCGATCGTTTCCATCAGTCAGAGAAACAGCGGATATAACACTCTGCCGGAGGATTTGCTCAATTCCGACTTGAATCTGAGGAAGTTGGATCTGTCAGACAATTCGATCCACAAATTGATGAGTCGGCTGCTTCACGTGCAGGCTCAATTGGAGGAACTGAGACTTGCCGACAATCTCTTGGGAGACAGTCTAAACCCGATATTCTCGAGCAACGAGTTTTACGGCATGAAACAGTTGAAACTGCTCGACTTAAGCAGAAACGGGCTTCGAAGTTTAGAAGAAGGGATATTCAAGGGATGCGAGAGCCTCGAACAGCTTTACTTGGACGGTAACAACTTGACAACGGTGCCAACGATGTCTTTGAAAGGACTTGGATCGATCAGAGTGCTTTCGCTGTCCGGCAATAATATCGGTACGCAACAAAAGAGCGAGCGCAAGAAAGAGAGTAACTTGGCCATTTATTCGACGAATAACGCCGATAACGACGACGATTTTGTTTAGTTCTACTTTCCAGGATCCCTTCCGCGAGCTGCCTTCTCGATGTTGGGTGACTCGCTGCTGCGATTAGATCTCAGCGAAAATGAATTGTCTCACATGGAAGACGAGGCACTGTCGGGACTCGAACGATTACTTTTGCTAAACGTGTCTCGCAACGATCTTAACCGCTTTAACAGCGACGTTTTCAAAGGTACAGAAGCTACGTGATATATTGCGCATGGTTTTAGCGAACGAGTTAATGAAGGGAGGCCAACGAATGGCTCGTAAATTTGTATTACATTCGTAAGAAATATACAATTGCGACGTTTTCAGGGGCTTACAATTTATTACAGTTGGATCTGTCGACAAATTTCCTGCGGGAATTTCCGAGCGATGCACTGAGACATTTAACGGACTTGAAGTTTCTCAATATATCGAACAATTTGATTGACGTAAGTATTATTTCGTTTGTTCCTTTCCTTCGGTAAAGAAGAAGAGAGGAAAAAAGGAAAGAAGAAAGGGACGATGTTGAAGTGATTTTTCTTCTTTAGGAAATCGATTATAGGCATTTATCATCTTTGAGAGAACTCCAAGTGCTAGATCTTAGCCGAAACAACATCGGTCGGCTAGGTTTCAGTACATTTTCAAAGTTATCCGAATTGATCAGACTCGACTTAAGCTTGAACGCATTACGCACGGTATGTACGAAGAATGAGAATAGGAGAGACGAGACGCCGAGATAGAAAGAGAAGAACTAAATCGAATCTGTTACAGATTGATGAATCGTCGTTCAGTGGTTTGACCAAATTGAAATGGCTCTCGTTGCAAGACAACAACATCTTGCTAGTACCAGCCGTGGCTCTGTCTAGATTACCATCTTTGGCTCATCTTCATATGGAATTTAATCGAGTCGCTGCTCTGCCAATCGAATTGATCGAAGCGACAGCCTCGAATCTCGTAACGTTGTCACTCACTGGAAACCTAGTCCGAGAGATACCCGCTGGTTTGTTCCAGGATTTTCAACGGCTGGTCAGCATCGAGTTGTCCGGGAACATGCTGTCGAAGATCACGCGCGATACGTTCGTTGGATTGGAAGAAACGCTGCTCGAGTTGGACGTATCCTCAAACAGATTAAACTCGATTGGCGAGTTTCCTCTAAGACGACTGATCTCGTTGAATTTGTCGGGAAATCGGCTGACCAGAATTCCTCCGGAAACGTTTGGCCATCTGAAGAGAGTCCGATATTTAAATTTGAGCTCGAATCCGCTTTACGGTGGCTTTCCCCCGGTATTTCCCTCTTCCGTGCTCGATCTCGACATTTCATGCACCGATCTAAACATCTTGCCGTCGATTTTATTTCGAAATCTCGAGTCACTTGAGAGAGTATTGATCGCCGGCAATCGATTGGAAAGAATCGAATCAGGCACGTTCAACCGGTTGGCCAATCTCTCGCGGATCGACTTGGCCGGGAATCACATCGAACATATCGAAAACGAGGCTTTCGTAGGATTGACCGGTCTATACGAGTTGAATCTACGAGGTAACAGGTTGACTTCGTTTACCGGCGAGTACTTCGATACCGGGACAGGTTTGGAGAGCCTCGATTTGTCTTCGAATCGGATAGATCGATTATCACCGACAGCCTTCGCGATTCATCCAAGATTACGGAAGCTACAGCTCTCTGACAATCGATTTGTCCATTTCCCTACAGACTACTTGAAGCCTTTACAATTTCTCGAGTGGTTGAGCTTGTCAAAGAACGGGTTAAAGTCTGTCGACGAGTTCGCCTTTTCTCAGCTCGCGCGACTTCGGACACTAGATCTTGCCGTGAATCGAATCGAGTCGGTCAATGAGCTAGCTTTCCATAATTCTACGCAGCTGCAACTAATCGACCTCTCGGGGAACAATATCGAGACGTTAAGCGAGAGAACGATGGAGGGTCTGCTTCGTTTGGAACATTTGAATCTTCGGGACAATCGCTTGGCTTCTCTCCCGGAAACGATTTTCGATCCAAGCAGAGTCCGTTCTGTCGAGAGCATTGATTTATCCGGGAATCGGCTGACTGAGATTCCGATAAGGTCGTTGCAGCGACAGATCGGTTTCCTTTCCAAGTTAAATTTAGCTCGAAACAGAATAGTCGAGTTATTCAGCCAGGAGGTCGCCAGCAACGTGAAAGAACTCGATCTGTCGGACAATCCATTGAGCGAGGCCGCGGTCAAAGGAATATTAGGAGAGGCTAAAATTCTCCGATCGTTGAACTTAGCCAATACTGGTATCGAGCGTCTGACGGTACGGCTCGAAACGCCATTTCTCAAGCGACTCGATCTTTCTAGAAATAAGGTAGTCGACCTTCGAAAGGCCACTCTAGAACGTGCTACCATGCTCGAAACGTTGAACCTCTCGGGAAACAAACTCTCCGATTTATCCAGTTTGAATCAAGCGTTTCAAACGTTGCCGGTTCTCCGATGGTTAGACATATCCGGGAATTATATGAAAACCGTAAATGAAACCGATTTTGATGGTCTGATCAATTTGCGTTTTCTAAAGATGGCGAATTTGCCGAATTGCACGAGAATCGAGCGAACCGCTTTCAAGTCGCTCGGTAAGCTTTGCTCTCTGGCTGCCCACGATTATCCCAAGCTGGGCTATTTCGATGTCCAGGGTATTCTCAAAGGAATGAGCAACTTGGAGATGCTCGACATCGAGATCAAAGATTCTTCGGTGAGCAACGAACAATTATCGATACGCACGCATCCTCGACTCAAAGAAGTGATCTTACGAGGAGACAGGCTCAGAAACATTTTGTCTAGCTCGTTGGTTGGCGTTCGAGGACATAAACTAGTATTCGGCCTGAAGAACACTTCCGTCGACTCGATACCGGCAGCTCTCTTCTTCCCGGTGCCCCGTTCTACCCAGTTAGAATTGGATATCTCCGGCAGCAAATTCGCTACCCTGTCCAGCCAATTTCTCTCGGCGCTCGACGAACGAACCAGTTTCATCAAAATCAAAGGCCTTCGCTACAATCCGATCAATTGCAATTGCGACGCGAAGCAACTTTGGAAATGGCTTAAAACTACGAGCGACGACGATCCTTCGAACCTCGTTCTCTGTTCTGCTCCGAGCAACCTGGCCGGATCGATTTTAATCAATCTCGCGGAACATCGATTGTCGTGTGACATTACTTTCGGTGGCTCTGTCGACGAGCTCGACAACGACACCACCGCCCCCAGCCACGCTTCGTCCTCTTTGTTGTCCTCTTCGTCGTTCTCCTCTGATTCTCCTTCTTCTCATTCTTACTCCAGCCCTACCGTCAGGTCAACATTTTCGGAACCCGAAATTATTTGGACTGTGGCACCATCGGTTCTAAGCGCCAATCGAAATAAATATTACAACGGTGATCACGCGAGTTCCTCGCCTACTGGATCCTCAACAAGCACGGACGACACGCTGATCATTGGTATCGTTGGCGGAGTAGTAGCGTTCATAGCTTTGATTGTGATCGTGATCTGCATATGCCGATTCAGGTGGTCTTCCGATCGGATCGATCAAGCGCGTTTAGCCGTGGCGACCGCGACTAGCAGCATACCAGACGCATCGATGGTCAGACCTGCTAGCGCTTACTCTGGCAAAATCAATCATGAACTTTATCTCGGATCGTACAACGAGTCCACGTTGGATCGTGGAAACGCCACGATGGCTTCTTCCATTCCAGCCATACCTCACCAAATAATGCCCTTGGTTCAACCACCGATGCATCTCATGCATACTCTTTTAACTCCTCAAACTCAATCGCCGTCGCAATCCCAGCTACAAACGCAACAATTCTACGGATATTGTGACGGCTCTCTGCCAGTTTACATTGCATGCTCCACTGATACTAAGTGCGACAGATAACTATATATTTTCCACCACATCTCTACTGCATACACACGTATACCTCATAGTTTATTCATTCATGTTCGACTTAGCTAACGTACTGTCGTGTATATGTTTATTCGGTGGATTTGATTCCTGCACGAATTCGCAGATAAATGCATACATGTGTACATTCGATATGTACATGTGTGTAGTCTCGTACACACGTGTTACATTTCATGAATCAGTATGCATATATTCACACTGATATTCTCTCTCTTTCTTTCTCTTTTTTTTTAGCTACGAATTTATATATTTTATATGAATTATACAAGTTATATATTTTAATACATTGTTTTTCACTATTTTCATATGTAAATGTTTCGTATGTATTTACCGTGTCTCCCTTCTACGCGATTGCCATGAGAACGGATCCATAAGAGTTAAAACGGCATGATTTGTAGTAAAAATGACTTCCTCTGCAAGAAAATCTAGAATTAAAAAGAATAAGTGGGCTCACGTTTTAGACGAAAGTATAAATGCAATATAATGAAAGCCAGACCGGTAATTTTCGATCAGGGAATTAGTAATATGAGCATAGCAGATAATCAAACTTATATTTAGAAAACATATTTTCTAAGAAATAGTTAAGAGATGACCAATTAATAACCGATTAATTTTTGGACTATAATATAATTATTTTCTACATAAATTAACAGTTAATATATATCAACAGAATTATAAACAGAGTTATAAACGAAATATTACAGAAATAAATATTATTATTTATTATATAGTGTAAATATAGTTTTAGCCTACAAAAAGTATTGAAATTATAGTATTTGTCATTACCTTAAATTAAAACAATAAAAACCTACAAAATATTAAATTATTGATACAAGCGCTACAAAAACCGTTTTACGAAATAATGAACAAAAGATCAGATTGATCTCAACCGGTACTAAATCAAATCTATTGCTTATACTACTTGCTTATGACTGACCATACGTTGCCACATGCTACTTGCTTATGTCTGACAACATGTTGATCTATACTATTTGTGTCTAACCATATGTTGATTTTACTACTTGCAAATAGTAAAGGTAAGACATCTTCAAAAGGTCCTTACCGATCCTCTCTAACCCTTCTAAATTTTATGCGATCTGTCACCGGGCATTTCGGAATTACAACTCGAATAATTGAAACTTCGTACAAAATAAAGATATTATTCCAAATGGTTGAGATGTTTGAAGAGTATTATAAAGAATATGAAAATACCCCAAATTCTTAATTTCAGGAGTTCAACCGTTCGGAAAATAATTTTACAACACCTAGAGTATAAAAGGACTGACAAGCACGGTAGACAAGCGTGCGACAAGAACAGACATATATGCGCAGTAAACAAGGAGGGCGATAGTGTTCGATAAGGACAGACTTATTCGCGCGGTATACAAGAAAGGCAATAAAATGCGATAAAGACAGCAACATAAATTAGTTTCATCGCTTCACCGCTACGCGACGCTAGCCTTTCAGTGCCTGTAGCGGCTAGGACATGCAGTCTGTTATGTCTGTTTTACAAATCTATAGTCAATGTTTCTACTTATTATCGATTATCGAGCCAGGAATCGAGAAATCGCAATTACGATATATAAGAATGTGTGAGTATGTATTCGTACGTATTTATGCAAACGCACATCACATGCATTGGTAACGTAACCTTATTTTGTGATCGTGATATGTCAAAAGACGTTTATGCGACATATCGATATATGCGCGTATGTATTTACATATATATAAACAGTTTCTTATAACGAAGAAGCTTCGACTTTTTGATTTCTTGCCTATGAAAATTTTAATTTTATACAACGCTTTCGGCCAAATGACGTAAATCTAAAATTCAATGCTTGTTTCGGATGTATGTTTGCCACGAATTCTGCTGCTTTACTCGAATAATTCTTCTGAATGATTTTTTTTTTCTTTTCAGCCACGACAGGATACATCAATCGCATATAAGCGATTGTTTTTGAGTAACATGTGAGTATACAAAATGATCTTTCCTATTTTTAATCAATCGATCATCTTACAATCATTCCAAATATTTAAATGTTATACAAACATAACGAATGTCTAAAAAAAGCGCATACTACGTAATGTAGCTATACAAAATGTAATGCAAAAGTGACTGAAATCCTACGAGAAAGAGTAAGAGACTGGGAGGGAAAAAGGGAAGGAAAGATAAAACATCGGAAGGAACAGAAAAGCAAGAAAAAAAGCGTAATATTGAAAAATATTACAACATTCTATCAGTTTCTTAAAAATACAAAATTGCAAAGTATTAAAAATGGATTAAATCAATTTATCCGCGATGAATTGACTGGAAGGTAATTGTTATTATTTTAAAGGTTTGCATTCCACTTCTATATTTTCTTATATATTTTAAACAACTGGGACCCCTTACAGGAACCAAGAATATAACATAACATGATACAACCTTTTCTTGAGGAAGGTGCCTGGGGTTACTGGGTTGTTTCTATCGGGGCATTGTTATGCTTCCTTGGACTCATCGTTGCTTGTATTTGCAGCTGTCGTCGTAACGAAAACAAGTAACTATCGTATATTTATGGTCATGAATATATTGTAATCTTCTTTGTGAAAAGTAATATTGTGTATATATTTCCATTAACGATAATAGAATTATATTTCGTTAGAATATGGAATTATATTTTATAGAATTATTTTACGTTATAACTAAGAATGCGTTATATAACTAAATGTTTTTGGTAATATTTACAAAGATACATTCAGTTACAATCCGTTTAAATAGGAATGAATTTCTTGGCCTTGCCGGAATGGTAACTCTAAATGATTCTGACAACGATGGTTTTAATGGAATACCAATGTCAGATATCCTTCGTGTGACGACGCAAGATATTGTCGACAATGGAAAAAGGTTCCTATCCTAATGTTAATTTAGTCTTGAATACATTTTGTTAAATATAAATTTTCAAATTATCTTGAAATGTCATGTATCTTTCAAAATAATCGCTATTATTAATATCATGTGAATTAATATTATATTCTATGAAATTAAGAAACTTACATTATGTATTGTACTATGTACTATAGGTCGACTAGTGCCAATAGAAGTCTTCCAGATATTCCAAAAGATAAAGAGAAAAGACATGAACATACAAATACGTCTGTATCTCAAGATATCTATGAAATCACTGAAACGATCGGTGATCAATCGGAACTATACGCAACAGTAAGAGACACAGGTATTTCAAATAATATAGAATAATACGTATTAATAATTTATTGAACGTTAATTCTATCGAGAGCATATTAGAAATATACCACTTCTATTCTAACGATATCTTATTTAACAGGGAAAGAACAGATATCTGAACTGGATGTGCCGGAAGTTTTACATCAGAATCCATCGACTCAAGAAACCTCGGATAGTCAATATTTAAGATTTGCATCGTCTCCTAATTCAGACAGTGGTAAAAACATAAAAACAATTATAAAATCATTACGTTTCTTTTTTACTCATGATGTTTCACACGTGTTAATTATTGTGATACTTGTTAACTATTGTGATACTTGTTTCAGTTGAACATCCATATGCCCAAGTTCAAAATGTTCAAAAAACTGAAGTTAACAAATCGAACCGGTAATGATTGAAAAAGTCAAAACTATAATTGTACTACAGTTTTTTTTTTCTACAATTATGTAATACGTATGTTCGCACTTCTATTTTGATACTGAAAGCTAATATTAAATGTTACAGAAATAATATTAAACAAACCATTGATGTCGATAAACCATCGACGTCTACATGTCAAAGTAACGGGAACCCAGTTGCGCCACCAAGAACACGCCGATCCTTGTCGCATAATTCACTTTTGTCTGCGGAAAGTGGCCCATGTGACATTCAAGCGGCCAATGCCATATCCGGTGGAGTGCAAGCTAATCAAGATTTGCCTTACATGACACCACCGTTGTTAATGTTACTGCCTCAACCACCACAACAACCACAGTCAAATAGTCCACAGCAACATTTTAGCGGAGATTCTCAAGATTCTAGTAAATATTTACTTCTTTGTCGCATAAGGACATAATTTTCAGTAATATTTTTTAGACTTATTTTCAATGTAGCAGAGCTATATATAAATATTCTCCTTTCTTTTTCATTTCATGTAGAAGGATATACAAGCATCAGCGTAAGAGAACCCCTGGCTAACATAATTGCACAAACAAAGACAATTGGTCGACAGAGCCAATCCATTCGACATCTCACGGATCCCCATTACGCGACAGTATCAGATGACTCTGGTATATATATATATATATATTTTTAATATCAACGACAATTAATTTTTAGTTTTTCCTTCCTTATTCTTCTTTTTTTTTATTGTTTATAAGTGTCGTTGTTTTATGTGACAGACGAAATGTATGCTGCAATCGATGAACAAGATAAAGTATATACTAGCGGTAGTGAAACATACGCACAAATACAACCGATGATGACAGAAGTTCAGGGAGTACAAAACGAGCAAACATTATTCTCCCGTGTTCCCTCTCGTTCCGATGAAACTTATCCCGCTCCGCAACCACCAAGCGTCGATAGCTTACGGCACGTTGCACACGCCCATTCGAGACAAGGTAAGCCATCGATAATAATTATTGACAATCTTCCTTGTTATATTTTATTTTTAATATTCATGCGCGCACATTTTTTTTTACAAATCGTAATATTACAGCTTCGTCGTCCAGTGCCAACAGTTCCATTATAAATCCGGGATCACCAAAGCCCGAGAAACGTCAAGCTAATTCACCGTTACCGCCTCCGCCGGAAGGAACGTCAGAAGTATACGCGTCAATTGAAAAGAAGCCGAAGAACGACGACCGACTGAAACCGGCTTTATCCAGTGGAAAATCTTTGGAGGATATGTACGCAAAAGTAATGAAAAAGAAGAAAGACGTGGAGGAGCAGCAAAACGATATGCATTTAAATTCTCAGGGAAGCCTGTATTCCGATACATTTGTCGTTGGTACTGTACGTCAGTCAAGTCTTATCGAAAATAATAACATTGCATCATCTAGTCACGACTCTATGGAAATGCAGAGGAAAGAGTCCGATTCTGATGTCAATAATTTTCACTTGGAAGTTGACGTTCTGATAAAATCATCTTCTCCTTCATCGTCTAGAACTGGCGACGGTTTCGACTCGTCGAGTTTCGCGCTCGGCCATGGATACGAAGGTATAAATAACGATTTACCTAAAAAACATTCAACGAATTGCGACTCGAACTACGAAGTGTTATGCCCGCAACAACGTCTCACTATGGGTACCGCAGGGGATCATCAGCAAACTAGCAGTTCCATTTCAAATTCTCTACGGAATAACGTCAACTTACCGATCACTTCTTCTTCTTCTGTCTCTACCTCTTCTCCTTCAACATTTTCGTCAACATCTTCTGCTTCCTCTTCTTATTCCGTACCATTTAAACATCGGCAAATTAGCAACGCTAGCAGCGAAGATCCAGGATACGAGAAAGTGAGATTAAGAAACAGATCCGAAATAGACATAGACTCGGAACCAAATTATGAAAGTATGCCGCATGACGCGGGAGAACCGAATTATGCGTCAGTTTGTAGACCTGGTGATAGCGATACGGATCCTAATTATGAATCTGTTAATCACGGAGATCCCAATTACGAGAGTGTGAAATATATGAGTGTTACGCGTGCCGAAGAACCGCCGTACGAACAAGTGAATACATATAAACCGGAACAAAATCCAAACGGATACGAAAAAGTGAAAAAACATATATTGTTCAATGCTGATTACGAACAGATACATCAAAATCATTCTGTTAGGCCGATTAATGGAGATACCGACGACGAACAGTATGTGCAAGTTTAGTTGAATATTCTTCTTCGTTTCTCTTTCGCTGTATTCTTTTATTCTTTTCCTTCCTTTCTTATATGTTTCTTATTTTCTTTTTCTTCTATCCTCCTCGTTCACGTTCATAGAATGTGTGCAGTTAATTATTTAATCGGTGAATTTCGCAGCAAACGTTAGATGCTTGGAAATGGATTTGTACCTTTCCCTTTTTGTTTGACTGGATCTAAAAGTATGAACCAAAACGAAAACCAAGGAAGAAACAAAATGAAAGGGAAAGAGCATTGTCTCATCGGTTTTTAACGTACAGAAACATTTATTTGTACGGTTATTTCTTGTCTGTTCCCTTGTTGTCCCCTTTCTCTCGGATAACATCAAATAGCGTGCATCGTACTCACAAAGTGTATTACTTTTGAATACGATATTCTGTTTACGATACACATCTCGCAAAACTCACAAATTAAAAACTTTGATAACAATGTGATTACATATGTGTTGTACACATGTAGAGATTCGAGTATAACAAAATCTTGCATGCGGCGCTAACTTATGGGAACTGAATATATGTCGCACTTGAATGCATTCATTTTAAATGTAACGATTTGTAGTCTTTTGTATGTATTTTTAACATCGAATGTTTTTCGATAAAATAAAAGAATGTGAAAAAAAGAAACGAGAAGATTGTTGTACTGTTGAAAAAGAGGAAATTAAATCAAAATCAGCTATAAATATAGTGTACATCACATACAGATCAACTACATCGTTTATTATTTCGCGTACTTTCTCTTATTCCGTGTTTCTATTAGAGATGCAATATTATTTCACACCTATCAAATTTGTTACGCTCTTCTGTTACTACGAATATATTTTACATACCATCATTCTCTGCGTACTTAGCATAAACTTTTTTTTTTTATGTTTCTATTTCTTTTCTTTTTTCTTTCGCTATCGTCATATTATTTTCGACTTGACACAAATTGAAATCTCTGCTCTGTTACAAGAATCATACGTTTGAACAACGATCAAGTTGAACGGAGAAAAAGCAAAAAATTCAACGCGTAAAATTTTGCTGTCAGTGCAATCTGCTGCTCGATTATTTCGTTCGGTATTTCATTAAACACGATTATTCGTTATTATATTCGATTTTCATTTGTATAAAATCGTATAATATAACTATTATAATAAATGGCAGCATTTAAATTTCATACGTGACGTATTTCTTAACAGTTCTGCTTCGTGCGATACATACTACATATAGAATCATTCATATGCATGAATCGAATTATTCTTTCTGAATTGCTTTACGTAATATGGGAAGCATAAAATTTTTAAAACACAAATAGAAATCGTGATAGATCTGAACCGTTCAACAATAGTCTTTCCATTTTACAAATGGAAGAATGGAACATTTTATCGTAATGGTATAAAACCACGCGGACTCAACTACGTATTTGCAAATTCGGAATGACCATTTCAAGCTACAGATCTTATCGTTGAATAGTCGTTTACGCTTAAAGGATATAACCTTTACAAATAAATTGCGTGCTAATTGCAAAAGGATCGCGTTTTCGCATGTACAAAATATTTATGTGTGTGTTGTGTACAACTAATACATGCTATATGAATGTATACTCATAGAAGAGAAGGAATGCGTATGGTATATTCTAATTAGTCTGACATTTCAACCAAATGGAGATGTATCGTGACTTTACGCATTATTCTCTTACTTCAATCATTCTTTGTCACGTATTCAGCTAAATTCATGCAAACAAATATAAGAAAAGAAATGTCAATGATCACACGATGACATCGTAACAATAATGATAAATCTAGTTAACTCAAGGTAAAAATATATTATTCTTTTGAAGAGGATCGGAAGCTCCAGAGATATCGTTAGCAATAAGCAGACTAGCTTTAATATTCTCTTTCATTTTTTTAACTTTTTCATCTTCGGTGAAACACAATGATTTATTTTCCAATCACATTATTGCCAATGCATAAAATTATAGCTCGACTTTATCAATTCTTTTGATCTATTCCAATTTCCAATTTTTTTTTTTTTATACAATCTTATATACGTATTATAATCTATAATTGTATATATTAAAAACGCTCAGGTATTTATACGTCTACAAGAAAAATGAATCGAGAGAAAAATGAATGACGTACATTTTTCTCTCGATTTAAAAAAAATGCGTGCACGATTTTTGTTGCTCTCGATTGGAATAAGTGAAAGCTTGTTTAAAGTTTCCTTTTTGCACGTCAGTTATCATTATAATGAAAATGGAATAGTTAACTGATTTTCAGAAGGTAAGTTACAAATGAGGTAGAAATGAGGTAAAAATACGACGTTAACTACGGATATAACTATAACGCAAATGGAATAAAATAGCAAACAGGGTTTAAATTAAATGGCACGATGTGTCACACACTGTTGAGACTACTAGCTTCCTCGACATCGCTCTCGCTGATTGGGCTAGTCGATGATTCTAAGTGATATCTTGAATCATTAGTCAAATCTTGATAATGTTGCTGTTGCTGTTGCTGTTGCTGTTGTTGATATTGATGCTGGTGCTGATAATTATGGAAGTGGTGATGATGTTGAAGAAGATTTTCATTATGATAACATCGATGCCTTTCGTCAATATGATGACGCAGATCATTAAGATGCACAGTTTGAACTCGTCTCTTTAGCTTTCGATGGCACAAAAGACAAATGATCAATGCTATCAATACAGCACCAATGGCATAACCCGCGGGGATGGCGTAATTACTCGTCTCTATAACTATATCACCTGAAATATAATAATTTCTTGTCAGATGATCGTTCGATTTGAAAATCCTTCAAATTGTCTAATATTCGTTGTTTTCTCTTTTTTTTTTTCTAATCGTAAGTCCTTGTTCATAAAATGCAAAGCATACGTAATTATAATTCACTGGTTGTTTAGTTAAATTCATTTACAACTGATTCTTTCGTTTTTTACACTCATCGCATTTTTTAAATGAAACCTACGAAAAAGATGGCAGCGGAGAAAGTAAAACATATCAAAAAGATAGTCGAAGATAATGTGCGCATGATTTTGAATAACGTGGTTGGTGGAAAGAAAGTTGGAAGAAACGATTTCATAAAAAAATAAAGAAAAAGAAAAGAAAGGTATGGGAGAGGAAAAGAGAAAGGGGAAAAGGAATGGGAATCTGTAAAAAGACAGGGAAAATGCGACACGCGTATATGTATGTGAAAAAGAGAGAGAAAATTCAACATGCTATCTTATATAAATAAACTTGCATTCATTATAATCATGCGTTTTTCTGTAAACTTTGTGTAAATTGTGAAAGAAAAATCTTTCAAAACAACATAAGAGATAAATTTTAAGATTGTTTTGAAGTTTACGTACTTGAGAGAATTCTTGGTATATCTAATTCTTTACACGTTACAGCAGCCAAATGTGAGAATTTTTTTGTTTAACAATAAGTGAAGTAACAAAGGAAAACAACGCGCGGTGGTGCAAATAACTTTACAAATATTACACTTGAGAAAATGATACATGTACATGTGTACAAAATGAATATGAACGTGATAGGTGCGCCGATCATTTGTTCTGCACTTCTATTTGTATACACATAACACATTGGTCGACATTAAAAAGATTATAGTATAGTTAATTTGTTGTTGTATAAAAATTAAGAGCGATACATGTGCAATATTGTGAGTGAACTCACGTGATAGGGGAGATCATAACATGCCGGATCGTCGGAAGCTTCATGAAGGGCTCAGATGGCCACGAACACAAAGCACAGAGAGAGAAGAAGCATGGCAGAGACTCCAGCCAGTGCTGGCGACAATGGGGCTGATGCTGCACCTGCGACACCACACACAGTCATTCACCCATTCAATCTCCCCATTCTTTCACCTGTACACACAGCTACGTACTACTTACCCAAAAATATTACGCAATTCAGTACATACTCGTTTTTCTCTTCAACTTCTATTTACCATTTATTCTCTACTTAGTCTTTTTTCAATATTAAAATATTAAACATCCCTATCCCATTGCTATACGTATATTACGAATATCTTGGAAAACGTGTATTGTACGCGTGTGCAAGGTGAACATTAATACGAACACTTTCTTTTATCGTATTGGAAAACAATCTAGAACTGAATGATTTACGCGGATAATATCACGCGCCTGATATCTGATCGAGCAAAATAAATCAGAAGTACATGCAAATCCGTGCAGAATTTATCAATTTTGATTATTCTGAAACCGTACTCTTTACATTTAGGCCAGATATATTATTGTACGTTATCTCTACTCCTACATGATTAGCTGAAGAATCAGAGAAACAACACTCGATTGGTTGCCGAATGATATCCTATTGTATAATAGCAGGTTAAATTTTAATTAATTTTACATGTGTATACATCCATAGTAGATGCATGCATACATACACACTCGCGTATATGCATGCATAACATATACGTGAGGAGGATTAATTAAAGGTACTGTACTCGGTAGAAAAAGAATACGCTTGGAGAATTTGTAGAGTAATAGAATAATAAAATATCTATTGAACGATTCAAAAAAATTACACAACTTTGATACTGGATTCGGAGATATGTGCGTGTGTGTCTGTCCCTGCTGCGCGCGCGTGTGTGTGTGTGTGTGAACATGACCCACATCTGAACGCGTACACAGAATCTACACCGACGATATATGTATATGTATATACATTTACATGTATAACGTATGGCGAAAAATGTGCGCACTGTCATCCTCGCTAGATGAGAATCGAATACACGATAGTACTTTTACACAACTATATAGATAGTAGAAGCAAAATAAAAAGAGAGTAGAATTGAATTACACGTTTCTAAGAAGTTGACTTGGTGTTTTTCTAACGATTACGAAACTTACAATTATCTTCATCTGAAGTGTCGGTTGGGCCACAATTATAAACTTTATTACACCGAAGCAACTCTGCAATGCAGTATTTACTTTTGTCACATAAAAACTGATCTTGGCAGTCGGTATTTGTGCTTACTTCGGTCCACGTTGCTCTAAATCCTTGTTGCCCAACTGCTTTGTCAGCCAATATAAAGCTGAAAGAAAAAAAAGGTACAATCAATGCTCCAGTTCTCTATCCTTTGCGAGCGTAAATGTGATCGCAAACGATGTACGAAACAGAACGCAATAAGGAGCTTTATGCGCAAACAACGAACCTAAGTCGCATGTTATTATCCTCAGAGAGGTAAGTCCATGTAGCTTCTGGTGCTTTGACACCACATAATTCAATGGGCGTGGACGATGCGGAATACCACATGCGCAGCACCGCAGCTGGACAGCCACGAACTGAAGAAATTATACAATTACACATTTTTTTCATTGATATGCTTCGTTTCAGAATTAAATCTTTAAATTCAAATCAAAGTGATTGGGAAACATAGATATACCTGATTGATCACCTTCTACCGAAAATAGTTCAAAGTTTAATAATATTTGTTGATTTGGTCGGACTCTTATGAACCAATTGCACGTTTTACTAGCCAGATTTCTTGCCGGTCCATCGTATTTATTTGGGAAATTCGGGCTAGTAATGATTCCGTAATTCACACTACTTATATTCGACCCACAATCTGCAATATCGTAAATATACATATGCTCCCTCATAAAGAATTAATTAGAGATTTATATAAATTTAATCAATTCTGTTTCAAAAAATAGACTGCTGGAATTACGTGCCTCCAAAAATAGGTTTCGCCACTTCGAACGTATAACGGGCTTTGAAACCACTGTAAACGAGTTCAGAATCCGAATGCAGTATCACTCTTAAACCAAGGGCACCGAGATTCGATTCTACCGGTCCCGGAGCTGTACTACCGCAATATCTACCTATTAGTTTTTCCGTATCATCTCGATACATGTTATATATTTCCAACCAATCGTCTTGGCAAGCATCCATTCTAAAAAAATCGCGCGTAATTACACATCAGCAGAAACGATAATGAAATAATAATTAAGCAACTTACCCGTAATGTCCGACCGTCACATTTGTATTTTTCGTTCGAACTTTAAAATAGTCAAATATCAAAGTAACTTGTTCATTTGGCGTTGCTAAGAATAAATATGTGCAATTTGTGTCACTTGGATAATTACTAGGATGTCGCGGAGAATTAAAATCTCCCTTTTTGCGAGAGGAACTGATGTACGTAAAGTTGCAACTGCCATCGGGTGCCGCAGTGCCCGGTATCTTATATTCTGTTTCGAAGCAATATCTGTAAGGACGAAAATGTACCGCATACGTATTGAATGATATTTTCGTTGGTGTTTCTTTTTCTTATCGCAAGATTCTTATTATTTTCTCAATTGAAAAAGTATTTGTTTCGTTCATTACCGTGCCTTGAAGCCTTGTCCTTGAGATTCTCCGCTACTAAACACCATCACGAGTCTCGGTCCATCGCTAACTACATGGCTCGGATTACTCTCCGTACCGCACATCTCATGATCAAATTTGTCATAAGAATCCGTTGCTTCTTGTCCTTTTAAATACAACTTCAAATATCCATCGGTACATGAACTAGTACAATGAACCGGCAAAAATACAACGAAGGGAGACAGATTGGTTGTGGACAAAAATTTGTTTTTACATTCAGATTTAACAATAACAGCAATTATACTTACTCTCCTATAGTCTTATTTTTTGATATATTAAATATTAAAAATTGCAGTCGTACGCGTTCAAGATGCTGAGAATCTTGCATTCCATAGATAAAATACCGGCATACGACCTTCGGTATATATGGATATGGAAAGTTCGGGCTAACCACAAGCCCACTGGATTCCTTTTTACTCAAAATCTTCTGGTCGCATTCTGACCCTCGTATATGCTCACCCTTGTAAGCGGTTATGAAGTCTGAGTAGACAGAGACGAGCGTGTACACGCACACGTACACGTATGTATGTATATATATATGTATGTATATATGTATGTATGTATATATACGTACATACATACATACAATATAGCATACATATATACATATATACAAACAACCATACATCATACATATTATATCCAAAAATACAAAATGAGTCAGGAAACTCATTTGATGTCTATAAGTGGATGCACAGAGAACATACGAAATCTATTTCGTTTTTGAATGAAATAATTCTTTAAAGCATTAATTGATCTATTTTGATATTTCCTATAATAAAATTATTAATTTGTTTTTATTACATATTATATTAGAAAATCATTAATTTGATAAATAATTTGACTTTAATTTTGTAAAATCTGTCGCACGAGAAATAAGGAAAAGTAAGAAACAGAGTTAACTTTCATATATACACAACACTAATCAATTTTAGTCTGATGCATTTTCTCCCAGCCGCAATATTCAGACGTTTTGTTTTATATGACTCACTTTGTATATATGCGTGTATCATTTATATATACATATATGTATGAAGCATACGCCGAGATTGAGAAAAAAACAGAAGAAAAAGAAGCGCGAATGAAAGTTTTTTAATAAACCGATCAATAATAGCACGTAAATAAGTACTTATTACAGTGTTTCTACTTACCTAATTTAACGAAACTCTCGGAGAATTCAAAGATACCCTTGAATCCTCGATTTTGCGTGTTTGCTGTACGTTGAAGCGTAACGAACAGCACGTACAAATTAGATTCTGACGAGTACAATACCAAATTTCGTTGTTGACCACAATACGTTCCAATAACAGCCGATGTATTGTCTAAGCCATCATATACTTTTACGTAATCCAAGGGACAACTGTAACATGCAAAAATGTCAGGAAACAGTTAGAAAAGAAATTATGTTGTTCTCTTCGTAGCTAATGAATGCGTGTACACAAAAAGTTACATACTGTTGACCTCCAAAAAACAAATCGAAATCTCGGAACTCAAGGCGCACTCGTTGGCTTTCATTTCCGATAAATTGATAATTGCATGTAAGACCTTTCGGATATGTGCCCGGATACGTAGGAGATAGTATGCTACCGTTGCGTTTGTTATCTACTATGAAAGAGCATGGTGTGCTAGGAGCTGGTGTACCCACCTCGTATTCAGCTGTGAATAATATTATCTAAATGTTAGCGAGAGTTCATAAGAATCGATGCAGAAGCAGAAGCAGAATATCTTCTGCTTGTCTGTTTGCATACGTGCGTAT
This sequence comes from Melipona beecheii, assembly GCA_032399605.1. Taxonomy (NCBI): domain Eukaryota; kingdom Metazoa; phylum Arthropoda; class Insecta; order Hymenoptera; family Apidae; genus Melipona; species Melipona beecheii. The sequence goes on from JAUCMO010000463.1 coordinate 3,430,152, forward strand.
AAAATTTAGAGCACAGGACAAACGTACGTACATGCATTGATAAACGTGAAAGTACCGCTGAATAGGTTAGGTAATGTCAAATTTTTATCAGTGTAGAAACTAAGCGCGATTCCCTGATAAAGAGACACACGCCTGCGAGGTGGTATCGGGCCACAAAACCGACCACCGAAAGGTGTATCCACCAGCTTGCTGGTATTCTCCGATCGTATTTCCGCGTACAAGTCCATATATTCGTGAGCACAACTGAAAACCAAGTTTTTTCTAGTTCATCTGCGAACAAAAACAATTTGGCCGCGAGCAAATTATATCGATACCGAGCGTGTGTAATACTTACGCAGGTAACTCTCCGACGGCAGATCCACTACAAAAATACGGGAAATTAATGAACAGGTAGAGCTGACATACATAAATCTGGCACATAAACTAACATTAATTAATACTTTTACCGTTTTTTAAACTTGAAAGAGAATTACTCACTCTGGTGGGATTCCTCGAAGTCCGAATGAAGTGAATTTTAATTCAACTCGTTGTCGCGGCCCAGCAAAGAAAGTATACACGCATTGCTTAGAATCCTTTTCGGGATTAATTAATGTCGGAGCGTAAAAGGTTCCATTTAGTGGACCATCTGGCGTGCTTATGAACTTTTGATCGCACTCTGTGAAAATCATACACGCATTTAAATATTCTTACGTGTAAAACAGCTATGCTACGTGTCTCTCTTTTGTAATTCCTCTTCTCGTTGGTAAGATCAAAACTTGCGTATGTTGTTGACTCACTTGCATAAAACAATATTTTCGATAACTGACAACGACACCGCAACAATACCGCGTATTAAATGTGAGGATCTTGATTTATATATATTTACATTGTTTATGTTGTAAGCGCATAAACAAACGCCATGTGTCGTCGGCCTAAATATATCTCTCAATTAATATTACAAATTTAAATTGGATTGGTGGCAATTGTCGCTGATTCAATTTTGTTATTGCCCAAATCCAATTGATGTAAACAAAAATGACACAAAAAAATAAAAATGAACATTCCCACTAACCTGCACTGCTGCGAGGACAAAGTAGCAAGAATAAAATAGCAGCAGAAATCAAATTATTCCCAGAAGCATGCCAGAATACCGAAGCCATACTGCATCCAGGAATACACATTTGCATTTTGCTGAATCATATTTCGTCTCGACTGATATACGTTTTATTCAGTATTACGGGAAAATTGTAGAGAAACCATTAATAGTGGCAACTGTGATTTTACCATATCGTTAGTTCTATTCCTCACACAGGAAAAATATGAAACATCAATCCCGAAGATCATCTGCAATTATACGAGTTTTAAGTAAGTTAGATCATTCTGCTACGTTTGTTGGATTCTAATACTGAAATTTATAATTAATACAGAATATTTACTTGAATAAGATCTGATCAATGTTAATATATTCACTGTATATGTGTTTCATCAAATATTTATAATAGTGAATCGCTCTTCGTCTCACGAATACGACATTGAAAAATTGTGGGAAACACGTGAAAAATTAAATGACCACGGATGACATTCGAGTATGCCAGTGAACACGAATTATACTTCCAGAATCGCCTTTGCCACCAGATCTCACCAAGTTCTAAACGGATAAAACCTCTTTTAGCTGTTTACATTTTTACGCACTAATGAACGCGCTTTTACACTGAAGAAAATGAGAAGAATAAGACAGCAGACTGATGAGTTTTGTTACACCAAAGTGGATCGTGAAACTTCGTCGCCAGTTATTACCAACTCTCATAAAAAGCTCTTCGACATTCATTTCGCGGAACAAATTTCGACGCTGAAACGAATGAAACGAATTCAAATACAACATAAATGTACGAAAAGTCGAAGCGATTCGTTTAACGTCTCGAACACGTGTCGCATGTCGCGTTTATTTGCCACGCCCTAGAAGTATGACACTTTTAACCTTTTGTGTCATTACCGCGTTATCCGCTTGTTACTTCTGCGATCGAGTATCATTTTCAATTCGTTACGTACTCCCTACCGTATATTCAATTGTGCGAATCGTAAAAATAAAAGAAAAAAAGACACTTTAACATTCGAACTACCCCACCTCCGTCGTCGCTGCTATCACCATCCTTGTTTGTATTTCGATAAGGGTAGCAAAATGGTCAATAACAGCAGCGCCTCTAGCGATATCCGATAATTTTGCGCGCCACGCACTAACCTCTCCATACGGGATGTATTTGAATGATTTCATCTTATTCTTACAACTTACAGATACATGTACACATTACGACCATAAATAAAATTTTTTGCTATAAACAATCATACTCGACCCATTTTTCAGAAGAAAAAAACGAAGAAAGATATACACATTTGATAACGATCCGTGGTAAATATATATATGTACATCTAACGCGCATCATCTGATCCGAGTAACAATCTCAGCAGAATACTGCGAATAACTTATAACACTTCAAAAAAATTTAATTTAAATCTGATTTCAAAAAACGCCAATTTTATCGAATATTTGCTCACTTTGGGATATACTAGATCTATTTTAAATAAATGTATAACGCGCTTAATACACAAATGTATGTCATAGGTACGTACCTTAGAGAATGTTGTTTAAAATTGAAATCTTACACTTGACGTTTCGAAACATTCGAATTTGTGAAACGCGATGGGGAAGCATAACAATATTGTTTACATCTTTCGTTGCAAAAGACTTTTCCTCTCACTTTTTGTACCACTTGGAAATATAACGTGCATACGGATTTTATTTTATTATACACCGTAATTACATGTACTAAATTGCAAGGGTCAGAATAATAAGCAGTGATTAAAACGATTAAAAATACGTTTCTTATCTGTTGATCTTGTCACAGATCTTGTTATTACACATCGTTGTAACTGATAAAAACCAAACGTAAAACTGATGATATCGTACTGACACTTAAATTATACGAGAACAGAAAAGTAGGTGTTCAGTGTGTATCTACATATTGTATGTACGCGCTAATATGTATATATGTTCGAACATACGTGTGACTAAGCGAGAAGTGAAGAAGACTGACAAAACAAAGTAATGGATATATAACGCGTTAAGTAACTCCAGATCAGTCAGTTTCTGCGGAGGTACTGGCTATCCTAACACGCCCCAACACTAAGACAGGGGTCGCTAGTCAATCTAACTCCAAAAGTGGGGAGAAACGACTGATTCGAGGAATGTTTAAGAAGATATAGCTGAAGTATAATAAATATACATATGTATGTGGAAATAAATTTTATTTTGTTCGTCTTTTCACGTCCAAACCTGCTGTACAATAGAAAAGAGGATTTATAGGATAATAGAAGTGATACACAATATAAGTTTAAATAAGGAGGATTACATAAGGAGAATAACATGTATTTTATTAATGTACAAATAAATATATCATCTTTTAAGAAAGGTAATTCACATACAACTGTTTATTGAGACATGTAGAATACATCTGGTCATACACAAAAATCTTTGACACTTTAAATCAAGCTCCTAGCCCGAAAAAGGAATCATTTCAACATTATTTTAAATTCAATAATCATTACGTTCAACTACGTCACACTAAAATTAGGGACAACTTTTCAAATTGCGGGAATTAAAAAAAAAAGCAAAGCAATTGGAAGATGATGAATAATAATAATAGTAATAAAAAAGAATCTGAAAACGCAATTATCAACATTGAAAGAATTTGGTCATTTAAAATTTGTCGTTCACTTTTAGCCGTGGAGCTGACACGTGGCATGTGTGGCGCAAGAAACATAAACCGTATATATGGTTGTGTGAATAGTGTTACGTACATTTTTTTCGTTTTTTTTCTTTTTTTAAATATTTTTCTTTCATTTTCTTTTCGTACAATTCTTCATTTTTTGTTGTTTTCTCATTAATGCTAAATAACATCACGTCACAAAATGCATATCCGCAGGAATATAATATATATTTATATATAATTAAAAAACACGTCTTTGGGTCGTTATTAACATAAATTGAGCGACCCAAAAATCACACAACATCCGCTTGATACGGGCCAACCAAGAAGAGTCAAGTTCCCAAGGATGTGTGCCGCAAATTAGGGCAATGACCGGGTAAAAGGGTGCGTGCGGCTACAGCATCGTCAGCCACAGTGGTGCATTATCCTAAATGCGACCGATAACCCCCAGGCACCCCAGCTGCCGCACCGGTCAATTGTATAAAATAGCAAAGGATAAGTGATATCATATTGGGGCGCCTTTAACGCTGGGGTAGGGCCAATATCGTAACGCTAGTACCTAGATCAGTCTAAAGTCTCGTCACCGTGAACTGTCTCCGCTTTTGCCAGGTTATGCTTCCTTGCCCCCGCAAGCTTAACTTTCCTCTTTTTTTCGTTCGTTCGTTCGTTCGTTTCTTCTTTCTTTCTTCCCTTTCTTTCTTTCTCGCATACTTGCTTCCTATTTGCCTGCCTTATATAAGTATATAATCTTCCTCTATTATAATTTCGAAGGAAAACCAGAATTTATATTGAAACATTATTGTGTTACAAAACCCCACTCAGTATAATTAGCAATATCATTCTTATCATATCGTTAATATTAATATTATTATATCCTTGATATTATGTTTTTATAAATAGGGTGTGTAGATAAGTAGAATAGGTAGGTATAAAATATGGTAAGTGAATAATTAGTGAAGTTACGAGGAAAAAGTACTAAAGAAATGAAAGGTAATAATGTTGATTGGCATGGATATCAGTAATTTTTCCGACTGCTGGCTCCTCTCGCTTCCCTTCTTTTTCTCTTTCACTCGCTCAGTCACTCGCTCATTCACTCACTCAATCATTCACTCAATCACTCACTCATTCGTTAACTCATCGTTCATTATCTTTCCTATCTTTTTTTATCCACTCAAACGCTCTTATCATCCATTTTCACTCATGCATGCACTTTATTTTTACTTTCTCCTTTGCCTTTCTTTATATCTTGCCTACATAACAATCACTCGTTCGTTCATTCCTCTTCTCTTCACGTCCTTCATTTACACAACCGCACGACCGGGGACAGGAAGTAGAAGTGAGGGAACTTCGATCGTTAGTTTATAGCTGTATGTCATCGTTACTAGATTTGTATAAATGACGAAATAAATCGGACTTAAGTAATTATGAATGAAATGTGCAACAAAATGTTCGTCGAACGAGAGTTTTAAAAACAATCGATCTGATCACTATACATAGATAGTAATTTATTATTTGTAGAAATTCACCGATTCAAAAGCCTTCAATGGATAGGAATAGTGGGCATTTTTTTTGTTTCTTGCCTGGTTGTTTAATTCCTTGACGTTCCTTTTATTATTCTCACATAGAATTGCATTTCTCTCATATCTACTTCTGTATGTATTATATCCAATGAGCCCGAAGTACATGCTAGTTTTTGCATTGGTGCTATATACGATAAGACAATACGGTGATATGCAGTCACTTCGTTACAAATGAATTGATCTTTCTTATCTTTTATCTATTTTTCCGTCACAATTCGGGGGTATGTGTAAAACACTATTAGGCTTCGCTTATATTTTTCATTTCAATTATTCTCCAGAACAGGGGGGTGTCTGGGCTCCAGGGACAGGGACCAACTATAGCCCGCATTTGCAACTCTTACTAATTAACTAACAGGCTAACAATAACAACGAGTCAACACTCAAAATGTGTGCTGTATGTGTTTCATGCATTTGTAAACGCTGCGTACACTTTACACATCCTAAATCAATCCGTGACTATCATTATCAAATTCGGTAGTCAGTCGCTCTAAAAAGAAACTCCCCTGCATGTGGCAGGAATTCTGCGATATAACGCAACATAAAAATTTTGAGAGTAAAATTTGATACAAACGAAACATATAAGATATACTCTTTTTTCCTATTTGTTTCGTTTGTTCGTACGCATTCAACGGTTCTTTGTTTGATTCTCTAACCACAAAACAAAAACAAAAATAAATGGAATAGAAAACAAAAAATATAACATTATAAATGAGAGAAAAAGAGAAAAAGAGAAAAAGAGAGAGAGAGAGAGAAAGAGAGAGAGAGAGAGAACAAAATCCTAAAGGATAAATATGTTATAGATTCATAAATTCTAATTTAGACGCTCTCATTATAAATTTTTCTATACAAACAATTTTTTACTAACCAATTTTGTTGCTTGTAACAGATTTTCTTTTTTTTCTCTTTCGTTCATTCTTATTATTTTGATTTACTCTTTCCATACTCATACTGATTCTTTACCTCTGATCATAATGATCGAACAAATGAGAAATATCTTTACGCAGAACCGTTGATTTCTAACATTTCACTTTTCTATCCTTAGTAAAACCTGCCTGACCCTTAATAATAATAATAATAGTTTCACTGACTGTACACATTATAGACCAACAATAGAAGGTCTAGCGGCACTTGGCGCGCTCCACGCATCACACATGCACATGTATACACGTATATATACGTGCACACGCGGTCCAACCATACGCACGCGCACACACACACATACATTTGCGCGCATATCACGCACAATATCATGCATCATATCCACGCGCGCAACATACATAAACATACACTCGTAAAACTTATACACTTATTGTGTATAATTTTCTCTTTCTTCGTCTTGTAGAAGAAAAGAAAAAACTACTTAAATTGATCGCTACATCGATAGAGTTTTAATTTTCATTCACGCTCATAAACCAGTTCGCTCATTCTCACACTCTTTCATGCTAACCTTCTCGCAGCTCATATCCTTCTCATTTTTGCTTTTGTTTCTTCATTTTTTCTTGCATGCTCCTATTTTATCCTTTCCTGTCCCACCACCATGTTTATTTTCTTTCACCTTATCTATTGTTCTCATATTTTCCATATGCAAGCTCTTGCTCCATCTATCAATCCCGTACACACGTTCTCGCACATACACACAAAAATCCGAATCATAGCATAATAAAATCGCTGGCTTTTGTGTCTAATTAACACAAGCCATCACAATCCCAATCGTCAACATCGCTGATCTTTGTATCACTTGGCAGTAAGCGATGTGACAATGTAATAGTACTTAGATTAGTATATATGTATATATATGTACACACGTGTATATATGTGCATATACATGTGTGTATATATATATACACACACACACACACACACATATATATATATATATGTGTGTATATATATATATATATATATATATATGTAGTACCAGTACAGGATGGGTTGCTGGGTGGTCACTCCGGTTTTTTAATTAAAAATAATTAGTCCCAGTGATACGTCACTGTATATCAATCACAATGAGAGCTAGCGATGGTGGTGACGTTCAGTACGACGCTTCACGCGCTTTTTCACGTTCGTTCGTTCGTCCATCTGATGATTAAATAGGCATAAAAACATTTACAATTGTCAAATTTTATAAAGTTAAATAGCATTATACGTAGGTTTCCTACACCCTTTTAGATTGATTTTTTTCTCTTATCTTTTCCACATTTCTCCAAACTCTTCTTTTTTTTCTTTTTTTTCCACAATTAGCTTTTGCCTTCGTTGTTTTCAATTTGCTCCTTCTTCTTCGTCCATTACAGCAACTCCAATTTATTATTCTTTTAACTTACGTTGTACACATTGTTTTGCTTGTCCGTTAAAATTCTCTCGTCGTGCGTGCTTGCGTGCGTACTTAGATGGGTGCGTGCGTGCGTATTCACTCACAGACTTGTAGAAGTTAGCTCCATGACTGGTAGGAATCTTGATACCATTCGTGATCATCGCTGGAAATACCGCCGAGTGTGGCGGTCCTACCTCCAAATCCTATGTCACCGCCGCCACCACCACCACTGCCACCGTTCACACTCGCCAATCCGTACGCATTGCCCAGTGGTTGTTGGGCGAGGGGTTGGTTTCCCCAGTTGCTCTGGAAGCGACGCTTAGATTCCCCCTGGTTCTGGTGACCCCCGTCAAATTTTCGTTTACCTGCTATACAAAGAAACAAACAGATCTTTGTCACGTTAAATTTTCTTATTGCGATAAAAATAGGTTTCGAACCTCTCCGTGCGACAAACACGATCTCTCCCTCCCATACACAGACGTATGTGCACATACAGACACAAGCACACACCCACGCACGCATCCGTTTCTTCATTGTTATCCCATGTCTGATGAGTACAAAGAGCAATCATTACTTAATCACTCGTTCGAATCGCATCATTGTACGACAGTCAAGTACGTGTACCAACACTCCTATATGCCATAAGACTGGAACGTTAAATGTGTACAACAAAACGAAATAAAACAGCGATTTAACATTACTAAGTGAACGGAGAACGTAATTAAAAATTAGTACTGTCGAAAACACATATGTGTTATTGATTGGAAGAAAATCGATCAGTCAAGTCTAGCTTAAGGAAAATAGGTGGCATCTGAAAATATTACGACTGAATGTGTACTGAAAAATAGATTGTCGTCCTTTTCAACAATCTATCTGGAATAGGAAAACTGGAAAATGTGTCACACCGATCTAAGATGGAGAAACTAACGCCGCATGACTATTAGAAAGAAAATCAAAATATAACTGAATTATTCGATTTAATGTGACAACTGCACTTTTTGAAACATTCAACTCGTCGAATATGATCATTGCACATTTACATTTCATTCAAATTCAAGAACATGAAAAAAAAGTAGTCAAACATTTAAGAAAACAATGTACACGTAGTTTGTCGAACTTGCATTTTTCCAAATACATTAGAACATTGTCATCATATTTGATAATTTGTCAGATGTTGTTTCTTGTCATAACTTTCATTGAAATTATTCAAACCATGTTTGAGTAGACAAAAGGAAATACAAAAAAAATTTGCGTATAAAAAATTTCATATAGAATACAATTAAAGAGGAAGTGTAGTAGATGAAGCAAAATAAAAATGAATATAACAACTAGACGTTGTAAGGATATTACTAATGTTCAATGTGTAACGCAAAATTCGAACGGTGATCGCAAGAAAAAGCACGAACAGAAATAATATCTATCGGTTCTCGCATACATACAACGAGACGTTGTTAAAAAATGAAAAATAGAAAGCGAAGAGAAACCTTAGCGAAAAGTCAGAAGAAAGCATAAAGAAATGAAAGCAAAATAGAAGGAAAAGAAAGAAGTATGATAAAATAGATATGTTACTAATAAGTGATGATAAAAGTGTAAAGAGAAGAATAGCGTATGAAAATAATGTTAAAAGATGATTGATTTATTGTGGAGATACAGACCATCCTCACCTGGTAAACTTCCCTTGGCGCGGACCCCCCCACGAGCGGACAGCCGCTGGACCCCACGAGCCCCTGAAGTTGCGGGGTTGCGTCCCCCCCTGACTGGCCCACGGACTTGGGGGCCACCGACTCGGCCACGCGGCACTACTCCACGGCCACGTCCAGCCTGACCAAATAACACAACACCCAATCGTTACCCTATATGATACTTCTTACACTCCTAGTATAGATTTGCGTATACACGATTCTATAATACTTTACTTTTGTACTGTTCGCGGATAACACAATCGTGCGTCCTTTCGACTTTTTTTTATCGACCCCCTTTCTCTTTTCTAACTATTGTTTAATAATTAACATCCTATTATCGACCAACGTATCAACTGTTTGTTTATAGATAATACCTAAACACCTGATCTTATACTTCTTTAAACAAATGGATTAAACAACTTCTTATATGAATTTACTTTTAGTACAATTAAGCTTCATCATTTGAATTTTACTTTAGGATCAATATGCTGTTATATGTACATTTTATACTCTCTAAATATATTCATACACGTATTATATACAAAAAGACGTACATGTACAGACGTACAAATTAACATGTATATGTAACATACTCATACAAAATGAGTTATATATGCTAAAATATGTATGTATGTACATACGTGCGCGCAAGCATCTATTTATTTATACGTATATTATACGTATATACATGCAAATAATACATACAAAATGATGCGCGCGCCTATATGTGTACATGTGGATGACTGGGTGGGCGGATAGGTGATTGGAAATGGATGCATAATGGTCGATAGCAAGGATTAGTGAAAGGTATAATATGCGTTGCATAAAAAGCAGAAGGGAGTTAGAAAAGGACATAATTAGAATGGTTTAGGAAAAGAGCTTGGTAGGATAATGAGGTAGTTATTTACATGTGTGTGTGTGTGTGTGTGTGTGTGTGTGTGTGTGTGTGTGTGTGTGTGTGTGTGTGTGTGTGTGTGTGTGTGTGTGTGTGTGTGTGTGTGTGTGTGTGTGTGTGTACAGATTAGCGAAATATACAACGTGGCAGAACGATGCAACGGATGTAGGGAATCACCTAAAACCAAATCTTACTAACCACATTTTTTTACAGACAGCAGTAGTATTAGCAGAATTATCCAATGCAGTAAAGCGGAAAGCTTATTGTATTGGGATGGCGAAGGAACTTTAAGCGACACAACATACTGCACTGTCAGCTAGAACAAAATTCAACAAATCAAAATTTAAATAGTATAAGCAACGCAACATCACACAGCAGGGTATTGTTTAAGCGTAAGCAGTATTTTATATATATATATATGTGTGTGTGTGTGTGTGTGTGTGTGTGTGTACACACACACACACACACACACACATATATATATACATCGAAGCAAGCAACAAACATCAAAAGTTTCAGTATCGATGCTAGAAATTACTTGCAGGGACTAGCACAAATCTCATTGTCGTTTCTTTTCTTGTTTCTTTTCTTTTCATTCTGTACTTTCAATTAACTTCTTGTATTCTGTAACTATTCTGTAAACTGACCATACGAAACTAATTTGATACATAAATGCATATGTACATAAATGCACAACCACGCACAATCATGTATGTACGCACGAATTATCATAGTATAACTTTTTTATAAATATCAAGTCAATCTCAAGTTATGGAATATCATTTCATATATATTTTTACATAACTTTTCCTCTAGGCATCGTCAACTTATAAGATTATTTCATTAAGAAATGATAACCCTTTTTTCCAAACATATTCACATTTACAATCCTAAATATCACTTAATTTACACGAACCATATCTGATTAAATATAATGTATAAAGAAATTTTTAATCTTTTAAGAGCAGAAACATTAGTACAACACACTAAATAATGAAGATTACAAAATTTCCAAAAAAAAAGAAGAAAAAAAAATGTTTTCATTAAATTGACAAATACATTATTTCCTCGTAATTGAAGAAATTACTAAATTGAAGAAAAAATACTTGTTCGGGTGATCTTGAATTATCTATTATCTATTTTACTACTAGTTAGAAACATTTCTCCATCTCCATTTTCGGCAATATTGAACAAAGCCAACATTATAATCAAAATCAAAAGACTAGATATAATTAATATTGATAAAAATATCACACTATGTATGAGAGAAAATAATTTAAACAAATAAGTGAAAACTATTTTACTTCTAATAGTATCTTGAACGATCAATTCTAATGACTAATATAGTTAGGAAATAAATCGTCAACGACAAAGAAGATAATTCAAAAAAAATTATTCTGTGCCAATAAATCTGTACAACTACGATGTAAAAACTACATTTGCTGAAATAATCTGAATCTTATATGCGAATTGAAAACAATAGTATTCTAAAAACTTCATCAATGTATCAGTTAATCGGTTGATTATTTATCGTTTACTGTAATCAATCAATTGATCAATCGATCGATTCACTAATTAAGCAGTATGTGAATTATTTTATCTATTTTATCAGTATATGAATTATTTTATCTATTTTATCAGTATGTGAATTGATTTATCTATCATTTTACTCATTTATCCATCTTGATCATTTTACCTATATTTACCTATATTCCTGTCTGTTTATTTATTTATCTATTTCCCTATATACCTTCCTACTTACTTACCTACTTACGTACTCATACATCTATCTATTATACTGAACACTTTTATATGTCCTATAATTAGGCAAAGAAATAATTGATCAGTTTGTCAAAATTAATATAATGGTGATACAGCTGTAATAATGTTCGCAGAGTATCCAATATTTCCTTATTTGGACAACCCTGCAACTTGTTATATAAATACATATACATATAAATGTACATGTACATGTACATATATATATATAAGTGCTTCATATCCGAGCCACGAGACTCACACGTCGCTCTCTTTGGAAAGACAAAACTATAAAAAGTATAATGAACACGTGTACTTAACCACAGCTATTTATATACACGTATATAGATATAATACATACATACACCCACACATCCATATATAACTACACACACACAATCACACAAATTTAAAGATACATACGCACATTCATATGGTGGGAAGAATGTAACAAGATAATTTTAAGATATTCAAGATGAATATTTAGAGTGAAACCAATTTTTTTAAAACTACGAGTTGCCAAATATATCTTCTACTACTAAAGTATTCTACTATTTTTTTTACATAAATTATGATACTCAATTGAATAATAATATAGAAATTCATTACTATAATGTTCATTAGTTATTTATCATATTTTTTAATCCTAATTACATTTCTTCCACCTCGTACGTACTAATATATAAATATATATACGTACACATACACATATCACATACTTAAACACACAGTAGAAGCTCTCGTAATATTTTTACCTACAAGTAAAATTTCTTTTTAAATATCAACATGGGAGGGGTAAATATTAGGAAAACTTACAACACTAAAGACTTATTATGTTGTTTTGTGATAAAACAACATATATAAAAATACAAGGAAAATCGTACCTTTTCCATCTGTTTCTCTATTTATCCCGCCCTCTCGTTATTATATATATCTTCAATGTTTTTTTTCTTTTTTTCCGTTCCTCTCTTACTTTCTTGTACTCTAATAGCTTTTCCCGGCTATATGGTTATTGCAAAATTTGGAATGGGTCTACTATGGCTCAGATATGATTAGCAAGCAATTTGAAAGTGGCAGTGTGTTCGACTTATAGGATAACGTTAGTCTAAATGATGGAATTAGTAATGATGTAACATATATAAATAGGATAGTTCATACCCCCCTCCCCATCTTTCTCTGTGCACGTTCCCGCATAATCTCACATCTTTCTCTCTTTCCAGTCTTCAAATATATGCACACTATCCATCAATCACTATACATCAATTTTATTACAATGGAATTGTTTTCTAATCTTGTGTAAAAAAAAAATATATATTCCAAATATATTTCAAGCGCATTCCATTTGATTATTTTTACAAAGCTTTACTAAATAAATGCATAATACATCTATTATTTATTTCGGTGTAAGCGTTAAATTTGAGTACAACTAAATTCATACTCAGAATTTATTAACATAGCTAAAGTAATAAATGGGAAAATGAGCAAATAAAAAGATGTATATAAAAATAAATGGGGGCATAAAAAAATATATATATAATGTATAGTATATACATATATGTATAATTGTTCAACACACAAAATGCAGACATACATCCACGCATTCATGACAGGTAGCACACGTGTCGTTGGTATAAAAACAGTTATATATAAGGATATGCATCAGTGCGCGCATCTAAGTTATAAGTCCACGTTTTCCATGCTTATATACTTACATCGATACGTAAGAAGTTAATGCACACTCTGATTAAATAATAAATGGGCAGGTTGTTTGGAGAGAGTAAAGTGGATTATATAATGTACTTGGGATACATCCGCGAACACTGTGCCACAGTCAAATTACTATTGATGTGTGTATATATGTATATATGTATACATACATATACATATATATATGTGTACATACAGACACACACACACATACATACATAAATATTAAAGAAAGTAATAATGATTCAGTAACGGAAACGACTTTAGAACCATTAAAAAAGGCGACCCACCGGTTGAGGCTGCCTGCCTCTCCCTCTGGCAGGTGGCGGAGGCGGCGCGTAATCGAAATAGTAATCTTCGTATCGATAATAGTCATCGTAATATGGATCACTGTAGCCACCTCGATAATCCCCATAACCGTAATAGTCGTAATCATAATCTATAAAAACACACATTACAAATAGACCCAAATTTAGCCACGATATATCCAATTGACAACTTATTCAAAACTAATACTTTTGTTTGTTTTTTTTTTTATAAGAAAATGCATGCCGGGAAAAGATGGTTTTAAAACTTCAATGATAGGAAACAAAAAAAAGAAAAAGAAAAATATACATCCGAATAATACACGTTACGATTTTATTCGCAATCGTGTATATATACATATATATATATACATATACATACATATGTATATATATAATATTATATATAAAATTATTTAATTAAAATCATCACGGAAACATATATTACTTTCACTATATAACAGCGATACTGTAAAGAAAAAACTCAATAATTACCCTACCACCATCATGTATCCTGATAAAAACTTCACGCCTTATTCGGATCATAGAAAATTGTTCCCTAAGCAATTTTATACCTATTCTCTAATCCAACTTCTCTCGCTCTTTTTTCCCCTTGCTCTTCCTCTCTCTCTCTCTCTCTCTAGCGTGCGCGCGCGCGCGCGCTCTCTCCATTCTCTCATTCTCATTTCACAGTTCTTTCTTTCATTCTTATCTCAAATTAATTGAATTGTCATCGTACACTAACATTATGGAATATTATTAAATATCATGACAGATAATAGCATGCTTTGTTATAATTTTCGATGATCCGGTATGAGCGTCTTCCAATGTTGGATACATAGTTCCAAAAGAGAAAAAATATAAAATTCTACTAAATGGTATTCTACTACTTTCCATTCGTAATTCAATATCGCATCTTACCTATTTCCATGAGAGCTGAAACCAAATTTATTGAATTTATGATGCATACGAAATCAACAAAATACACACACTTACATAAAACGAGGTAGAACAAACAACATAAAAAAAAAGTAGAAAGAGAAAAAAAGAAACTGAGAGATTTTTTTTCTTGGCAATGGGTATGATTATACACCGCCACAAAATAAATTTCACTCAATTATTATACGTAAATACAAAACAAACAATACACATGCAATTACTTTTTTCCGTATGTGCGTGTTTATGTTCGTCCGTTTATTTGTCTGTCCGTCCTGTGTGTATATGTATGCGCGCGCACTCGCGCGCAATATAAATGTGAAACATAATAGGTATCGCAGGAAGTGGCAGTGGTAAGGCAATAAGGTGCTGATTATGATACTAAACCACACCTGGCATACATATGTATAATCATACATACGTATGCAAACTCTTTAATAATGTAAGCTAATTGATTTTTGTTCCAGAAAATATTTCGAACACCCGAGTATCACGCACTGTTTACAGGATTATGCACTGACAAAAACAATAATTGAGATAATAGAAAAAAAAGGAAAAAGAAAAAAAGGGAAAAAAAGAAATAAAATACTGCATAACAATTAAAAGTGTAATCATAATAGGCTCAGACCAAATTCAATTTATCAGATTGTCATACAAATGCAATTTTTTTGATATAATGAATGAACGAAAGAGTACTTCAATTGTTAAGCACTTTCTCACTACATCTTCTAATGTGATGAAAGATGAAACAAGTTTAAAAGTCTCTCTTATTTTTTTATATTTTCTTGATGAAAACTGTTCTTCACTTAGAGATTAAATGTAATTCTCTTCTCTCTTAGGCAAGCAAACTTGTAACTAATTTTATAGTTAATATTTCACGATCAATAAATATTATTTATTAATACTCAAATATTAGGATCATGGTTCTGAAGATGAAGAAGACAAGGTTTCAATGCTAAGGATATGATATTATTCGTCCTTAAAAATGTTTGTACTTTTATAAACAAGTTCTCACATATATAACATCATGCGCGTAAGCTAAGGTATGTAGTGAGATAGTGAAATCCCCAAGAGCATGCGGGATGTTTATGTTACATAACATTACCATAAGTAATCGATAAAAACGATCTAACAATGATTTGTGTTTATATAAATCTGAAAAATAAAATATTAGTTTTTTAAATCTATGGAAAAGTTCGTTAATAAATTTTTTGAACGTCATATATTTTTTCAGCACCAATAGATTAGTATATTTTATTTTGATATATTTTTCAATTTCAATCATCTAAGCAGTCCATTGGCAATATACAATTTTCTCAGACCTTGCATTATATAGATATAAACTAAATGTATAATTTATTACATGCTAATAACATTAATAATCAACATCAATAATTTTATAGGAAAGTTGATCAATTTAATATTCTTATAAAGTTAAGATATGGTCTAAGCCTAAAGATGAATTAAATTGACTGCAAGCGAAAACAAAACCTTAATTTAATAAAACAAAAACGTGTACATATATGTAATACACGTTATCTCTTTCTATATAAAATATTATTAAAGGGGTAACGAAATGCAATTAAAGTGTTACGTACAAATACATGAATATATATGTATAAACGCGTGTGTATATGTTTAATTCCGATTAGGTCTAGAAAATATCAACGAGCGCGATAAACATAAGGGAAAATTTGTACTTACCATAGTCGCCTCGTCCCATTTGTCCTCGCATACCTGCGCCAGTGCCTCGAGGACCTTGTCCTGGTCCGCGAACTGGCATTGGTCCTCCCATCATACTTGGATGCGATGGAGAACCTCTGCAACAGAAAATTTCATTATCATCTGAAAAAATGTAACTCAATAAATAAATTATAATTAACAGCTGTATCGAATAATAAACGTACCCGCTTCGACCCTGAAACATTTGCATCATTCTTCGCTCTCTAGCACGAAGCATTTCTTCTTTCTTCTTCTTGTCAGATGGTGGTTTTGCAAGAGATACTTCGATGTGAGAACCTCCGATTTCTTTTCCGTTTAATTCGTTCATTGCCTAGAACACGAAACAAACAATATTGCAATAAATAACTTGTAATTTACAATAACATTCTAATATTAACCCTTAGAGCGCTATGGCCGCATATATGCGTCCGGCGAAAGCAATCTGTGTGGACTATGAGCGCATATATGCGTCTGGTGAGAGTCACCAACAGGGACGATGGACGCATATATGCGTTTTTCAATTTTTTCGGTCTTCCATGTAATAGTATTACATGTAACTTTATGTGAGACAAATATATGTGTGTTTCTTAGCAACGGCAGTAAAGAAAGACAAATAATGAAACAAATAATGAAACAAACAATGGCATTTTTTGTCAAAATGTCCGAATGAAGCGGGTAAATCAGCAAGAAGAAAATGCGTTGTTTCTGCGAAACATAAAATAAGACGAGACACGCGATATCAATGCAGAAAATGCGATGTCGGTTTATGTATTGATGATTGTTTTAAAATTTATCATACACAAATAAAATATTAATTTTTGTTAAATTTATTGCGTTTAGTTTTTGTTTCTTATTTTTATATTGTTATATTGTAAATCTTACTGATTCTAATAGATAATTGATGCTTGAAAATAACGTTCTTTTATTATTTGTCGCGAGCCCAGCGCGCGACCGAGCCCAGGCAAAAATTATTCCGTCCAGAGCGATCGTCAGTGCTAAGCGTGCGCAGTCTCTGGAGCGCATCGGCAGAACGTCGTCCGCGCTCTAAGGGTTAACAACGGACACATATTATCAATTATACCCTACCTTAACAGCATTATCTCTTTCTTCAAAATGGACAAAAGCATAATCCTTGATTTTTTTCACTCTTTCGATGTTACCATATTGTTCAAAGCTTTCCTTTAGTTTCTCTTCAGAACAATCTTGTGTCAAGTTTTTTACATATAAGACTCGTACCTAAAATATATAATTTAATTAATAATCAGTTATATCCAATTGCATCCTCACAGTGTGTCAATTACTTACTTTAGACATTGTTTGTTCGTCAGGTTCTTCTTGAGGATCTGCCCAATCAACTATGATATCACAGCCCCATACTTTGATGCGACCGGTACTTAATCTTCGTTTGGCTAAGGAAGCAGCTTTATGAGATTCATATTCTAAGAAGCAAAAACCTCTATTTTTCTTCTTATCATCCGGAGAACTGTAGATAATCACCTCGGTCAGACCAGCTACATGATGAAAAATTACAAAATATATCAATAAATCTCAGCAGAACATTAAATTAAGGAGAGAGAGAGAGAGAGAGAGAGAGAATGTCTACTTAAAGAATATGTCTAGTTAAAAGAGGAAAAACAGAAAAGAAAAAGGAGAAATAAAAGAAAAAGAGGGTGAAAGAAATAAAATAAAAAAAAATATATATATAGATATGTAGATAAACGAATTTCGTAGTCATCTCATTTTGCATACAATATATACATGGAATTTCAGGATAACTAACAAAATTGAATAGTAAATTATTTTATACAAGAGATCTTCTATCCGATATACCAGATCTTCTATGCATATAAGTTATTCAACAAACAAAGATAAAACAAACATGAAAAGAAATAATTCTACTTTCAGTCTCGTTTTTCCAAAAATTTTACATTTTCCTTTTCTATTTATCTCTGCTTGTAGAATTTCCTGTTAGTCCTGAAACACCTTGTTTCTATAAACTGCTGCATTAAATATATCGCGAATTATACAAATAGAAACAATTTGAATCGCTGAAATTTAGTTTACTGCAATACGTTATTAATATACCCATGAAACGTTCTTACTATACTATTGGCTTAGATTGGTAGAGATAGTAATTGACAAAAAGTAAGAACGAGAAAGAGAAAGAATTCTGAAATGAGTGAATGAATGAATGAGAATGTGTGAATGAGAATGAGAATGAGAGTGAAAGTGAAAGTGAGAGTGAGAGTGAGAGTGAGAGTGAGAGGAGAGTGAGAGTGAGAGTGAAAGTGAGAGTGAGAGTGAGAGAGAAAGAGAAACATGAGAAAATTTAATAGATAAATTTAGCATCTAAATTATAACTGAATGATTCATTTGAAACATTAAAATATCAAAATTACAACACATTTGATACCAAATTATGCCACGAAAACTAATAAAATGATATTTCCAAAGGGGAAATTATTTTTACATGAAAAATAATTGCTTTTATTTAAAGAACACTATGTATGAGTATGGGTGTGTATATATACAGATACATCTACCCAATATTTCCACAAATAAAAAAAAAAAGAAATCAAAACGTACTGATTGTAATTCTCATAAGTTACCAAGCTATTGAGTACTAATCAATTAATTAAAAAAAAGGAAAAAAATGATATCAATTACGATGGTAAATTTATGATGAAATTATTTTGCAACAAGTAGTTTAGACGTCAAATCTTTCACAATTGCAATATCTGTTTCTGAAATTCTCAAATCGTATTGACAAATTTAATTTTTTTCTACCAACATAAATACTCACACCTATACATGTTTAAGTCATACATTGCCCTCAAAATCGTTTTTCTAGTTGTAAGCAATAAATTAATTTCCACAGAATTTTACAGAAAATCTACATATTTGATATTTCTCAACGAGAAACATTTAACGATAGTCGTAGTAGATTTTAGGAACATAGTATGTACACTTGTTGTATCATACAAGGAATTGTAAAACCCTTACCCGGGTACACACACGCGCAAAAATGGAAAATAAAACACACTAAAGTTATAGATATGTAAGTACCCCTTTCTCAATACCATGTCGCTCAAGTATACACAGAACACAAATATAAAAATGTTTATGTTTATAAATTACATAGATTGTGTTGAATTAAAAAATATACTTGTAGTATATACATATACATACATAACACGCACGTTACTTGTGATAATACATAGATCATGTAATAACTTGTAACTTGATATATGTTAGTCCATATCACATATATACGTTTCATGTACATATGTGATGCATGTGTACATGTATACATACATAATGTATATATACATGCATATTAAATGTAGATATATATGATTATACACATACGTATATGTATTCATATGAACATAATAAAAGTATAAAACTTGAACATAAAATTTAAGATACAATCTTAAATCACCAAAATAAATTTAAGATACGCTCAATATACTTTATTAGTTATAATTAATAACTATACATTATAATTATATATAAATAATAATTATAAATTGTGTGTGTGTGTGTGTGTGTGTGTGCGTGCGTGCGCGTGTGTGCGTGTGCGCGTGTGTGTGTGTGTGTGTGTAAATACCTTGGATATTTGAAAAAAAAAAGAAAAAAATTCTGTTCACGCGTCACCGAATCACTTTTTACGAATTTCTAAAACACATTTATGGACTTTGATATGATGTTTAATTACACAAATTATATATTATTAAATAAAATTATCATGCTATTAAAATTTACATGCATCGCAGTGATTAATATACGAAGAATATAGAAAAGATTAATCTTTCCTGAAATTATGTAAGAACCGATATTTTTATCAATTAATTTAAATACAAGTACTATCACAGGCGATGTGTTTTCCAAACTAACAATACCATTTGTAAAAATAATAAAACAATTGTTTAGCTACAAAATCATATTCAATTGTTACCATTTTTTTTCCTTTTTTATTTAAAATTAATCCTACTCTCCTTCCTCTCAGTTTAGAAGTTGGTTTGTACGCGTGAGCACAAAATACACACACACACACACACACACACACACACACACACACACACACACACACACACACACAAACCCACACACAGAATATGTATATACATGTGAATGAATAGACATGGCATCTAATGAAAATGCACTTGGTCTTAAAGCAAAAAAAAAAAACGCGCATGTATGTATTTGATTGAACAGTATAAGTGGAGAAAAAAAATAATGAAAGACAAAGAGATAGATAGATAGATAGATGGATAGAAAGACAGACAGATAGATAGATATAAATAGAAAGATAGACAGACAGACAGACAGATAGATAAATATAAATAGATAGATAGATGAAGATAGATAGATAAATATAAATAGAGATAGATAAATAGAGAAAGAAAAGGGAGGGGGATTGTTAGAAGAATTCAGATGCCTTGTGACCTTTATTTCCCATAAATTCTGATTATTTAACCTTATGCCTCTTAAATTCAATATTTTTTTACTTCATAATTTCTTTTCGTTATCTCCTCTCTGAGTCCAGACTTAAATATTACATGCAAGAATGTTATGCAAACACACATATAATAATTATACACATCCACTCAATCACTCGGACTGATTACATACATTCATAACAAATATATTAGAGAAAATTCGAAATGAATTCTATTAGACAAAATGCTACATTTTATCAGATATTAATAGCAAAGTTATCTAATATAGTTTAAAGGAGTAACACATACAGATAAAATTCTTATGATTCCACGCATTATTATTACTCTTGATATACTTCTGATTCTCTTTTTTTTTATCTTCTTTTCAAATCTTACTCCAGTCATTAGATATGTTCTCGCGTCCCAAAATCAATCAGTTAAAAAAGAAAAAACCTTCAATTAATTATATATCAATTATAAAAGACTTGTTTGCACAAAGTACTATAATAAATAATCACTCGATGAAAAAGCAATTATTTATATAATGAAACAATTTAAGTTATTCTAAAAAAGAAGTTCCAAAACACAGAAAGCAAGGAATATTTCGGTTGCATACATATAATTGTGAAAAATGCAGTGATAAAGTTCATGATTGTGGGACACAATTTAATATAAAAATTCATTAATCAAATATGGCCAACTTTTTATCGAAAAATTAATAAATAGCATCATAAAAAATAAAATGTTTTTTCCGAGAGTGAAAAATAAAATTTGACGGTGTTTGTTGCGAGAATGTGTGCGAAATGTTTTATAGGTGAAAAAATAAATTCTATGAAATATATATCAAGTTGAGAAGGAATCTGCCTAATTAATAATGTTGCAAGAGGGTAAAATTAACCCACCTGGCACCTCTAACAAAAATTGGATACAAATCGCCGATCGTTAAAAAATAAAAGTTTTGTCCCATCATTTTTTCCTATAGAATTTCCTTTGGTTACTGCTTGCTGATTTAAGGACAATTATCAACTTACGTGCGTGCTTTGTAAATTCTTCGAACAAGTCATCTCGGTCTCGATTCTTTGGAATATTTCCCACAAACAAGCGGTGATTGTTATAAGATACGGTAACACCAATCTTTTTCCCTTTCCGAATCTCATAATCATTCAGCTGTAAGAATAATGTGGAAGGAGAGTGCCAATTAAGCTTGCCTTTTATAATTTTACCTGCTTATTGGCTGTCTGAACGTGGGATATCGTGAAGCGACCTTTAGGGATATATATATCTTATACGAAGGGATAGGGCAAGCATATCAATTGATGAACGTGAAAAATTAAACTGGAATTAATTTTCGTACACTGTCGATAACATGATATATAGGCAGGTAGATAGATGAGTAGATGAATACATAAACGGAAAATAAATATTTAGGTAGGTAGGTAGGTAGGTAGGTAGGTAGGTAGGTAGGTAGGTAGGTAGGTAGGTAGGTAGGTAGGTAGGTAGGTAGGTAGGTAGGTAGGTAGGTAGGTAGGTAGGTAGGTAGGTAGGTGGATAGATTGATAGGAAAGTGGATAGATAGGTAGACAGATAGATAGATGGATAGGAAGATGGATAAATTGATAGATGAGAAGATAACTAGGTAAATGGATAGATAGATGAATGGATAGATAAATAGTTAAGAGATAGGCAGTTATGTAGAAAAGTGTGTAGGTAGATAGGTAAAAAATAAGTAGAATAAATATAAATAGGTAGACACGTAGATAGGTAGAAAAGTAAAGAAACAGATCGAATAAATAGGAAGATAGATAGATAAATAAGTATGTAGGTGTACATAAGTAACAAAACAGATAAATAAATATGTAAATAAGCTAGACAGGTAGAAATGTAAATAGATAGCTAAGTAGGCAGAAATATAAATAAGTCAGAAGATAGGAAGATGGATAGATTAGATAGCTAAATAGATAGAAATGTAGGTAGATAGCTAGATAGGTTGAAATATAGATAGGTCAGTAGGTAGGAAAGTGGATAGGTTAGATAGCTAGATAGGTAAAAGTAGGTGGATGGGAGTGCCTGTCCGTTTGTTAGCGAGCCAAACGCCCCAGCGGTCCACGCAAATCTCCCATACCCCCATGCTCGAGGTCCAGTCATGAATCGCGTTAGCATGATGCAAAAATTGATAACAACCACGCAGGACAGCGCGCGTTTCATTAATACCTCACTGTATAATTTTAATAATTCTGCAATACTAAATTGCTTCCACATTTTCTCTTCTAACTACTTTGTCTTTTTTTTTTGTATTGTCAATAACAAATAGAGAAAGAAGAAATATAACAAAAAGAAACAGCAAAAAAAATATAATGAAAAAAAAAGTGAACCAAACTATACATTCAAATCACCAAGAAGATCAAAGTTCAAATGCAAAGATCAAGACTGATTGTGTATATGTGTATGTTTACGCGCGCAAACTAAGTGATATTGTACATGTGTGTGTTTGATAGCAAATAACGAATGGCGTTGATTGTAGTGGTAGTAGTGATGGTCTGGTACTGATAGTAACATGATACTGACCCTATAATGACGAAATAGTAGTGGTGGTGGTGATGGTGGTGATGATGATGATGACGTTGATGATAATGATAATGATGATAAAGAAGAAGAAAAAGAAGATTGTTGATGATGATGATTGTTGGTGATGACGATAATGATGATTATAGCGACGTCAACAATAGCAGCAATGGTAGTTGAAAGAACTAAAGGAGTAGGAAATGCCAGAGGGAGAAAAAGAAAAATCGATTAGGAGAAAAGAAAGGAAATATAATGAATAAAAATAGGAAGCACAAAACTCATAATTCAACCTATAATATGCGAGGAGAAGAAGACTTGGACCAGAGAGGTGTTACTGTTCACTAATAAACCGAGAGGCAAGGAGACTGATCAGAACTGAAGGTGTCATAGGTAACTGAAGATCACACGGTCGTACGCACGATCGTGTATTTTTCTTGGATGCTCCATAATTCCATACCATCTACAACCACTACTTAAAAGCTACCACTCGTAAGTTACAATACAGGTAGACAGGTAGGTATAGGTAGATAGGTAGGTATACACACGCCTCGAATTCACTTTACCTGTTAATTTACCAAATTCCTCCAAGATCTCCTCTTTGCCTTTTGACTTTGGTATGTTCCCCACGAAAAGTCGTAGATTAGGAACGCTAATGTTTACTTTCAGATTCTTGCCGGGTTTTATTTCGTGATTATCGAGCTGTGGGATGAAGAAAACAAACACATGCCTAATATTGTTCCAATGAAATACATTTCATGTTTTATCTAATTGCGACAAACAAAAGAATTTAGGAAAAATTTTTCAGAATATGCAATTTAGTAAAATAATTAACATGGCCTGGTTCCATAAAAGCGAGAAAGTGGCATGCGCTTTGTCGCTCGAGTCTTCACAATATAGGAAACCGGCGTTCACGTATGTGCTCCTGTAAACAAATTTTAAGCCTACTAATTTTCGAAATTTTGTTACAAAAATTGTCACTGTCCAACGAAAGTCAACCAATTAAGTAAATATACCCCTAACCAATTAAACCACACGAATTCTCTTTTTTCTTTTTTGGCATCATCAATGTTTAGGAAAGTTCTCCACTCCCAATTTTGCCCACTGAGCAAAGAGGAGAGCTGGAAAAAGAAACTCATCCATAGGACATCATTATCATATGCATGTATGTATATACATACATACGTACGTACGCATATACCTATGCGCGCGCGCGCGTGTATACATGTGTGCTTATGTGTATCTGTGTATGTGCGTGCGTGCGTGTGTCTAAATTTATGTGTATATATGTACATACGAGTAAATGTACTTTGTACGTGCGCGCGCGCGCGCGCGTGTGCCTATACTTTTATGTATATATGCATTTATTTGCTAACTCTGTCTTGCTGCTGTTAAGTATTTGGGATGTGTTGGGCATAATTATATACTTAAAAATATAAATTAGTGGCCAGGGACATATATGTATATGTACGAAACAAATATGTGGATTGTTCCTAACTAAAGACATTGAATTTCAAATTTGGTTATTTTTTACTATTAGTGAAAAAATGCTAAAACTGCGTTAAGACTACTATTAAAAAAAAAAAAAAAAAAAAAAAAAAAGAAAAAAAGAAAGAAACGCAAATCACAACACAGAACAAGCCACATGAGAATATGAAAAAATGTATTCGAAATGTTTAATGCAAAAAGAAAAAGAAGAAAAAAAGATCCTTCATACTATTTTCGATTCGACGAATTTTAACGAAAATTCGACGACTCGGTTATCGCTTATTTTAAAATAAGTATTAAAACGACAAATAAAAAAAACTTAATAAAATAGAATACAGAAACAGAAAACAAAGAAATATAATATATGCAATAATATATATTTAAACATTTCGAAAAGTTATTTATTTTGGTAGCAATAACAATTTTGTAACATTTCTAAAGTTTCTCTAAACAAAAATGAAGGGTATTGATATGTTCATAACAAGATGTTGTAAACTAGGAAAACAGAATGTGTACGCTTCACAAACATGTACCTACATAATGATAAAAAAAAAATTCGGAGAATGTCTACATACCTCTCTGACAGCTTGCTGTGCTGCTTCTCTATTAGTAAAAGTGATAAAAGCATATCCTCTGTTGCAACCTGCCATTGGATCCATCATTAATCTTAAATCCCAAATTTTTCCACATTTTTCAAACAAAGGAATTAATTCATCTTCATACATGTCCTTTGGAATTTTTCCACAAAATACCTTTTATAAAAACAAAAAGCATATAAAATTAAAAAAGGTAAAAAGTTGCTTAAAATAAAAAGTAGAAAGAAGTACTACAAAGATGCAAGTCAAATAACTACTTATTGCTTTACCTCGCAACCAGTTCCTGGTGTAGGACCTTCCCAATTTGGAGGAGGTCCTCCATATTTTCGCTGTCCTGTTGTTACATCCAAAGGATAACCAGTCCGTTCAAGTATCATCTGCAGAATAATTCAGATAATTTTATATCTTTCATAATTTATGTAACTTTGTAAACAGTTATAAACGTTAAATTAATAAAATAAATGTTTACCTTTATTTTATCCTCATCCGGTGCTTTTGGAGTAGTACTGGTACCAGTACCCTGTCCAGCTCTACTTTTTTGTCTATAAGTTTTCATTACACCACAAAGATATGCAGATTTATTTGATACGTGTTCTAAATTAGATTCAAGAAATTGTGTGAGTACATTTAATGCACCATCAACTGGAAATTCCTTTAACGCATCTAATGCTCTTTCATCCAAATCCACGTGAGCTAATTTTCCTGTCTTATAAATTTCATCTAATTTTCCAGCTACTTTTTCATCCAATCCATATTGAATCAACTTTGAAAAATCTTCTGTCCTTTCTACATACTCCATTTCCTCTTTAGATTGTTTCTCTTCCATTTTTATTTCCCCATTTCCCTCTGCCATAGCTGCAACATATTATTTCAATTTTCATCATATCTTCGATACAATTAAAGTTTTTCTTAATTTACTTCATGTTACTTTGCTTAAATTTATATCAATTTAATCTGTTATTTATTAAATTTTCAACCGTAATTCATCATTATTTACCCAAATACAATTAATACAAAATATAAAAATATAATAGCAAAATATCGAGATATAACAAACATTGTTATAACACTAATAACAGCTGGCTATTACAAATCTTCTTTTCTCATTTAAATACTAAAAAACAGAATGATAACATTAAAATGCATATTAAATTGTACTATAAATATTATTTAACATATCTTGTATATAATTTTGAAAACAAATACCAGATTCTCGCAACTAGCAGTTAACTAAAAAATAAATTTATATTATGAATATAAGATTATAATATATTGTAACTTTTGTTTTTTGTATGAAAGACATATAATTTTATAATAAATAAATCTTATATTTTTTAATAATAATTAGAGGATACTTTGTAACATATATTTCTTATAATTTATAATACTTGGCAATATTGTTTTTAAATATCCATTATTAGACTAAGAATTTCCAATGACTGCTAATTAAATACCTTAATGGAATTTCAATAGTACAAAAAAACTAAGACATAAGAAACAGAATGTGTCATATAATAAAAAATAATATAATATACATGAGAATATATAAACAAACAAATAAATAAATAAAACAAAAAGAAAACGATAAAATATTTAACGGAAAGTGTTGATACATCTATGGTTGAAAATGGAGTAGATGAAATAAAGTAAATGTAATAAACGTGACCGAAACTCTAATACCACTAATTCCAACGTGTAATAGCTCGTGCAATTTCCCGCGTTTATGAACAATCAACATATCGAAATTATCGTATCGTCAATTGCTCAACACGAAGGAATTAACGCAGGAATTTTTCTAAATGTCGGTACTACATCATCGATGACATTTTATGCATAATCTTTAATTTGAAATATATAATAAAAAAAAAAGAGAAAAAAGTAGCTCCATCGTCGAACAATGCTTTTTAAAACAGAAAAATCGGATTGTCGTAATGAAAAACAGATTTAGAACAATGTATTCGCGGTGGCGAATACGCAATACGGAAGTTCTGCTTGAAAAGAAATATAACTGGATAACTTTTGCTTGTAGCTTGCCGGCCGGCAATAGAACTACATCCACATTTCTTGAAGGATGCAAATACACTTTTACACTCACGATAACATCACATTCGCCGCTCTAACCAATTTTTTTTCGTGTTTACGAAAGGATTACCAAGGAAGCACACCGATAAAATAATTCACGATACTCATAAGGAGAATAATTGCGTATACCTTGGAAAGTAAATGAACAAAATCTTTCTGTGAAGGAAATGGCGATAGACGTCAACGTGATTGCAGACTACGGGGTTCACAAAACGACGCGCAAAGATACGCTCGAACCCAGCGACACGAGTTAGCCATTTTCTTTTAAAGCGTATTCGCGAATTCTGATTGGCTTGTGCAAAAAGTTGAGAAGAAAAAGTTGACCATGCAATATGCACTCGCGAAATAACGAATTTTCGTACTTAAAATTGTACATGCACAATACGTGGGCATTACGTACAGATTTGTTCTTTCCACTTCCAGGCACTTTTCAATGACCTGACTAGTTCTTATTCCTTTCGAACAGATAAAAGATAGACAGGCCTACGTGTATATATAAAACATTTGGGACTAAACTGACAATAATTACATATGCTACAAATTTTATTCACTTAACGACTTTTACATCGTATAGTCGTTTCTTTTATCTTTATGCGATAATAAAGTATCTTAAGTATAAAAAAAATTCACTATTAGTAGTCAAATGCTATGTATAATTCGTGTAATTTCGGTAATCATTAAAATGACAAACTAATCGTCTAATGATCATTTTTCGTTTCGTGTACTATGATAAGTAAAGTTGACTTTAAAGACAAATGTATTATTTTTAACTCGATGGTGTCGATTCACCAATATATTTTTTATACTATTTACTTTGAACCATGAAATTCAACTGAAACATTAAACGAGCCGCAAAATTGAAGATCACAAGGTCTAATGCCATCCAAGTTCGTGGAAAAAGTAAAAGAAAAATATATAATTAAATGTACAACCTCTGTTGCATATTTCTACTTGATATCAATGTAAATGATACAACAGTATGATCGAATAATATATAAAAAATTTAATAGCTTTTTAGTCAAAATCAAACGGAGAGAAAGAAAGAAAGAGGAAGAGAGAGAAAAAGAGCAAGTAGAATTCGTAAGAATACTAAGCAAATTAAAATAAAGTGTCATAACCTCTGAAATGTAATGTAATACAATATAAAAGTAATATACCTGTGTGTAAAATTTGAAATCTTCACGGTATTAATTTTGAACAAATTATAAAATGAAGCACCAGATACCACACAAAACAGTCACAGGCTTTTAATTGATAAAGAATTCATATTCCAAATACCACCTACATCAACACCGGAACAAACTTGGTACAGATTTCTGTTCACTTTCACGTTGTATTTAAGCCGTTTGTTCTAACGTTTATTGAAAATTGCATTTAACACTTGAGAATGTTGAATGAAAATGATAATGCAGTGAATTTAGTGTTGTAGGCACTTGGAAAGTTCCGATAATATTGTAGTGATGGTGACGGTAAGTGTGAAGTAAGCCCGGGCGCAGCGTTTTGATATCATGTAGTGCCTACATAGCCGTAATGCATAAATTGGACTGCCTCGTTGAAAGAGAGGTGCAGTGGTGCAAGCCCTACAAAACCAAACCAGTTTCCTCGCTTGCTTGCTTGCTTGCTTGCTAGTTGCGCCCCAATCCAATCCGATTCAACCGCTTACCTCTCTTCGCGGTATATGCGAGCCCCGCCTTAGTCAGGCTCGTCGCTATTCTTCTCCGTTCCTGTACCATTCCTTCCAATTATCTTTTCTCCATTTTTTCTCTCTTTCCTTTCTCTTTTCTTCTCTTTTCTTTTTTTCTTTGTCTTCTCTTTCCTCTTTCCTTTTTTTTAACAAACATTCCTGTAATTATTCACCAATTCATATATTCGAGCGCAATAATTTTTCCTACAATTCATGTACTTATTCTGTTTTTTCATTGTCTTTTATCACCGTTTTATACGTACGTCGTTATACGAGATTAAACTATGATGTAACAGTCCAAAAAAATATAATTTATGACAAAACACAATATATATACAACTAGTCTTTACGTTTGTATTTTTACCGAAATTAATGGATCAATATTGTTGTAAAACTGTAAAACTTTACCAAAATTAATAGATCAGTAGAATCTATTGTTATATCCTCGATTGCGAAATATACCAAAAAATAATATATCTGAGAAATTTATGTTTCTATCATGAAGTGTTAAATATAGAAATAATACCAGCAATAAAAAAGAACATATTTAAAATACACAACAAATAAATAAATAAATATAACCTACAAATAAAGCTATATATATATATAGTGTATATGTATGTGTACACACACACACACACACACACACACACACACACACACACACACACACACACACGCACGCACACACACACACACACACACACACACGCGCGCACGCACGCACGCACACACACACACACACATGCACATATGTAGTATATGTAGTATACATATATATATATATATATATCAGTTCATATATTTTGTATTTTACAAAACAATATTTTACAGATATAATATCATATATTATAATGTTGACAAATAAAAAAATACTATTGTCATATTGTTCTACATAAACAAAAACTACATATTTTATTTTGTATCACTTGTATATACATATGTAAAAAAATATGCTTTGCATCATTCGTATATACATATCTATGTACCGGTTTAAGTATAAAATCAAAGTAATACTGTAAAGAATGATGAATAATAAAATAAAATAATAATCATCTTGTATACATATTTATTATCATCGGGTTTAAATGTTTGCATGAAATCAGGGCAATATTATAAAGAATGATAAAATAAAATAATTATATATATAGATCTTATTCACGAGCGTGCAATTTCAATAACTTGAAAAACAAAATCGTAAAAAATTTGAAACTTTCAATTATGTTTTTACATTTGTTAAGATATTATATCATCGTTAAATATAATATATGCTGAAAAAGAGTTGCTAATGATAATTTTGGTTCTGTTTTATAATAAACCGTTACATTTCGATTGATCGTTAATCTAATTTGATTCGAATCGCGATATTTTTTTTTGTAATGTAAGCATAATTACATATTTAACGCTACATATTTAACGTTAATGTCTGAAGTATCAAGAACTATTTTAAACTTTTAGCAACTATATATATATTTATTTATACAAAATTTTGCGTCAAAATTTCAACCTTTCAGTCTTATAAATAGTTAAGAGAAAATTTATCAGATTTTGTTAAATATAAGGAATAACGTTCAAGATAAGAGAACACATTACAGACAAGGAGATACGGTCCTGAATTCAACCGTAAACCGCCTGTCTGGTTGAGCACGCACCCGCGTCCCTCAAAGGAGAAGAAGTAACAAAGACAGATGGTGCTCGTATGTTCGCTTGCAGAAACCTGTTCCTTCAGAACTTTTCTGTTTTCTTAATTTTTATTCGTTCAAATTCCATCTGCATCGAAAAATGATATTATTCGTAATCACAATCGATAACAGCTAATTCGTAAAATATAATTTTAATAAACAGCAATCACTTCAATTATCATTCTATCGCTTATATTTATTTTTTCGCTTTGTTTTCCCTCTCACTTCCATCTCCTCTTTTTCTATCTCTCATTACTTAGCTGTCTGCACTCTCTACAGACAATGCATTTTTTGCTCAATTCTAGATCCATTGTCGTGAAAGGTTGAAATTTTGACGCAAAATTTTGTATAAATAAATATATATATAGTTGCTAAAAGTTTAAAATAGTTCTTGATATTTCAGACATTAACGTTAAATATGTAGCGTTAAATATGTAATTATGCTTACATTACAAAAAAAAATATCGCGATTCGAATCAAATTAGATTAACGATCAATCGAAATGTAACGGTTTATTATAAAACAGAACCAAAATTATCATTAGCAACTCTTTTTCAGCATCTCTTACATTTACTTTTTAAAAAAACCTTAAATCTGAGTAACCAACCCGCGCAAAATGTTTAATAACGCTTCAGAAAATTATTTCCCACGTTAACGAATCGAAAACCTTGAACTGCGTGCAGACATTGCAGAAATTTTCTCAGGAACCAGAACAGTCGCATTAAAGCACGAGGCGGACCCCCAGCAAATTGTCTCTTCAAAATACTTGTTTAGCTATGAGAAATTCTCCCTTTTTCACATCCCAAATAAATAGGGGTGAACCTGTATTGGGATAATGGCATGGCAAGCAGACTACTTACTTCATACTCGAGAGAGTCAAACTCTTGGAGGGGTCGTTGGACCAAGATGCTATACAAATTATCATAATAAAAAATATTTAAATGTAATCTTATACTACGCTTTAGTTTAGTTTCTTTTTCTCTTTTTCCTGCTTTGTTTTCTTTCAAATTGTTTTAAAATATTTTTTATATAAATAGTCCATGTTTTACCTCTTTTTATTGTAAACAAACAGATACACTTATATCAAGCTTAATAAGCAATTAATTTATATTAAAACAATTCATCTACAGGACATGGTACGCTGCGATAAAAGTTTTTTGTCATACACTTATTCTACATATATTGTTAAAACACAATTTCAAATAAAGGCGGTTAGATCACTTAAAAGATGATTTCAACAATGAAAGTTAGCTCTAATTCGGTATAGAAACGATGACGTCAAAACTCAGGCATTGACATTATATAGTAGCTTCCTATGAAGGAAGCTACTAACTCTCTACTGATTCGAGTATATTTATACTTGTTATACTTTATGTATATAGTTTCGTGAATAAACATTGTATATAAGTGATACGATCTACTAAGTATTTTTTTTTTTACTATTTTCTATTTTACTATAAATAAACATAGCACAATTTGTCATAGAAATTCTAATATACCTATTAGAAGATGAAAGTCATTGGTTCAAAAATATATATGATAGTGATCGTAAGCATTTATTGTTTGGGCGTTGTCGGACAATATGAATGGCAAATCAGAGATGCTTTTGACGAAATTCGTTTAAAAATGGACAAGATCAACGAAGAGAATTGTCCTATACAACATCTCGGAGATCTTTATTTATCAGAAGATGCAGTCTCTCATTTACCTGATATTAAAGACATTAATATAAATCCTGTGTTTCCAAACAGGACTGCTTTATTACATCTTCATAACATGGCACTTAGTAGATCATTTTTTTGGAGTTATATTTTACAATCCAGATTCATACGACCTGCTATCAATGATACATATGATCCTGGCATGATGTATTATTTCTTATCAACAGTTGCTGATGTATCTGCAAACCCTCATATAAATGCTTCTGCTATATATTTTTCACCAAATATGTCTTATTCATCATCATATCGAGGCTTTTTCAACAAAACCATGCCTAGATTTGCTCCACGAACTTTTAGAGCTGATGATTTCAATGATCCAATACACTTGGAAAGAATATCTACGAGAAATACATTTACTGTACGAGATCTTGGTGCATTTGCCAGTAGTAGTCTTAGTGAAGATTATACAACAGATTATTATCGTATAAATGAATGGTAAACAAAAACTTGATGTGTGAAAAATATTTGTATAAAATTTATAAATAATTATAAATTAATCTATATTATCAATTTTATTATCAATCATTATTCAAATTTACTAATTATTATTAATTTTTTTAAGGTATAAGAAATGGTTACCGGACAATGTTGAGAAAAGACATGATACTAAAACTACTTATCAGGTTGAAATTAGATATGCTAACAACACTAATGAAACATTTACATTTCATGGACCACGTGGTATTATTATAAAAGTAATTTGTTGAAATAAACAAATAACGGAACTTTGTTATTTTAATGTTTCCCTTTTTTTATTTTATACAGGTGCAGATGAAAATCCTGGACCAGTAAAATGGACTAGACCATATTATGATTGTGGAAGATCAAATCGATGGCTTGTAGCAGCAGTTGTACCTATTGCAGATATTTATCCAAGACATACAGGATTCAGGCATATAGAATATCCAACGTATATATTTTTATTATGTATTTGAATTGAAGTAATTTACTTATACTCTACTATAAATCACTTGATTTTGTTGCAGTTATACAGCAATATCAGTAATTGAAATGGATTTTGAACGAATAGACATAAATCAATGTCCAAAAGGAAACGGAAATAGTGGTCCAAATAAATTTGCAAATACCACTAGATGTAAACTAGAAACTACTGAGGTAAGGAAACTATTGCATGTTCGATATTTTTTAAGAAATTTTCTTTTTTCTTTCCTGATTTATATATTTTTATGTAGTGTGAACCATTACATGGTTGGGGTTTCCGAAGAGGAGGATATCAATGTAGATGTAAGCCAGGTTTCAGATTACCAAATGTAGTACGACGACCATATTTAGGTGAAATTATTGAAAGAGCAACTCAAGAACAATATTATAATGGATTTGACTGTTCTCGGATAGGATGTAAGCATTCATGATTTTTTCTTTACGCTTTTTTCTGATTATAATCATAGTTATTTTATTCTACTTTTTAAAATTACTAAATTTGTATAAATTATAAATATTCTATATTGTTCATTAATGCCACTTTTTTATTTCAAAGGGATTCATAAAATGCCTGTACAATGGGAGAAAGCAAAGCCAGAACTTAGAGAAAAATACCTTGAGCAGTATTATTATTACAGAAATTATTCTATTGGGCCTGAAGCATTAAGATCTGAACAAATTAATATAGATCAGACTCTTAAATTTATTTTAAGTATCAATTCAAAAAATTGCAAAAGGTATAATAAGAAATTTTCATATTTTTGCACTTTTTTCCCTTTCATTCAGTAAGTAAATTAATGAAAATTATCTTATGTATAACATTTAAAATTACAGTTATACAAAAGAAGATTTAACATTACTTGGAGATGTGGCTTTTGGCGCCAAAGAATTTTTTGAAAATGAAGCAAAAATGGCAACTAGATTATCAAATTTTATTAGTGCATTTCTACAGATTTCTGATTCTCATGAAGTTTATTCGGGTAAAAGAGTAGCCGATAGGCCACTTACTGAAGATCAAATGATTGGAGAGACATTAGCTTTAGTTCTTGGAGATACTAAAATATATTCTGCTGAAATGCTATGGGATCGTAACAAATTTACAAATAGAACATTTTTTGCTCCTTATGCTTATAAAACTGAATTGAATACATTTAAATTTAAAGTTGAAGATTTAGCCAGACTTAGTGATTCAGGTAAGATTGAACAGATGATAATATATTGAATAATATTTATAATTGTTCTTATAATTATTCCAAGAGTCTGTTTTTATATTATAGGTAATGTTTATACAAAAAAAAATTATTTTAAATTGTTGAAACAAAGATGGGCGACAAATTTCGATGAATTAGAAAAATTTTATATGAAAATAAAAATTAGATACAATGAAACTGGTGAATATCTTAAAAAATACGAGCATTATCCAATTTCTTACAGGTAACTATTATTTAAAATAGAAATTATATTATTTAATAAGGATATAAAAAGTATTCTATCCAGCATCAGAAAGGAAGAAAAATCGATCTCGTAAATAAAATTTATTTTAATGTCTGCGAATACACATTCGTTTGTATAGGGCGGCAAACCTGAATCATGGACATTGGACAACTCCATACTTTGATTGCAACGGCAAAGTGAAGAAATGGGTAATTACCTATGCATCCCCATTTTTTGGCTGGGACAGCTTGAAAGAGAAACTGGAATTCAAGTAAGTATTTCTGTCCACATAGACAACTGAACAAGATATGGCATATGCATAAGAATTCGAATGTGAGATAGTCCATAAGGATAGAAAACCTGTTTGGGAATGAACAAAAAAAATCACACATTTTATATTAAAATTTTTACAGAGGTATTGTGGCTGTTACCATGGATCTACTTCAACTTGATATCAACCAATGCGATGATAATTTTCACACTCCAAATGCGTTTAAGGGTACTCACAAATGTGATAAGATAACTTCATATGTAAGAAATACTATATATTTTTAATCAAACATTTGTTTAGTATTTTCATAATATTGGTAATATGAAAATTTATGCGTGTGTTTTTCTTTTTTTTTGTGTGTG
The DNA here is from genome assembly GCA_032399605.1 of Melipona beecheii. Lineage (NCBI taxonomy): Eukaryota > Metazoa > Arthropoda > Insecta > Hymenoptera > Apidae > Melipona > Melipona beecheii. The sequence goes on from JAUCMO010000463.1 coordinate 3,466,054, forward strand.
TATGTATAAATATATATTTATTGTTGTATTAACATGAATATAGTGCGTGCCAATTCTTGGAAGAGGTTTTGAAACAGGCGGATACAAGTGCGAATGTGACCAAGGTTTTGAATATCCATTCGAAGATTTAATTACGTATTATGATGGTCAATTAGTAGAAGCTGAATTTAATAATTTAGTTAATGATGAAAAAACTAGGTAATTAACGTTATATGAGTCAATATAATTGTAATTTCAAAACATAATCATTTTAAGAATTACTTAATTAATGACTTAACACAAATGATTGTTTCGCAGATACGATATGTTCAAATGTCGATTAGCCGCTGCCACATCGATTCAAGTCAATTGGACATTATTATTGACGTCAATAATATTATATCACTTTATAAGAGTCGTTTTGTAATGACATCATAATTACGATATTTATATAATGCAATACTATTATATTATCGCTAAGATATTTTAAAAATACAATCCGTCCATGTATCAATTATCATACTAAATCTTTTTAAGAGCATTTTAATATTTGCTTGTGTTATTATTATTATTATTATTAATTCGCATAATGATAATATTTACAATGAAATGAATCTCAAATAAAATTCTCTATAAATATTTCTATTAGGAAGAAACTAAAAATTTATTTGAAAATTATTTTTATAAATTGTTTAATTTCAAATAGTAGTTTTGATATTACATATGATACATTCATTGATATTGATATTTATAATATGTATTACAATGTGTACATATTGGTATTTCTAAAATTGTAATTTATGAAACACTGCTGTTATAATTTAATGTCACTTTTAATTATTTTGTATTTTTATACGTGTATAAATATACAATTTATTTTACATACTTTGTACTAAATTGTTTTATCTTATTTCAGTTATATAACTAATCAAGTTTGTCAATATATTAACCAGTCACAAGTTAACTCATATACAAACGATCAAAAATTACTAGTTGACAATGTGTTAATATATGGTAGAAAAGAGCAATTTGATTAATTCTGTTTTTTGTAAGTAATAATTTAGTAATAAAGTATTTTTGTAAGTAATAATTTAGTAATAAAGTAAATAATAAAGATGCAAATAATTTTGTGAATATATATATTATCATTAAGTTTCAAATTACTTCTTTTCAATCTAAATTATTTGACAAACTAAACCAATTACAAAGGACAAGTAACAAAAAAGGCCAGAATAAAATTAAGACATTAAGGAAATCAATAAGATTAAGATTAAAATAACAAATTAATAATGTAATTAATATTGTAATGTTTTTTAATGTTTTCCTTTTTTACATCTACTAATATTGTAAATAGCTTACATTTATAATTATTTAATCTATTACTCCCAATATGAATAGATTATAAAAATTAAGTTATTTTTTACTACTTGGTATTGTTTTGTATTGCGATAATTGAAACAAATAGTTATCAATGATATCAATTAAAAGTGAATGGCAATGATATTTGCTTTAAAATTATCACTAGTTATTCATTTTTATTTACATAATGATATTTAATAAATCTACAACCTTGAGTAAGTTGTGCACCTTCGTTCGCAAAATGACAGGCAAAAAGTAATAAATTACGTGGCTCAACCCTCAATGCAAAGCGCATAAACATTGCTGAATACAAGCACAATGCTGAAAGAAATTAATACAATATCCTGTAAATTTTAACATATCACTGCAGTTTGTAAATGTTCAATAATTCATATATAGATATAATTCAAAAACTTCTACAAATTTGTTTTATTTTAATATTTTTAAATACCTAAACAAATCAATTATTTTGAATTTATCTGAATAGTAAAATAGTATATATATACCTACCTACCTACCTACCTACACACACACGCACACACACGCGCGCACACACACACACACACACACACACACACACACACACGCACGCACGCACGCACGCACGCACGCACGCACGCACGCACACGCACGCACACGCACACGCACACAATGTATATAGAATTATATACATGAACTACACTAGAATATTTTTTATAGAAATCCTACTTAACTAAAGAATATAGTAAAATTATATTATAAGATAGAAAATTATGAGTATTATGTCACAATATACAGAAAATTTTTGTAAAAAAATGATAAAATAACCAAACTAACCAAACGTCATCTTTCCACTGATATATTTCGGATCTCTTCGTATGTCAGCGATTGCTGCGATAGGAATACCCCAATTAGCTATAGGTCCCCAAAAATGTGTGCTAAAACAAAAGAATAGTATTGAAATTATTCTTAATTTAACACATTCTAGATCGAACAAGTTCGACGAAGGCTACACGTGTACACACTCGTGTAGGTGACATTCCCAACTACATTATTTACCTCATTAAATAATCTCGAGTTTCTTTACTCGATAGCAATTTCTTTACACGGTTCATTTTGTTACGTTTGCTCTTTTCTTTCCGTCTTCTCCAATAAATTGATCTTGTTTCAAACGAAACTGACTGAAGACACTACATAGATTCGAATAAATCAACTTCTAGAAGAATAAGAGATATCAATCTAGTTATATAAACGATTAGCATAATGAATTTGATCATCTTATGAAAACTATTTTATAAGAGTATTGAATTAACAAAATTTTTCCACATATGTGGATTCAATGTAAACAATTTTTATTTTCATTTTCATGATCAATAATACGATGCGTAAAATAAAACACGAACAGTTTTACAATTAATGCATTGACTATTTTACTACAAAATGTATGCGACTTCCTTAATTTGGTTCACAGCTTATATTTCGTAATTTAATTACGCAATATAACGAGACTGAAAATATTTTAATTTCACACAACAATTTTTAATCAATAGATCAATCTATAATTAGGATGCGAGAAATAATTTCAAACCATCAAGCATTGAACATTATTTTTAATTTAGAATAATTATTCAAAAAATATATACAAAGTTTATAATATATTATACTACCTTACAAAACTAGCTTGTTTCTTTTCTAATTTTTATAATATAATTACAAAGCAAAAGGGGATGTTACAAAATGTACAACTATATTTCAAAAACGCTTTCCTATAATATGCAAATTAACAGATCTATATATCATATGGTAATAGCAATAAGTATAATTTATGAAACAAATTGGCAAAATCTTGCATTTTTAATGCTACTTGTGATACTATTTGTTAGTTGAACCAAATATACTTTAATTCATATGAAACCAATGAATATTTTTTTTATAACTATATATGGATAACATAACATTGAAGTATTATATACATACATATACTTTATAAAATAAGAATATTTTTTTGATATATAATAAGAGGTACTTGTCGCTCATTAAATGTTTAAGTTTGACACGTTTGACTGTTACGTGTTAAACACGTAGAAGTACAAACATTTACTTTAGTCATTCATTTACCATTACCTTTCATTTACATGTTGAAAAAATATTGTTATTACAATGATACTTTTTAAGAACTATAATCTGAATTAAATATATAATGTTTATATATAAACAATTATATGTATATGTGTAACAGTTCTTATTAAAATCGCAATATTTACTTATAGTACGGAGACTATTTTTATTTTACCCTTTTTTTGTAGATCACTGACAAGTAAATTTTTTAAAAATCATAATGTGTTAAAGGAATCATTTTAATAAATATTAATTGTTGTGTACGTATGAATAATAAATGTAAATTATCATGTCATTTCAATCATTCTATGATGCATTATATCACGAATAATACTCAGAAAAATGAAAATGACTTTAATAATCGAGCAACGAATACCCACAATGAACATGATGTTTTTTCATATATTTGTTTCACATATCATTTCTAGTTTAAGGCAAAAGATATATTAATGTTTTACTTTCAAATATTAGTATTAAGATCAGCATTTGTTAAATTGTATTATGTCATTATTTCAATTTGTACCTATAAACTAAAGATACATATATAAAAATATGTATATAAAAAGTAAAATTATAAATTGTAGATTGAAAACTAGGGTTACTTTTATGATAATAAGAGTAAATCCCTTTGGTATTCATTATTCGTCAAATGTGATGTAATACAATATTCAATTCTTTTCACCAATTAGTGATTTTACTTGTATTATGTATATCTTGTAAGCTTCATTGCTTCATTGCTTTGTATGATTAAAAATAAATATGTATGATTCATATATTGATGTTTACAAACTGCAAATTATTGATTTAAATGCATTGCATATAAGATTTTTAACATATTTCTCTTCATGTTTCTTTCTTCCATTTGTATTATTAATAAATCAAAATAGCTGTAGGAACCCTCAAAATGTATATATGAAAAGACATCTGAAATTACTACTTTAAAAATACACACTTACTTTAGTAAAATATAAAATAATATAGTTTCACTGAACAAATTAATAAAATAATAAAAGAAGAAATTAATAATAAGTTAATAATAAATTTAATTAAATTAAAAACAAAAGTTCTAACATCTCTTTTAATTTCTGATCTTTAATCTTTTTTATATTTTCTTGCATCAAATACGTTTCTTCTCTTATATGTATTATAATCTATAATTGTTTTATAACAGATATATTAACATTTATCATTTGCTGTTGTTAACACGGGATCATTTGTAAATGATCATAAAGTAGCATAAAAAATAGATACTTTATCATATTTTTTCATCAATATCCTTTTTATCATCTTATATAAAAACTTATTTTTCCTTTGGTACATACAGCACACAATAAGCATACAAATTAATAATAATTACTTGAACTAGTCTCCAAATCTTAATGCAAATAAAAGAGAAGGCAAAATTGTCTAGTGATTTTGAAAAGCTTTAAATTAATTTTCAGATGCCAGTCAGTATTATTGCCATCATATGATTTTAATATCTATTAATTCTTATCAATTTGTCACAACTTCAATTAATCATTAAAGAGGAAAGGAAACATTTTGCTGATTTTTATCAGTATATTATTAATATATTAACATGCATAAAAAAAAAAGAAAAAAATCATTTTTGCTTTGTACATGATATATACATTCATACAGTAACGCAATGTTCATTTTCTTTGTTTATAGTCAGCTAATATGATTAAATTTTTCACTCTTTCATTTAAGTGTAATCACTATCATTGTGTGTTACTTTGGATAAATTAACTGGTTTGTTATTTCATTCATATGTATGTACGAATATATCTGTACTATATATTGGCAATAAAAATAAAACATTAACGGTATTGAATAAATCGTTACCGTAACAACATATATCTCATTTAGCGAATTTCCATAATTCTAGAATATTAGAAAATTGTCAAAATAAACAATTGTATTGCTTACACCTAAAAATTCCATTTGTTTGTGACATCGGATATAAAAAAAAAAATAATTCACATTAGAAGTATCAGAATCGATTATATGAAAATTTCTTGAATACAACTATTGCTATTGAAAATCAAGGTTCAATTTCTGTATTGAATTTATTATGAAGCATTCGTAGTCTTAGTATAATAATACTATTTACTTTCATATTTTCCTATAAATTATATTACTAACAATGTACTGTTTATGCAACCAAAGTTTCTAAATTATTTACTTCTTATCATTGAAAATAGATGATCAAATTCAATAATCGTAATTGCATACACTTTTATTATTATTTCAGAAAGGTATAAAAGTAATGTATATAACTATACATGATAATAAATCAATGAAAATTTCTTAAATTTAAAAATTATTCAAAAAATAGAAAAAGTAAATGAAGGAAATCTGGACAGAGAGAGAGAGAGAGAGAGAGAGAAAGAGAGAATAAAAGAAAGATAAATCATTAACAGCCATTAATATGCAATGAACATTTCAACCATTCAAAAATCTGTACAGTAATATTAATATATTTTTCATTATTAATCGATCAATGTAAAAAAAAAGAAATTAAATAAGGCCAATAGTCGTATTATTCTATTTGCAATATCACAGTACTTGCTGAAACATATAAACACACGGTTCCAATAAGCACAAGAGCCAATACCAATGAAAATGGCAAGCACAATATTTTTCTTTCAATAAACATACTATATGAATACATATATCGTCTAGTCGTCAGTCACTTTTTCCGATATATAATCATTACATTCATAAATCGATATGTCTTATTAAAAATTTATTTTATATACTTTTTAAAAAGTACGTGTCTTTCTCTTTCTTTTTTTTTATCATACTCTCTATGAAACTTGAAAATTAATCATGCCACATTGTAGCAATAAAAGTTTATAGTAATTATACCATGTAAAAATATGATGAATGCCCACAAATTTAAATTTTACAATTTTACATATAATTCCATCTTTTACAACATTATGCAGTCCCAACAGTTATCAGTTACCAAAGTCTGTCCTTCCAAAAACGCGACTCATACAACAATTTTGCGATTATAATAAAAGGATAAGAAAAAGAGGAATAAAAAAGAAAAAAAGAAAAAAACAAGTTAGAAAACAAACGAGTATGATATGTTATTGAAATTAAGGAACAAACGCGAGGGTTTCTGTTTTACGTATGATCATTGTTCTTTTTCTCCTTCCCGTGTAAAACATAGCATAGTGTGTGTATACACACAGTGTACTTACATATGCGCGCATGTATGTATTATTCGTGATCACTCATCCTCTTTACCCCATGCATACACGTATAAACATTCACTCGCTTATCCTCCGTTATATTTACATACGTGCGCGCGTTGACGATTTAATAAATTTTTTTACGATTCACATTACCCTAACTACTTGTCGAGCCAAAACAACTTTTTCGGATAGTATTTACAAACTTAATATTTTTCCCCCCCAAAAAAAAGAAAGAAGAAAAAAATATACGAAAGATTTATCGTCGACTTAGCAAATACAAAAAATTCTAAGGCTACTGTCATACGTAAACTGGACCTTGATTATCATTATCGTCCAAACTTATTCGACTAGGATACACAGGACCACCACCATCATCAAAAAAGCGTCTAAAAGTAAATTCAAAGAAACCATGAAACGGTTTGCTATTATCTAATAATTCGTTGGATTTGGGATCTGGCGATTCCGAATTTCGTAATTTATCAGGATCCACGGGATCAAAATTACTTGTATCGGTAGCATATTGTATCCGAGGTATGTGAGGAGCTACTTGCCGACGCAATCCTTTTTCAAAGTCAATGTCCGCAAAAAATGGATGACTCTTTACTTCGTCTGCATTCTTACCTAACCGACGATCTGCACCAACGCATAATTTTAATATCAAATCCATACCTTCCTCAGACAGATTTGCTTGTTTCGGGATGTGCAAAGTTGTTTCCCAATTGATCACCTGCAATATATAAAATATTCTCAATGCTACATGTAAAAGCTATATTTAATGACAGAAGAACAAGAAAACAAGTACTATAATTACCTTATATTGCGTCTCAGCTGGAGTATTGGCAAGAAAAGGTGGAGAGCCAACTAACATTTCGTACAAAATTACACCAACACTCCACCAATCGCACAACTGAGTATATCCTGTCCTCTGCAGTACCTCTGGGGCGATATAATTTGGTGTTCCAACCAAAGAATGGGCCAAACATCTTTGATGTTCTCTATGTCTTCTACGTTCCAATGGTTTTAACTGGATGCAACGACATTCGTTGCTCCAATCGTCGGCAGGATCCATCGAATCTTGTTTTCCATGTCCTGTTTTAATAATAACGAAATTGCAATATATATGAATACGTAGAGATGCGTAGTGTACGTATTATACTAGAATGGTAAAAATGAATCAATCAACAGGGCACGTACCATTTTGTTGATAATATTTAGAATTATGAGTCCAACGAAATCCTGTACATAGGCCAAAATCTGTTAATTTTATGTGTCCATCTCGATCAATTAAAATATTGTCTGGTTTAATATCTCTATGAATAAAACCCATTTTATGAACACTTTCTACGGCGCAAGTTAGCTCAGCGATGTAAAATCTCGCTAAAGATTCTTTGAAAATACCAAACTTGATCAATAGCGACATCAAGTCACCACCAGGTATATAATCCATTACAAAATATAAATTGTCCTTATCTTGGAAGGAATAATAGAGTTTCACAACCCATTCATTATCAGCCTCTGCTAATATGTCTCTTTCGGCCTTAACATGAGCAACTTGATTACGATTTAACACATCAGTTTTCCTTAGAGTCTTCATAGCATAAAATTGATTGGTATCGAGCTTCCTAACAAGGGTTACTTCACCAAAAGCGCCAACTCCAATTGGTTTAATTTTCGTAAACATCGATTTGTCCATTTTTGCACGCTTCAATCTAATATAATTTGATTCCTTCTGCGACAACATTTTCCTCATTTGACATTGAGCTTCCACGCTGAGACCTATTTTAGACATCTCTGTTTCTAGTTGAAATCGACGATATAATCTTTGTTTATGAGATTTTAATACATTTTCAATATGTTGTTCCATGAAGAATTTAAACGCTTGCGGAGAATAATTACGAACTTTACAGTCTCTACGTTCCTCCTCTTTCTCTTTGCTTATTTGTTTACGCTCAGGTATTGGAGATTGGTGCTTGATTTTGTAAGATGAAGGTGAATCAGCTCCTTTTGCTCCATTGCTGTCTGGTGAAGGATTATTATTGTTGTTGTTATTGTTATTACTGCTGCCACTACTGTTATTGCTGTTATTGCTGTTATTGTTGGTATTACTATTATTGGTATTACTATTATTGGTATTACTATTGTTGCTATTACTATTATTAGTATTACCATTGTTGGTATTACTATTGATACCGTTGTTTGTTCTCAAAGAAACGGATGTAGACGTTACTGGAGGTAAAGGTGGTGTCTCTGTAGGATGTTGGCATCCATCTGCTGGAGAATATTTTCTTTGTAATGGGGGATGTAGTGCAACTGGAGATGATCTAACAGTCGTATTATTATCTATCGCCGATATGCAGCTAGGATCATCGGTGGTAACTGTTCCATAAGGAGGAGGAGGCACTGGATGATGCATGCCTCGTTGTACTGCTAATGCTTGCATCGTTGTTGCGTAACTTGGTGGTTCCGTAGTAGGCACTCCCACCGAAATACCTAAGTTTATATTATTTGTCGATGTTGCACCAATTGTGCCACTATTTAATGGTGGATACGCGGGTGGTAATTGTTGCGACGATTGCTGTTGTTGTTGTTGTTGCTGCTGTTGCTGTTGCTGAGGTTGAGGCTGCTGCTGTTGTTTTTGTTGAATAGACGATGCATACGATGGCGGAGGTGGAGGTGTATTACTAGTAGTGGAAATTGGTTGCGGAGAAGTCGGTGCAATTGCAGTTTGTAATACAGGTTTTTGTACTTGTGTACTCTTAACAGATTGCATAATGATCGGTGGTTGTGTTTTCGCCTGCCGTGCACCCCAAGCTTGCAATGGAGTTGGTCTCGCCATGGATGTTTGTATACTCGGAGAAATAGCGGAAACGGTAATTGGACTTGGAGAACCAGCCGACGTTGGACCAGAATAAATCCCAGAGGAAGGACTTTTGCGATAATCCTGTTGAGACTGCGTAGGACTTTGCCTGTTTTGTATAGAGGCACTGTAAGACGGTGGTTGTACTGGACCAGCCGACGAGGAAGAAACTATAGGATACGGTGGTGGTGGTTCGACTTGAGTATTAGTACTGTTGTTGCTTGTTTGATAAATACTGAGAGCTTGCATTTGTTGAGAAAGTTGTTGCTGAACTTGCGGACCATTTTGAACAATCATAGGCTGACGACAGTTGGAATTATTATTTGAACTCGCTACCGGGCTTGTACCTCTTTGTGGTAAATTAACTGATGTTGAAATCGGCCCAGTATTACCAGGTGTAGTAGGAGGTGGTCGTGTTGGAACAACTGGAGCAGGAGACATTCGTTTAAGCATTTGCTGCATATTAGTAGGCACATTTGGCTGATTATATGGAACATGAGGAGGTGGTGGCGGCGGTGGTGTAGAACTGCATCTGGGAGGGGGAGGAGGTGGTGGTTCTCGTTCTACAAAATTGCTCGGCGAATATTGTCGACTCAATTGCGGATGTGGGCTAAGTTCTGTCATACGTGGACTATCAGATCGTGAACTTCCTGCTCCACTATCCAATGCAGGACTACCACGTTGTAAACTTAACTCTCTTTCTAAACTAGGCTTTCTTATCAATTTGCTGTTGAGTTTACAAAGACCATTCAAAAATTCTCCCTGAGCCTGCTTCAAAAATTCTACAGCTGCATCTAGACGCCAGCCCGCTAACTTCAATGCGCGTAATGCAATTTCCTGCACACATATACAGATATAAGTAAGATATAAGTAAGATGTTAGCTACCAGTAATTTGCATAAACCTGTGGTGAAAACATCTTTTGCAATATTTATAACAATGTACGTACCTCGGAATATCCCATTGCTAATAGCTGAGCCAATAATTGTCGTTGCTCAGACTTATCAATGATAGAACCTGATGCTGCTGACAGACCACTAAATCCAGAAGCAGAACTAATACCACTGGTTGTAGACAAAGTAGATATAGTACTAGCAGCACTGGAGCCAACTTCCCCTGCTCCTCCAATGTTCGCAAAAGGTAGCAAAGAATTGCGAATTTCAGCCAAAGCTTTTTGATGATATCCAGAGCCACGAGTGCTCGATTTGCTAACCATAGATGGATTCATAGTGGCCCATGCTAGGCCTTCTCAGACCTAGCTTTAATCCGGCTGTGACATATATATATATACATATACATACATCTAAAACATAACATTGAGTTATTTTCTTACAATGTCATAATTAATTTTTGTAATAATTTGCTATCGTATTTACTGTACGATATCATTATCTTCTCAAGAATATCAATTGCATTTACAAAAATATTTGAAATTCTAATCATGCAAATTAATAGCTGTTTCATATTTATAGTGCTATCTAATTAGATTAATCGTAAATGCGACATAAATTTCTTTGTACCACTCGGTTGCTTGTATAACTAGCTTGTAAATATAAAATGTAAATATATTTTAATACAGAACTTTTGTGTTGTCATTAGAGTTTTAATATTGCGTGTTACGCGTAATCAAACGTCAAATTAACTTTGAAAAAAACGATATCAATTATTCAACTTCCTCGTTGAAATACTTGAAATTGTACACATGATAAAATAATAGTAATAATAATAGCAATTTGATAAACGCTAAGAGAACGCATTATGTATTAGATTTCAAACGCTCTCCGAGTCATTTTGCACTCGTTTCGCACGGAATTTTTATGCAACATGCTTCATTTGAAAATTTCGTTTCGATCATTAAATGCAAACAGCTTCATGTGTAATCTTACAAATGATTTCGTATCATCGTAACTACATAATGTTGAGATCCATCAAAAATCTAACCTATTCATTACATGCGTGACGGATCAGTCCAAAAAGTCTTCTGTACGTAAAACGGTACGATAGCACACACTTTCCTCAAAAGACAGGAGGCATTGGCTCCGAGATTTCTTGAAATAAGTTTAACTGAAACAGCAATCAGGATAGAACGACTTCAGAGCATATTCTTTTCTCACGTTTCCACAGAATCCATATGACGAGGTTGACGTGCACGTAAACGTTTCAGTTCACTATTTCTCTTTAAAACTAATTCTATGCTATTCGAACATATAGTAGTAATTACTCCAGCAACAACAAAGAAAGGTACAGCCGTAAATTACTAAAGTAACTGGCAGCCATTTTGAAGTGCCACATTCCTACACCGACTTGACACTCTTTTTCGTAATTTACGATATGCACTAAGTTTGTGCGCGAAAAAACAAACAGCCCTTTCCAATTAATACGCAATGCACATTAACGTTCACATTAATATTAACACATCGCCTCTCCATGGAAATGAAAAATGATATCGGAAATGGTTACGTTTTAAATAGATCGATTACTTCAAAAACTTACTTTTATAACTGTATGCTTCTTTCCCCTGTAAATAAGAATATCAATACGTTACATTAGCTACTTCTCTTTTTTAATTTAACAATTACTTTTTTACATCTTTAATCAACATTTGAATGCATTTAAGGTCGGAAGAAAGACACAGAGAAAAAGCGAGAAGAAAGACAAGGAGACAAAAATGAGAAAAAGAGAGAGTGAAAAGAATTAAAGTTATATTCTATAATTTCCATGTCTTTTGTTAAATATACGTATTCCTTTCATAGTTTTTCAACAGTATGATAATTTTATTTAATAGTTTAATAATGTAATAACTAATAATTTAATTAGTTATATTCAAATGATAATATTGTGCACAAATGAGAATTTGTATATACTTTAATTAATAAACAGAAATGTCGAATTGACAAATTATTTTGATTAATAATTATGATAAATATAATATTTAAATAATTACCGTTGTACTTAAATATTAATATGGAATAATTTTTTTAATTCTTCATATTTCCATAGATTTATCGCAACTCAACAATTTCTTTAAAATAATTGTATATTGATATTGGAATTAAAAAATTGCACAAATATAATATACATATATATACATGTAGAGTATAAACTGAGATTCGAATTATATAAAATCTTTCTTACAATATTTCTACTTCTTACTTATTGTCTATTTACTGTTAATATTTTTATTTTTTACTTATTGTCAATTACTTATTATTTTTACTCTCTACTTATTGTCTGTTATTTATTATTATTGTTGTATTAGTATTCAGTATCTTAGAACAAACGTTAAACAGCATGCTTAAGTTTTTGTATTTTATATTAATTTCCTTATGCCTTTTAGAATCAACAAAAATTTAAAGTATTGAATTAAATTAAAGAAAAAATAGATAATTATAATTTTTAATACAATTTGATCAAGTATTTAATCATAATATTTAATTATTTATGCTTTTTTCATGTTGATACCATCTCATGCGCGCATGTACATGTAGCGTGTGTTCTATTAATTCTTTTTCCTTATCTGATTATTGGTCGTCCTTTTTAGCAAGTTCTTATTGAATTAAATTTCTTATCGAATTATGTATATATAATAAGATATTTATAATTTCAGCATAACATACAAATGAAACAAATTCATTGGAATCAACTTTAGGAATGTTACTTTCTATTGTAAAAGTGACATTTCTCTAATATTGTTATATATAATACGTAGAATAATAATATTATATGCAATACATATAATATATATTAGTCAAATATATATGTATTTAAATAAATGTAAAAAATTATTACATCAGCTTTATTAGTTTGTAATGGTTTTTCTTTCGTTACTACTCCCGTGCAATTACTTATATGTATATATTGGAACCGATATTTAAGTAATAAATAAACCGCATATAATATTTTATATTCTATAGTAGTATTCTAAGTAGACACCACTGAATTTATATTGAAAATTGAGAACATTAGTATAAAAACATTATAATACAAGGAGATGATACGAATAAAATTTCATGGTACAGCGTTGATATAGAATAAATAGACAGAATTTAAATTTGAATAGCAGAAAGAACTAGTATAGCAAATTAAAGACATAAAAGTTTATATAAAAGTTAAATATTTAACGTGTAAAAGAGAATAAAACCACTACCATTAAATATTATGGTAGCCCACGTTATGTGTTTAACCTCTACCGGAGGAATTCCTTTGTTTTCTCGCCAAAAAGGGGAAGGAGATACGGTAAAATTTACATGATTATAAACAAAAATGAAATGTATTTAGTATCAATTTTAATCTTTCTTTTATTTTTCATTCTTTTTCACGATATTTAGATGACATTTTCCAAAATAGCATCTCTATATGGGATACACATGTTTCTCAAGTCACAAAACATTAAACTTTTAAACACAAATTTACCCGATACCACGATAATGTGGAAAGAATTTGAACAAAGTATTACGTTAATAGTTATTGCAAGTGGGACTACCAAATATGTATTAGATAAATTTTTAAATGCAGTCTTTGGCGCAATGATTCTATTTGTTGGTATAGAGGAATTGAAAAGCACGAAAAATATTGAGAAGTTGAAGAAAGATATGCGCTTATGTAGTTCAATTGTTGATAGTTTATTGCAATGTCTTGATGTTGGTGACGGCATTTGTTCAAAAACTGATATCATCAATATGACAGAATGTATAATGTGTCAAGAAAATAGTTTATTTCAGGTAATTGGATTTTATTTTTAAATTAGTAAACCTTATATATATTAAATAATAATCTATTCAAGACATGCTTAGAGGGTTATATGGAATGTTTGGATTCTATATATGGATGTATCTTAGTACATGGATGTTTAGCAGCAGCTACAGAAGGATGGTGGAATTTAAGTCCTATTGAAAGAAAATTATTAATAACTGCCATTAATACAGAAAATACCTGCAGCATAAGAGACATTCCAGTATTTTTACCTTATAAAAGTCCTAATGTGAATATTTTTGAAATTTTTAAAGCATAACTTTTATTTCTTAATATGGTTTAGTTAAGATTTATTTAAAGAAACAAGTACAATTGATCATATAGGTAGCTTTTAGATTAGTATCCATTACATTGATCAATCAAGTCGAAGTGTTAGCCTTATGTGGACCAAATCCAGATTTATCAGAAATTGAAAGATTTTCTGTACAATGTTGGAAAAATAGCATTGATGCTTTACACAATGCAGAACAATGTTACCCACGAAATTTGCCTGCATCTATAAATTTAGATTCAGAAACACTTGGGTAATACATTTAACATAAATAATTTTATTTAGAAGAATTTATTATTATATGTATTATTACATTTTTTTTCTTCTCATAAATTTAGGTTTCTTTTAGTAAATTACAAGGTACAAAAATTTATACTGGGAAAAAATATGCAGTATGCAAAGAACAGAGTCAGTGGTTCACACAGATTAGATATATTAAGAACTTTTTATCATCAAGCTGTTGAGACTTATACTTTATCTTCAGACTCTGAATATGATACGACAGATGATAATTGGAAATTTATTGGTGTAAAAGAAACTTATCTATGTTCAGAGTACCATAAATGTTATGGAGTTAAATATGGAGATCATATACTTTGCATTTTATGTGCCTCTACAGTCCCTACTCATACAGTGAGATTAGTTTGTCAAAAAATATTAAAGACATTGCTCATTGATAAACAAGGCTGTTGGTAAAAATTTATCAATTATAAAAACATATCAATCTCTCTTTGTGATATTCTATTTTAGCTTTTTTGTCACTTGTATTCGCCTAGTTTATATATATTTTGATATTATTTTTATTACATTTAAAGAAGATATTTAGTTAAAATGGAAAATAGATTAATTAACTGTAAACCAATATCTAAATAAAATTAAATATGTTGCATTATGTGTAAAATTATTTATTATGACTTTAACTATTTTAATTCAAAAATTCATTGGTATCTTTAATTTATAATGTATATATGTACAATATTATACAATATATTTTACTAATAAATAAAACGATACAATTAAAAAAAAGGAGTAAGAGAACGATTCTATAACGATACATATTAAATATAAACTTTTTTGATATTATTTGTAATTCAGAATTTTTGCATTTGTATTCATGAAATATGTTGCACGCGCACGCGCGCGTATTGATTTATCCATAGAATATATTATAGAGAATATAACTATTTACGTTGAGATAGAATGTTGAATAAACGTTTCGTTTTTCGTAACGCATTTAATAGTATTATGAAGCACAACATTTTTGTATATTACTGGTACATAATGTATTGGTGAATTGACTTTTATTAACAAATGGTATCATCAAAACTAAAATTTAAATATGAGCAGAATAACAAAAATTGCAGGTGATGCACAGTTATACAATGTAACAAATTTTTACATAGGTCTAGGTTTGGCAATTAGTTCCAGCGGTTTTATAGGTTAGTTGACTAATTCCAATTCTAAATAAAAATTTATTTAAAATAATTTAATATTGATTATTATGTGATGTTACAATTATTTAGGTGCTAGCTTTATCATTAAAAAGAAGGCATTAATTCGATTACAAAGACGTGGTGCATTACGAGCTTCATCTGGAGGATTTGGATATTTAAAAGAATGGATGTGGTGGACTGGTCTTCTTTCAAGTATGTAAAATAAAAGATACATACATATAGAGATACGTCCAAGATATAATACTTTCACTAAAAAAAAACATTAATTGCATTAAAGTGGGAGTAGGAGAAATTGCAAATTTTGCTGCTTATGCATTTGCACCAGCTTCATTGGTTACACCATTGGGAGCACTTAGCGTTTTAATATCTGCAATATTAGCATCGAAATATCTAAATGAAAAACTTAACTTGCTAGGAAAGGTAATGATAACAATATTACAAGTTGTTATTGTATTTGTAACAATAATCTGAAATAACATAATCTTTGTTGAATATATTGAATGAAGATGAATGTAAGTATTATTATTTTAGATTGGTTGCCTTTTGTGCATCTTAGGTTCTACAATTCTTGTAATTCATGCTCCAAAAGAAGAAGAAATCAATACATTAAATGAACTTCTGGAGAAGGTCAAAGATCCAGGATACATTATTTATATGTTAATTGTGATAGTATGTAGTATTTTGATCATTTTTTACTTTGGCCCTGCTTATGGGAAACAAACTATCATAGTATATATTTGTCTGTGTTCATTGATTGGTTCGTTGACTGTTACAAGTTGCAAAGGACTAGGATTAGCTTTAAAAGAAACCATTCTTGGAATTAACAATGGATTTACAAATTGGTTAATGTGGGTCTTTCTATTTAGTGCCATAATTTGTATCAGCATACAAATGAATTATTTGAATAGATCACTTGATTTATTTGAAACCACAATTGTAACACCTATTTATTACGTATTTTTCACAACGTTAGTAATAATTGCATCTGCAATATTATTTAGAGAATGGGAAAATATGAGCACTGAAGATATTTTAGGTTCATTTTGCGGTTTTTTAACAATTATAATTGCAATATTTCTGTTAAATGCATTCAAAGAAATGGATATATCTTATGAGAATATTAGACATATGTTGCAACCTAAAAGAAAATTGTTTATAAGTAATAACAATCAATGGAGTGATAGAGATGAAGAGAGATTAATAACAAGATTAGAAACAGAATTAAATCATACGTACGGAGCCCAAACTCTAACGAGAAGTATATAAATTTGATTCTATAATTATATATGTATTATAATGTATGTATGAGTTACTTATAAAATAAATCTTATAAATTTTAAATTACTTGTATCTTTTACACATATAGATTTTATAGAAATAAATTTTTTAATAAATTTACTTTTTTATTCATATTTCCCATAAAATTCCGAAAAAGCATTTAAATTCGCTTTTCTTTATCTTATGTTTAAATACTTTTTTAATATTGCTAAAACTACATCAAAATAATTGGAAAATTTCTTGGAAGTTACTAAAGAAAATTAATGTATTATATTATGTCAATATATTATGTAGCAAAGAAAATTTTAAATAATCTATTAGTTATGTTCGTGAAACTGTGATCGTGACATTAATCTTCAAGTTGCATTCCACCTATAGAATTTATAAACGGAAGTGAAAACATTCCACAATGGCAACATACCGGCTGCATCACATCAAGAAATGTAAAAATAAAACAAGTAATATTAGAAATATGTTATATTATATGTATATTTATTCGAAATGCAATTCTTCATTTATAAGTCAATTTATATCTCTTGAACCAACTTAATACTAACATCACATACAGTTATTACAATGGCGTTCAGTTTAGCCGCTTTTTCATATATTGTGGCTTTAATTATAGATGCTTTTTTAATAATATTTGCAATATTTCACGTACGTGCGCCTTGAAACCTACAATAGCTATTTTTTTTTTTTTTTAATGAAATAATTAAAAACTTATACACAACTTGTTTTACGCGAATTATTTCTAACCTCAGCAATGTAGGTTTAAAGTTCAATGATTTCAATGACACTATATTTTTCAGGTAATTGCATTTGATGAATTAAAAACTGGCTATAAAAATCCGATAGAACAATGCAATAGCTTAAATTCGGTAAGGCTTTGAAATTAATTTTTTGTAATATTTCTACAAAATCAATAATTGTAAGTGTAACTAAAATTTAACTTATATACTTATATCTGTATATTTCAGCTAGTTATTCCAGAATATGGACTACATATTTTAATCAATATTTTATTTTTAATTAGTAGTCAATGGTTTTCATTGCTTCTAAATATTCCATTGATAATGTATCATTTGTGGCAATATTATCATAGACCTATCATGTCTAAACCAGGTCTTTATGATCCCACTAGTATAATGAGTGCTCAAGCTCTTAAAATTCATCAAAGAGAAGGATGGAGTAAGCTTACATTTTATCTTTTATCATTTTTCTATTACTTATATGGGTAAGTTTTATAAAATAGGAATTACTAATTTAATGAATCATAAAATTTTCATTATAAAAAATGTTTTCATTGTATAGTATGTTTTATTTTGTTTCAGTATGATTAATTCATTGATTCACTGAAGGATGAGAAACATTCTTTACTATTTGTCTTATTAAAGTACATTTATAATATATCTTTTGTCTTTAATGTTCCATCAGGATTATTTTTTTGTTGGATAAGATGTCTAACTTGTTAAAACACATTATAATTTTTGTAAAAATAAAATTTCTTACTCGAACAATGGTATTCTTTTTTCTATTAGTTTTGATAATTATACAATTTATAAACTTACTTTGTCATTACACGACACGTTTGTGATGTTCACGTAAATATTTAATTACATACAACAAAAATCCGAATTTTTTTTATTTCTGTTATTATTACTTGTTTTATTTTGAAAATTTATAAACGAATATTAATTTGTTCAATTTGTATCTACAGATTTGCAAAGAAAATATATCTACCAGATAAAGCAGGAATGCTTAACCTTATTTTATAATACCTACAATGCTGCTCCCTATTTAGATGTAATTCTAACCTTAAATTCTTGCATGAAACATAAAAAATGATTAATATTCGGTTAGAGTAACATTTTTTATTTTAAATACTTAGAGCTCACAAAAGGTTTATTAGTGAAAAAATAAGATAATTTCCATTAATCTATTTCTTTGATTAACATCAAGAGTGTGTATTCTATAAAAATGCCAACTATTAATGTCAAGCGTGACTTATTGTTCAAAAGTCTTGCTAAAACATATTGTAAGTTTCAAATATTTAAATGATAAATTCATGACAAATTTCAAATTGCAATGACTCGCTTCTCATTTATAATTATCTTAAATAAATATTTACTAATGTAATATTTTTAAGTAAATTAATTTATATGATTTTAGCGGATACCGAATTTCAAAATTTATGTTTTGATTTTGGCTTAGAATTGGATGAAGTGGTATGAAAATCATATATTACTAAATAATATTGAGTGTATTAATCTACAAACATCATCATATATTTTAATATTTATGTCAAAAATAATTTTAGAATTTGATTTTTAGACAACAGAGAAACAAATGGTAACAAATGAGCAAAATTTAAATTATAGTATAGAAATATCAGAAGTTATATATAAAATTGATATACCTGCAAATAGATATGATTTACTATGTTTGGAAGGTTTAGCTCCAGCACTTCTTATATTTTTAAATCAGTATGTATGATTTACGTTTTCCTTTTTTCATGTTTTACGTTATATTGAAATCATGCTATTACTTGAATAATTTCATTAATGGTTTATTGCCATACAGTAGCAAAATATATTATTGATAATAAATTAAATACATGACTCAGATCTATTGAAATTAAGGAATTTTTTTAATATAGAATAGATATACCTCGATATACAACAATATTTCCAAGTGTAAACAGACAGAAGATTATAATGACAGAGCAAGTATGTATGATCTTTCTTATTATTGATGTTGTTTTAATTGAAGATTAAGAAACAAAATTGAAAAATAAATTTCTCAGTTCAATTTTTAATAAAGCAATTATATCACATTTTAGTGTGTGAAAATCAGAGGGCATATTGTTGCAGCTGTTTTACGTGATATTACATTTACAAAGGATTCCTATAATAGCTTCACCGACCTTCAAGAAAAATTGCATCAAAATATAGGCAGGAAAAGAAGTTTAATATCAATTGGAACTCATGATCTAGATACTGTTCAAGGTCCATTTTTATATGATGCAAGACCACCAACTAATATTTATTTTAAACCACTTAATCAAGATAAAGAATACACAGCGGAAGGAATTATGAATTTATATAATGTGGGTATTTTTACAATTTTAAAATGAATTTTATTTTGAAAAAAGTTTTATATTAAATTTTTTTTTAGAATCATGCACAATTAAAACAGTACTTGCATATTATAAAGGACAGTCCAGTTTATCCTGTAGTAGAAGACAGTAATGGAGTTGTTTTATCTCTACCACCTATTATTAATGGAGATCATTCAAAAATTACACTCAGTACTAAAAATATATTAATCGAATGTACTGCAACAGATTTAACGAAGGTACATGAAACTAATTTTTCTTTTATATACATATGTAATAAATAAATTAATCGTAGAATTTCGAAAATCTATAGGCAAAAATAGCTTTGGATACTATAGTTTGTGCTTTTAGTCAATACTGTAAAATAAAATATACAGTAGAAATGGTGGAGATCGTGTATCCTGATAAACAAGTATTTCATTATCCAGATTTGAAATATCGAATTGAGGAAATTGATTGTGAGAAAGCAACAAAATACATTGGTATAAAACAAACTGCAGAAGAGGTAGCTAATTTACTTTCTAGAATGTCTTTGAAAACATCTGTTAAAGACAATAACAAATTGAACATCGAAGTGCCTCCTACAAGACATGATGTTATACATACGTGTGATATTTATGAAGATATTGCTATAGCATATGGATATAATAAAATTCAGAAAACTATACCATATTTATCGACCATTGCAGAAGAGGTAATAGTGAATGTTGTGGTTGGTTTTCCAAGCTCATAAAGTTTTAATAAAACATTATCTATTTATTTATTTTAAAATTTAGTTTTCGTTGAATAAATTATCTGATCAATTACGGATAGAGTTGGCTTGTGCTGGATTTACAGAAGCATTAACTTTTTCATTGGTATGCGAAATTTTTAACAACATAGTAATAATACAAATTATATGGATTATAGTGAAGTCAATACTTCCTTTTTATAGTGCTCTCGCGAAGATGTAGCGGATAAATTAGGTCAGGAATTGTTGAACATACCAGCTGTTCATATATCAAATCCAAAAACATTGGAATTTCAGGCATGTAGATGATTTTGTCAAGATTCTAAATCAAAGATTTTATCAAAGATTTTATCAAGATAAAAAAATTAAATTCAAATTCATTCAAAAGACAAATTAACGATATGACAATGTTACAGATTGCACGTACTACTTTAATACCAGGATTATTGAAAACCTTAGCTGCAAATAAAAAGATGCCACTTCCCCATAAATTATTTGAAGTTTCTGATATTATATTAAAAGATGACAACGTAGAAATTGGTGCGCGTAATAATCGACATTTATGTGCGGTATATTGTAATACATTTGATGGTTTTGAAATAATCCATGGCTTATTGGATAGAATGTTACAAATATTAGAAATACCTTGGAGTAGCAATAAGAATAAAAATGGATATTATCTTCGTGCTGTAGATGGTAATGTCTATTGTGTGAAAAATTATATAAGATTATACATATAACAGAATGTAATTTATTTGTAATTTTCTTTTTTTCATTATTTATTATTGTAAGCTTATATAATCTTTTTCAGATCCTACTTTCTTTCCTCATCGTTGTGCGGAAATATTATGTTATGGCAAAATGATTGGAAAGATGGGAATTTTACATCCAGATGTAGTTTCAAGATTTGAACTAAATACACCTTGTTCCATATTAGAAATCGACATCGAATGTTTTTTATAACATTTATTATAATATGTTGACAATATGTTAAAATAAATCATACATTTTTCCTATTATTATTTTATTATTAGATAACAACCAACTTAAAAGTACAAATGATATGACAAATATAAACATTAAATATCGCATTAAATAAACAGGATTAAATTTAGTTAAATCGACGTTAATTTTTTTTTCTTTTAAAACTGAACGTATTACAGAAAGAGAGAGACATTACACAAAACACATTTTAAAATTGTGTTTTTTTCTTTTCGTATTCGTAGTTGCTGTATTTTGTGTTCATGCGTTTTGTTTATTGTAATTGTATAAATAAGTATAAATGTCAGTGAGTATTTAGAAAAGAAAAAGGAAAAATAGAAGAAGGATGCAAGTGCTAATGAAAGGAGAAATCAAAATTACCCGCCATGAGAAACGAGAGATGGCATATCGAATCGTATGCAATGATATAGATGGTCGAAGAGGCATCCGGGAGACTTGGTGTCAGCCATAGTAGAAATGGCGGGTGTTAGCTTACGTGAATGACGGCGATCGTGCTCGAGATTATCATCGAAAAGCAAGTGTTCTGTGTGTGTTTCACGACACGGGAACGATACCTTAGTATCATATGATTCATCTGGAAGGTAAAGATGCAGAATGTAGCACAAGGAACAACCTCGGATAGTCAGAAGCACGAGAAATCAGCAAGCGTTCACCACGACATTGGAAAGACGTCGTCGACTCCCCAGTCTTCGAATTCCAGCCCTACCAAGTCAGAGACCGAAACCTTCTCCGAACTGCAGCCACGCTTTATGGCAGACTCGTCGGAGAGTGAAGAGGACAGTGTTTCAGAGGTAAACCGAGTCAAAAAAACATGCCACATCGTGAATAAGGTATTCTTGCAATCAGAAGTTGAACGCACGCATGTACGTATGCACGCACACGCATGAATTCGTCTGTCGCTTCTGTCGTCCATCCAGTTACCGCCCCCTCTATACCCTCCTGCCCGTCTTCTTTCTTGTTCTCCTTTCTTACATACTTGCTCTCGCTTTTACCTGTTCTTTTCTTTTTTCTCTTTTCTGTATATATTATATGTGTGTGTGTGTATATTCTGTATACATACATATATATATGATTAATATATATGTATATTATAGTATATACATAAATATATATATATTTTTTATACCTATCTATATACGTCACAGTACAAACATATATATATATATATATATATATATATATATATATATATATATATATATATATATACTGTACGTGTACGCACACGTCAGCTTTTCATAAAATTTATTCGAATCGGTGTTAATCTTGTTTGACATTTCCCAACTTTATTGTAATATCATCTAGCATAATCCATTCTCCATGATATACGCGTCCAAAAATGCAGCTGCACCAAAGAATCATCGATTAAGCGTGTTAACGTTTCAACATCGGTACATGTGTTCGATCTTGTATTTTTTGCGTGTTTTTCATTTGAGCTGAGTAATTCAATGATAAATTTGGAGAGAAAATTTGGATATATTTGAGGATAAAATTGGCTAGAAATTAATAGAATTATAACCTAAAACGCGTGTCATATATGAAAAACAGCATAAAACTATCGTTTCGTGTCGTATCCTATCGTAGCGTATCGTATCGTATCCTATCGTAACGTATCGTATCGTATCGTAGCGTGTCGTGTCGTGTCGTGTCGTGTCGTGTCGTGTCGTGTCGTGTCGTGTCGTGTCGTGTCGTGTCGTGTCGTGTCGTGTCGTGTCGTGTCGTGTCGTGTCGTGTCGTGTCGTGTCGTGTCGTGTCGTGTGTCGTGTCGTGTCGTGTCGTGTCGTGTCGTGTCGTGTCGTGTCGTGTGTCGTGTGTCGTGTCGTGTCGTGTCGTGTCGTGTCGTGTTGTGTCGTGTTGTGTCGTATCGTGTCGTGTCGTGTCGTGTCGTGTCGTGTCGTGTCGTGTCGTGTCGTGTCGTGTCGTGTCGTGTCGTGTCGTGTCGTGTCGTGTCGTGTCGTGTGTCGTGTCGTGTCGTGTCGTGTCGTGTCGTGTCGTGTCGTGTCGTGTCGTATCGTAACGTATCGTATCGTATCGTATCGTATCGTATCGTTCCGTATCATATCGTATTATATTGTATTGTTTAGTGTCTTGCAATTTGCTTAATATAACTAAGTAACTAAATGTTGATGAACAATTTATAAAATGAAAAATGACAATGAGAACGATAACCTAATAATGGCTTAATTTTTTTTTTTGAAAATTAAGTTCGATTCTAAGCGTAAGATGCTCGCGAGAGAATCATTAAGTGAGCTCTGCGTACTACGAAAACGATCTCTAGAGAGATTTTTCAACAGAAAGATGGAAGGAAGAAAGAGGAAGAAAGAACGAGAAAGGGAATTTACGCCAGGGATATTATATAATCAAAATATGTGCGTTATAATGGCTAATAAAAATGTCATAGTGTATCACGGTGTGAAAAAAACAATTGACAATTGTCCGTGATTCTTAATTAAAAAATATAGTTATCTTTCTAGATTTCAGTCCATCGCGGTGATCTCTATCTTCCGTAGATCGTTCCATAGAGATATTTATTAGTCGATCGAATCATCTCAACGTTAGATGAGAAACTGTATACAGAGGTACATCGTAACATAGGCCAGGAGTAATTAAAATATTTGTACGATATTTATTTTGTTTTTATAATCTTATGAAGTCACCTTACGAAAGGTATATGTGCAAATGATGAATAAAGCATTCCGGTTAACTGCACTGCATAATCAAGCGCGTGCGCACGCACGTGTACGTCCATGTATATGTTTATACAAGCAGACGTTCATGCATGTATAGACCGCTGGTCTGGGTATGTATTGCGTAGAGATGTATAGAGGTAGACTTTTCATTGAACTAGTGATCTTGCATGTAGTGTATATGTCGGGCCGCGCGAGTCCTTCGTACATGCCTGTTTTCTATATAGATAAGTGTATGTGTGTAGCTATTTTACGTTCGCTTGCACTACGTTGTGCGCCACCCAGCGGAGGTCTCTTCGGCCGCGTTTCTCGCGTATTCGTGCAAGCTCGTGAGTCTGTTTGTCTGCTTGTGGCTGTCTCTTCGCCTCCTCTATACGTCTATAGGTGTATTTCTTACCTTATTATAACACTTTACTCTTTCTGTTACACTGTCAACGACGTTTCAGCTCTTATCCTTGCCTCTGTTCCTGCCGGCTACTCGTCGGCTAACTCTTCCCCTGTGTCGCTCGTGTTCGTGGCGTGGAAATTATAGAGAGCAGAGAGAGCCACCATATTATTCTATATTCTACCAACAGCGGTTCTTACACGAAGTTCTTTTCTCTCTCTTTTTTTTCTCTCTTCACGAACATTTTTTCCTGACGAACAATTACAATTGGTTAGTACGACGTGTAGCTCGCACCATCAGTGAATACGCGACTCGTGCTGCTGTTTCCTCTCTTCACTTCGATTTCGATAAAACAAAACGGGACGCGTTCACTACGCACGCAGAGAATATACCAAGGAAGTGTCAGTTTCGTCCTTCTTGGAATGGCTGCACATTGTTCTTATGTCTCTGTGTTCACTGGCAAGCCGTTTTAATCACACACAGAAGATAAAATACTTTCACCTAGATTCTGATTTGCGTTTATGTCTCATTGGTTTCCACTCGTCGCGCAAGAGGATATGACCTCTACGCGAGATGTACGTAATATAATTTAGATCGTCTACGAATTATCCTTTTCTTCTTTTTTTTTCTTTTCTTTTTTTCGCAAGTAAAACTTTCGGTTGGAAGTAATCACCGATTTCATCCGAAATTCTCCTATATGTTGTAAGGATAGTGCTTTTTTTTATGTATATAATCTTTTTACTATCAGTGTGACTTCTACTTTATTCTTCTCTATTCACATTTTTCCTTCATCTTTGAACAATATTTTCTTGATAATTTATGCGTTTTATCTAATTTATCTGAATATTTCTTTTATATTTTTGTACAATTTCTCCTCTGTTGTTTTTTCTCCTTGTGTCTCTTTTTTCTTGTTTTATTTCTGTCTTTAGTAGGGAGGTATTTATTTGTTGTACAATAACCTCAATTACTATTGCTCTTGCATGTTTTCAAGAAATCTGCAAATTAAATGTTTCCTACATAAACTTGTTAATTCCTTACAACGATGAGATATAAGATTACAGTCTATTTAATTTAATAAATTTATTTTATGCTTCAAAATCAAAATCAAAATCAAAATCATATATGGTAGTTTCTAGTAAGTAATTTTCTATGTTGATTTATTATGCATGCAAGTACAAAATAAATAAAAAATACATAGTTTGGTGTTTATAACAGTCATACTATATTATTTCTGTACCTAATACTCTTTATCACTTTAATGAGTTTCACACTAAACAGCAAAAAATAATTGGTGTATTACTATGGTGTATTACTATCATACACATATTTTATAATTAAAAACAGGCAATATCCTTACTGTAATACAATTACTTTATTTATTTTTTATTTATTAATGTATTTAATATATTTCATGATATGTTTGTGTCAAATGAAAGTTCACTACTGCTACTTTTATGTCTTGTACTATGATTGTTAGGTTTAAATTATTAATACATTGGTTAATTTTATTGGGAAAAATATTATCATGTTTTACTTACAGGTGGAGTGTTTCGCAATTGATCAGGTTGAATTAGACGAAGGCCACCATTTAGAATCATCCAAGCTTCTGTTAACTTCAGAAGATCCAGAGAGATCTGTGGATCCTGAAACTCAAGCTCGATTAGAATCATTGTTGGAAGTAGCTGGTATTGGCAAGTTGTCATCAGGCGATGGGAAGCACTTGCCTGATCACGAAGTGCTCCGTCGCATAACATCTAGTGTTTCTTGTGCATTAGATGAAGCAGCAGCTGCATTGACTCGTATGCGCAGTGATAATCCACGCACACAAAACGAAAAGCGCTCTCTTGTAGAGGCTTGCACTGACGGGGACGTAGGTACTGTTAGAAAATTATTAACAGAAGGACGCAGTGTTCACGAGACCACAGAGGAGGGAGAGAGTTTGCTCTCTCTCGCCTGTTCAGCTGGATATTACGAACTTGCTCAGGTTTGAATTTTATATGATCATTTATTTGTGTTATGAGCGTGACTGTTTGTGCATGTAAATCAGTGAGTAAGTGTACCAGCGAATGAAAGAGACAAAGGTTTTTTGAAAATATTCTACTTTAATTTCTCTGTAATTTCTATTGTAATTTATCTGTGTAAATGTACTTGCATTTGCACATATAAGTGTAGTGTCAATATTGTTAATGTTGAAAATAATCTTTATAGTTTGTTTGTTTCTTTTAATAATGCAGAAGAACATTTAAAATTAAACCAAGATAGAATTCAATAAGAAACCTAATTAAAATAATTAAGACACTAAAATGTTGTTTGATATATTTGTATAATTTTTTTAAATAATTTCTTATTGTACAAAAATGAAGTATATAATATTTTTGTGTTCATGTTGCATTAAATGTGTTTATTTGAATTATTTTATTTTATTTGATTAATTTCTTTATGAGCAGGTACTTTTGGCAATGAGTGCAAACGTAGAGGATCGTGGCATAAAGGGGGATTGTACCCCTTTAATGGAGGCTGCCAGTGCAGGGCATGTAGATGTTGTAAGCTTGCTTATTGCTCATGGAGCTGATGTTAATGCTCAATCTACTTCAGGTATTCAATGTTGTCATAATATTCATATTTATAATTTATTATTGGTATAGTTTGAAAAGTTTCAAAAAGACATATGCATAGAACATCTTTTACATGTATAGTAATAGATAAATCAGATTATTTGTATTTTTTAGGTAATACACCTCTTATGTATGGCTGTGCGGGTGGTCATGAAGAGGTAGTGCGAGTATTATTAGAAGCAGGTGCCAATGTTGAAGATCACAATGAAAATGGTCATACACCTTTAATGGAAGCAGCTAGTGCTGGACATGTTCCAGTGGCGAAGATCTTGCTGGAACATGGCGCTGGAATTAATACTCATTCCAATGAATTTAAAGAATCCGCATTAACACTGGCTTGTTACAAGGGTCATTTGGAAATGGTTCGCTTCTTATTAGAAGCTGGCGCAGATCAGGTACTTGTTCATCACTATAGTTTTTTGCTCTACGAGATCGTATATTTCAGATTGAATCATTTCATATTATAGGAGCACAAAACTGATGAAATGCACACTGCCCTTATGGAAGCATCAATGGATGGTCATGTAGAAGTAGCTCGTTTACTATTAGATTCGGGTGCGCAGGTGAATATGCCAACGGATAGTTTCGAATCTCCATTAACATTGGCTGCTTGTGGAGGTCACGTTGATCTTGCTATGCTTTTGATCGAACGAGGAGCTAATATCGAAGAAGTAAATGATGAAGGTTATACCCCGCTAATGGAAGCAGCGCGTGAAGGCCATGAAGAAATGGTTGCATTGCTTTTGAGCCAAGGTACATCATAATTTTTATTTATTACATCAAATAAGATATAATAATGTAAAGAATTTTTTCAAAAAATGTAAAATTTGTCTTCACATATAGGAGCGAACATCAATGCTCAAACTGAGGAAACTCAGGAAACAGCACTTACGTTGGCCTGTTGCGGTGGCTTTTTAGAAGTTGCTGATTTCCTAATTAAAGCAGGAGCTGACATTGAATTGGGTGCCTCGACTCCTTTGATGGAAGCTGCACAAGAAGGTCATTTAGAACTCGTTCGTTATTTACTTGAATCTGCGGCAGATGTTCATGCTCAAACGCAAACGGGAGATACTGCATTAACTTATGCTTGTGAAAATGGTCATACCGATGTTGCGGATCTCTTACTTCAGTTTGGTGCTAATTTGGTACATTTTTTGAAAATGAAAATTATCTCAAGGAGTATATACTGATCAGTTATTATGTTATTACTTATTCATTTATTTATACGTATTAATAGGAGCATCAATCAGAGGGAGGAAGAACACCGTTGATGAAGGCATGTAGAGCTGGCCATTTGTGTACAGTTCAGTTTCTCATAACGAAACGTGCAGATGTTAATAGGCAAACATCGAATAACGATCATACTCCCCTCTCACTAGCTTGTGCTGGTGGACATCTTGCGGTTGTAGAACTTTTACTTGCACAGTCTGCTAATCCGTTTCATAAATTGAAGGTATGCATTGTATAGCAATTGTTGTTCTTTTGTAACAGTATTACAAAAAAACTTAAATTCTGTTATAGGATAATTCAACGATGTTGATAGAAGCTGCGAAGGGTGGACATACTAGTGTAGTTCAACTTCTGTTGGATTACCCTCATAGTATTATGATGAGTACACCGCATAATGCAACACCTACACCTATGTTGCTTCCACAACAGCAGCAGCAGCAGCAGCAACAACAACAACAACAGCAGCAACAGCAGCAGCAGCAGCAGCAGCAGCAGCAACAGCAGCAGCAGCAACAACAACAACAGCAGCAGCAGCAGCAGCAGCAGCAGCAGCAGCAGCAGCAGCAGCAGCAGCAGCAGCAGCAGCAGCAGCAGCAGCAGCAGCAGCAGCAGCAGCAGCAGCAGCAGCAGCAGCAGCAGCAGCAGCAGCCGCAGCCGCAGCCGCAGCCGCAGCCGCAGTCGCAGTCGCAGTCGCAGTCGCAACAGCAGCAGCAGCATATTACGCATCAACAACATGTGCCCCATCAACAACATACATCTACACAACCGCAGTCACACCAACAACAACAACAGCATGCTACAGATCAACCGCAAACGCAAACTCTTCAACCTAAACATAATACACAAAAATCGTTGTTAAGAAAAAATCGATCGGTAACCATGATGCCCGACATGAGTCTTACTTCTGCTGAGGCGCAACAAGTCCGTTCTCAGCCCGCAGGAGAATCAATTGTAACAACTAAAGATGATACTAATATTCTGGATAAAGGTAGTGGAGGATTTACTAATCTCTCAGAACCTAACATCAGCCTTAGCCCTGCTCCAGCGCCAACACCAGGGTTAAATGTTTCTGACAGCCGAAAAAACACTCGACAGGAGCAAATTCTACATAAGCAACAAATTTTCGAAGAACTACAAGTATGTATTTAGTAATTTAAGCAGACTTTCAATATTAATGTAATGTGTTATAAATATTTTTAGAGGGTAGAGAGAGAACTTCAAATTAAAGGTCCGGGACACTGGTTCTGTAGTGCAAAGAATCCTGTTGTAACTCAACAGCAACAACAGCAGCAAGAAGATTCTAACGAACCGGATACACTGTCATCAGGTATGTTTTAAACTGTTTTTCCAAACTTTACGATTTCACTGTTCATAATTTTGTTGCGTGAAAGATATTTCTAATAACGATTAACATTATTTTTGGTTGAAAGGTTTAGTTTGCAGTACAAGTGGCATGTCCGGAAATTCATTAAGTCATCAAGGCACCAGCCAGGCGATGTCATTGTATAACGCATTTCTCAGAGGAAAACGAATTGCACAAGAAGCTCAGCTATCTTTAACTCCAACCATATCGGAAACTTTTCCCACAACAAATACTTTTCCTACATCTCCACCTCTTTCTCTTGCAACAATACCCGTTACATCGTCCGTTCCATTAGTTACTTCAAATACATCCTCAACAACTACACCAAGTCCTCCAAGCATATCCACGCCTCCTACCGTTATGGCAGTTTCCCAACCTATTACTGCAAGTAGTGATGTTAGCCAGAATACTGCTATAAGTGATCGTCCGAAAGCGAAACCTGTCTCTAAAAAAGAAGGTAAAAATATCCGGAAAGCTTCGTCTAGTGTAATGGCTGGAAAATTACAGCAACAGCAACAACAACAACAACAAGCTAACTTGATGGCTGGTCTTCAACAACAGTATCAGCAGAAACAACGACAACATACTTATCAAGTTCAACAAGTACATCAGCTGCAGCAACTTAATCAACAATTGCAATTACAGTTGGATCAAGTACAGGTTTGTTCTATTTTATCTTTATTTTTCTTTATCTTACTATATTGGTGTATTATACATTAAATTGTACACTATATCTGGTTAGGTACAGCAACAACAACAGCAATCACAACAGCAAATTCAACAGCAGCAGCAACAGCAGCACCAACAACAGCAGCCGCAACAACAACAATCGCAATCGCAGCAACAAACTGGTGTAGTAACTGCTAATGGAAATAACATACTTATGCCAACTCAATTAATGTCACATCTTCATCCTACGCATACTCATCATCTTCATGATCAGGTAATTCTGAATTATTTTTTATACAAGGGAGTGTACGCGTGTGTACTGACACGCATATGTGTGTGTATGCATATGTATATAAAAATTACGTGCAGCAAACAACTCAACAAAATCTAACGGAGCAGGCAGATCCTGAATTAGCAAGATTACATCGGGATGGAGCTTGTCCCTTTGTTGCTGCTGCTCAAAAGGCAAAGGCTCTTTGTACAAGTGAAAGTGTTATAAAATTAGAGGATGGTACGCATATTCCTTTGGATGATGCTTTTGAAATTTTTCGATCTATTAGCTTTGACGATACTGTTGATGGTAAATATTTAAAAAAAAGTTGAGTTTTTTTTTGGTCAATTGTTCATAGTTATTAATTATATTATATTTTGATTAAATAGCTACAGAAGATCAAGAAAAACTTGAATTGAAAAGATTAGAAGTGACAAATGGCAAAGATTCTCAACAGCCGCAACAGCAACAGCAGCAGCAGCAGCAGCAGCAGCAGCAGCAGCAGCAGCAGCAGCAGCAGCAGCAGCAGCAGCAGCAGCAGCAGCAGCAGCAGCAGCAGCAGCAGCAGCAGCAGCAGCAGCAGCAGCAGCAGCAGCAGCAGCAGCAGCAACAACAGCAACAGCAACAACAACAACAACAAACAACAACAACAGCAGCAGCAGCAGCAGCAGCAGCAGCAGCAGCAGCAACATTTACAAACCACGCAAATAGTTCAACAAGCAACTAGCCCTTATACTTCTCAAGAGTATTTTACTAATCCTGTGTTACCAACTTTGCCTTCGCTTCAAGTAACTAGTGCTGGTGTTCAAATACAAGCTGATATATCAGCAGGTTTACAGTTAACTGATATGCAATCTCTACAGAACCAAGCATTTAAAGAGGGATATCTCGAAAGTTTTCGAGCCCATTTTCAACCACAATTGTTACTACAATCCTCTCAGATAAGTAAGTTTTATGGTTAATACTCGTTGTTCCTTTATCTTGTTCATTAAATTTAAAAATATGTGACTATATATTAAGTTTTAACACGATAATATATTTGTTTGTGATTAGCATTTCCTACACAAGCTTTGCCAACTGTAAGCGAAGCAACAGGAATAATAGACAGTATATCCCATCAAACGAATAGTTATGTTCAATCAACAGCCTGTAGTACTAATCAAGTTCAAGTGGCTACTCAAACTCAAGCACCAGCAACAACAACCGCAGCAACTATCGTTGCTTCAGATAAAAAACAAGTTTATACAGCTCCAACGACCGGTAAAGGAAAAAAGGGAAGATATCCACTTTTGTCTCAACAACCATCGTGTCAACAACAACAAACTGCCAATACCCAACAGCAGACCCCTAATTTTCCCAGTCAAAATTATCAATTGGACCCAACGACAGGTACAAAATTTTTCTTTATTAGTATAGATACAATTTTTTTTTATTAGTATAGATGTAAAAGAAAATGTCTGATTTTTTATTGATACAAACGTTAAATAAATGTCTAATTTTTTTATTTTGTTACTTAGTTGCTAGTCAATATACAACAGGTGTTCCAACGGTTGGTGGTTACCCTACTAGTCAAGTACCGCCTACACCATTCTCTTGTATGGACGTGGATTCTGAAACCGACAGTAATCATGATACAGCTTTGACATTGGCATGTGCCGGCGGTCATGAAGAGCTCGTTGAACTTTTGTTAAGTCGTGGTGCAGATATAGGTAATAAGCATATCATATAAAACACATTTAAAACGTTTCGTTAATTTCATTGAAATGTTTCATTAATATTTACAAATTTGTTTTACAGAGCATAGAGATAAAAAAGGATTTACTCCACTTATATTGGCAGCAACAGCAGGTCATCAAAAAGTAGTAGAGATTCTTTTGAACCACGGAGCTGATATAGAAGCTCAATCTGAACGCACCAAGGATACACCTTTGTCTCTTGCCTGCAGTGGTGGTAGATACGAAGTGGTAGAGCTTCTTCTTAATCGGGGTGCTAACAAGGAACATCGTAATGTTTCTGATTACACACCTTTGAGCCTTGCAGCATCCGGTGGATACGTTAACATAATAAAGCTTCTCCTTAGTCATGGTGCTGAAATTAATTCTCGGACTGGCTCCAAATTAGGTATTTCTCCACTTATGCTTGCAGCTATGAATGGTCATGTTGGTACGTTTATTATAATACAAAATTACGTTATTACAATAAAATTAAATTTCGTATTATAAATATGTTCATAATCTTCTGTAGCGGCGGTGAAATTATTATTAGACATGGGCAGTGATATAAATGCTCAAATAGAGACTAATCGTAATACTGCGCTCACGTTGGCATGTTTTCAAGGAAGACATGAGGTTGTTAGTCTTCTTCTCGATCGAAAAGCTAACGTAGAACATCGAGCTAAGGTATAAACAAATGTGTATGCGTGTGTATTTTCATCTCTCTCTTTCTTTTCCTCTTTTTTATTTATTTATGTATTTCTAATCAATACAATCGATATATAAAATGTTCCATTATGAAATAAACGTACAATTGCGAAAATACATGTCATATAAAGATGTATAAATTTCATATGGTAAAAAGTATTCAAAAGTTTCATCAATTTTTTACTGTATAAATTGAAAGAGCGTTTCTGCAATTTCCGCTTAAAGTTATTGTTATTAAGTAAAATAAAAAAAATATATATATTATAAGAACATATATGTATATACAAGATAATTCTTAAATGCATGTCCATATTCTGAGTGAATTGAATGTTGAATGATAATCTATTAAAATACGTAAAAAAAATATTATATGAATCTATCTTAGTTTTTAATTCATCATCTAAAGTACGGATATGAATCTATCTTAGTTTTTAATTCATCATATAAAGTACGGATATGTATTTAAAAATAAACTTAATATATGTATATTAAGAAAGTCACAAATGCATTAAAACTGAAAGTATAATCTTGCATATTTCGCTGGTATATGAAATTGATAGTTGATTCTTAAATACTGAAAGTTGTTCGTCAAACCACCTATCTTTTCATCAAATACGTATTGTATTAACACAGCAGTGTTGTTATTTTGTATAATTTTAGTTTTACTTTTTTTGCTCTCAAAGCTTTCTTAAGTTTAAGTGTTCATAAAAGTGCGATCATTTATTTCCTGTTTCCATATAGAATATGAAATATCGAATTAATACGTAACTTTGAAATATTTTATTCAACATATATAAATATATAATACAAATTTTGTGAAAATTTTATTTAGACCGGTTTAACACCATTAATGGAAGCGGCTAGTGGAGGATACGTCGAAGTTGGACGTGTTTTACTTACAAAAGGAGCGGATGTTAATGCTACTCCTGTTCCATCATCTCGCGATACTGCCCTTACCATTGCTGCTGATAAAGGACACTGCCGTTTTGTAGAATTATTATTGTCAAGGTAACTTTTTTCATTATCTTATTTTTTACAATTTTGCATGTTTGTTCTAAATGTTGATAACCATTTACTTCAAGGATTCTTCAGCTATTTTGATAACTTTAAAATATGTTGTGCTCATTATTCTGAACTACTTTTCTCTCTCTCTCTCTATATATATATATATGTTATCGCTACTCAACTTATAATTTTCGAAATATTATACAAAAATATAATTTTTAGAGGATTACTTTCACTGATTTTAATGATTTTTAGATTTGTAATGAATATTTGAAGTTATATGCTTAATTATTTACAATTTCAGTTTCCACCAATTTTTTTGAAATATGTTACCAGCGACATTTCCTTTTCTGCATTCCTTAGGCCCTTCTTATTCATTAAGAATCATTTATTTTATGAATTGTTTCAAAATTATGTGATTTTTCTTACCTGAACTAATATTGATTTCTCATTGTTGAATCTTTGAAGATTTAGTCATTTTTGAAAATAAGTTTTATTATATATATTTAATATATATTATAATATATAATGTATATTATAATTACAATATAAACAAGTTTCAAATACAGAGTGACAAAAATATTTTTACAAATGTTTTGGAAACTGAAATTAAACGGCAGTAACATCTATAGAGAAAAGTTATACAGAATGATGACCCTGATAACATATTTCAAGATCATCAAAATCAGTAAATAAAATAAGTACAGAATCTTTAAATAACAAACGTTTTATAACGAATTTTACAGAGGAACACAAGTAGAAGTGAAAAACAAGAAAGGAAATAGTCCATTATGGTTAGCGGCGAATGGTGGGCATTTGAATGTTGTTGATTTATTGTATCATGCTGGAGCAGATATCGATTCGCAAGACAATCGAAAGGTATGTGAAAAGTCAAAAGTATGTTAAATGTACAACGAAATCGAATTTTGTTCTTTCTTTACTTTTTTTATTCTTAGATATGCATGCGCGCTTACAAATATTCATACATGTATGTATTTTCAATTGCAGGTTTCTTGTTTAATGGCCGCTTTTCGTAAGGGACATATTAAAGTTGTTAAATGGATGGTAAATCACGTTACCCAATTTCCAAGTGATCAAGAAATGACGAGGTATATAGCTACCATCAATGACAAGGATCTTTTAGAAAAATGTCAGGAATGTGTCAAAGTTATTCGAGCAGCAAAAGAGACTCAAGCAGCAAAAGCAAACAAAAACGCAACGATTTTATTGGAAGAACTTGATATGGAAAAAACGAGAGAGGAATCGAAAAAAGCTGCGGCTGCTCGTAGAAGAGAACGAAAGAAAAAAAAGAAGCTTGAAAAGAAAGAGGAGAAACGAAAATTGCATGAAGAATATAAGAAAAATGAAACAAACTACGAAGATAAAGAGGAAAATGGAAAAAAATCCGGAGATGAGGAATGCGATAGAGCAGATGATAGTGAACATGAGACCGGTGACAGTTGTGAAAGAATGGACAGTATGCCATCGCCAGTTAACAGAAGTCCAGAAGATCCTTATCGAGAGGAAGGTGATAGCGGAATCGATGCGAATAGTCAAGGCAGTTGTAGTAGTAACGATGTTAAAGCTAGGGAGAAAAAAAAAGAGAAAAAGAAAAAGAAAACTAATAGTCCAACCAACAATGAAAAAGACACGTCTCCTCAAAGATCTCCAAAGTCTGTTGTTACGCAAGGCACTACTTTGTCGCAAAATTCTATTACACCTACAAAATCCCAAAATAATACAACCGAAAAGTAAGTTGGAAAAATTGCAATATATGAAAGATACAAAGCTTTTTATAAATGAATCAGTGAAGTTTTTCAATGATCTCATAAATGATATTACTTTTTCAGAAGAATTATGACCAGTGTTTCTAATACGGTATCTGTATCCACAACTTCTGCTACAATGAGTTCTAGGTCTTCGACTGTGAACTGTGGTGAACGCAAATTGAAAGGTCAGCTGGTATTTGAATCATCGAGACATCCTGCCGATAGAGAAGACTTTGAAGCAACCGGCAATGAGACGTATATGCCTGGTAAGGGCAAGAAATCTTATAGTAATCAATATGATGGCGACGCCTTGAATACTTCCACAAAGATAAGCAACACAACCAGTCCTAAGCAAGGTGGAAAGCGCGAAGAAGGCTGGAAAGAGGTTGTACGAAAGTAAGAAGCACGATTTTATTGACTGTCGTTGTATTATTATTATAACTATTGCCGTTGTTATCATGTCGTGGTGTAATTATTAAATGAAAATCTGA
Organism: Melipona beecheii; assembly: GCA_032399605.1. Classification (NCBI taxonomy): domain Eukaryota; kingdom Metazoa; phylum Arthropoda; class Insecta; order Hymenoptera; family Apidae; genus Melipona; species Melipona beecheii. The sequence goes on from JAUCMO010000463.1 coordinate 3,503,058, forward strand.
TGTAAATTCTGATATAGGGGACAGTCTGATGATTCCGGAAGATTTATGAATTCGCCATTCCGTTCGAAAAAAGTATCTGTTCCACCAAATGCTATTAGTCGAGTTATTGGAAGAGGTGGAAGTAATATAAATGCTATTAGAGGTGCAACAGGAGCGCACATTGAAGTTGAAAAACAAAGCAAATGTCAGGGCGAACGAATTATTACCATTAAGTATGCGACATCTGCTATTTATTTTTCGCTAGAAATCAAAAACGTAATAATTAAATTCTTCTTTTAATATTTTCTTAATCAGAGGCTCGTCTGATGCAACAAAACAGGCTCATACATTAATAGCTGCTCTCATCAAAGATCCAGATGTTGATATATTGCAAATGCTTCCAAAATCGAAACTCACAGTGGTTACGACTTCTTCTTGGGATAAAACTGTATCTACTGTAGCTGTAAGACCATCGAATTATTATACCAATAAAATTGTAGCCTTTGTAGTTGACTTTGTAATTTTGTAGCCGATTCGTTTTCTAATTTGTTTTGTATATTTTCATTTTAGTCGAGTAAAGCAAAGTTGGGTCCTGTAAATAAACCTCCAAGTCTAACATCTAGTTCCAGTAGTGCGCAAATTAATAAATCTAGTTACACATCCGGAGTTTCTACAGTTAATCAATTGATTCCACTTCGATCATCATCCACCATTAAACTCGCTGGACCATTTCCGACACCTTTACCACGCGCGACAGCACCCCGACTTGTGGCTGCAGGTAATAACAATTTGCATCTTTCTGCACTAATTTGAGCCATGTCCACATACTTGTACACATATACAAAAAGGATAAAATAACATCGCAGTTAAAACAACATTTAGTTAATTAACAAACGTTGAACTAACATTCCGTTTCTTGCTTGCATATGTGTGTGTAGCTGAAAAGCGAGCACAAGCTGTAGCCGCCCAAATGGCTTCTTCATCGAACACAAAGACAACAATGTCATATACGAGTGCAATTATGACTGCTGGACGAGCAACAAAGATTGTAACGACGAGTACTACACAAACGTTTGCAGCGAAATTATCCGAAATCACTGCCTCAACACATACATCTACTACCGTCATGCAGTCGACTCATACTACGGTAAACAAGCAAAAATCGTTGCAAGCAAATACGGTGACTGTTGTATCAGCTACAGCCGCGGCAATGGCTCAGACTTCATCTCAACAGTCTGCAATCAATACATCGCCAAAACACTGCCGACCACTGCCTACTTTATCTGCTCCGCCAACTATGGTCTCCCATTATTCCGGAAAGTCTACTTATTCTCCTGGCTCAAACGCGGCAGTATCACCGGCAACGAGCACTGTGGTTGCATACTGCTCAGAAAGTACTGTTACTTCAACTTGTTCAAACTCCTCGATACGAGTCAGTCCGTCGCCTCCGATATCATCGCAGTGTCAACAACAATTACAACAGCAACAACAGCAATCACGTAGTCCACCACCTGTTGCGTCGGCAATTCAAGAGCAACAGCAGCAACAGCAGCAGCAGCAGCAGCAGCAGCAGCAGCAGCAGCAGCAGCAGCAGCAGCAGCAGCAGCAGCAGCAGCAACAGCAGCAACAGCAGCAGCAGCAGCAGCAGCAGCAGCAGCAGCAGCAGCAGCAGCAGCAGCAGCAGCAGCAACAGCAGCAGCAGCAGCAACAGCAGCAGCAGCAGCAGCAGCAGCAGCAGCAACAACAACAACAACAGCAGCAGCAGCAGCAGCAGCAGCAGCAGCAGCAGCAGCAGCAGCAGCAGCAGCAGCAGCAGCAACAGCAACAGCAGCAGCAGCAGCAGCAGCAGCAACAGCAGCAGCAGCAGCAGCAGCAGCAGCAGCAACAGCAGCAGCAGCAGCAGCAACAGCAGCAGCAGCAACAGACAAATAACACGCCTCTCGAATATTCGTTGTTCAACGACACCTTTACAAAAGTTACACAACAATCGATGTGGGGTGGTCGGGAAAATGAATCTCAAAAGGGTATGAATTTCGCGACCGTAGCTGGAGGTGGTGGAGTGTCAGTAAATATTTCGGGTTCGTCATCGTCTAAATTCATTGACAGTGTACCTCCTCAGGTTAGTATCTGCAATAAACAGAATGAGCAATAATCTAAACCATTTTTTTCTCTACGAATTCGAACGCATGCAAACATCGTTGCCGTCAGTTTTAACAGTTGCCGTCTGTTTTTTTTGTTTCCTATAGGTGGATGCTTCGAAAGCTCCTGGATACCGTGGGACAACTATGTGTTCTCCCGTTTCAAGTAAATCTAACAATACAACCAACACGAACGCGACTAGCATAGGAAGTGGTGGTATATCGTCGAATGCCAGCCATAATCCTATTCAACTACCGCAGTTTCAATCATCCGGAAATTACAGTGAACATCCTCTTTCAAACAAACCACCAGGTAGCTTGGCTGTAGCACGACCGGTGATTCCTCAACAGAATATAGAAATGGGAGCAGCTATGGGAGCTCAATTCAGTAGGCCAGTATTTCAAGGGGAATTGACTGGAACTCGTAATTCGACGACCCATCAGCCGCACGTGATAGTTTCTACATCGCAGCCAACATTGGACGTTAGTTTATTTAAAGGGAATAGCATTGGCTATGAGCATCCGAACGTAAATTCAAGTTTACTAAAGATGGTACCGAATGAAGGGCAGGGCCATCCGCTTTTACCTTTTCATCCGCATATGCAGAATTTCACGCAAACAATAGCACCATCTGCTTCAGTGAATACCACCGTCAGTATGTCCAGATTAAACCCAAGAGCGCCTGATTTTTCTAGTTCACTACATTTGAATAGCAAACCTCAAGTGACAATGTTTAACGCGGGTTCGGCGGCGGCGGGGATGCATCCGAACATGTTTGCCACTGTACCGCCACCTCCTCCGTCCGCGATCCAGTCCAACAATCTAGCAATGCTTGGGAATTTTCCTTTAGGAAAATATCAGGCACCATCTCGAGCCACTCCCGGCAATAGTGGAATCTCGACTAACGGGCAGACACGTTGGCCGTTTGCTCCGCCGCACAATAACTACCCGCCCCATCAAGATCCAATGATAGGCCAGATTGGCTTCTCCAATCATTTGGCGAACATAACTGCACAACCTGGAAGCATTGATTTGATAACAAGTCTCGAGAATGGCGGTTCACCTGCCATATCACCCTCTTCACCGCAAGTGGCGCAGGAAATGAATCAGCTTAAGATTGAAGATCGCAAGGTACCGCGACCGATCGGTACGGAAAGAGCTTGGAAGAATTACGCAACGGCTGGCATGGGACCCGGTGGTGATGCCGATTCCATCAATTGGATGTTGAATAACGAAAAAATCGTCGGGTCTTGGGCAAGTTTAGCACCGGGCATAGATCGACATCAAATGTTTCGATCTAATGCTACTTACAATCGTATATCGAACGTTGATGCTGAACTTCATCACATGATGGAATCTTCATTTCAGGTAACTCGTCCTTGTCACGTTTTTTCGTTTCTTATTTTTTCTTCTCTTATATTTCTTTTTTCTCTTATCCGAATATCATACATTATACATACATTATATAATTCATTTAAAATCATAGAATAATTCTAGCTTGCTTTTAAAAATGTTTTGAAAGTGTATACGTAATAACATTGACTTTTTTGCATACTTTGGATATCTAACTTTAGATTTTTAATTTGATTTATACGCAGGGTCATGTTGATACTCAGCAACAACCTTTTCCTAACGGGAACGCGACCACTTTGCCTCTTATGCCAGGATTAACATTATTACCAGGACAATTTGGAACACCTACATTGACAGAAATTCCTCCGAATGAAGCAAATAAAATAGATGCACCAGCATGGGGAATACCAGATACTGTGCAAGACAAGCAACATCCGGTACGTTATACGTAATAAATCGTACAAAAAGCTACAGCGTAATTAATGTCTGAATTAAAATTAAAAAAATGAACTTTCTTCCGAAAACAAATTGTTAATAATTATGCACATATTTTCATCGTTCATTAAATCGTAGATATTTAAATCTAATTACATACGTTACGATATGTGTATTATCTTGATTTTTTTTATATAAGATATTCTGCAAATTAGACAAGGAGATCATTCTACATGCAAAAATAATTCGAGAAATGAAAGAATTAAAATTTTGATTGTCCTTAACGTTGAAAACCAAATTATCTATAATATTTTATATCTAGTTTTATTAAATTTTTGTGTCATTAAACGAGTATTGACATATTATAAACATATAAAAAAGGAAAAGAAATTTTCTAATAATTTAATACAAGTACAACCTCATTTATACGATTCTCTATTTTTTGAATAATATCCAAAATTGTATCATCACAGTGTTTGCCAATAGAAAACTGGATCTTCTAATTACTAGCAGACATTCTAATAATATAATATTTTAATATTAAGATATTCGAAAAATAGAAGTTCACAAGGAAGATTGCATTGCGTTTAAAATAGTAAATCGAACAAAAAGAAAAATAAGACGTAATACTATATAAAGTAAAAATATAAACATTCTCGTGCCATCTTTCAACGATTCAGGTATTCATTGACAGATGTTCATTTTGTATCTTTTCTTTTACAAGATGTTCTTTTTGAGCATTATAAAAAATTATTAAAGCATTTATATAAAGTAGTACTCCTAACCAATTGCACTGGAATAATAATAATTATTAATAAATAAAAATTATTAATTAATAATAATACGTATTTCAAAATTTCTTGCAATTTTTAATACATTTTATTATAACGTAAACAAATCAAATAATAAATTTATTTTATTTTAGTAATTTTAACCTGTTAAGATCAAAGGTTGATGTAGGTAAATTTGCAGAACGCTCTACAGCGAAGGCCAATAAACATATAAACTGTAATGTGAGGGGCGCATCCTTGTAATGGGCAGTATCATTAGGCCCAAATAGTAATTACAACTATTACTTTATAGGGCCAAAAAATTGTCTTACCTTCCTAATCATTAGTATTACCTTCACGTTGTGAAGGACATAATAATAAATCTAACATAATATAAGGCCGACACAGCATAGAATTTGAAATAAACAAAACTAAATTTTTAATTAAATCTGTGTAAATAAGTGTTCATATCTGTGTAAAAGCCTTTGCGTAAAACTCTACCGAGTCTTCTCGTTTCAAGTGAGGCTTCACAGTGAGTTACAATGTTTTGGCACACGCATCTGTGAGTTAGTTGGCAGTGCAAGTGGTTAAATATCGCCAAAATAGAAGGAATTAAAGCTCCATTTTTGAGAAAATCGGATTCGAAGATTTATCCATTATGTTTAAGTTCTAGATCAGAATAATTGTACTATTTGTGAAAATAAGTAAAAAATGTCAAATACAATTTTTTGTAGAGCTTTGTTTGCAAGAAAATTAAATGTAAAAATTTATCAAATACATATGAACGTGTGAACCTATCATATTCGAACATGATTTTGAGATCTTAAATGGAAAAATCCTTTTATTCTGCATTTTTTATTTATCTTCGCAGGAAAATATCCATTCCAGAATTAGTTAAATTGAAATATAGCTATAAATTTGTAGAATAGCCCTTTCTAGGTTTAGGAATAAAACTGACGTTAATGAAAAAAAACTTAACAATTTTTCAAATTAGATATTTCAAAAGTAAAAAAGAATGAAAAAATTTTGCTTTTTTTCGATTCATTTTTGCATGTAGAGTCATCTTCCAATCTTTTCTCTATGATTTTGCGGGACAGAGTATATCAATACAATCCAAACATTATGCAATAATTAACTTATAAAACTTATTTTTCTCCATGTCTCTTTTATAATAGCTTTCCATTCTATCCCCTGTCATTTCTTCTTTACATACTTATATACATTGTGAATAAATAATTTGATTTCAGGCGTGGAATAAATGGACTCATTAAAAAAAATGGGGGAAAAAAAAAGAGGAAGAAATTCTTACCTGGATGATATAAAATAAAACCTGGAATTCGAAGTAGTAAATAGATGTAACTGGAATACGAAGCATTGTTTTTAGATACTTGAATTGCATTACTATCCTAATTGTATCCATTACAACACAGATTCGAATATTATTTGTCATGTTAGATAATAAGGCGGGTAAATCCTTACAACTTATTACTGTTTGTCTAGTATAATCATGCAATACAAGCAATTATTAAATACGATATGGAAAATGTTAAAGAAAAAAAAGAAGAAAAAGATAGCCAAATGAAATCGAAACAGAACAAAAAGATGTTTGTTACTTGTTTCTAATTTCGTTTCTGATCGTACTTCAACCACGCTACTTGTGTACTCCAGGATCATTCTCAAATTTTTGTCACGATCGAGAGATATCGAGAACAGTTTACGATCTTCCTATGCTGATCGTTACCGCGTAGTGGATCGATTTGTTGTCCAAGTTTACGAGATTCTCAAACTTTACGATATTTGATAGACATTCGTCATAATAAATTCAGATACGCATACGATAATTACATCAGCTTTCGCTTCACCCGTAGCAGTTCTCGAATTAAAACCTCTATCCTTTTCTGTTCCTTGAATTTCATGTATCGAATTAAAAAAAAGTTTCATTTCAAATGTCTTACATGCGTGCGAAAATAAAGGCTCCGATTTGCCACAAGGATAGCTGAATAATATTATGTTAATTAAATGGTACATATTAATAACAATAATAATATTATTATTGTCGTATCAAAATGAGTTATTTTTGTCTTTGGTTGGGTACATACATACTATGGAATTAAAAAAAACAGCCGAAGAAGAGACGAAAAACAGAGAAATTACTTTTAACACTAGATGATACAATTTTCTTTTTCTTTTCTTCTCTATTGCTATTCTCTACTCGTGCTAAATTGCCTTCCTTCTCCTCTCTTCCCCACTTCTAATCCATTTATTTTCTTTTTCTTGATATTTTCCTTTGAACATTCCTACTTACAATTATCACCTAGTATTGAAAAGAAAAAAATAAACAGAAAAGAATAAGCAAACCGGACGAAATATACGGAATATGTAATTTGCAAAGCACTTACAATTACTAACAGTGATTACGTACCAGAAGTTTCGTTCTGTGTGTCGACGTACATACGTATATAAGTATGATCGCTACATTTTGTCTCGTTTCTCTCTTTTTTTTATTAAAATAAAAACCACAGCCAATTATATCGGTAAATGGTCGCTGATGAGATCGTGCGAGAACATTTATGTTAAAGTGTAATACAGAGGAATATGGAGAGAGATGAGAAAAAAGTCGAAAAGAAGGTAAAAAAAAAAGAAGAAAGAACGATAATGAAATGTACAGATGAAAAGTGTAAATTAATTATCCGAATGAAACAATAGACAAACAAGACATGACGTCTCGAAATCAATCATTCAATTAGACTCCCTATACATGCAGAAAACGAAACGTAGGAGATAAATAAAAGAAACAATGCGAAGGAAAAATATGATACTGATGATACACGAGTTAATGATTACGCTGTAATGATACTACATACTAAATATTATGTATAACGAATCTTATTCTGATGAATGAATATCGTTGATTACGTTAAGCCAGGCAGTGGGGCCGCCGTAAATATAACTTCATGCGTCCCTAGCAACAGTGCTATTATAATACTATTATTGCTGTGGTGGTAATAATGTTTATTATTATATTATGGTTATTATAACATATAACATAATTATAGGAAATGGAAAGATAAATAGTAAACGTCATCCGCTGTTTCGGCTGAAACTAGTACGATGTAATAAGTATTCTACTAGCTGAACACTCGATAATACATATAAGAAATGTTCATTTTAATTGAACATTTGAAAAATCTTTCTTGACGGGGATTTCAACAAGTGTTCAATATACATAGCGATGATATCGTAATTGAAACGGTCCCCTACACACACACACACAAGCGCGTAAGTTTCGATGAAAAGAAGCTCGTGGAAATTGTTGCGAGAGCTTTCGGCTCTATTGATTCCAGGGAGCGCTTCAATTATTGTCTAAGATATATTGTTATAATAATTTAAAGCCTATTTTCAAATTTGATTTATGATAATTGCAATATACGACACAAAACTATTATATGATATACAACAATAAAGTAAATAAATGAATAAAATAAGTAAATAAATAAATATATATAAATAAATGAATAAACGAACGAATAAACAGACAGATATAAGCAAGCGAACAAATAATTAGAATTAACCTTGCCTGCTGTACATATTTTATTATTCTCCAATTGTTGTTCGATTGATGAAATCCAATTTTGCACGTGTTTTATTCTCTTAACGCATCGTTCTTTTCTCGTATATGTTCAACCATATCCGGTAAAAAGAGAATCATTTTTTAAAATTAAATATATAAAAATAAATAATATAACAACAACAACAACAATAATAATATTCTAATAATAAATTCGACTTTTGAAGATTGTTATTCTTCTTTTAATTAATATGCGAGTTTTGATTGACCTTGCATATATTCTATATCATATCTTACATGTGTTTCAATTTCTTCGCTAAATTTTCATCACTCTTTCTTAATATTTAATATTATAGTGAGAAGAAGAAAAACAAGGACGACGACACAACAACAACAATGTTTCCAATTCAAAATCGATTGATTGCTAAGGAATGAAAATATTGTGTAAAGATTAACGAGTCATTTTGTTATCATAAAAAAGTGTTTAATTTAGAAGATAAGCTTACATATAATAATACTAAAGAAACAGAAAACTTATAACGTTTGAAATATAGAGAACATTTCTATAACATTCATTATATTAAATAACAAATTATAAAAAAATCCAAAACTTGCAGCTCGCGTTCTTTCGTACCGGCTAAACGATGAGTAATTCTCAAGAACATTATTCGATATTTTTTAATTACTATTAGTAATATATAAACGGAATAATAATAGTTGCTAATAATAATAGTAGTTGACAATAATAATTTTTATCTTTTATTTTTGAAAAAAAAAAAAAAAAACATTGTTTAGCCGAAACGATCGTGGCTTACTATCTCATCATATAGTAAAAATAATAAATATTTACACATGACACATTTATACAAAAAATCAGTACGAGGAAAAGAAAAAGTTAGCATGATTGTCGAATCTTTGCGATTTTTCTCTCTGAACCGACGACGTGCAACGCATTTGAAGAGCATTCTAATACATAAATGCATTACATTCTTTTTTACATTTGTTCCTATTATTATCTTTTCCTCCTTTTAAACGGCCAAAGTCTATAAAAAAATAAATAATAATATTGAAAAACATAATCTTGATGATCAAAGATAAAACAAACCATATAGGAGTGATGAACATTATTTACTTGAGAGAAATACAACGCAATCGTGTATTAACGCAGTCGATTAACAGAGAGAGAGAGAGGAATCAAGTTTTAAAAATTTATGGAAAATTTCTGTGTTGATTTTAATTAATTTTCTATAGATATTTTACGTGTATAGGTACATTCATATATACACCGTTTTGTGCATTCACATGTTGCGTACACGTGAAGTGTATGCATACTGCGTGCCAGTATACGTATAGTGTATGTATTTTAATCTTTTTTTTTTTATTTATACGTTTCTGTACCTGTGCCTGACTGCCTGTGCCTACTTTTCACCTATCCTATCTATTTGCCTGCATAGCTATCTCTTCATCTATCTTCCTATCTATTTTTATATTTGCCTATATGCTTACCTACTTATCTACCTAATCATATCCTATCTAATTATGCATTTTATTTACTTCTCATTAACTTACCTACCTGTATATTTATGTATTCTTGTGAATTTTAAATAAATAAAGACAAACTTTAAAAAATAATCCCTAATTTACACTTCTTGCGCACTCCGATATTTAGAAAATAACAGATAAATAAAGCTATTTGTACATAGCGGAAGATATATTCTATAAATTTTATATAAAACTGACTACACTCTCGTGAGGAATTAAATTTCTCTCTTTCTCATTTAAATCATTCAGGACGTTTCAATAACGTTCAATGCTTGAACAGTTTCTCTATTACATCTTTGTGTTTCTTCTAATAAAAAATAAAACTTCATGCAACACATTAAATGTGTATTTAACGAATCATGAATTATCCTTGATGATCTAATAATCTCATTTGTTCATTATTTGTGGCCGACATGTATTCGTTCCTTCATCCATCTCATACGCACGCGCACATATTCACGTTATTTGATACATATGTATGTATACACGTGTATATATACATGACTACATGCACACGAATTTTGGACATTAAGCATAACGCTTATTTGAACAATTATCTTGCTCTCTATAATAAATTTCTATATAATCATTTCGTTCTTTCCTAATAAATATGGCGACGAGATATTTTCAAGAGGGCATCGATCTTATCTATACATACATACATGCTTCTACACAATCACATGATCCATATAACAGAAGTGATTTACATTTATTACGTCCAATTTCTCGAAAGTCGTCGCATATTATTCTGCTCTGTTCATTATCTTTCTTTTTTGAACCTGTTATTATTCTATCATCTCTGTCTATCTCGTATATTCCTTCTCTTTCTCTCTCCTCTCTTTCATACTTACTCGCCTCACTTTTTTCTTCATATAAAAATAACACGCAATGCCAAAACTATCCAACATTGCTTTGTACATTCGCCCGTGCTCCAATGAAAAGAATCAAAATCTAACGAATCTAGACAACATTCAGTGCGACACCATTGCGACTAATTTTGCGTTTGGGTTTAATAAGAAACTTATCGCTAAAACTTAAAAACTATCTAGACTGTATTTCATTGTCACCATTGTCCAGTTTCCTTTTTCTCTTTTTTTTCTCTCCTTATTTGCCAGCGTTAAAATTTTACAATATATAGAGCACCTTTTTGTAGTTTTCCAAAATGTTTTATGATACAACACATAAAACACACATACGTACGAACACGTATTTACTCATTCATTCAATGTTATCATTCCGAACGTATCGATGTATTCTTTTTTACAAGTCTTGTGACATAATTAATACTTTTTGTTCGTATATTCGTAAACATTATCAAATAAAATATTTAAAAATACATAGAGCTCTCGAACATCTAACACACGATTCTTTCGATTTCTTTAACTTATACAATAATTTACAAAATATAAATAATTGCTAATGATGATTCCGCTAGACGTAATAGCAAAATGATTAATAATAGTAGCATGTTATAGTAATATAAATTGTACCAGCAAAATAGCAATAAGTAAAAGTAGTTCAAATACTAATTTATTATGGAATTTTCATTCCCTCAGTGTCCTCTTTCTGCTAAAAGAAAGATTCGTTCATCGTTTGTTATCCAACTTTCTCTTAGTACGATCCATTAAATACTTTTCACGAACACTAATTTTGTACATATAACACGAGTACATGCACACGTTTGCAACATATTTCGAATTGAAGAGAATTCATTCTTTATAGCTATATCGATCTGAATTTTTGTTTCGACAAGTGAATACTAACGTGTACTGTTTTATCGCATGTATTCATCATTTATTGTACAGATTTTTTCTTCCTTCAGAATAGATCGTGTAATATACTATGGATCTTTTTTTTATCTTTCTAGAATTGCACAATATTTGGATCTATAATCTATTTTTTGCCTTCATGAAACATTTATGAATTACGTTATTAAATCAAATTCTTTTCAAATATTGGTTCCCAACTCGTAACATTATACATTAATATGCGATAAGAACAAAAGAAAAGAAGAAAGAAAAGTAGAAATAATATCAAATGTTATATACAATATTGAAAGAATATATATATGTGAGTATATATATATATATATAAAATATTATATATATATTATATATATATATATATATAATAGTATCAATCGCGAGTAAGTCATGGATAGTTTTACTTTCTTAATTAATTTAGTAAAACCACGGTTTCTCATCTTTTTCTTTTGTAGTATTTGCACAACCTTCCTTTGGAATTTTCTAAAGGCTTTTTACAAACTTTATTCAAAACTTGTCATCGCAGTGATTTGTCAAATGTACTTGTATGTGTGTGTAAAAAAAACAACCAGTGAAAATATTCAGTTTCCACTTGAAAAATGAAAAATATAAAATATTCGAAAAGCTTGTTGCATTGTGTTGATGATTTTTTTATATTCGAAAATATTTTCTATAATGGAGTTTCCCATTTAGTAAAAAGAAATTTGAGCCATTGCACTACGTTTTTACATATCATAACCATAAAATAGGGACAGTACTTTTCAATGTCCTGTGATTAATTTGTAATAAAACGGTTTTATTACAAAAAAAAAAAAATTGTTAAACTGAGCTACCAGGTAATTCCCTCGTTAATTAATACAAAAACAATGCTACCGCAATGATATAGTTTTACGATATAGTTTTACTATATAGATTTACTGCATAATCTATTATCAGAAACTCTGCATCAATGCACAAATAACTTTCTCTTATCATGTGTAATCTGTAATATAATTGGCAGTATCTATCTTCGAATTAACTAGCGAGGTAATCAGCCTGCAAATTGTCAACAGATCTTGTTAAAAGATAAATATGGGTACTATTTGTAAGTTCCCGTGCCCTTTTCTCTTTACATATGTACTTACTATACTTGTACACGTGTAACGTGGTAAAAATTGCACTTTTTTCGAACTATTTATTGTTTATTTCATCAAACTAGAAGTTTAATGTAGATAGTACGAATTAAAATTGTTACTGTTTAGATGCAATTCACCCTAAGACATGTATATTCACTGTATGAATAGTTTGTTGTTGCCCGTTTTATAACTAGCATCTGTATTGATATACATTTTGCTTCCCTAATTTATCACTCTGGTTTATGTTAATTCTTATTTAACAAGGAATTTACATTCCTTTAATCTTCTAGAATGTTTTTGTTTTGAAACTTACTCATGCTTCTCCTTTCATCTTCCTTTTTCATCGCTCGTCGTTGACTTTTTTCTCTTTCTGCTTCTTTCACTATCTCCTCTTCAGCCTTTGTTTCTTCTTTCCCGCATTCTTTTATTACTTCTTTTCGTTCTTCAACTTTCTTTTCATTGGCCCCTGTCATCTCGTGATTTTCCTTCTTTATGTCTGACTTGTTTACTTCCACTTCATTTTCATTTGCTTCTTGTTCCTCTTCTCCCTCGTCTTCATCTTCCTCCTCTTCTTCTTCTCCTTCATCTTCCTCTTCCTCTTCGACAGATGAAGAATCACTATCGCTATCCGAACTTTCGGAATTTATAGAAAGTGAACAATGATCATATTCTTCAGGATCCGAATACACTTCTGCTCCAGGAAATATGTACTTTCCTGGTGCTAACTGATAATATGAATTTTCTGTAAAAAAGAAAAGAAAAAAGAATAGTTAGAACACATAATGTGTATTACACATATCCACTATTCTTTCTTCGATAACACAACTTCCGCACAATTATAAAAATAGAAAGAAAAATATAAAAAATGTAAGTTAAATAACACATACCTGGTAATCTCACAGCGAGACTCTTTCGTACTTTTGGATGCCAACAGTGTCGATCTAATCTTTCATTTTTTAATTCTTCTTTGTTAGCTTTACCTTCTTGACTGTCGACACTATTACAACTGTCACCTACACCGGAGTCTAACGCAGAATCGATAGAAACTTGTCTTGGTTTAAAATTCACTTTTTCAGTTTCCACAGGATCTGTCGTAGAATAATCGCTATTTATTTTTAACAATCTATTCTCACAATGATGTGCTTTCAAGGTAGAATCTAATAACGTACTTTCCGAGGAAATCTCTATTATCCTTGGAAATACTTGACACTCTTCTAAACTGTAAATTTTTCCAATGTCTTTCGACGTAGATTCTACAGAAGCCGTATGAAATTTGTAATCGATTGAATTCTCTGTTGAAGTATTCTCCGTTTTTGAGGGACATAAATTAAAATCTAACGTGCAATTATTGCCAAAATTCATTCTTTTTGGACTACTTTCCACACTTGACTCGCCTAATCTTCTCTTTGGACTCTCCCCCAAAAGGTTAAACTTCTCTTCCATGCTATTCGTATGATCATTACAGAAAGGAGAAACACGCGCGTTCATATTTTCTACATACTGTTCTACGACATTATCATGAACCATAAGACTGTCTTGACTCTCAATGGAACACGAATCGTGTATTTTAAAATCAGTCTCCATACTGTCTCGTGATACAGTATTTGACGTTGTATCTTGACTTTGCTCCCAAGTATCGTCTGGTAAGCAATGCATTGGTAAAAGTTGCGTTGCTTCCTTAAGAATCGTATCGGTCCAGCACACTTCTTTGTAGCTGTTCTCCATTCTATAAAAATGTAGACACATGATATGATATAACATTCTCTTCTATACATATTTCAGCAATCATTGATAATCACTACTTACAAGTGACACAGTTGGTTTATAATAATGTCTCCATCCCCCAAAAGTTCTACGTCAAACTTCAGATGAGGCAACGATTCACGATTAATGAGAATTTGTGGAACGTGAGACGGAATAGAGGAAGGTATTAATGCTACTGGTCGGACCTTCAACGACGATCCAATCACAATTAAAAGATCACATTCGTCTTTATCTTTGGCCATTGCATCGTGAAAAGCATCCGGAAGTCCTTCGCCAAAGAAAACAATGTCTGGTTTCATTATACCCTGTGTCACTAAATCTGTAAATTATAAAAATTTCTAATGAAAATTATCCCTATTACTAACATTTCCGTTAGCCGTAGCAGATTGCGCTGTCTGTTTTATTCGATCGTAAACATGGATCATATCTTTTTAGTTTCAGAAATTGTTTCAACGGCGTATTGTAAACTGTACCCCGCAAATCTGGCTAAACAGCACGCACGGGTAACTTGATGCAACTTTTAAAAGTTTACCTTATATGCTTATAAACAAGCCAAGGTTTTACTCGTAGTTACAATTGATGTATCAACTTATGCGTAGATCAGAGTAAATGGCAACATCATTTAGCGAAGACGTATTCCGTAAAGAGTAGATAATGTTCTCACATGGCCACCGACTCGCGACGCGCTATAGGAAAGACTAATAGCAAAAACTATCACTAAGTAGCTAATTTTCCATACCACAAAGAAATTAGCAATGAAAAACCACAAAATGACCATAGATCACACAACAATATCAGTAAATGTTATCAATGTTCACTATTAATTATAATTACCTTTGTAATTTTCATTAGGATTAATCTCCGAGATAGGAGGCAAAGTATTAACTCGACATTTTGGACACAATGGAATTCTCTGGGAAAATATGTCTTCTCTAATGTCATCAGCCTTCACTTGATATTTACATCTCGTACAAGATGCGGTAGCAAAAGATCCTTATGGGAAAATATTATGGAAAATTTATTTTAATTCCAAAGCGTCAAACAAATTTTTGTTTGCAAGTATACGTATATATGTATGTGTTTGTGTATTTATATATCATATGTCACTCACCATGGCATTCAATAATATTCACAATGCCTGCCACTTGTTCCAATGTATCAATATTTTGTGAATAATTTCTCAAAAGTTTTTTCTGCTTGTCAAGCATTTTTATAAACCTGTGACAAGGACTAGGTTTAAATTGTCCAGGATAAATTTCTCGTGCGAATTTATAAAACGGTCTTGGATCTTGACCAAAATAGTTAATATCAAACATGGCCTAATGGAAAGAAAATAATAATTGATGTAGAAGAAGGGAAAATTTACAAAATTTGTATTTTATTACATATATACAGTATGGTATATTTTATTATTGCATCACCTGTGGATCTGGTAAATCTGGAAAATCTTGTGCCAATCTTGAATAAATACCATCTCTACTTCTAAAATCAGGAATTCCGCAACTGACACTTACTCCTGCACCCGTTAATACTATTATTTTGTTACTATTGCGTATCAACCTGACAACATCTGTTAAGGTATTTATATGCCTCAATTTTTGTCGTCGTGGTGGTTCCGACATCATATTTATTATGATCTGAAATGAAGTCAAATAAAATATTAGATAACATAAATCCAAGACTAACATTTACAGTGTGTATTATGGCATTAAATTTCTTTATACACACCTTCCATAGAGTCAGGTCGTCAACCTGCTCTGGAATCTGGGTAGAATCCATAAGAAGGTGATGTAAAAGATCTCGAGGATCGGCGCCTATTAACATTTGTTTCTGAACCCATGAGGATGCATTTCTCCAATGATGATTAATATCTCCTTCTCCAGAGAAGTCAGAAAGTCCTGATAAATCAGATAAATTTGAAACAGTTGATGATACTTCATCCTTTTCGTCTGCCATATCAATTCTGGAATATTATATAAGATTTTTACTTGTTACAAAAATTTATTACTGATAAAATGTTATGTACTTATTATGATTAATATAATTTTAAAAATTAATTACAACGAAATCTAAATATGGTTGAATTTGTACGAATGAAACTTACGGACAACCAGTGTCATCACTAGTCGAATCAATTCTCGATGGAGTTGCCATTAAATTTGTGGCATCTGGTGAGATAGATGCTGATTTGGATTCATCACTTAATTCGTTGAATCCACTATCTCCACCATATGTCTCTGTAATAACATTATGCAAACAATAAAACATTAGAAGAGCATTTTCTTTTTTCTTTCTTTACTATTTCTTTTTTTGACTTTCTGTTTGTCTTTGCATTCATTACGAAAAGTAAAATTTAATAAAAATCAATTTCATTGTATATTTTTTTCGACTTATCAAACGTAACATATATGAATATAAAAGTAAACATGCTTGTGTAACTGAAAATAGAAATTTATTGGTAACAAAATTATTTTGAAGATATTCGAAAATTGGCGGGATGCTGTTAAATTGTATAGAAAAGCGCATACCCATCGTTTATGGGTCGTGCAGAACGAAATCGTCTATCATGCCATCTGTGAACGTTCGTCGAATACACCTTACTATACATACATACTACATACATACATACATACATACATACATACATACATACATACATACATACATACATACATACATACATACATACATACATACATACATACATACATACATACATACATACATACATACATACATACATACATACATACATACATACATACATACATACATGCATAGACACACACACAAACATAGCTTTATACTGTATTTACTATATACTAGTTTTTCTATTTTCGCCGAGTGAATTCTCACTTACGGCCGTTTCCATAAAAGAGTGTTTTTGGGAGAGCAGTTGGAAACAATTCAATTAACAAATAATTTTATTGGATCACAAAATAAAAGATCTCGTAACATCGCTAAACATAGCATGTGCTGAACAAAATGAAAGAAACGGACTCGAGGCTAGATGTGCGACACACACAAACTGTCATGGCGGCACTTGTCCCCGATCGAACAACGAACGAGCTCGATACAACCGCGGAAGAAAAGCGGACGCCTTCACAACCGCCATCTTGCAATCTTGTAAATTTCATTAACGAATCGACCATATTTTTATCAAAATACCTTCGAGTTCTTCATTAGGGGTATCGTGCGGCGTGCGACAGTCTTGTAAATCAGGTTTCACGCAACTGGTACCGTTGTAACCGATGCCGTCAACTTTTCGCCGCTTTGCTGGAGACGAATATTCTGGCACCTCCGAGCCTGACGCCATTTTCAACAGCAATGCAACGCATAGTTTAATGCGCGCCCACAATCATTCCTGCAACAGAGGTCGCTTGCGTCTTGTGCCTCTAATGCCTTTCCCCTCCACTTTTTCGCTCGATTTGCCGAGCACCACATCGGTGACATGTATCCGCGCGTCCATAAGCGTAGGAGAGAACGAAAAGGGATCGATATCTCCGTTTCGATATCCCTCCGACTCCGACCGAACTCCGATCAATTTTGTTTCAAATTCAAATAATGTGACAAGTTTCACTGTCACTCATCGAATTACACGTGTCTACGTCGCCCGAACGGAGCACGCTGCATCTCGATAAAAATTATTGATATGCAGCAATATTATTGATATTTTATATCGTAAGCACATCGCAATCTTTTTTTACACCTACTGTTCCATCGAGATGTTAATTTTTTTTCGCCCCTAATTTTTGAATATATTATTGCCGTGATAAATTTCAACAAGCAATTACGCGTTTTCTTGATCGATTGGTCAAAAAATTTTTGGTTTTAAGTAATTTTTGTTTTAATTTCACTCATGCGCACATATGCACGTGTGCATATGTACAGATAAATGACACGTGTGTATTGCACACAATTGTGTATTTCTCATTGAACTTTTACTGTGAACATGTAAAAGAAAAAATAATTTTTGTTCGTGCGATACCGTACACTCATGGGGTTATTTGAAACGGGATTGTTAATAAATAACGCATGATCGTATTAAAATTTCGTTACAGAGCAAAGAAATTTATGTTACTTACGATTTCAAATTCATAAATTTATCGTCTGCGCTACAACAATAAATAACAGTAAGACAGTTAGTATACATATGAAAAAAAGTAAAATAAAAGAAAGAAGGATAATACATTTTTATTTCATTCTGTTTATGTTATAAGTATTTTACATGCGAACGGAACCTGCAGTTCTAATTATTACACGTATTTTACAATTACAATGTATTTTACAATTACAATTTCTCTTTCTCCTTTCCTTCTCGCCCCAACCCCTCTGTTTGTCTGTCTGTCTGTCTGTCTATCTGTCTATCTGTCTATCTGTCTATCTGTCTATCTGTCTGTCTATCTGTCTGTCTGTCTGTCTGTCTGTCTGTCTGTCTGTCTGTCTGTCTGTCTGTCTGTCTGTCTGTCTGTCTGTCTGTCTGTCTGTCTGTCTGTCTGTCTGTCTGTCTGTCTGTCTGTCTGTCTGTCTGTCTGTCTGTCTGTCTGTCTGTCTGTCTCTCTCTCTCTGTCTCTTTTTTTCTTTTTAAAAGAAGTATAAAAAAAATTTTACTATATCTTTAATCGCTCCATTTGAACTACAGAAAACGATTCTCGACAATGTTCAGGGTACATGGTTTAAATTAATTTTATCAAGAAACGTGCTATCGTGATTTCTACTTCTATCCATTCTACGAAATAACAGAACAAACCAAAATTTGACTAGTATAACAAAAAAAATGATAGATCTACGAGATGAGAATTCAAAAAGTACAATAAATAATGGGAAATATGGTAATTTAAATATACCAGGTAAGTTGAAAGTCGACGATTCATTGAATAATAAAGTCATGCACATTATCAATTTACACGTAACCAGTTTATTGTGTTGCAATGCTGGTTAGTGAAGTGTAATTCGCGTTTAATTAAATTAAAATTAAATATATTGATTGATAGTAATGTAACAGATAAATATAATTGATTAAATACGATTGTATAACCTCAAATATTCGTGTGTATAGAATTGGGCCAGTACTATGCTTTCTGTTGGAATTTTATTATATTTTTTAAAATATCTGACATTTGCTTTCGTATTTGCGAAATTTATGATTCTTTTTTCTGAATAAGATTATCGTGAGAAATTTGTGCTAATTTTATATTAGTGGTAAACAAATGAATTCAAAGAAAACAATTTCAGTTTTAGATTCTTGAGATAATATGAAAAAATGGAACATTTTGTAAAATCCTGAAAATATTAGTTTATGAATTTTAGTAATCTATTTCGTAATTAATGAAATAAAATTGTCACAGGTATTTTCATATCTCTTTAGTCTATTTCCAACATTGTAACTTCTATAAATTATAGATATATAGATACAAGATATAATAAACTAACATAATAATTTTGCAAAATGAAAACAAAATATTAACTGTAAAATATATGCAGTATGCAGTTAAATATATGCAATGTCATTATGACTTATTTTGTTGTTATGTTATATCAATAAATTTATCGCAATATGTATGTTACGTGTTTGTGTGTATATACATATATATATATATATATGTTTGTAATATATGTACCAGTTTCATCACAACAAGGGTTAGCACCGCTTAGTCCTTATTTAAACTTTGATCCTGCTTACCTTCCTCCAAGCCAACCGGAATATATATTTCCGGAAGGAGCTGCAAAACGAAGAGGAAGATTTGAATTAGCTTTTAGTCAGATTGGTGCAGCGTGTATCATAGGAGCTGGTATTGGAGGTGCAACTGGTTTATATAGAGGCATTAAAGCAACATCTTTAGCTGAGCAAACTGGCAAGCTTAGAAGAACTCAGTATGTATTTTAAAGTCTATTAATATTAATGTTATCAAGTAATATTATAATTAACTATATATAAGTCCATTTATGATAGATTAATCAACCATGTTATGAAAAGCGGTTCGTCGTTAGCAAATACATTTGGAATAGTGTCTGTAATGTATAGTGGATTTGGTGTGCTCTTATCTTGGGCCAGGGGTACAGATGATTCTTTAAATACTTTAGCAGCAGCAGCTGGGACAGGCATGTTGTTCAAATCTACAAGTATGTTTCATTTAAGTAATATTAATGTGTTAAATAAAATCTTTCTATTGATCTAATCTAATGATTGATTAATTATTTCAGCTGGCTTAAAAAAATGCGCATTAGGTGGTTGTATAGGACTAGGAATAGCGTCTATATACTGCTTATGGAGTAATCGGGAAACGTTGCTAGAAATGAGGCACCGCAACGTAAATCCGGCGTAAGACTGTGTGTGTAACAGCAAAACCTCTAGCTACTCTGAATATTTCTCTTATAGTGATAGCACTAATGATATAGGGATTCCATTTCATAATTGATACAACTTACATAAGAATGATTGTGTTTACGAATACGTGCTCGATTTTATTATTTTCGTGAAAAACATTCAAATATATTTATAGTAATGATTTAATTATTAAAATATTTTAAATCTTTTTATATTTTACATACTCTTCATTTAAATACTATATAGCTTCAATAATTCAGTAAATAGTACACTAATTATAAAAAATATTTTTTAGATGTCTTTCCTTTTTAATATATATATTTATGTAATAAATATTATAAAAATTTATATTTACATAAATATAGTTTATATAGATTATATAAATTAACACATTATTATAAATTATAAATAAATTAATATATTAATAAAAATTTATATTTATATAATAATATATAAATATATACATATACATATATAATATATAAAAATAATTCGACACTTATTACCTTTTAACTTTGTATTGAACGATATTGTTTTTCAATATATCAAACTATTTGAATATATAAAAGCGAAAATAAGTAACATTCGATTTTATGTATATTATGTAGAAATTTGTCTCAATAGTCTCAGATTCATAAAATTACATTCGTATTAATCATTTTTGTTAATTGAATAATTGTTAGTTGTTAGTTGTATTCTACTTTTTGAAACTTATATAATTTGTCTTTATTAATTTAAAAACTGAAAAAATTTAAAAAGAAGAAGAGAAAACAAAACAAATAATGAACATAGAAAACTAAACTGATTTAATTAAAGTCTGCTAATATATTTTTTTTATTAAATTGTTTCATTTTAAAATATGTTACCCTAATAATACGTATTGCATGCTTAATATGACGTAAATTGTTATTGAATATATCCAATATTCACAAATCTTTCCTTATTTTTTTTACAGATCGAAATGAAATGTGAGGAACAGGATTTCAAGCTACTAGAAATTTATACAACGAAAATGATTTATTTTGTATATAGAGAAAATCATGTTGGACGATAGAATATAACAGTTTAATGAAATAAGTCGAGTCAATATAAAATCCAATATAAAATAAATATATATGTATATAAATATATATATATATTTATATGCATATATATTTTATGTTAGTTTCTAATTTTGAACTTGTATCTGCTGATGATACCAACAGACTGTATAGTTTGTGACACCTGAATTACTATTATGTATCGGTAAGGCACGATAATCTTATCAAAGTTTATCTTCATATTCTCGGCATTCTTGCGTTTCACATTGATCATGCAAGTTTGGATCTAATTTGTACATACTGAAAAAAAGGAGAAGAAAAGAATAGACAAAAGTGTAAGTGCAAAAAAAAAGAAATCCAGAAAAGAAACGATTATTCGAATTATTTATTTATAGTTAAATGAGCTTAAACTTGATCGCATAGAATGGAAATAGTGTGACTAGGAACGCATGTAATAAAGATATGTGAGTTCTAATTAATAATGATAAGATCCACAGAGATACAAAGAGTAAAGCGAAAACAAAAATTTAACTTGTTTTTTGTTTGACATTATCGTGTATTAAAATCGATCATCACTTTAACAACGGTTAGAAATATTTTACAAACATATTTTAAAAATATTTTATGATGCAAACATTTACTGTAAAAAGTAAATATTTGGCTTTTACTTAGTATGTATCCTTGACGTTCATACAGATATGTTGAATCGATGAGTATTAGCAAATTCGCAGCTTATTTGAACGAGAAACGCGCGGTATTCGTGGACATACGAAAGCTTCAGTCTGTAGCAAAGCTATTGGAATCGACATTTTTAGCAGATAAATATATTTTGGAATTGGATAACTTTTGAAAAGAGCTGCAAAGTTTTAGAAAGACTCATCATCGAACTTTTATTAAACCAGGGTAAGAGATTGTACATATTATCTAACTCATGCCATAAAAATATCTCATTGTGGAAAAATAGATGTGTGTTGTTTTGATAACTATGACCGAAGATATTAAAGGAACACATGCATGATACGACAATAACAATAAGCAATTTTAACTACGAACTTGTGTGGATTAATTGTTCTACCGTACTCATTAACGATTGAACATTAATTTTATTGATTATTTGATTTATATAGTAAGAGATAGAACCAAAAGTATACGTAGTCCGACTATACCGTTATTTATTAACAAATGCTGATCATCGCGTACATTAGTAGTTAAGTTTATTATTTAAAAATAATAAACATTAAAAAACTCTCGATGAATTATTAATATAAAAATAGTAGCATCTGACAGGAAATGTAGTAGTTATGAAAATGTTTATTTTAACACATTGATCGTTAAACGTATTTTAACAGACTTTCTGTTCACGTGAAGATCTTATGTTGATGTATCGATACAGCAATGAAATTGGAGGAGAGAAATATCAAGTTATTCATATATATTCACAATATTTATATTAATTCTTAGGTAAAATTTATTTCCTATAAAAGGGGAGAGAAAAGAGGATACATGCATAAAATGAAGGAGCAGAGAGCGGAGCGAATTCTCAGCGTGTTGTATATCTCCTGTGCAATTTTGTCGGTGACGTCGTTGATTTGTTTGGTTACCGTTTGGCAATACTGGGCATGGATCTTGAATGTTTGCATTAGCATCGATTGCGGTTGCATACTGTATGGTATTAATACTTTCAGTACTTTTATGGGAGGTGATGTAAAGCTCTGTCACTTTGGCGTATACGGCTTGATACCTGCGATTTTGATCGGTTTATGCCTTGGTGGATATCATGGATACAGAAGCTGTATTAATAGAAGTTTAGATATCCCTGTGCGAATCTGTGACGATGTTAGCAGGTACGATCAGGAACGAAAATGGAATTGATCGTTTCGACCAGGGGAGTTGAAAAACCACCTATCCTTTATGTATATTTACAACTTCGTATAGAATTCGTTAGATAAATATCTATTGGTGGAAATTGCCCGTGTGCGAATACAGTTGTGTTCGCTCACGATACAGTTGTTCGAGTCAATCATTGTTTTTTCACATTTGCAGAAATTTGAACGGCAATGAATCATCGATAACAACAACGATAGCGATCAGACCTAAAAGACGAACTCCGTGCAAACAATGGATGCCTGCTGTCTTTATTACTATATTACTTTGTTGTTTGTCATTGGCTCATGCAGTAGTGACGACCGATGGTTACTATAAAACTTGCGAGCAATACAGAAAAAGGCTAATACAAGTTTTGGGTTCAACTGGACGTGAAGCCGAGGTATGAACTCTAATGTTATCCTTGAATGAAAGTTATCTAACTAAACTAACAATAAGATATGTGTTATATTTCTATTTATTTTCTCTTTCTTATCTCCGATTTATCTTGCGCGCAATTTACTGTATATTCCTTCATCCTTCTACAGGTTGTTCACAATAGACTTTCCTGTGGAGCGATTTTTGATTTTATGGATTATTTACAGACGGATGTGACCAACTGGAACCGCGTCAAAAAGATAGAGATCGACACTGGTCTCGCTCTTCAATTAGCTATTATTTCCACCTGGTTTAATTTTTTTGCTTGGACATTCGCCTTTTTATTGAATGTTATTATGGCGCGTAAAAAATTCTGTTGTTGTTAACAATTTTCCAATATCGCGAAATCGCAGTTTATTAGATTAGATAATACACGCATATTCTCGTTCATTCGTTGGTCAAACTTTGACAATTAACATGGAAGTTTATTTATCGGTTTTCGATTATTACAAATTTTATATTTTTTTATTGCTATTCACGATATGAAAATGCCTCTTTTTTCACTTTTTTTAAATATTCACGGAAAAAAACAAACGGATTGGCATTACATATAACTATATATGTAATATTTCGTTTGTTCTTGCGTTTAATATTTACTTATTTGTTCATTCATTCGTTTATTCATTCAAATAGTACAAGTTTGCAACAATTTAACAATTTCTAATCAACTTCTTCCTTTTTTATACATACATATGTATGTAATGAAACTCGTTCCTTATTTTACTCGCATATTGTATGATTTTACATGAAAACATATGAAAAATATCGTGAAAAATATTCAAAATAAACAAATGAGAGAGAGAGAGAGAGAGAATCTATACTATGCATAACTTAAGCAAACGTTCAACTTGTTAAAATAATAAAGCGTGTTTTTTATTTTTTCCTATAAAAAAGATTCTGTAAATATGTAATATCTGTAACTCATTAAAATGTACAGTATTGAAAAATTCCTTATTTCTTTAATTATTTGAAATTTTGTCTATTATTATTGTAGAAAAAAACTAGTCGAGTCCAATATGATATTATATACACTGAAAGTAATTGATAAATTATTTTTTTCTTTTGTTATATCTATTTTCTCTGGATTTTATTATTTCATTGTTTCATTTCACCAATTAAGTATATTACGGATGTCGAAGTAAAATCGTGTATTCATAAACTATTGTGAAATAGATCATTCAGTATACAACAATTAAGAGTGTAAGTCTTAAATGTTTTCAAAAAAAAATTTTTAATTATGTATTATTGACTAATATTTACATTTCCATTGTTTAAAATGTGTACAGACTATTGTATACATATGGATATGCATACAAACGTACAAATTTGTGTATACGCAATAATTATATAAACATCTTTACGATATTGTCTGGCTTACTTCATTTTCCCATTTTCTTTTCTTGTTTCTATTGTTTTTTTTACTTTAAAAACCTGCTGCGTTTTCTTTAAACGTTATGACAGCGATGGGAAAAATGATTAAAAAAATGATTTAAAAAATGATTTAAAAAAAAGACGTGAAATATATTTTTCATGTTGAAATAATTAGTTTTCTTCAACTTTACAGCTGTAGCAACTAATACTATATTATTAATATTTACAATCAGAGTGACTTTGTTGTTTGTTCCTCTCTTTCTCTCTTCGTTTTCACACAGTATTTAGCTATCAGATTTAATATAAAGAATCGTGTGTAAAATGTAGCTGCGATCCTTTTATTTATTGCTAAGATAACTATAAATTTTATCTTCTATTTGAAAGATTTGGAGTAACTTCAAACTCAGCTTATACTGACTCAATGCCCAAATTAATATATAGTAATATGTTTGTAACGTAACCGATTTTATGATCATGTTATATTTTTGCAGTAGCTTTAGAAAAAATAAGATGATCAGTGAACAAACATTTACTCCGTTACCGATACAATAAGACAATCTCATTAACAGTGCGCTTTGCAAACATCACTTTCTCAAACATCTTTCAGCGTGCGTTTCTTTATACATTTTCATTATCATGCGCTTATTGTTATTAAATATTGCAATACTTCTAGTTGTTTTTATGCATAGGTTTGTATCAAAAGAAATCATCAAATATCGATCATTTTATGTGTGTGACAGAGGGAGAGAGAAAAACAGAGAGAGAGAGAGAGAGAGAGAGAGAGAGAGAGAGAGAGAGAACAAGAAAAAGAAAACAATACCATACCAGTGCTGCTAATTTTTTATATAATTATTCAATATCTTTATTTACTGAGTTTCTTCATCTTAATGTAGTTAGTTAGTTTTACTAGTTACTCTTTATTGTGTGATGAGATAATTTTTAATATATCGCAACTCGCTTAAAACTTTATTAATATGTGTATGTAGATATATACATAAAAATCAAAACAAAAAGTAAAGAGTTTCATTAATTTATGGGTATTATATTGACTGTATGTTTAATTTAGTAATGTTTAGCAATTTTCAAGCTGCGCGTGCATATTAGATTTAATACAAGTAACTCATTAAAATGTACAGTACACAGTCAGTGCCCAATTAAATAAAATTCTCACATATATATAACTGTTATATATGTTATATAGTCTGTATTGCAAGTTCAGTTAATTTGTAATAAATAATTTATTACGCTTTCTCGCATGTCTGGAGAAAAGTAAATGAGCGCATGCACAAATTAATGTAATAAATAAATTTAATAACATTTTCTCCATTTCTACTTCATTAAATGTCATTATCTGTGATGTATAATTACTCGTTTTTAAGATTGATTTTGTAGACATCGTACAGATCAGAAAATACATAAAGCAAGTGATGAACGGAAAGTTAATTAAAACCTTAAGTATTTGACCATAAGTATCTGCCATTCTTGATGTTGTTTTCTACTTTCATTCTACAACTGCATAATTTCTAAGAATTTAAAGTTAGCAGCAGAAGTAGTAGTAATATTAGCAGTAGTAATAATAGTAGTAGTAGTAATAATAGCAGTAGTAGTAGTAGCAGCAATGGTAATAATAATAACAGTAGTGATAAAAATAGAAATAAGAGTAGCAATAATAGTAATAATAACAGTAGTGGTAGTAATAGTAGTAAAGTAATAGTAGTGATAATAGTACTAGTGGTAATAGCAGCAGTAGTAATAGTAGTAGTAGAAAGTTACTTCAATTTAGTGAAAACGCTTAGCTACAAAAATAGCTTTCTGTATCTATCAATCCTTTTCTTCTTTCTCTCCTCCGCTTTCTTTTTCCTGTTTATTCTTGTACAGGATAGAATATTATACAGTTTATAATATTCTATTTTCAAAATCACTAAAAAATATTGACAATGCCGATCTATAATTAAGATATAAACGTGATATATCAAATTATTCTTTAAAGCATTCTCCAAGTGAAGCAGGAATCATTTTATACGATGTACTGTCATAGTTATAATAGTAAAATTTTTCTGATTGTTTTCTAATCACTGACTATGTAAATGTACAAATCGTACAGGATTTCATACTTGTACAATAAAAACCAAAAAAGAAAAAAGAGGCGAAGCAAAGGGGAAATGAGAGTAAAGGAAACTGATCGATGTTTAATCGATAGCATGATTGTATACGACAACACGGTGTCTATATCATAAAATGTAAGTCTATGCAACATCGATGAAATGCATCGTTTTGTAAAATTTCCTCTCTTCATGTTCTACACTTACATCATGTTTTTTCACAAGAACAGTCATATGAAATTTTTTTCACATTATCTTCGGGTCTCAGGTGAACGGATTACTTCTTCTCTTCAACGATCCGAACCGTTTCTCAGGTTCTCTGATCACCTCGAACGGAGCGATTTTCGTGTTCTTAAATTGTTTCTCCTCGTTCTCGTCGCTCGGGAAATCCTCGAAGCTCATGTTACTGAAACCAGCAGCTGTGCTAACAACAGAACATTTTTTCACTCTCGGAGTTTTCTTACCGTAACCAGTTGCCTTGGTCTTATGAGTTAGCTTCGATGATGATAGAACGTCGCTAACATCGTTGTGAATTTCATTGATTAAATGATACTTCGATTTCTCTGACTTATTAAACTTTTCTCGTTTATGCCTTGACATATCGTGGTGATCGTCATCGGTAACCACCAATGGTTCGGGCGACATAGGTGAAACAATGTCCGATGTAACATCTGGTTTCGACACGCTGTTCACTGTTTGAATAGTGATCCGAGCAGTATGCTGAACCGGTTTAATCGTATACACGTCTTTCAAAGTAGATGCTCGACCAGCGATGGTGTCCGACGATTGCGCTTTATCCAATAGCATCGTGTTCAAATTCTCGCTAACGAAATTTGTGGTTTGTGACTGTGAGTGTGACTGTGACTGTGAATGCGACTGTAGCTGCGATTGGTGAAGTTGCGTCGATGATGGTGACGATAATTGAACAAATGGTACGCAACCCTCCGTTCTCTTTTTCTCTTCGTTTAGTTGTAAAGATGCGAATTCGTTGAACGGAATGGAACCGAACAGATCTTTCGAAACATCCGGAAACGTATGTGAATAGTCATCAGTATCCGCGGAGACGTCGGGAAATTTGGAATTCAATATTGTTTTCGTAGCTGGACTGGCCATAATGGCTCCAGCAACTTGTTTCATGTGGCAAATGTTCGACGGAGATTGTTGGGTCCGAGAGGAACGAACAGGCACGTGGATGTAATCATCGTAAGGTTCTTCCTGACTCGCGAACGTTATCTTTGTCGATCGGTTTGAGGTCTCCTCGTTTCGCAAACTGTTGAAATCAAACGAATTTACTACGAAACTGCTCGGACTAAACGGCGACGAGCCAAACAAATCCGTTTCTCTATTTTCTTCTCTTCTTCCATTCACTTCTTTCTGTTTTTCTTCTTTTGTCGCTTCTATCCTTTTATTTTCTTCTTTATTTTTTTCTTCGTCTCTTGCTTTTTCAATCTTGCCATCTTGATCCATTTGGTTTCTCTTTCGTTCAGAGTCCCGATAAATAATGGGGATCGCTTTAGTGACCGGGGATTGTTGCGTGTCACCGGATAACAAGTCAATATCCGCAAATCCTTCTTTTATGATATTTCCACAGACCGACGACGAGCTACACCTTCCTGTAGAAAGCAATCTGTTCTCCGAATCTGCTGTCTCTGACGTGGATGTCAAATCAAAAATAGCAGGAACTACAGGTTTAAATTCATTGCTCTCTTGTTGACAATCGTTATTTCTTTTTGAGTAGCCGGATGATTTTGGAAACGGTGCCAAAGCGAAAACGTCGTCTCCGTGTTTCCACGATAAGTCACTCAATAGATTCGCCTTCTCGTTTTTCTTTAACGACCTGATGCCGTCGAACGACTGATACTTTGATCCATATCGATCGTCCATAATGAACGGATCGCCATGAAAGTATTCCAACTTTGGTTCCAAATCGAGTTCATCGTCAAGTAAAAGAGGCTTCTCTCCGTATTGATGGCCGACAACTGGATCTGTGTTTACCCGAGTAATTGACGATTGCTCCCTTCGATAATATTTCTTCGATTTTTTCGTTCTGTAATCCTGCTCGCTCGTAATAATGTTTCTTTCTGCATGATGAACCGAACTGCAAATTCTATGTACAACCTCCGTAACTTCGTTCATCTCTTCACAATTTTCATCGATATCGTAGGTTTTCTTGTCGTTGTCGTTGTCATTATTGTTATCGTCGATGTCATCGTTATCTTTGTCATCGTCATCATCGTCTTCCGCTTCCTGTTCCTCCTCCTCCTCCTCCTCTTCTTCCTCTTCCTCTTCCTCCTCTTCTTCTTCTTCCTCAACAAGTTTCCCACCCTCTTCTTCATCCTCCTCTTTTCCTTTATTTTCTTCTCTCGTTTCTTCCTTTATTTTTTTCTTTTCTTTATTCCACTCTGCTTCCTCCTCCTCCTCCTCCTCCTCCTGTATTTCCTCCTTGTTACTACCATTTCGAGTATTGCTGCAATCACCAGTGCCAATATCATTTGACCTAATGCTGTTGCAAATACTTTGACTACACCAGTTGTTACCGAGCGTCTTCAAATTACCAGCCGTACCTGCCGGATCACTCGGAACGTTCTTCGCATTCTGCGTTTTTCTCTTTCTATGTATCATGTTCCTGGCTCTCTTTCTCTTCTGTTTCATTCGCTCTTGCGATAAATCCTTATCACTGTCGCTGGACACGTCTCCAGCGTCGAACGTTAACTTTTCGTATTTCGACCGATCTTCCAACGGGATCCGAACGAACGGCGGAGAAACGGGATTGTACCCTGTGATTTTGTGGTCTTGTTCGGCGCGTTCGAATCCTGGATTCCATTGCTTAGGAGGTATTCTTGGTCTACCGTTTAATTGCGACTTGCCTGAAAAAAACAGAACTGTGTGCGTAACTTGTAGGATCATATCTGTATCATGCGAAAAAAAAGAGAACGCTATTTCACGGTTGGGATTCTAGCAACTTTCGCGACTCGACTACACATCGATTTATATAATACCTCGGTATCGTAAACTCTCTCAAACTCTTCGTTTCGATTAACAAATAAAAAGAAAATAAAAAGAAAACAAAAAGAAAGGAGGAACGATAGCAGCGAGTTATTGTGTATAAGTAACAATCGTGCT
The DNA here is from genome assembly GCA_032399605.1 of Melipona beecheii. NCBI lineage: Eukaryota > Metazoa > Arthropoda > Insecta > Hymenoptera > Apidae > Melipona > Melipona beecheii. The sequence continues at coordinate 3,533,750 of JAUCMO010000463.1, forward strand.
TTCTTTTCCTCTTAAAATCATTGACTTGTTCATGTTTCTGCTTAAAAAAGCCGAAACTATACTTACCTACGAGATACATACATGTGCAATACACAGTAGTATGTTAGAAATTATTTAACGTAATACCAATCTATTAAATTCGTGACGTTCTTTCAATTTGCGTTTGTCATCAACCTCTTAATATACATCATTTAGAAGATAAACGAAAAAGTCGCGTTTTACAATCCTATTGCTTTATTCTTATTGTTCTATATGTATGTATTTGTTATTATTCCTTGCATAAAACAATTATAATTTACACGTCGAGCAACTAAGAATAAATATTTCAAATAATTCGCATAATAAACTCAAATTAAGTCTGATTAGGTCTGTTACAGTCGGTGTATTGTACTTCTAGAACGTTCAAGCATCTCACGTACCCGTTACACTCAATCAGATATAATACGAATTAAATGTTAATGTTTATTTTCTTCGTTCCCTTTCTTTAATCTGCTCTTTTCTTCCTCCTCCTCCTTCTCCTCCTTCTGAACATCCTTCTTCTTCTTCTTATTGCTCAATCTCAGACTTATTTCTATTTTGCAACCTTCTTTCATTTTTTCTATTTCAAACAATGTTAATTACTACCACCACCGTGTTACATATTATACCGTCACCATATGGTCTGGAACAGTCCTAATCAGATTCAGGGGTTAAGGATAATATATGAGAAAACGCAGTAATGATCTTTGTGTCAAGGTAGTATGATTCAATGATATTTTTGCATACAAAATTCTAGCTTATACATAAAGCATATACAAAAAAGAAAAAAAAAAAAAGAAGACGATCAACCCGATATACTAGGAGCTGTACTACGAGACAATACATGTTTTTACGCGCAAAGCGAAATTATCACATTTAACTGACAAAGAATTGCTGCGTTTTACATTCGAAAAAAAACAATACTCCATAGACTATATAGTAATTTACATGTTTATTGCTGTAACATTATCTTAATACAGCGAATACGAGATGTCCAAGATTGTCAGCCTCCTATAGTGCTCTCGAGTCACGTGCTCGTCATTCGGTACTCGTGAATGAAATGCATGTAAAATGCACAGAGATTCGTTAGATCACGTATATTGGATGAATCAAGGCAAAACTTATCGAAACGATAACAAACTGAATTAGATTATACTGTGTTATCAATATCATCACAATTATCTTAAATCTTACACGCAAATTCTGTACGGAAGACACGGAGACACAATGGAAGGCAAACGACATGGCACCAAGTTCTTCTTTTTCAATGCCTCGTTACGATTAATACATTATTTCGTGTGAATGGTGTAAATTTATAAACTGATGAGAGTCAATTATTTATTTAGAGAGCCTCCCAAACTCATTAGGGTGTTCCAGACAATGAGAAATGATATACAAATATACATGGTACGATGAGAGATATCGATCACGAAAAGATATTAAGAAAAAGAGAGGAAAAAGAAAAACACATCGAGAAGTTTTTGGCTTCGAGTTCCAATGAACGTCGCAATAAAATAATCGCGTTTAAATGAACAATGTACTGCTGTTCCATTTATATACATTTTCTTAATATAATTTCTAATCCGTAAAGAGACAAAAATCGGCAATTGCTCGTAGCTACATACATGCGTGTTGTCGAACGACATGATAAGACAATATTTCGGCTACACTGATAAGGAAGAAAAAAAAAATACTTGATACTTTGCCATCGTTGCGAATGAGTAGTTAAAGATAGAAAGCAAGACGTAACTACTTGGAAAATTTGTAGTAATACTATCAAATATTCAAAATATCCAATTATGTAATGTGAATATAGACGTATTTGTTTTTACAGAGAAAATAAGGAAAGAAGTAAACAAGATGTACATAAATAAGTGGAGAGAAAGAAAGAAAAAAAATAAATTGTTCAACTAAAAAAAGAAGAAGAAAGAAGTTACACAGAAAAAATAGAAAGGAAGATGTAAAAGAGACAAGAAAAGAAAATGAAACAAAGTGAAGTTCAATATGTGAATATTGAATGCGATTTCTTAATCAATTATTGTATTCTTACGAATAATAACATATACATTTTAGTAAATATATCTTAGCAGTAGAACTCCGTTTATATGAACAGTTTACATGAGACGAATTTTTAATTAGTGCTTAATTATACGAACTTCTAACGATTAAGTCTACTTATCTGCACGTGAACATGCAGATTGCATGTATGAGCTGCTACTCCACGACGTGAAATAAACCGAGTTCTCTGGCACACATTTAAAAAGGAAAAGAGAAACAAATAAGCAGAGAAAGACGTAAAAGAAAATCGAAAATTAAAAAAGAAAAAAAAATGAGAAAAAAGAATTTCTCGTCTCTTTTCGCTTACTGTTAATTCGCTGCACTGATTATGGATTTTTGTAATCTTCTCTAATTTTTTTCGATTCGTTTATGCTTCAAAACCATAATACTATTAATAGCCAATAAATAATGGACAAGATATATGAATGAAAAAAAATCGCAATTCATCCCCGAATTCATGTAAAGTGATTCACTATACATTTAACTGCACGTAACCCCCTCTAAATTGTACACTATGTAGATCGAAGTTCGTTTACTAGTAAACAGATAATATTACACACTGCGTTTTTTAATACTATATAAATTTGTCTTGACATCGTGAAATGTATGTCTTTTAATACATGTGTCTTTTAACAATTCTCATTAGTTTTACGAAACTGTTATTTTAACGGAAAAATTAATCACGTCTATGCACATAACACACCATGTAATATACTATTCAATTAAAATTACAAGTTTACTTAAAAATTACGGATCGCATTACTATCTATAGCGCGTACAATTTTTTAAAAGGAATAAGATAATTTATATAATGAAAGAACATTGTAATATACATTTACTCTCCGTTTCAATTCCGTATTTAATATATATTTGTTTCTATTCGGAATCCCTCGAAACTTATAAATCGTGTTGTACGTATGAATATACATTGAAAATTGTTTTAAGTAGATACTATATGTACATAGATACGTACATAATTACGTAATTTCACGGCATGAAAATCAAATTAAAATATATCGTAACATGTATTTTTACGAACAACTGATAACCGATAATTGTAAAATTAATGTTTCTAACGTGAAATATCATTTTATTACCGTCACCATTTATTTAAATTCTTATATCTGTAATATTTTTTTCACTTATCTACAGATATACAACCACGAGAAACACCACTCGATACACTTCAAGTGTATTAATTAATAAACATACGAACAGTAATACATCAGATAGCAACAACGATCGCGATTAACATTTTGCCAACTTTTCCCTTCAAATGCATACAACGAAAGAGTGAGCACGATATCAACATACCAAGTATGTAATATTATCCTTCCGCGATTACCTTTAAAACCCTTAATTCAATATATAACAACATCGGAATTTTCTGCATCTCGCAACATCTAAATCAAATTTTCCATCTTGTACACAATAATAAACATCATCAATATTTATCAATTGCGATCTTTACAATTTTTACACACGTTTCTCGTTATATCAGTTTCTTTTTTTTTTTCGTCTAATTTTTAATCTTTCTTTTCTCTTTCGCCTACTTCTATAATAATAATATACTGTATTCTCCCATTCTTCTCCCTGTTTTTTCTTACGTTACCGTACGTCTAAGAATATCTATCAATACTTATTTCTCTATCTTTGGTAATTCGAATAATCAAAAACATATCTTACGAAAGACACCAATCTCGCACAAATCATAACATTAATTTGATATAATCATCATTTCAGAAATTCGTTAATATGATAGTAACTTTTATGAAAATTATTCATTTGTTATTAGTGGTTATCGCTCATTTTAAAGCTAACTAATTGTTTCACGTCATGTCAATTTTTTATATAAAGAATCCCATCCTATAGGGCCGACGATTTTAACACAAACTCTTGTCTGGTATTCTTCAATAACTTATTTTGTTTTATACATTCATTCTCCTTTTCTCTCTTGTCTTTTCTCGTTTCTTTTGTTCTGGAATTGATCATCGTCTCGAATCGTGTTATCCTATTCCTGTATATTACAAGGAATTTTTACACATTATTGTTCTATTGGTCTATCATGTGTGTCACAACCCAAGTGCAATTAATTTTGTTCAACACCTGATATTGCATACATATTATATATATACAGGATGTTTCACTTAACATCCCGCACGATTTTTTAAATATTTGTGACACAATGTAATCCAAAAATTTTTCAACGAAAATTTATTTGTATCAAGTATACATTATATAGTGACAATAAAGTATTTAATGATAATTGTTTATTATCATTATATGTTGTAAGCATTAATACAAATAAATTATTGTTAACAACTTCTTTTCATTATCATGTTGCAAATATTTAAAAAATTATTAATGTTAAGGAATGTGAAATAAAATACCCTATATGTGTATGTGTGTATGTATAAAATACCGACGATAAAACGGAAAATTCTTACTTCTTACTATAATTATGTATGCTTTATTCTTGTATTAATAAAATTAAATCGCCTTTCTTATATCTCATCACAGATAATACTCAATCATTTCTCGAGTCGAAAAGTCATAGTGTAACTCTACAAGAACAGTCATGCATAAATGGATTGCTGCAACCGTCTTCAATATACACCGAGAATAAATTATTTTATATTATTCTTTTGTTTTAAATCTTTAAGCACATGGATAAAAAAAAAAACTAAGTATATATTATTTTTCCACGTGCACATTATCCATTTTGGATTATATTGAATTTGTAAGTAATTAATAGATAGATTTAAAACACGTTTATCTAGGAATGTAATCTTTGATAGAGATTCGTCTTTGCAATATTTGTCCCGTATTGATACATCATTTTATAAATTACATTATTCATATCACATTAGACAGCCCATTCGATTTAAACTAACTTTGCGTCTTCGATAAAAATCTATATTTAAAAAAATTAGACATAAACTTAAGGAAAAATTATACAGCCCTGAGTACCATTTGTCTATGACTCGATGAAAAGTAAAGAGCGAGAAAGAGAAAAAGAAAGAGAAAGAGAAAGAGAAAGAGAAAGAGAAAGAGAAAGAGAAAGAGAGAAAAAGAAGAGGGTGGAAGAAAAGAGAAAGAAAGGGAAGAATATGAATTGTAAATTATGCTTAATACGTTTACGTACATTACGTATCATTTGTAAAATTCTGCTGTATACAAACTCATAGAGGAGAAAAAGGCAAATGGAATAAGAACGTATACGAAGCAGTCTATGCATTACCTCCAGCAAGTGCGGCAGTCTTTGACCCAATTTTGTTCTTCTTTCCTGCTAAAAAAATAAGTCAATATATTAGTTGTATTATTTTAAACAGAAAGCATTATGCCGCACAAAAGACTTAAAAATTTATATTACAATTAATAACAATACTTTTAGAAACAAAGCCAATAAAATATGAATTTAATCACACACGTTTATTACTTACTTGGCAAACTAAAAGGTGCGGATTCGAATGGATCTTCCGGTAATTCTGCATACGTCATAACAAGGCTTTCGCGACTTTTTACACCAGCGATGCTTGCATTACTTCCTCTCCTAATTTTATCAAACTCGGCACCGAAAATATGATCTTCTGTTAATTGATTGAAGGGTTGTACGTCTTCAAACGGATTCCAAGCTGCTACATCCGCGCTTAAAGACCTTCCTTCAGTAGCAGTTACGCTTGAAAGTTCGCCCTAATTAAAAACATTATAAGCTTTTTAATGATTTTAAATATACCAAAAATATTGACACCATATATTCTATATGTCTCTAAAAGATGTGTGCTGTACAGAAAATAAAAATAATAAATTACATAATTTAAGTGATTTATAATTGTAATAAACTTAAATGATAATAAATTCGTGATTCGAAAATAATAAAATATATTGTTAATACAATACGTACAAATAGAAAATAACAAATATTCTTAAACGATATGATAACAAAAATAATTAAAATTAAATCATAGATACAAAAAGAAAATTAAATAAATTAAATATATTAAAGAAAATTATTAAGACAAATCAGTGCAATTTATGTACTTACAATACGTACATGCGAAGCGCTAGATCCTAGACAAGATCTTACGCCAGTCTGAACTTCAGGAGTAGTAGCATCTTCTGAACGTGATTTTACTGAAGCTTCATATGGTGCTAGAAATTGTGTTGTTTCGGTTGCAAATGCTCTATAATATCAACAACAAATAAGCTTCATAGGTTTTGTAAATATTTCGATATAAATCAATTTTATGGAAAAGGATATATATACTCACTTATTAAAAGCACTTGTATCGCTAACATTTCTTCTATGACGTACCGAAGAGTGTGTAGGACTATCGGGTGGAGAAATACTTGAACTTATATTTTGACTTAAACTTTCGGTCTTATTGACTGGTTTCGGCAAAGTTGGTACCATTACAGGAGTAATGTTAGTTCCCGTCGGAGTATTTATTTTCGATGTTAACGAATTTATAGGTGTAAATTTGGGAGGTGGGCAACTAGTAGAATTTGATGCTTTGGACAAAATTTTAGAAGGTTTAGGAGCGACGGGTGGTGGTATTTTTGCGGGTGGTGGCATAGCTCGGTTATCGTCTTTAAACGGATCTGGGTAGCCTGTACAAATATAATAATCTAAATAAGATACAACCCAATGGAAAAAAATTTGGCAAAATCTGCACAGATAAATCTTCTTACCAGATGGTGGAAATAGCGCTTCTAGATTTTCTTCGTTCACATTTGTTGCCACCGATGAATCAAAGTAATATGAACTTACTGTATCTTGAACACTTACAGGAGATCGTCTAACTGTAGAACACTGTGACTGACTGTGTTGCGATTTTTGTCCAAAGGGAACACTCTGATTAGTAGTGGCGCAACAAACTTGCGGCGAAACTTGGGTGAGCGTTGACACCTGATGAGCAGACGCTTGAGTGTTCACTGGTAATGGCTGAACATTTGTTTGCATATTTTGCCCTAAATAAGGCTGTGATGTGTTTAATGGAGCAAGTTGTTGACCCATTTGAACATACGAAATCGTATTCCCTACGGAACTTTGCAATTGAACCTGACTGCCTTGACCAGATATTTGGCTCACAATCTGACCGCTTAGGCTTATCGGACCTGTGCTTACAGCCTGTCCTTTTGGCCGTTGTCTTGGTGTAACTGACGTACCCTCAACAGTAGTAGTTACTGGAGTCGGTTTTGGTGTCTTTACTAGTGACGACCTTTTCACGTTGTCAGATTCCATAGATGGGCAAGGTAATGATTCCAAAACTGGTGTTTGAACTTTCTAAAAATAGGATACAAATTTCATTACAAAATGCGACATGCACGATATGTCTATGTCTATACATATATCTGTATTTCCATTATATTTATAATACATATATATTATAGATATTCTTTTCCTCCTCTTAATTGTCTGAGGAATACAACAGTATTAAACAAATTTACAGATGAAATATTTAATACATACATGTAAATTCTGTACTGGACATTCTTTTCCCTGAATTTGGAATGCAATCACAGACACTTGATAAATATCGGGGCGGTTATCAGGATCCGGTTCGAGCATATAACGAATTAAGCAATGAAGACTTCTGCTATATCTATACGACATAAAATAATTGTAATATTTTTATCATATACAGCCATTAAAATAAAATCTGTGAAAAATATATGTATACATTAACAAAGAACAAACCTTGAATTATTTGGTATTGTAAAATTTCCCGATTGTATGGCAAGTGTGCTTTCTCCAAATGGTAATGTAAAGAAACAAAGTTTGTATAACAAACACCCCAATGCCTAAGGATTTATAAAAATTACTCATTTATTACTTTCTTTTGTGAATAAATTGTTTAAATTGGAAATTTTTAATTTATTTTACCCATATATCTGCTTTCGTTGTAATAGATTTCCCACAGTACATATCAACCATTTCAGGTGCTCTATAACTGAGAGTTGTATATTTTTTAATTTCTTCTTCAACTATCGCCGCACCCTGTACACTAGGATTAAGAATTTTTGCTGTTGCAGAACCAAAATCGCATAATACATAATGGCCAGTATCAGAATACAATATATTTTCAATCTAAAAAAAAATTTTAAATAAATAAATGAAGAAGATATTATTAAATTACTATTTAATTATCAGCGTCATTGATGAAAATTATAACATATGAAAGACACAAACCTTTAAATCTCTATGTATTATTGGTGTCTGACAGTGATGTAGTCGAGATACAGCTTCGCATACATCGCAAAATATTTGTAGAATTTCAGATTCGTTAAATCCTGTTTGTAACCTGTAAATAATTTAGTCAGTAGGCATTTCTGAATTTTTTTTCATATCTTATGCATCTATTAAAACTTGCTCAATGCATTCTCAACCTATTGTTCATCATCTGCAAAACTTGAGATTTGCAATAAGGCATTAAGAGTAGAAGTTCATGTACCCCTCCACCAATGTGAGTGATACTACTATCCAAATATCCTATGATATTTTTGTGACCATTCAAATTACTCTGAAAATAAAAATGCAAAGATACAAAAGCCAGAAAATAGAGCAAGCAATTTCCTTTCTGTAAAAAGAAAATTCTATTTTATTTAAAAATATATGTAAAACTTACTGCAATTTGTATCTCCCTTTTACATACGTTGAGATCATGTTCATTGTTAACATACATGCGTTTAAGCGCATAACGTCCACTCGATGACTTTACCAGGAATACAATGGCAAATCCTCCTGCAATAATATTGTTAGAACATATAATTACGTAGCGATAACAGGGTATATATATCAAACGTTGATAGATGTTAAAGTTGTCGATATACGCAATTTACCAATTGCTACAATATGATACGATAAAATTCAATTAAAACTTCCCACAATAACAGTAGTTGTGTTCTATTTACTATTTTCCCTATATAAGACACCAAATTTTTGTTCAAGCACGTATTTGATTTTAAATTTGATTAATTTTTATGTATATTTTTGGATTTTATGCAATAAAGTTTCTACATAAAACAAATATAAAGCCAGTTTACAAAGGAAAAATACAATTCCCTATATTAACTTCACAATGATGTTAAGTAACGTCGATAGATTTTCCAAGTGCAAGTTAAGAGAAATGTGATGCAAAAGTAAAACGTACCAGCTGAAATAACAAAAATATCAAACAGTACGTACAGATTGCTACCGATCGTCTTTATTTAATACGATCAATTTATCGTTCGCGTTCAACATAGCTCAATTAATTGCATTGCCATTTTCTGTTCTAACAAGTTGCAGCCACAAAGCAAAAGATAATCGAACAACCGAGCGAAACAGTGGGAAGGGGTGATGCGTATTCAAGGTTGATAATGAGACGTACCTTCGGCCAAAACCTCCTCGACGGTGACAGTATAACGTCCCACCACAAAAACTTTCCCTATGTAACTGTTAGGCTCCTTCGACGTGTTTTCGATTTTTGAAAACAGCTTCTTCATATTGGCACACGTCGTCGGCCCCTTCAATGTTGAACTGAGTTGACATAAGGCCGTCTTTACTAAATTTCTTAATCTACGATACAGCGGGCTTGACTTTCTCTATTAATAATATTTATCGTACTCGTACCTTCCAGCTTTTCAGTTACGAACAGTTTCGCAGTGATTTAACGGCAACGAACTTAACCAAAGGAAATCATTCCAGTCATGATAACAATTAACGTATTTTACCCAGCCGACATATTCAGGCCGTAGGAACTGCGCATGCGCCACTTCTGCACGAACTGTATCGTAAACATATGTGCACAACTTCCGGTCGAATGTCAAAATCTCGCGATTCCATTAGCCAAATTTTTCATTGTCGAGTCTCTGTTTATTGTAACGGTAATACTGTGGAAGTTCTCTTCAGTGACAATTGACTGGTCGACTCGATACACGATTTTATTGTTGTTTTGAGTTGTGATCGATCCTGCAGAACACATTGTAGTTAGAGCATTGTAACAGGCGTGAGGAGAGCAGCGTGGACAGTAAAAAAACTCGTCGCATTTTAGAAACTGTTTTTGACACGTTTTGTTTGTCACAATCGAACACGTATGTAAATGAACGTAATTTTGAAGTTTTTAGAACGTAGCTTGTAATGCATCCTACACTTTTATCTTTTGTAATTTTATTTACGATACGTATGTACACACTGATGTCATAATAAATAATTTTTCATAAGCTGACTCGTGAATCGATGCGATTTAATGTTAATCGATAGCGTAAGATATTAATTGACGAAGAATTTTCTTCGTAAGTCCATGCATGATGAACACGGTGCTTAATGAGGATGACGAGAATCTGGCCGAAATATTGTTGTTAGAAAGTATATTAGATAACGAGGATCATTTTGAAAATAATTATGAGGCAAATGATACTGAATTCATCGGTGATCTGCAGCGAGATACCGTCAAAAATCGAGTGGATGCACTCGAAAATAACACTGATGACGAGTTCACAGAACGTAACATCGAAAATTGCAATCGCATGTTAGATCTTAACAAACAAATAATTTCCTCCTTGATGGACTTGAAAAGGGACATAACTTTCGCTCTTGCGAAGTGTGAACAAAAATTAAAAGCGATAGAATGTAGTTTAGAAACGCATACAGTTGGGAACAAAAAAATATTAATTTACAACGCTGGTATGCCGTATTTTAAGGATAAACGTTACTTCTCTGCCTCCAACAATGAGGACGAAATATTGAAAGAAAACTGTAAGGAATTGCAGCTGAAAAATCTTCCCAAAATATCCGCATGGACAAGAAAGGAGAGAGACACTCTTTTAAGGGCAGTAACAAAAGAAATGGAGAGGGAGAAGGAAGAAAAGGCAAAGTTTTCATCAATGGATGCTTTGGAAGAGATGAGCTTACCGCGAGAAAAAGAGTTCGATTGGTTTAGAATATCATCTGTCTATTTTGAAGAGGTACACTCTCCGTTTGATTGTTGCGTTATGTGGAATGTTTATTTGCACCCTGACATCAATAGGAAGCGTTGGACAAAGTCAGAGGATATTAATCTCAGGAAAATCACCAAGAAGCATCAGTATCAAGATTGGGACAAGATTGCAAAGGAATTGAATACAAATCGTACAGCATATCAATGTCTCATCAGATACAATACAACAAAGAAACTACCCAAAGTTCAGTGCACTTGGCAAGATAGAGAAGACAAGAGGCTGTCAAAACTGGTAGAAATATTTCAGATTGGTGATTTCATTCCCTGGGGTGAAGTAACTAATTGGATGCGGAGTAGAACTAAGCAACAAGTTTATTTTCGATGGTCGTACAGTTTAGCACCATATTTAACAAAAGGCAGATTCACTAAAATTGAAGATAACATTTTGAGAAATGCTGTTACCAAGTATGGTACAAATTTTCATAAAATATCGGCCATATTGATGCCAAATAGATCTACTGTTCAGCTTCACGATCGCTATCAAACGTTAACCATTAACCAAAATCAAAAGCGGAATTCATGGACATTTGAAGAAGATACAAAATTACTTGATCTCTTCAAGCGCGTTGGTCCAAATTGGTCTACGATAGCTAAACAATTTTCAGGTAAAACTAGAACCTACTTAAGGCACAGATACAAGGCATTGCAGAAATATATTAAAAGAGGTGTCTCCGTGTTTAAACTACATGGTTACTTGATGAACAATGGTTACAATGATGAACATAATGAATATTCAGAAAATGAAACAGAAAAAGTCTTTTGTACATCCGAACTTGATAACAGTATTAGCAATAAAGATTGTGATAATGATATTATAGATATAGACCAGAAATTAATCGAGTATTTTCATACAAAACGTAAGGTAAAAGAATTGATGGACAGATGGGAATTTTATGACATGGAGAAATTAGAATGTAACACAATAAGCTTGTATAATATTTTGCAAACATTAGATGCCAAACTTTGTATATCCAATGACAGTAGAAAATTAAATAATAGAAATCAACAGCTTTTGCATTCTCTGAGGGAATATATAAAAGTAAAAAATGATAAGAAAAGGTACTTTGAGATTATAGAGAAATATAAATCACGCATGTTCGGTAAAAATGAACTTGCACAAGATTCCAGTTTTATACCTACACGTTCCTCTAGTTCAAAGCCAAAATTAAAGAATTTAAGTAACTGTATTGATTATTATTTAAACAAAAATGACAGGTTTATATTTCAAGTCCCTATAAATTTTAATACTCCAGAAGTTGTAATTTCTTATATCGGAGGCGATGAACAGGAATTGCAATTTCAGAAATTTTCTCGTTCATTTCAAATTAATAGTACAAAATGTTCTGACTCAGCCCTTAAAACTCGAAACTGCCCCACATTTTTAACAGAACGATTATTAAAGCAATGTTGTACCAATAATAGCAGTGATAAAAATAATTCGACTGACAAACTGTTGATTAAAGTAGACTCTATTGTTTGTTCCAATATTGGTGCTGTAGCCCCTCTTGAAAATGGCAGTAATGACAATCCTCAACGCCTAGAGTCTCAAAACAAATGTCAAAATACAAAAACTTGCATAAAAAACAACCGACGAGGTGTATTGTGTGATAACCTTGAAGATTACTTATCATCTAATTGTAATACAGATATAATTATTCAAAAACATAACATACCTACCGAGATGTATGTTAGCTATGCAACTTTATTAAGTTTGAAAAATTTGACGTACGTGAAACAATTAAATGAGAAGTACCATATTCCAGATAAATATTTTATGCGATCGAAGGAATTTCAAGAAGCATTTAATTTATTAGAAACACGTTTAGAGAAATTATTTAAATATCCATTAGGTCTGTCAAAAGTTTCATTGCCAGAAGTTTATGTAGCTTATGAACCAGAAGTTCTACTCTGTTCAAAAAAAAAGAGAAGAAAAGATAATTCAGATATTAGTCACATTAATCAGACATAAAACAGGATATTAGATTTAAAAGTACAATCAATATATTTCTTTGTCTATACCTCAAGTCTGTAAAATTCATTTTAGAAATTTTAATTTAAAATAAAAAGAACCCTATTTTAAAATAGAAATGAATTTTATTTCACCAAAATGAGGTAATACGTTAATTCCCGCGTAAATAATATAATTTTTCGAATTTATATTTTAAGTATATGGCAGGATAATTTCGGGCCTTCGATTTATTCTTTACTAATATACATGTATATTTATATTACATTTTCATTGTAATATAATGAATTGATGAATGAATCATATTATGATTCATGATTTTATTTACGATGTTATTTCTAAATTTTTATAAAATTATTATCATTGGATTGCTAACTTTTCGGTAAAGATGTGTAAAAGGAAATAGTAATTAAAATATACATATAAGTAATATACATGTAAGTAAAAGTAATCATTGGTTGAGTTGAGCGTGTTTAGACACAAAAGTTTCGTTTCATTTATCGTATAGTTGCTCTGAAAGGTGACAATTTCTATTCAAAATGATATAATATTGATATTTACAAAAGTAACAACTCTTTGAAACTACATATTAATTCTTTCAGACAATAATACACACATCATTTAGAAGATAAAATTATAAAAGTGAAAATAATTGTTTTAATTATTACATTATAAAATATCAAAATACATATTTAAACATATGCATTGTACTTTCGTGCATTTTACAAAAACATATTTCCGAATTCGTAACATTAACGGAATTAATTGAAAACATTTAAAAAAAGGCATGGACATGATATACAGTGCGTAAAGTGTGATATTGTTAAAATTACAATACTTTTCTAAAGTAGTCGGGTTTCTTTCTATTTTTTTTCTTTTTTCTTGTTTTTTGTTTAGTCAGTAAAATACAAAAAAGATTGAGGAAATTCGACGTTCAAATTTTAACTTGCGTCATTTTTAAAAATTTTTAATATTTTATCACAATTTGCAATTGTTTAAATAACATACTTTACGCTTCCCTTTGTTATACAAAAAAAGAAAAAATCAAATAATAGTTCTTATTGAATGAAATTTCTATTATATCTTCTTTCATGGATTCCCCTCCTTACCCTTTAATATAATCACTTTAATAGCAACTTGTGGAGGAAATTGTGATATTGAGATATTTTTTTTTGTGTGTGAATTTATTGTTATTGTTACCATTAATTCTTATAAACTGTTGTATATCAATATACAAATTAAATTAAAAATTTTTTTTGTAGAAAAGAAGGGAAACAAAAAGATTTTGCGTATGCTTAAACATTAATTCCATAATTAAAAACTGAACTCATTATTAGACAAAGTAGAATAATTATAGTTTTCATATTACCAATATTTCCATTATATTATATAGTTATATTTTGAATTTTATTATACCAACCAAAGTAACATATATAATGTTTGTATAGAATAATTATATTTTTTCTAAGTATTTTATACTGTTGTAATCAAATTGTATTATATAAAACAAATTTTTATTAAAAAAAAAATAAAAAAAATATAATTTCATGAAAATCTAATAAGGAATATAAGAATTCAAACCATTGATAGATAAATTTTCAAAATTATGTCATTTACTGTTGCTATAATAGAATTTGTTTCTTTATTCCTCAGAAAAAGGATACTAAGCAATTCAAAACATATACAAATCTTTTAATATACTTAAGAGGACTTTCTAATGGTTTTTATTTATTAAACGCACAATAAATTTTAAAACATATTATATACATTCATGTTATTTAAAAGAAATACATTCAGAAAAATAGATTGCAAATAATGACCGTTCATTTTCTTAAATGCGATTTAGAGTATTATCGTATGTATAGATAGTGAAATATCATGGAGCAGATATGTTGTTTTTCAATAAGATAAAAGTAAAGTAATTTAATACATATATGAAACAGCAAACATACTTTCCGAATGTATAAAAATAACAAAATTATTCTTCCTAAGTTTAGTACAAACATTTAGTACGATATTATTGATAGGAAATAAATTACCTGTTTCCTTAGTAAATCTGTTTCTACTTCCCCTCTCCCATGTTTTCTAAATTTGTACCAGTGTAGATGATACAAAAATGTTTGATTGAAATATATGAGAAAAGAGAAGAAAAGAAGAAGTAGAGCGCAGATGGTTATATATTTGTAAAAATATAATCTATGCATAATTTAAGAAATAACTTATATGCATGAAAACAATTAAATTTGATATTTATACGCAAGTAAATCTTTACAAATATAACCAACTATGAATTATCTTTCACTGAGAGTGTTACAAAAATGAGATAAATACTTACTTTCTCTTTAACACTGAATTATTGTAGCTAGTCATAATAATCGTACAACCTGCAGTAAAAACTCCCCATAAAAGAAGGCTGGCTTCGATTTTATGAATTAAAGACCTAATACTATCGAAGAATAGTTTTAACGGTTCGTTTGTTACTTTGAAAATCGGTTTATCTTGAATAATTTTCATTTTTGATAAATATTCGATAAGTGGTGGATGATCGTGACTAAATATTGGAAAATATTCCCCGATTTTTTCTCTTGTCCACCAAGCTTGTTTGTTCCACCTAAACAAGAATAAAATAACAACAAAATATAATTACGATCACTCAAACTTAAAAATAATCTGAAATAATAAATGCGTACAAATACTTACGATTGACTCCATGGAGTGTAATGATAACGATAAAGACTAGCTTTGATAAATCTAGGTGGTTTTTCAACAAATGGATTTTCTACATTGTTCATTAGAGCCAGTACTTCTGGTTGACCACTTAAAAGGCGATACGCTAATGACATTAACCATGGATTTTGGTGATAATTACCTAACGCAGCAAACCACATTTGCCAATCAAGCCGTGGTTGATGAGGAGCTGAAAGAGTATAATAAAAAAATTAATAAATGTAATTTGGAAATAAGGAAAAAGATATCAATTTTCGAAATGACCAACCAACAAATGGTAATGAATTATTAACATTTCCTGGTTTATATAAAAATTCGTATTCTTTCCATGGTCCATCAATGCTATTGCTTCCTTCAACAATTACTTCTAATCTACCTCCCACTCCAGTCATGCGTCTAAATAATCCGTAACTATTTACAAGACGAAGATGTTCGACTTTCCCTTGTATTTGTCTTAGTTGAACTGATATCGTTGAATTATGAGAGTGATGTAAAGTAGCATACGGTACCTAAATGCAAAAATATTGTAAAAATCGGTTTTGAATATTATAAATAGTCACATATGGTACGTACAATACTTATTACAAAGATAAAACAAACTGCTGCTGTATAAAGACTTGTAACAAATGTTGTGAAGATCTTATTTTGTATTCCTTTGATAGAGAATAAAGACGTAATTAGTGCATTTGCCACTGTAAATGCAAGAGATATTACACCAATATAGATGGAAACTGGGATTGTTCGTGATAGGACGTAATCAAATTGTTCTTCTGTAAATGCTGAAATAATAAAATAAATAGTAAAAGCAATCATTAAGAGAAATATTTACGTCTTTTATCAGTGATATCTACATACCAATATCACTTTGAATTGTCCAATTATCAGATATTCTAAGATTATAATACACGTATGTTGCATAAAAAATTACTCCATAAACTAGAATACACAATATTGTTGAAAAAAATTGTATGATATTGTAAGTACCATTTTTAGATTTCTTTTTATAAAAAAATTGATCGTCGAGTAAAGAGATGCACAAACAAATAGTTAAAAAATTAAAAAAGTTATAATTTCCTGTTGCTATAATGTGTATTTGGAGGAATACCTAACAGAATTAATATAAATTATTAAATAATCAGATGTTAAGACTTAACTAATATAAATACTAATTTATCATTTAAATACATTTACCTGTGTATAAAATGCAATTATTCTAACTTTTCTGTTTGGAAAGAAGAACAAAAATGGAATGACAAGTTCAAAAATATTGACAATCACAGTAGTAAAACGTAAAAACCATGTTGGCAAATGATGTGCGTACCATGCTAATGGAGTAGGTATACATTGTGATTCGAAATGTACATTTAGAGCTGAAACATTGTTACAAAGAAGTAAACATTCTCCTTTAATTTGACTATAGTATAAATGCATGTTTGTCAAAATATTATACCATTTAATTTCCACCATACAGGACAACCAGAAGTAAGTTTCACTACTCCACTAGAAAACATTAAGCGGAAAAGTAACCAACGTACAGTCCAAAAAGTTACAGCATCACTTGGTGTATTTACTTTGCCACGTTGAGAATAACAAAATGGTGCTACAAACATACATAAAAATCCTGCTTCTAATAAAAGTACATCCCTGTAAAAATATTAAAATATTAATATATTATATCATAACTTTTTCATAAATGGTTTTTAATTATGTTATAGAATCAATATATTTTTATCAATAAAATATAATTCTGAGCCAAATACTTGAAATAGGATATATTAGGTCACATTGACACAAAAAAGAAATCTATTCAGATTAACATAATGAAATTATGTTATTAATTGATATATTATTCTGTAGTTTATATAGACATAAAACTATATAATTATTAAAAAATTTAGAAAATATTACTTACCACTGAAACCACATAAATGTTTGACCAATCTGATATAGAGAATAATATAATGACCAAAGTACTGCAAATACCAATGCAATACAAAATTTTTGTGAAATAAATCTGAAAATAATCAATATTCACATTATTGTTGGTTATATTTACATTATAGTTATTATAGTTATACAAATTACTGCGATGATCCAAAAATTACCCTGCAAAGGAAAGAGCAACGCCTATAAGTGATAATACATCTAACATGTACTCTACGTTTAGACCAAGGTAAGGAGCAAACCACAGTAACGTTGGTTTCTGCCTTAATTTATGAAGGAAAGGTGAACGACTTTTAAGATCCACTTGAGTTCTAGCAGGTAGAATGCCATTATCGCCATACAATCCTTCATTATAAATAAAAAGAAAAAAATAAACATGCTTGAACAAACAATGTGTATAAAAATCATATATTTTTAAACTTTTTAATTTAATACTCACCCGGAATTTGTATATAAAAACTAAGAAATGCAAAAAGATATATAATACATATCCCTCGTAAAAATAAGTTACGAGTATATCGTACTTGAACCATCGTAAAGTACTATATTTATACTATTATTTCAGGAGATTAAAATATATTCGAATAGCGATCGAGATCTGCAAAATGAAACACATGCATTTATATACATATTGTATACACACACACACACACACACATACACACATACACACACACACACACACAATATCTATATATATAAATTACACATCATGTAAAAAAAAATATACCTACTTTATTATCTTATAACTAATATAAATATTATTTAAAAACTCCCGATTTAAATATGTTATTTGATACTGTATAATAATGCTCGTACAATTAATAGAATTCGATTGTTTCTTCCTAGGTATTACTTGGTAATATTTAACATTATATGGTTGGCCAAAGTTGCTTCTTCAATGTGTAGGATGTTTAAATTTCTAGTATATTCATATTTCATTTAAAAAATAATATTCAAATTGAATTTCAATTCGTATTATCTTGTAATTAAATATATTAATCAGAGATGTTATTCTAATCAAATTGTTAAAAAATATAGTACTATAATAAAATATTTGTCATTCATTATATATATATGTACGTATGCATATATATGCATATATATATTTATAATTTGTTTATATTGTTGTTATTCATAATCTTTGTTACGATTAATTACTGTTATAAAGAACAATGTGGGATAAGATACAATTCAAACATGATTAATCAATAATTTAATAATATCACATAATAGATATTCAAAATAATGAAAATAATAAACAAATGTACATAGACACACAAATGTGTTTGGATAAAGTACTTTATATTTACATTCATGTTTACGTCTATTCCAACTGTGTATAAATGAGATTTGATCAATTTAGTTTACTTCATTGTATTGTGTTTCCATTTCTACAATACGTCTGAATTCTCGTTTCTTGTTATATTCTTCAATGAAATTTACCAGTTCGTTATGTTCCTCTTGAGTCAAGGTATTAAACTTCTTCTTCTCATTCTGTATCCATTCCTCTATATTTTCTGATTGATTAAAATAGTAATAAATACCAATTGGGAATAATATGTACGACATCATTCTTCCAATCTCCATTTGCCAATTCCCCATTTCCTAAATATCTAAAGAAACCAAAGAAGATATAACATATACAGGTGCAAAATACATGCAGTTTCTTATCAAAATACACGATGTAACTGGTTTTGTTGTAAATAACAAGATGAAATTACATTGGATCTTAAAAACACAACATATAGTATTAAACGTTGTGCAATGAGACATCGTGTATTGTATCGAAGATGTTTTCGCGTTTCGGCTCTAATAACTAACAATTATATTGATAATTATAACGATTATATTTATAATAACATCTACGACGTACTTACTTGTGAATTACTTGAAAGAAATTTCTTCCTATTCTAATATCAAACAAATCATTTGTTAGACATGAGAATCACTAAGTCATAGAGGAAAGTATAAACAGCTTTGATGTTGGCAAAATTGTTTTGTCCAAGAAAGTTATTTCTATTAGAGATCCTTTTAAGATTCATATTATGGTATCGTTTCGAACTCTGTAACACACAAATAAGTTTGAATTTTTCAATGATACTCGTGGACTTTAAATGTTGATAGACATTATGGAAACATTATTACCTTCGGAAGTAGCTAGATTGGTTTTTGGTAAGGGTGACACGACGTGTGCTTTGCACATCATATTATGATAACCTGTTGTGTGGCGGGAATATATGTATACTTTCTGATCATGACAACGAAACGTGTCAGAATTTTATATAAGCATGAAATTGACGCGAAACAAGCAACAAATTTTGCACAAATAAACGTAATAAATGTCAAATTGAATACACATAGATGTTGAATATAATAAATCGTTGTAAGCAAGACTACATTGTAACCAATAAGATGATTGTTATAATCAATGTAATAAATCATTTTACTTTTAAATGTATACGTATATGCATACATCAAAGATGTATAATTTGCATAATATAATATATATGTTTATAAAAAACTTCAATGAATGAATCTTTTTACATATGATTTGTAAGTTTATCTGAACAATTTTAGGATATCTTGAAAGTCAAAAGTGCATGGAAGCTGCAAAAATATTTTTAGAGACTTCACCGCATTTACAAGAATGTCGCACTGTAATTTCAAAAGGAAAACGATTCAGTACTAAAGTTAGCGGAATGGCTTTGATTGATATCGTTGAAAAGTTTTTTGCTATCAATTCAGCTGGTAAGATTTTAATACAGGTGGGAAACTCACGGGCAAAAATATCATTTTATTCTATTAATATTTTGTTTTATAGTTGATAATTACCTCGAAAAAATTGCAAATTACGAACAACCAAAGCATTGTGAAGACTTACTGAAAGAATTGAAATTTCTTATAGAACAAACTCAGGGGGAACAATTTATTGTTAATATCAATGTGGCTTCACAGGTATATAAAAAATCTAAAAATCTATTCTTACTATTAATATTATAATCTATTACATTCTTATAGTAACATTAATCATTACAATGCATTCTATATTCTTTTGTACCATTCATTTATTTATTTGCAGACTAATTCTCAAATATGCAATGATTCTCCTATAAAAAATATAAGTAATAGTAATACACGTAAAAGGCATCATAGTAATAATGATCATGAGAGATGTAAACGCACAAAAATAATATTAAATGCATTACAACATGATTCACTCTCTGACAAAGGTAGAATATATATGTAAGAGATTTTCTAATAATTTTCTAACATTTTCTTGTTGTTACAGCACATTTTGATAATGTGGAAGCAACTCCATTGGAAAGTCTACCAGGTCATATGGATATGTTAGAATTATCAAAATCTAGTGTTGATATGAAACAGAAAAAATATAGTAACTTTATGGAACGACATGAAGGTTTGTTCAATTTTAATATGTACAGTTAAATTGCATAATCAAATAATATTATAGGGAATATAGTAATTAAGATAAAAATAATGGTAATATTAATAAAATAAACATATATACACAATTACAATTAATAATATATAAATAAATATGTATACACAATTACAATTAACTGATAAGGATAAGAGAAAGTATTATTTAATTCTTAATGTTTACATCAGATAGCGATTTAAATATTCAGAAGACAGAGGATATTATCACATATAATGCATGTGCAGAAAATAATATAAAAAATTTGCATATATTTGATAAATGCACCACAGCAACAAGTACAGAAGAATTATTGAAGAGTTATTCATGTGCAGAAGTTCAAACAACTCCATACGATACGTTGGAATCTGAATCAGAGAGTAATGATGAACCAATAGAGAATCTTAGTGTAAGTAATTCCATTCTGTAATAATAATTTCTCAATCAATTTTTACCTTTTTATCGTTTATATTACAGTTATTAACGAAAGAGCTCTTGAACCGCACGGAACTACAAGAGCGAATCGCTGAAAATATTAACAAGGCAATACTTCCAACAGATATATCATTGAAAGATGAGAGTTTAAATGATTCTCTAAATGGTGAAGCAAATACTTCTCTTATGGTAGAATTGAATAATGCAGTTAAATCAATAGTAGAAGCTACAGAGTCCGATCCTGTGTTTGAAAAATTTCTTGAAGAAATTATTGGGCCACATATAGAAACTGATGCAAGTCATGATGAAGATATTGAAGTTCAACCAAAAACAAAGATTTCTAATGAATCACAAGATAAACAAAATGAAATGACCTCAAATAGTAATAATTCATTAGAATTGGTATTAGATGACAAGCCATCCACAGAATTAGATACACCATTAAATACAGAGGTGCCATTAAAGCACAGACTTCGTAGTTCTTCTAGACAACAAAATGTTCGAAATGAAGATGAGCAACGTGATCAAGAAAGTATATTAGAGGATCAAAACGCTGCTGCAATATTAAGTATAATAAATGCAAATAGCGTTAACAGTAAAACAATAAACGATAAGAGAATGAAAGAAGTTGTATGTTTGTTAGACAATGATAACAAGAAAGGATTGTCAACATTTGAAGTTTCTATTGATAAAGATATAGAGAAAGCCGAAAAATTAATAACCGATGCTACTAAAAAAGACAGTAACGTTATTTCAATGATTCAAAATAATGACACGGACTCAAAGATTAAAAAGTCATCAGTAAAACAATTACGACATCCGAAGCTTAAACAACAAAAATCAGAAGATAGCACAAACAAATATACATCCGAGCAAGGCATAGTGACAGTACCTACGTTAGTAATGTGTTCAAAGGAAGAAATAAGTAATACATTATCGAAAAATGCACGCACTTGTTCCACTCGTACTACAAATTCGAGGTTCATTCCTATTGCTCCCAAAGATTCCAGCAAAACAAATAAAGATTTCGTGGAAACATTATATCTTAAAACCGTAAATGTTGCTCAGAAAGTAACGTCACCACTTTTCAATACATCAAATGATTTAAAAAATTTCATTTCTTGTGCAATAACGATGACGACTATAACTACAACGACAACGGCTACGACAACAACAACAGCGATGACAGTGCAAGCATCTCAAAAAGAAGATAATAATAAAATAAATAATGATAAAGACAAAAGCCGAACCGTACATAATAATAATTTCATTGGTAACTCAATTACATATCCCGCATTGTCGAATACCGTTAAATCAGTTGCTGGAGAATCGATAACTCTGTATGGCAGTGAAACCAGCACAAAAACATTATTAGATAGTTCAAATATGCCTACAATAAATATAGACGATAGTATTAGTTTATCCAATTCTGGATTATCCCCATATATAAAATTTAATTGCAGCAAGAACAATCAGCATCAAAATTTATCAGACATTGATTTGACACCTGTCATTCAGAATGCGAAAGTTGTTGCTCCATTGAAAATGAATAGTATTGTTAACGATCACCAACCTTCAGCTTCAAAAAAAACCGATTGTGATATCATTAGTAAACGTACTCCAAGATCGTTGTTGAGAAGTAGATCAAAAAATTATAGATTAAGTTTATCGACACCAAGGAGAAGAAGTAGTCATATAAGGGCCCTTGATTTTAACACACCGATGAAGACAACTGTGTCCGACCAAATGATTGATGAAAACAAAGGTTCGCATTTTTCGGAATCCGCAAAACTCGTTACGTCTGTATGTAGAACTACCCTTTTTAAATCACCACAACTTGCTAATGCTACTGCGTCTACTCATAAAATTAAAACTCCATTAAAACATTATCCTTGTCAACTTCCAATAGCAACAAGGAGCCCAGCACCAAAGCTTATGGGTGAATGGGAAAAATATAACGGACTAGGGATAATTATAGGCGATGTCTCTCCATGTTCAAACATCAATGTTTCTTCGGAAAATAAATTTGTCAAAATTCAATCGAAATCTCTGGATCTTACAAAAGGTGCATGGGATGCAGATTTACGAAAAGCTTTACACATCACTCTAGACGAAGATCACCAAAAACGTAAAATGTCTGCAAGTAACAGAAAAAGAAATAATGCAAAAGTTGCTAAATCAAGTGTTTTCTCATCGACAAAGAAGGACAAACGCAATTTACATACATCAAAAGGAAAACGTAAAAATACTGCATCAAAGGAAGATGACATCATGCAAGATGCAAGAAACGATCGTAGTATAAAAAAATGGAATATAATGGAATCATCGATAACAAAAAGTATAGATTGTAACACCTCCGGGGCAAAGGAGGATTTTCTAGATGCTCGCATTAATAATACTCAAGAAATTAAATTATCTAATATGAAAACAGTAAATAAAAGTAAATCTATTGTTGAACAAAAAAATACTCAAGATCAATTGTTAGCAAAGACTAATCATCTGTACGATAATGCAACAATAACGATAACAACAGCAACAACAACAACAACAACAATAACAGAAACAGCAGCCAATAATATACCTGTTGAAAAGAAAAATATAAAAAAATATGCTCAATTAAAAACGTTGAAGACCAATTTAAATAAATATAATCGAACTGAAGAGAAACCATATTTAGAAAGCATCATCTCGGTGGATGCAATACAGAATTCAGAATCTACGAAAACTTCTATGAAAGATATTATGCAACAACAACAATTGCTACAAATGCCTAATTTCATCGATCACGAAACACCGAGAAAAATGAGAAATCTCAATGATATTCCAATGACACCAAGAGTGCTCAGTCCAAGCAGTAATACACCATTTCTCATTAAATGTGACGATGATTCTAGTAAAATACAATGTTTCATAAATACACCAGAATTTCCAAAAACGCCATGCATTGCGTTGACCCCAAAAATAGAAACTACCGCAGATAATATAAGAAAAGAAACGTTTAATTCTTGTTCTCCATATTATAAACCTATCTCTGAAAAACAGACGAAGTCGAGCAATAGTACAGAAAAATTACAGTGTACAAACCAGCGTATACCTGAAAATATTATCAATTCTACGAACATGTATCAAGCTTGTGTATCTACAAAATTAGAAATAACACAGTTTGAAGTGATCAAAGAAAATTTACCAAAAGAAGAAGCAATAAAAGAACTTAAAATATCGGCTAATTCACGAGATTCATCGTATATAAAAGCTGATTGTATCCAGGATGTTAATAAGTCTAATGTGAATAAAGATATGTATGAAAAAATGAATGTTAGTAATGAAAAATATTTACCAAATAGCGAAGAATCGAACGATAGCAACGCATCGACATCATCTTCCTCGCCATCCTCATCATCGTCATCGTCATCGTCATCATCGTCGTCGTCGTCGTCGTCGTCGTCGTCGTCGTCGTCGTCGTCGTCATCATCGTCATCACCATCATCATCATCGTCATCATCAATTATTTTAACTAATTTAAAAACTTCTCCTGACAAAAAATCCAAAAACATTGCAAATCAAAACTATACTAATACAAGCAACGATATGACATGCAAACTTACAAATGTTACAGAAACAATAAATAAAAGAACGGAATGTTCAACAATTTTAAAAAATAATGTTCTAGAAAAGGAGGCAGTCATTGCTTTAAAAGGATGCGAATCTTCACCATTGAAAGTATTTCCATTGGTAAAAAATGAAGAAGATTATAAAACCGATATGAAAGAAACGCCTGCTAAAGACGAAACTCTTAATGAAGTGGATATTTCTGAGACTCCCAATAGTTCAAAGAATGGCATAGAGAATCTGACTAATTTGTCCTCTAAAATTTCTGCGTTAATAACTTCAAAAGACCAAAAGCTGTCAAAATCGAATCAACATTTATTTATGGAGAATTCTGCCAATAAAAAATTGAAACAAAAGCCCAAGATAGTTAATATACAACATTTGAGTTCGAATTCCATAATAAAACATTCTTCCATGCTAGAAAAAAGACAAAAATCTTTAACTATAGATGAGAAATTAGTTATCCAATTGGAGGCAAAGCGTCAACGTATGATAGCAAAATTTCGCGAAATACCTAAAACTAGTCTTACTCGGGGAAAAAGTCAACAGGGTCGAATCACTTTTAGAGGAAAGAATAATGTTAATTTAAAGAAGAGTAATCAGTATAAATGTAATCAGAAAAATGAGAATAAATTCAACGAGAAGAAAAAAAAAAAAAAAAAGAAAAAAAGGATGGAAGAATCGGATAATTGTAATAATGATAATAGCAACAACAATAACAACAAATATACTGATGATAGTGACAATGATCTTGATGACAATAATAGTATTATCAATGATGACAACAATGGTAATAGTAATAACAGCAATAACATAAATAGTAATAGTGCTAATAACAATGATAAATATACAAAGTATTTATTCATTAATAATACGTTAGAAAGTAAAGTTTACAATTTGGAAAATTCAAAAGAAAGAGATAATATCAATGAGATCATGCAAAATAATGATTTAATCATTAAAAATGATACCAATAAAATCATTGAAATACCAGCTGAAAACATTACTAGTGACATTGAAGTCAATATATATCAACAAGCAAATGCGCTTAAAATGGAAAATCAAACTCATGCAAAACACAAGCGTGACAAGATTGACGCGGAAAAATGCGACAATAATACCGCCAGTAAAGTTATTTTACATGAAAATAACTCGAATGATATAGAAAACAATTACAATTATAACGGGAAAGATACTTGCAAATTAAAAGAATGTCCAAATTATAATAGTGATAAAACAAGTATTTTATTAAAATCAAAGGTTGATCAAGTAAAGAGAGATTTATTTAGTGACGAGGAACAAGTATTAAAGAAAGAAGAGACATTAAATGCTGAATTTTCGATTAATCAGAAAACTAATAATGTTCTTAATACTCAAACACAAAATACAGATAGTGAAAATACCAATTCGCAAAATTTGAAGAGTTTATCGCATGTTCTTCAATGCTTACAGCTTATTCCAACGTACAAGCAGGATTGCATAGTAGAATCTCAATGCACGAAATATAATCGTAAAATTGATCTCAATGCAACTATTCCTAACTCGGTAGAGTATCATTTTCTATATGACGATAATGCATCCTTCAAAAAAAGGAGGCGACGGTATAGCAATCATGAATTAGAATATCAAATTAATATTGTCTTGAATGACCAAACTTGCAAAGAAAGAATTAAAATAATGACTGCCACTGATTATGAAGAAATATTTAATTTACCGCCAAAGCCTAGAAAAAGATTAGGAACCAGGAAATCACCAATTAAATATGAAAATAGTTGCGAAGCATTAAATAAAGTATCTGTCGATAGTTCAGTTACTAAAAGTATAGACGCGAAACCTATAGCTGCTTCATCTCCTCTGGAGAACCCACTGATCTGTACAATGAAGAAAGTTGCTATTAAAACTATTATGAATGAAAAACAAAACGAAGTACCACACAGTAGTACAAAACGGTTAAAAGTAAATAGAATTCGAGAAGTTGATAAAGGTAAACAGTAATTCTGATTGAAACGAAAATATTAATTTACGAATAACATAGATTTAATAATTTATTAATTTCAGCTAACATTGCTGCAAAAATTTCAAAACGAAAGATAGCGGATTTGAAAGAAAGTACACAGGTTTGTAGTTAATTTTTGAAATGAACTTGTTCGTTCGTTTGTTTATTTATTCGTATTATCTTCTATCATTTTGTCTTCTTTCGTTTTAGACTGAGAAACAAGAATGTACAACGGATCCACAAACATTACTAAACAATTTAGATCTAGATAAATTTTTAACTTCAGTCCACGGACCAGCATAAATATTAAATATAGCTTTTTAAAGTTGTATAGAAATATATATCATAATATACAATTATATATATTATTATATCATGTAATAATATATTATAATATAAATATTATATTAATCTACAGTGTGTGTGTGTGTGTGTGTGTGTGTGTGTGTGTGTGTGTGTGTGTGTGTGTGTGTGTGTGTGTGTGTGTGTGTGTGTGTGTGTGTGTGTGTGTGTGTGTGTGTGTGTGTGTGTGTGTGTGTGTGTGTGTGTGTGTGTGTGTGTGTATGTATATATATATATATATATATATATAACTATATATATATATAACTATATATATATATAACTATATATATAACTATATATATATAACTATATATATATAATATATATATATATATATAACTATATATATAATATATATATATATATATATATATATATATATATATATATATATATATATATATATATATATATATATATATATATATATATAATATATATATATATAGATATTGTATAATAATAACAAATACTTTTATTGTTATTAACTCCTTGAGAAAATGTTTTATATTAAATTATTCGGTACGCATAAAGTGTGTTTATCTTATAAATAATACAAACTCGAGAGCCAGACGGTGTACTCCTCTGAAATGTCCAACATTGTATCAGGAGCATATGACCATCGAGGAGGTGTCATGGCAAGACAACCTACCAAGCGGATCTCCTGATACAGAGGTCTTTCGATAAAATTTCAATCGGTAATATCTCGAGAGCCAGATGCTATACTCCTCTGAAATTACGAACATTGTATCAGGAGCATATGACCTCCTAGGAGGTGGCATGAGAATCCAGCCCGTCAAGAGGTTCTCTTGTTACAGGCATCTTTCCATAAAACTAAAGTCGGTAACATCTCGAGAGCCAGATTGTGTACTGCTCTGAAATTTGGGACATTGTATCAGGGGTATATGACATTCTAGGAGCTGGCATGGGATGTAAGCTCGACAAGCGGTTCTCCTGTTACAGGCGTCTTTCCATAAAACTAAAGTCGGTAATATCTGGAGAGCGAGATGGTGTACTCCTCTGAAATTTGGAACATTGTATCAGGGGTATATGACATTCTAGGAGGTGGCATGGGATGCCAGCCGGACAAGCGGTTCCCCTGTTACAGGCGTCTCTCCATAAAACTAAAGTCGGTAATATCTCGAGAGCCAGATGGTGTACTCCTCTGAAATTTCCAACATTGTATCAGGAGCATATGACCATCGAGGAGGTGTCATGGCAAGACAACCCGCCAAGCGGTTCTCCTGATACAGAGGTCTTTCGATAAAACTTCAATCAGTAATATCTCGAGAGCCAGATGGTATACTCCTCTGAAATTACGAACATTGTATCAGGGGCATATGACCTGCTAGGAGATGGCATGAAATGCCAGCCCGTCAAGAGGTTCTCCTGTTACAGGCGTCTTTCCATAAAACTAAAGTTGGTAATATCTTGAGAGCCAGATGGTGTACTCATTTGAAATTTGGACACTTTATCAGGGGTATATGACCTAGGAGGTGGCATGAGGAGCCAGCCCGTCTAGAGGTTCTCCTGTTATAGGCGTCTTTCCATAAAACTAAAGTCGGTAATATCTCGAGAGCCAGATGGTGTACTCCTCTGAAGTTTGGAACATTGTATGAAGGGTATATGACATTCTAGGAGGTGGCATGGGATGCCAGCCCGACAAGCGGTTCTCCTGTTACAGGCGTCTTTCCATAAAACTAAAGACGGTAATATCTCGAGAGCCAGACGGTGTACTCTTCTGAAATTTCCAACATTGTATCTGGAGCATATGACCATCGAGGAGGTGTCATGGCAAAACAACCCGCCAAGCGGTTCTCCTGATACAGTAGTCTTTCGATAAAACTTCAATCGGTAATATCTCGAGAGCCAGATGGGATACTCCTCTGAAATTACGAACATTGTATCAGGGGCATATGACCATCGAGGAGGTGTTATGGAAAGACAATCCGCCAAGCGGTTCTTCTGATACAGAGGTCTTTCCATAAAACGAAAGTCGGTAATATCTCGAGAGCCAGATGGTGTACTCCTCTGAAATTTGGAACATTGTATTAGGGGCATATGACCTTCCCGGAGGTGGCATGAGAAGCAAGTCCGACAAGCGGTTCTCCTGTTACAGGCGTCTTGCCATAAAACTAAAGTCGGTAATATCTCGTGAGCCAGATGGTGTATTCCTCTGAAATTTGGAACCTTGTATCAGGTATGCTCTCGCATGTATTTCATTAAGCAGTCATGATTTCTTCAAATAAGGAAGAGTACGATTTACATTTAATAAAGTATATTAATAAGAGTACAGAATTACAGATTATTAGACACATTTGAACTACAAAAACTAACGTCCTTCAACTCAAAAAAGAAATACTCAAAAACATAAAGACTTGGTACATTATTGGTTTTGAATTTTGTTTATTAAGTATATATGTATATATATATATATATAGGTGTGTGTGTGTGTGTGTGTGTAATACATACACATTTGCTTTACATTTATTTTAACGTGTTTTACTTTAAAGGATAATATAAATTACAAAGTGTGGATTAGAGAAGATGAATTCAAATGCTGATATTACAAAAGTAAATGAACATCACGAATGTAAATATAATACTGCAACTAATAAAAATTCAAGTAAAATCGACATATGTGATGAAATATTGAAATTAAAAGATGAAATTAATATTATCAATAACGAGATAATGCCTATTTGTAATAAAAATACAGAAACCGAGTTAAAACACTGCAAATCTATCTTGGATAATTTAAAATCCTTTAAGAAATAGTAGAATTCTTAAAGTATTACCAAGTTCATAGATATTACTTTGTTATTTCCAATTTAGAAGTGATTTATATTGCTATGTATTAATTTTAGATTAATAAGTACATCGGAATATGTTCTGAATACACGTAATACTATGACAAATCGAAAATTAAGTATGAATATGATCGAAGGATTTACGAGTGCAAGAAAATTGTTTAAAAAATTTAATTTTCGTGATAATATTTTAACTGAAAATAAACTGCCTTCTTCATCTAAAATTATCAACAAACCTAAAGAGGTATATATGTAATATAGCTATTATTTATTATATGATTTATGAAATTATAGTTCTCATTGTATTTTTCATTACAGCATTATAACACCAAACATATAAAATTTGGCAAATTTATTATGAAAAAACGTCTTATTTCCCTTAAATTTGAAAAAAAATGTAAGGAATTTGGGATGAGAGAATTGAATTAATGTATTTATAAAAGTACTTCATTTTTTGAAAATAATGTAGTATAATTGTAATATTACGATAAATATTAATAAAGCTTTTCTATAAATTAATTTCATTATTAAACAATTGTAACAAAATCAAAATTCCAAATATGTTTATGTTATATTCATATATTTAGAAATATACAGCATCCTATATAATCATATAAAATTACATTAATATCATTTTGAAATTATATACATAATGTCGCATTTGATAGACTATTCAACAAGATTATAATTTCAGAAGTAATTTATTTTAAGTTTCCATACAAATTTAATCATTTTCCAATTATACTATAGTATTACTTATGTATTTTAAAACTGTTGAACAGTTTATCACAACAATTTGTATTGTAACATTCCTTTTGGCAACTTTTGCATATATTCTGATATTCATTTAATATTTCAATGTGTGTTAAACATACACATATATTGTTAAATGAAAATAATATTTTAATTGTAATATTTTGTATATTCCTTTAATAAAGAAGATAAATGTATGATATTTTGTAAATTATATACACAACTATTATTGTTTATAACATAAAGATAGATAATACAAAGATAAGCAATTTGACATGAAATTTATAAATTGACATTGATATTTGTAACGTCAATTAATTTATAAGTTATTATTTAATAGAGTAAAACTTATATTAGTGATGTCATCTACGAAATTTGTTACTTGTTTATTGCATAAAGAAAAAAATGTTAACATCAAATTAGATAAAATCTTACTTGTACAATTATTATCGGTCTTTATTTCATGGACAAATTGTAAAACTTTGAAAGACAAAGTTTAATATAAATACGTTACATGACATTGTAGTTGAAACAGAATAAGTATAGAAAAATTGTGTAAATAGACACATAATAAATCATACATTTATGTCAATGAGTAATTACAGAATGGACATACTTTCTCTTAATTATAATTAAAAGTTTGCTAAGTTCCATTGTATGTTTTATATATTTTAATAATTCTCAAAATTACTAATTTTTTATTTCCATTTGTAAAATATTATAACTTATTAAATTGAAGTAAGATCTATGAATAGTAATATTCACTTATATCACACACAACAATGTTTCAACATTTACAATCTTTGTTGATTAACAAATATATAGTCAATGCCTACAATATATTGAAATAACACTAATTAAAGGATACAAAATATCTGCTTGCTAACTTCTGATATATTAATATTATTT
This sequence comes from Melipona beecheii, assembly GCA_032399605.1. Lineage (NCBI taxonomy): Eukaryota > Metazoa > Arthropoda > Insecta > Hymenoptera > Apidae > Melipona > Melipona beecheii. Next base: position 3,565,743 of record JAUCMO010000463.1, read on the forward strand.
TGAATTACAATTAACATATACAATCACATACAAATAAATTGTGCTAATTATTTAATTTCTTATTGCACAGCCATTGTATAGGAAAAATAAAATAGATTATAAATTAAATTTTTATGATTGCATTATTAGTTTTTAAACAAAATGGTATCAGGTATATGAGTGTAAGAACATATAACATGTTTTAAAAAATCAATATATTGTTGGCTATAAATAAAATCCAATCAACTGTTACAATTATGAATCCAATATACATATATATAATTGTTCATATATAATTGATATTGGCACCACATTTTTGTGCAAAGAAAAGGTAAAAATTTTATAATCAATGAAAATACTTAGTTTCAATTTTAAAAGATAGCATATATGGAACCTAGCAAAAACTAATCTTATAATAATATCATATTAAAAGTAGATAATAGAATGCTTATGTTTGGCAGCTCTTTCATCTGATGAGAGCAACTAATGATTCAATTAAAAATTTTAATTGCACTAATTAGTACATTAATTAAAAAATGACGCAAATTTTAACTCTTCTGTAAACATACACAGGTATAGATAAATGTATATTATAATTGCCACTGAATATTGCAATTTATTTAATAGATGTGAAAAAAATATATTTTTTTATAATTGTTCAGAATGTTTAAATATAAAACTGTCTATGTTTAGTCTTAAAAATAAAAAAAATAATATGTTATTCATTATAGTATGCTAAATTATATAAATAGATATTTTTTGCATTTTGGAAGAGTGATTTTTTGTAAAACCACTCACAATTGAAGCTTCTATAATATAACATAAAATAATTAATAGTATATACTTTCACACTATAATACAAGATAAACTTATTACTAAAAATTTTTTCATCAAAATATCTTGTTTGTATGGCAATGAATAGCAATAACTAAAATGTAAAATTATTGATGCCGATTCTTAATTATATTCCTTCAATTGAATAATGTTATCTCACTCCATTATAATTTACTTTATAGTAAATTCTAAAAATAATTATGTCTCTAAAAATAGTATTTCCATGTAACAAACTTGTGAACTCAATGAATCTTCTATGATGTATTTAAATACTAGATATTAATTTCTGAAGTTATAAGATAACTATAATGCATACTATAATGTAAAATGATAAAACAGTATATTGCATGCAAATTAAGATATATTACATTCTACAATATCACTAAATAATATACATAAAATGAACTGAATAAATGAATAAAATATCATAAAACTGCATATATTATATTAATAAAGTGTGAGTATAATTTATGTTATTACTATATCTAAAATACTTCATTATGACTTTATTCTCTTGTAGTTCTATTATTTGTTGTGCATATTTTCAAATCAGCACCAATTTTACAATATTTTATGTATGTTTCTTTTTCTTCATATTGAAAATGTATCGCAGACATGTGATTATTCATTATTTATCTTATGAGAATACAAATATATGCACAATTTCATATATCCACATTTTCATATCTTATATATTCATAATATTTATATAATTTTCATTTACGTGAAATCATTACAGTGAGAATATAGTGTTAATAAATATTGGTATCAAATATCATTTGCTTTTGTATCACTCTTATTAAGAATCGACATCTAAATTATACAAGAAATAATTTTTTTTTAATTTTGTTACATGGATCGATAAGGTCCTTGCATTTTTAAAAACTGGATCACTAATGAAGGTCCTCCTGCAACTATTTCTGGTGGTATTTGAGAAAGTGGACAATTTTCAATTGACATAATACTGAGATTTGTGCATAGAGCTAATTCAAATGGCAAATTGTGTAAGTTAGCATTGTCATTTATATAAAGTGAATCTAAATTTTCTAGTGTACCAATTTCTTCAGGTAAATAATTTAAATTGTTCTCTCCAACACTCAAATATGTCAAATTTGTTAAATGACCAATCGCCCTTGGCAATGAAGTTACCTGGTTAGATTGTAAAATTAGCTTCTGTAAGTCCCTTAGAAAACCAATTTCATTGGGTAAAGATTCAATTTTATTTTCTTCCAGGTCTAGCACTCTGAGTTTACGCAAATTTGCTATGCTGGCAGGAATACGTCTTAATAAATTGTTAGAAAGTATCAACACTTCTAAATTTTGAAGGCATTGAATGTCATCAGGAATCTTTGTAAGTTGATTTGTACCCAAATTCAATTCAACCATATTGACCCATGTACCAATATCCAATGGCAAAGCAGTCAATTGATTTTCTTTCATGTTCAATTTTGCAAGGTTTTTTGCTCTAGAAAAAATACCATAAGGTATTTTATCTATTTTATTGTGCTCAAGATTAATGTTATAAACATTCGTGAACTGAGCTGGTCCTCCTGATGGGTACGCAGTAAAAGCATTCCTGGACAATGTGATTGTTGTCAACTCAGAGAGACTCGCAAGAAGACCATCTGGCAATTGAGATACTTGGTTTCCTTCTACGCTAAACTCATTCATTAGTTTACAATTTGCCAGAGATTTTGGAATGCTAGTTAATCTGTTGTATCTAAGCCCTAGTCTTGTTAACGAGACTAAATTCCCAATTGTATCTGGAATATCGAGAAGCTCATTATGTTGTAAATCAAGTGTAGACAACTGGACACAATTCCCAATTTCCTCGGGCAAATGTTCCAAATGATTGTGAGAAACATCGAATGTTATTAAATTGATCAATTGGCCGATACCAGCAGGAAGTTCTCTGATTTTGTTCTCTCTCAGGCTCAACGTTGTTAAATTCGTTAAATTTTGTATGTCATCACTTACGTATCGGACCCGATTGAAGCGTAAAAACAACGTTGCGAGATTCGTCAATTTGTACACGACATCGGGTATTTCGCTCAATTTGTTGTGCCTTAAATCAAGGACTCTCAAAGACTTCAGATTCTCTAGTGTGTTCGGCAAGCTTGTCAGAGAGTTCTCGCTCAGTGCCAACGTTTCCAAATTTGCAAGGCAACCGATCTCTGGCGGCAACGTGACGAGTTTATTCCCGTAGAGATAAAACTCGACCAAATGCGTCAAGTCCCGCACCGTGCTGGGCAAATGAGTAATGTTCGATTTACTTAAATCCAAACGTTCCAGGTACTCGTCCCTACATCTGGTAAATTCTTTCGAGATGTCTAGATCCGCCTGTAACGGTTTGCCCTTCTTCGTCGTCGGCTTCGGTTTATTCGACTCCGGGTGTTTGACAGTTACCGTCTTTTTGGTGTCGGGTCCAGCTATGGACGCTGACGATAATTTTTTCTCCTTTGTCTGCTCTTTATTGTCCTGCAGGACGTCCACGTCCTCGGGCATATCGGCGGCTGTACAGGTGGTCAGCCCACAGCCTTCCAAATATTCAGGAATGTCTTGTTCCTTCATGTAAAAATTTGGAAGACTGTCTTCGAGGTCCTCACGGTCCCTCTTTGCGTCGGACAAACACACCGTTGAAATGTTACCCACACCTGTCCAATATTTGCTCGATTTTTTCATAACCTAACCACTATACGTAACTACAGTTATTTTTCGGGTGCTTTCGTCTGTTTCTACGACATCATACTCTTTTCGAAGATTTCGTACATTACAATTATTGACATATCGATGTCATCCACTGCAAGTGTAGCGCAAACGCGAAACGGCCTGTCTGTGGATTAGAGGAACAACGAATACCTCAAGACCGTTCCAAAAGACGACGAAACATTGTCTTTACGTGTATTCATACATGTTACACGTGTTTTTTATTAACTGTATAGTAAAAATTATATTTACGACAGACAAATATGTACGTGTATAAAATTACTTGAATATCAAAGTTTGAAAATTGAAATCTGGACTCGTGCAACAGCACATAGAAATATAGCTTAACCGATATTAAATTACGATGTATCATTGAACGCAATATTTCAAATAACGTATGAAATTGCAATTCAAATATTATTCAAACAATTCTACGAAATAGAATGGAATAAATTGCGTTTCGATTCTGGATTATAATTAATCATCATAATGCTTGAACTTGAGACGTTGCGAAATAATTTGGCTTCTTCTGTAAAGATAGATAACATTTCCTTGTCGTATGTAAATTGTATTTTTCCAGAGTTCAAAAATACGCCGTATTTTATTTTGTACAAAGAAGTACGTTGTGCAGTTTTTATCGCTTTTCGGACAGTACAATTTTAGTAAATATATTTTTTATTATTTTATTAGGCATCTGAATCTGTCAATGATTGTACGAAACGTACTGATAATGATGAAACAAGTCGTAAGTTCTTTACATAATCAAATTTCTTTTCTGTTCTTGCTATAAAAATTGTTTAATTATTTTAGAGTTTGATCTCACTGGATCGCCTTTGAAGTATTCATTTAAAGGAGAAGACGATTTTGAAGATAGCACAATTTTGGTAAAGCAAAATTGGCATGAAAGAGAAGAAAAGTATTTACCACTGAGTAGAACAGAAGCATGGTATTACATTAAGAATGATCTCTATACTATAAATAGAATTAGTAACAATTACAGAGTATGATCTCATTTTAGCATAGCATTGAATGTTTGTATTGACTTCATAAATGATTCTTTTCCTCCAATATTTGCACTTTGTGATAGCAAAGACCATAAGAGAAGCAAATTGTTGGGTGCAATGATCGAAGGAGAATGGTTTACGACCATAGAAGCTTGTACAGTTGATAATGAAACTTACGAAACTGTTAAAAACTGTTCCTCTAAAATATTTCAAGAACATTTGGAACTTTCACGTGCATGTGAGCAAGATGTTAGTATTCTTCTTTGATGAACAACTTCTATAATATAATACAATATTTGTAATTTAATTTTATTCATATATCTAGATTATTGTTTCTGCATTTAATGTTTTTGATTTGTTTGGAACAAAAGAGGAAATAATTGTTAAAGATAAAAATATAAGAAGTAACTTCGAAGGGAGTTTAAGTGTTAAAGTAGACACCTGTAGTTTATCAATTACACCCACAAAAACATCTAAAAATATTTTAGTAAGAAAAGAGTAATTAATTAAAATAAATTGAAGGTACTTTCTTTCTAATTATTTCATGTTTTGTTTAGATTGCTCAAATTGCTACAAACTCAAATGATAGTCCTTTAAAAGAATTATGGAAACAACTATTATTGTTAAATCAATATCTGAATATAGTGGAAAATTATACAAAAAATGAAGATTCTCATTATAATGCAGTTCCTTTGAAATTTCCACATGATTTTATTAATCCATATGAAGAAGTATTTCAAAATTTTTGTATTTATAATATTTGTGGCATTTTAAATTTTAGTAATGTTTTTATAATTACTCAAAATAGGAACTTGTTACAATACTGAACAATTTAAATCTTTTGTTAAATGGAGATCATAGTTTTAGAAATACTAGTGACACTAAGAACCATAAAATTAATTTCTCGAATGAAGAAAATACAGAAAGCGATATGAAAATCCGTCAATGTATAGAAAGCCTATCATTTAGACACAATTTGGATTTTACAGATTTTTTATGGGAATTATTGATAAGTGAGTATATCTTATTTAATATATTTGTATACATATTTTAATATTTATTAATATTTAAAATAATATTAATACTTACAGAAAATTCAAATTATTTTGAAATGATAAAATGTATTTATACAGTGCTTGAAGAAATTATAATAAATGACTGTTTGCCACAGGTATAACATAAATATTTAAGAAAAAAATCAATTTTACATTTTGTATTAAATTTGTATGAAAAAGATATTTTTAATTGATATATATTAGGTCAATTTTACAAACTCAACAAAATTTGCTAAAATTATTACCAGTCCACATCAGCAAAAAATATTTTCACATCTATTGTCAGGTAGTCTACCATTAGAATATGTTATAGATATGGGTTTTGAAAAATTATGCAAAGATTACATATCCATTTTAGCAAATATAAAATTTGGTGAATTGCATGATGTTCAACAAAAATTAAAAAATGTATCTTATAATGAGTTTACAATTAATATCTACAGGTATGTGTGATAAAGATATATTACATTGTTATTATATATAGATACATAAATATGTGTGTATTTTTAGAAAAAGATTGTTATATTTGGTACAAATTCACGTATGTTTGGAATTTATATTATTAATACAAGATAATTTAGAATGTTCAAATGACGATCTAAGAACTTTGTTTTATTGTGCATTCAAACAGTATGTCAGTGAGAAATCACCAATACAAAGTTGCTGTGATTTACATCAAAATAAAATTTATACTTTAACACTTCCCTTTCCTATTTCGGCAATAAATCATTTAAATGAGTAAGTTAATGTATGAATAATTTGATATATCATATTATTTTTACATAACTATAATTATGTATTATTTTTAGAATTCCAAGTGCGAGAAGAATTTCACTTTCATCTCAATCTAAATTGACGAAACTAACAACAATTAAATGTTATAGCCAGTTATCGATTTTTCCAACGAATATATATTCATTAGGTAAAATTCTTATAGACTAAAAATGTAATATTTAGGAAAATACATACATAAAACTTCTTATGGTATTTTTTTTTTAGATGACACAAGTGTAATAAGCAAAGAATATCATGTGATTAACGCAATTTGTTCATCTAATAAATTTAAATAAGATAATGGTTTCAACAAATTTTGATAAAGAAACAACAAGCAAAAACTTTATTTAGCCAGGTATTAAAGGTGATTCAATTATACTGAGGTAATTACATGTTTAATTCATAATTAATAAAATAAAAATTATAAAAGCATTTTTCAAATACATTAAATGTATTCAGTATAAATATAACTAGATTTATGAGTGTTTGTACTCTCAGTCATTGATAATGTACACTCCAATTTACTATTAGACATTACTTTCATTGACCTAAACCTTGTTAAATATATATATTTATGTATAATATGAATTATATTCTTAATTCAAACTACTTTTGAATGTACAAATATATATGCAAAGTATGTTATATTTGTTAAAATATCTGGTCAAATTTTTTATGAATTTTATAATCATCATTAAAAAGATATATATCGTCACATATAATATAAATCTTCTATCTAATAGACCGTAATGCTTCGAATTTATTTAACATACTTTGGTTGTCTTTCTGAGTATCAGTACTGTTAATGATTATCAACTCTAAGTCATTTTAAGCATGACTTTGCATGCAATAAGTACATAATATAAACAATTTTAATACTGAGAAGTTTCTACATCATCTACTCCAGAAACACTAGCTTGTTCAAGAACTTCAAGAAGTTTCTGCATTTCCATAGAATCCGATGAATTATCAAGCGTTCTTTCAAGCGCTCGTACATACGACATACATGTACGTCCTTCATGATCTAAATTTTGTGGATTTGCTTTGTGCTGTAATTATTCAATAATATATACATACTTAATTTTTATAAAATTAAGTATACACCAATTGTAATAGATAAATAATAATGACTAATTATAATTAATATATATATAAATAATCGGTCAAGAGTAAATACACACCCATATTAGAAGTTGTGCCATAGCTAAATTTCCTGTGGCACAAGCCAAATGCAAAGGCGTTCTTAAATCTTCCATACTGACAGGCATATTAATATCTTCATAACTACATCTGGCTAAGCATAATGTAAATGCTCTCATATCACCCCTACATTACATTTAATACAGTAAATTATAGTATACATAACATATTATATATATATATGTATATAATATATAGTAATACGCTACATTCAAAAGTCTAAAAATATTTACCGGCAAACCGAATCAATAAGCAACTTTCCTAAAGAAATGTTTGGATTAATTGGTGGTAAAAATATTTTATCTTCGTACTTCCATCTAATCCATTGTTCTTTCTCTTCTCTAAGAGAATCTGAATTTGGTTTCTGTTTTCCGTTTAAATAATATTCCCAAACGCTATTTGCTATATCATTACCAAGGGCTAACATTACACTTAACTGACCTGCGCTAAAATTAATGTCAAAGCTATTTTATGCTGTACGTGCATAGTTAGAATGCAGTATTAATATAAATACGTATTTATACGTATAACTATATATTCTTATACGTATAACTATATATTCTCTTTTATAACTATATATTCTTTTATAAATTCTTATATAAATCTTTTATTCATAACATTATTAATTTCGTTGTATATGGTATTTTTGCTGTATTCATTATTACATATGTTAAAAAACTGACACGACAAAACATACAAGAATATATTAATGACTAATTATCGCACTTACGACCAATCATCCAAATCCAAAGATCGAACTTTTGATATATGCGAACCTAAATTTCGGTGTATTCCTGAGCACTCAATGCACATTAATACACCTAGATTTAAGCTAGCCCAGTCTGGATCTAAAAATGAATATTAAACTGAATATTAAAAATAAACTAAAGAAAAGATTATTCTAATAAATTTATAAGTAAACTACTTACTAGCTGCACCACAATCTACACAAGCATCATTTCCTGATACTTTGTTCTTTATACAGTGCATTTTAAAAGCATCAGTTTCGTTTTTTTTATCACCATCGCTATTTTGTAAACTCGATAATATTTGTTGTTCTATAGCTGAAATCCAACTATCTCTGTCTTCGGCATTATTTGCTTCAAAATGCCATGTCTTATTTTCTAATGAAATAATAGAAAATTCAAAACTATCTTCTGTAAATTAAGATATACATAAAATCAATTTATTTACAATCTGAAAAGTAGGATAATTTAAACAAATATTTTTGCACCTTGAGCATTGGATGATTTAGAACCTTTAGGCGTTTTTCCAGGCACTTTTACGGTTACATATTGTAATAATATTTCTTTACCATTAGTATCATTCATATAGTCCTGGAAATATATGTAAATTTGTTAAACATAATGAATGATTTTTATAAAAATATTTAATTACGTGATAGTTACATGTAAACTAGAATGATAAGTTAAACGACCATCTTCCAGCAATGTAACATATTTTTTTTTCCATTCTTTTAAAGATTTACTACTGCGTTTAAACAAATATCCTTGTTTAACAGGTATTTCTCTACCAACACCCATCTCACCCATGTTATATTTTTCCTTTTTTGATGGAGTGAATATATTAGACTTTCTTCTAAATTTCCTACAAAAATAAGATAAGTTAATTTTTCCTTTTGTAATTAAAAAAAAATGATATATTCTTATAGAAATTAAACCTGATAGTGGTTGGTGTTAATATTGAGGATCTAAAATCTCCATGTTGATTCTGTGTATTATGAAAATTATCACCTATTATGGCAGAATCATTTTGGATAGAACTATGATGAAATGATCTAGTGTCTTCATCTTTATCAGATACCTGGGCAAATGCAAATTGTTAATACAAATCTTTCAATGCAATATACTAGAAAACAACGACTCACGTTTAATTTTGATGAATTTGTTGCTTCCATTTCTTTGGTGAGAAACTGTGTATTTTTGGTAATCACTGGAACTGGATACTTTATTTCATTCTCTATTGCTTGTTGTCCATTACATCGATAATGTTTTGCAGATATATGTTGTATAATTTTTTGACACACTGTAATATTCAGAATACTCTCAGAATAATGATCAAAGTCATTGCAGCGTAATAGTAATGACATAAGAAATAATTCAACAAAAATGAACGATGTTGATATACTGTGAACTTAACACAAACAAATTATTGCATTATGAATTATTTTACGATAAAATTAAACATGTATGTAACATTAGTAATTGTTTTGAACTATTTACCATCTTGAAATACTCTTTCAACATTCAAACCATAAACAGCACATGTTTCATAATAAGGACATCTCAAGTCACATGCCAATTTTCTTGGTCTAATATCCTTTATAACCCGGGGATTGGAATCATTAATTGAATCTAAATAATTTAATAAATATCATTTAATATTAAAGACATTAATGTATATCGCAGAGATAAAAAAATAATGTAGTAAGAAATATTTTCATAAATAGAGGAAGAGATATGGGTATTACCTTGAACTCCCACAAGTATTTTTGGTACTTCTGACATATTTCGAAATGAACACATTCTGTTATAAAAACTGCAAACTATAGAGAAGCTTTCCTCACTCTCTAAACTAAATACAAGTAATAAAGCATCTATCCAAGCAGAAAACTGAAATAAGTAATGTTTGTTATGAATCCACAATATGTTTGCTGTCTATGTATATATTTGCGAATATACATATATTTGTAAAATAATTATATATATATGCATATATAATATATTATTCTATATACTTGTGATTCTGGAACTCCACCCTCGTCTCTGATTAACAAAAGATAACTCTGATCATTGATAAAGACTTCCTTTTTAAAACGACCACCTTCTGGAGATTCCTCATGCATAAATGAACCAGTTAAATATCTATGAACTAAAGCAGATTTTCCCGAGTCAGATGAACCAATAATTCCCAAATGTAATTCTGGGACATCTCTAGCTAATGTCCACTCATGACTATTAACAAATGAATCTATTAACAAAAGATTTTCATTCATAAAAATTCAAAAAAATAAGGTCTTACTTATTGTAATATGAGAGAAACATATTTAGAAATGTTAAAAAAAAATATATATATATACATTACTTTCTTTAGAAATATGTATCATACCTTCAATAGCAACAACATGTTCGCGGATTTGTTTAGCAATGTGTGTATCGGATATGAGATCTATTAAATCATAAATAGCGTAAATTGATGGATGAACACTTTCGAAACGTTGTATTTCTTGTCTAATTGCAAGGGAATGATCGTGCCCACTTTGCTCAGTTGTCATTTTCTTAAAATTGCTTAAAGATTGGTTTTCCAAATCACATTACAGATCGAACTGTATTGTACACGAGTCAACGATTAAAATGTTTTCACATAATTTGAAGTATCGAAACTTATCTGTTATCACGTAACACATGTCAAATTCGACTATTTATCAACATTATTGAACGAATGAAACAGGTTATTTGGCACTATTGTATAAAGCGCAACCCCGCCTTTTTTTGGGTGAGAAACGCAGATTATACTGTCAAATTGCTAGCAAAAAATTATTATATTCAATATTTCTGCAAATCAACTGTATTACAAGACTTGGCCCTTTGAATAAAAAATGTTATACGTCGTTGAAGTACTCTTTTTACGTAAAGTTTATACGAGACTTCATTATGTTCATGGTTTTATAGATCTATCGTCCAAAAAGTGTACGAAGGCCTACATTGCCAACCAATAAATGTTAGGTACCGTTGCAAAATGTAATTGAATGTAATTGCGGTGCAGTGTATTTTTATTTTTGAAAAAATTGTACGATCTGATGTCTGTCGATGATTGTTATTATAAAAAAATCATAACTAATCGCAATAAAATATGCTTTATAATGATGTAAGACCAACTTAAATCCATCGATGTTCTGAACATAGATGTAACTAGATAAGGTTTGTTTGTACTTTACCGCATGAATCAATTGTAGTGTCTCTTATGACACTTACTGTTCATTTCATGAAATAGTTTTCAAATAATAACAATGAAAAAGAAAGTATCATCAAATATCAATTAATTAATATCAAATATTAATTAATAAATCTATTTAACGATTTTGTTTAAAATACCTTTATAAATTCGTTTTATAGAAGAGTAAATACAAATAAAAAAAAGAAAATAATAATTTACGAAAACATTCATAATGAATAATGTACGAATTGATGATGATATTTATGATGGGTATAATGATTATCCATCAATATATAGTATTAAAGATTTTGAACAAGATGAATTATTTCAAGAAACACTGCATACAAGCTATGCAAAAAGATTAATTGTAAGTAATGATATGTATATAATGAAACAGAGCAGTTGTTCCAAATAATGAAATTTTTTAATTACGTAGTTTACACCAAAAGTACCAGGAAGTGCTATGCGTTTGGGTACTTCAACTGGAGTAAGTAAATATATTATTACTTTATATTATATTTTATAATATTGTTTTAATATCATATTAATATCATATATTTTTAGTTTCACAGAAATAGTACTGGTATACCAGTTCGTCCTACTACTAGTGGACTAAGACCAATGACTGCAGTCAGAGGAGCTGGTTACACTAGCAGCAGCCGTCAACCATTTGATCCATTAAATATGAGTAGTACTACTAAAGGTTCCGCATCTTTAGAAAGTGGAAAGGAAGACACGTAAGATTATAATGATTCATGATAAAATTAAATTAAATTGTAACAAGTTTTGTGACGAAGAGTAACATTTTAATATTTTATAAAGACCTGAAGAAAAAATAAAAGTGGCTGAAAGGAAAATTATGGATCTAATAGAAAGTTCAGTACAAGCAGCATATGAAAACAATGCAAGAGTCGCTTTAGAGAGAGCTAGAGAAGCTTCTTCAAGAGAAAGGGCTCTTATTAGATTACAAGAGCAAGCAGGTCTTAGTGACAATCATAATGTAGATTTAACATTTGCTGTAAGGATTAAATGTTATCCTTCAAATATGTTTTATGGAGTATATTAAAAACTGTTAATATTTTATCATTCTTCAGGTCATCTTTAATTTGGCAATTCAGTATACTAACAATAATATGTTTACTGAAGCCATTGCAACTTATCAGGCTATAACAAGGAATAGAATGTTTAGTAATAGTGCTAGATTAAAAGTGAACATGGGAAATATATATGTCAAAATGGGACAATTGTCTCAAGCAATTAAAATGTATAGAATGGCATTTGATCAAGCTTCAGCAGCTCATAAAGATTTAAGGTAATGAAATAATTGTGCATTACTGTAAGAATCAGTTGGGCTATTAATATTAAATTTTATGTTTATCATTTATATTAACTCACTAAATAATTCGCAGAATAAAAATAATGCATAACATTGGAATGTTATTTGTACAAATGGGTCGTTTGGAAGAAGCAGCTAATAGTTTTGAATGGGTCATGAAAGAAAGAGCAGAATTTAAATCAGGCTTGCATGCTGTTTTATGCCATTTTGCATTATCTCATAGGGATAAAATGAAAAGGTCATTTTTAGAGTTATTAGAGGTTCAGCTTAACATAGATCAGGAGGACAGATATAATATAAGTACAGTGAGTTGGGCACGTTATAAAATATCGCTATGCAAAGTGTTTTTCTGAGCATTGCCCACACTCAATAACTATATAAATATTTATTCTTGCGCTTTAAGTTTTTGAAAAATAATTATGCTTTCATGCACAAAATTTTTTGCACACTTTTGTGTAGCAAAATCAAGTTTATTGATAATATCCACCGAGCACAATGTAAATGTACATTAATTTCCAATAAAATATTTATCTTAGTTCTTTTTTCAAATTTTTGCATCTTATTTCGTAGGATGATGTTGCTTCTAACATATTGAACGAGATTTTAAAAAACGATGACCTATCTCAGTTAGAGAAAGAATTAAAATTGGAAGCGGAGAGAACTATTCTTTGTGCTGCAAAACTCATTGCACCTGTAATTGAGGACACACTTACAGCTGGCTTTGCTTGGTAAGACTTACATATTGCTTAAAATATTTTTTGTTGGTTAATTGGAATCAAATTTTCTATAGGTGTGTGGATACTATAAAGTCTTCAGCTTATGGACTGTTAGCTGCTGATTTGGAAATAAGTAAAGCTATGGTATTTTTACATAATCGGGAAACCCAATTGGCTATTGATACTTTGAAAATGTTTGAAAATCGCGAAAGTAAAGCTAATAGTTCCGCCGCAACTATGCTTTCATTTATTTATTTTCTTGTAAGAAATTATATCCATTTTCATGATCATGAATAAAGTATCGATAAAATAATTCTTATATCACGTTTAGCAAGGGGATTATGATCAAGCCGAAAGATGTGGAGAAATTGCTCGAAATGCGGATAGTTATAACGCAGCAGCTTATGTTAATTTATCAGCCTGCGCAATTAGAAAGGGTGACTTAAATATTGCTAAGGAATGTCTCTTATGTGCATTAGATACGGATGCTAGTCACGTGCAAGCTCTTTATAATTTGGGTAATTACTCTTAACGAGGACATATTAGTATCAACTATTTTATGAAATCTTATCTAATAGGATTAGTATATAAAAAACAAAGTATGTATGAAGAAGCATTGGAATGTTTTTGGAAACTTCGTAACATTGTTAGACATGATCCACAAACAGTATATCAAATTGGTCAGTTATATCAACTTATGAATGACGCAGACCAAGCAATAGAATGGTATTATTATGATTTTATGTATGTATATCTTAAATTTCATTTTAATTGGAGTAAGTAATATCTGAATTTGTATTAGGTACAATCAATTACTTGGTATAATACCATGCGATCCTGGAGTTTTGCAAAAATTAGGCGAAATTTATGATTCTGCTGGAGATAAACAACAAGCATATCAATTTTATAGTGATGTAAACTCCTTAAGTATACACATATTTTATTTTATTCTATTCTATTTATTGTATTATTGAAGTTTGTATTTCTACAGTCTTATAGATTTTTCCCCGCCAATTTTGAGGTAATCGACTGGCTCGGATCATATTTCGTATCAATGCAACTTGCCGAAAAAGCGTTAGTTTATTTTAAAAAAGCAGTAGAACTTGCTCCTGATGAACCAAGATGGCGATTACTTGTCGCTGCATGTTTAAGACGAATTGGTCAATTTCATAAGGCTGTTTTGGAATATCAAGATATTCATAACAGATTTCCTGATAATATTGAGTGCTTGAAATTCTTGGTCCGGTTATGTAGTGATTTAGGTTTAAAAGAGGCACAATTATATGCAACAGAATTAAAACGCGCGGAGAAAGCAAAAGAATTGAAGGACAGACAAGGATCAGCAAGACCAGGTATATATGATGCATATCTTTAACTGTATCTGTAACATAACATTGTTACAGTATGTAATATTTATTTATAGGTTCAAGAAGGAGTAACAGTGGGACGTCATCACGGACTGGTTCTGGAATCAGCGTATTATCAGATCACAGATCAAGTCCCACATTTAGTAGAAGAGAAAATCAAGGTTTAAGTAGTGCTGGTACCACGCGCCCTAATCGAATTTCCACAACTGAAAATATTACGGAAGTGACAAATGATGTTAGTGATCAAACAGGTACGTATTCTTCGTCGAAATTATTGTAGAAAAATAGTAAATTTCATTGCAAAGTAGTAGATAAATGAGCATTTACTAGAGCTTACTTAGCTTTATCTGAAATGAACATTAACAAGAATGATCTACCGATAGTTGAACTACCCTAATGGATTGAATAGATGATAAATGAGTCTAGCTATTTTGAACATCCTATTCTCGATCCTTGTATATAGTAATGAATCCCAGACGGGATTCATCCTATAATTTATTATCGAATTTTTAAACAATTTTTAATGAAATATTGCACAAAATGACGTTAAAGTATAAGTGCATGTAAAATATTTTCTGTAGGCACTCCTTATGTTGATCCCATTGGCCCATTACCTATTCGTCCTATGACGTCTGCCGGAAAGAGAGACGATGATTTCGGCGATGAAGAACTCGGGGATGATCTGTTACCGGAATAGTATGAATTTATTATAAATTCATCACTTTTATATTTTATCTTATGGTTTTTATCAACATAACGCTAGTTATAAAGTACAAAGCAAAATATCGCACGTGTTTCAATTCTATCGCAACAAATAAATGAAAATAGAAATTTATACATCTTTTTTATCTAAATTAATTACGCTTAACGTCAATCGTTATGTTCACATTAAAAATGTTGCGCGCATTTTTATCTATTTTTATCCATTATTTAATATCATAAAGTTCAATATTTCTTTACACATCAGTTTCTTTCAAAGTCAAGTATGAACACACGTCCGGAATCTTGACATCTCTATTGTGCTTTTATTAATTATCATTTCGAAGTGCAAGTTGCTTGTCTATAGAATGGTGCTATACATTATGAAACCACGAGGGTCAGGCAATTGTAACGATCTAAATTTAAACACGCTGACCAATTTAATCAAACTCCATTCAGCCGATGTAGTTTAGGAGACGGATGTTATTTTATTGCAGCTATATTCAAACTTCATTCAACTGACATAATGCGAACCTGTAATGCTGTAAGAGTATTGGGACCGTGTCGTTTTAAATTCCCCTATCTCTTTATCTTTATTATATTCATTTCAAATAAATTCTTATTGTACAGTAATTATTTACATATATTTTATGTAGCCCCGACTTCTTTCATCCTTTACTGAGTTTGAGTCTATTACGGAGCCACCGAAGAAAACGAAGACTCGTGGATATATGTGGAAAAGAATAGAAGAAAAATACGGCAGCTGTCGCCAGAGAAATCCTTGCGTTTTACGCGATTTTGGATCGCGAGTACAATATCACGTGGCATCAGTGCACGCGATATCCTAGAACGCGCGTGTATGCGCATTCACGCGATATATTAAAGAGACTATCACGACTGTCTGTGCGCGAAAGTACACAAGCGTAAGGCTCGATGTAGTGGTTCGCGTGCGTGTGAGCGTGAAACGTGTGAGCGCGTGTATGAGCGGGAAGGCGCGCGCACGTAATACGTACCGATATGGTTTTGAAGTTGGAGCAGTGGGGAAAGCGACGATCTGGAGGCTCGACCAGTTGCTGCTCCGAGACGGAGTACATTTCACGGTATCCCACCCACGTGCTTGTACGTGTGAGTGCGCTCTGTCGTGTCCCGAGAAACTTTACAGTCACTGACCGGTAACTGGACCCAGCAAAGGATAGAAAAGGATCAAGAAGCTGAGGCGATCGCGCGAGTCGGCAGTCATACGTAGAAAGTGTTAGGGTGAGCTTGTGTTTCTCATTTTCTTAGAACCGGGCGCACGCGCTAGTTGGCGCCGTCAGGCTCGTTGATCCTTGACAGCGGGAGTATGTTTGATTTGTTCGCACAGCATCGATGTCATCGTAATATCATGTATTGATTTCGTGTTCGGTTGACGCTGATTTATTATTCCTCTAACCGGTTACGAACGTTGATGTCATTGTCGCGACACGAGAAATTCAATGTAAAGACATATATTCCCGTGTTTACTTTGTTGACGAGACCACGTGGGTCCTTGAAATGTTACACTGCATGTGTTGTCATTGTACTTTAACGTATTCCTATGATTTTACTTCAGTATAGGCTCTAACTTCACGTTCGCCGAGCTCTTCAAAATTCAAACGTTATCGTCGTCTCACATCTCGTACATATTCACGCTACATTTTTTTTTGCACTTTATTAGACTTTGCTATTGACTATTGCTAGATTCGCTATTATGCCGTGGGTATCACCGCATATTTGTCAAACACTGGCTACTCGTGATAAACATTTTATCACTTGGTCTAATGATTATCGAGGAAATTAATTTTGTAAAATATAATGTATCAAAGGACACGTGAGTTTATCGCATAATCTTCGACGCCTTTGAAATTAAAATCACGTATTTTATCTTTCGCCCTATATGTATTATACATATATGTATGTCTGAATAGGTCTCATTTCCCTTGGCGCATAAATCTGTCGAAGATTTTGACAACTATTTTAAGCAACACGTGTCTACAAATGTGTTTCGGATCCAATGATTTCATGATTACCCATGATACATCTAAAAATAACGCGCTGATCGCGCGAGCCTGATATTATCGCAAATTTGTTGTATAAACTACAACATTTTAATGCGTAGACAACGATATTGACAAGGACAAGTTTTGTCTTATTCCGATAAAATGTCATTAAAATAGATACGAAAACGATTTGTTTTTTCTTTAATAAATAGTTCTATTAACAAACAATTTCGTCACTTGAGATATTAAGCTGTTGAAATTCTCGAAGAAGAGAAAGGAAAGAACACATCTAGCGTATCGAAACGTAAAATGAGCCGCAGCATTATCAAGGGAATTCTATTCGATTAAGATTTATTCGAGACCTTGGTGATAATGGTCCCGTAATTCACGGAAGCTCTATAATTCAAGCGGTAAAGATCATACATAACCGCGAGTGCGTTCTTAACGAAACACTAGTTACCGCGTTATCGTGAACGTGAACGTGTATTTGGTCGAATGTTGCCCGTGAGTCTTAATTTTTGCAACCAATCGTCGATCGCGTAAATGCGAACGTTTTTTACGTGAACGTTTTTTACGCGAACGTTTTCTACGCGCAGTTCGTACGTCGAACTCTCGTGACATTCTGCTTACGTCATGTTCGTTAATCCGATAGACCGATAGATAGTAGTAACGATAAATGGAAAAAAAGCACAATGCTGGATTATTAATCTAACGATAGGTAAAAAACCAAGGATGATCGCGACAGAGTACGTGCCTCTCTATGGGACCATGGAAGATGAAATGTGACGGTTGACACACGGTCCCCGTGACGAGTGTGCGTATTGCACTTTGGATTAGAATCATCACGTCAGGTCAAGTGGTTAAATTATCCTGGTTGATGCTTTGCACCTTCCAATTGATTTTAATGGAGCTTCGTTCAGAAGCGACTTTGCCGTCTCGAAGAATATTCTGGTGACATTTCACGGTGTCTTTTCCCTCTGGTAATCGACCGTGAAAAATCCATTATGAATCGATTCAACATAAATGATCGCTGATCGAATCAACCGATTCGTTAGAGAAAGACCGTTGACGCTCGAAATCAAAAGCGCAATAATTGAGTTTGCTTTACAATACGGTTACAGCGGATCCTAACGATTAGGTGCAATTTACAACGGGTACATAGTAATTTGTTCGTGCGTACTCTGCGAGTACGTACGTTTCGTTGCTTGTTCATGTATATCTTTTTTTTTTGTGCCTACTTGTAAATTATTATTGGGTGCTTTTTCTTCTATATATTATATTCATCACACGTATCGATTCGCGAACAATTATACTTAACAGTATTAACGTCGGAAAAATGTCACGGAGGGAACGTAACTACGAAACAGGTAAAAAGATAATAAAACTAATATATGTCAGTGGTATGCGAAGAACGAGATACATAGTTTGGCGAATCTTGCTTGTTAAACAGGTTCTTCAACTTTTATATCCTTAATGTCGACGCCAAAACTGAAATTTATCTTCTCTTTCAGTGTACGGAGTGCTTTATTCGCTGAAAAGTAGATCTTTTCGATTTCCTCCAGTGTTCAAATAACTCGACAATATAAGGCGGATAAGATTTTCGAATTAAATTATTCCTTTAAGTTCAATGAACTGCTCAATCGATTCAAATGATCAGTTTATGCACAAGACTGTACTTGAAATACGTACGCGCAGGCGCGACGCGTGTACTCCAATTCTACATACGCGTGTATTCATTGTGTACCGATACGATATGCAGCTCCAAAAACATCCAATACATAAGAAGTTCGCGAGAAGGATCACGCTCGTAAATCGCGACGTGTGATTATGTACGTTGTATCTCGCTGAATCTGCAGGATGTCGCAGCTTTGGTAGAGTGTGATTAGTGAACGGTGAACGTAAGAAACTTTTTCTCCTTCATGAACTTCCCTCGAAATCTGTATCCAGTGTTACTTGTCTGTCACTGTTGCGACACATTTGCAGGTTCACACGATTGACTCCTCGTTATCTTTGGGATTTTTCATTCGGTCGATGTTTGTCTGCAAGAGCAAAATATTTGAGCTAACGTGACATATTTATCGTGAAACTGTCGGAAAAAGATGTTCGTACAAGTTACATTAAGTATTCGTATATTTCCTCTCTATCAATTAACGAGATAATGTTACGATAGTTGATGACCTGCAGAGCAACGGCTATCTGCCTTGTAACGATCGTGGTTTTCTATAAATTTTAGACACACTTCTCTTCTCTCTTTTTTTATCGGGGCCGACATCGTTGCACAGATGCGCTATATATGTTTGTTCGTTAAAATTTCTCAAGGTTAGCCAAATCGATCGACTCTGATTTTCATATTCAAAAAATTTATACTGACCCACTTATTTAGCTTGTAAGATATGGGTTAATGATTTATCGTTTATGGATTAATGTTATGGGTTATCGTTATACCTGTTACTAATTAATTTAAGCAACGCGATCGAACGACGTGGAAGTAATCATTATCTACGTCATAATTAACAGAAGACAGGACGGTGTTATAATCCACGCGACTCGATTACGATGTTATCAAATGTTATAAAATATCGTGGACTTTCAACTTTTCGTTTAATAGTAACGCGCTATTATCTCGCCGAATGTCGAGGGGGAGAGTGGAAGGAGGGAAAATAAATAAGCGTGTAACAGTAAACGGGGTGATCTTTTTAACTTGACTTCAGAACGTCTCTCGTGCTCGTGGAGAACCACGCGACAATCCGTATTGCGGCGTACGCTTTATCAACCATCACGAAAAATTCATTCAAGTTTCTCTAGCGTTCTTCTCATTCAAAAACCTTTCATCTAATAACAATATTCGCGACAGTCAGGTGAACACAAAGTGTGCGTCTTTTTTTTCTCAATGACACTATTGCCATTCATCTTGAAAATACTTGTTGTGTATTAGACACCGTATTTCACGTTCCTCATGTTTCTACAAATAAAGTCCTCCTTATGTGACTTCCTATTTTTTTAAATATGTTACATCATCAAGACAGAATGCCTGCTAAAAGATTATTTGCTACTGGCAGTTCTATTTTAGTGATATAACGCTTGAACATTAAGATATTCGAGAAATAAAAGTCCACATAAGAAAGACTCTCATCCCTAATATTATTTGATGGTTTTCTTACTTTTCAGATTTCAAATAAGATTTCTCAGACATGGTCGTCCCTACGGAACATGCTCTTAATGAGGCGATACAAGTAGCTCCGTTGGTACTTTCGGACGATGTAAAGAGACAAAAGGTGAGTGGAAACGATACGTTTGTATTTTACATGCGGTTATTCCGACTTATGACTTTTTGTCGATCGTGAAGACTTCCATTTCTTATATTTTCACGGGTCAGAAGAGACCCTTCAGGTTCTATTACGTGAATGCATGCGCGCGCGGGCACGTGCGATAAGAATGACATTCAACGAAATATGTAAAACGAACTTATGGAAATCATCTATCATAGTTACTTACGAATATTATTTGACTACGTCTTGTTACTATTCCAAAGATTTGTCGAACGGCAAGTCGTCTGACTGTTAAAGAAACATTTACGTTTAGCATATAGGTATATGTTCTTTTTTCCATCCAGTACATACGTTTCTTGCATAATTGATCGATATCTGACTGATCAATGTCGACTAGACTGAATCATCATATACTTGATGTAAGAAATGTTGCGAATGTTGAGTCCTTAACCTTACGACATTCTCATTAAGAGTTTACTGACATCCATCGATCCTCGCGCATACACTTTCACTTTGTTCTCGCAGATTTCTGTACCAATGCCCGCCAAGAGCAATTTATTCCATTTGGTGTATGCACCTTTCTTGAACGTGTGCAATTAGTTACGTAACCGCTTGTTGTTTGTGTAGAAATCATCTAATTCGTAACAACATGCGTGATGTGTTACGAATAAGAATAAGAAAGAGATTTTTCATCTGCGAAACTCGCAATCTTGATGCTCGAGACAAAAATAAGAAATTAGCATTTTTCCTTGTGAAGATGTACTTTTCCTTATAAACAACATAATCAGATAATGGACCAGTTATCGCGCTTAGTTGCAAACTAGTCGTAAGTCATTTGCTTATCATACCCTCTGGCATGAAAGGTTATCGTAGGCGATTTTTGTTACAAAAAGTTCAAGATTTTCAAATAAGTTATCGGCGAAGATACGCTGTTTTACTTGGCTGTAGAAACGAACAGAGTGAAGATAATTAATAGTTCTATTGATTCGCAGTAATAATCGATTGGAAATAAAAAAAAAAATATCGGACCTTCACGGTTTCTTTGATCGAATGGGATTTCGCAACAATCGACAATGCAAATGTCGACACTGCGTGGGCACGTATGATAAATGTTTGCATAGAGAACCAAGTTACACAACTTCCATTAAAGTAGTCTGAGCAATGTCACGGCTAATTTCTGTTTACTCTTGTTTCACCGTGACTTGGCTTCCTCCCTTGATCGATTTTTTCAATCGATACGAAACAGATAAGCGTGGAGGAAACAGGACATGGCAATATTTCATCCATCGCTATCGCTGGATATCACGTTGACAATTCAATCGATGCCATAAATTTTTTCACTTAAACTATCTTGTTGTTTAATACCTTTGGCTGTATGCACTGCCGACGAACTGCCTGTTTGCGTGCAAGTATAAAACTCTCCTAGCGACAAGTCTTATACATAGTTCCTGCAACAAGATGATGTCTTTAACTCGTCAATTTAATATCGATTTTCAGAATTTTTACGTTTCACCTTGACGATGATGTTTGCGTGAGTACAACCGGTTTACCTTTGAGGAAGTGAAATATTAGTATTATTCTGGTCATGAGAATTCTGTTTTCAATGTTGCACTCGTGTACGTACATCGAACTCCGAACTAGAGAACGATCGAGAAGCGATGTTAAAAATTCGCAATCTCAATAATACGTACTTACAGGTGGAAATTAATAGCGTTTTTTATTTGTGCGACGACACCACATTTCTTACATAAACCTGGAATGTAAAGAATGTTTCATCACGTATATCAGAGATCCTATTGTTCGATTAGAACTTCCTTCAAATACTTTATTGTCGTAAATTTTAAAATCTTTTTATCGCGATTTGTCATCTGATTAATGCGAACGAAAGTCGTAACGTAATTACGCGATCACGCAACAGACATTACAGGAGGATCACAGGTAAACACGAAATTTCCTTATTATCTTTATCATGGGATTATTGAGATTTACGACTCGTGGAAAATTTTCCAACGTTTTGTTCCGATCAAATATTTTCAATTACGATCACGTAGATATATATACAACGATGGCTTACATGATTGTGTTTGCAGATTGAACAAAAATTGGCACGTTTGCAATTTTCGGCCACTACTGTCAGGAAGATCCAGGATGTTTTCGTGTCGGAAATGAATAAAGGAATTCATCAGCAGCCGTCATCGCTGCAGATGGAGAATACTTATGTACCGGAGCTTCTCGATGGCACAGGTTATTACAACAATCTCTGATAAGAATTTTTAGCGATTATGATAAGTATTACCTATCTACTTTTCGATATGTAATGGACAGAAGTATTCTTACTATTGTACAATGGTTATCAAGATATCAAGTACAATGTATTTAACAATGCGAGTGGAAAAATTGTAATTTTTAATTGTAATTGTAATTTTTCACGTACTCGTTGATCACGATACTAACGCTGCGATATATTTTCAGAGGAGGGTTTGTATTTGGCGCTGGACCTTGGAGGCACGAATTTCCGAGTACTTCTTTTAGAGTTGGCTCATGGTACACCTATACGTGAAAAGGTGAAGAAATACCACATTAGCTCTGATTTGAGAGTAGGCTCGGGGATTCGTCTGTTTGATTACCTAGCGGAATGCGTCAGTGATTTCGTCATTGCACACGATCTTCAGGATGTAGAGCTTCCTCTTGGTAAATTAGAATCGATGTACATCACGCTTCAGACGTCGGAAGAATCACTTGTGAGACTTTAATTGCCCAGCCTATGACCCGCGGTTTCTCAGAAATGACTTCTTGCAATTCAAGGATAGTTACAATTGCCTCGAGTCCGAGCAAAAATTCTATCTGAGAATGTCAATTTCATGTTTTCAAGCACTTCTTGCTATCAACTCTTGAGTATTATGTTTCACATTAATTTTATGAATTCAAGTGGATGATACTTGTATGTCGATTGAACATAGATTATCCTGATCTCACAAGCGATCGATAATTCTTAAAATAACATGATTAATATACAACGTGAATATATTTATGCTTCGGATATATATCGATTCTCTTGTTTTTTAGGATTTACGTTCTCCTTTCCGATGATTCAACATTCGTTAGACATTGGAATACTGGTAACTTGGACTAAAACTTTCAATTGTCTCGATGTTGTCAACGAGGATGCCGTGAAACTGCTTCGCGAAGCTTTGGATCGTCGAGGAGACACTAAAGTAAAAGTCATGGCGATTCTAAATGACACGACAGGAACGTTGGTGCAAGGATCAACGTTGGACCACGATACTGCCATCGGACTTATATTAGGTACCGGTAGCAATGCCTGTTATCTTGAACGAGCCGATAGAGTCGAGCATTGGGAGACGGAGAGACACGGAGAACGCGAAGTACTTTTTCCTAACGTTTCATTTTCGCACAGGACACGCACTTGTTCTTGAATATAAAGTTGCTTATTGTTATTAAAGGTTATTATCGATATTGAATGGGGTGCATTTGGAGACAATGGTGTCCTGGACTTTATAAAAACGGATTATGATCGTGAAAACGACGCGAATTCACTTATTGTAAATTCGTTTACGTGAGTAATCTAATTCACTGAAAAATATATAAAATGTGAAAGTTCTTCTTTCTGTAAGTTTATCATGTTATGATTTCTTTAAATTATCAGGTTCGAAAAGTACATCAGTGGAAAATACCTGGGTGAGATTGTGCGAGTGGTACTCGCAAAGTTAACCAAGGAAGGTCTTCTATTTATAGGGGATCACACGCCCGGATCCCTTTTAGTTCCGGGCAATCTCACCACCGATTTAGTATCTGATATTGAACAGTATGGTGTTTTCAATTAAGAGATTTTTATACCGTATCTTTGTATCCTGAAAACTTGTAATACTGTATGTAAATATTGCAGAGACTCCCTGGACGGTGGTGATAGTAATACGAAAGAAATTCTGATGAAGTTTGGTATTGTTCCGGACGAAGAAGATATCAAAATCGTGCAGTATGTTTGTGAAGTAGTGTCCAATCGTGCAGCTCTTCTCGTTTCAATTTGTAAGTTCAATTTGTAAAATGTGATAGAATCATGTGACGAACGGTATTAGATTGCTAAGCAGATTGATTTTTTTAGGCCTAGCAGTTCTGTTGAAACGAATCGACAAGAAGAATGTCACAATTGCTGTAGATGGATCTCTTTACAAACACCATCCTAGACTAGAGACATGGATTAAGCAATATATTCCACTATTAGCTCCTGATCATAAAGTATGTTTCTCATAAAATATTTTTCATTGTTTCATTCTTTTTATAAAATTAATAATTGGCTCACCATTGATATCCAGTTCAAGATGATTCACGCTGAGGACGGAAGCGGAAAGGGTGCTGCACTGGTTGCTGCGATTGCACAAAGACTCCATGAAAGATTAGGCTAGTAGTAGGTAAAAGTTTCAAGTACGCTGGCGTATAAGTTTCTTGTTAGTGGCATGAACGATTTGCATCAAATCTCTAGTTGAGCAATTGTTCAGAATATAGCATAATTTTAACGGCCATGTACAGTCACATTCCCTATGTTGATAACGTCATCATTCACATTTTTAATCTTCTACATTCAAAGATGTTGCATATATTTTCGTTTATATTTTTAATATGGTTGCATACAACTTGTTATATCGATGATGTAATTGAAGGCGTTTCGTTGCTTCATATCACAAAGGTGATATTCGGAGGAGGAGTTAGATTTATGAATTGTATATTTTTACAAAGAAAACCTTTAGAAAGCATATGATTCCTAAAAGGAATGTAACGTCATTTTATCACATGTCTTCAAATGCTCGCTTAGAATGCTATATTCTACAGCGTTTTTGGGAGCTACCTTCCTGAATGCTTATGTTTGAATATATCGCAGAGTTTATCTTTCTTACATTGTTTGAAACATTCGTGTCGTTGTTTGTTTCTTTTTATCGCGATTACGTAAGGTAAAAGAAATTAATTTATTTCTCGCAATTTAGGAAATGAAAATATGTCGCACTGGTCGACATTAAACCTTTTGACGAAAGTTTCTGAGTTCAATAACTTTTATAGGGAACATTATCTCAAGCTGTTTTGAAAATACATACAACGTAGAGTCTTTGAAAATGAACCACTTAGTACATGACAATGACGTGTAATATGTGTGAGTGTAATTGTGTACCATGAAAAAAAAAAGAAAGAAATGGTACAGTTACGATTGATGCGAGAGTGAATATACCTTGAGTATTGTGAGCAGCTTGTCTGTATTTGCACATAAAAGCAAGAAGCAATTGTGATATGGATCACTAAACAAAGACACTGGAACAAAGAGATAGGAAAGTAAGTACAAAGTAAGAAAAATATGGTGTAAGCATTCGAAAACGCAAATGTTTGTATAATATATTGTTATATCTTATAAATGATCGTGGAGACGTCCGATTTTTTGTACTAGTGGAACGAGATTGTTATAATAAAACTCTAAATGAAAATCAAGTACCTGTCTAGTGATTCTATATCATTATGACGTTATGAAAGATATTTGAAAGTTTATGTCCTGGAAGGTCTGGAAGCCGTTGCAAGATTTGAGGCAATACTGGAAGTTAATGTAAAATCAACGATCGATTGCAATTACAAGTACTCGATTCACAACTGAATCTTTCTTCAATCGACGCGCAGTTGTAATTACCAATGCAGATAGTAATATTTAATTATTACTAATTACGATTGTTTATAATTAGTCTATAATTAGTTTCTTTCAACAGCAAGAATTTCAGTCAAAATCCAACACCAAACGTGACAATGTTTGACACAAAAAAAAAAGAAAAAAAAGGAGAAAAAAAAATGAAGTTTTACGCTCACTGATTTACCTTTGGTTGAGTTAAATAATTGATTGAATCGCTATAGATGCATCGGTTACTGCTCGACTTGCTGTAACTTAGCCTATTGATCTTGTTGCTAGGTGATCCGAGCGCGGTTCTTTCAAATAGAGCGATGCCTGATGGCAGTGTCACCAGATGGCGAGAGGCGCGCGGTCGTCAAAAAGTGACAGCTCGGAACTGTCAGCGGTATGCATACCGCCGCGTTTCTGCTGCAAATAAGCACTTTGTGACGGATCGAAACGAGGGACGAACCTCATCGTCGAGCCTTCCGCTGTTTGAAAAGTCCGGACGGTCCACGAAAGAAGGACTAACGGTGTAAAACGTGGGACAGTGCGCGAAACGGTGGGTGTGCACGCAAAAGAGAACGGCTTGCCGGCTCGGCTAGTCTACTGGAAGATTCCATTGTGAGTGGGCTTTCAAAAAGTTTTATCCCCGAAAGTTCTGTGTTCCCGTGCGTTTCGTCGTTCGCCCGTTGATGAAACTCGAATGTCAGGTATTTGAACTTAGTCTGTATCTAAAGGACTCGCGAACACCGAGGGTTAATCGTTCTTCGTGCGATACAGCCTATTAGAAAGGTTGAGGTTACAGCGGCCGCTGGGTTCAGCTGAGCTCTCAGCTGATGAACGGACGCACCGACCGGTTTATCGTCTCTCTTTTAAAAACTATAATCTCTTTCTTTCACCACTGTTTCACGTACGAATTACATCTTGCTATCGCGACTGCTTTGCAGGTGTTCGTCTCCGTTCGTTTAAATATGTGTAATTTCTTTGGGACGTCGAGAGGTGCTCCGAATCCCTATCTCTGTAACCTCTTTTTACTTTTAGTTGTAACAGCCCGCGAGAGCCTTTTATTTCTTCCGATCGTTTCGTCGATCAGAGCTTTAATACGTGTGTAGATATTGGTAGATCGAAAATTTTGGTTGTCACGTTAGTCGATCGTGTCTTGGCTATGTGTACACAATTTGGCGACGAAAATCTTGCCAGTTCGATGTTATAGGTGGAATTGTACATTACGTTTCTGTACATCTTCCTTTCTTTTTTTTTCGAGTGCATATGAAAACGGGGAGTGATGAATGAAAAAAGATTTGGTAAACAAACGCATCAGCCGATCTTGATGCTCGATGTATAAATTTTCGGCGAGCTGAAAATCTTTAATGGACATCTTACATTCCGACGTTAAACGTGAAATCGTGCGTCATATTTCGACACATCTCTTTCAAGTGTGAACGAATAATCCGTGGCGGCGTATGATAGCATTGGGCACACGTACCCGAATCCGGGCATCTGATTAATCGAGTGACGCGGGTCATTTCGAGGAACTCGGATAATCGTGCGATTCGTTGAACTCGAAATTTCGAGGATTTTAAGGTGCGATTGATATCGATAAGGAGCGTTTACACGAAGCTCTCGTAAATGGGAAACGCAGTTTTCTCGTGTAGTGGTAAAGACGAATGTCGTTGAACTGTCAGTCGGTCGGGGGGGTACTTTCGATCACCTGTAAAGCGACCGATGACCGCGTTTTCATGGAACGTCGCCGGGTCTCTTGACGATCGAAGGAAATTCGACGGTCTGTCATCAACGTGTGTATCTGCGTGCGCGCGCGCCATTCAAAAATAACAAAATTAAGGGAGGAAAAATCGAAATAAAAAAAAGAAAAAAAAAGAAAATGAAGAGACACGAACGTGTATAACAGTAATACGCGTGCATCTCGGAAAGTTCGTTAAATCACCGATGAAAAGAACGCGAGTCACGGCACCGTTATTGCTTGTAAATTGACTTGGTTTTCCGTGAAGCTCCGTCGAGGTCACCGCGCCCGGCTGCAGCTGAGCTCCCAGCTGACGAATGGAGGCTGCGACCGGTTCGCCATGTTCCTTCGTTTTTTTTTTTTTAAAGGCCACCTCCTTCTTTTTCCCTTTAAATCGCCTTTCACGTGCGACCCTCCATGCCTGCTCCTCTCTTCTCTTTCTTCGCCTCCTCCGCCTTCTCCTTCGCCTCCTCCTCCTCCTCCTCCGCCTCCTCCTCCTCCCCGCCTCCTCCCTCCTCCTCCTCCTCCTCCTTCTTCTCCTGTTCCTGCTCTTCCTCTGTCTCCTTCTCCTGCTGTGTGCAACACTGCCTCCTCTCCGTCGCTTCTTCTGCACCGTTTTCTCCTAGGAAATCGTATTGTTCGTGGTGTACCTGCGCGCCCGAGAACGCTCGACTTGGCCGCCGAACCAGTTCCGAACCGTTTCTTTCATGCGTCTTTTCTTCTATGCGGCACGTTCAAGTCCGCGCGCTTCAAGTGGAGTCGACTCTACGCCACTGGCCGATCTTTTTGCGTCTCAAGGTGACACGACACGACACGACACGACACGACACGACACGACACGACACGACGACGAGAGAGACGAGACGAGACGGTCACGACACGGCACGGCACGACACGACACGACACGACACGACACGACACGACACGACACGACACGACACGACACGACACGACACGACACGGCACGACACGACACGACACGACACGACACGACACGACACGACAATGACACGGCACGACACGACACGACACGACACGACACGACACGACACACGACACGACACGACACGACACGACACGACACGACGACGACACGACACGACACGACACGACACGACACGACACGACACGACATGATACGACACGACACGACACGACACGACACGACACGACACGACACGACACGACACGATACGACACGACACGACACGATACGACACGACACGACACGACACGACACGATACGACACGACACGACACGACACGACACGACACGATACGACACGATTACGACACGATACGACACGATACGACACGATACGACACGACATTACGATATTTACGACACGACACGACACGACACGACACGACACGACACGACACGACACGACACGACACGACACGACACGACACGACACGACACGACACGATGCGCGTGATTTTTCGAGGGTGCGACCGATATTACTTTAGAAATTAGCCGGGGATTTCGAGAGGGGCAGTGTTGCTACGCGCTATATATGTACATGGATGTACGGTCGGCCGATGTCGTTCACGAGAATCGACACGACTCGGGGAATTGGACGTTAGTCACCTGACGATAGTGATTCATCGCTCCTTTTTGAAATAACAATGAGCGTAGTGTTAATTACGTATTTTCATACGGGTTTAAATATCGTTTGAGTCGAACATATCGAAAGTTATGAGTTTCTCTGCTATTATGCAGTGGTAACAACGCGTTAATTGACTGAAGTTTGCTCCGTTAAGTGATCATCGCTACCCTCGCTCGTTCTTGGACGCAATATTGCGGAGCGTACCTCTTGTGTCACGAATGTAAAATAAACAAACGTGTCAGGTATATATATATATATTTCACCTCCATTCGACGAAGCCTCTGATCGTTCTCTAGAATTTTTTAAAAAATTTCCCTCGTTCTCGATAAGTGACTAGATAAGCTTCCAACCCGTGGTCGCAATGAATTATTCGCGAGGAAAGTTTCACGCAAGAATAGAGCAGAGTAAGAGAGAGAGAGAGAGAGAGAGAGAGAGAGAGAGAGAGAGAGAGAGAGAGAAAGGGAGAAAGGGAGAAAACACAAAATAGGAGAGGAGAGAAAAGGAAAAATAGAGTTCCACCTTTGCAATTTGCAAATGTTCACTTGCGTTTAGCATGCGAGCGTATGGAGAGCTATAATTTATCGGTCGGCGCGCGTGGACCTTCCTCGCATATAATATGCATCGCTATTTAAAAGCAATCGGGTCTCGCGTGCTC
The DNA here is from genome assembly GCA_032399605.1 of Melipona beecheii. NCBI lineage: Eukaryota > Metazoa > Arthropoda > Insecta > Hymenoptera > Apidae > Melipona > Melipona beecheii. Next base: position 3,596,325 of record JAUCMO010000463.1, read on the forward strand.
GGTACGCAGCATGAGTCACCTGGCTACTGACTTCGCTTTGCTATTTCTTATTGTGCGCGATTGGCTAACGAAGCAAGAGTGGCACACTCTGTGTTCAGTTGTTCTTCTTTTTTCTCTTCCTTTTCTCTTTCTTTTCTCTCTCTCTCTCTCTCTCTCTTTCTCTCTCTTTCTTTTTTTTACTGACGAATCTCGTTGTCTCCTCGTAATAAAATTCGCGTTCACGTAGCGTGACGGAGTTACGAAGATCACGCTCGACGCGGCGTCGCGTTTATCGTTTTATACCGATTGGACGACGAGCCGATTAATTGTAAACGATGTAGTAGGTCCGATAATACGGGGCCTGTGGAACAATGCGACGATAATTGGTGGTAAACTGTAATGTAATTACACGAAGCTGCTGCACACCGCTCAAAATAATTAAAGGATTACCTGTCCGAATTATGTCCAATAATGAATACACGTAATTCGTTTGGTCGTAGATTTAATTTGTCGTATGGCATATTTCTCTCTTCTCTTTTTTTTTTGTTTGTTGCTGAAAATCTTTGTCTCATTGAATATTCTATGGCACGTGATAAATATGAAAAATACTTGCATAGAATTGCATATGTATTAATCAATTAAAGTCAAATAATAGATTGTTGTATGTAAAATAGAGACGTATAAAATCATTCAGAATTTTTGTGATAAAGTGTTGTTGTTGAATTTTATTTAAAAATGGAGCTTATTGAATTTAACGTGTTCAGTGTTTTGTTTATTTTATTAGTTAAAAGTGTATTTTTTATAAAATACGCTTGGAACTTTGATCCAATAAAGTGAAAATTAATGCAGATGATCTACCACTTATATAAAACATTTTGTCCAAATTATGCAACCGTTTGCAACAGTTCAAAAAACTTTATAAACGTCCAAATTTGTATTAAGAATTCAGTAATTTCATGAACCTAATAACCTAATATATACCTAAATTATATTATTCAGTAGTATGGCGATCAAGATTTTTGGTCTTTGCAATTATTACAACATTTGGCGGATGAAATAGATTTTTATTTAGGTTTCATTCGTAAGAATATAAATTTATATGAGAATTCACTAGTCTAGTTACAGTGATATAACTGTACGTACGATTCGAGTCGAATATATTCTTGCTTTTCAATTTCATTTTGTGCCGCATAGAGGAGACACCCTGAACATTACAAAAGAATAAAAAAATAAAAACTGATTAAAGAATAATTGACAAAGGAACAATAAGAGACCGTTTGTTCAGACTCTTTTCAGAAACTTTCGGTGAAGTTTATCTGACTCTGTTTGTAGTAGTATATTGAAAACTACCGGTAGAAACGGTGCAATGAATCTGATGATTCTAAATTGCGAGCTTGCCACGGACACGCGATTTCAGGTAGCATTGTTGCGTTCCTGTCGCATCTCGCGTTGCCTCGGCACGCCGTTCTCGTATTTGTCGAAATTCAATCGATCGGACTCATCGATTCGACGAGAATAGTCACGCTGCCGGTTATTTAGTAACGCAGGAAGTCGTGGAAAAAAAGTGGGCGGCGGAGAACGGGATCGAATTGTTTTCTGGGCTGAATGTTGCCTCGGAACAATACGCTCGTCCAGGAGAGTCGATTGCATTTTATTCGCGAAGGACCTATTCGCGAGAAAGTTTTTATCGATCGCAATTGTCTCTTTATCTCATTTCTATCTTTATCTCGCGGACGATTGATACTGACATGGAACGTATAGGGGTTGATTGTAAGTTTCTCTGTCTCTTAGGTGAATCGAAAACGACTCGGGGGATATTCTATTCAAATTAACCGATTGAAATTTCAGAGAACGCTTGAAAGTTTAATACCGAATTTGGAGCAGACCACAAATTACTCGTTACATTAGAATGCGTTATACTCTTTGAATCTTCGACGAGTAAAATTATTTCAATTATCGAATTAACTTTACGATACTTTAGTATTCACTCAAAGGGTTTGAATGACATAGATTACTATGGCAATTTGTCTTATCTGGTGTCTTATATTGGTAATAAATTCAGTTAAAAATTCTAAAACTAAGTTAACTCGATGCTAAATTGTTATGGTTCCCAATGGCCCGGTGTGGTAGCAGTTAAAAGTTAGATCGAACCAATTCAAGTTAAATTATGAAATGGAAAAGTAGCATTATGGAGAAACAGGGAATGAGTCTAGGAGAACTAGAGCAATTTTCGATCGCCTTTTACTTTTTCTCCTCTTCAACCGTATACAACAAATTTATTCCATCATACACTTCGTAGGTTTTCAATCGATCGAACGTGAATCGATCAGTGCTAATAGAAAAGTAAATGAGGGGGGGGGGGGGGCTCAGTGGAAAATAAAATAAGTGTATTTCTTCCAAAAGTACGTTTTTCTGACAAATAAGAATATTACATTGCATTTATTGGAAAATTTTTTCTGTTGAAGAAGTCGTAACACACTTAAAATTTTTATACTTGGATGTAAACGCACAGATTTAATTTACATGCCGAAAATTTACATTTTCACAAATTAAAGATCTCTGTGAATCTCTTTGAATCTTCTCGATCGAATGGCGAATCGATCTCACAATCAGTTTCGATTCGAACGACGAGTGAAAGCTCCGATTCATCGGTCACTGGTTATCGATCGTGTTATCGGTTATCAAGTTCGTGGACTCACGCGGCGATATCGATTGCGCTTTTCGAATCGTGAAACATGATTATTCAATCTCGAATGACACACCATTGCGCGAACGCGCCTCTTGTGCGCTTCGCTGTCTGCGAGTGGCTTAGTGTTTCTCAATTGGAGGTGACGTTCACGTTCGCGAGTTCCTCGATGCTAAATTATTACGGTCGAGTCGAACCTTTGGGCTTCCAATATTCCCCGATATATAGTCAAGACTCGATATCACGTGCAGCCAGCAACCGGCACTCTTGCCTTGCGAATCACTTTCTTTTTTGTCGTTACGATTGGCTTTAAGCATTTTTTTTTTTTTTATTCTTGAAAAATTCTTTTGTGCGACGTTTTTTTAATTTATTTGCTTATTCAACGGATTGGAATCGAATTTTATAAACGAACACCTATCCTGTAAAAAAGTTTCTTCTCATTAAATCACGGGGCTGAAGTGAAACTCGTTAGATTTGCTTAAGCAAATCGCGGTCCCTTTGTATGGTCCCCAGTGGTAGGTCGATACGTGCGTTAAAGCCATGTTGAGCGAGAGTTGGGGCTGTTCTCTTGATCGTAGGAGTTACATTACCTCTTCGAGGTATATACTCACTCACATTTTCGTAAATAAAATTTACGGTCGTTGAACTCGATCGGCGGGCACGTATAGGTATAACAGTGTACCACCAGTATTCTGTAGATTGCGGATTATGTAAAATTTAATGCGTAGAATGCGCATCCAAAATGTGTAATACACGTTACAATGCTGCTTTTTTAACTTTGCTTCATGTTCAAACTTTCTTTCTTTCTTGTATATGCTTCATTTATAAAAAGGAACGTAATACAAAATTGTATTTAATATTGAAACCAAATATTTGTAAACTATATATATTTAAATAATACTGACTGACCCGAGGAGAACAGCAGGATGTATTTAAACGAATTTACATAAATATCTACTTACAAATTAATATTTTCGAAATAAAAGTTCTTTCAAGACATTTACAACACAGTAGTATTGCAAACGGGTCAGATTTTCTTACTTATCTTTTTCACTCAAGAAATACTCAAGATTTTCTAGAATTACATCTTCTTTCGCAGCTGAACGATCAAAATCCTGACTGATGGTTAATTAACGCGTTAATTAACTGTAGAACCTGACGACTGACGCGAGAGGATATCGCGAGAGGATTCCCCCGTTTGAAACGCGAATAACACGCCGTCCCCGTTCCATTCGAATTCGTTTCGTTCGAATCGCTTGGATGGTCTATTTTTCGCTAGTCGGAAGCTCGGTTCGCTCGTTTCCGATTCCTGTCCACCCCTTCGGAAATATCGTTCCGTTCGAATGACGGTCGGTCGCGCGTCTTTGAACGCGAAAACGCGTTCCGTTCGGTGCCTCGGAAAGAGCCGGAGGACCTCCGCCGGTCGTTCGGGTCATTTCATTCTGCTCCTCCCTCCCGAGGACACGTGGATACGAATTACAGCGGGACCTCGATTAACTGGCTTAATCGGGACCGAGGCAGGCTGGTTAAATCGAGGCTCGCGAAATTACCTAACTCAGCCAGTCAGGCCTGGGCTGGATTCAAAATTGCCACTTGATACATGGCTCTTTGTGGACGCGTGTTTTCAACTTTTTCATTTCGTTCAGCTCAGTATTATAACATGTTGCTGACTGTCTCGAGAGTCATTATCATATTGTCTTTTCATCACGATATTTATCGTAATGTAATAATGCGTATGCTCACATTCAAAAATCTTATTCTCAGAGGATTTTTTATTTTAATGACAATTTGTGATTGAGCAGAAAGATTTCAATATGACATGATAAATTAATGGAGTTGTTTTGTTAATTTTAAAGAGGATGAAACAACACAAAAGAGTAGAGCTAAATGAAAAGACAGTTTTGATTATAGTCTCTTACATAGTTCTTCCTCTGTATCCTCCATGTTGAATAAACTTTTGACAAATTACAAATTTTAAATTACACATATTTTCATACATATCTTCAAACAAATGGATTCCTCTTCAAAAGTTTAGAGTACGATCACCAAGTAAATATAAATATTTCATTTATAATATTGATATTCTCAAATACTTGTGAGTACAATTATTGCTTGTAATTACAACATCCATACTTTATACAAAAACAGGCTACTTCATCTATAAAACGAAAATATTTCCCAGCAGGAAAATGTGTGCAATGTATAACGCGTTAGTCTTATTTAAATAATTTTCGTTGTATTTGGTACTTTGCACTGATGTTGTCGTATTAAAACACCAAAGATATTACAATTACATAAGCACTCGTTTAATTTGATCCAAACGTTTTAAATTAATTTATCTATGACTTTCGTAACGTCATTGGCAAGTTTACTGTCGATCGTCAGTAACCATTACAGCAGTTAACAAACAACAGAGTAATAAGAACAGAAATAAGAAATAACAATTTCATGGGTCACTGTCTGTTTTTCATTACCATGCTCTCGAAAAAACGTAACCTTCGAATGACCTTCGGTGACATCATCGTTCAACAATCACGCTGTCGTTTGCCTTATAAGTGTAATCGGGCAACGATGTTCTTGTATAACGATCCCGGGATTGAAATTAGTGGGAACGATGCGAAAGAGAGACAGAAAACAGAGGAAGAGTGTTGCTTTTTCAAAACTACACGCGCACGTTTTTTTAATCACGTGTCCGCTACGTATGCAGCATGAAAAGGTCGTTAAAAGAAACGCCGCTTGCTCGCTCGCGTTGTTTCTCGTTTTAACGAGCCCAAAAAGGAAAAAAGAAAATAAAAGGGAGAGGTGGGCAGGCAAAAAAAGGGGGGAAAACGAGGAAAGATCGTACGAGCCTTGACATTGACGTTTCTCTATTTTTCTTTTCTCTCTTTTTTTCGTTCGCCTCTTTTGTAATGAGTTTACAATTGCAGTCAATTGAACTGGCCGATGGGAAGGGCAGGGAGAGAGGGAGAGAGGGAGGGAGGGAGAGAGGGAGAGAGGGAGAGAGGGAGAGAGGAGGAGAGAAGCAGCGGTCGTAACAAACGTTAACTCATTGTTTGCTCTGGAATTAGACTCGCTTTTAAATCGCGTGCTCGCGAGGTAGAAATTTTCGGAGGCTGTCAGCGTGTCCGAGCTGCCGTTGCCATTAAACAATTTCCGGGGTACCCTCCGATGTTTCTGTTCTGCGGACCGCCGGGTAGGTGCATTCCCATTGAATATTTATTAGACGTCACGCCCGATAACAATCGGCCGATTGTTTAATTCCTCGTATACGATGCCGGTTCCTCTTTGCACGATTGTTCGCTCAAATACACGTTCTTCTCTCTTTTTTCTCTCTCTCTCTCTCGTTTTTATTCAGTGTACACGTGCACGGTGTACGTACAGTGACTCACAAAAGCATATTGATTTGTCATGAAAAAACGTGGTATGCGCTTTTAACACTCGTTGTGTACTTAACCTGATTATTCATATATAGTAACTTTGAGCAAGTATTTGCGGCAAATATTTGATAATTGTTACATATGTTTTCGGGACAGTCGTGTCGTACTGTAACGAATGTCAATGAAATTGCACAATGTCTCGCAATGATACGCACACTTTTGCGCATTTACAGTAAATTTTGAATCGTGTAATATGTATGAAATATAGTTCTATGATATTTAGTACATGAACTCTACCAAAGTTCTACCTTTCTGACTATATTCTCAAAAGCATGAATGTGCAATCTAGTCGTGTATATTGTCTGCGTTATATAAGACATTTTGAAATTTCATATATATTGTAATGAGATACAATTGTCATGAAAAATGTATGTATGTAAAAGTTGCGAGATATTTGCTGTATATTTAGTAAAAAATTACAATACTGTATGAATAGTCACGTCAAGCGTAATGCGGTATCACTGAATATCGAGATTTGTGCAACAATTGGATCGGTTGAAATATTTTCGTTATCTCTGCAGAATCATTTATATTAAATGTGTTGGAACTTCTCTGTGCATACATGTTCTTAGATTTGTTTCACATTCGACTTATAGTCGTAATGGCTGTCAATGTTAATGAAATTTTCTAATAACACATTTAATATATGTACAAGAAGTTGCAAGTATTCGAACTGTATTCTTTCGTCAGTGAATTGTACATATGTATATATGATCAGATTTGTTTCAAACATTATCGAGATAATCAACAGTTGAGTCTCGTTGTATCGCTAGTAAAGTTTCAAAATGTTCCGCATGATGCGCACGAATCGGTGTATTCGCGAAAAATTTCTAACAAGCGTTGGGATACTTTCGCGAGCTACTGTACGTGGATGCGTGCGTTCGCGGATACGTCCCTGCGATCGTACAAGAGGCTCCGCTCGTGCGAATTTCTTTCCATTATACGCGGGCTTTTGAAGTGCAAGAAAAATAGCCTCAGTTACAATGGGTAATTTTCGTGCCACGGGTTCATTTAGATGAAGAGATTGCGCTCTTAAGCTCTCTCTTCCTCTTTCTTCGTCCTTTGGCCATACTCGCAAAGCCACGAGATTTAGCTAAATTGAATCTATCCTAGATCAACCACGAAGAAACTATCCCGTATAAACAACCGGAATATTTCCTCGGTCCTTGGATAGTCACGACCGATCCTCACGCGGATATTCTAATACCCAGAGAACATCTTGATCACGAGTTACTAGAGACGGATTTAACACTTTGGGGATCTGAAACTGTTTGGAGAAGGTCGCTTCCGTTAAAAATGTATCGATTTTACAAGCGTCGTTTTAGTCAGGTTAAAATTTTTATCTCCGTTTCTGCATACTAAGTATAACAGTCGAGCTGTTCGTAGCTCAAGCGATTAATTCCACTTTTTGAGTTTTTTAAAACTTTATTGCCGAGCCGCTTGATTGAAGCTACAGCCTTCTACATTTAATAATTTTTTAAATATAATTTTTTAAGAACTTTTATTTATTTAAACGAAATAACCAAATTAGTCAATACGATTATTCCAAGGATTTTGTATATCGATACAAGATACGCTAAAAGCTGTAATGACACATTTAAATTTTAAACTTTAAAAGGAATTCTGAAGAAAGAATATTATTCTGTCATTTTTTTAATTTTTTGTTTCTTTATATTTCTGTGGTTTCTGATCTAGTCGTTTATCGATTCCTTTGTTAAGCAAATTTTTAATAGCCTTTGCTATTAAACGTGTTTCACACAATTTCGATAATCGTTTATGAATCTTTCGGATAAGCTCTTTTCCTACAAATTTCTACTCCGGTATTTGCACAGTGACAAATTGGTGTTATAAAAATCGTTTAATTAATTCTTTTAACGAGCGGTCTTTTCAACCCCTTCGCCATTACGGGAGGAGATATCTCGTGTCGCAGTTTCGTTCGTGAGGTACGACGAGATATCTCCTCCTATTTTATGCTAAAATTTTTTAATTCGACTATTTGCATAATAATGTATAATCTTTATTAATTTTTTTGATGTGCATTTTGAGACGGGGGGAGGGATGGAGGGAGGAGCCGGGATCCAAAGCTTATACATACAGCGTTATTAGCGTCATAGTCGAGGTAAATCTGCCCCTGCCCAGAGGGTCACGATACAATTTATGAGACGTTCGAGACGTTGACCGCGTATGCAAAGTCGAGCACGCGAGTCTCTGATTACCAGACGCGTATGTACCAAGTGTCGTGAACTTACGTCGCCGCGACTTTCGCGAGATCGGAATCGCGCTCGGTTGGTACGCAATCTTGCCACGACACGTTTAGTCGTGGCAAGAACTTGGAATAGGGCTTGTTACCCTATTCGTGCTCGCGACAGCCTGAAAATACCGTCGCTCAAAGTTTCCCCCTCTAAGCCCTTAACGAAGTTAAACTTCGTTCAACTTCGCTGCTCTTCTCTCGTTGCTGCTACAGCTCGTTTTTTCCCTCCCCATGTTCGACGTACGCGGGATGTTTCGGTGTGTCTTTTCCTTTTTTTTTCTTTTTTTCGTCTAGTCGAACTGTGTTTTGTGTAAATGCGAGTAATATGAAAATATCGTGCGAACAAAGGAAGTTTGAAGCTTCATCGGGAGATTGTTGCAGAAGAGGAGAGTCGAATGTAGGGCAAATCGCATCGAAGTTGTAGTTTCGTAAAGTGGCTGGAAGTTGTAATAAAAATGTTAGATGTTAAGGGGAAGCAGTGAGAAGGTTATCTTGCGAAATAACGTTTCCACTTCTCTTACAATGCTAATTCTAATATGTAATAGATTCAAATCCAATGTAATCGCTGGCCAGACACTCGTTAATTAAATATTAACACTGATAGAAAGTTCAAGTTATTACTATTATTATTATTATTATTATTATTCTACAAAGTTCAATTCGGCTTTGTTTTAAATAATCAAGAAATTGTTCGTATTTATATCTAATATGTGAAAATCTATTTCTTTTCCAAAGATAGACACATGTAAGATACACCTGCCGATGTAAAATCCAATATTAATGGAAACGAAAGTTGTATTTTTGCTGCTGCTAATTTTAAAAAAAGAAATTTCCAATAATGCACGTTTGATCGTACAAAACTCTTTTTCTCATTTACAGCGAAGAGAATAACTGAACGAATAACCACAGGCTTTGTGCAAATCCTTTTTTATTAATATTTAATTAAGAATCCTTTTGTAATATCCATTTTAATTTATAATCCTTTATATATGCTTTTTTTACCGTTTAAAATGCAGCTTAAAATCACGTTGAAACACGATAATTTCTTCAGGGAACAGGGCACGTTTTCAATTGTATTTAATTAATTATTTTGTAAAATATCTTTATACACGTGATGGTTTATTATACCATTCGTTCGGTGCAGTAAGCCAATATCGATGAAACAATCTCGCACGGAACGCTCTACAACGTGGAAAACGGCTGAATCGTCGAATATTCTTTGTTACAGGCAAATAAAAAAAAAAACACTCGCAACCTCGAAAAATCGCTTACATTGTGCAAAATGTATTTCTGCAACGCGTACCTTTTGCACACGCAAATTTGTAACATTAACGAGGATAAAATACAATTTACGCGAAATCTCTATTTATTGGTCCAGTCGTGTTCTTCGCTGTATTACAGCGATCGTGTAATGACTGTTCCATGACGAAAGTGACTTACACTTCTGACTTCTGATTGGTTTCTTAATTGGAGATAATAATAATAATAATAATAATAATAATAATAATAATAATAATAATAATAATAATAATAATTCTAAACGTATCATATGGTAAATAATATAACGTGACGAATGAAATAATAATAATGATTATAAAAGTGTCCAGATAAAATATTTTAAATACTTTTGGAAACACATCGCCGAACGAGAATCAATTTCTGTTCGCTGTGCTCTAGTTCAGCTATGCTCTTCGCTGCGTGCTCGTCGAATAGCCCGACAAAGTTCAGAGAAAACCTGGTGTACACTGGTGTATTAGCGTACGGGTTTCTCTCCAGCGTAGAATTCGCGAGCTCGACGTACGTAGAGTTAGGGGGAGGGGAAGAAGAATCGTATGCGCGAGATGGTACGTGGGCGCGGTACGGATCAGGCGCTCGTAAAATATCAGGGTCGTGCGAAAATTTCCGCGACTCTTCTCGATGTTTACAAGCGATCGTCGATCTTCCGTGTTCTTTCTCACGGGTCCTCCGCCGCCGTGGATAGGCGCATCGCGGCTTTTTATGCGGGTATCGCGCGCGGAACGGGAGCGGCGAAGAAACGAACGAACCTGCGAAAAACCTGTTCTCCTCGAAAGCGCGAGTCGATCTACGTTTTTACGTTGGCTGCTCGCTGACCCTTTGCTACCGTCAAACTGACCTCCTATCCGTCACCAATGAAATTATTTCGCGAACATTCATCAACTGTGGTGGCTCTTCTTGATACTTGCGTTGGCAAACTAGGGAAAAAAGTAATTGCAGTTTCTCTTTCCTGTGATGGACATGAAATGGCGTATCTTAAGGTGTAACTAACTAATTTCATTTTAAACCGCTTGCTTTGGAAAAAAGAAATGCACGATTTCGCTAATAATCGTTTGTTCAATGTCGATCTTTAATGGAAAATTAGGAAGGGACATCTTTGTCGTAGTTTGCTGTACATATTGCTTCTGCTCAGAAAAAATTATCTGACGTGGTATGGTGAGGAAACCTTCAAACTACGGCGATGTCAGGATTGATTTGCTAAATTTCACTACTGACAAGGATATCAAATCGTTCTTCAAATTTTATTTTGTTGAAAGAAAAGATAAGAACTTCTTTTGAACTAAATGGTCAATGTATTTGGCCAAAGTTTTTCTCATGAAAAATGTGTTTTTCATTTTCACACACACACACACACACACACACACACACACACACACAAAAACGTAGTTACTTTTTTGCCAATCTAATACAATACTTTCCTCATTTGTTGAAACTTGGATGTAGTTTGTTCGTCGAATGGTGCTTAAAGTAGGCGTTTAGTCGTGGAAGATGTAGCGTGAGTAATTGCCTCGTGTTCGAACCTATTAGAGTCACTCGTGTGCTTCGAGCTTTGCTCGAGGTTCTCGGAACATTGCGTTGCGGATATCGAGAAACGACACTGATTTTATTTCTCTTAGTTTTATTTGTCTTGTTGTGCGACAGAACTATCCTCGTTTATATGAGTATTTAAATGTTAATCAACACCTTGCTTGGTTAAATGAATTCTTGCTCGTTGAATTGATTTATTCGAAGGAGAGATCTCTGAGATAGTGAAAGGAATCAGTGAATTCCTATTATGCCTACCAAGTTATATAAACAAGAAATTCATATAAATGACGTTTTACAAATTGAGCGCGAACCTGCTACGCGCACACTTGATTTGAAACATACTTTTAGATTTCTGTACTTGTTCTCATTAGCGAAGCCACTTGAGTCCCAGTCATTTGAAACCTTTTTTTACTAACGCGAACCTGTTACTTCGTTGAAGTATCTTCCCAGGCTTTAAGCGAAGTTGAGGTAGAAGAATACTTAATTTACATTCCATCAGATCAAGTTGATTTATATGCACGCGAACTTGAAGCGGAGTTATTGAATTCAAACGAAGCAACTAGTCTAATGAACCTCTAGTTCCAGAGAGCGCGGAAGTAGAATATTATTTCTCTACGTCTGTTATCAAGCGGCTTGAAGTTATTACATTAGCGAACCTATATTGTCTCGTGAATTTGAACCTTGGCTCGAAACGTACTTTGGATTTCTACGCTTGTTCTCATTAGTCAAGTCATTTGGAACCTCCGTGCTAACTCTTTACCAAGGTATTTGTCCATGTGAAGTTGAAGTATTTCAGTTGCGTTCGAGCAACCATCAAATTCATCCAAACGCACGCAAACTCGACGCAGAGTTATCGAACTCGAACGCCTCGGAGAGATTTCGCAGAGCGGAGAAATAACATTTTCTTTCTATTTCTGTTGTCAAATTTGGAATTGTTACTTTGAATCTAGTAAATGAATTGTCTGTACATTTCAACGTAAACCTGTTGTGTGTTTGACTCGTAACATACTTTTCGATTTCTACGCTTGTTCTCATTAGTCAAATCTTCGCAGACCTGTTAGGCAGACTCGTTGAAGTCCTCTTCCAAGCCTCAAGTTGAAGTACATGCCTGCTTCGTTTGCATTCGAATGCCTCGGTCGAACGAGTCGAGTCAAGTCGACTCGTGCGCAAGCAAACTGAATTCAAACGCCTTGAAACGAGACCAGTCGTTCTACTCGAGGCTAGAACGTCTAGAGGCATGTTCCGCCGGAGCGCGGAAGTAGAAAAACCGTCGATCTAACCGTCCAATTGCTTCTCCGGGAGGCAATCTACTCCGCCGGCACTGATTGTCTTTACGATCGGTCCGGTTCGGCTGGAAATTGAGAGAGAACGATCGGGCTCCGTTACCGTTATCGAAATGAAGCGGTCTCGCTACCGGGACGCAAAATAGGAAAGTGCTGCACGGGTGTAGGTAGGCTCGCGTGCCGTACAGAAGCTGCAGCTTCGTAGTCGGCGAACAGTCGGCGCGAGGTTGTTGCACGGCCCAGCGGTGTGCCAACCTCTTGGTATCGCGGTGCCACTCTGTTAGCTAGCACCCTTTTTGCAAACATATCGCCGCGGTCGTTTTCTTCGGGGCCGCGCGTACTAACTTTCGCGTTATTATATCCCTCTACGCGCAGCGTGCGACGCGCGCGCTTTCTTTTTCTCTCCCCCCCTCCCCCCCGATTTTATTTGTCCGTTTTATTCTTCGTTTCGAAACCATACGGAACGTTAACTCTCCTTGCGAGCTTCTTTTCTTTTCTTTTGCGCGCTGCTCTCCGACCGTCGTCGTCGAAAGATCGCGCTCGAAATTCTTTTTCTTTTCCCGCGGGGGTAACGACGCGTCCTCGCGTTCTTGCGACTTCTTCGTCTCTCTGATTTTTCTCGTTTCGCAACAGCGCGAATCGCGCAACGTGTCGCGAGTTCGTGATGGCCTGCATCCCCCACCTTTGCGCACGCCGTCTCGGCGAGCGCCGCGCGTTTTCTTCTTTCGACTCTGCCTCCGCCTTCTTTTTTATCCCGGCGAGTTTCTCGGTCAGCCAACGAGCACAGCTGATGGCGGGAAGATACTGTATAATTAGAAAGTATACGCGTAGCCATGTGGCTCGGTTTAAGGTGGAGTCTGCAAATACGTCTTGCAAATCCGCCGAGAGAGAGAGAGAGAGAGAGAGAAATGGCAAGGCAGGGTCGTTAGCGGTTTACTTATTTTATTACTTTTAGCTCGCCTCTTCCGGCTGTTTCTTTCTTTTCCCTTTTCTCTTGGTCTTAGTCACCTCATCATCATCATCAGGCTACTAAAGATCAAAGGTTTCGAATCTGTATACCACTTTTTACAAGTATTTCGCCAGTTGGTACGCAATTCGATTAAAACATTAGCATTTTTGTTACATTCTCGATTCTTGATTCGACGGAAGAATATTTCTCTTGAATCGTCAATCTTTCGTCTCTTGCAATAACTGGGTTTAGGTTAGGTAGCATATGTCGCAAAACGGAATATACACGTGCAAGTTTTGACGAAAACTCGACAGCTCGCAAGATTGAAACTTTTAAAATGCGGCCATTTCATTCACTCCTCATTCAAATGAAATCCTAATTTGAAATAAATATAACCTTCGTCGATAGACAAAATTTAAATTTAAATTTAAATTTAAATTTAAATAGGATTTAGTCAATCCTTTAGGATTTAAATTAAAGACCGAATTAATTAGGATTTAAATCGAGGATTAAAGTATTTCAATTAATGCGTCTCCACCTTTATTTGAAATACACTTTGTACGTTTGGATGTATCCAAATATACTTCCCCTTTTTTTCTCTCTATCCTCGTTGATTCAATTCGGTCTAACGACACCGGTCCACAAAGAACGCGCGCGTACTCTCCTCGCCTCGCGTGTCGACAAGATTGATATTTTAACACCCCTTGTGTCGTCTGCTTTTAGCGAGCCGCTTTGCCACGTGCACATATACACGCATGTACATGTACGTATACGTGTTTTACCTGCGCAAAGGATAGGAAGATTCGCGTCTCGATTACAGGGGCCGATGAGCACGTTCGGTCGATTTGACTTAGCTAGGCGAAAAAGGGGTGTCTCGAGGAGTCTGGGCAAAGTTTAGGCAGGGGGAGGCTTTCCGTGCGGTTTGATCCTCTCTCTGTCTAACGCGAAAGTTGCGCGCAGGTTCGTCCCATAGGACCGTTAGTTGCTGCGCTAACGTCGTGACGGCCGAACGAAAATGAGAAGGGACAAAATCAGTGCGTAATTAGACGTCTCGACAGACAGACAGCTCGTCGACTCTGGCTCCTCTCTCTCTCTCTCTCTGTTGGTGGTTGGATGTCAGCGGGGTTGCCCGCCCGACCCCCGTCACGGTGATTTCAGATCTTGATTATTCGCCAAGTTGATTGCGCGAGTCGCGACGAGTCGATCGGATCCTCGCTGTTCCTCGATGGTCGGGAGTTTTGGAACCCGGGTGAGTTTCTTTTAACCCGGATGATTTTCTCGGTTGTTCGGAAAGAATGGGCAGAGGGGGGAGGAAGAGAGAAATAATGCTGTTTCGGAGAAAATTGTCGCGAACGAGGACAAATAGTTTACTGTAATTCTCATAACGCACAGATGGTCGTGCAATAAAAATAATGGACTGCCTTGCTTAACCAGCGCTGCACAAAGAAAAACAGAAACTTCTTTTAGAGAGGTGCTTTCGAGATAATAACGTCAAATCAAAAGTACGTTCTCCTATCTTATGTGCGGTGATTCGCGACTTTATTCGAACATTTGCCGTGACGAATTTTCATTGGACTTGTTATATGTTTTGCGCGAAACGTGCTGGAATTTTGTTATTATTGTGACGAAACAGAATTATCATTATTATATTATGATTATTTGTTGCAAATACACATATAATGGACCATTATAATTGGAAGTTAAATGGTTCACCAAGTTTTATAAAAAACTGTGGTTATAATGTTGTTTCAAACTACGTATTTTCAGATATCTTTCTTATTTCTCACATTCGTATCTTGAAATAATAATTGAATAAAAGTGTAAACTAAAATCTCTGTAAAGTAAAACTTCATT
Source organism: Melipona beecheii (assembly GCA_032399605.1). Taxonomy (NCBI): domain Eukaryota; kingdom Metazoa; phylum Arthropoda; class Insecta; order Hymenoptera; family Apidae; genus Melipona; species Melipona beecheii. The sequence continues at coordinate 3,611,587 of JAUCMO010000463.1, forward strand.
TTCACTGGTACACATGCAATTGTACTTGAAATAATGCAATTCCAAGAAGTTTTTTAAGACGAATATTTAAATGACCTCATTTAGTTAGTCCCCTCCCTTTCTTTATATGTTCATAATTAAAAAAACAGAAATCAAGTTAATCAGTAGTCCTTAGAGTAGTTCGGCAGTCTGATACTATTGCACAGTAGAAAAGTAAGTGGAAAACGAATTTTCGCCGGAATGTAGCATGCTAGGAAACTATAACTATTCTCTCTCTCTCTCTCTCTCTCTCTTTCTCTCTGTCTGTCTCGTTATTTACGATCCCACGATAAATAGTCGTTCGTCGTGATTCACGATGAGGTACACCTTGTCGGTTTACTCGTCCGTTGCGCGAGTGCATCGGCTCGGGACGCTCGCCTCGCGTGCATAATACAACGAAACGCACTATTCACGCGTGTAACGCTCGGCACACCTCCATTCTCTTTCTCTGGCCCGATCTCCTCGCGTATCCCTCGATGGAACCGCGTTTTCGCTTTTCAAACATGCTTCGAGCATTACCGCTTCGTCGACGTTGCGTGCACGTTGCGTTGTTCAAACAAACGGCAGGGAGGAGCCATCTTGTCTCGATGATTTACATGAGATCTTGGCGACTCCTCCGCGACCGTGCAATTGATATGCACGCGTGCACGCCCGCGTACAGCGGGTACGCGAGTTCCAGCGTGCACCGAACGTTCCGTGTAGGTCGTAGGTGATACGTGTGTAACACCGCGCGTCTCGTGATCGTTCCGTTTTCTTTTTTGCAGCAACGTTGCTGCACCGGCTCGAGGAACGAATCGCTGTTTACACGGTTTGCTGCTGGCAAAATGTTGTTCCCCTTCGCTTCCAGTGTTCATCGTTCACATCGTCTAGATTTCAAGCGCAGATTGCGCGCGTCCACGGTGCCGTAACACACTCGGCGATTTTCTATCAATCCCATCGAAAATTTCACCGTCTCTCCCCGTTCTGCACTTCCACTTCTGCTCTTTGTAGAAGCTTCTGTCCACACACATATTTTTTTTATCACTGAAAGTGATTTTAGCGGGAGTAAGCCAGAAAATCGGGCCTCTTCAAGTGCAACGCTGATGCAACGAAAATTAGCGATTGGTTGATTTGGGTCACGTGATTCGCGAAGGGACGTGGGTACTGAGCGATCGCGCCTGTAATTTGTTTTCTATCGATTTAAATGTTTGCATATCAATAAAATTTTATGGCAAAAAAGTCGTCAGAACAGTTGTTTCTGGACCTTTCAGTGAGACGAATCGTACTGGAGTACAAGTCGTGCGGTTTTTTTTATTAAAGCTGTATTTGATTTAACGGACTCGATTCTTTCGCTCTGAAGAAGAATCTCGAGTTAAGAAAATAAAAGCCTCGATCACGCAAAAGTCTGAATCTCTCTTTTTCGTTGGTTTTACGTCTGCTCCTCTCCAGCTCCATTGTTAATCATTTCGCGGTGGTTATCGGATTTCGAAGAAGCAACGGTTGACCTCGCGATCATCTGTGCGGAACACGCGATCATTAAGCGCGTTCCTTTCGCTCTCTCCTGTGATCTCCGCTGTTTCTTTCTTTCCTTTCCGTTTCGTTCTTCTGCCTGTCGTTAAAAGAAACGTAAAACGTAAAACCTCGTAATCAGAAACGAGTTTCTCCGCGTAGAACAGAAGCAGTTATAATCGATTGTTCTTCGGGATTGTACTTAAGGAACTGTTTTTTTCTTTTCGGGATCGTCGAAGACGAGATACACGTTCGGCCGATCGTCGTGGCCGAGGAACCTCGACGCGCCATTGTCTCCGGATCCTTCTCTGCCCGCTGCTGGCTGATTAAAATTCATAGAAAGTGCAAATTAACCGTGACGCTTACGGCCAGGTGTTCCTGTACGCGAGGCAAGGATTCCATACGGACCCGATAGCCCCGGTCGAATGCCTGATTAAACCTTCGTGCCCGTACACGTTCGCCGGCTTGGTCGTACGTGTTATGACTCTATTCGCCCACTTACTGGTCAGTGACGCTCGCGACTCGGTAAGATCGCGGCCAGTTCTGGCACGATTTACGGATGTTATATAACCACTGTCACGAATAATTATCCATACTTAAGTGACGTAGTCCGGATGTCGAATCGGCGAATTTATTTCGAATCGGCTGCCCCGTCCGTCGATAGACGCGATCTCGCTGTCGCCGTTTTAATGGAACGTGCAACGTGTTTACCCAGATTACTGTCGATGTATTTTTGCTGATCGTGCGAGCGTTCCACTTAATACCTTCTTTTATTCCTCTGGTAACTTTGTTCACGGTTCGACGAGCGTAAAATCACCTCGGGCGAAGTTTAACCCTCCTCCGTCCCCTCAATTTTTCAATTTCATTCGTTTCTTGGTGTCTCTCTCGGTCCTGTCTTGGTCTTAACGGTTAAACGTTCGTGTCCAGTTAAATTTGTAAAATTGTTTCATTAACAACGAACGAAGTAAGCGTACGACTCGCGCAATACTTTCACGCACAGCTGTTTAATTTCACACCGTGATCTCGTCTTTTCCAGTTTTCTTCGACTTTATGATCGTTTGTTTTGGATTTCCTCTCGTTACAGCTAACTTGGCTCGTGGAAGTACATATTCGAACACTCGTTATAATAAAACTTTTCACGTATCTGTCTCTCTCTCTCTCTCTCTCTATATATATATATATATATGTGCTTCAAAAAAAGAAAAATTTCATTGATACTATGATGAATCACGATTGCCGTGATTACATTGATAACACTTGGAGCCAACCTGACAATCTGTGTAAAAGTTGGACGATTTTGTATTTAGCTAGAGATTGGTATATTATTTTATACATATAATAAATGTTAAAGATGGTCTCACTGATTGTAGCGATTATATCTTATTGATAGAACAAAATATATTTCTTTTGAACTGCAATCCTGCAATTTCTACATATATTTTTAAATTTGTTCGACCAATATAATCACAGTGGTTGAATCTTACCAATATTAATCAAAATGTTTTATATCGGTATCCGAACATTTTCGTGCTTATGTACATCTTCGTAAAAGGTGGTACATTCATTGAATAATTATGGTACAACGATTGAAAGCCAATGTACCGTTTGCCAAGAAGCTTGACAACGAGAAAATCATCAAAAATACACGCTATATGTTAGAAAAAAATAAATGTCGTAGATCTTCGTTTTCTGTATTTGCGAGTTGCGAAAGATTTTATATGAAAAGGGACGTGTCAAGTGAAGGACGAGGGTCTTCCTCTTCCGGATGGAAGTCTGTTCGGCAGCGCTACCGGTATTACCAGCACAGCCGGTCGCGTTCCCCTTTTCCCTCCATCTTTCCATTCCGTTTTAATCTGTAATCTACATTGTCGCTACGTTAACCGAACTGACTTCGTAAACTTTGCACAAAGAACGGATCAAGCACGATAATCTTTTCTCGGGGCAACAATGGCGTAACCGTGTCCCCTTAGCCACGTTCATTTCGACAAAGGGTTCGTTAGTTTCGTCGGCAAATATTTTCCCAGGCTTATCTGCGACAACGTTAGCTCTATGATAACGGCCGGTCGACTCGTCGTGTTAACGCCGACTGTCGCTTTAAGGAATACACAGAATACACGAATATATATCCTATTCCTCGCAGTCGCCGAGGTGATCTCTTTATTGCGAACGAGTGGATTGAGCAAACGAACGAGCGGCGGCTCCTTTCGTCCGGTTGCCGTAACGATGAGTAACCAACGATAACGTTCGTTATCAAGATCGTTGTTAATAACAACAAATTCTAGCTTCGAACTCTCGAGAACTCTGGCTCTGTTGTTGCTCGCTCGAGGTTTTCTCCCGTTTTTCTCCTCTCGGTTGGCTCTCTCGCGTGCCGCATGGAACGAAGACAAAACGCGGCTGTATATTCCACGGTTGTAGCTCGCGCGAGATCACGCTGCAGATTTCTCCTTGGCAATCAGGGTCGTATTCCGCCTCCCTCTACGTGACTATCTCGAGCGGAGTAGCCTCGTTTCCACCTCGTCCCTCTCTCCCGCCGCGTATTACACTATTATCTATCTCCCGAGCGGTTATGCCCGCTGGACGTTTCCAGCCGGTGTAACCGAGAGCCAGCAGCCCCGTGGTCAGCGGCGTGTTCGATCCGTGAAATTTCGTCCGGCGATCTCGAAGGAGAGGCGTTCAACAAGTGTTGCACGCGAGGAATGGAGCGCGGCATGCCACATTGTTGCAGGCCAATGTCGTTGCACGGATTATTCGACGCAGAGTACGGATTATTCGACGTTTCAGAGAAAGAGGGAGAGATTAGTCAAACCGCTTTATCTGGAGTTATAGTCTCCCGTTATCCTAGGTTATTTTTACCATACGTCTCTCGTACGAAGCAGAAAATGGGAATATTTTCTTCGAGTACTCTCGTGAAAAGTTGGAAATTTCAAATTAGATCGTCTTCGATGTTGCGAGCGTCGTTCGTTAAAATAAATATGGATTATAATGGGATTAATTGGATCGCGAACGTCGTGTCAGCAAGAGACTTGATTGAATTGCTTTATTTAGCGAGAGGCAACCTCTCGTCGATGCGCGTTATTTTCACGCATGTGTGTATGTGTGTAGTATGGCGTATAAATATCGATTGCAAACTTTCGGATATTTTTATTGCTTTAGCGAGAGTCTGATGATTGAAAATCAGGCCGTTGGATCGATGATACATTGAAATTCAATTCAACGTGGCACTCGTTTTGAAAAAATTCTCAACCGGAATGAGGCTAATGTTCGATAAAATTGAATTTAACGTCTAATCTACGAGAGGCTTCGTTGAACTGCGAACTTCATTCAATCATTTAACCTTCCGTTAACTCATAAATATCGATTTCAAACGTTTGATTTGATATATTTAATTTATTACAGCCGTGGATTTGTATGTTATTAATTACGTGAATGTCGTACGTCCTTGTTAATTAACTGCTTGATAATTTCCTGACGGAAAGATCAATCAAGACTCACTGCAAAATCGCGAAATCTTAATTTTATTTCCTTCCAAGAAAATAAAATTTTATGTTCTTACGCTACACAGCGAACGCGAATGCGAAGACACTTTTCTCTCGCAAACGTTACAGCGAATTGAAAGACATTTTTCAGAGACTGAATCCCTGAGTCTCTCCTTCTAAAATTTGACGCGCAATTTCTTTCGATCGTTGAGCATTTTCGAACGAGGTGCGGTGAGTATCTCGATCGCGTAATTTAACAGTACCGTGATATTAAACTGGAATTCAACGTAACGCGTGTTGTACGATCAAGGGGGAACAACGACGTCGAGTGTACAAAATTCTCAAGCGGAATGAGACTAATATTCAACAAGTGTTGCATACATTGCCCGCGAAAGCATACGTTACAATGGTACGCGGCCCATTAGTATCCCGTACATACATCTGTTCTGCCCCGAATGGAGGGCGTATACAACCGGGAAATGGCAGCGATATTAAGTACATTATTTTAGGTCCCGTTTCTCTTACTTGTTATGCCGGTGCCGTGCGACCGACCGTGCACCTTAGTTGCATTTGCCACAAACACGCTCGAGAAACACCGATGGTCATCCGTATGCTGTTTAAATCCATAAAAATCAATTCTCCCCTCTTCCTCCTCCCCGCTCCCCGCTCCCCGCTACCCTTGGCTCAACAAGTATCGCGTGCAAGAATATCGTACGTTCAGCATCGCGTCGCGAATGTAATTTTAGGTTAATGAAAAGTGGGAATAGGTGGTTATATTAAGGACATTATTTCGAGTCCCGTTCGCGTTGCCTCGTTCACGGTTATGTATCTCCGCCTCTGCCGCGCTTGGAAATTTAATATTTAATTTACGACACACCGTACGATAAAACCGTGGCTATTAAAATATGAAACTCGTAGCGGAGAGATAGAGGTTTTAATCTGCAGATTAATGGGGTAGTTCTTTTTTTTTTTTTTTTTTTTTTTCGTTCGAAATTGTCCGCTGTTGAACCCTGAAGATTCGTATCGAGGAAATTAGAGTGGAGCTCTAACGTTTTCATTTATGACGGATTTTTAACACCGCCAATTAAAGTGTAAAACTTGCAGTGAAACGATTGAAACTGAAGCTGTCGTTGTAATTATTCACGATGGGTTCAACAGAATTTATTGATCATCAAAGTAAGATTTATTAGTGAGCGGGTATTAAAGATTATCGACTACGAAATTTACGTACGAAAGAAACGAGAGTTGTATAGAATAATAGAGTATTGCAAGATTTATATATACCTCTACTTCATAAAATTAGGTTTCACAATTTTCAATCTTTAACGTGTCTTTTTTTAGGAAAATGGAAACGCTTGTACAAAGTGTATTTACAAGTTTCATTGATTTTAATATTAGTATATGATATTCATCCTCGGTATTACAGATTATTTTTTATATTTTACTTTTACTTGTTTTATTTATTCGACCATTGCAAAAGATAATTTCTAAAATAAATTAGCGCACTAAAATGATTTCCTCGAATGAAATTCGGAGAATCCGTACAAAGAAGGAATTGAACGCCTAATTTATTGACTAACAGCTACGTCGTAAAAAATAATTGCAGAAAATCATCAACGTTGTTGAAATGTTCATTAAATTTTCGTTAAGAAAAACTATGGTTCGCTCATTCTGCTATTTCAACAGTTCTCCATAAAAATTTATATTTACAAAATTAGGATTCGGTCATTCTACTAGCAGTATAATAATCAGTATTAAACATAATAATATAACATTATTATACGTTATAATATAATAATAATATTAAACATAATAATAGTGTTATACAATATAATATAATAATAGTATAACAACAGTATTATAATGTAATAGTAGTATTAACATGGTACCCGCTATTAAATATGTCAAATCGTACGAGCATCACGCGCGATGGCTCCGGAGATCCCGGAGAGCCAATCGAAGTACATAGCAGCGAATTATCGAGACTTTCTTCGAAGTTTCTCCGATTGCCGAAGAACCTGCAGGCAAAACGAAACGTTAAGGAGAAATCGTTAAGCAAATTATTAGGAATCCTGCTGCGAGATTTCTTATCGATATTCTTTATTACGAGAGAATCTCGGTTGCCGCGCAGCAACGCGAGTAAACGATATTGTTGGTTAGCAATACGGTCTCTCAGTTGGAAATTACTCGACGCGCCTGATCTTCGTGTAACCTCGGCCACGTTATTCTCCAATGGTGTATTAGGCAAATCGCACGTTAATCGAAAATCCCAATCTGGTAGGAAGTTTCGGAGCGCCATGAACGCCTCGCGATCCACGTCGATTAGCATAAGTGTTATGTGGCCGGTATACTGTGCGCCAGGTTTGCGAGTCGATCGACTGGTTTTTATCTCTTGATTTAAAAGATTGTGCATTTTTGCTGAAATGAAACTGGGGGAGCAAATAATAATTTATCAACGAGGATTATAATTGAATCGTACGTGCAGCTGAATATTAGGATTAAACGACGAAAATTGAAGAAATCCTAACATCCCAAAATCGCGTAGTAAGTTTCAAGTTTCAATAGGCTACGAATCTATTTGTTGTTAGTCGTAAACAAAATTTTCTACGTTTTTAGAGACGTTTGACCTTTTATTGATTCTCGAGGATAAATGTATCCTTACTTTTCCATTCGTGTTATGACGTAAACGTATAGTTTTACAATCTGTAACTTTCCATGTTTTCCACGTGAAAACAAGATTTGCAATAAAGTGCATTTAAGATGTAGCCAGACATTAACAGTTTGAATGTTTCGGAATGTATTCGTGTCTAACGCTTTAACAGTTAACAAAACTTGCTAATAAATATCGTTCAAACAGTTCCTAGTTTACTAAAAACACGTTGAACGTGTGGTTTTAATTCAATGTTCGTGATCTGTACCAGAAGATAATTTATTAATTAAATTTTCCTATTACCCTATTCAGCACAATTCAAAACAGACGGTCATTATATTTTTCACAAAAGCAGTCGCTGAGAACGTTAAGAACCACCATCCATCCAGCTCAGGGTTTTTCAAAGTGTGGATCGCGACTCTATGGGGGTCCTAGCAATCCTAGCAAAATTAAAAAATTCCTGGACGCGCAAATTAATTCAACGACCGCGAAAATTAATTCAAAACCAGTTTGGCTCTCGAATAAATTTTCTTCGCGATTTATCATCAACGAACGTTTGAATTCTTACTTCCTTACTAGTTTATATACCCAGAAATTCGCGAAAACATTTGCTCGCGTCGCCAAGCGGTAAAGTTTGAGAAGCCCTGAATCTAGATGGACGGACGTCGTACCCATTATCAGTCCCATCGCAGCGATTGAATCTTTCGATAACAGTCTTCCGCGAGGTCGCGTGATTAACGATCGATTTATGAATCATCGAAAACGAGGGAAGATTGATTCGGGAGAGAGGGAGGAGTTCCTCGGTTTCGCGTCGGCAGACGGGTGTTATCGCGGGTGTCTCGCGTGTCGCAAGGCCGTAACGCCGACTCGGCGCTCTTGCAATTTGCGTTAAGCACGGTGGCGAGCGAGCGAGCGTAACAACGCCTCGCGTTTAGCAAGCTTTTTGTCGCGAGCCGATATCGCTCGCGAATCGATCCGCCAAAGTTATTACGTTGTGACTCTTTCGTTTCGTTTAGACGTCCACACGGGTGAGCTTTGTGTTTCTCGGGCTGATTGTCCATTATCGGGCGATACACGCACCGATAGAAACACATCGTTCCAGCGAACGATTCTCCTCTCGGTTTTAAGACCGCCTATAAACCGACACGGCCGTCGTAAACTTGGCGATGCATCGGTTAACCTAGCCTCTCTCTCGGTTGGATACACGTTTGTTACACCGCGAGGAATTACCACCCGAGAAAGAACGCTCGCCGCTCGTTTGACCGTGTTCGGGCTGCTACCGGCTGGATTCTATCTGCCAGTATCCACGTGAAATTACGCAACGAGGAAATCAGATAGCCTATCGATAGGATGGCAGCGTGAACGTGTGCCGGTGGCTCGCTTATTGGTTTCGAGGGAAGCGAAACGGGTCTCGTTAATACGAGAAACCCATTACGCTGTTACTTATTTACGTGAACCGTAGAAGCCTGAGGAGGTTCGAGGAATATTCCACGCGGAACGGCGTGATCAGCCGTGTACAGAATGTTTTCCCACGACCGGACGAGGATAGCGAACTGCACGAGATACGTTTCGATGTCGGGAGGGATCATCGAACGCGTCAAGGTTCGATCATCGATCACGCGACCTCTAAGAAAAGAAACTACTTTCTTTCGTCGTCTGCTTTTTCTCCTGAAATCCGTTTCAACGAGAACGGCGAGTTATCCGTGAATTTCGTCGATCGCATTATCGTGGCCGCTCGAGAAAGGGAGACGCCACAGACGCACGGTGTCTGATGTATAAAACGGCGGATCGAGCGTAACGCGATCGTGTGTCGAAACTTCGCGATACCGGACGACGGCGGTCTATAAATATGCGATCGGAGGAGAAATTGCATTTTCTTCGTTGCGTCACGAGAGCGAGCAGTTTAACGAGTCACCGGCGATAATTCTTTACGGCGGGCGGCAATTACACGTGACGGGAGATGATAATAAGCACGGTTAACAAAATGTAATTTATCGCGGATCTTCCGTGTGAAAACGTATTAAAGCCGCAAGAGGAGCGGCTTGGGACAATATCGCTCCGAGCTCTTACGTCATGGGATGTATGCATGGGATCGGGTCTAACGTGTGTTTTACGAATCCGAGCCAAGTTTCATTTCAGCTTTTGAATACTACTCGAAAGTAAAAATGTCGCAGTGTATTATCACTGAAAGAGATTTTAGCGGGGGTGACCCAGAAAACCGGGTCTTTTCGGTGCAACGCTAATGCAACGAAAATTAGCGATTGGTTGATTTGGGTCATGTGATTGCATATCGTCTAATAAAATCGTCTTCATTTCTTAGCCAGAACAGTTGCTTCTGGGCCTTTCAGTGAGACGAATCGTACTGGGGTACAAGTCGTGCCGTTTTTTATTTATGTAGTACAGTAGTGCTCTCGATAAATTTCCATGGTCGAAAATGGACGCTTGGGAGAAGGGTGGTTTATTCTGTGAGTTGGCATCGAAAGAAAGAGTGGGAATGAGGTACTACTGCACAATTTTAGAGAACAATTCTGCTTTCAATGGTAGTATAGTGATATACAAGTTGGGATTTTGGATCCTAGAACGAATATCTATAAGTTTCGAAATCATACTCACAAGTAATTCTACGTTAGATTAGAAAGTGATATTTTATAAGTAGAATCTTCTCATGAATATACCGATACAATGGGAAAGCATGTTTTTTTTAGAAAAATTATAGCGTGCTTTGAATATTAAATATAAAATCTTTGTTTCATAAGAAATCATCTCTCTGTGATGTTTGAGCTAACAGATGCATTCAGTTTAATCGGTTGTTTATCCGTATTCTCAGTCTTATCAATTGTCAGGTTAAGTCGTGTTATATAAATATTTTATATTTTAAGCGGTTGAGAATCACGTACAGAAAAAGGAATATGCTTCGTTCAGTCAAAAACTTTCTGACGCGCGTCGGAACTCACGTCAGTTTCGTACTTGCTAGTTTCGAAATGCTCGATCTCAGCAGTGTTGTTTTATCAGCAAGTATCAGTTTTTACTTTCGTAGTTTCATGTACGCACGAAGCATTTGAAATACACAAGAAGTGTTATAAAAATATAAATTTAATCGAATATAAATATGTAAAATATTATAAAAACACGAGTTGTTCGAATGCAAATTGGAGGTACGTAACGTGAGCTCGGTAATACCGTGACATTGCTTGCGTAAATATTACACAAAGTCCTTTTCACGAATGTAAGGTCGAACGATCGGAGGTTCGAACCTACTTGTCAGGTATTCGATCCCCGTCTCTGTGATCGCGGACGATCCTCAGATGTTGGTTGACTGAAACCAACGTCTACGTGATACGTGTATTTCAATCGCGGTGAAATCGATTGCTTTTGATTTATCCCGATTTTCATTAAATTTCAATGGCCGCCGGCGCGGCGCCGCGAAACGATCGGTTTAATCTGCGAAACCCTGACCATCCTTATATCTCGAAGACAAAGTACGCGTATTAGGAATGCATAGCAACGGGCACCGGTATACAGTAGCAACAGCGCGACATTAATAATTCATGGCAGTGCGAACAGGGAAGAGTTAGGCTTTGGGGAATTATAAATATTTAGATCGTTCTGAAGATCGTCGGCGAAGAAACGCTGGAAACGCTGAAATACCGTTTTCTGCCCTTTCCCCCGTGCTTTCCTCTCTCTCTCTCTCTCTCTCTGTCTCTCTTCTATCTATCTCTCACTCACAGTTGCTTCTTTCGTTTCCATGCCCGATAAACCACGCCGTTATGCCGCGGATGCATTGTTAGTGCGTGACTGTACTCCTTTTTGCTCTCTTGCATTCTGATTATTGATCTTTTTCTTTATCTTGCGAGAGCTCCACGGTTGGATTCTTGCTCGTTAGATGTACGAACGAAGCGAAATATTCGAGGATTGCGGGGAAAGAATGCGATAAGCGCGTTTTCTACCTTTCCTACGGAGGGAGTTCGATTCACTTGTTAACTGGATCGTTCCTTAAATCTCTAAAATCTCCGAGATCTTGATCTTAGATCTCCCGTGTTTCTAAGAATTTCTGTCGCAGTTGCGGGAAGTGAAAAGAATAATCGTGCTTTCTCATCTGTATTCAGAATTCTCAGACTCGTGGCTATAGAAATTTAACAAAAACTGCACGACTTGTGCCCCAGTACGATTCGTCTCGCTGAAAGGCCCAAAAGCAACTGTTCTGACTAGGAAATGAAGACGATTCTATTGATAGAAAAACAAACATTTGAATCGATAGAAAACAAATTACAGGCGCGATCGCTCAGTGCCAGACAACGCCACTCCTACTCGAGGTCTACCCCACGCCCCCTCGCGAATCACGTGACCCAAATCAACCAATCGCTAACTTTCGTTGCATTAGCGTTGCACCTGTGAAGAGGCTCGATTTTTTGGGTTACCCCCGCTATAATCGCTTTCAGTGATAAAATATAGTTATCACGTTCTTCCATCGTCTGGTCTTCACCTGGATCACGTATTCAGAATTCTCTTCTCTCTCACAATCAGCCACACACACACACACGCAGTACACATTCTTGCCGCACGCAGTCAAACGTCTCGTGGATTCTCCAAATCGCTTCTCACTGGCTGTCGATGATCCCCTGGCGTGAAATTCTCGCTCGTTTCTCCGTTCCGCCCGTTGCGCTCGTGAAACCTTTGCCCCTGGAACGATCTCTCGAAAAGGGCGTCGATCCACCGAGAGCCGAGAAAGGACGCGCGGATATTAAAAATCAGAAACGATGCGAACGCAGCCTCGTATTGCTCGACGTATCGAGTGCCAACGGATATCGACGGTCTGCGGGAAAAATGCTCTCGGTTAGGACGAGACCAGGAAGTGGAAAGAAAAAGAAAAAAGGGAAAAAGAAGAAAGAAAAATAGGCATTGTGCGGGAAAATAAGAAACTTCAGCGGGACAGAATTACCGAGTCGTGTACCGAGGAACGATCCGCCACAGGCGTTCTCCGCACTTTACGCAATAGGAAAACACGCGTTTACAGGCGCGTTTCGTTGCGTGGGATCGAATTCTTTGCGGTGGGAGCTTTTTATTACCCGGTTAATGCCGCGGCTAGAACACGAGGATTTACGCAATTCCTCTTTGTGCAAAGTGGTACGCATCTTATCTTAGAAACTGCCTCTACGCGTCTGTATTCTCGCGCCTGTGGCTGAACGGACGCGCCTAAACTATTGTAGGATCGCTCGAGACCGAATAATATCGAGCAATTTGTCTTGTAATTTGCCAAGTTCGGTTGTTGGTAATTTTTAAGCTCCCTATATTTGAAACCGGACTATTTATCGTTGGTAGCGTGATAATCGGCGAAATATATCGTGCGCTTACGACGGCCAAGAATTTGGGCACTCGCTTGTGCGTGAAGCGTATAAATTTTCTAACATCAGTACATGTGCATACGTACTTTTAATATATCAGTGATTGCCTGGAGTATTTTAGTACATTGTGCCTAGAAAACGAACATGTTGCAACAACGAAATGTTAAATCAACGTAAGATGAATGCTGCAATGGTGTACCTTCAAACTTGGCCGACACTGTATTCGTATTGGCAGTCTTATATAATTATACGAGTTCCTTACGAGGATATAACTTCTATCCATAAAAACAAAGATTCAGTATTAATGTGTTCTCAGTCGTAATTGCTATATAATTTCATACTTTCTTACCTAATACTTTCTAATTGACTCAACCCTACCATAGTTTATTTTATCGTACAATTTATTTATAATTTGTTTATTTCAATTACGTTATTCAAGTTATTTAACATTTTTCCTTGTGTCGGATCTAAAAGTACACAATATCTTATCGTTTTATCAAACTGCGGATGTTTGTGCATTCATTTAAGCGAAATTTAAGAATTTTTCTACTGACATACTGACGCAATCACATTTTCAGTTTCACATTCTTAAAGCCATTAATCTGCACAAAAATACACACAGCATAAAGCTCGACATTGTTCTGCTTAAAATTCAAGATCGAGCTTTAGAACGTTGAATCTCAATTAACCCAAGTAACCCTACCTCGCTCGGTATATCACTCGCTGCTTTACCCTCGTTAATACCATCTCCGAGGTGTCACGATCAATCCTTTTACCCCTGTCTGCTCTTATTTTTCCTGCTTTTAGTTGTTAATTTGTTGTTCCTTCGCCGTCTATCGATTAACAACAGGCTACTGTTATACCTCGCGACTTTACGCTGTAATCATTTCGTCTTGCCACGCTACTTCTTCACGACGCATTTTATTTAAGTTGCCGTAACGAAGACCGGTGATTTTCGATCGATTCCCCAACGCCACATACACGTTTTCGACCACTTCGGAGGTGTGTTCAAACTATTACCTCTAACAGTTATTAAAGAAATTACCCGACAGGTAGCAGTAAGGAACGTAGCAGCAAGGAAGGGAACAGGTTTTATTATGTCGAGCGAACGTTTCTTTCCTTCCGTCTCTCCTTTTTTCTCCTTTTCCTCTTTTTCGATATCGAGCCATTCCACTTTGACGTGTTCCAATCCCAGTCCCGTAATGCGGTGAAATCGACGTCGACTTTCTTTTCTGTCGAGAGCACCGAGAATGCACAAACCTCCCCTCTTTATCCTCTCTTCGCGACACCAGTTGGCTCGGTCTCTCCCCTTCTCGATAAAGTTGCAGCGTTCACGCGACCTTTCTTATTTCCTGACCCCCTTGACTGGCCTTGACCTAGGCCTTCTCCCTAGGCAAGGGTCGATCAATCAACGAAGACTGGTGCAGCCTGACATCGGCGAATTGCGTAAACGGTTCGACGTGGCGCTGCTCGTTTCGAAATTGTACGTTTCCGAGCCTCGTGGCGTGGAACTTTCGACTTTCTGCGAAACGAGAGTACTCTTCCAGCGCTCGCTCTATGAAATTTTTCACGCGGACGAGAGCGATCGATATTTACAGTGACCACGTTCGATCGATCTCTTCAGCGAGCCGTGTGTTGGATCGACTCGAAGCGTTGAAGCAGCGAGGAGCATTGTAAACGAACGAATTTTATTAACTCGTAAATCATTCTTTATTATCAGTAACATTAATTTCTCGCTTTGTATATTTGTGCATTATTCTATGCCTGTTAAATATATTTGTATTGCTTAAAATTTCAAAGTAGATATAGACGTGCGTGCAATATAATATTCTGTATCTATTTCGAAGTTTACTACTACTACTGTGTAACAATTCTTTCGTATATAGAGATACACGAGCAAAATTACGAAGCAAGGTATTAATGTTGATGATAATATTATGTAGCGTATACACGATACGATATGATATATCATACTATAACAGTATCATATATTATGTAACGTACACACGATATGATATTACATTACATCCTTTTTTAGTAGCCTTTTTTAGTAGTATTTTTTTTTGTACACTTTAATTTAATTATAACATCGACGGAGCAAAAGTTATTTGTTGAGTCATGTGAACAGTGTTTCCTGACGACAACCTCGCCACCTAGAAATGCCCTACAATACTTGCGAAATGAGGTCTATGTACAATACAATACGATACAACGATATAGCGATCTAAACGGTAACAAACGGCTGGAGCGTGGAATTAATCGGTACAATGCGACGCTGATTACGCGGTTGAAGTTCAGAACTCCTCGGTAGGGTTACCGGCTTTCAATTGTTCGTTGCGTAATGATTCGATCGACGATAATCTGCTGGCAGCACCTCGTGGCCGCGAGGAGAAGTGCTTCCCTATTAGCTTTCGGTTACGTTGCTAGCGCGTTACCTTTGCCTCCGATGGATATTAAGTCGATCGATGACGATTAACTCGTCGGGCAAATTGAAATTCAATAAGCGGCCAACACCAAATCAATAGCGAACGGCACAGCGTTCGTCGTTCGTCGTTCGTCGTTCCGATTCGTTTGCATTTCCCTCGGTTTCACGTGCCTTCTGTCGCGCGTTTCTATTTAAACGTTTCGTTAACGCCTCGTTCTGTGTCTCGCGAGGCCACCGAAGATCCGCGAGTCTTTTTCTTTTCGAGGCGGTTTTCGATATTTTGGTCAGGAGAAGACAGAAAGAATTTGTACATTATCCCGGGGATGCTACAACTATTACCGTTGGACGCAAGTGGATTCCAGTAATTCCAGGACGAATAAATCCGCTGCTACGTATCGTTAGATACAGGAAGAGATCGATAATCGCTGATCGACATTATTGACAAAATATATCATTGCGCGGGAAGGGAGACAATATTCCTAGGCCGCTTCCGTTTCGTAAATTACAAATTCGAAAGACGAAGAACGAATAGAAATCAGTCTCATTCTTTGCTAGTGAATGTACTTTGAATAATTCAAATTGTATGTTTTTTTTTTACTCACTTTTCATAAATTCTCGCGCATTGAAATTTCGCACGAACGACCCGCAGCGCGATAATGATTTACGATTCACGCGATCTGGAAAACAACTTACGTAATTGGCGCGGAAGGTGCAGTGTGTTAGTGCGACATGACTTTTCTTTGTTCCAGACGTCCGATGGATTAACGAAGTCGGCGAAGAAAATCCAGACGGAATCGAGGACAGTTTATCGCAATCGGAATTTCAGTGACGTTTCAGCGGCTTGATCGTGATCGTTCGTAACGATGTAAAGAACAATGTAACACCGTTGTCCGTGGCAGAACGTGCAGAACGAGAGAAACCAAGAGGCAAGGGACGAAAGGAAGTGATAAACAATTCGGCGAAGGAAAAGCGACGTTTCGATCGATCGGTTTCTCCCTTGTATCATAAAAAACGAAGCGCCCGATCGATCGGTTTCCCCCCGAAGGTATGCCCTCGCCAGAATCGCACCTGGTTTTCTTCTTCTTCTTTCTTCTCTCTCTCTCTCGCTCTCTCTCTCTCTCTCTCGCGCGGAAACGAAGCTCAACGCTCCTAGATCGCCACACGATCGCCCGACAGGTCGAGACCGCCTACTTTCTATCGCGCTGCAGCGACTCCCGAGGTGCATCGCCGGTAAAATCCTCCAGAAACGAGTTTTACGGCCGATTCTCGCAGCGAAACGCGACGAAACGGCCGTAATTACCCGAGGATAGTACCGTGAGGCTCCTTCTTCTTTCACTTCTTTTTACTCTTCCCTCCCTTCTTTCTTCCTTCTCTCCTTCTTTGTTCTTTCACTTCGGCTACGAGTCGATACTGTGCTAGGAGTAGAATACGAATGATAATCGATTGACCGTAAACTGGTCGATCGTGTTGGCTGTCGAAGAGACTCGGACGGACGAGTCGAAACGAATTGAATCGTGCGGCGATCTCAACGCATTCTCAGTGAAATCCTTACCTGGTATACGAAGACTTGACTGTATAACAGTAGTAATTCGTTTCTAATAAAAGTTCATTTACGGTGGCTCTTTGGTGAACAAGAGAGTGCACTATATATTACGATGTTACAATACACGCGCTTATCGTTTGAAATTTGAAAAAGAAGTCGCAGATGTCGTCGAAGTTGGAAAATTACACTGAACGTGCCAAAACCGATGAAGTAAATGTTTGCGTAAATAATTTTATCAGAGTATTATTTGTCCAATGATAATTTGAGAAATAATTTGTAAAAAATGACATTGCAAAATTCCATCAGTTGCGATTAGCTACGAATTTTGAAATGAGGGCCACGTTGCCATATTTATTACATCAATATTCGTTCACTGTAACGAACGATGCTAATGCAGGCACGAATTTAATCTTCGACTAATCAATTTGATCAATTTGATCTGAAATGTATTTATATCGACACGATAAGGAGGCACGTATGTATTCTCCATGCAGTACAATTTTCTACCGTTGCGTCGCATTGCATCGAATCGAAAATCATTGACATCGACACACACACGCGCATCTGTGCGTCTGAGTCTTGCAATTTCACAATTAAACGAATCGGTTTCGAGTTCGTTCACCAAAAACTTCTTGTTTCTTGTTTCCAGTTTTATTATCCGTCTTGCGAGATCGAGCAACAAGAGAGTAATATCGAAAGGTGGAACAAACGAAGGACGAAGGAGGGAATCTGAGGGAAGCTACACGGGTTAACCCTTATATCATAAGCAGATTAGATTAGATTAAATTAAATTCTCAACGCTTTCGATTTGTCGCCGGGATCAGATACACGACCAGCTGCACGCGCTTGTATATCGTGTATTACGTGCATCGACAGAGACCAGACGAAAAGCGAGAAAAAGCGAAAGAGAATTCGGCGGGTGGATAAAAGAAAGTGCATATATATATATATGTAGATATATATATATATACATACATACATACATACACGTACGTGTACACACACATACACACCTATACATACATATATATATATATATATATATATATATACATACACATATACAAGTAAAATCAACGAGGGAAAGTAAGACGAGATGTACAGAGATCCGAACAGTTCCTCGGGAAGCGGTACCTCCACAAAGGACGACGAGGTCGAGATCGTTAGCAGATTTTTAGCGCCTTTGTGTGCAAGAGATGAAACTGCCAGAAACATCGCCCTGGCGGCGGCCAGGAACACGGTCGAGGGATGGCTCGGAGGGGTTGGTAGTCCAAATCACTGGGACGACACCGGTGAGATGGAGGACTCGGAGAACGTGGGGGGAAAGTTCAAGAGCCAAGATGGAAGGTGAGTGGCGCCAGCACAGACATATGTACATATGCATCTTCTTTTTTTTTTTTTTTTTTTTTTTTTTTGCACCGATACGCCTTCGATAAAATCTCGCGTGTCAACATTCACGACCATTTCTATACACACAGTGTGTGTGTGTGTGTGTGTGTGTGTGTGTGTGGATCAAAGAAGTATTTGCATATCTCCTTCCTTTGGAATATCTTTATGTACTGCAATGATACCTTGATACGTTTATAAATCACTGCGCATTTAAGAAATAACCTATAGCATACTATAATCTTAACTTCTTAAATCTTTTAAATATTATAAATTGTCCTGTATAAATACGAAATTAATCTTTTGCCACGCAACACTGTATTAATGTCGCGATAATCATTTTGTTCAAAATGGACGAGTGTCTGATAACTCCTGGATAGGAGTGTGTCTTTCAATGACTTTTAACATGTACGTGTTATCTTTTTTCTTTTTAGTAATATGACGTTAAAAACTCACGAAAGAAAAATTTCATGGTCAAAGAAAAGTTGTTAGCATGCTTGTGGTATAATTAAAAGACACATCGTTATCACATAATTACAAAAGAGGTACTTAATATTTTGTGCGAAGTATTTGATTGTATCAATCAAAGTATTGATCATTTCGTAATTTATGTTGATTTCATACTCTGTTTTATATTTCTCACGATAGAAATCAGCAAGAAACTTTTCGTCGTGTCCCGAATGATTCAATGGTAGAATCGGTACAATTTCATTCGTTCAAATAGTCAGTTCTCCTTTAGCTTTCCAAATTCATTAACAAATACATACTATGCTCGTATGAAATACATTCAGAATAATTTATTATCCAACATAATAACGCTCATTCGAGAGTCGTTAAACGGCGAGAGAAAACCGGCAAGTCACCCGAGGCTCACCCATTCACTTCCGCACGAATTTTTCTACGCCGGTGTCCAAGTCTTGCGGTCCGCTAATATAAACTTCATTACCTTTCACGAGAAGATACGACATGAACATCGAGCGATCCCCGACCAAGTCGGCCCCGAAGAACGTCCAACCCTCTCTGCAGCAGCCGTTGCTTCAAGACACCTTCAGAACGGAGGGTTTCTTCCCTCAAAGCGTCACGGAGAATCCCGTTTTCCTAGAAGACAACAGCCTCGAATGTTCCGAGAGATATCCATCGGGCTCGTTCGACTGCGTGGACGGACGACTCGGGAACGAAACGGGCTACGGCACACCGAACGAGAGGAGAAGATACGCGACCGGCGACGTGGAGAGCTACAGGTCCGGTCACTCGACGTCGTCCGACGAGGGCAAGGGCTTCAAGATCGACTCTCAGGACAGATGTCTCAGGTTTAAGGACAGTTCGGAGACGCGATTCGGATCGAGCAGCGAGAGCGAGAGGAAGTATCTCGGCTCGTCGTCGAGCGAGAGATTGAACGAGGTGAGCCTGGAGGATAGGCCGCGAACGAAGAACTACGTGAAGGTGAAAGGCGCGAAGCAAAAGCAACTGGAGGACGACGAGTTGGATTCTGACCTGAGGATCTACGGGAAGAGCCCGAAATTCGACGAGAATCTCGGCGCGAATTTCGATCGCAGGAACTTGAACTACTGCACGAAGGGCGATGTACTGTCGCGCGATCACCGGTGTTACGACAGCGTGGATGACGTCTCCTTCGACGAGACGGAGATGACGATCAGAAATCGGGACGGTGTAGTTTTCAATACTCTGGACGGCTTCGAGAACGAGAACGCCAACGAGATTTATCACAGATACGACGACAATCGCGCCGAGGACACGAAGCTGAAGAACTTCGAGATATACACGGACGCGGAATCGTTGGACGACGGACGACATCGTTGCATGCGTGCCGAATTGCCGCAGGACTACCTGCGCAAGAACGACGAGCGGAAGTTCAGCGCCGGACAGATCAAGAGACCGCTCTCTCAGGACGAAGATGTATCCTCGAAGAGCGGCAGGGTGTTGGAGAGTCCCGATGTCACTCCTGGAGACGTTGGTAGGATGCTTAATCTGGGAAACGCTCTGGATGGTCCGAGGCAAGCCCAGGCGAATAAGTACTTGAGCCTGGTGTCGCTGCATTTACCGGTGATATTGAGGCTCAGTGTGAACTGCCCCTTCCAGAATGTTAGGATTAAGTGCGCCGAAATTCTGGAGATGGTCAAGGTGAGCGTGTATTAAATCTCTAATTAGTGTAGCAGCCTATTGATTTGGTAGTTTAACCCTCTTCTGTTCCTCGTTTTTTTTTTTTTTTTCTTTTTGAACTTAATTTGTTTCTTGGTGTCAAATTGATACAACGGTGAAAGATTGATACATGGGATAGAATTGCGTGCTCTGATATTAAGATAAACTATACCAATGTTAAAATTTAATTGAAGTTCAATTTCGTATTGTGATTTTTATCTTTTCACAATTTTGTTCAATTTTCATGACGGTTTATTTTTGATTTTCACTTGTTACAAAGATATAAATACTGACAAAGGTGGCGCCCTTTATCGAGACATTTGAAAATGCTGCAATTATTTGCAATTTTGGTTCAAAGGTATCAAAAATACATGCTACATGTTGGAAAAATAGATATCGCGAATTTCTGTGCCTACAACACAATGTAACATTTTCTACGAAAAGTGTATCAAATTGACACAAGAGACGAGAATGAGAGTTAATAATATTACCAACTTGGAAACTTTCGAAACTTTGGAAAATGAAACAGAACCGAGAAAAAGGTAAAGACCAAAATTTATTCGAGATAAATTGGATCCTTGGAATGTTCTTTAGAGTTTCAAATTGAATTGTGAGTCATTTGTTTCATGAAAACTGATAAACCAATAAACCCATAAAGAGTATTTTTTTTTTCTTTTAGAATAGGTCGTAAATAAAAGTCCGTTATGGTCGTTTTGTTTTGAGAAAGAGTTATTTTTATGTAGTCGAAAATAGTAGGTTCAATTTTGCACAATGTTTGCCGATCCATTCTTTGAACGGTGGATCAGCAAGGACTGACACGTTGCGTTAATGGAGTTATTTTAACAGTCTATTTATGGAGCAGCGCCGAACCGTGGCCTAAAAATATGTTAGCCATTTTCATTTGCTTGTTGCATGGGGTTGAACATGTGTAAGTCGCGTATACTATTTATATCCGAAGCTTTTTGGAAGTTGTTTTTATAATCGATACAGTGAGCTTACTGTATGTAAAGCTTGATCGATAGTTTCGTATGACTCACATAAAATACAGGAAGATCATAAAACAAAAGTTTGCCTACGTCAAACATTTCTTATTTAAATTCCAATTTATTATGATTTTTTTTTTCTAAAAAAAAATATATATATATTTTTATTATATTTTTTTAAAGAATGTGGTTAGATGTATTGTGATAAAATGTATTATACCTTTTTAAATGAAAAAGGAAAAAGAAAAAAGAAAAGAGAAAAAAAATATCCGCCCAACGTGGGGCTCGAACCCACGACCCTGAGATTAAGAGTCTCATGCTCTACCGACTGAGCTAGCCGGGCTGTTGTGAGATATTTTCTATTTATATGAAAATTGACGATGTGCAGAGATGAAATTTTCAAAAATTGGAAACTTATTACAGGACAGAGGACTTCCAGTACCGGTGCCAGCCTTTGACGGACCTAGTGCCTTCGTCCCTACGTCCGAGGTAAGTACTTTTTACGAAGTGTTGTTTGTATTGTTTTGTTTTCTCCTTATTTCGGTAACCATTTTTATTTTTATATCATTGCAATGAAATCGATCGAATTAATATCAGATGTGTAAAATGTTTCAAGGTTAGAATTTATAAAATATACAAGAGGTTAGTCGTAGGATTTAAAGAACGATTGATGTAGAAGCTGCGTGGTTTTTTTTTCAACGAAATTTCCATACGAAATATCGGGGGAAGAAAAACAAAACGATTATAGTCGGTTTAATCTGGGGCATCGAATTGGCTGATAAGTTTTGTCTTATGATTGGTAGTTGTCGGTAAAAACGAGTGTCACGATTGGTTGAGAGAAGGACAATTCCATGGATTGGTTCACGTTTACTTGTCCCTTGGTAACCTTCAATTTAGTCTAATTAAGAGCAATTAGGTGCTCTTGCCATTTAAACTGCGATCCTTTGCAAGAGAATCAGTTAAAGGAACCTTCTTTATCGATTATGTCATGTGCATTTAATTCAATTAACTCCATGAAAATAACACGAATATATTTACATTCATATTGAAATCTATTTACATCAACGTATCATTGTCAGATTTTCATATTTTTTTCCACTAATAATTAAGCTGGTATATCGATCATTTCTTTAATTTCATGTTTCCATAATATAAATTCGTTCCGTTTCTCGAACATATTTTGCATTCAATTGTGATATTAACGATTGTTTAAATTATTTGTTTAAGTGCAGTTTGAAACGTTTCGCGCGACGACCGATAGATGGCGTCGCGCGCGGCCATTCGTTAACGTGCAAATTGCCGCGCTAATTAAATCCACTTGGCGGAATAAATTACGGGATTAAATACACATTAAACGATCCCGTTCGTGTTTATAAATATCTATTTTTTATTCTCATCTAACTTTCTCTGAATTTGAATCAGATTAGACTTATTAATCCTCCCATATTTGCATTTTGGAAACCGCTATTGCAGGTAATCAGTGTGCGATAGTAGATAGTAGAAAGAACAATGTTTGCCTTATGTAACTTCTGATAATAGAAATTTGCTCGAACAATATGAATATGTACATACGTGGATTTGCGAAAACACGCAAACGAAACAAGTAGCTTTTTTACCACTTTTTTTTCCCAACGACGACGTGACATTTTACACATCTGATAAAACATGCTCATTATTGCCTATCAACTATTTTTTTTACAGCTTTTAACGGTACGTTCAATTTCTTTTATACGTATATGTACGTACATGTTAACTTTCTGAATTAATTTTCGGCAGTCGCATCGAAAGTGTACAGTTACTCGATGTCGTGCCACAATTTCTAATTCTAAATTCTTCTTTATTACGGTATTTCGCATGGAAGTGGGTTTTTTACCTCGCGCCGTTTAATATTCTTGTTATCTATGTTTTGTGCGTTTGTCGTCGAAGAAAAAGAAAAATGTAAAGCAGGTAAGTGTGAAATAAAATATTTTACAATCTGTGTCGCGATTCCAACTTAATTTTTGGTTGGACAATAGTTAATATTTTACTAAATATCTGTTACACTTCAGTAATCATTAGACTGCAGATTTTTATGTATTTTTGTACTATGTATAGTCGTAACAACTGTATAATATTAATGTGATAACAATTGCATAATATGTTGTGGGAACAAGTGAGGGAAACTGAAATTTTCTTTAATCTACTACATAGAATGAGTCATCTAACTTTGCTACCCTGAAATACCCTTTTTTTTTTAATATTTCAAGCAGGAGTTTTTTTATTTTCATTTTTTTTTATTATTTTGCTTTTTATTTTAACACTTCATCTCTCGGTTAATAAAAAGAAAGAAAGAAATCCTTGCAATTTTCAACAGATGTGTCGACAGCTCTTTTACTAAGCTTTTGGTATTTGAATTGCGAGGTCAAACGTTTGAAAAATTGAAGCTGACATATCTCGGGGAAAAAAGAGAAAATAGTGATAAAAATTAATGAAACAAAATAAAACAAAGTATTAATTATTACGTTGCTTCCTTCGTAACGAGTGGATGTCGAGTAAATTAAAAATGGCAGAGTTAATTGACTCTGTATACTATATTTTATATCGGATATTCTATGTTTTTGTCTACATACAATAATTTACAACAATTATAAATGCATAAAAATTCACAGTCTAATGATCATTGATCGTCAAGGATACGATTTCAACAACCTCTCATAATTTTGAAATGACCTTGATTTCCAATGACATCATTCGGACAATCTTCATGATCTTGAACTAATCTTGGCTATCGATGATCCATCGTGAATCGTGATGATCCATTTCTACTAATTGCAACTATCGGTGACGCGATTTTGACATCCTCTGTAATATTACGTTCCATTTATCAATTAACTAACGATATACTTCATTATCCTCCATTATGATTATGCAAATGATTTTGCAACAAGAAGTATTTTCTTTTCGCAACGTGTTGAATTTTATCAGAAGGAGTGTCCTCAAAGTTTAAAAATTTAATATTTAGTCGTTGTGTGTAAGTATTTCACCGTCCGGTGTACAGCAGAAAAATGTAAATTTATAAAGTTTCATTCTTTGATCGTACGTCACACATTGCAAATCCAGTCTTTGATCAAAGATCACTATGTAATATCGTTTGACGTAAATCTGTCTTACGACAATCCATTTGAATACTCTTGAGAGTATGCTTATAATTTTCATTAATTACTGTCTCGACAAGTATATCTGAACTGCAGCTTGCAAATACCAAGTTGCTTTTCGTTCGTTATATTTGCATTTGTTGTAATTATATCAAATACCTCTGATTCATGATCTGTTTTATGGTCGCACTCGTTGAACCGTTTTTCAAATCGTTATAGACAATAACTGAAACAACTTTTTATTTGAACTCCTTCTATTTTTTTTAACACTACAGTCACAAATAGAGTGATTAATTATTCGTTCGGTAGAAGAAATTAATTTATTAAATTCAATTAACTTTTCGTAAAACTTTCACAGATTTGTAACGGTGCGTTATTCAAAACGCCATGTGTGAGTGAAAGCTAATGCCTATTCTTTGCACTCGAATTTCTCCAATATAAGTTTTTTACTTCCTCACGTCCTCGACACAGTTCTGTTAACTGTGCTCGCGAAAGTATGAAATTGTATAAAGATTTAAGACCAATGATATCCGTTTTTAAAAAACTAAATCTAAATGCGAAATTAGTCTGAATATTCAATTCAAATACAGTTCGTACGTTCTGTGATTCGTCACGCGTTTAATTTGATATTATAAGATCAAAAGGCCAAACAGGCAACTGCATACACGTTTCCTGTGTTGGTGATTTCGATAACAGGTTCGTACTATGTCGTGGCTTTGTCGTCGTCACAAAGAGGTTCCAAATTAAAATTTGGTAGTGCAAAGTTTTAAAGTGAATTATCAGGAATGCTTAAATATTTATTAAAACTATCGACAGTTTGCTTTACAAGTATTGTCTTTGACCGTTGCTTCATTTCAACCAATATTTCATTTATGCCGAATTACTGTCCCCTTAAATAACTGATGAAGTCATCAAAAGACCATGTTTATCTATTTATTGTCCAATTAATACAAATGATTTAATACACAAATTGAATTTTCGAAGCGCCAGAACAAAGTTGAAGCAGAATGAAATGGTTAGTTCGAGGCAAAACAAATTTCCAAATTGGAAACTTTCGGACGACTTGATTTATTATAGGTGTACAGGTAATTAAACACTTTACGCAGATAATTCAGATCACTTATCCAAATTCGTAATTCCAAACACATTTAATTTGCCAATTACAATTCTCTGATCGTGACACGTTCCAATTTAGAAATAACAATTTGAAGTTTGACAAACTTCCATTTTTTTACATCTTTCGCGTTGTTCGTAAAACTATGTTCCAAGAACTTATCGCTAAAGTAGAAGACACTCACATATCGAATTGTCGAGAAACATTTCATTTGCCAATTTTTGCTTCTCTCTTTCCACTTTCGTTTCATTTTTGACGAGAATCGACCGTGTATCGTGTATCGAGCTGCTCGGATCGAAAAATCCTGGGGAAAAAGCGGCGTGCACGAATTCCAGGATCGCTCCTCCGGAGTTGGCCAATCTCACGTGCTTGTGCAGCGGAATTCAGCTGGGTGGTGCATCGAGCCAAGTTCAAACCGCCCTGAATTTCTAACATGGTATGCGATTTCTGCGGTATCTTGGAGAGATGCCCAAAGTTTGGCAAGAGAAAGAGGTAAACGGACGGCTGTCGGGAAGGACGTAGGGGAAGAGAGAGAGAGAGAGAGAGAGGGAGACTCGCGGGAATCCTGGTCAGGTCATTGCAAGTCGTAACTCGGTCCAGCGACCGCAAGTGGCTGCAAGTGTCTCGTATACAAGCTCCATTAAGGATCTAATTGAATCCCTTTCTTGCTGTTTTATTTTTCGGCCGTCTCTCTCTCTCTCTCTCTCTCTCTCCCCGCTCGCTCCGCTGTCTTCGCGCTCGGGCTCATCACCTGAAAACGGTATTTCTATTGAAAACCTCTTGTGTTTTTTACTCCCGACTCCGTTTCCTCCGTTTCCCTCCCGTCAAGATTGTATTACGATCACGCGAACCTAGAATTTTCGAATTCGCGTAATTGCATTAAAACTCCTGTTGTCCATCGGGTCTCCTCGACCGGCGCACGAACGATCGGGGTCACTGACTTCTTTCTATACGTCTTTCAATTGCCTCTGACCGCTATTCATCGTTGACGACGGTGAAATACGTCCGCTGCAAATGGTGCACGTTACAGTTGCGCTGTGTGCACTCCATGCACGGTGCCGTGCAAATTTCTTAGACCGTCTAATTCTATTTATATCCCTACTCGGGGACGCCGATTTTAAGTGATTTTTTTTTACATGAAAAAGATCGTCGAGTTGTTGCGGAAGGGTTTCGAAATATTTGGCCATGTCTCGAGCAGTGTGTTTCGCATCTTTTAGCAGCTGTTACGATTTACATCGTTGTATTTATTTGAAAGAAAAGAATCAGAGATGAGTTTAAGCTGGATCAACACGTGGCAAAAGAACTTTTCACGTTTCTATCTCTTTACGATAGTTTTAGTTAATTATTAGATATATTTCGTTTCTTCAAACGCAAAGTTGTTTGACCAAGGCACAAATTCATCTCGAACTTCTCTCTTGTCGAGACGTGACGTACAGTTGCTTGCGAATGTACTCATTTTGGAAGAACAAAGAGGAGAATACTTGACGTTGTTTCCATCGTTGCCTCCCAAGAAAAGTTCAAATCCAAGCAGCGGTATTTGTCTGAAAAAGGAAAAAATGTCAATCGATCTCAGATAATTAACGTTTTCAAGAATGTCTGAGTTGCTACTGTAATAGAAACGTTATATTTGGAAATGTCAGCGTATAACGTTTTAATATGTTCGTTTCGTATATCCTGCTATTCTCTATTCAGTTCACAAAACCGATTCCTGTTCTTCATTTCCATTCCTCCCTTCATTCATTCTCTGTGATCCCATACATATTCTATCACTCATATTTATTGTTAAACCAGAAGCCTATTCATTGTAACATCTTCAGCAAATTTATGAACCAAATCAGATCTCATCAAGCAAACAACATTGTGGAAGGAGTATCTTAAATTAGGACATATGAAGATAAATAGATGGCCTGAGTCTTTTACACAGTACCTACATATTTGTATTTATGCACAAAAACAGAAGACATTTGTGATATTTGTTTAATCTAAAATTGCACTTGTTTTTTTTAATCCTACCGGGATCTTTTTGCATCAACGAATAATATTAAATATTAAAATGAACGTAGTATTTAAATATTCGGAATTTTATAATTACGTTTTATGATTAAAATAAATAAATAAATAAATTTCAAACATGTATTTCCATATGTCTTGTACCATTTATATTTTACATTCAACATAACTTTTCGTGAATTTCATGATTTCTACGGAGTATTTCGAAGAAAAATGAGAACAGCAAGCGTGTATAGACACGTGAAACGCGTACATTAGCGAGCACTTTCGTTATTGAGGAGATAGTTATCGTTAATGTTCAATTGTGAAGCTCGGACAGGTGATTCTGAAATATAGGCCCCGGCGCGGGAGAAAGCCGCGAAACGGAGGATAGGGTAGAAATAGTGAAATTTCTCATGTAAATCCTCTGCCAGCCACGTAGCCCACGCTCGGTTTGTAAGCCCTCGCGTAAATAACCAACTGCTGCCTCTGATATACCTATTTCTGGGAATATTATCCGAGAAATATTTTCGGAGACAAACATCGAAAGTGAGCGCGATATTTGATCCAATCTGTCTTTTCTGCCGAGCGCTTCCAATTTTCTTCGATCTCCAGTTTTGCGACTGTGCACGGTGCGCGCTGAATGTTTATTATCCGACTTGCGTCGGACTCGGCGCGTAAATTCTGACATAATAAACGCGGCAATAATTTTAAAGGCATTTCACCGTTTCGCGTAGATATTGTTTATCGTTCCATTTAGTTTCGACAGTGTTTCGAGTTGTTTATCAAGCGTATTTTCGCCGATCGCAGGAAACACGCTCGTTATATTTTCGCAGTCTCGCTGCGTTGTTCTCTCTCTCTCGGTTTTTTTATTTTTCTTCGTCGAAGGAACGTGTCCCGAATATTACTCATTGTATGTACTTTAATTGTTACGCCGATAATACGATACCGGAATCGATATCGACGGTGGCAATAAACGACCCCTCGATATCAGCGTTGTCCAGTGATAAGGAATTTTTTCATTTAGTTACCACACATTCCAACTCTGGGTATCGATATAACCTCGAGTTAGGTTATCTTTATGACTTATTGCGTAATGCCGTGCAGCGAATAGAAGGACATTATTACACGGGGGAAGTAGGGATGGGTCTAACGTGTATCTAACGTGGATCCGAGTCGAGTTCGATGTCTAATCGCAAGTCTGGTTTCACGGGCTTCGAATATTATTCGAAAGTATGTTCATTGGAAATGAAGACAGAGATAGAATGCAATACTGTTTTTGTGCGATCAAGGCCTTGGAAAGTCAAAATTTATTTCCTTCATTAACACATTCCTTCGTCAACCTCGTGAAATTGCAAGAAAGAGATATCAGGTTTTTTAGCATCATGGACGATCTTGCAGTAATTTCAGCACTATATACAAGAAATGTTGCATCTTATTGGGAGAAATTTTTTCCCGAAATTGACTTTTGTCACCGAGGTCCTCTTTGCATTCAATAGATAGTACATCATGTTGCGTACGTGTATAGAAAAAGAACAATTTGCTTCTTCGAATTAACAAGATCCTTGTCGCACTAAAGCTAAAACTAAAAATTATCCACCTGTAATATTCGGAAATTTCCTACATTGATTGTTTTCCAGTATTCTCTTTTTCGTTAATTGTCGGATAAACTCGCGGCGCGTCTCTGACGCGATTTTATTAAGACGAAACGCTATTATAATCGAGTTAATATCAATTAGAAGATTAATTGTTGTAGTGCAACGAGATTGTTTTACCAGCATTAGGATTCGACT
Organism: Melipona beecheii; assembly: GCA_032399605.1. Lineage (NCBI taxonomy): Eukaryota > Metazoa > Arthropoda > Insecta > Hymenoptera > Apidae > Melipona > Melipona beecheii. The sequence goes on from JAUCMO010000463.1 coordinate 3,641,088, forward strand.
CGTACTTGGAATTGGCTTGTAAAAGCATTCGAATTCAACGTGCTTGCGAGATACTCGAGCCCATCTCTACTGGCAAGTTGTTCAATAAACCCATAAACACGGGGCATAAACATATATACGGTAGGCAAGATTAAAAGAAGGGTGGATTGAATAAACGAGTCAGGTGTTGTAGCAAGGAAAAGGAAATAGGGTGGTTGTAAGAGTCGGAGAGAAATTGGGAGATATTTTTACCCTTGGGGAACATACGTATATTTTCGTGGTACGTCTTCGGCTAATTTATCGCCAACCGTTCGTTCGTTCAGGGCTTGAGCCACTCAATATCTTCGATGAACGTAAATTTATGTCAATTGCGGTCAGTCAAAGGAGTGTACCACGTACAGCTACCGACTTTTAAATGTGTATCTGAGACAGAAGAAGGAGTGTTTTAAATGTTTCATCTTGATTAATTTGTTGATTGAAATTTGATTGATTTTAATATTAATGCGTCGATAGTGTTTTTTTTTTTTTTTGCAATTGTTTAAAAGAACATACAGATAAACTGAAAACGTGATTTTTCGAACGGTAAAGCAAACGAAACTGATTATATTATACATTCTATCCTGTTATTTATTTATTATTATTATATCATTACACGTGTGTTATATTATTATTATTATTATTATATTTTAATTATAATTATAGTAACAAGGAGGAACACATTTTGTAGAGTTTAATATATTCGTGACAATTGTACAATACATTTTGCGACTTTCTCCTCTTCTGAACGAATATAAGGAATATCATTTTAGTTTTTTTCTAGAATTTGTACAACTTCACCGTTTTATTTTAAATATTTGATAGATCTTTTGTGAGCAGCTGCAGTCCTTTTGCTCGAGTCCTCTAGAATTTTAATTTCTCTCTTTCCCCGTTTTGGGCACAGGACGAGTTAATTCCAATTTCGACGCGGATTGTACTATGTTGTATCTTCGATTTTCTTCGACGCTGAGCTTCTCAGTAGCTTGCATTTCCGAGCCATTGCTCGTTATGGCTGACACGCCTTACACTGCACACGCATTAATTCCACCTAATCTATAACAAGATACACCTTGGACTGGTCTTGCTGGCTATCAGCTCGACGTACTCGCGGCTAATTGCGATCTGCGGTCACGGCAAGGGCTATTTCTACCGCGGGCTAGGAGTTCCACCCTCGTGGATCCCCTACCTACCTACCTACCAAATGAATTATAGTTCGTGATTTACAGCGAACCGCCTTGAAATAAATTCGAAACTTTCAGCCGAGCTTCCCCTTCGAATGAAATAAAATCTGCGTCGTTCTTTCTTCTTTTTATATACTTTGACCTTTCATAAACATCGCGTAACTTGAAAGTGCATATCCACATTTTGAACATTTTTATTCCTTTGCTGTTGTAGTTTATGTTTGTATCAACGTACCGTTGCAGAAGTGCTAATCAATTTACTTATAACAGTCGTTAAATTTTGGATGAGCCACAGTGAAAGTAAAAGTCAGTTTCGACAACAACATTAAGCAACAAGTTCATCATTATTTCTGAATAATTTCATCAATTACAATTCGAGAGTCACGTAATGACGTTAATGAATGAAATAAATCTTTACTCGACGGCTCTGTATTATATTAATTCAATCTTTACGTAATGTTTGAAAAAATGTACAGTATATTGAGCAAACTAACATTCTCTTTTACGAATCAGACGAAATTCTGATTACCGCGAGTTAAAAAGTGTGTTTAAACAGCTGATGGAAATTTCGACGGATGCGTGGGACGATGCGTCATGGTTTTCCTGCTTGTTGTATGAAAACCAAGGGAATTTAGGTTACTGGAAATTACTGGTTGACGCGATTGCTAAGGTTCTCCGTGGTTTCGCGAGCGGTTTCTCGAGTTCGCAAATCCGCGGCTTACCTTATGAAGAAACTTCCCACTGTATCGTTCACCTGGACTCCGCTTAAAACTCCTCGAATCTGTGTTGGCTGTTTGTAGGAAGTAGCTTATCTCTAAAAAGATACAAGAGATATAAGTCTGTGACGATAGCAGGTGTGATACAATCACTGTAATTGTTTCATCCGGAAAGTTTTAAAATAATTAAATACCAATTAAATGCCGGTCAAACGATATTTAGAAAATTTTCTTTCCAGCATCCATGCACCAACGGGTGTTCAGTTTTTTTTTTTTTTCAAACGCGATATCGAGTTAAACAGCTTTTTCCATTCGAAAGTAAAATTGATTTTAAAATATTCACGACGTTAAATCGGCTTCATCGTCTCACCGCGATGTTTCCTTTATGAAATTCACGCAGTACAATGCTCATAATTATTCAGTACGTGAAAATGGAAACATTCACTATTCAACATCGACCATCTTCTGGATCGATACGCCGACTATATAACGCTGGGATTTCTATCCCTGTAAATAATTGAGAATAAATAAATTAAAATGAGACGAATGTCATGGCCAAGTTTAAATAAACCAGCTAACATAATCATAGAATGAAAAATCCCCTTTCGTCGCATTTTTATCGTAACGTAATATTCGATAAAAGTGAAATATTCCGTCACGTAGCAGCCGACGTGGTCGAGATAAGATCGTTCAATTATTTGCCATTCACTAATGTTTTCCTCTCGTGTACTTTTTCCACATTAAGCACGAAATAAATAAGACACTTTCGTAACAGACACGATTAAACAGATCAATAACAAAATTTCCTGTTTATTAAACTTTCTGCATAGTAAAGTCAATATCGCGGCAGTTGGCTACTTCAATTTTTTCGCTTAATTAAAAACTGAATATTTAACAATAGTTTACCTAGCGGTAAACTATTTCGCGTACTTTGCAGAACGCATCACCGCAATAGGTACGACCACGTCGTAACGTGAATTTACTGTACTGCCCGACACTGTTTGTGCTCCGATACCCGAAAATTTCCACCGTCCCATTGAATTTTCGATACGTCCGGTGGAAGCGGCGCTGAATTCTCACGCAACGCGAGATCGCGGTCGTCTAGACCCGGGACATCAATCATGGTTAGCCCGGACCACTGTTGGAAACTAGCTTTCTTCGGTACCGTTATCGTAACCTACGTATCACCGCGAAGCAGCGTCAGCTGTTGTGAATAGGGATGGGATCAAGTGCGATACGTACAGCTGCGAATCCGAGTCAAGTGCGATATATCTAGTTTCGTTCCGCGGATTTCGAACGCTACTCGAAAGTAAAAATGTTTCAATGAGCACGCTCGACCGATGTATTCATTTTGTACAAGTCGGTCGCAAGCTCGTAATAACGTCGCAGCGAAGTTTCGACGAAGGTGTAGGGAAATTTTCGCAAGTGGTGTACTTTGAATTTTGGAAATCAGAATTTCACGCAGCGATCGTAAAAAAGGAGAAGCATCGTGCGAGGTACTCGGAAGAGAAACTGATCAATCGCGATCTCGTTATACGGCGCATGGTTGGTTTTCAGTTTTCGAAAAACAAATTAATTACTTTCGCGGATTCGTTCGTTACAGAATGAATTTTACTTAATTTCAAAGTCAACTTGAAAAATAATGTTCGCGATATCATTACAAGTATGCCGTGGTTTTTAATTTGTGGAGTTAATTAATTTAGCTTTTTAAGTAACTCACTGTAATTCGTTTAAAATGAGATTCGTTCTTTTTTTTTGTTCAGTTCTCGTATCTGCATGTTAAATGTATTTATATTAATGTAATGAAGATTTCCTGTATTTCCGTTGCGCGATTTTCTCGCGTCACGCTCGAATCGAACTCGGCAGCAAATTTTTCAAGTCAATGTTGACCAACTGACGCTTACTCTTTTACAGATAAAGTTGATTCACGTTAAATATTGAATAATACGAGAATTTGTACAAGTACGACACATTTACAATTAGTTAATTCCAAATCAAGCAAAGGTTGATAGTTTTCTCTTCAATTTTATGATTGTGAAATATAAGTTAAAACTCTTTTTCTACTAATTTTCTTTGAGTGGTATTCAGTAGTAAAATATTACCAATTTCCTTTGAAATAACGACTAAAAGACTGAAGCTATTTATGAGACACTCGATCCCATCTCTATTCACTAGTATTCAAATTTTTTTGTGAAAGTATCGTCTTCGTCTCTGCAAATATTCACGAAATTAAACATTCCAAACTAATTCTCTTATTAATTCGAAATTAAAAATACTGTCATTAAAAATACTCGCAGAGTTCCGAGTGCTTATAAACGCTCATAAACTTGGACCGAAGAATCGAGTCTACTTGTGAGGCACTCGATCCCATCTCTAGTCCTGAAATTCGTCGATGGCTCGATCAGCGAGCGAGCGTGGAGTTCAAAACCGGTCACCCGTTTCTCACACGTCGCCGTGCTCGTGGACCAATCGGGCCTCGCCTCGAGGAGAAACGGCGAATCACGAGTGTCGTATAGGCGGCGGGGTTTGCAACCGGTGCACGGTCCTCGGTTCTCGCGTCTGTTGCGCGTTCGCTAGCTTCCTCCCCTTGCTCTGGTGGCTCCCGTCGCGACATCGCTCTTCGCGGGTGTTCATTCGCGTGTCAGACGTGCTTGAGGTAGGACGCGCGACGTTTCCGCCTACGTACCACCTCGTGCGTCCTCTCTTTCTCTTTTTCTCTCCCACTCTCCCACTCTCTCACTCTCTCTCTCCCCCTCTCCCTTCCCTCTTGTTGCCGAGGTTATCGAAGGCCAACGTGTCCGTTCCACGTGCGCGACCACACAACCACACAACGCGCCTTCGTTTTCGCTCTTCAGCCGGTTTCTGCATTGAGAGAAGACGTCACGTGCAGCACACCGCGTCTCTCCCCCTGCCTCGCATCACAGGTACGTGTTGTTCAATGGAGCGAAAATTGATTATTTTTAATCACTTCTCGCGTGCGTGCGCGTAGATTTTGGTTTTATTCGCTTTATTCGTTTTATTCGTTTTATTCGTTTGGGGATTGCTAGGTGAAACGTTGACGGTGCGAATATTTCTGACACTCGCGATTTTATATTCAGCCTATGTAATGTCGAAAGCTAAATAGAGAAGGAAGAGTTACTCTGGCATTTGTAACGTTTGGTTATTTATTTCATTCGGTATATTAATACCATTGTTTTCCGATACTTTCTGACACTTGTGTTTTACCATTTAAATTTCTCGATATCGACACACCGTGAATAAATATTTCTTGTGTCTCTGCATCTTTTATTCTCATACTTGATTTGCAAATATTTCGTTCGAAGAGCCGAACATGAAAGTGACGATGGCAGAACGACCGTGTTCCTGTATTTTCTCGCATTGTTGCCATTCGCCGCTTAAATTCCGAAAGGTACGATGGAGATTTTCTTACATTTTTCTCTTTTATTTTGCTCCCTTCGACTCCTCGAGACCCCGCGAGAGCTACGACGGAAATCGTCGCGAATAAATATTTCTCAATGCGCAAAATATAGCAGAACTTCGTATAATGCGATCAGGAAATAACTGCCGCGTCGTCGAATAACGGGATTGCAAAATTGCTTGAAAAGATTCAGTGTGTCTATGACGGTAAATTTTTCAAGTACATTTTAAAGGCATTTCCCTTTGAACGTGCTTACAAAGTAAACGAACGAGATCGGAATATTTCTAATTGATTTGCTGCGCTTGCAGTCTCTGTGGTTTGGTTCATTCGTGACACGTAACAACAAATCGACCGCAAAGTTATAGTTATACATTAACTTGCGCGAATAACTTCATGCACAGTGCGACAGTTGTTGCTTGTGCATTCTTGCGAAATCTACCATTTGCGAGTATCGACAAAATGCGTACAAATACGTGCAAAAACGTATAAAATATGAAAAAACAATTCTTTCTCTGACTGGTGAATAAAAAAGTACGAACCAAATTTTAACGCAAATAATGCAAGTCATTGTTAGACTGTGAAATAGAAATTCATAGATTACGTGGCAGAGTATTTAGTTTAGCAGATAAAACGAATTTCCATTTTTGAAGTTCGCGAAGGTAGAAAATAGATAAAAATCCACCGATACCTGATCCTACGTTGCACTTCAAATTTGAATGTCACGAGCGCGCTCTTCTGCGAAACTGGCAGATTCTGACTTGCGCTCGTTTGTCCGCCCACTGGAGACTGTTTCTAGGAAACAATTTTCTAATTAATTCCTCGCTCGTGCTCGTAAAAAGTGTAGAATTGCTACGTATGCCTCTGGTTATTGTTGCGCAGAATTATTGTGTATGTGTGTAAATTCAACGAATACTTTCCTCGAGGACGATGGGACGTAATTATATCTTCCTCTGATAAGGCTAAACAAATAAACATCGTTCAGTACGCTATCGATAGTCGTGTGACACTTGTCGTTGAAGTTGAATGATTTCCCCTTCTTCGCAGTAACGTGTATTTTAGACCGCTTGAATCACAATGGAAGGCACTAACACGCGGCGCTATAGTAGGCGATGGCGCATTGTATTGCCGTGTCAGACGTGAGACCTTGAAGGCCCGCGCACTTCCGAGACTTTCGCAGTCGTAAATTCAAAATGGCGCGCACGCGTCTATTTACCATAGCGCGATCATACTTGCTACGATCACGATTAATCGTACGAAAGGTTTGAGTCCAATACACTCGCTTGCGAATTCTCGTTAAATTCGATTGTTCATTTCAGTTTCGTTTCATAGGTTTCTAGATCCAATTGTACTACGAGTGTTATTCTTAAGAAACTGTTGATACACTGGAAGTTTGTAGAAATTCGTGTTTTAATTTAAATTTTTCTGTCGTTAACACTAGGTTTACGGGACCCGTCAATTTGACTGAGATTTCAAATTTTGAAAAGAAATAGCCAAAAAACTATAGCATTAATTTTATACCATTTTGTAAATTATCGTAAATTGATCATTTCACCCAAAGAATTTATACGCACGATTATTTTTTTCCTAAGCCTTCTAATTTTTAAAATCTGCACGTAGTATATCTGGCATCTCTACGAAACCCGTCAGATTGACGGACTGGCTAATTTCATAAATAATCCTTATATATTTGCTTCGTTCGTGAAATCATTCAGTCCAATCCCTTATCTCGATCGCGCCGCGAGAATGTAAACAAGCGAATTATATATCTGAGCGGTTACTTTCGTTTTCAACACGTGTGTTGCCGGAATCCCTAAAAATCTTCAGTATGATCTTCAGTATGATCGTTGCACTGCCAACGTAAGGACGTGTTTCAAACAAATTAACATTATTGTTAACATTTCGTGGTAATTTTTAAGAAACGCCCGTAAACCTAGTGTTAAACAATTTTAGAGAAAAGGGAATTAATTACTCGAGTCTTCATTGGTTGAATTCCTGTTTTTCGAACATCTTCACTCGAACCTGAAATAAAGGCTAAGAATATTTAACAACGTTTAAACGTTCTTCTAGCCTGGCATGTTTCTTTAGTATCACGAGGAATTATTGTCACGTAAACAAGTGTTCGCATAAAGTGATGTACCTTTCGATGTACCTTCAGAATATAAAGAGTTCGGAGGTTCAAAGGTACTCGATGCCGCCTGTACGAAATACCATTTGCAGTTACTGCTCGATCAAAAGTAATCCTCCACCCTCGTTTCTATTTGTCGGACTCTCCGCACTCATCAAAAATCAACGACCAGTTGGACTTTTTACCCATTCATCAACCTTTCATCGCGAATACCTTCGTTCGTTTGTTTCCTCTGATAGCGCGTCACGGCACAGGCGTAAAAATCATCCGGCCATATATATATCGCTCCATATAAACGTTGCGATGCTAACGTCGCTCGGCGTTCCGACGGCGGACGCGTTCTGTGTAAGTGTAGCACACGCGCGTGCAAACCCCGTTGCAATAATGTTTTCCCACGGAAGCGCATCCGGCCTTTATGCCGCAAGTTCTCGCGAATTTACGCCGGTAGAATCTGGCCCCCTCGACCACCGGCACAGCAACCGGAGGGACAATCGAGCGAATTCCACAATTCCGCGCGATGTCCGCCGCAAATTTTCCGATAATGGAACCGTCTGAATGGCAAAAACGCTCCGTCCGTGCGCCGTTATTACGAAGCGCGCGGGCGTATTTGACTGCGCACCGGTTTCCCAGTAAGACGTAGAACTCATTACGAGTTTTTTTTAGTCGATCGTACGTATTCAATCTTCCCTCGCCCCTCCCAGTTAATTATCGATGAATATACCGGCGGACTTTGCCTCGCGAGACAAAAAAAGAAAAGAAAGCAGCTAGTCAGTTTAGACGACGTTTGTTTTGTACCGTCGAAGAAGCAGCTCGAATTCCCGACGATTTCGCGGTGGTTGGAATCAGTCGGCTCGTTTCGAGTTATGGCCGAGTTATCGAAGCGCGCGACGAACGTTGATCGCGCGTATCAGTTGTCAAATTTTACGTTCGTTTCGCACGGTCGTAAATTATGGGGAACCGGGACGGTTTCGCGTGTCGCGTGTCGCGTGAGTAATGGCCACGGCGAAAATAGCGGCCAGGACGAACGTGAATTGATAACACGTGACGAATTCACCGGTGTCTCTAAGCAAGGTGATTCGTCCCGAATTGCTAATGCCATTGTCGCGATGTCCGTAACGAGATTACTCGTCGTCGTTCAAGGTTGCCGGACTTATCCCGGCGACTACAGTCGCGACATTAATGCGAATTACGACAGCAGATTGAAACACACACAGGAATTCTCTTCTCTCCGGTTCTTACTCTCGAGTAACGTCGTTTGGGTTACGTCACGTTTGTTGCGTACGAAATGGCTTAATGTACATTATTCGAAACACTGTTCGCAATAATTTTGAGACGCACTTCATTTTTTGGGGGAATTTTTCAAGATTGTAGAATCTAAAGAATTTCCATTTTCTGGAGTCTAAGGAAATCCAACAACGTAAATCGATCGAAGAGTTGGTTCTTAATAGGTCAAAAGTTTTGTTGGACGTCATTTATCAGCCGTTGATTCGAAGCTTTTTGTTTATTTTGTTAAAAAGCTAAATTCACGCATCAAGAACTTCATCGAAAAGCAGACTAATCTCGATTCGTAGAATTAATCAACAGCTAAAGATTTTAATTGCAGTAATTTAATTGTAAAATTGCTTTACGACGAATGAAATCGAATTTAGATTTAAAACTTTCAAGAAAGCTGTGGACGTTGAGAGTTACGTTGCGAATTTCGTTGAAGCCTCGTTTGCTGTGCATCCTGGTACCGTCACAAATACCTTTCCGTACAATAGCGTCTAAGTACCATCGTAAATACCAGCTGTGTAGTAACGTTTAGATACCTACGTCGTAAATACCTAAACAACCCGTTATAATAATTCCCAGGGAATTCGGAATCAAGTCGAATCTCATTGACTGTAGTTGGCTCCGGATTTTACAATAAAACCTACTCTTTGACAGTCATTTGTCTGCACTCATTCCCGAATCTCGTCGGATCACTCTTTGGTAAAAATCGCCGGATTAAGTCACTTATCAGCTAAACTAATCTATCTAATCTATTTCAACATGGTTGTGTTACAATGTTACTGTGTTAGATTAAATTGTAACGTACACAGTGTCTCATCAATTACTGAAACACGCTACAGTGAGTCGTGCTTGTTCAGTTCTCAACAAATTTCGTCGTTTCATCTGCAATGAGGTCAATAGACGACTATAGTCTGGACAGTAACATTATATTAGATTGCAAGAATTTAACCAGATGAAAAATTGTAAAATTAGCTGTTATTGAAATTCGTAATTATTGCATATAGTCTTAAATATGTCTAACGACAGCAGTTGAAAATTAATTTCAATGTCTCGCAGAAGTTTCTGCGCTACTTTCTGCTCAGTCAGGGCGCGTGTTTTGTTGATGTCGATATCGTTTATCGCCAGGCAATATTTCATTTTGAAACGGTTATTCTCGTAATATTTTGCTAGTTATCGTTGCTCGGTGCAATTTCGTTCAACGTTTCTCGTCTTTTCTTTTCTTTTCTCCTCCTTTCTGACGTCACAATCGTGTGTTTACTGTGCAAACGACAAAATGGAAATCTTTGGTCGAGGCAAGAGAGCGCGATAATTCTCTTCGGTCTCGAATTGGAAACGCTTGTTTTTTTTTTTTTTTTCATGTGCCTCTTTCGTCTTCGGGAATCTTAAAACCTCTCGTAACACGTTGGAACATGATCGCAGTTGATGCGTCTTGGGTTTAACAAGACTTGCATTAGTTCAAATATCACTTCTTCGAGTGATAACAATATATTGAAACGCGTGCTTCAATATATCGTATTATTTTCTAACTCGAGCATCGTTATCGATTAGAGCAGGTGTGTTAATTAATCACAAAACGTAACAAAATTAAAGGCTCTTCAGATTATCATCTGTTTCTCTGATACTCTAATATCATCTGCTCGATACGCATTTAAAAACACCAAGAGATTTTAAAAGGTTGAATAATCCATTACCGAATATTTTGGTTGAAAATTGTTATCTTCTTTCAAAGGGGACATTCGAGAGTTGAGATCCGATATGTGTGACAAACTCACATAAAATGGTGGAGATCAGAATGTATTTCGATTTGATCTGCAAATGAACGGTAACTTTGTGAAGAAAAGTCGCGAATTAATTGATTCATTTGGTAATTAGAGTTCACGTAATCGGAGTTTAGGTTCACAAGCAAGTGGATTCGACCAGGCATTGAGTGAAATTTGATTCGAATAAATGGAGTGTCGCATAAAGTTTCACTGTAACAGCGATGTTCTCAAATTCCGTGTTATTAATTTTGAAACTAATAAATAAATATATATATTAATTATAAAGTACAAATAATAAAGCGACACGATAACGATATAACAAAAATAAAAGTAACAAAATTATAATAATTATAAAAATTTTTATACTTTATTAGATATATAATGTCGTATGTATAATACTAGTATTAGCATGAAATATATATATTTTATATCTATTTTAATATTTTATCGTTAGCTTCAGTTTTGAAGTTATGACTCTTCCGATTCGACTCGCCGATACTAAATTACATCGTTGTAACATATGTCACGAAACTCAAGTGTATCGCAACACGTTTCAGCAAACACACACACACACACACACACACACACACACACACACATATACACAAAGATCGTTTTACTGCGATCTACGTTTATCTCTGTATGAAACTGGTCTTAAGCGCGAAATTGTCGAATGCGCAGTTTCACTTTGTGGCGCGGCACGGACCTTCAGCCGCGCGCATTTAAACGCGCGTATGTAAATACGTTTTATGCACTCCGGGAAAATTGTGTCGCCGTCGTCGTCGTTGAAACGTCCGGTGTAGACGTTTGGCTGACGGAACGAACAAAAGGCCGTCGAGCGTGTTCGTTTCAAAGCTTTTGCCGGGGCGGTGTACAATCCGCGCGCGTCCTCGGAAGCGCGTCTCCCCGCTAAATTCGAATTCGCGTCTCCCGCGGACGTGTACCCATTCGACGAACGTTCGTCAGCGATAAAAAGCGAGAAAGAGTGAATAGAAATTCGTAATCTGAAAGCCTGGTTGCTTTCTGTTGCGACGTTGTACATCTGTGCGTCGTATTTTATGAGATGTGTAAACGTAGTGATGTAAATTTAATCTCTCTCTCTCTCTCTCTCTCTCTCTTCTCTCTTCGTTTCTTTTTCTTCTTTTTTTCCCTAGACGTAAATGGTCATTCTCGAGTTTGTCCTTAAATGACATTTTAAAATAATGCCACGCTTGAAAGCCTCTCTCGCAGCAGCTTCTAGGGAGATGGAAACTTTGCAAGTGTATACTAAGCGCGCTTGGTGGTCTCGCGTTTCTTTTACGACGCGCGCAGTGATATGCAAATGATGTGCAAATTTCCTCGTTCTAAAACACGCTAAAAAGTCTCGTCGCGGCCTGCGAGCAATTTGCTCGCGTCGCTCTTCACTCGGACCAACTTAAATAACACCGTGTTCCCAGGGCTCGTTTGAGGACGATTTTAAAACGAAATCTTCGCCGGGTACGCGAATCTGATTAATCCGGCTCCGGCGATTCGAGGGGAAACGTCGTACGTCGCAGTTGCAGGAAATTTGAATTTTTAACCGAGTCGTGGATTACTCGTTACGAAAAATGCACGAGGGCGAATCTTGCAAGTAGACGAGAGGATGAATTTAACCGAAAGTCCGATATTCCATTTGTACGCATCAGGCGAAACAATGCGAGTCCACCGAAAGTCCCTTTTGCGAGAGATCTGCGGGCTTCCACGAGAATTACTATGTAAATTTCAACGCGAAGAGAACGCGCGAATAGATCTTCCGTATGATATGAATCGTTCATTTACCGAGGGCTGTTTATTCGGTAGTATACAGGTCACTCTGTACATTTACACTGTAGAGAGAAAACGAAGGGGACGTTGTTAGTAAAAAGAATTATTAAGAATCTTAACCTTTGAGCGTGTCTGTTACAACAGAGATGGATTAACAGTTTGTTTGAGGATTATGTACGAAAAAGACGTTAATATCACTTTAATGAAAGTATAAGCAGTACAATATACGCCAAAAGTTTAAATGTACAATATACAATAAAAACTGCACGACTTGTACTTCAGTACGATTCGTCTCACTAAAAAAGGCGCAGAAGCAACTGTTTTGACATTTTTAGCGATCGCTCAGTGCCAAACAACGTCACTCCTACTCGAGAATCACGTGATCCAAATCGACCAATCGCTAATTTTCGTTGCATCAGCGTTGCACCTGAAGAGGCCCGATTTTCTGGGTTACCCCTACTAAAATCACTTTCAATGATAGTAGTGAACACAACGATAATATACGATAATTTGACCCGTTTGATCATTTTAATGATCATCCAAGAAGAGCACGCGGCGGCTCGAGATTTTTCCTTTTTAATTAACACGCATCTCGTCGGCCCCCGATCTTTCGCGTTTACGTTTCTCGATGCAACGACATAATTTTCACGAGCAATCTCGAGTAACAACTCGGCTTAGATTCGAACGACACACGAAGAAGCTAAGGGGGACGCGACAAACTGGTGGAACTAAATAAACTCTGGTCTGGCTCCGGCAATTTACTAAATTGGAGACGTTCCTGCCTCCCTGTTTTCGTTTCGCGCGAGTGTCCAAGCGGAAAGATTCGTCGCGACTCTCGGACGCACCTGAATATCCTCCTCGCCTCCTTATTAGGCCGCCTTTAGGCTTGCTCTCGTTGCCTGCTTGCTTGCGAACGCTCCGATGAAATTAACTCGATGCACCTGGGTAACGATTCCCCATTCTATCCTCCTCTCTCGATCTAATAATGCGCGCTGATTGTACATTCAGACACGCTGGAAAGCAATTTCTTGCACCTGTCGCGCATTCATCCGTCGTTCAACGACGAGTCGGTTGATGCAATTACAAATTATCGACGCGATCGTGCAAACAGACGATCTTTCTTGCTCCTTTTTGCGCGGCCGAGCGCGACAGATCGACGGAGGGAAGTTCTTTTTTGCGGGACTCGCGAGACTCGTTTTGCCGGTTCTCTGTTTCTTTTAACCAGAAACCATTAGATGGCCGGATAATAGCTGGCGAAACTACTGCCACCGAACCGCACAGTTTAGGTTAACTTGACAGTGAATCGCCATTAAAGACTCGGGGAATTATAAGGGGTACGTATCGAATATAATGGACGAATTCTCACGGTAGTAGAATTCTCCAACTTTTCTCTCTCTCTCTCTCTTTGCCTTTTTCTCTCTTCTCTCGTGACTTCTTTCTGGCAAGAGCCTGTTTTCTCGTTGACAGCGCGACTTGGAGGTTCGCTGAGGAGTAAAACGTTCTACGTTTGCTGCTTGATCTTCCGTAAACACAGAGAGACAGATGGTCGATTGTTTCTGGTTATTTGCTACAATTCAAAGTGTGAAGACTGTTAACTGTCTTGAATAAATCATTCGACACGTTTGCAATGGTGTGTCGATGAAGCACAGCGTGGATATGCATACCTGACTTTCAAGTTACGTATCATTTGAATCGTACATTTACATTTTGTAGAGTTTTGCCACTGTATCTCATCGATGGGTCATTACGTAAATACCAAATATGTTATTCGTAACTGTATCGCGGATTTTGCACGCAAATGGTGGAAAATTTAAAAACGCACAAATTTATTGCTTTTATTTCGAAAATAACGTCAAGTAATCCAGTAAAAAGTAATTCTATCTTGCCCAAACGAATTGTTTTATTTTTTTTCACTGAAATGAAACAACAGCCTCGGCACAACGTGATTGTTTATCCGACGATGTTTATGTAATCGAATCAGAAACTATTTGGAAAATTGTTTGTAGAAATAAATGTAAAATGCGAGGTTGAATAAAAATTCATTTCGTTCGGCGATTAGATAACGAAACGAATAAGCCAATTTAGGAAGCATTGGTTCATTCAATTAATGCAAAATTAATGCAAAATTAATGCAAAATTATTTCAAGATGTAACGTCAAATAAGATAATGAAGTACTTACATAATCATTTTCCAAATGTCATCATTTGCGTCATCAAACTCATGAAATGTCAATCGTAGAACGATCAAGTTTACGTAAATAATTAGTCGAAGCTACGTAAAGTATATGCGAGTTAATAACTAAAATTAAATAAATTAACGAGATTTAAGAACCAAAGGCTAGAACAGGATTAGAAATGAGAAAACTATAGAATTTGTTTAAACCATCAAAATCCATGAAGTATTTAAAGCAAAGTACTTGTCGCGATGTATGTAATATTTCTGTTTGGGGTACATATTTCGAATCGTTGATGAAGATCAGCGTTCAATTTTGTTCAGATTCTGTTCTTTCGCTGATCTCTCTATAAACAAACGTAGTCTGTTTATTAACAATCATTAATCCCCCAGAATTGGAGTAAATAGCTGGAATTGAGTAATGGTGAACTCGAGCAAAGGAAACTTTTCCTCGCTGTGGAGCAAAAACATGGAATGTTAATCATAGAACGCTGTATTCGCCAAACGAGATCCATTCTTGCGTTTGTAGTTTTCCTCGGAAAACGTATGTACGTATCTTTCACTTCAGCGAGGTGAAATCGCCGGAAGTCCGCCGGTGTTATATCAGTTATATCAATTTCGGGAATATTTCCTCGGCTTTGCATTTCCGCATGTTGATCTGTAATTGAACGATAGAAAAGTTGGAGAGATTTTGGGGGGAATCGCTGTTTACTCGTCGATGAAAAAAAAGAGAGAAAAGAAAAAAACTGCACGACTTGTACTCCAGTACGATTCGTCTCACCGAAAGGCCCAGAAGCAACTGTGTCCGACATTTTTAGGAAATGAAGACGACTTTTTTGCCATAAAATTTTATCGATACGCAGACATTTGAATCGATAGAAAACAAATTACAGGCGCGATCGCTCCGTAACCAGACAACGCCACTCCTACTCCAAGTCTACACCACGCGAATCACGTGATCCAAATCGACCAATCGCTAATTTTCGTTGCATCAGCGTTGCATCTGAAGAGGCCCGATTTTCTGCGTTGCACATTATACATGCACACTTTCTAAAACGTCCTCTCTCGCGCAACATATTTTTGCTTACGACTCGTTCTTCAACGAGCGAGCAGTTGTACCGTTTGCAAAGAGTTTATTCGGAGATTGCCGCAATTAATGGACCGACGCACCGTGAGTCCTGCAAATTCGAGTTTAACTTCGCAACGAACAGTCTCGCAACGAAGGGTTTTGGCATTGGGGAAAACTCTGATTCAGCCATTGGAAAAAACCCCTCGGCTAAATTTGCGGATGTTTATGCATGCTTGGGAAATTTAAATATGCAAAAATGCGTGGAAACGTACATGATATGCAAAGATATACAAATTCGTTGGAACATTTTATATTCTATTTCTTTAGCTACGTCCATTAGAGGTTGGAAAAAGTATTCAAATACTTTATACCTTATAAAGACATTTTAAAATTTCATTGTTATCCTAATAACGAGGCACGACCGTCGTGATTATCTTATTTAAATTTTTAATTTGATTATGTATGTGCAAAAATTACGAGATATTTGTTACAAAGATATATTTAATAAAAAAATCAACTAATAACAATGTATTATTATTATTAATTGACATAATCAGGTCACTCGTGTCTCATTATAGAATTAGAATGAAACTTGAAAATGTCTTATGCAAGAGATGCAGTAGGGATGTAAAAGTGTTACCGAGATATGACGAATAACCGACTGTTTGAATTCTCAAATATACACTTCTACGAAATATACACTCCTACGTTTCGAAATAATACATTATGCACGTATTATTCGTAATATATTCGCGAGTCTGTGTAAAATGTACAATATATTTAGTACACAGAGATTTGTAGTTTTCACCAACGACATCTCCCTCCCCCCTTTGAAGCTTTGACGTCGAATTTCAAGTAGTGTTTTCAGCAGACTATAGTTTGACCAGTGCCGCAGTGTACGCAACTTGGCACCAGGTTAGCCGTTGCTTGTCTTACATCGCCATATAAATGAGAAGAACCACTGCTCCATTTATTTTCCGATAGTTTAAAATAATTCCGAAGGGAGAGCTAGCCAAGAGGTGTCTGACCACCGAACGTTCGTATCTACTTGGCTCCGTCGCACCGATTCTCCATCCATCCGTTTCGATTATCGCTTCGATTATTTTATCGGTCACACTTTTTCCCAGAAAAACGAGAAAAGAGTTCATTTCGTGCATTTATTGCGCAGAACGAAAGGATCGTGTCGGTACGCTGTTGTTTAAAAATTTTAAGACTGCGGATTTTTGCGCAGGAAACTGTTACGTACGTAATGAATAAAGAATGTATAAGGAAAGTTCTTGAAGCATAGTGCGTAGTTGTGATATTTCGAGAATAAACGAATTGCCCAGCTAGGTTCCATTGTATAAATTACATTCATGAGAATTTTATATTCACGAATTTACATAATGACTCGCAATTTAATTGCTACGTTCTATTCAAAATTAAGCGTTCTGGAGCAAATTATAAATGATGATATACAATTATATATACTTTATATATACAGCGTGGTATAATAATAACGTGGTAATAATTTCAGCGCGACGTTTCGATAAAACTTAAAACAGTTGTTACCGTTAATACTTTATAGCACAGTATCACTCGCTTTTGTTATTAACTTATTTCTATAAACGTCCAAATTATACACACTTCGAAGTGCGTGTAAAAATTGAAGATATTGGAGTAAAAGAACGTGTGTACGTACACGCATACAGAGATAAAGAAAGATATTCGAGAAAGATGATTTATTATCTTGGCCGCTTCGCGTTCGTGGATTGAAAAAAGAGAGAATGACGTGTTTTAAATACGCATATTCAACGAAGAGATATTTATATTTTTAGAAATTTTTATATTTTCACTCGATAGAACCGAAGAGATATAGAGATTCCTTTCGCCCTTTCGTTAAATATTACAGTACTGTTACAGAACATTTCATGCACCTTTGCATGCTGAACGTGAATTCTTTATATCTTTATATCCCCGCATCATCCCCAGTCCTCTGTAAATGCACGCACTATTATCCGCGCAGCCTTCCTTATATTCTCGAATCATCAAACCCGCTACAAACACACGAATATCCGCGGTTTTATAACAGTCACGTATTCAGCCGACCGTCGATTATTTCGCCGTTAATTGCTCGCCCGTCAAACACAAACGTAATCACCTCCGCGGGGTGAAAGTTCGCCTATTAAATGGTTAAAACGTAGCCGTTTTTCAGCGTAGTTGCCGGATTATCCCGGGAACCCGAAACGTTGCGTCGAATTATGAATTTCGTAGAGCTGTTCATAACTCTCGTGTCGACGATGCTGGCTCGGTTTATAAAACCGATATTCGATAATCTGATCGGATTAATGCTTGCGCGCGGGCCATCGGAGGAGCAGGAGGAGGAGGCGGAGGAGGAGGATATCGCGTTCCTGTGTCGTATGTTTTCGAGTAATTAGCGTTCGCGTTTCCAGCCAGCCCGCGTGTACGCTCTTCTTTCTCCCTTTGTTCCCGTTTCCTTTGAATCGAGAGCTGGCAAGGCGTAACCGGCCGCGCGTGCTACGGTCAAGCGCCCGTTGTCGTTCCTGAGTCTCGTTACGCGTCCTTCACCGAGCAATGAACAGAAGCGGGCCGAGATAAAGCACCCGCGGAACTGCCCTCCCTTCGACCTGTTTCCTCTTTGGTCTTTTCTCTGCCTCTCTCTCTCTCTCTCTCTCTCCCCCCCCCCGGAGTGCCGCGATATACTCGCGCGTAATGTAATTTCTCTTCCCCGTGTCTGCCTTCTGCCTTTCTGCTTTCTGATTTTTTTCGAAGGACGCTTTTGCCGAAATCCACGGATAGTTCACGAAAAAGAAACGAATCGCACAACATACAGGTTTCAAGGAGTTTTAATTTTCAAAATTTGTCAATATTTCCAACTTCAACGTGCGAATTTTTATAATTTCTTTGCAGAAAGAGCACTTTTCCACTTGTTGAAACATCTCGGAGAAAGAAAATAAGTTCAGGGCAGTGAAAGCAGAAGGTTCGTGTTTTGTAACGAGGCCGAGTACGTGTGATTGTTGTATGATCCTTTTTTTTTTTTTTTAGCGAAATTCGTACAATTTGAAGTGTCGACTTTTCGTTCAAACTCAAGTATCAGTTTTTCATTTCAGTTCGTTTGTGGCGCAGAACTGACTCCGCGAAAATACAATTCGTGCTTCTCAGAATAGCGATGGTAACGAGATCGGAAATTTAAAATTTCCTCTTTTGGAAAGTCGAAACAGTGAATATTTTGCTTTTTTTGTACTCTGCACGCTCGAGCAAACGCTCGATAAAGTATTAGCAATGCGAGTACGTGTTCAGTTTCGCTTATCACTCTGACGCGTAACTCTGTCTTGCGCGTCGTGTAGTCGTCCGTTCGTGTCGAGTTTTATCTCGTAAATACCGCGAACGCATCTTAAAACGCTTAACGTGTTTATATATAAATTCTATCCGTTTGATCGAGGAAAAGTCGTGACCCAGTAAAGAAATCACTGTAGTAAGCCGTTATGTAGTCTTACATTTCACGTTAATCCTAAGCTGGACTAAATCGCAACGACTAAATAGCGACGCTCTCGTTTTTTGTCGAAAATTTCGCAAAGATATTGATCCACCACGCGTCCATTCAAGACGCGGGGACGATTTATAGTGGCGATAGGAGTCGATCGATTCAGCGAGCATAGTTCACCGCTGCGTCTATTATTAGAGTCGAGGAGAACCTCAGTCGTCGTCGCAGTTAAGTCGCCAACCCATTGTGTTTCGTAACCCGATCATCCCGTACAGTTCTCGATACGGTATTTATTATAAACGACGATCACGTATCGCTGAAATATTAAACGAACGTACATAAGTATTTTTATTTCTTTTTTATTACGTAAGTAAGTAAAGTTTGACGAAGCAATTTTGGATATTCTCGTTTTAGAAGTAAAGACATGTAGACGAGGGAACAATTTTCTTACCTGACTGTTTATAATATAAAATATATTGTTTAGTATATTGAGATAAAATGATTTTGTTATAACAGTGATCTTTAGCGACACTTTGCTTTATGTTTTACAAACAAGAACGTGTACGTGAAAGATGAGTTTATCGATGTTTCGACTTGAAATTAAAAGCTTATTTGCGAGTAAATCGATCATTTTATTTTATTTGATTATCGAGCAAGTTGGCTCTATTAATTTTAACGAGTACAATCTCACAATGTGAACGAGCCACCACCCATATTTAGTACAAGATCCCTGATATTGAAGACATTTAAGACAGTGTATCCAGTCTTTGTTAGCTCAAGATTGCCTCTCCAGTCTATGTAATCTTGCGATACTATGCTGTTATAACTAACAAAGCGTCTTACGATTAAACTTACCTGCCTAATTTTCTCAATTTAATTTGATTTTTTTAATTTGACTATCGCGGAACAAGTTTTGACTTCTTTCCACAGAGAGTCATTAATACGTCATAAATCTACAGAATCAATCGTTTTGATTGTTCGATAGTTTTAGCGTTAAACGAGTATTCAGGTAAGAATTTCGAATACTCAGATACCGATTGTGAGTGCTTAAATTAAGATCAGAAGCAATTTCGATTGTCACAGATCTCCTCCTTTAAGTAATTTTTATCACTGAAAGTTTTGCAGAGGGTAGCTCAGAAAATCGGACCTCGTCAGGTGCAACGCTAACGCAACGAAAATTAGCGATTGGTTGATTTGGGTCACGTGATTCTCGAGTAGGAGTGGCGTTGTTTGGCACTGAGCGTTCGCGCCTGTAATTTGTTTCGTATCGATTCAATCAAGTTTGCATATCGATAAAATTTTATGGCAAAAAAGTCGTCTTCGTACCGGGGCACAAGTGCAGTTTTTTGAGTTACTCGGGTCTCTTGAAGATGTGCTTCCGAACAATATATCATCTCAGCTGGATGTTATCTGAAATAATTGTTAATTGAAATATTTCGTTGTCATTTTATTCCAAACAAAATGCGCCTAAACTTGTTTTCGTTCACTTGCCTGTGTTAGAACTTTATAGTCTCTTGTGGATTCGCTGGCTTGAGATTAAGAAATGTTATATGATATCCGACAGACAACGTACCATAGAAAATCGACAGAAATAAAAAAAAAAAAAAAAAAACACTGCCACTGTCTCGTTTCTGATCTCTCCTCTAAATGGCTGGATTCTGTAATTTATCGACTAGAAAAAAGAAAAAAAAAAAAAAAAAAAGAGTAAGAGGTAAAAGAAAGGAAGGAACACGTTTCCAGCACGACTCGGTGCTTTAAACTCGGTCTAATCGGTACTAATAGCCGCCGAAGGAGCAAAACTGGGGCAAAACCCGATACAGAACGCGGCTGGTAAGGTCGTGCCGATGAAAGTTCTCCGTTTCCGAACTTAATGCCTCTTGACCAGTTTTCACGGCTTATTATTGATGGTTCGTTTCTCCCGAGCGACTCGCTCGGTCACGTACACAAGACCGTCTTATTTCCTCGCTGAAAGATTTATTACTCGCTCGAAAATCTGCCAGAAACTCTTGAAACTCTTCTCTTGAACCGTCTTGCGCGTTTCCACGTGGCTAAGAACGCTTTTCGCTGTTCGTTTTTTGCTGTTTGTTTAACGTTTAACGATGACCACCTGGCGACTGGTATTTTTATTTTGTTCGTGACTTGTTTAAAGCGTTGAACGTTTGTTCAAACACTCCAACTACCGGCCACTAAAGCGTAAAATTTCCATCAGAGGCATTGAAGTCAAAAATAACAAAAAAAAAAAAAAAAAAAAGAAACTTTATGATACAACGGAGTGTGCGTGCTTTTATTTGTATGTTTTACGTAAAAGTTATTTAAATCTCTAAAAAAAATATGCTGTTTACACAAAATATCTAACAAAAATTATACATTTTAACCATTTCGCTAATTCTAACGCAAGACTGACCATCGTTTTCTAGATCGTTCGTTCAGAATCTGAAATATACATTTTCCAACGATTGAAACATAAAGCAAATTATCGAACGTCACAGAGAGAGAGAGAGAGAGAGAGAGAGAGAGAGAGAGAGATGTTATAGAATTAATTAAAACAAGGCAAACAATTTTATTACCGAGGAAAAGACTTTGAAATAACTACGCGAGTAACTACGTAGATGATACTATGAAGTGAAAAAAAATGCATTACGTTTTCATTCCATCTATTATCTTTGATTTATATATTTTAACATAGTATCTTACGAAGAACGAAATATTCCCGTCTCTATAATATATAAAGCTCGCGTGTAACGTGCACGTGTTTCTACAAGAAATTGTAATTTCGATCAGTTATTTGCACTTTATTCACAGTCTGTTAACGAATAATCGATACGTTGCGAACGATCTTCGTAAATTTTCGTCGTTCTCCGTAGGAAGATAAATTCAAACAGCATTTTTAACCTTGTGCAATAGATTTCAACATTTATTCGCGTCGTAGAAGAATTTTAACGGATTGCTCGCTCGATTGTCGACACCGATATCATGGGAAACGGGTTTCAAAATTGGGTTGGGTCGTATCAACGCCGCGGATAACATGATTACTCTATTTCTCCTGATTTTCTGAGTTTCGTGTTAGTCGATGGACAAAAACAAGTATCTCGGTGGAACAGATATTGTATCAATTCGGGAAGTTTTGACAAAACAAGTTTGATCAAAACTTATACATGGTTTTGACGAAACGGAAGAACTTATCGTGGTAATCTGCAGCGATTCACAAAAATATCCAAACATCGTGCATGTTGCTGCAAACGTTTGAAAATCAGTGTTACTACTGTGTTACTACTGTAAAATAAATATATAAAAGTTATAATATAACATAATATAATTATGAACTATGTCTCGAGGACAGTTCCACACTAAATATCGAGTCTTGTTGACATAACTGATAATACTTTTATGATCTCGGTCAAACATTCATTTCTTGAAATTTCCAACTTGCTCGATTACAATCGCGACAGCGATTACAATGTTATTATTAAGCAGTTAATGATAAAATTTTGAAATATTTTATACGACACGTAGAAAATTAAATTCCTACAACTGTCCGGATACCAGAATCGTTGAATCCCTATCGTACGAATCCTTCGTCAAAGTAAAACTAAATTTGTCTTTCGTAAATTCTACTCCAAACCGAATACGAACAAAGCAACCTAACTCGGGACCAAATATTCCAAATATCGCGCGAAAGTGCCTGTTGCGTGGCAGCCGTTCGAAACCTCCGTCGTAAAGCCTCCCGACTTTCTCGATTCCGGGCGGCAAAAGGCCGACGGGATGAAACGCGCGCTGGACGAACGTCTGTGAACCTATAGGAGGGCGGCGGACCTATCGGGTCCCCCTCTCGTTGTCAGGTTTAACAATATCCTCGAACCGAACAACCGCCGGTTGTTCGCGTTGTAATCGCACGGTATCACGTGCACGGAATCGCGGACAAAGTTTAGGGGGCCGCGCGAGCGAGTTTCGGTTGGTTCAGGCAGTCAACTTGGCCCCGCCGCTCTCGGAAGCCACGGGCTCGGCGAATAGCCGAAGTTGCTTCGATTAATTCTCGTTTCTCTCTCGGAGCGCGGCAAGTTGATGGAGCGCCCGCGGCATCGGTGTCTGCGTATTAAATGCCCATAAATCCGAGGCACCTGCTCGGGCTAAGTCTTCAGCCGTGAGTCGAATTTCGTAATTTCGTTGGCCGCTTAATGGCCGCATTAAGCCTGGCGAAAGCTGGCGTATTTTCCTACTTTCCACGTTCCCGCGTAACGGCCGCTCGACATTCCCAATGAATCCCCAACGAACAATCTTCAGCATTCCCGCGCTGAAATTAACGGCTCCCTCCCGCGCGATGCAAAACGCGTAGCTCCTCTCGTTCGACAATCTTTTTTGTTCCTCGTCGATTGTTGCTGATTGGTCCGTCGTCTCTTCGAGGCGACGCGATTAACTGCTAATGGTTTTAGCAGTGGTGACTCTTTGTTTCTCGAGCGTCTCGCGGTAGCTTGCATTTTATTTATGAACGAAGACGCGTAAACTTTGCGTTCGACTCGATAGAATTCAAATAATTATAAAGTTATGTTATATTATATTTAGTGCTTTAAAGATGCTTTATTTTTCACTAACAAAGATACATACAAGAGTAACAATAATAACAATAATAGTAATAACGATGTTCGCAATGATACCGTGATCGCGTCTAAATACAAGAAGCAGGATAAACATTCACCCGACGCGGACTATTGAATACTAGACCTTCAGGGGACTGGTGTTTTAACGCGTCCAAGTCGGTTCTTTCATAGACTGTGGGTCGTCTAGGTATGTCCTTTTCCCTCAAGGAGTCGGAAAGCGACGGGTGTTGTCTACGGTCAGGCCCATGAGAGGCCTGTTTTGACGATTACCTCATGGCCCTGCCGATACTGTAACCTGGGTCCACGTCGTGGGAATGTTTGCATCCCTGCAGTCTGGGCTGCGTCCCCTACAAATTATAATTATAAACAACAATGTATTTGTGCTTTACAAGTCATTTACGCTCAAAATTGTCGATAAAGTATAGCAAGGGAGTATTGCAATTGTACTGTTGAACGCAAGGAGGGCCTCGGTTTCAAGAGGAACATTTGAAAAGTATTTCCAAATATCTAAAGTGACGTTTTAAGAGAACAGTACTAAAACAATGGTAAAACGTAGTAAGGAAAAACGACGGAAACGTTTTAGTTTCACTTTTTGATTCGTTTGATTCATTGTCCAAAGTGTGTGATATTTCTTCTTCGCTTTTTGAGATTATTAAATGACAATAGAGTGTTAAAATGACAATAAGAAGAACACAACGAAAATAATCTCCTCCTTTGATTCATTCGAGCATTGTCCAAAGATTTCTTTCTTCTGGCTCGTTACGATAAATTTCTTTGTAATTGAAGAACTAACAAAGCTAACTAGTTAACCTTTGCTAATTCATCGAAAAACAATTGAACGCGTGTCGCGTAAATCATACGATCTTCAAGATGACGAATCTTTCCGAGTGATTAACGCTTATCTTCAGAAAAATGAGAGCCAATTGGTCAACGTTAAATCATGTTCCTGTTACGCGTGACATGTGCGACACTGTAGTGAAAGTTTTACAAGTTCTTCGCGTATAGATTCTCTTCGCGGATTTTTTAATATATTCGGTCGTCCGGAAAGTTCGTGCCGATTTTGAAGGAAAGTTTCGAAAGGACGCAGGAGATTTAAATTTCAGCATACATTTAACTTGTAATAAATCTCGAAAGCAAAGCAAAATTTCTGCTTCGTTCAGGAAAGATCCACGATTCATTCTTCGGTTTACTACGTAGCTCCAGCGGCACGCGATTCGCTGATTACATTTCACATTCGGCTGTTGCTTTTGCAAGATGACTTTACTAAGCGGTAAATAGAGGGCCTAGATTCGAACGGATCCGGCGCACAGTTCACCGTTGCACGCGGAACTCGCGTTTCCACTCTGGTCGCATTCCACGCTGCTTTCTTTCGCGTTTTCACTTTGGTCGAAGTTGGCTAACGTCGCTCGACGACGACGCGTTCTCGTTCAAAGGAACGAGATATCACGTTTACGGAGAAGCGTCCTGTCATCCATGTGACCGATAAGCCGCCGATAGTCAAGTGTCGCGAGTTGCCGCGGTGAATCACCGTTTCTGCCCGAGATTAGATCAGACGGCGCGTTCGGGGAGGGGAGGACCGACAATGAGATCGGCCAGCGTTCCCTTTGTATTAAACTCTGTCTTGTCTTTTTAGGGTAGCGGAGAAGAACTCCTCTCGGCGGCGGTGGTGGCCAACGACCAGTCGCAACATCGACCATTTTTCGAGAGAAAACGAGCCGCTCCAGTTCGCCCTCCAGAAGAGAGACGAGAAAAACGGGGTCGACACCTGAAGAAGCGGAGAAGACCCACGACGACGCACGAAAGAGAGAACGAAAAGAAAAGAAAAAGAGGGGGGGAGGGAGGGAGGGAGTGTAAGACAGGATGACTCGCATGCTGCTGCAGGAACCTGGCTGGAAGATGGAGAGGAAAGGTTCGGCGTTGTTGCTACGCAGGGACAGCTCGCATCTGAAGAGCGGCCGAGTCTGTTTCCGCTGCGACGTCGAGGTCCGTGAATTTGAGCGTGACGAGGATTACACGATCGAGGCGGAACCGGAGGCAGCTGCCAGCCCGCTGGCAATGTGTGCCAGTTGCCTGGCCGCTCTCTGCGTGACCGTGATTCTACCGTGGCTGTTGATCGGTGGTTAAACACGCCTCGGTGACCGACCGTTTTGGGGGCGAGGGGGGTGTCGGGCGAGGCGTGTGACCTCTGGCGAAACGGAAGTCGTCCCGAGGAATCGTCGGGACTGGAAGAGGACAGTTCCTCGACGCGCACAGACTCGGGAGAAGGGGGGGGGGGGACACTCCGAGGGCTGCAGGAAGACCGAATAGAGGTCGCTCCGGTAGATGAGAGAATGGACACGAGGAGGATTCGTTCGAAGAGACTCCCGATACGGGTTCTTAAATGGTAGTTTTTCTTTTCGTTGAATGCCTTTAGTATTTAGTCACTTGTGTAATTGATTTATGGCTTGTGAGATAAAAGGAAAATACGACGTTTGACGTTCCTTTCTTCTTCTTTTTCTTTTTCTTTTCCTTCGACGATCGATGAAAAGGGAGAGAGAGAGAGAGAGAGACTCGGGGATTGATATCATTCGAAAATTCTACGTGGCGTCGTAATTTTGTTGAAACGAGTGTCTCCGGTTTTTACACGCTGGTTCCTCGTGTAATTGTTCGTGTAATCGATGTGGCTTGAAACGGAAGAAAAATACGACGTTTGACGTTCTTTGTTTTTCCTTCGAAGATTAATGAAAAGGAGTTCGGAGTCGAAAGACTCCAGGGTATAACGTTGCTCGGAGATTCGACGTGGGAACACGTTATTTCTAAACGTAGTTAAATTTGGTTACTTTGCAGCGTAAAAATAGAACGAAAGAGCCAGGATTAATTAAGTCATTTGGAGATTTGAAATTGCCGCGATTCCCAAATGACAGTTCCGTTAAGGCGAGATACAGACGTATTCTTTTTAGTCACTGGTCTACTAACTCACCACCGCGAAGTATCGACTCGCAATTGAGAATTCGAGTGCCCCGTGCAGTCGGTAGTAGCGTGCAGTTTTCTTTGAGAACGAGCTCAAACGCGAGAGGGATTTCTGGATGGGTGAAATGCTTTCACCGTCTCTTCCTACGAGACAGGGCGGACGCGAATGATTACCTCTCGGCGCCGAAAAGAGTCGAGATATTACAGCCTTCGTATTTATTCGCTGATCCGTGTCGTTTGCTTTAAGTTTCCGTTTCGCAGCGAGGTATGCGCGTTCCCGGGGCGGAAACAAGACCGGTGGATGGACTCGCCGTGTTCGAGTAGATTTCGCGAAAGTGGAGTGAACGAGGAAGGAAACTGCGCGGTATGGACTTTCTGCATCGATACCGGGAAACGAGATGAAAAAAAAAGAAAAAAAAGAGAGAGAGAGAGAGAGAGAGAGAAGAGAAACACATCAAAGGGAGAACGGTGTACCCGAGCGTGCATTAAACCTCCTTACTCGTTTGACGGTATCGGCAAATCCTCCGCACAGCCTCCGAAACGGAAGCGAGCCTCTGCCAAACGAGAGTGGTACTCGAGATATTCGTGGAAACCTTCCGTAACTCGCGGTTCGCTTACTTTTGCACACGCATACACACGTTCTTTCTCCGAGTGTGTACCAGCTAGAGCGCATAGACCGCTGGAGATGGGAGCGAGTGCCTCGCAAGTACCAAGTTCGAACTAGCATTTCGATCGATGTTTCCGGGCGTATTCGAGTCGCGAGTGCGCTTCCAGAAACGAGGATGATACTTCCGAGATACGGCGTACACCGTGCGGTGTACATTATACGCTGCGTAATGGACTCGAATATTGGCGGGTAGTAGAGATGGGATTGAGTGCGAAAGTAGATTCAAGATTCAAATTGTTTATTCTACGAGAAAGCTGAGAGTTTTGAACACGCGTGCGGTTTGTAAGTAATAGAAGGAATACTCGAATCTTGCGCGCGTACGATTTTTAACGTGACAGAGATGAAAGTTTCTATACAATTGCAATTTTTAAAGAAGCTGAAAAAACACGCTTCTCTGTTAATATTCTATAATATTCTATGATATTAGATATGTATGAGTAATGAGTGTTCTTTTGTGTGAACAAGTGGCCCAAGATAATTCTAACGATTAGAAAATGGTCCGGTTGTATATCGGTATAAGTACCTCTCACGCTCATAGAAAGGCCCGAAATTAGGAAAGATCTAGAAAGATCGAGAAAAGATCTCGTTGTAAACGAGTCAAACGGTTCGATCGTTGGACTTCCGGCAAGAGCCGAGAGAAGGCTCGTTGGACTTCCGAAAAATCGCGCGAATATTTTGTAAATCTTACGTCTTACGAGTTACTCACTTAAAAGTGCTCATTCTGTTGTGCTAACACTTTACCGATCGCCAGCGGTTCAACAGAACCGGCCGTCGTATATGAACGGTAAGCTTTTCAAAATGATATAGAAACGTGGGAGTTTACGGAGCAACGCAACTAGTTTAACTTCAACACTAAATTATAAACGACTGTTTATACAATGGCACAGACTGTTCATCAACGTGAAAACCGATTAATAGGCTACCGGTCGGTAAAGTGTTAAATGAATACTTTCGAACGATCATTTAAAATTCACTTGTAGGAAGAGTAGAACTTGACTCGGATTCGCGAGTGCATGGTTGCAGTCGATCCCATCTCTTCGCGCCGAGTACGTATTATATATATATATCTTCCTCCGTTTCTTCTATCGATGCTCCCGCGTAATAACCGAATCGTTGCATCCCATTGAAACGGAAGAGCCCGCAGTCGGCGATACGCGCACGCGGCGGCTTTGTTCGGAATGATAATCTTCACCGTCGTCGAGCGGATACGTCGATGATACGTCGATCTCTCTCTCTCTCTCTCTCTCTCTCTCTCTCTCTCGATTACATATTTTTTCGCGGGCGCGCTCCTGTGAAAGCTTTGGTAAAACTCGCAAAGTTCCGCAACGCGCCAAGTCGGCAAATGGAAAAGTTTCCGCCGCGTGGAAATCGACGGACCGGCGTCGGATTGAGAAATCGAGCGAAGTTTCGAACCCGTCGACTGCCAACAGCCCGTTGCAGCCCGTTGCCCGGCGAACGAGCTGCGAAGGAAAACCGGAGGGATTAACGGCACGTCGAATAAATTTCGGCCGAGTGTTCGGCGGTATTGAATCCACGGCTGGGGAGAAAAAAAATTCTCTCGCGTAACGCGATCCCCGACGTTGTAAATATGAAAATATCTGTCCACACGCAGTAGCGCAGCGTCTGAAACGTAGAAATGTAAAGAGAGAGATATTTTCTGTGTAAGTGTATTCAGATATACACAGGTGTACGTAACTAAATATGTATTTAACATCCAGTGGCTCGCAGGTAATTGATACGTAATTTAATTTCACGAAATTAATTAATTTGGTTAATTAAATTTACGTGGTAACTTGTACCGCAAGACGAGATTCGCGATGCTCGTTTCGTCGTACAAAAATATTCGTACGCAGTATTGTTAATCAATGTTCCCGTTAGTAGCTAAAAAAAGAAAAAAAAACGTACAAACAGAGTTGGCCTTCCTTTTCTTTAGAAATAATTTATCATTCGTTAATTTTTCTTGAAGATTTCCTCTTGGAAATCACGTTTCTTTGGCACGAATACCTTTGTTTCTCACTGTAACTCAGCCTGAGATCGTGAACTCGTATTTTTGTCTCTCGCTGCATTCGTATCTGTGAGATTCCCAGCAGCGAGCGTTTTCCAAGATCGTTGGAATTATTGGCGTTCTCGATTAACCTAAATACGGCATTCTCGCGACCAATCTGCACGACAACCTCTCCGGTATATCTGGTATCCCGCAGAGTGTCTTCGATAAATCATCTGTGTGTGTACGGGTGTGGAATTTTGCTAGTGTAAAACAGGGAGCGCGAAAGAGAGAACGGCCGAGAGAGTGAAAGATCTCTAAATATAAGCTGATGATTGATCGCGTGTCTGGGAAAGTGGTGTGCGTTCGAAGGAAATAAGGAAAAGCGAAGACGCGAACGTCTGAGATAATACGCAACGCTCTGTCGAACGATTCCGATCAATCAGTGCGAGATGTTATTTATTTATATTTCTAATAAAAAAAAACTCTGCACGACCGTCACTCCGTGTGTATTTTATCTTTCGCTTTATCCCTCTCTGATATTAATCGTCGTTGCTCCCTTTACGTTTATACTCGCGTCGGGTAAATGCTTTCCGAGTAAAACGCGTGTTAATAATCTAAAACGTACGTAGACTGTGAGCTTTTATGCATTTTCAAAACATTTATAAACCCAGATAAGGCAATCTGAATCTGAATAAAAATTCGCTTTACGTACAGGGTATTTCCAATCGGAAATTTGGAAAATTTATTAATTACGTTTATGCTACACACACACACGCGCGTAGTTTTTGAAACGAAGGCAAACGATGATTCCATCCACCCGTTGTTGTTTAATCTCATTACCCATCGGTTTTGATCGACCTATAATTGATGCACAGCCGGAGTCAATATACGCGATGCGTACAACGTTTAGATTTCCTTTCCGATTCAAATAACGCGGATAATGGTTTTAAAACGTCCCTGCTGATAACAGCCGCGTTATCGAGGTAGAGAGTTCGCTTATTTTGAAATATCGTATGCCTCGAATGTCCGAGACTTGACAATTAAAAACTACCGATGAATCCAATACTCTGTTGTTTGTGGAAACATAATTTTGAAATTCGGTTGTACTGTCAGTCAATCTCACTCAACCGAATTTTATTTTTAATTAACTTATTTAAAATATTGCTCGCTTTAATAATTTTATAAACTTACAAATATTATCGTACAAGAATTTTGTTACTTTTGTCACTTATTGTTAGGTTTCTCGCTTACAAAATGAACAATTTGTAGCAGCACATAGTTCAGAATTCACATTTACAGCACTTACAGATAATAATATGATGTTCTGTCTGAGAAAGATTAAAGTGTTTTGGATCAGAGATGAAAGATTTCTTTAAAAAATGACAATCGTTATTTTACGATAATCAATATACACCGTATCTGTTGAATTATGCTTTTGTTGACATTATTTTCAAAAAATGTTACAAACGTTGGAAATTTTATCGAGAATTCGGTCATTTCATTTACAGGTATCTAATACTATACGTACAAAACACGATTATCATAATCACGAGTATCAACAGAATTTGAGATCAATCTGCAAATTATATATCGAATTGTCCTGTTTAATCGTGAACTAACATTAAAATCAAATTAACAAATGCTCACTAAAGACCAAGCAATTACGTTTGTCATAATATTGCAAATGTCTGAATTTCTTGAAACTTGACAAAGATGGAAAGCAAAAAAGTATCAAAAAAGTATCAAGCGGATCCTTGGAATTTCTTCTCGCAGTCTAATAACATAAATCGATTGAAAAGCGTTGCGAATAAAATATTGCATCAACTGTTAATAACCTAACCTAAACGTAACCTAAACCTAACCTATTGTTTATAGCACGTATTTGTTAATGCAACGTCTTTAATGAGAAATATAAATTGAAAACAAAAGAGGGACGAGTGACAACTAAAAAAAGTGTTTGCAATGACCTTTCCCACTAACAATAAGCTTTACGCATCATCTCCATTTTTATTTTTACAATTACAAAAAAGATCTGTCCTTGCTTTTAATGGGTCGCACCCGTTCCGCGTATCGGCGTATTTCAACAATTTTCAGCGACGTTCCCGTAAAATTGAACGGACGAACGAACGTTTCGCGAAACGAGGACGGAGTCCGCTGTAGGTAAAAAGTTAGAAAAGAGGTTACCCGTGTAAATTTCATCCGACCCTGGCTGCTCTTTAACATCTGACCGCGAAATTCTCGCGGCGCGTCGTAAATCTCGATGAAATGCACGAGAATTTAATTTCCCAGTTAATGTGATCGCGTAAATATATATATATATATATATATATGTCGCGGTTTATATCTGCCGGTTTTTGCTCGTTCGTGAATAAATGGCAAGACCGTGACAGTACCGCTTTAACCCGGCAATATTCAGGACCGGCAATAACCGGAAAGTGGAATCTATTTGGTGGAAACGCAGCAGCGACAATATTAAATGTTTGTGATATTCGTTGAACGTTTAGGGGAAACGAGTTAAAAGAAAACGAACGATTTGTCGAGGAACATGCCAAGGTCATTGTCAATTTCGTGGAACTCGATCGTATCGTTTGACGAGTACCACGTCGAGTATCGCTCGATAAACCTCAACTGTAAACGTTGCATTATTTTCTCGGTATACATTGGAAGTACACCGTTCCAGACAAAGATGGGTAAATAACGCATCGATTTTAGTGTAAATGTTTGAACAGATTCCGCTGATATGCATTCTTTCACTGCCCGCTTGTAAAGCTTGGATGGCTAAAGGCATTTCTTCAAGGCGAAATACGCGAGTTTGTAAACACACTTGTGTGGGACTTTCTTTTTTACCCACCCTTAAATCGGATGACTTCGAGAAATGATCTTCAGTAACTTTTGAAATACCTCTCAAGTTTCGTTTCATCGATTTTTTTGTTTGTTTTGACACTTTAACGCACAGCCTGTTACAAAAATGTCCCAGTTCGTCGATTCTCTTTTGCCTCAGTACGATTCGTCTCACTGAAAAATTTTATCGATGCGCAAACATTTGAATCGATAGAAAACAAATTACAGGCGCGATCGCGTTTAATAAGTACCGGTTTAGACAACGCCTCGCGAATCACGTGACCCAAATCAACCAATCGCTAATTTTCGTTGCACTAAACTAACTCTGGGTTAGCCCCCGCTAAAATCACTTTCAGCGATAAAATGTAGACAAACGTAAAAACAAATAAATGTACAAGTTATAATGTAATGTAAATATTATTACATAAAACATACAAGATGAGTTATAGAATGTACAATATTGTATCGTAAAATAAAATATTCGCTCGAATGGCATTGAGTGTTTCAATGGTATCTTTTCATTCGAACTATTTTCAATTATTCGACGCGAGTCTCGTCGAATAAGGTTGAAGCGATTTAATTAAGGAAGCTGAAAATTCCGATACATTCGAAGCGTGACCCGAAAGGCGAAGCTAGCTGAAGTACGATTCAAAGACCGTCTCGTCTGATTTACGTAATGTCGCTCCCTTCGTTCGAAGTGAGTTATTATCGCGTTTCATATACCGGTGGGCAAGGTTACTAAATATGTTATTTAGCGTCCAGTTATTTCCATATCTCCAAGTGAATCATTGGTTCGGCCGGCTGCGGGTAATCTGGTTCGAGGTGAGCTAGAAATCTGAACGCGTGAACGAACACGATAGCCCACCACGATCGGTGTCTGACGCGTGTGTCTCTGTTGACATTTAAGTAGCGTACGGGGGGATTCGGCGATTCAACGATTTCATAATTCAGTTCGAGTCTTCGCGGTTGTCTCAAGTTTCAGTGATAATATCGCTGTGACTTATTTCGGAATATAGAAATTTTCTGTCCGTTTGCACGAGCCATTGCAATTCGCACGAATTCGAGGTCTAGCTGTAAAACGTCTTACGGAAGGAAATTTCTCCTTCTTTGCTTTCGCGTTATTTCGTTCGGTTCGGGACACGCACGGGGAGTAATGAAGGTTAATTAGACGGGTTGACGTATCAAGCGTTAAATTAATACTGGCACGCTATCTACAGTCTCCAGGAGAATATATTCAAGCACGACAGCTGATTGCTACAAATTGGCTTCAATTTCCTTCAATTTGCAAGCGACTGAGCGAAAAAGAAAAAAAAAGAAAAGAAAAACTCACGTACCGTGGGCGGCATCTGCCGACCGACGAAACTCCCGCGCGTGTAGATAAAGTAGGCACTGACGTGGCTGACGTAGTCTTCCGTCTTCGTTTTTCGTGGAAACCGTTAGTACCGAATTTGTTGCCAGATGGCGGGACGACGCTTGCTCGAGCAAAGTTGAATTCCTCTAGTTCACGATCGTGTGTATTGTTGCTCGCGTTGTGACTGTCGCGTTTATGACTGTCGATGTTATTGTCATACAAGAATTCCAAATGACGACGCGTTGATCGTTTATCGCACAGCGACGACGTTGTTAACTAACCTAATTCGAATGTTTCTGTTTCAGTTGCCGGATCTGAACAACCTCGATGAAAAGGTGAGTGTGTTATCAACGTATTCCTGTTCAATCGTACTGTTCTTCTGGGTAAGTGAAATCCGAAAATATATCGTTCCATTAGTAGTAGTATATGCGATGAATTTTTCTATAATTTGCCGATTAGCTAAATATACCAAGATACTTCTTGTCTATTGTCGTACAATATCGTATATATATATATATATATATATATATATATATAACTGTAACGAGTTAGCATCAACTGTTAGATACACGCAAGATATCGCAATGGCTTAGCTACTCGAGACAGAATTAAAGAGCTACGTGCTTGGAATCGCGAATAAGGTGTTCGCAAATGAATTAAGCTCTTGCAAAGAGCTCTTGTAATCTCCGTGAAAAAGATACACGCAAAACCATTAAGAACGTTTCGAGAACAGAAGCACGTGGCTTACGATCCACGTTAATGCTGGTAAACATTTTGCAAGCTATTCCCGCGCTTCTCTAACCTGCGCGCGCATGCCCCTGAATTTGCCCCATGGATTATTTTCGGCGCGCTATTAGAAACGTGAATGCACTTCTTGCATCGTGCAAGAGATTACGAGTCGTTGCGTCGATAGAGCCGTTCGTTTAAATCGTAATAAAGTTTGTAGTCTTCTTGCAAATTAAATATGCAAATAAATCAGACAAATTTAATCTTCATACAAAATATAAAGTATGTACGTGATCAAACTTTTTACCAAAATATAATTGAATCTTTTTTTTTTTTTTAATTATTCATTTCAAATGTTCGATTAGCAAATGAAATTTATTGTAAAACTTGCAATCAATATTACGAGTCAAAGGCTACCTTTCAATTTCCATTTTGCCCCGATAATAACCGTCCGTTAAAAAATTAAATCACAGTCGCGAGATGAATAAATAGGCTCGTTGAATTTCCACTTTGGGTATTAGGTTCGCTTAGGTAGTATCAGGATGGAAGTCTGGTATTAAGTGCAATTAATCTAATACAAACTCGAACGGGAGTGACTCCCATCTTTCTGTATGCGAACTTAATACCCATTTGATTATTCACGAGTTAGTTAGTGCATGAAGTGCAGTCTATTTCGATGCACCGTTTCTCGAATCATTTAATCGGCTAAGGAGCCTCGGTTCTCAAGCATCCTTGAGCACACAGCAATAACAGTTACAGTCATGTCAGCCAATCGATGCGATCCGTCTTATAATTCCGATACTTGCTGATACGTACCTGTTCATTAATTTGTTTACAAGTCGTTTATGAAAGAGGAAAGAGACCGAGGACTTTTTCCTCATTACACTTGTAATTGCACCTGCCTTGTCTCTCGATCGTTCATCAATTTTGGCAAACCGCAGGTGTTCTTTTATTGATGCGTTAATCGTCTATTTCCGTCAATACGTTTCACTTATTAATAATTCGTTGTTAACGATATTTATAGCAGACAGTTGCAAATATATTACGTTTGTGGAATTAATCCTCCATAAGCGGGCATATCCATTATATTTCATTCTTCTTGCACCTGATAGTCTGTTTATTATCATTTATAATTGTTATTTATCGATCGTCAATGTGTAATTCAATTTGTTAGCCTTCTCTGTTGTTATTATTTCACATCTTTATGCTTCCAAAAAAAATCCAAAAGAATTTTTGGACGGTTATCGCAAAGATAAAAATTCTGCAGCGACAAATTTTCGGCTGAAAATTCCATCAGGACCGTACCACCACTTGTAAATTAATTGCGTTAGATCACGATTTACGAGAAGGTCAGCGACCCAATATCCAGTCACAACGATCAAACGTCTTTCATCAATTTCATTACCGAGTCGTTACGGTTTGCCATTTGTTCGAACAGTTCTCTCGTACAAGCTATAATTTCTACGAGTATGTAATTTAAAATTGGCCGATTATCCGACCAGTAACCAGTCCGGTGTCGTGCGCGGTAGATCGACCGTAGGTGAACGTAGGTGGAGTCATACGGAAACAGATCATTAGGATAATCGATCGTGGCATTATGTCCACTCCTTCGATTGCCAATACACGAGGGGAAAAAAAAAAAAGCATGGTTTACTGTACGGTTCACAGGTTGCTTCTATCCTTTACACGTGAGCACGTGTATAAATACATACACCCCGAGACAAGAAGACACAGCACATCTGTGCATATATTACATATTTTCTTGTATCGTGTATCGTAAAGCAGTACAGAGAGAACGCGTAGATTATCACATCAGTGATTCTTGGCCGTGGTATACACACGTGTGTGGTATGCCGAATTTCCGAGAGACGAAAGTGTAAATATTGTCCGCAGTCGCGAGGCGGACAGGATTCCACAAGTACAAAATTTCTCAGAAATGTACAAACGAAAATGTAAATATCGTTCGCAGTCGAGGGGCGAACAGGTCGAATATTTACGCTCTTCAGTCGTACAGGAGCTATCGAAAGCGTAACATTCGTGCGAAATACAGCCAGTTGAGTGCGCATTAACGCAATAAACGAATAAATTTGTAAAAATGGGTCGCGGGGGAAAGTTAATTCCAGCGGAAATTAAACGAAGAGCGTTATTTTGGCTGACAAAAGTAGCCAAAATAGCAATCGAGACAAACAGAAGTCGCAAAGTGACGACGAATTTACTAAAAGTACTTCGACAATTATGGAAAAAGTTGCAAACGTGCCGTAATACGTACAGCGTCAAGTTTAACCTTGACCTGACAAATGTCAGGAATGTTGCACGTCTTTCGAAGAATTGTGAACATCCGAAACGACGAAAGTTGGTCCGCAACGAGAACCTTGGTCGGAGCAAGAGCGCGAGCCATTTGCAATTTGCAGAGAAACGTGAAACAGTTTATACGAATAAAAAATGGTAAAGAGTCACATTTACCGACGACGAGAGATTCAATTTAGAGCCTTTGTTACGAAAGGAGCAGCAACTTCCGAGTCATCGATAGTCACAGGAGGTATAATGATTTGGAGAACTACTGGCTGCTACGGTAAGTATCGGAGATAAAATTTATTGCAGGAAAATTAAACAGTAAAATGGATGTCGAAATGATTGACGAGAAAATTAATACGTACGTGACACGATAAATGTTGAGGGAACTTGGCGAGGACCATATACCAGAATAAAAGACAATTCGCTATTAATGAATTTGACAAATGTATCATGGGGAGAATTAAGCCGAAAGATCATTAAAGAAACTATATAAATCTATACCTCAGAGAACGAGTGTCGTTATTAAATGCAAAAGAAATCAATACTGAGAATTAAACAATTATCAAACTCGTTTCTTTTGTTTCTGTTCAAATGTACTATCATTTTGAACTCGTTAAATATCGCTATATTTCTATTTTTTTTTTTTTGTTTGTTTTTAGTAACACAAAATATAAAATATTTCTGTTATTCATATATATGTATGTATGTATATATGTAAGAGGAGAGGTCACTGTCTAGATGACAGTATCCTCTGGGCGGGTACGGATGTATACAACTGATAGTGTGGCGTGCGTGTGTCTCGAAGGCTGTCGCGCGAGGAGTGCGTGCGAGCGGAGAATAGAACAGCGTAGCATCAGAAAAACAAAAAGAGCGTAGCGTCGAGCAGGAACCGTCGTTCAGAGAAAGAGAGGACAGCGTCGAGTAAAGAGCGTGGAGCGTGGTGTCATAGCGTAGTTGTAAAATTAATAATAATACTTTTGTAATTAAATAATCTCCTTTCTGTTGCTTACCAAACATTCCTACATACATATATATATATATATATGTCGCATAGAAGCACTATGGAATGATGCATGTAAGAAAGATTTTGCCTCATTTGTTTAATAAAAAGAAATTTTATAATTTTTTGCTCCGAGATATGTATATATGTATATATTTGATACCGTTACATCACCGGTGTTTCGTGTCAGGATATCGTGTTTTTCGGTCAAAGTACAAATCAATGAAAGTGGAGCTACGCGATCGCTATCATGTTAATCCCGATGATCTTGCAGAAAGTGAAAATGGATCGCGTACTGTCACAGTTACTTGTTTCTTCTTCTTTTATCCTGATCTTCTCTGTCACTCTTTCTCGAAATTCGTATTCGATGAAGACGCGTTGTAAAAATGATGCAACAACACTCTCCATTGAAAAATGTACGTGCGTTATCGCTTGTCTTCTTTTTTTTTTTTCTTTTCCTCGCGTCGTTAGTGTTCGATTACTTGGAAAGCGTCGTTCGACGGAAACTGAATTAGTTTCGGGGAACAACGAGACTGGTGTCACGTCTTCCCGCGGAAACGAGTTTCCACGAACGTTTCCAATTATATTTCGTGGACCTCGAGAAATCTGGTATTTGGTCTCCTCTGACGTAAATGCGACAAACTCTTCCACTGTCTCTCAAACTGTTCGATCTTGCTGTATTTTTATAAGTAATAAGGTTTGTTTCGTCTACCGAAAGTACTTATGACAAGTAATAAATGCACGTGTATGTACGATTGTCACAGTCTGTGCAGTTCAATCGTGACTCAACTAGGTATAACTGTAACTCCGAATCTGGTTCAGATTGGAAATTCTAGCTTGAAGAAGATTCCTCTTGATGGAGAAAGTTGTATCTCTGTCATCGACTAATTCGAAGATAATTAAATATCTTAAACAGCTTGAATATTTTCAAATTAATAATAATTCATTTTTTTTTATCTCTAATTTTTCTCGATCGAGTCATCTAATGTCTCATCAATATTTAAAGTTCAATCGTCTAATTCCAGCTTGAAATTTTTAACTTCAAATTCGCGATTTTATATTCGTATCGACGATCCTCGAAGATCTTGGACATTTTGAAGATTGTAGTCCAAGTTGTAATTCGTATGTTCAAAGTTTCGCGATAGTTGGAAGTTCAGATGAAAATTCGCGATTGTGAATCGAGGAGTAATATACTTATGTATGTTTTATGCTAGTATTTTATACTATATATCAAAGATATCGATGCAATCGTTATTGCTTTCTTTGTATTACGATAAATTATTTTTATACATATTTTCGAAAATATACCTCGATAGAAAATTATTTTACGTTCGCACAAATGTTACAAAAAGCACTGTAGTTTGAACAGTTTACTCAGATTTTTTTTTTGTTCTTCACCATTTGTACGAATCTTTCTTACTACACGAATGTACAAAAATCCGCAATCCAACAGCAAATGAAAACAAAGTTGCAGGAATTTTAGCTGAGATTCTCGTTTGCAGAATAGAAAAAAAAAAAAAACTGTCGTCTATATCAGTTTGCTACTAGATCCGCGTTGAAACAATTAATCGCAATAGGCAATTTGCTTGATCGATCGCAATCTTCCGAAACGATTAACATTCTCGCTGGCTGCGCGCGTTTACCTAGACCTGCGCAACGCCACGCGTAATCGTCCTCACCGTATTACGCAATTGCAGCTCGCGGAATAATACCCTTCAACTCCACGACGACGTTGCTCATTATCTACTTGACTCGGTCGTCGAACTCCCCGCCGCTTTTTATCGCCGTTCTCTCGCGTTGCGCGCGGCCTTTTCTTCGAAATCAGTCGACAAAAATCAGTCGAAAGAGAAACAAAATCGACACACGCGCGTGCGTCGGCTGTTTCGTGCAACGCGAACGTTATTACGCGATTTCCCGGTAACGAGCTTCTCTCCGGGTTATTCGGGTTAATGCGTTTTGGCAGCCGAGAGTCGGCCGTTGAGCTCCCGAAAACATTACGCGACTCGACGAGATTTCATTCGGAAATCTCCGTTTCGGTTTTCAGAACACGGTGCTCGAAACGGAGAGCGCGGTTCACTGTAAATATCGAAGAAATTGAATTACGGTAGGAGGAGAGCGGATGTTTGGATTAATTAATTTAGTTGAGAATTGACCAGGGATTATTTATTTGTTAACACGCGGGACACGTGTCTCGTTACATGTTCTGCAAATGTAGCACTATTGTTGAGTTATACTGTATCTGAAGAACAGTTAGAGGTAATAGTAGTAGATGCGCGATACAGAGATTCGGGAGAAAAATCGACACACTACTTTGATTACCGTGTATTCATACTCGTTCGTAAATCTATTCGAATTCTAGATTGTTTGTAGATCTTTGAATTTTAGAAGGAATGCCAAGTTCAACTAGATCTATAATAATACCAACGACGGTTTTCAATAAGAAAATAAAGTCGGTTCAAGGAAATGTAAATGAAACGTTAATTGATTTAACTCAGTCGAAACTTTATAACTAATTATGGTAATATACGTCGTATATTTTACTATAATTAGTTAATACCAATAGAGAATGGTAAATGTTTGAATTGAGGTCAATTACGAATTTGACAAATTACGTGCGAATGACATTGGTCTATCGTGCCAATCACGATGCAAATGAGTTAATCTTTAACTCTGTGATGATGGAAATCGAGAAATTTCATGAACACTAGCACGTCACTTGTGCATAATTGTTAAAAATAATTAAGCATACGTAATCATGTTCTTATTGCAATAAAACTAAAATCTTCATTCCGTTAGAAACTTTTTAGTAATAATAAAAAGAAAGAATCTAGTTCGAGTTCAAAGTTACATGTTTTGAAAAGTACCTATTGCTTTATGAAGAGTTTCGGTGTTTTTAAGTTTGGGATGCATGATGGAAGGACGGAAGGTGTGAGAGAGAGAGAGAGAGAGAGAGAAAGTTCGGTCTCGGAGTCATTGCCTAGTTACTCATCATCAGTGGAGGAGAGCTGATGGCAGCGACTCCTTTACCCCAGACGTTTGTTGTTGTAACTACCCTCGGGGCTAAGTTGGGGGCCTGCGCGCACCCATCCTAGCAGAGTTCCGAACACTCTGCTTGCTTAACGTGGAAGATCGGTAGGATCTCGACGCTAGGCGCACAGCCACTTGCGGCATGTGCTAGTCAGTGTTCGAAACTCGTAGTCGAGGAATCATAGGCCGCTACAGTTTATTGTTGTATTTCATCAGTGGGCCAACTGCACGAGTACCGAACGAGAATTATTCAATTGCAATAATCGTTAGGTATTAATAATTTCAAATCGTAGTAAATAACAGACGGTTCCCGGAATAAATTGAATTCTGGTCTTTGATTTATCCAACCTTTACTCGTCACGCTAGCCGCTATATTTTTGAAATATACGCGAAGCCGCGACGGGATTTCCTCCTCGGACAATTCGTCGTAAACAACAAAACATACGGTCATAAAACTGACTGTGAAGTTTAAATAAAGCAGGTAACGAATCAGCAAACATTGTCACTAGTTATATCGAGTTTGGAGGAAGCCCTAGTTTCCGTGCCAACGGACGTGATCCCTCGCCCCAACAAGACGCCGTAGACTCGTACGGCCGTCCAAAAATTCGTCGGTTTGACGTTTCCCTCGTTTAGATTTATGACGAGCAAAGCTATTCTCACGGGTTGAAATACGTGACTTAGGCTTACGCCGTGCGAAAAACGCGCGAAATAGCTCGATGACCCCGCTCCGAATCGCGCGACGGGAATCAACCTCGACGCGTGAAACGATCGTAAATATCAACGCGTAACACGACCGTAACGCGAAGTGCACTCGGTGGAATGTGGATGTAGCCAGATCGTAAATTCAAGCGTTTTATGGTGGCAGCAATTGTCGTAATCGCATTTAGGATTGCATTGTACAATTACGGCGTACGGTCGTGCTATAGGTACAATTTTATAATAGAGATTGCCGTAAATAGAAGGCGATTCTACCTTTCAGCTACTTTGAACGAATTGATTAGTTGCAATGATGTGTAATATTTGGTACTATTGAATATTGAATAATATTGATAATAATATTTGAATAAGACAAAATAAAAACGAACTTCAGATCAATGGATCAAATTAAGTTGGTTATTTTGGAAACGTTATAAATTCGTGGTTTAATTAATATTCGTAATAGAAAATTCATGTTTCTTTCCCCCCTTCCAATAAATATAAAGTAAATTTAAATAATTGGAGCTGCCGTCTTCAATTTTTCTCATTATTTATTCGGTTATTTCCAAGATCATTTTTGGCGATTTTCTGCGAGAAACAAGAGAAACTTTCAGAGTTGAATTTTTGAAGCCGGAGTACCAACGAAAAAACTTACTGTATTCGTTTGGCATCCAATTTCCCCAACAGTAGCTCATGTATATAAATCTGCAGTTGCAAAATTACCTCAAAACACTTATCCATATTACTTATCAATATCCACGTTCAACTGCAATTCCATATTTAATCTGCAAATTGAAACGCACACTTTCCTACAGTAAGAAAGCAACCATTTGAATTCTCACATCCTGTGAAATGTCCCCAACTGTAGTATACTTCTCAACGTTCAAAATAAATCAATCCGAAGTTTGCGGTCTTTCCAACCTGACTTACAATGTTTTACAATCTCGCCAATCTCCCCCATCAAGTGCAACGATACCAAGATATTATATGAATCTCTTGAAAGTTAATCGCGTGCGCGTTCTTGCGTAACCGCCGCTTCGCGCTCGCGGGGAGATCCGTCGTCGCGGGGAAACATACATACGTGTGTGTGTGTGTGTGTGTGTGTTTGGTTCTCACAACGTATACACGTGTGTGTCTGTGTCGCGCGCGACTGGCCACGCTCAGAACCGACCGTAGGTGCCTTTTAGAGGTTAAGAAAATATCTGTGTCACCCGTGCCGATTGGCCGACCGGTTGCCAGATAGTCGTTGTACACAGAATGGAATTTGCATGCATATTCAAGCGGCTCTCGGAGCCTGGTGCAGCGAAACATCGAGGTCGCGGCTCGAGGAGCTTCCACGTCAAGAGTCCGACAGCCAGAGGAACGATCGCTTTTCTCGGTGAAAGTGAACTTCCTGCTGACTGGGGAGGGAAGGGTTAATGACACTGGCGAGGGAACACACCAAAGTCGGAATCGCCGATTTTGATGAAATTTGGCACGAATGTAGTCTTCCGTAGAGAAACATTCGACCCGTATTTTTGTTTCCATCGGCAATGGTCGACGTTGGGGGGCTGAAAACTACCCTCGAAGCGTACTTTGCCGAATATCTCGGAAATTATTGAAGATACCGTTTTTCTGTAAATTGATGAGATTTTTTTGTATAAAAATCTTTTTTGTTCAAACGATATCTTAAGAAAAACGAGTAAATGTTCCAAGTAAGAAACGAAAGAATGATCACAGGGAGTTCAGTATCATTTACGAGGGAAATGTCTGTTACCAATCGATCCTTAATATAGATACGCGAGGCTGTCCCGTTTATACTCTATTAAATACGTTTAATTCCTCTTTGAAACTCTCGTCGAGTGTCTCTTCAAATTATAAACACGCTCTTTAGAAACTTCACGTAACTTCGCTGTATCGCCCCTTGTTTTCCTAATCGTTTGTAATCTTCCAGCTTGATCCTCGAAATACTTCGTTGATTCCTCCTTGGGGAGAGTAACTATCACGCGAAACAAAGCACACGTGTAATTTATTTATTTAATACAACGCAACTGAATTTGTTTAATACGGTACGAACTCATTAACCACTTGTCTTGCAATTTGTAGAAA
Organism: Melipona beecheii; assembly: GCA_032399605.1. Classification (NCBI taxonomy): domain Eukaryota; kingdom Metazoa; phylum Arthropoda; class Insecta; order Hymenoptera; family Apidae; genus Melipona; species Melipona beecheii. The sequence goes on from JAUCMO010000463.1 coordinate 3,684,305, forward strand.
TATATTGCTCCGATTGTTACCTGTCAGAAACTAAGTATAAATAATAACACACAGTGTAATAATACTGTAAATAACTTAAAAATTTCGAGCGCGTTTTTTTGGACGAAACGAATCTGTTTGTACGACATTTTTTCGAGAAATAAAGATATTAAAAGTTGCAACTCTTTAAATATAATTGATTATTAAATATCGTCGAAGAAGACAAAGTCAGGAATGAATTATTTGTTTATTCGACAAATATTGCAATCGTAACTTCAATTTTTAAATATGAAATACGATCAAAGTCTCGGCGCTGTAAAAGTAACATCACGAGCAAAAGAATTCGAAGATCATTTCTTTCCAAAATCCTAACACGCTCCAAATTTTCACGGCGGGAAACGCGCTTTGATCTCGTCTTGGACGATTGTCTTCGTACGTTCGCGGAAGATAAATATCGGTGATCTCCGTTCTACGATCATCTCTAATTTCGTGCGATTCTTCTTCGGCTCCGTTAAAATCGAAGGGGCGTGGGTTCACCGCGACACGTTGCTTTCGCGCATTGTGTGCAAATTCGCGGAGGAACGCGCGCGTGCACGTACACCAACGCGCTCAATCGTCGTCGCAAACAACCCCACGCGAGGCTCACCGATTAATCGCGTAATAACGCGACACACACGCGCGCGCGAACCACCCGTATATGGCTGGCGGTCTTGATAGGCAACAGTGGTTGCCAAATTGCGGCTGCTATTTATAAGCGTAGGTAAGATAATCATTTGCGCAACGATTTCGCGGATCTTTACGATCTTCTGATCTTTCTTCGATCTTTCCTCATGTATGTGTACGTTTGATTCTTGGACGATATATATATTTGAGTTTGTTAAATATTGGACGTTGAAGCGAGGAGAGTGTAGTGGTTCCAGAATGGGCAAAGTTTTCTTCGTTCTTCGGATGGAACGATGAAATTCTCTTTAAATAATTCCTTCGAACTTTTCGACTTTCGGTCTTTGGTTCAGTGTCTGCTAAATTGGGCAATTTTTTAAAAAAATTTAATTGTGAATCGACACGCGTATTATCGTTTTAATTTTCTTCGTTTGCAAATACAACGAATACAATTGAACTTTTTAGTAATGAAGTAAATACGATACGTCGTTTATTAGATATAAAGTTACGCGTAGTGTACGTACGTGTTTTTGTATAATTTGAACTCACGAAGATGAATGGTTGAAACAAGCAAAATATTTGTGGCCATCTTATCTTATGTCACGGACGTTAAGTGCGTCAAGTGGTTAAAACAATAATTCGATACTAATTTTATTATACTCCGCGATTTTTCAACAGTATTCAGTAACGCTAGATAGCGTCTTTCGGAATGAATAGCCATTGTTTGAAAAGTAGTTAGTATAAAAATTTAATCGACGTATTCCATTATATTCAAATCTCCGGAAAAGATTGTGAGAGAATCTAATTAATCAAATACATATTTTACAATTTTAATGCAAAGATTAATGCTCGGAAGGACAATTGAAAAATAATAGGTATGGAATAGAATCACAGAACAATAATCATTCATCGGTGAACTGTGAATATTTCTGTGCTTGTAACGAAATTTTAAAACGTAATTTCCATCGAAATTCAATTTCTTCAATTATATCCTCGAAAATGTAAATGAAAATTCACTTAAAAATTCGCACGTTTACACGCCGGGACGCGGTGTCGTCAACCGGAAAATCGTAGTAAATCGGTCGCACATCGGTTTACTTTGGCGCCGAGCGATATCTATCGATATCTATCGATGCGATCAGAATCTGTGTACTAAGAGAAATCGTAAGTTGCTCGTAAGGTCAATACATTCTATTGTACGTGCGATCGATACATCATAGCCATAGATCGTGGATCGTGTACGACAAGCATCTCATTGATGTGATCGAATTAACTGGTTATAAATAGCTGTTTGTTGCCTACTTGTAACAGTTTGATGCTTCAATATCGCCACCAATGATCTATCAAATGCTTCTGTTCATCATCATTAACATTGCGATGATTTAATGCCATGGATCGTTTCTTTTTTTAGATTGTTCCATTCGCACTCGATGTCGATTCGCTTAAATATACTATTTCGTCGTTTCGATTGTTAATTTGCATCTGTTAAAAATCTTCAAATCTATAAGTTAATTCACGTTCTGGCAACGAATTTTTTAATTTTTAAACGAAATTCTGAATTACTAAAAGCTGAAGGCTCGTCGAGAACGGTCGATCTTGGTTGCGTGGTTAGGTGTTGTACTTACTGACTATCTCACTGGCCGTTGTGTACTGTTGTGTGCTGTTTTACTGGATTCCTTCTGGACTGTCGCGGCGTGTTGAAGCTGGTCCTTATATAGCTCAACTCTCTTTGTCTCTTTCCCAAGCTGGAAGTGATCTGGAAGTTAAGGCGTTTTATGACTATTAGCAAGATCAGTCATTTTGGCAATTAATTTATGGGACCTAAATCCCACATTACATTTAATGGTCCTGGCTGTAGAACCATACACTTGGCCTACACTTGCCATTCGTTATTGGCAACAATCGTAAAGATTTTGCAGAGATAGATTACTTCTGCGAGGATGTAATTAATTTAAAACTCTTAAAAGTCTCGATTAGTCTCGAATCTTGACGGTCTTGAGCGTTTTCTTTTTTCATTTTATCACTGAAAGTGATTTTAGGGTAACCCAGAAAATCGGACCTCTTCAGGTGCAACGCAACGAAATGCAACGAAAATTAGCGATTGGTTGATTTGGGTCACGTGATTCGGGAGGGGGCGTGGCGTTGTCTGCTACTGTCGCGAGCGATCGCGCCTGTAATTTGTTTTCTATCATTGATTCAAATGTTTGCATATCGATAAAATACGTCTTCGTTTCCTAGTCGGAACACTTGCTTCCGGGCCTTTCAGTGAGACGAATCGTACTGAGGTACAAGGATACAACCGTAGGTGTGTAGGTATCTTAAAAATTTTTTAAACTCTTTGATAATACTATGTTCTCGACGAAACAATAAAATATCAAACACTCGTCATCTAAATCAATAACTATCGAAATTCCCAAATATTCCAAGACTGTATCCGAGACTTTCGAGAATGCAAGGAGCTCTCATCGCTTGGAGAATGGAAATTGACGTTTCAACGCAGTTACTCATACGCGTTCATACGCGTAGACGAATGTTTGCGCAGACGTTGTTCGTTTGTTTATCGGCTTTTCTCACGTTCGCCGCGTGTTTTTCAGCCGGCGACAAATATAGACGATTATTGCGGAGGTGCACCGCGTGGAAAACTGACCTCGGTGACTGGAGGTCGAAACGGGGAAACGCCATGCGGGTCTGTTCCGCGAACGGAGCGTAATTAAACAGCCGATAAATGTGACGGACTATACGGGACACTTGTGTCCAATGAACCACTTCTGCGTCGTTTTATTATCGTATCTCGCGTCTTTGCTCGCTCGAGGAACAATCGGCCCGAGTCACTGGCAATAAGCGACCAAGGGTGAAAACGCAAGACAACGAGAGAGAGGTTAGGTATATAATGTTGGATCTTATTGTTTATTAATAACGCAAGTACGAAACAAGGATCGGTGATCGCACGTGGCGTGGAGCAAGTAAGGGATATCGCTCTGCGTGCATGTAAAAATAAAAGTCGGCAATTTATTACGTCACGAGCCTCGTTCGTCAAGCTTCTTAATTGTACGTGAATTTAATTAATTTCTAAAACCGAACACGAGTGGATAGACGACGGTTTCTTCGTATTCAAATAAATAGAATAAAATTTGTTCGTTAAAGGACTCGTTTTAACCAAAGAGAAAAAGGATTGTTTGAAAATTAGGAATTATCTTCAAAGATAAATTCAATAAATTCCACCATTTATCTGAATTTTAGTTTGCTGGAACGAACGTTTTCAGATTCAACGATCGAGATTTGTCAACATCTTCTGCAGATCGTACTTTAACAAACTTTCTTCGAAGATCGGTGAATACTAACTTTAGCAAACTAAACGTAGAAGTTCATTTATCTGAATTTTACTTGATTTTTCTTTCGGTTGCTTTTAAAACGAACTCTTATCGAATCCATTTTATTCTTGGAATGTGAATTTATAATATTGGTATAACGGAAGATATTCGAACACTTTAACGAATGTATTACATTGTCTGCGGTATGTAAAACATTTTATTAAATACTACAATAAATAATTAATTGAACGTTAAAATTTGAAAGTGTAGAAATCACATGTATTTACACATTGATACACATAAACAGTCGTCTCAAGCGAGTGTGATTTAAAGTTAAAGATGACATCTTTCAGTGGTTGTGTTTCAAATATTTTCCTTTCAAACCTGACCAACAACATTCTCACCGAGCAAAGTCGCGCACGATACCAATTCATAAAAAAAAATTCCTGGCAATTGTTTAAATACTCCGACGAGCCACTGTGCGTGAATCAAACGTTCGCAATCGGCGAAAAGAATCGTAAAACTGCTGTTCAAATGTAGGGGGCTCGCAAAAGTAGAATTCTACGTTGAGTACGTTCCGAAGTGTCGAGCGAGCTCTGTTCCATAAACCGCGGCTGAAAGAAATGTTTTCGAGTGCGATTATGACACGGCGTTGCACATCTGGAACGATACTCGATACTGGCCTTACGTCCAGATTGCTCGCAACGAAAGACGAGTGACGAGTGCATTCAAAGTTGCTGCAGCGAGCCGCTAATAAAGTCGGATCGGATCGGATCGGATCGTATCGTATCGTATCGTATCGTGGGCTCGCTGTTCCACGTATCTCCGCGCGCGCTCTCGCCAAGTATATCGCGTAGCAAACGCGCGATAATTACTCGCGGTTGCATTCAGAGATTGAAATTATCGGGTCGTTGCGGTTCGCCTTGGCGCTTATTGCACGCCTGGTGCAGGCTTCGTGACCGTAGCGAGCAAAATCGCGGATCGTTACGCGAAATTTGGGAATTCGACGATGTACAGAACGCGATGTAATTTGTAAAAATATGCGAAACGTTCAAAGTACGTCGATTCGATGGGTTTTTATGCACCTATTTTATTGCAAAGACGTTCGCAAGAACTTTTTGTCAATTGTTCTTTTCTGTCGCGTCTAGACGTGTTGTCAGCCAAATATTCAAGCGTAGCTGGCAAATCTTCCAACCCGATTTTCTCGAAAACCCGAAAGACTTTAATGAAACAATTTTGTTCTTTCTCTTCGGCGCATTTTTACACGCGGAATCCCCTCCCAGTCCCATTGACCTACTTTCGCAGAAGAAACAATTTTCTATTTAGATTTTCGTTTCTTTAATTGTGTCTATGAAAATTCAGAGACCCATACAAATTCGCGGTCTGTTAATCGCTGTAACATTCATCAATAATGGAATAAATCTCTGATTAAGCTAAATTTTGTATAATTCTATTCAGAGAGATGTGAATTTTTATCAAAATCCGCGGTCTAGTTGCACAATGTGTTCTAGAAGTTGCAGAAACGAAGATTAATGTCTTTAATTTAATTAAAATTTTATAAGATAATCGTTGCGAATAATAAAAGCTTTTTTAATCATCGGTAGTAGTCATTGATTATTTTTACTGGGTGCTGGTAATCAATATATAAATAGTTGACCTGATTTTATTTTGATTACTATTGATAACTACTATCGATAATCAAATTTTGGTTACATTTTTCGATCATTCGACGATTGCCAACCGATAATTAGTATTCATTTTCATCATTCGTAAAGGTTATTCACGATTGAACATCTAACGAGAAATGTTAGAAATAATTGTTGGATCTCTGTTCGGAAGTAAGTCAGTGCAAGTGACGTCTTAGTCGACTGAAGATTTTTCTAACAGAAGGACAGTTGCCGATTTTAATATTATAAAAAGTGACTTTTACACTGTAGCTTCTGAATGTCGTCCGTACGTCAAATATTATTCCATCGTCAACGTGTCGAGCATTCCTCGGTTCTCTCTTAACCCTTTGAGCGTTAACCTGGCACACGCGTCTGCCTTCTTCAACATCTTTTAAATACTTTGTTTGTACCGCGTATTGTCCTTCACGTTTGTTACCTTCTGTTTTTGAATAAAAATTAGACGCACATTGCGTAAGCTGTGTCACTTGACCGATGCCTTCCTTAAATTAAAGAATTATTCGCAAGGTTTCGCGGACAACTCGCCAGAGTTTTCCATAATAATGAGAACGTTTCGCGGTAGCACAGTGGTCGAAAATATATACAGCGACTTTTATCAATATTCGGTTAAATGCTAATTTAAATACTTTATTAATATTCAGCTTAAATGCTAAGAGCAAGTGTCGAAGCTGTTACAATTTTGCAAAAAGAAATCTTTCAAGGGTTCATTTCAAACCACGTCGTTCGTTTTGTTCCAAGATATTCTCACACCGTGTAACAGATACTTTTCCTTCTCGAAAATCCTGCGAATTTTCACAGTAAATATATATATAAAAATCGAATAAACTTCGTGACTGAATTTGTGATACGATGGATTTGAGGATCGAAGCCTCTCCTTTGCAACAACCTCTCAAAACTTGCTTTCGTACGATTGTAAACTTGCTTTTGATAATTTATCGAACCTTGAGTAAGATCGTACCGTCATTTCTGGTAGTTCATACCAATCCAACAGTTTTTTCTCGCGCATTCGCTGAAAATAATTTCGTAATCATTGTTTCCCTCCTCGCTAACAACAAGAACAACAATAAGAGTTCGCAACGCTCATTGCTCGATAATTTATTTACTCGCGGGTACTCGTGACCGGTTTCGTTTACGAAAGGAACGGGTGGTGGTATGATCCAACAGTCTCGAAACACCGAGCTGCCAGTGTTGCCGCTTTATAGCTAGCTCTGCTAATAGCCTCGTTGCCCCGAAACCTGTTCCTTCGATGCTAAATCTGCTTTCGATCCTCTTCCTTGTCTAGAGAGACACGCGCTGTGGCGCAAATACACAATCCCTCCCGCCTCTATCACGCCCGCTTTCTGCTTTCTCTCGTTTGTTGGAACACGAGATAAGGAAAGTGTGTTAACGGCAGTGAAGAAGATCTCGGATTGAATGAAATATGTATTTGAAACCTTTGATAACAAGGAATCGAAACTGTTAACGTTAAATACGAGTTAAATACGCTACGTATAGAAGAAAACGCTAGGTATTTGTTTGAAGCTCTTCATTTTATCCGAATATCTTGTTTGTTGCTTTATTTGTCCGAAAAATCTTTAGCAATTCGTAGACTTGTAATTTAGAATTGAAGTCGGAGTTAAAATTACATGCGACTGGATACTGTAAAGCGAGAGAAATTGTTGTCGCGTGGAAATTTATTTCTTGCTGTATAAAATATTTTCAATATTTTTTATCGTTCATAGCCAGAATTTCGATTGAAACGAATAAAAGATTAGTGGTAAGTTTACAAGTGTTTGTTTCAAAATGTTAGAATTTCAGTATGAAGAGTAAAGTAACTAGAGAATCTCGATTAACTATATTATAGAACTTCGTTACTTGTAAGATTAATAGTTAATTGTATCTTGTATTTATAGTACCAGATGCTACGAATTGAAATTTGTCCGAATTTTAGTAAACGACTGCTACTTTGTAAACGTTATTGTCGAATGATTTTATTTATTTGCCAGTGATGAAATATCGGTTTGGTGATATCAGCGTCAGACAGCAATATTTCATTCACTCGTGTTGATGCACTTTACAGTTTTCACTTGTAGTCTTCTTTTTTGTACTCTTATTGAACTGAAATGCACTGAACTGCACTGAACTCTACTGAACTGTATTGAACTGCACTGAACAGCCTAATCTCTCACGTATTTGTCTTAACGTGACAATTAGTGTACTTTTGAGTTTTGGCTATTCGCAAACTAGACACTTTGCGGTACTTTGCCTAATTTTTTCCGGCAAAGAGTTGACAATGAGGTTTAGGTTAGGTTTCGGTGAGATCATTGTTTTCTTTACTCTTCAACTACTTGTATATTCCAACAACCAGTATTTTTTACCACTATTTTTCTTGCCCGTTAGTTCTTCAAAATTTCACATTACAAATTTTAGAGTCAAAATATGTTGTTATTGAGAAACGCTGTTACAGGCTATTTCAGTTCTAAAAAATTTCGCGATATTAAATATTCGAGCCACAGTTTCGAGCACACAACCTACAATCAAATGTGTTACCGGCAGGAAGATTGAGAAACGCTGTTATAAACTTATTATTATATATTTGCTCGTTAAATTCATTCTTTGAGAATTTTACGTTGTGAATGTCGCGACAGTATCATTGTGAGCAAATATGTCGTTACCGCTGCCAAAGAGCAATTGAGAAACGCTGTTGCAGACCAATTTCATTCATTTGCCAATTCTGAAAAATTTCACATTTCGAGATATTCGAACCACAGCCAAGAACGGCTACGATTTCGAGCCAGAATATACAAATATGTTATAAACGAATATGTCGCTGTTGCTCGACGAAAAGATTAAGAAATCTTTGGCCACTGATTCGCCAAATTCTTAAAAATTTCTAAATATCATCCTAGCAGTGGCATGGTTGCAATTTTCGAGCCAGATTGTACAACAAATGTGTTGTTAAAATTGAGAAACAACACTGTTGCAGACCATTTTGCTCGCTAAATTTACTTTTTAAAAATTGTAGACTCGCAACGCTATGCATATTTACAAACATACTGCCACCGCTGGCAGAAAGAAGCTCAACGGACAAATGTGGTCAGCAGGGGGTCAGCAAAGGTGGAAGAGCAAACACACACGTTCTCATTGAATTAACGATCACGAAATGAAAGACAAAGTCCCCACGCGTGGGTGGGGCGGCACCCAGGCAACAAACTGATTTTGAAATTCCATCGCGTTTCATCGTGTGCTCCGCGTCGAAATTCGATAAAGTGCCAACGGTTCAATCCCCACCGGTCGCCTCCGCTTCTCCTTGGGAGCCTCGGTTCTCCTCCTCGCGCGGCACGTGCTTCTGTTTGTAACGAGTGGCGCCAAACCGGCAGCAGGACTCTCCCTGTGTCCCACATCGAGTTATTTGTCGAGATCACGCAACCGGTCATGGCTCGTTCACACTTCTCTCTGTATACACTCGTGTATACAGAGTGGAAGAGAGCCACCGGTCGAGAAAACGAACGTGGAACTTTTAATAGCCGGTTTCGTGAGTCGTTGCGAAGGACAGCCACGTTCTCTCTCTCTCTCTCTCTCTCTCTCTCTCAAAAAGAAGAAAAAGAAGGGGGATTCGTGTTTGTTCGACGCGCGAAAATCTGATTCAGATTAGCCGAGCCTTGCACGGTCTGCTAACGCGAGCTCGTATTTGCTTAACAGTTTATTTACCGAAAGGCTGTTAACCTCTCGTTACTTTGCTTTTCCATCTTCTCGGAGTTAAAGTCTGTTAAAATCCACTTGCCTCTGTCACGCGTAATTCGGTGGATTCGAATCACATTCTTTACAATTTGTTATCTGATAACATTAACGACGAAGGATCATTCATTCTGGATTTATTGTTTCATTACACCATCGAAGGATTAAGTTGCGAAATAAATTTCCGATGCGTCTGTACCGATGCTACCAATGGTCGTAAAAGTTTTAAATTAACTTATTGTTTAGACTGTATCGCACAGTAATGTTGTAAATTCATTTATTCTCGATTTTAATTCTGGTACAATGTTGTTCTAGTTATTTTAATGCCTCGCGTCTGGAAGCATCAGATTTGTCTTTTCTTTTAAACGAACTTGCATTCGTTTTTAGGTTAGGTTTATTAGGATCGTCTCGAATTGAAGAAATTGTTTTTTGGCGTTCTCTCACGTTCGAAGGGAGCTTAATACTTTCGTTTAATAAATCTTCGAATTTTCAATTAATATCCACACTTGATAATTTCTCTAAATTTTCGTCGAATAAATCTTGCAGACTCGATAATTATCAAAGTAACAAATCTTTTATCCCAAGGGTATCCAGTGTATCTCAATTGGCAAATTCAATTCAACAGTTGAAATAATACTCGACTAATTTTTTGTAGTTGAGATTCCGATCTCGCAACGATCTGCCAGCCGTTTTCGCGTTTTGTGATTCCGTTTTTTTTTTTGTCAAAGCTCGCGGGAACAAAGCAGTTTCTTTTTCCTCGTCGTTGCGTTATGCAATCGGCCGCTTGATTTACGCGGAACAGCTACCGCGTGATGCAACGTTGGAAAACAATGATATCATCAGATGGCGCGATACGCAGGTGGCGCGTTGAATTTTCGATTTTATACTCTCGCGATATTGGGGTGACTTCCCTCCCGGGATGATCGCCTGCTCGTTCGAACGAGCGACGATAATACGCCAGTAAAGTGTCGCTGGTTCGATGGCCGATCTCGTTGGGACCGAATTTCGAGGACTCTCGACAAACGTACGCGCGTGTGTACGTAACTGGTTTCCGACAGTTTCCGTTCACATCTGGCGTTATGTACGTTCATGTTAATAAGCTCATGTTGGCGCAAAAAATTAACAATTGGCCAAGAATTTCTCTCTGCTTTTTATTCTATTTTTTTTTTTTTTTTTTGCACTCATCGCGAGTCATGAGCGTTTGGTTTATCGCGCGTAGAAATATCTGGCTTGAAAAGTACGTCACAGAAGCGTGGAATTGTTTTTACGACCGGATTTTCAAGGATTTCGCATCGTTGGGTTGGTACAGCCGCTGTTCATTATAACGGGATTATAATGTTTTTAATAATAATGAATTTTATTAGCTATTAAAAGTACATACGCATTAAACGTATAATGAAATATGCATGGTAGTGCATTTAAACATATTAGTTTAGTTTGCAGTGATAAATTACGTTTTATCGCACTGTGTACTTGTCTCAATTTTTTTCTCTTTTTTTCTGTGTAATAGAAAAAAAATAAAATTACAATAACACGTTCTCTCAACCGCTTATTACTCGTAATCTGATAATCTAGCGTGAACAGTCGCTGCTCAGATGCTCGTTACGCGTGACAATTCATTCATTCCGTCATGAATAATAAAATATCACGTGTAATAACATATGAATTATTAATATGCAATAGTAACGTTACATTTATATTTATATTTACATGAAACAAAATTAAGTTGTTAATTCATGTTAAGCAGCAAATTATAATTGAATCATAAATTGTGAATAAATTGTACTTCACATTAAATAGTTTAAAAGCAGATTTTCATTAAAATAATGAAATAAAAAATGAGAACACAGTTTCATCAAATTTCATTTGAAATCCTTCAGTTTTAGTGCAAAGACGTTGAAAAAATTCTGCATTTTAATTCAGTCAGCAGAATTTTAGCACTTACAAAATGTGTTGAGGGTTCAATTTTATTTCGTGCTTGTTATGCACAGTTAGCCTCGTAGAGATTGGCGATGAAATGAAATTAAAAATTCGAAGAACTGAGCTGTCAATGTTGAATAATACAACAGGTCGAAGTTTCATTTAATTTCATAGTTTTCTATCGATTAACGTCACAGTCGAGGAAGTATGCGCGTATCGTAGCTTCGACGGATGTTCGTTCAATCGCGCGCGTATCGCATAAACGTTACGTGAAATATTAATCGCGACCTCGATAATCTATAATCGAGCCGTGTTTAATCTCTCGCACAGGCTGTCGCGTGATTATTAACCGGTTATGAATGAAAATAACGGCGATGTATTATCTTCTCAAGCGCTTTTCGAAGCGCCGTTCGTTCCTCTCTCTCCTTCTCTCTCCTTGTTTACTCGATGAAAACGCAATTTATATTCGTACGGCAATCTTTAATATTCATTGATATGCAAATTTCAAGGCGACATGCGTCGCGTGCCACCTCCATTTTCAATCATTCTCCGGACAAATGCAGATTTTCCTTTCTTTCGAGACGTCGAACTTCGTGTACACTGTGTTTATCCGTTTGTTAACAATCAACTGATAACGACGATGGTATCGAGGACCGTTTAATTGTTACATAAAGATTGAAACAAGGCGTTGGTTGGTGAAAGAATTCGAACACTCGACGTAACAAAACTTTCACAAATATGCATAATGTGTCTACTGTTGCTGCGTAAAATTTTGAAATTTTGTGGCAAAGCGTGGAAGATGTACGTATTTATATCGCAGATATAAATATGTTTGGTAAAAAATCTGAAGTGTGTAACGAATAATTAATAACGAGTCATTAATGATTTAACTGATTGAGCAATGTTGATACAACGAATCGTAGCTGTTTGAATGCTTGTGTTGCAAACTTCTGTATTTTTAGATTTGTTTCGCGACAATTGAATCTTGCTGAAACGGTATCGATGAAATTTGAAAAGTTGCAATAATTGTTTCACGATACACCTATTTGTACGCTGGTAAGGTCGCGCTGATTAAGAAATGGAAAACGTGACTGAATAGCAAATCTTATCTTTTCTTTTTTTATTCGTATTATTGACATTTATAATACTTTGTGTGCGGTAATAAGTTCCACGTACATAATTCCACGTACTTCGTGGAAACAAGTTGCTCGTTTCTCGAGTCGAACAATGAGCACGCTAATCTCCGACTAATAAAATTCGCAGAAAAATGGAGAAATTAATCGATAATTGGCTCGTTCGATTTCTCTGCTCGCGATCCTCGCGATCTCGCGTCTTTTCGTTTGCTCGCGAATTCACGATCAACAATGGCCACGTAACGCGCTATCTCCTCTCCTCTCCTCTCCTCCGATCGTCTCTTTCCTTTTTCCCCGCGTCTACCCTTTGAACCGCGAGGTTTATCTCCATTTTATAATTAACCGCGCGAGGACGACGCGCACGAGCGAAGGAAACAGCGTATTTTTTTTTTTTTCCTTTTTCTATCTTGGAGGTTATTCACGCGCCGATTGTTATGCAAAGCCTCGGCCGGACATCCCTCCATGCTGTCTGCGATTTCCATCATTCGGCTACGCGACCGTCGCGTTTCGTTACGCGGGGTGTTCTGTGTATATCCGGTGATACGATCGTCGTATCGCCGAGCTAACGTGAGAAGCAAAAAAAGAGGAAAAAAAAGAAAAGAGTGGCTAAAATACAACGGAACGAATACTTTTCGCACGTGTTTGATTTTAATATTTCCAGATTAAAAAGAATTTCGATCCAGATTAACACTGCCATCGTCGTGTTTGACGTTTGAGAAACGGATGGATTTGCGGATGATCAATGGATTGCGGATCGTGGATTTTATGTATTTGCGAGGAATTTGAAAGTACGATATACCGAAAAACGTCCGAAACACAGAGATTTTCAAGCTGCAGTTTATTCGATTATATTTTAGAAGACGCGAATTTGCATAGAAATTTATATTAACAGTTTATATCAACGATCGGTATGTTATTTTTCTGCAAAAAATATTTTAGCCTTTTCTTATAATTTTTTCTTTCGGCAATTCAAATAGAATATCTGTTAACAACAGATATTTTCATATTGTATTTTACGTTGTATATTATCATAAGTTTCTCATAAAAAGAACTTGCCGACGCAAGGAAAAAAAAAGATGTGAGACTTTACTTAAAAAACACTGTGAAATATGCAAGAAATTATGTTTATTATATGCTCAATTTCGCGATAAATCAACGTTTCGTTTGTGAATGAAGTGAGTGATAGATGTAATTTTTCCACACATTGGAACAACGAACGAAAAGAGAAGAACTTGAGTGATTTGAATTACGCAAAAAGATGTACTTACTCGTGCCAAAGAAAATAAAGTAATAAAAAATAATGAAAAAGATGTAAACGTTCTCAAGTATCAAAGTGTTAATTTAAAAATTTCATATTAAAGTGATGATTCGAACGAACGCGATGTAATATCAGAAAAGCGATTGTGAAAATTCGATTTCTTTCTCTATCAATTTAGACTTTTTTAGCTCTTTGAAAAACGTTGTTAACTTTGTTAACGTGGATATTTTTCACTTCGCCTTGAACAATTAAAACAGCTCAAAGTACAGAGATTTATGTTAATTCGTCGCTCGTCTCGTATCATTTTACGCGTTTAACAACTGAAATAATCCCATTTTCATCCTACTGAAATAAAATCTCTGTTTTTCGGCCAAGACCATTTTCATTACTATGAAAATTTGCGCCTCAAAGGCACAAAAAAAAAAAGACGTCAATGTGATTCGAATTTTTTGCCAAACGTATCGTTGATCTCACAAGTAAAAGTCTTTAAAGTCACTCCATCTGATCTACCAATTTCATACGAAACTCAACCAACTCGAGCAGTAATCTCAGTTTAAAACGCAACGTGTTACGTCGATTTTATCTGTCACCGTGACAATAATACGCATTGCTGTCGCGTTATTTTCTTCGAGCGGGTCACGTGTAATTCCCGTGATCGCATTTGTTGAAACGTCCACCGCGATGCGCCGTTTAAACGAAGAACAATCGGCTAATTGGATTTATTAGCCGGCCTTTTTATCAGGCCGCGACACATCGGCTCGGTCTCCTCGTTGCCTGCTTATTGTCACAATAAACAATCGCGCCGTTGAGATCCGAGGCAAAAACCTCGAGTCCGACGTCTCGTTTCGTAATGTCGGTGTTGCATTGTGACAAACTCGGCGCTCCGGTTATCTCCGGTCATTATGGCAACTTGGAGAAAATGCGTCGTACCCTCGTGGCCGCGTGGATCGTCGAACCTAACTTTAACTATATGCTTTACTATAAAAAGTTTGGAATCGGAGTTCCAACGAGAACTTCTTTAGAGAAGAGTTCAAAAGAATTTTGGAAGTTTATTCTAGAATTGGGAAAATCTTTCGATAAAAAGGGATCTTTAAACGAAAGAATTTTTCGATAAAACTTTATTAGAATCACTTTGATATTGTTCGATAATTAATAATCAAACTTCGTTAAAAAATAAAAAATTCGAGATGAATATAAAAGATGTTAGATGTTAGAATATTCTCCGATAGTTTCTGACAAAATATCTCGAATTACAAATTTTAAACGTAAGAGTTCTAACCACATTTTTCGTTTAAACTAATTTATGCATCCAACGACAGTTGTCAAAATAACTTCAGTCAAAATAATTCGTCCATGTGCTGATTATTCAAAGCCAATGTTACTTCCTGCCTGTGAGAATAATTAATCGTACAAAAGTACAAAACATACAGTAAAAAGTCATCGATCGAAGAAAGAGGAAAAAATGCCACTGATCTTTCTTTCTTTCTCTTTTTTTTTCCCTCAAGTTGTTTGTCACGGAACAGAGCGGACGATTATTGACGAGCGCATTGATAAAAGAGTTACGAGCTACGTGCAGAGTGGCACCGCGAGTGTATCTATGCGGGCAGAAAGAAGGAGAGAAAGAAAGTATCGCGAATTCTGGTGGCGGAGACGCAGGGGAAGAAGAAGGTCGTTCCATCGGCGTAAAAGTAAAAATTCGAGATAAGACTTCGTGAAAGGGGCATTTAATCGTCCGATTGACCCTCTGCTCCGACTTGGCTCGGCTAAACTGGCAATCAGTAACTGTGTCAGACGACCGGGTGCCCTTGTTGACAGTGTACCAACCACGTCAGCGCACGTCCCGCGAGGATCGTCCAATACGTCCAAGACGTCTATTACTCCGTGTTATCACGTCGATGTTCCTTAATTTACTTACCGGCAACACGTTTCATTTCAACATACGGAATCGCGGACGGAAGTGTGGAATCGTCCGTGAGAAACGAGTTTTAAACAAATTTTGGAATCCTACTCTGTCGGAAGTTTAGAAATGTAATCGTTAGATTACAAACTACAGCAATTCGTACTGAACAACTTAAACTCGGCATATTATCGTTGAAAGCGATTCTAGCGGGGGCAACGCTGATGCAACGAAAATTAGCGATTGGTTGATTTGGGTCACGTGATTCGCGAGGAGGCGTGGCGTTGTTTGGTAGATCTTCCGAGCATACTGGGGTACGAATATGAACGAAATGTTCCCCGATCAACATATCGTAATCTTATCTATTTGAATTAAATTCTAATTAACAACGCTTCGCTGAATTGACAGCCGAAACTCAATGGAGCGTATTGATACGCTAGAGTATCGATGAAATTCCGTAATCGTTGTCTGCGAATGACATTTAAGGCTCAACGAAATCGCAGAAACGAAGAACTAGAGATTTGGGGCAGCCAATCGTCGTCCCATTCCCGAGTTCGATGATTTCGTTGTTCGAAGCCACTGCGATAACCGATGTGACAGTATCAGCAAGAATGGGACGTCCAGTCGACGACACTGCGCGCATAATTGCATTGATCTTCGTAGAGACCGGTTGAAACGGTGGTCGGATGTCACCAATTACCACGCCAGTCATCGTCGCACGTTCGACTGTGTGGTGCCCCCTATTCGTTATCAAGCGTCGAGATTCTTTTTTTTCAGACGCTGGTTACGCGCGTAAATCCGCTCGACGCATAATGCTCGTTCAACGCCCAACGTTTCACTCTTGTGCCAGGCTACGTCATCCAGTCTGGATTATAGTCCAGCCGCGATACACCGGGGTCAAACGCCCTGTTATCGCGATTCGTTCGCGAGAATACGCGAGAATAGGCGAACGTGCAAATGCTCGGTGTACTCTCCGGTCGATTTTCATTGATCTGCGTTTACCAATCGGTTAGGATATCTGAGAAGATCGGAGTATCTTTGCGAAAGAAGCATCTCGTGACGTTAGGTCACCGAAGATCGGGGAAATTTAATTTTTATTTTCATTCAAGAACTGTTTTTTGTCATTTTGTAAAGGCTGGAGATAGGATATTTGGGAAAATTGAGCAATTTTTATATGTAGAGGGAGCAGATGAGCTTTCTCGAGGCAATCGTGATGTTTATTTTATTTATTTTATGCACTTCTGAAAACTGAAGGTGTAAAAATATTGACAGTATTTGTCGCAATACTTGTCGTAATATTTAATAATATAGATATAATAAATTTCTATTTAAATTTCTACTTTCATTTCTTCAGTTGCATTTAAAAAAGCTGATCAGTTTTCGTAATTTATTTTTTATAGAATAGAAATTCTATAGTTTTGCTGAAGTACATTCTTTGCAAAGTACGTGGATGAAAGTTTACCGTATATTTTTCTTTCATTTGTATCTTTTTACACAAGACGTGTCCGTAGTTAGAAGGTTTATTCCACGGTAAAGCTTCATCTTATCACATTTTATATACTCTCACGTGTGCTTTACCAAATTTTACACATAAAAATTTCTCATTAATAATTTTCAATAACTATCGAAAAATAATGTGTAAAATTTGCGAGATCCGAGAAACGGAAGGGCAAGGAGCAAGAAAAAATTCATAAGCGTGCAACACGAGATCGTAAACTTTTATTTATTCATATATTTTACTAAAACCTGAAATTCAAGCGTCCAAAGGTCTAACAATCTGAAAGCGTCATCGTCGTCGAGTCTACACAAAATCAACGTAAAATTTCTTGTAAAAAATCTTCCAACAAATTGGAAGTTCTATTTTTCTGCGTAGTGTTCGTGAAAGTACAAAAATACGTAAAACGAAAAGCCGCGATCCACTCGTCACTCATGATTCGCGTTTGTCATCAACGTCCATTTAACTGACGATGAGGCTAGTTTCAGCTATGCCTCTCTGTGTGTGTGTGTGTGTGTGTGTGTGTGTGCCCCTAGGTCTTCGCCTAGACGTATCACACAAAAACAAGAAAAGTAGGTCAGTCAGAAAGCACAGTACGCGCCGGTTTTTACATGTGTTACATCGCGATTGCCGCTAATCGAATCGCAGCTTCGTTTCGCATTTTTTCGCGTGCACGCAGGCTCGTTGAATACCGCCGCGATAGCGATACCGATAGCGATAAGAATAATCGTTGCTCTTATTGCCGACAATCCGCGATTTCCTGCTGGGTTCGATCGTCCAAGTATATTCAGATTTATGGATCTCTCTCTTTCTCTGTCTCTGTGTGACTTTCCGTGAAGAACATGTAGGTCATAAATTTACGTAATAATCAATTATGCAAACTGGCTCGAACTCTGCTAACGTCAATCGAAGTTCTTTCCGTCCCGTGTTTCTTTCCCGATTTTTTCTTCTTCTTCTTTCTTTTTCTCATCGTACGTCGCACATAATTGATTGCGAATATTTATGAGTTTTTTTGGGGGGGGGGGAATTTTACTAGAGATTTGTAATGGTGGTGATTACCACTTTGAATATTTTACGTACTTTTGATATTTTTGCACATTTTACTTTTCTTTCGTCGTAATCTTCGTATTTTACGTTAATTTAAATCTACGTTTATTTTTATTTATTTATTTTATAAATTATCATTTTTATTTATTACTCTTGTGTTAATTTAATATGTCAATTACATTAACGCGTGTCGTACGCGCTCTGTGGATTTTTGCGTTCTTAAGCGCGCAAACGTCGAACGTTTTAATAGCGTGGTTATTAAAAACTTGTCGTTTAGCAATAACTGGGACGACGAGAAGGAAAAAAGTGTGAAGTTTCTAATAACAGAATTGCGTTTGACTTTCCTTTTTCCCGCCAAAAAAGGGAACGTGTACCTACAAAACTTGTTAATCGTTGATCGACTAACTATGGATATTTGTGCATTTTTGTATTCTTGTGAATCGAACTGAAGAAGTGGAAACCTTGAGTGGAGTTGTGCGTTGTGTGGGTTCTGTGAATTTTTGCAGTTTTAAATTTCAGCTTGGCAGCGAATAAATTGTTGAAGAAGAGAAGGAGAAGGAAATATGCAAATCTCGTAACAAGTGGATATTGAGTCGTTACTTTCACACATGAATATGTAAGCGGTTTTTTGTTTTTTATTCAGTCGATAATGAATATCTATTCCGGAGTGTATGTCATATCTGGACTGCGGACTGTCTGTAATGCCAAGATTATTCGAGCGAAGAAGAGGTCACATTCTCTCTAAATATCGTCATCTGTTTCGTGTTATCTCATTTTCGTGACGAGTGACACGTATTTCTTTTTTTTGCAGAATTTGCCATAAATTTATATAAAAACTTTCTAGTTCGAAAGCCTTAGGACGGTTTATTTATATTTGTTTCCAACTTAGAAAAACTCAAATAATTGTCGAAAGATTGTTCAACACAGTAGATAAATAATTGTACATCGATACATTATACGTTATACATTTAATGAGATATAAATTAATTAATAGCACATTAATAAAACACAATCTCTTGAAATCATAAACCATTAAGAATTTCACTAACAGATACTCGCAACTTGAAGTTTGGAATTTACATCAAGTATTGAAAGTTTGCTAAAAGTTAACACATTTGCAACTAACAATATCTGTAATTTCGTTTTATCTATTCACTACTCTTTCCTAATATAAATAATTTCAAACTCGCAAAATTACGACATCGATATATTTAATAAGAATTTCAGTAGCAAATACTCGCAACTTGTAATTTCTGTAAATTCATCGAAAGTTTGTTGAAGTATCCCAAAAGCCTCAAGCGCAATTGCGTATCCACTCGTCGCTCTTTTCCATCATCCGCAATTTCAGCTCCACAAAATTATGCACACACCCTCGTCCCGATTACTTCTTCAATTTGTAAATTTTCCTTCGTTCGCGTAACGAACGTGGATACCTTCGTACGTGTCTGGACAGAACGAGCATTGTTTATTTCTAGGCCGGCGCCAAATAATTTCTGGTATTTTTGGGATCTCGTTAACAGGTCCGGCTGGTGAGCAGACAGGCCAAAATTGAATTCTGTCAACAATGAAACGACGCCAAGTGCGATGCGCGTATGACGGATCCGTGTTGCGAGCTTGTTCGTATTCGGTGAACAACGTTACACACGTGTCGTGATATTCAAGATATTGCGTCGTTCCTCGTCGTCGCGGAACATTACGACGATCGTCTTCGACCCAAGACGCTTGCTCCTTTTTCAGGCAAACCGTGGGACGCAACGAAAACGTTACGAGTCATAAATCTAAGATCTTGCGAGGTTATGGCGCTCGCACAGAGGAGGAAATATTTTTAATTAATTGGTTACGTCCAGATTTTGACAATTTTGCGTACTTGCGTTGATCCACTGTTACACTTTGTTAATATTCGCGTATTTACGTGACAAAAGTAGCAAATGAATCATTTGCGATTAAATGTAAATGGTGGCAAACTTTACACACGAACGGTAAATTTTAAACATGCGTTTCATTCAAATTTTGAAAGTTGATCGTTTCGTCGTTAGAGAAATACCAAGTGAATTATTCGCAACAATCGTTAGATTATTATTAGACTTCCACTTCTTGCAAACTATGCAAAGTACGGAAGCGCACGGTACACAAAATTATGCAAAGCGTGTGCAAGCATAACATCTGTTATGATATTTAACAAATAAATTTCTGTTTAGATTCTGTTCTTTTCGGTTTAGTTTTACAGAAATGTAAATTTGCATGAGTATTCGCGTACGATTACAACAGCTATTTAAGAGACTTAGCTTCAGAAGAGTAAATGTCAGTTGGTCGACGTTGACTAAGAAAATTTCATGTAGTTTTGTCAATATTTTAGATAGAACGATGAAATTTAATGAGAGTGTGTAGAGGAAAATACGAGAGTTTGAATAAAAAAAAATTCCCAAAAGGAGAATGTAGTATCTAATTTAGGCTCAAAAAGGACCCAAAATGGTCCTAGGAAAGAATGTAGAATCTAATTGAGCGTTTCATTCAAAAATGATCCTTTTTAATACGAAAGCTGTTTTTGAGACATTTGGACTAGAAATTTTTATCTACACACACACACACACACACACACACACATACAGAATGTTACGTTTAAATGTGAATAAGAGAGTATATCTCACGAAAGATTGAAGTTATTTGGTACAAAGGAGCATATTGTACGTTAGTCGAATGTCGTAGGAGATTTCACGGTCAAGTTTACATTTTTTCAAACGATTTGCCAATAAGTTTTGTAAAAGCTGCGGTGGTAGGGAGGTAAAAAAAGGAAAGGCTCAGAAGCCACTGTTCTCACTAAGAAACGAACACGACTTTTTTTGCCATAAAATTTTATTGATGTGCAAACATTTGAATCGATACAAAACAAATTACAGTACCAGACAACGCCACTCCTACTCGAAGTCTACCCCACGCCTCCTTGCGAACCACGTGACCCAAATCAACCAATCGCTAATTTTCGTTGCACTAGCGTTGCACCTGAAGAGGCCGGATTTTCTGGGTTACCTCCGCTAAAATACACGTATCTTTTAATAATAACGGATACGATGTAATCTCGAAATATTGTTGAACCAGTTCTAACTGAACATTTCGCTCTGAAAGATTCCAAACGGTTCCGGGAAAGAGCGTAGAATCTAACTTTCGTTCGAGAAATGACCCGAGTGTCGCAGGGCCCACTTCCCATTTCCCATTTTTATATTTCGAGAAACGCGCAAAGAGGTTCGTAGTTCATTTACCGGTCAGCGTTCACGATCGCGTAATCTTGTTTCACGGAATTGTTGTCTCTTCAGTCGGCGACTTTGTTCCGCCCACGCGATCCTCCGCGTAATTCATCGCGTAATTCAACACACAGGGGACGCGTACGCGCACGCGTCGAACGAAACGAGAGGAAGAATGCGAATAACGACGTCAGAGTACATGATGCGAGCTGCTTTGACGATAAAGTAGCCGGGCATTCCGCCAAATGCGAGTCCAACTTACCACGGGATGCGCGGGTCGCGTGTCCTTCGCGTGGAACGCGATCGTGGTATTTGCACGATTTGTAAACAAGTCGTGGGTCGTAAATGATCGTCGAAATTCTTGGATTTTGACGGTGATCCAATCAAAATCTCTCTGTGAAGAACCGTCTCGCTTTCGATCGAGATTTGGGCATTGTTTCGACGTAACTTTTTTTGTTGTGTCACGAACACACTCCAGATGTGCTTTCGAATATTATTTTGTAATTGGACAATGTATCGTTGTATTTAGTTAATCCTCTGTTGACTACAGCAGATCGCTCTGGTGGAGGGTAGAATAATTTTCCTGTATATTTAGACACAATGAAGGATTCGCGCGTTTTCGGCATTGTTCAGAAAATGAATATTTATTTATCAATGCGTAACAACGGGTAACTTTTATTTTCTCACACAAGTTTTCTCGTGCACGTAATTCCGTAATGAAAATGCTGTTCGTTTTAATATTTAGCGGACGGAACAAATTATTATAATTCCTTTAATTATAATATTCGCAAGAACACGAATACTTATATTTGTGTGAAAAATACAATTTGTTATCGGAAAATTGTATCGATCTATTAATTCGTTAGCTCCGAGGCTCTGCTGTGTTTGGAAATAATTTATTCGAATCTCGCAGTATGTAGAGAGTCGCCAAAAAAGTTTTTTAAAACGACAGTAACGAATTTCGAAGAAAGGCGAAAAGACGTTTACGGTTCCAGATCTTCTCATCTCTTGTCTTTATTTCGAACGAAATTTACTCAAATTTACTCTCGATCTGTGCGCTGCCTGCTGCTGCTAGTATTCCAGCCGCGAAATTACCGATCGAACCGTTAAACGTGACTTGAAAATAGTGGCAGCCTGTCAGCCCGTCGGCTGTCCATCGCGTCTGTTTATTCTTCGTCGAATAAATCTGCATGCGATCTTTGGCCAACTATTTAGTGTCCAAACAGAAGAAGCTCGTACGAACCGATAAATTGACGTACCTCCGTAGCTTCGTCGATATTTGCGTTTCCTACGCACGCGCGAACTTGCTTGCCAACGATATCCATCGCGAGTGAAATAATTCGGAGTCGGATCCTTTACGTAACGCTCTCGCTCGAAAATTTGCAGCGTTCAAATTTCTACGTGTTCCCTCTGAGGGAACGTTACAACTGCAACTTTGATTTCTAGAAACGATAAAACAAATTTCGGCGCTGTAAAAAATAATACTACGCGGGGAGCACTTGTTTGCTCGGACATCAGTCATTTGCTTTTATTAAATTTTAATTTAAACTTTTATATTTAAAATTTTAACACGCTCCGAGTTTTTGGAGTTCCTTTAACTGATAAGTATAAATCTTTTTGGAATTTTGACTTTCAAATGTGAATTTTCTTTTATAGTCTAGCATTACACCAGTAAAAAGCTGCAAAGCACGATGTGACAGAGTGGAATTCTCTTTCGATCCAAATGTTCAAAGTAATTTACTTCACTCTTTCGAAAGAAAATTATTTTATTTCGAAAGTCAACCAGAATCTTTGACCAGTGTCGTTGGATCACAATTATCGAATAAATTCCTAAAATTTTACTTTTTACTATCTCACGTTCTCTCCGAAATTAATAAGAGAACAGAATTAAATTCCCAAAAAGTTGCCAACGCAACGGAAACGGAAGAAATCCCCCAAGGACGAATGACGGACAGAGTCGAGTAAAATAAAAAAGTTTCAAACCAAAGATTTGTCTCGCGAGTAGCTGAAGCCAGTTGAGAAGAGTCAACTCGGGCAGCGTCGTTCGCCAGTTTTATCTCCAGTTAACGAATCGTCGCGATTCCGTTTCGCGGCACGTTCCCCCGAGCATCGTCTTGCTCTTTTTATCGGCTCGGCCGGCAGCCCTCTTCTTTTTCCATTGTTTATCACGATGCAACTTTATCTTACGACCGGTTACCACGAGCTTTTTTTTTTACCACGCGCTTTATCATCGCCTTCGTTTCGTTTCGTTTCGTTTCCCGACGATTACGCCACGCTTGCGTCCCCGACCAATTATTATCTGCGCTCGTTTCGTACTTTACTGCGTATCCCGATGCGCGCTCTGTCGTTGCGTTCGCGATAAACCGGAACGCTCGCTGGATGAAAATCGACAAAATTGACGAAAATCGAGGGAAAAATGCCGTTGCCCGGATAATGTACAGCAGTCTTCGATATACTCGAACATCCAGAAAATTTATATCGCCGAATATTCGGACGCTCGTTCGACCGTTGTGTAATTTTCGTTTCGAGCAATTTCGAAGGTTTCTCTCACGGTCATTTTCTACCGTTTGTATGGAACAAAAGGATCAAATAGAAAACATTATGTTTGTACGCAAAAAAAAAAAAAAAAAGAGAGAGAAAAAAAAGATATTACATTTGTTTTATAAAATTTTTCTACGTCTGTCGCTGCGTTAGTTTACACTGTCGGATTGTCTCTACGGAATAACAGTGTTGACGAACGAAGATCGAAAAACGTAAAAATTGATTTTCCCGAATACGAATTCTTCGATTCTTCAATCGGAAAAGTTTTATCCTTTCTTCTCTCAATTTGTATTTTCATTGGGTAACATTCTATGTATGTAATATATATATATATATATATAAATCGCAAGATATTTAATACGATATACGATATTTCTCAAGAATCGCAAAAATATTTACCTATCGTCCATTTACGTCGTAATGGTCGTATCGATATCTATGTAGCACAACTATTTTTGATTTGTGCTTGAAATTTACACAAACTATAAAAAGATCTTGCAGGCTAGTGTTCCTATTGACCTTCGTCGTGTTGATTCAATAAATCTTTCCCTCTGCTGTTTAACTAATCTAATTGTATTTCCTCCGTTTCAGGTAAGTGTCCAATGATTCAGAAGTAACAGCGCGATAAGCCCAGGTGTACTCGCGTAAGTACTGCGAATCAGAGATTTACTCGCGAAATTCGAAGCAATTAATTTAAGTTTATTTCAAGATTTTTTAACATCTGTTCCTTATTTGCTCATTTGTTCATTTTATTTCGTCATATTCCGTAAACGGCGTTCACTTTTTTTATTGCATCGCAGCATTTTTCATTTTTTTCGTTATTCTACAAACGTTCAATAAATATATATATATATATATATATATATATATATATATATATATATATATATATATATATATATATATATTAGAAATAACACGTTACAAATACTGTTTTTCGAAAACAAATTCTATCGTCTTCCATCTTCCAAAATTCCGTCGTACGCGAGAAATTACGCTCGTAAAAAACTTTTAGCGAGCGTAATAACATTGAATCAATTTTATTCTCGACTCGTTTTACCGAATCGAAAATCACTTGCTTCCCGGTCGTATGATTCAAGTCTTACATTTCGAAAAGTTCGACGAGATTTTATTTTCTCTATCAAAGATCAGAGCTTCGAACGAAGAACGTTTGTGGACGGCGGAAAGAGATTGGAAAGTCTAAAGATTGAGAAACGTGGTAGCGGTCAGTGTATTTACCAAAGAAAATAAATTTCGCATCTTTAGGGCGTCGCTCGTGCACACAGACTCGAGAATATGCTCAAACAATGTATTTTTAGAGCACCACCCACGATAATCGTGACAATCGTGGAATTCGAGTGTCGGTTTATAAAATCGGACGGTTTTCCTCTAGCTTTGCTCGTTTGTTCGATTAATTCTATTCTATTCTACAATTGTTATTCTGCAGTAAACATTTATTGCAATTGTACATTCTACAGAGGGCGAAAAATACTCGACACGTTTCGATCGAACGCAGCCACTTGACCTTTCAAATCTTTGATGCACGCGAGAATCCAAAATTATAATAGTTGAAAATAATAACGGAAATTATAATAGTTGGAAATAATAATGGAAATTATAATAGTTGGAAATAATGGAAATAATGGAAATTATAATAGTTGGAAATAATAACGGAAATTATAATAGTTAGAAATAAAGAAAATTTTATAATAATAGAAATTATAATAGTTGGAAATAATAACGGAAATAATAGTTGGAAATAATAATGGAAATTATAATAGTTGGAAATAATGGAAATAATGGAAATTATAATAGTTGGAAATAATAATGGAAATTATAATAGTTGGAAATAATAATGGAAATTATAATAGTTGGAAATAATGGAAATAATGGAAATTATAATAGTTGGAAATAATAATGGAAATTATAATAGTTAGAAATAAAGAAAATTTTATAATAATAGAAATTATAATAGTTGGAAATAATAACGGAAATTATAATAGTTAGAAATAAAGAAAATATTAAATAATGAAAAATAATGGAAATAATGGAAATTATAATAGTTGGAAATAATAATGGAAATTATAATAGTTAGAAATAAAGAAAATTTTATAATAATAGAAATTATAATAATGGAAATTATAATAGTTGGAAATAAAGAAACTATTATAATGATAGAAATTGCAATAGTTTTCTGTACATTCCAAACAATTGCGACGATATTTTTTTATATTTGAAACATCTCGGTGTTTTCAAATACTTGCGTCTGATTGAGAACTTTTTGTACTACTGAAAGGCAGTAGTCTTAAACGTTTTAGTTCTCTTTCCCTTGCATATACATATACGTAGATATTTCCAATCAAATTGCGAATTGCTGATAAATTGTCGAAATTTTTTAGAAACAAAGACGTTGGAGGATTTTTTGAAGGAGATAAAAAAGACAATTTTATTTGCACGATTAATCTCCAAGATATTGAAACTCGATGCATACGAGCGACTCTTTGTGTCGTTGTGGTTTATTTGAAGATATCTACGTGACTTTATGAGAATGAGGATTTTTGTATACAGACACAAAGACTTCAGTTGTTTTTTTCTGGAATTTAATCGTAGCGAACTAGATTTTTATTAGTTGTTTTAACATTTTTTTCTCAAGTATCGTATAAATGTGAGATGAATATTGTAGAATGACAGTAACATTAGCACAGGATAATAAAATAGTATTGCACGCTGTAATCAAAATTCACTTCATTCGGTAACATATAAAATATTTTAATACCATACTTTACTTTCGAATGATTAGTGACATTTCTTTCTTTCTTCTCAACTTTCTTCGCCTACTTACGACACAATATATACAAATACGTGTAAATACGTTTGCGACGCGGCAAGAGATAATGATCACTGCAACGTTAATTAAACGCAACTTTAGCAATTGCAATTACAATTGTTACGATTAAATTCGATCAACACCCGTACCGAATTTGGACCACGTAGCATCGGGTAGCATCTACCAATACTATAATTTTCTAAAATTAGAAAAAACGTTACTCGTCGACGTCTCCTCTCCTCTTCTCCTCGCGGTTCTTCAATTTATCAGTATTTCCCACCGTTCTATCTCCGTCGATGCTAGTGATGAAATTTCAAAACATGCGAGTGCTCGTCTCGAGTAGTTTTTTCAACGCCGGTAACGTGACGCCCACACGACGCGACGATCGAGGATGCGCGTAGACCACTGTTGTTTACCGTTTCACGACCACGGTCCTCGGAGAGACTCTCTCGCTTCCGTCGCGGCGGTGCACACACGATGAATTCACCGAGCTTCTGTACGCTGTGATGTGTGTCTGTGATGAATTTCGTAACTCAGGCCTTGGGAGAGTCGCCGGGGTGGCGCGTTGTTCGAAGCCACGCGGATCGACGGTGGCAATCCGCCGCTGTGGATGATGTCACGTATCAGAAGTGTGCACGCGTGTGGACGGGCGTACACGTGCAAGCTAACGATCCGCCGGCTTTGTCGTTCGCATGCCGAACACACGGTAGGAAATGCATACGCGCGGGCCTCAAGGAGACGGGAACGAGTGATTTTTATTAATAGACTTGCCATCCTTCCTTTTCCCTCTCGCGTTCTCGGCCAGGAGATCGAGGTTTGCCCGAGTAATCGCCCGTTTGCACGAACTCGGAACGAATAATTTTCGATCGAGGGGAGGGGGGGGGAGAGTGTGTTTCGTCTGATTTCGATCTTGACGTCTTGATTTACGGAGTTCGCCCGTGCGGGGAAAATGTTGCGGATGGAAGTTGGGGATCGAGTGGTTTCCAGAGGAGTGAACGCGTAAAATCACGCGAAGGTTAACCTTGTTCTTTTTTCTTTTTTTTTTTTTTCCTTTCTTCTTCTAAAGTGGAGTCACACGGTTTTTTAATTCTCTGTAAAAGGCGTTGTATGTCGTGTTTGATGTCGGAAACGAAACGCATTTGAATTTAATATAAAATTCTGCAGGTAATTTTGTAAAATTATGTAAGAAAAATCTCTGTATTATTGACTAACGTATCGTATAAAATATAAAATATCAGAACTGATATCGAAAGATTGCACGTTGAGAGAATTTTGAATACATATTGAAAATGTATTCATGGAAAACTTAACCAACGGTGTAATTAAACGCGATTCACAGTGAAGAAAATACTCCCGTGATGTATAATTACAACATGAACCAATTAATAGCGAATATTAACTGTGACATGATTAACTAACGGAATCTACCTGTCAGTGTACGAATCGTGTTTCGTTATAGTTTTCCACATAATTTAATTAAATACATATACATATACGTATATATTTAAATATACTTAACAACACGGAGAAAAATATTTCTCTCTTCGTTTTTACGTTCCGACTGTACAAACAGCTTCATCTCTCACCGCGAAATTGAAATTCATGTAATGGAAGTCCATTGATTTTTCGCGTTTGCACGTTAAAAGTTCGCGTCCGATTGATCGAATTGACTCGACAAGCAAGAAAAATCGCGAGTTGATTTAATCAAGGGCGAACACCGATTAAAATTTAGTTCGATCGAATTGGAGTTTCTGTAAACGGAGTTTCACGTCACATCGTAGAGGCATCCGATTTTTTTGCGCGATCCGTTTACGTTTAGGTGAGACATCTGTAACTCTCGTCGAATGGGAGTCTCATCGAGCATCAATTAAACTTAATAGTGCGCTATTTTGGCCTTTGCCTCGAGGAAGTCATTTCAAGACTACTTCGATCGCTCTCAGCGACAGGTTGTTTTTCTTCTTGAACAAGTTGATAAATGTACGTAGATACGTATCAAATTTATTCGCTAAACATGTTGCGTCGACGTGGAATGTCATTTGTGAAAAAGACAGGAGGCATGCAAAAAGGAAAAATTTGTCAAAATCATGGATATAATAACAATGATAATAATTGTAACATCGAAAGAGTATTCTTGTCAATTTCGTTCTTGAGCCTCTCGAATTGTGCATCATTGAATCGGGAAGCTGCGATGATGGTAATTAATTTCCAATGTAATTTTTAATTTACCGAGATTTATCACATATTTATAATAATTTTCTTTACAATCTGAACTAAAAACATGTATTATACCATGAACTGAAAAGATACTAAAATTGAAGTTTAAAGATAATTTTAAAAGTTATATTTTTGCTAGTCTTTGTTAGAGTTGAAAGATGGAATTTTTACTAATTAAGTCTAACATTTTTTAACGTTCTTAAAGATAGTACTTTTGCTACCAAAAGCTATTTACTTTCAAATTCTACTCGTTCAAGAATCAACCTTAGAAACCATTAGTATACAAATTGCCTCCTCAAAATTTATAAATTTACTTAAAGATCCACCACAAATTCAAAATGATCCTGGGAAATTAATCAGCAAACTTCTATCGCATCTTGTCGTCACTTCGGTACTCTCCGCGGTAACGATAAATTTCGCTCTGTTACAGACAGATTTTAATCGGCTTAATCTGCTGTTAACGCTATTCCCCGGGTTACGCAAGCCCAGACGTTCGATTAATTCGCCAGTCTGCGCGAAAGTGAAATTGCCCGGCAAATGTTTTCTTTGATCGTTCGTTCGAATCCCTCGAGCTGTGTAATAAACGTTATATTCGAAGGACGTAATTTCAAGAAATAATCCGAACGACTCCCGGATCGACTGTCGAGCGCGTTCGATTATTCTTAATAGGTGATAAGGGATCGGAATGTCGAGCCGTTTAGATAGAAATGCAACTGGTTTTCTCGCGGGTCGTTCGAAACTGCGCACCACGCCGTCGTGCGTCTATCACGAGGTACACGGCAACTGGGTCAACGAGTCGACGATTCCGTTTATCTGTTTGTTTGCTCGCAGGTTTAACACAACGGTTATCGAGCCGAGCGATTTGTGGTTTCTTTCGATTCGGGCGGGCGAATTCTAGCGCAAAACGCTCGATCGCCCGTGTAACCTGGAAAAACATTTCTTCGTATCGTCCGTTTCGAATTGGTTCTCCCAGAAGATCAAACATGCCCCGTGTCTGTTGACTCGTCAATTCTTAGCTGAACCATAGGAGCCGTAATTTCGGAGTTTTTGTTCGAGTTAACTTTCATCGAGTGAAATTAAATATTCCAAGTTTTTACTACCACAGTTTCACTAGCCAATGATCCAACGATAGATGGACAACTATTTGAGAATTGAAGATTGGCTTGATACATTTGCTCTCCTTTTGAAAATCAATTTGCCGGAAGAGGAAATACTTTGTCCATCGTGCAGATATCGATTTGGAGGAATTGATAATTATAATTTTCTAAAATATAAATTATTAATTTTCTTAATAGATCAGTTTTTTAGTTCTTGATAAATTATTGCTTGGTTCTTTGATAGATAACGTTTTTGCACGTCGTACGTGAAAGTTTCTATATTTGGCAACACGATTGAGACATCATAAAACTTTCGTCTAGAAATTGTTCAAACCAGACAGCGAATGTTTGTGCAAACAATTGAAAATATTGGCGTGGATATTTTATATACGTTTCTACGTTTAAGCAAATTGAAGTTAATTCTGCGCCGTTACAGGACGTCGGATCAACTGCGAAGTTCAAATGTTTTGATACTATTCCGAAATTTTAAATGCAACTCTGAACGACTTCTGGTTATTTTTAGCAATGACACTTGATTAATTTTTATTCTACATCGAATACGTAAGAATCCGTGGTTTAATTACAATTTGGCGAAGAAAGATCGAAACCTTATGAAACTGGGGTCGTCCAACGTTTAAGGAGTGGTTTTACCTTCTTCGACGAAAATCAATTTAAGGAAGGGATGAAGGTGGAGTTTCAAATACGCTGTTTTACAATTATTGTTCACATACTTACACCAACATCTTACAAACGCAATTCTAAGGAAAATCATTTTTCGGTTTGCTCTGTAATTGCATTGCGCGCAATTGCGGACAACAAAAGTTCCCTCGATTGTTCTTAACACTCTGTGTCACTGTCTGATTTAAAAGTTACATATCTATATTTTTTTAATCATTGTATCACGCACTTGCAACTTCCATACAACTTGTTACATTTTTTCTTTTTTTCTTTTTTTTTTGCATTATTATACGATTGTCTACCAGTCTGTACTAAATTTGTCAAATTACGTCCACATGAAAATTACTCCGCGGGTGAAGAAGTGAATCTTGCTACAGAAGAAGAAGTCGCGTATCTCTGTTCCTCGATCGATAAAACATAGATAGAGAATGGCAAAGTCAAGGAACGAATCGCCGCGATCCGTCACACTCGCGCCTGTTTATCGCACGCGATTATCGCACGAATTACTATAAATCACACGGTTATCGTCCTTATCTCCGTTCGAGGTTGTTTTTCTTTTTTCCTTCGATTCTCGAAGGCAGGGAAGCCAGGTGCGTTAACGAGGTAAAAGTCTCCTGGTGGTAAAAGTTTTGATTACGACTGGAAAAAATGATTTGACAATTGTTCGAAACATGTGCTCCCTTATCGTGAAAAAAAGAAAATGGAAGACGCAGTTTTATCTTTTAAATTTTTCTTATTCGCTATCTTTGAGAAGCAAGGAGTGAAGTGAAAATAGCTAAACTACGGTTACTCCCTCGGTTGAATCGAGACTTTCTTCTTTTAGCAACGAGAATTGCAGTATCTCGTCGCGAATACTTTCTAACGACTTAAGAGCACAACGTGATTTCATTGCCGGAGAATAATAATTGCGATCGCAGATATTATTTCGAACCAACTAGTGAAGCAACGACAGCCTAACCAATGATCAAAGTTACTTACTTACGTAAAATTGATTCTCGTAAAACGATCCTTGTAACAAACTCATTCTCTCCAATTTTAAACTGTTTGTCAATCGAGGCTCTTGTGTGATATAAACTTGTTACATAATAATCAAATGCTTGGTGGATCTGCAGATCAATCGCTATTATACAATACGTTGCTTCAGAGCAACTGCACGACTTGTACCCCAGTACGATTCGTCTCACTGAAAGGCCCAGAAGCAACTGTTCCGACTAGGAAACGAAGACGACTTTTTTGTCATAAAATTTTATCGATATGCAAAACAAATTACAGGCGCGATCGCTCAGTATCAGACAACGCCACTCCTATTCGAGGTCTACACCCACGCCCCCTCGCGAATCACGTGACCTCGCCAAATCAACCAATCGCTAATTTTCGTTGCATCAGCGTTGCACCCGAAGAGGCCCGATTTCCTGGGTCGAAAATAATATACGAATTATTATTAAGAACTTTGGAACTTCGAAATGGAGACAGTTGAACGATGACTTCGAATTCAACATTAATTAAGATTGCAAGTTAACAGTAACGTTAAAATGAAATAAAATGAAGCAAGACGTGCGTTTGAAACTCAATCGTGGAACCGCGTGAAATTATCAACAGTTTCGGAACCATCAGTGAAATGTCACTCTACATTTAACGATCTTGGAACAACCCGAGAGATATTATATTTTCTCGCAGTTGGCGTCAGAAGCTTTTCGCATCACCGGCTGTGTGACGGCTTCCGTGTACGTTTGGCCAAACGTACCGGGAAGCACAATTTCGCCTCGAAATTTATTCGAAAATTTATTCCCAACTGCTGCGAGTTGCCCGGTGAAATCATCCCTCTCGCCTCGTAAAACACGACCCGTAACCAGTGGCAATAGTACAAAGTGCTTTAAATATCTTCGACTATGACCACGGGTTACGTAGATAAAAGATAATCCCCTCGCGAGCGAAGTAGGTTGTCCTGTAATCGTTATCTTTTATGTAATGGCTGTGTCTCTAGCCGTGTCTCTCTATCGCTGGAGATAGAGATGCGTTTCGTTCTCGCATCGTCCCGCAGATACATACATACGTACGTACCTGTTTTTATCGGCCGTTGTATTTACCTTACGAACACCGTGTATACGCGTTCGTTTACGTGCGTACATTCGCCGGATCTCGCTGGATCGAACGTGTTAAATCTCGTCAAAGGCGGCATTATTCTCGGCAACGTGACGCGCGGGCACCGCGATGATACGTATTTGCCACGTCCTAGCTGCGGTATTCTAGATTTTCGGCTCGTAAACGTCGGGTAGGAAATGTCTGAAACGACGAGGATATTTGGATAACGATAGCGCGATGTTTGGAATAGCGATTTGGGAGTTAAGGGGTTCGAGGAAACGAGAATTATTGTAGGGATAGGTGTTAGAAGAAGGGAGGAAAGGCTTGAAACTCGTGGTACTATGGTGTACGTATTGAGTAATACTTGATGAGAACGAATTTTAATAAATTTAACTCGAGTAAATGTTGATGTCGTGTTTCATTTGCGATATTGATTTGAAGCGTTTCGCAGAAACTGCGATTAATTCGAAAGTGAATTATTTAGAAACGAAGGATCTCTTAGATTTAAAATATTTAAAAGACGATTTAAATTTGAAGAAAGACTCTGGACTTTTGAAGGCAAATTTTGTGAAAGTGAAAGTGAAAGGAAATTTTGTGAAAATGAAAAGATTTTGTTGTCGTAAGTGATAAGATTTTTGAACTGCGCGTGTATTTGATAACACGACCGTTAACGCATTAACATTTTACAGATTTGCCGTGCGAGGCAAATCTGTTATCCAATTTTCTCAACTTTAAAATAAATATAATAGTTGGACCAACGAACGATGTATGCAATTGTATTTTCGTTCCAGCGAAATGCTATTGTCGCCAAAATCGAAATTCCAACTCCGTTAATTCAAATTCGAATCACTTTTTCAAACCACAGTTTTCGTACCACAAATTCATGGTCAATTAACATTCGTGACAATATACTCTCGTACTTTATACGAATATAACGTTCGTATCTTCTTTTCGTTCCCAACAAATACAACTTATCGAACTTTTCATTAAATTCTTGTCAGTTTACTTAGATTAATTAAATAAACCTTCGAAATTTATTGAAAAAACACGGTTCCTCGATTCAATGGAGGAATTTCGAAGGAGGGTGCCGAGCCTCGTCGACACGCTACTGGGAAAAGGCGATGTACTCGCAGATATTATGCAATCGGGAGGATCTCCAGCGACTGTCTTGCAACGTGGTGGCAAACGCATCATTCGTTTCCGCGAAAAACTCTGCCGATTCCGAAGACCGTTCCTTATTTTTCTGGAACGTATCTTATCGATGGCAGATTGCAGACTGCCGTGGAACACCTTACACATGTTCTTTGGTCGACTTTAGTCGATACCAGACTACTTACACGGCATAGTATATGTATATATATATAGATGTAATGTATATCAGTTGATAACAAGCTCTGATTACGATTTGCAACGTGCAACGATGTGATTCATTAAACCTGTCTATCGTCGAATCGAGTATCGATCTAGTTAACGAACTCCTGCTGATATAACGCGTTTCGAATTTTTTTCTTTCTTTCTATATAAGTGAAAGGTGTGTACGAACAAGAAGATAGTCTCTTGATATTATCGCTTAAAGTGATATTAGCGGGGGTAACCTAGAAAATAGGGCCTGTTCAGGTGCAACGCTAGTGCAACGAAAATTAGCGATTGGTTGACTTGGGTCACGTGATCCGTGAGGGGGCATGGGAGCGTTGTCTAGTACTGAGCGGTCGCGCCCGTAATTTGTTTTCTATCGATTCAAATGTTTGCATATCAATAAAAGTCTTTATATAAATTGTATTTATTGGAAGAGAAAGATATTTTACGCGGTTTCGCATTCAAACCGAGCACGCATTCAGAAGAGTGACAGAATCTTGATTTTCTGTTGGTTTACTCAATTTACTGGAAAAAAAGCGGAGTTAACTGCTTATTTCAGCAACAGCCCCTTCAACCGCTGCTCGAGATCGTATCGAGAATTAACGACATCCCAAGTACAAATAATTATATAGGCGAGCAGCCATTTGAAATTTCCTACGAAATTAAAGCGAAGCCACTCGCTCACGTTTGAATTTTCTTTAAATTTTCACCGGTTCGCGCGATAGTTGTCGGATCTTTCGACAGCATAATGCGTGTAACGCGACGGTTATCGAACGCGAATCGGCTTTTACGCCGACGAAGATAATTATTCCTCTTTATCCACGCGTCGATCGGCTATTTTTTGTTTTTTTCGTTCTTCTCTCTTTCTGCTTTCTGCTTTCTGCTTTTCATTTCTCGACTGATTAATGTTTCGCCGGTCGGTTTGGAAAATTGGGTGCAATTTGTATCCCTTTAACGATGATTTAGTAACGGGACGCGTGCATCTGTCGAACGTCACCGGCATCAGATCAAAGGGACAGATAGCGAGTTCCTCGCCGGATAAACGATGTGTCATTTTAAACGAGCCGATCGATACAATGAGGGATTGTTCGCTTTGTATAGGCAGCGCCAGGGTCCGTATTTAAAACTGTCCGATTTCGAGCGTGCAAATTTATCGCACTCGACGTTCCACTGGTTATTGTTTCCAAATCGTGACACCGATGAATAAGGCGGCGATGAATAAGAAAAAAGAATTTTACTCTTTAGCGCAAGTTTGTTAGTTAAACGTTAAAGAAGAATGAGCAACAAATAATAGATGGGAAACTCATTTACGAATATGTGAGTCTCGATCGATTCTAGAAAGCAAAAATTTTTTTGAAATATTAAGTGTACGAAATTTGTATAAAAAATCGAAAGGTATAGAGAAATCACTGAAAGTGATTTTAGGTGCAACGCGGATGCAACGAAAATTAGCGATTGGTTGATTTGGGTCACGTGATTGGCGAGGGGGCGTGGCGTAGACCTCGAGTAGGAGTGACATTGTCTAGTACTGAGCGATTTTCATACTCCAATTTATTCATATCGATATAATTTCTAAACAGCTTCTAGTGACATCGCTTTTAAGTTAACTCGTGTCTTCTGGCTTATTTTTCCTTGAAATTGTATAAATTTTCTCTCAATTTTTGAATACCTCCGTTACCAGTACAGTGTAATATTTCCGTTTTTGAACACGAGTCGCGGCGCAATTTATGAAAATTTAACGTTCCACGCGCAGCAGTCGATTTACTTATTCCCCTTCTTTTTTCTTCCCTCCCTTCGTATCAAAAATTAAATAAGAAGGAAAACGAGTATATTTGCCTTGGCACTTGGAAACAAAACATCGTGTACTCGTCTTTTGTTTGCCGTGTTGTGAGGTTTGCACAGCGATTACAGAACACGGGTAATACCTTACCGGTTGTACACGCTCCTCCGGCGTTAAATATACTCCACTTCGATAATAATTTCTCCTCGCTCGCGGAGGAG
The DNA here is from genome assembly GCA_032399605.1 of Melipona beecheii. Classification (NCBI taxonomy): domain Eukaryota; kingdom Metazoa; phylum Arthropoda; class Insecta; order Hymenoptera; family Apidae; genus Melipona; species Melipona beecheii. The sequence goes on from JAUCMO010000463.1 coordinate 3,720,442, forward strand.
AAAAAAAAAAAAAGAAAGAAAGACGCAGGTAAATCGAGTTTTACGTAACGTGACGTGAACGCCAGAGTTACTGGCGACGTTTGCACCGCGAAGAAAGCGAAATGGAAAGTGCACGAAGGGATACCACAATGCAAGGGAAAAAGCCAGCCTTTTATTTTGTTATTTATTGTACAATAGCGTTCGTGATTTGTTCGAACGATACACACCTTTACCTTTCGTACTTTCATTTCGCTTTTATCGCAGGAGCTAAGTAAGACTTCCTCTCTGTTGCTACAGGAACAATGAATATCGTCTTGATTGTGCTACTGGGTAGAAATTACACGTGCTTAGCTACGCGAATAGCTGTGCTTATACAACGACATACAAATGTATATCGTCTTCAGTCCGAAAAAATTCAAATCGTCCCGGTTGTTCTGGCGTTGACAGAAATATCATCGAACTCTCGTTCGATCTATAAAATTTCCTCGGAAAAATATGAATTGGTTATTTCAGAAATTTTTAGAAACAAAAAACGTCAAACAGAAAATTACAAAACAGTGAACGATTCCAGACAACCTGGATCGAGCGTCATTCCAAATTCCCCGGAAATATGTTTAAATTGTTTCAAACCCTACAAAATATCCTACAGAATTCTGATAATCTCGACGTTGACGCGAGCGAGATCAAAGACTACGAGTAAAATTCGGGTAATTCCAGACTGTCGACGCCGATTCGAAAATATACACGCTGCGCTAAATCCCCAAACGAAACTCCCAGGGGAAATAAACACACTACGAATTGTTCTTACTCTCGCAATTTTAACAATCCCGCCGCAACTTGTCGTAACAACTCGAAGGACCCGAGTGAAAACGAGCAAACACCACGCACGCGAAAATTCCAAGAATCCGCCGGGCGAAGCAGATCCAGATGGTGGATCGGCGACGTTCAAACAAAGTGGCGCGAGGATGCGGAGATTGACTGCACTCGGCCAAAACTCGGAAACGTCTTTGGAGCCGTTCCAATAAACAGGCGATCCGTCCGCGATGGCCCGTTTCGATCGGCGGTTTTTATCGGCGATACGTGCGCGCGAGCGACGAGCCTGTATCGGGATTTTACGACGCTCGCGAGGAACGGGACGCTTCGCTCGGCTTCTCTTCTACCCGGTGTTCCAAAAATAATACACCTTCCAACACTTGTTACACGGCCGCGAGAGCGATGCAAACGCGAAACGAGGAGGTGTTCTATCTTTACCTTCGCGTATGAGCTAACGTCCGACGATATCTTTGGCTTGTTTATGCCGACGGTTACGAAACAATTTCGAGAATCATTAGATCCGTCAGGTTGACGGCAAATTATAATTACCTCGCTGCCCGAGTTTCGGGTCTCGCCGCGAATCTCGCTGGACGGTTGAAAACGCTCGCTCGTTGAAATTGCCGCAGTTTTGCACTTGCGAAAAATCCTTTTGGGTCGTGGAATAAAATGCATGGGTAATTTGTTACGATCGTGATGCGAGAATTTATCTAGTTTTATTTTACGGAATTTGGCAAACTAGCACTTGTCCCTTGACGTTTGTCCATCAAATTGTTGCAGATTTAGCTGGAGCTAAATTCGCGCGAATAAAACGTTTGAAAAATGGTCGTTTAAATATTGCACATCGAGCGAAGTAATTTTTTACTTTTACTCTATGTTTCATACTCGTTTCCGTAAAAAATTCCAGAAACAGTGAACTTCACTCTGCTCATTATGAATTAAATTAATGTGAAAGATAATTTGCAAACGATTTATGAAATTGAAGAAACATTGCTGACAAGCTACAGGTTGCAATCGTTTGTTTAATTTGTACTTGAAAAGAAAGTGTACGCAGTATATAATAAGTAATTTCGTCGAAAAATTCATGCGATTCAAAGTTCATAGGCTGCACTGACTATCGAGATTTTTTTGTTAAAGTTTAGAGTAACTAAACCAGTACAAAAGTGTCACGTGCTGTTACCGCTTTTCAAGATATGCAATGGAAACTCCCGAGGTAATAGAACCAACGCGAAAAACATTGTAGCACTTTTTTTTACCCAGAAGTACATAGTAAAAACTCTGACGTAAGGAAAAACGCGAGACCTTGATAAATTGCCGTCTAATAAGCAATTATGGAAAAGAAAAACGAGTTATGGTAATGGTGGTTTTACATTTTTCTTACATAAATCGACGCTGAAAATGGATACGTTGTAATTACGAAAGAGGAAAGAAATACTTGTACTATCTGGAAAATAATTAATGTAATACAGAGTGTGGGATCCTCTTTGCTTTTAGCAAATGAAAAAACTTTACGTGTGTCCTATTCTCTTGAGGACACTTGAAGCGCGATCTTGAAGTGCATTCGTCGCTCGTCATCAACGTTCAAATACACGTGCATGTACATGTGCAAGAAAGGCTGCCAACAGATTCGACGTACGTCTGAAATTTTTGAAAAATTGCGAAACTTCTTGACGCGACGACTGCTAGTTTGCATAAAGATCGAGAGTGATTATTTCGAACGTTATTATTATTTCATACGAAGCAGTAACGTTGCGGTTTATTGGAACGTAAAAATGGCTGCAACAAAAATGGCTTCTTTTTTTTTGACGCCTCCTGTCCACTCTCGGAACGGACTCCACATGTTACGGATTCCATCGAGTGTGCGTTCCAAACTCTCTCCGCGAGGCTCTCGATATTAGGTTCGAATCCTTGAATCAAGTGGAGGATTGGTTTTGAAGCGCTTAAATGGACCATGTTTTCCAACAGTCTCTTGACGTCATTGCTCTATACACTCGATGCGAAAACACCGATAGGTATAGATAGTGTGAACCGCATCGGTGGGATTATCGAACAATTACAGTTAAAATAGTGCTAATTTCTGAGTGCTCGATCAAGTCTTGGCCAACAGCTCGCTTTAGATTGCCAACAAAATCGCAGTAAACACAGTTCCCTGATATATCGCGCATCAGCGATTCGTATTATAGAGACATTTGGACAACGTTTCTCGACACAATCGGTTTGATTGCTGTTTTTATTCGACGATCGTTTCGAATTTTATCGTTAGAAATCTTCATAGAAAGAGATTTTGAAATTTCATTAGCATCAAAATGTACATATTTATATCGGTGTCGTTCCAAAATAATGTACGAAAGTACTTGTACAAGGAAAATGGGGAAATGAAAGTTTAATCATTTAGATTGGTCGAAAAGAAAATGACAACTTTTTCTTTCTTCCATTTTACAAATTCCATAATTTATTTTAATACAGGAGCCGGCAGCGAAATGTTACAAGATATATTTATTCGAAAATACAGATCGCAAACGTGTAATAAACGTCGAATATTGTAACTTGTAAATATATGTAATGAATAATTGTTCATTTAAATATTTCTGTGATCACTCTATCAACCAAGTAGCAATATTTCAGTACAACGTATATAGAAAACGTGTTTGTGCAGTGTCTAATCAAAAATTGACATATCAGGCTGTGAAATATCTTGTAGCTTTCAGATACAATTTCAAATTTGTTTGAAGCTTCTCCGGTGTAATCATGATAAGCAAATTTCATTGTAATGCTAATCACATTACTATAAATGCTAATCAAAGTTGATTTGCACAGTACACATGATGTATCATTTAATTATACACAACGAATTTAATTATACTTGATAAATGACACTACTAATATAATTTTATCTCTCCAGGTGCAACGCTGATGCAACGAAAATTAGCGATTGGTCGATTTGGGTCACGTGACTCGCGAGAGGGCGTGGGACAGACCTCGAGTAGGAGTGGCGTTGTCTGGTACTGAGCGATCGCGCCTGTAATTTGTTTTCTATCGATTCAAATGTTTGCGTATCGATAAAATTTTATGGCAAAAAACGAACAGTTGCTTCTGGACCTTTCAGCGAGACGAATCGTACTGTCGTGCAGTTTTTCTTACATTCTCTATTTTCTGCAGCAATTTTTCATCGTTGTGCACTAATCAATTCGTAAATTGCTCGTTTTCTTTTACAACTTGAGGATTGAATCTCTACACAGTGTGTCGATCAGCCGTGGAAAACTACGAAGCACACAAAGGACCGTAGAGAGATCGATTCGTCGACCAGCTTTTCCCAATTAGAGGTGACTCAGATGGTCTTTTCTTTTTCTCTGGCGCAGCCGAAGCGTGGCGGTGGACGTTGGCTTGGTTAATTAACAATTGCATCGAGCGATACGCATCGCGTTAATAGCACTTTCACTCCTATCATTTCGCTCGGTCGACACTGAAATAACGTTGCGCGAAGAAGAGTGGCGGCCGCGATGAGTCACCGATGGCAACCAACCGGCAACCATTCTTCCTTTTCCTTTGGTCACATTTTTACTTTTAATTCTTTTTTTTTCTTTTTTTTTGTTTCCTTCTACTCTTGTCTTTTGTCTTTTGCATTTTGTTTTCGTTGTACGTGGTTGCGATTAGAAGAGCGTGAAGCGACTGTAACGATGATTCATAGGCCGTCGCATTCTGACCAGTCGCAATTTTCAACCGCGCGCCTGTGTGTCTTTTCGAACGTGCAACAATGTACGAGCCTCTATTTTCCACGCGTCTCTATTTTCAAACACCACGGTTCGTGTAGTTTCGAGAGGTACAGTGGCTCGCAAAAATATTGGGTTGTCCGGAAAGTTCGTGCCGATTTAATATAAATTAAATTTCATATTTAATAAATGCACGCTAAAATTTAAATCTTCCGCGTTTCAATTTTCCTTCAAAATCGGCACGAACTTTCCGGACACAACCCAATATCCGGTATCGCTTGTCGTAGACAATTTGTGGTATTTTTTTCATTCGAAGGAAACGAAGAAGAAAATTATTTGTCTCTCGACAATCGTCCGTTACTATTTATAACAGTCCTTATCCCACTGTAAAAGAAAGAAACGTTCTTGCGGCAACATTTAACAGTTGAACTCCTTTCGATGTTGTACGTGAAAAGAACAGAAGATTCCATTTCTTTTTTTTTTTTTTTTTTTCAAAGTTAGACTTGTTTTCAAAAAAAAAAAAAAAAAAAAAAAAAAAAAAAAACGGCTCGCTTTTGCGAACCACCGTAGATGGTTGTACATACGTACGGAGCGACGGCAGGTTTCTAAACGAGTGGAAAACTAATCAATCTCCGCCGGGGCTCTATTATTACGCAGCGTGTTTGCTCGTTGTCAGTAGCCGGCGTGTGCCTGTGACGCGGTGTTTTTCGGGCGTGCACGCGAATAGGCAGGCGCGCGCGAGTAGCCCGAGCTTTGGAAACGTGCCGTTTGCAATATTTCACGGACTCGCGGCAAGGGGCATATATATGCGCGACAATGGAGTCCATCCAACAGGATCACGGAACGGAAAGCCCCTCGTTACGTTAGTGACCGAACGTTATGCAGACTTATTGAAATAACGTGTGTGGCCACTTCTCTATTTTCAGGCTGCGTTCTATTCGAGATAAATGCCAGGGATTCCACCCATCATTCAACCCCTCCCTCCCTCCCTCCCTCCCGGTAGTTAACTCGCACAGTTGAACTCGCCCGCTGTCCTCAAAAGTCTACGTCTTGCGAATTTTACTGCGATCTCTCTTTGAGTTTCCAACCCTCACCTCCCTCCTCCTCCCGTGGCTGTTTTCGATTTTTGTTGGCAGAGCCAAGTTTGTTCGTCGCGCGCGATGGACACTTTTGCCGCGTTACGCACATTCTGTCGGAACGTTTGCGAGGCTCGCGATTGTTTACGCCGAGTTGTTTACTAACAAGTTAATGGGAGTTAGCTGCGCAATCGGGTCGGTATTCTTAGCGAATTCAGTCGGTTCAGAGTCATTAGGCGCGAGACGGGGATTAGGTGATCGCGGAGTCGTCCGCGTGTAATTGGAGCGAATTTATTACGCTAGATTGATATAACACAACGAGCACGTTTGCGGAGACAAGTATCTCGAATTCCGAAAATTCGCAACCTGTCGTTTGATCGTTTCTCGTTTGTTGTTTCGTTATCGGTAAATTGTTCTGTTTGTACAAAAGCGAAGGGACTTTCTCTACCATTATTATCGTAGTAGTATCATAGGTATGATTACTCACGAACCGTACTGAAAATGATTTTACCGGGGGTAATCTAGAAAATCGGGCCTCTTCAGGTGCAACGCTGATGCAACGAAAATTAGCGATTGGTTGATTTGGGTCACGTGATTCGCGAGGGGGCGTGGAGTAGACCTCGAGTAGGAGTGGCGTTGTCTGGTACTGAGCGATCGCGCCTGTAATTTGTTTTGCGTATTAATAAAATTTTATGGCAAAAGAGTCGTCTTCGTTTCCTAGTCGGAACTATCGCTTCTGGGCCTTTCAGTGAGACGAATCGTATTGGGATACAAGTCGTGCAGTTTTTTATTATCGGTGAATCGTTCCATTTGTACAAAAGCGAAGAGACTTGGAATATAAATACGAGAGCATAGAATTTTTCGATCATTATTATACACATAAATAAATGAATTCCACGGCACTTTTAAATTTCGAGAAGCTCCCTAGCTATTTATGCAAAAATCTACAACCTGTCGTTTAATAATTCATCAGTCATCACCACACTCGTAGACAAAGTTGTTAAAGTGTAAGGTGCGAAGCTGCTCGCGTCGTAAATCGTACGAGTGGATCGACGTTTACGCGAGTTTAATCCCAACGAAAACCCGCCGGCAAACAGTCTCCCGCATCGGAATTAGGCCAGTCGCAAAATAGCTGTAACCGGACGCGTTTATAACGCGTTTCGCCGCCGGGCCACTTTGGAGCGGCCCCGCGTTTTCGCCGCTCGTCTTCTGCGTGCCGCACGTGCGTTTCTTTCAGCCTCCGCTGCCATTATCACGTGTCTGTCCCGTGATGGTTCCCATTGGCACTCGCATCTCCACTCACAGATTCTTTCTCGCTCTCGTGGATTCTGCCAAGTCGCGATAAATTCAGAATAAAGTACACGAATACATTGTTTACCGAGACGGCGTCACTCTTCGCTCTCCAACGAAGTTTCGTCGTTTCGCTCGTTCGATCCTGAGGCTCGTCCCAGAGCCGAGCCGTCGAAGACACACGTGTGAGATTCTTCATCTCCGACAGATTGCCGTTCGTCCTCTTGAAAATTTTCCACATCTGTCGCGAACGTGGCTACGCGTGTATGCATCTCGCGTCCCGCCAGTTTCGTCTCTCGTTCCCTTTCATCTTATGAGCCGAGAGGTGTCCACGTGTTCCCTCGCTACGCGAAAGTTACGTCGACGTAGGATCATTAACCGAGCTATCCAATCGCCACTTTGGCGTTCAAACCAACTTTAGGCTATTACTTTTGAAAAACGATCTGACGATTAATTACATGCAGCGAGAAAACGAGCAGCTTTTCTCAAGATGATTGTAGTTGTGATCGAGTACACACACACACACACACACACAGACCTGTTTGAGAATTTTACGAATACTTTTTTTTCTCTTTTCGTTTTCTTCAGTTTATTTTCTTTTCTTTTTGGTATAATTTATTTCTCGTTGTCGCGGATGATTTCATTCGTAAATTATTGGAGTTTAGATTTCTGAACGTGTACTTTTGTACTTTGGTATGTTTTTTAATCAGAGAGAAATCAATTAAAGTTTAATCGAGCGAATGTCACAATTGTGGATGAATTTCGATGCTATTTCACTGACATGTATTTTTGTAGGGATGAATATACACGTGAGTGAGTACGTGTAGAAACATATGTGTACAACATTTTGTATTAAATTACAATTTGTAACGCATTTTGCATTTAAACGTAGTAACGCTTTTTCCGTTTCAACGTGAAATTTTCCAATTTTGCAACAAACTTCGGCGTTGCCCGGAGACAGTTTCGAGCGAAACCGTATATACGTATATACGTATATACGAACGATGTATCGAATCGAATTTTTGGAGCACGTGTCGGTAAATGGCCGCTTTTGTTTCCCAAACTGTGAAATAGATAGCACGCGATTGGAATGCCGCGCGCCTCCATCTCCAGCCTCGGCGAAATATTCATGAAATACCCTTTTAGAGACCAGAGCGCGACCGTCCAGCCCCTGAGATCGATCGGTCGATTTAAATCCATCGATCGTTCACTCTCTCTGTGTTCCCAAATCTGATCAACCGACATATACGTATACGGTCCGCAGCATATTTCCCGCGTTCTCGAGCGGACACGCTCGGAATCGGTAATTAGAACAAGAGATCCCGATACGTTGTTCCACTCGGCGAGTGTATTATAGCGCCGATAGAGTCGGAAACGGAAGGAAGCACGGGCTATTAATTACGCATTGTCTTCCGTACGCGTCCCGTAAACCGATCTACTTTCGCCCGGCCAGGGACGACGAAAGCCTCTCTTCTCTCTCTGCGTTGCAGTGCCCGCTCGGCTGCGATCCACCGTGTGTGTCGTTCGATAAACACTTTATTTCGGGTCGTGTCGAAACGTTGCGGTGGTGCGCCGCATGCCGTGCACCACCTAAAAATACACTATAACTCTGCGAACCAGCCTTATCCCCCCCACTCTCTCTCTCTCTCTCTCTCTCTCTCTCTCATCGAAACTGCAATCGAAAATAGCTTTCAGAAACACCTGGCACCCCGGCGTTTCTATTCTGCACGTTGGATCATGCCTCCTCCGCTCTTGCCACCACCCTCCCTTTCTTCTCTTTCTTCTCTTTCTACGGGGTGTCCCGGCGTTGAAGGCTCTTCGGGAAAGTTAAGTTTGAATATTTGTTGAAGGTATACTCGAATGTATCGGGGCAGAGGTGACTAATCGGCAGCGGGTTGTAAGTGAAAAAAAAAAAAAAAAAAAAAAAACTGCACGACTTGTTCTGACGACTTTTTTGCCATAAAATTTTATCGACGTGCAAACATTTGAATCGACAACGCCACTTCCACTCGAGGTCTACCCCACGCTCCCTCGCGAATCACGTGACTCAAGTCAACCAATCGCTAATTTTCGTTGCATCAGCGTTGCATCTGAAGAGGCCCGATTTTCTGAGTTGCTCCCATCTAAAATCACTTTCAGTGATAAAATAAAAAAACAGAATACAGATAAAATTTGCCCGTTTAAAGCCCCGTTTTCAGGAGAGTAGAGTTTGAACATGCTCAGATAAGAATTAGCTTTGCCACACGTGTACGTGATAAATTGAATTTTCGTCGAAAACAACGAGCCTCGCGAAGGTAAATTGTACTTTCGCACGTGGAATAAGAACCTGCCGTTCTTTATTTATTCCAGAATTAGCTAAATTGAAGGACGATTGATAAACTGTCGTGTTTGATTTCCTCGAAAACGGAGGCTTAGATTTAAAAAATTTCTCGCGACACTGTACCTTTGATGTCAGGACGCCCTGTATTTTTCTCTTTTCTTCTCTTCTCTCTCCCTTTCGATCTTTCTCGCTCTTTCTCTCTTCTCTCTTCTCTCTTCCCTCTTCCCCACAACGATTTTCCACGAACGAGTGCACCTGTCCGACAAATTCCACTTGCCTCTAGCCCCTCTCCCTTGCTCCCCCCACCACCGACGACGACGGACCTTCGAAAATTTGAATTTACCCCGAGAACCTCTATTAGGAGGGATGACATCAGGCACCGGACCATTAAAGGAGAACCATTAAAGGATCCCACGAATTTGACGCGTGTCGTCGTTCGTAGAACCTCCGTCGTCGTGATCTCGTGTGTGCGCGGGTGGGTGACGTTACGTCACGCCATCGTGTCTGGTTATTTCGATCGAACGAAATCGGATTTGTCACGACGAGATGTGTCAGGTGTGCGCGACTTTCCTCTCTCTCTCTCTCATTTCCTCTTTCGTCGCTTTTCAAGACGGTTACCTTCACTCGTGTCTCTGTGTCGATTCTGATAAGATTACGCGAAGATTTTGATTATTTACATTCGTCGAGCCACCTTCGTACGTACGTACGCACGCACTCCGAGTGTCGGGAAAATTACCGACGCGATTTCGATTTCGCGCGCGTGCAGAAATCCCACGATCCATTATCAATTGTTCGTTTCTCTTCCGGAGAAACACGGCATTAAATATTTTTGTTACGCTCGAGTGTTTTTGAGAAGGAGACGTTCGAGTTCGAAACCCTCGTCAGACCCAGTCCCTCAAGGAGTCGCTGAATTTTAGAAAACTGTGTGTCGAGAATCTTTCTTCCATTTTTGTTTCTTTTTTCAAATGTTTTCAAGCCCGCGTGAAATATTATTTCTCGAAGAGCGATACTGTCGTTTCTGCGTTTTCACGTCGTGAAAAATGTTTCGTGCGCAAGTTGAACGACTCCGTACGAAAGGAAAATCATATTCCGATGTTATTTTTTTTTTTTTTTTCAAATGGAATTGTGTAATCGATGCAACTCGATACATAGTCTTTGCAAAACGAAAGTATCGATCCACACATGCTTCGGAAGCTATTTTAATTTTAATTTTGTAACACGTAGAATCCGCCTGCGTAACAGAATGAACGTAATACCACGAATGAAAAGCCTCGTGCTCTACCTTTTTCCTTAATAATGTATTTATTCGAGTTTTATACGAGTTACGTAACGCAGTTTTGTTAATACGGACACGAACGTAGCCGCAGGACTCATCTATATTCGCGTCATACATTACATAAGCGTCGGGCTACGTTTATCGTCGTGTCTCTACACGAGACGAATTCGCTTCTTTTTTCCCTTTTCGTTGCTTTTGGCTCTGATTCTAATTTAAATGACCACGTCGTCTAGATTAGTTATCATTTGCGCCGTGAAAAACACGCGGTGGGCAAAAACCAAGGTGCTTGCCCCGTTGATGTTGAGCTTAAGTCCAACTTACGTCCTATTCTTACAGACAGATATGTTATACAAAGTGTTCCAGTTTTTTCTATCCAATCAATTTTTTTGTCGATTCTTTGCGACCAGCTCTTCGTCGATCTAGTTTATAGATCGATTCATCACCGATCGAACGAAAACAGAAAGAAAGAAACTAAATACGAAATTAATGGTAAACAAGAAATATGCTATTATCTTATAACGCGTAGATCAAGAATACTTACATCTGATAATATTATATCACTGTCTGTAGTCACTTCGTCTTCATCAATCACTTTTGTCTGCGGAGATATTAAGAACGAGATATTAATACGTGTGACGTACTAATTCAGTCGACTGTTCGTCACCCTCGGATTCACCCTCCTGGTGCCGATTTTTGTACTTTGAACATTTTTCGAACGTTATGCGTTTATATATTATGTTGCATTTTGTATTTCGACTTTTGCTTATCACGTTATTTCCACCGAGATTTTCTCACGTTTTGTTCCAAACGATATGCAGAAAGATTGTAAGCTAGTGATGGATAGGTTGAAACAAAATGGAAATGACGTTCGGAGAACAAATTCAACTTTGAAACAGAGTTGCAGCGTGCACTCGTAATCGGAGATTCGTAGAAGTTAAACGCGATATCTTTCGACCGTGCCATGTTGGATGTAAGTATTCTTGATCTATTCATACCGCTCATTATCCTTCGTTACCACTAATTTCTGTCTGTCCCGACTGATCCGGTCGATTATGAAGCAGATTGCGCATAATTTTACGTTTCATTTTCCCAGTCAATTGAACAATCAGCTACACACGGCTACGCGGCTCGAACCTGCTCGCCGATGATTTTCCTTGTCGTAGCTCGCTTGCAGCTTGGCTCGCCCCGTTTTCTTTATTACGCTCGCTCACGATTTTAGCTACTTTGCAACCAACGCCGCGATTCCACTGGCTAAATTTATCCTTGATACATTCCGACGTTTCGCTGTACCTGCACGTGGACGGATGAACTCGCGGTTCGTGTCTTTCCTTTGGTTCGCTCTTGCTTCTATCTCTCTATCTTTCTGTGCGAGTCATAGCTGGGTCATGCTTCTGCACGCCTTATTGGGAATAATTCGCGAGTTTATTCTCGAAATTTGTGACGTCGACTCGGCTCGTCGAGCTTTATAATCTCAGTTTCAGCGTCCCCTGGTAATTAATAGTTGATGCGGTGAGAAATTAGGGGGCTGATAAGGACGGAGATATCAATGGTAATCGGAGAAGTCGTTAACACGGGTTCGGCAAATTTATGGGATTTAATAGATTTAACGCACGTGGCCGTAATTAAGACTAATTACACCTGTCCTCTTATCGGCTAAGCGATAAATAGTCTTATTAGACAGTCGTTGCAAAATAGGGGTATTAGTCTGGTGTCGATAATGTTGCTGTTATCGCGATCGAGAAAGATTCACAGTCAATAAGAGAGTCACACGATCGTTTCGCGTCGTTCAAATGTTGATTCTTGTCATTCGTTGGAACGAAAAATATAGAAAAATATGTACGAAATTGACACGAGCTACGAGCAAAATGTACGTGTATTATTTAAAATACACTTTGTATCATAAAAATTCGTGGAAATTTTTCAGAAAGTTTTGGAAAATGTTCTATGAAAAAATTATTATATTGTATACTTTATAACGCTATCAGCGTTTATATTTACCGAAGCTTGTATATGTTTCCCTTATATATTTTGAGTGTAAATGACTTGTATAAAGCGATACATTACTGTCTAAACTTTGTAACTATTTGAATTTTCTATCGAGTTGAATGTCGTCTTCGTTCTAAATAAATTCCGCTTGACAAAAATTGAATAATAATATTTCGAGTTTCAATGGTGTAAGATAGATAATTCTGATCACCAAAAGGGATCATTTTCACTACTTCTGTAGTGGCGAAAATGGCAAGATGTGGAAGATTAGTTACGAGAAGAAAAGCACAGTTACAAATAAACGACGTGCCGTGAGAAATTTGTCGAATTTACGTGGAATCACCGGCGTAGAAATCGGCTGTGTTTCGCGAACGTGTCGTTTAAACAAATCTTCTCGCGCGATTCTCGAGGTGATTCGGTGTGAAACCAGCGTTAACCGCCTATATTTGCGATACGCCGATACTGGCAAGCTTCCAAGGGATGCTTGCTAGCACGTCGAGATTCTTAGAAACAGGCTGCCTCCCCTTCTTCTTCCTCTCTGCGTCTCGCTCTTTCCCTTGTCTTCTGCCAGTACGCTCGCAGGTCGATGCACGATCATCGGGTTTTCTAGGTTAATCACCGAGCTTCCCGACGTACACGCACACGCACGCGTGTCAGTGCTCGTATTTACGTATTAGAGACTCTAATAGATCTTCGATCGATAAAACTTTGGTATCGTCCGTAACGCAAATTTCGTTTCGGTGGTCGATGATCGAGCACGATCGTTTCGAATTGGTTACGCAATCTCTGACCAAAGTCTCAGTCCAGTGTCTTTTTTTTACTTTTTTTCTTCTTACAATCTCAGATTTAGACACGCGTGTCTTTGTTGATGATTTCTATTTACGTAGAAATATAATTGCGATTGATTTTGGTTATTATCACCGATAATTTTTGCGATACTTTGTACGTAGTATTCGGATATTGATAAATCGCTCTTATCAAAACTGAAGTGACACGTAGAAAGAAAAGAGGGAATTGCTTCATAAAATTATCTGCGAACGAGTCAACTCATTTTCCTCGGGGAGTGAGGAATTTTACTTTTCAAATTTCGTAAAACATACTTACGTCAGAACTCCGTAAGTTTACGTAAACTAATCGAAACCCAGAAAATCGGGCTCTTCAAGTGCAACGCTGATGCAACGAAAATTAGCGATTGGTTGATCTGGGTCACGTGATTCGCGAGCGATCGCGCCTGTAATTTATTTTCCTTCGATAAAATTTTACGGCAAAAGAGTCGTCTTCCTAGTTGAAACAGTTGCTTCTGGGTCTTTCAATGAGACGAATCGTACTGGGGTACAAGTCGTGCAGTTTTTTCTCATCTTTCTCGGAATTAAGTATCGTACGAAAATATTGTGGGAAAAAATTAATGGACGAATTGATCGTTGGAATTAATATGGTAACGAGTAAGTGAAGGAACTAGCGAGACTAGTCTCGTACGCAAGGAAAGCAAAAAAGAAACAAAATCGTTTCTGGAAACAGCGAATGTCATTCAATGCCCTGCCGCGAGGTATTAATTTTTCTTCCAATTAGAACTTTCCTCCTAACAAGTAGACGTCACGTCCGCGGCAAAACGTACAAACAACATCGTGTCGCAGAATAATTCGTCCGTGCCATCCTGCGGTATCGCACGATAGCGTTATTGTGCCACGAGATACCTCGTTCACGGTTGCGAGGCGGTTAAGCTAAAATTTTATTCCGCTGAACTCTGTTAAACGATCCCGCTGTGTGTAACATTCATTTGTCATGCGCCGCGGGAGATGGTTCATCGATCAGAGTTAGTTGTTAACTGTCGCTGTTGCGAGTTGGCGGAGTTACGTACGTGTTCGAACGCACGTACGCGACATACCGGTGGCTGCGGAAAACTGTCGGTTCTCCACGATTGATTCGATGTTTCCGCGATCGAGTCATCCTTCCCACGACCGTGATTGATAGACTCGACATCCTGGCGTGTCTGGCGTAAACAGTAATAAATTAACGTGTCGCGGTGCACCCTGCGCTATCAACTTCTCTCTCTCTCTCTCTCTCTCTCTCTCATTTCGTTGTTCCGGCCGCGGGAAATCGTTGTTTAAGGTCATAACGTGCAAACGCGCGAAAACGAGTTGCCCAGCGTGTTTCTCGATGAAACGCACAGCTGACGCAGTGCCGTATGCACAACAACGATACAATCCCGACTCGACGATACACGCTATGCTACGTACATGCATATACGTGTATATACGGAGCATAGTAGGCACACGTCACGTCAACGTGGCCGTCGCCGCCAGATTATTGGAACATTGTTGCTTTATTCGATTGCGACAGTGATGAGTCGCGCGAAACGGAAATTACACGTGTAATCGAAATTTCGCTTGGGACGATTAACGAATGATTTTACGTTCGGCCGTAACTGCTGGCTATCTCGTCCCGATGAATTGACGCAATTGGGAGAACGGGAGTTCTTCTTCGGAATTGATCAACATAGGCCCGCGATGAGCGTAGCTCGTTCGTTCGTGGAATTTAAACGTGACGTGCGAATATAGCGGCGAATATATGGACGAAAAAGCTTAAAATTGATATTTCCTGACGTTACGTACATTTTCCTTTTTTTCATTAATAACTCAAGTCAAGTATGTCAAGTACATCTGTTTTACACTGATCTTAAATGTACGCTTTCACAAGCCTTCTCTTCCACGTAATTATTTCTCCAATCGGGTATATTTTATTTCAGGTTTGATCCTCGACGATCAAACTTTTGTCAAATATTCTAGCATAAGAAGTACCTAACCTGATCCAGCCTAATTTTCCTAGAACATAAAGTAGAAATGTAAAAACTTGTAATATAACGGGTAATACAATTCTCCGTGGAATTATAATTTCATACCTGACGTCAGAATTACTTTTTATCGAAGTTGAGGAGAATTTGCTATTGACAAAAGAAAAATGACAAGTTTTAGTAATTTCACCTTTCTCCTGTTATTTTTATTATT
This sequence comes from Melipona beecheii, assembly GCA_032399605.1. Classification (NCBI taxonomy): domain Eukaryota; kingdom Metazoa; phylum Arthropoda; class Insecta; order Hymenoptera; family Apidae; genus Melipona; species Melipona beecheii. Next base: position 3,735,894 of record JAUCMO010000463.1, read on the forward strand.
CATTCTGTTCGCGTTTCTTTTTATTCGCAGCGTTGGCAGTATTATCCCGCAAACGAAATAAACGGATGAGCAATTCCACGTCTTTGAAGTCCTTGCGTGTTTTCTTCCGTAATAGTTGCGTAGCTTGCGAAGCGGTTTTGCTCCTCGAGACGCGTTACAGATCTTCGCGATCATTTACGATGCCATTTATCTGCTGCATTTGTCGAAACAACGTCGGAGAGCGTGATTAACACGAAAGCTTGGGAACCGTAGCGGGGTTAAGAGAAAGCGGGGTGATGGGTTCTATTTTAAATACGAGCGTGCCGGCGGTTCTCGAGGCGCTTAAGCGAAAGCAGATTTCCGCAGAGCGGAGTCGTCATGGAACAAAGATGGGATTCGCGGGGTCCGCGCGTAATATTACTTCTAATATTGAGAACTTGACACATCGGGAAGTTAGTGGCTCCGAGCCAAGAGGAGACCGTGTTCCTCGGGAAACCTGCTCGTTCGCTGGACAATGACCCTGAATCAACCCACGTCCATATCGCGCGTGTGCTTCGAAAACGAAACGCGTCTCGAAAGAGATTTTTTTGGGGAGAAGCGACAAGTTAATTTTCAGAAGCTTATAAATACAGGGAAGTACTTATACAGATCTAAATATATCACGTTGACGAAGAGACAAGAGAACGGTGAACGGATATTGTTTCTGTAGTCTCCTTTTAACAGTTGCCACGTTTCCCCAACTTACCGAGTTATTTTAGGTAACAATTGGCTGACGATAGTTTCTGTATCGATTGATCGATATCTAATACCATCATATTCGTTATATCTTTAGTTGGCGAGCAAAGTCGTTTTGGTCAAAATGATATAAACTAACATTTTCGAGAAATATGATGCACATTTACATGATGTGTACGCTGCGTGTTACGAGCTTTCACGTGCAAAGTGTAACACTTGATCTCACGTTGCGCTGTAAATGTCAATATTTCTCTGTTGTTTCAATGTTTCTCAAATCAAATTCGATGCATCTCTCGTCCATTATAAAATATATCTCACAGTTATTAAAACAAATTGAAATCTTTATTCGAGTCGATCATCTTTCTGATCCGTTCTATCTCGATCTAAATTTTTCACTGTTTTACGTACATCTACCTTTTTACAACGAATCGCCGAATTCTACAAGCTCCGAGTTTTAACTCCACGCCCGATGAATGTTATTTAACGACGTTGTCGCTCGTTGAAAATTCGATACGACCTGACAGGCTTGTGAAACCCGTCATTCCGCATGCAACCGGTCGAATAAAAATTTCCTGCACCGGCCACGAGCAATATCCTCCAACGTTTCGGCCGCAGCGATTCAATTTTCCATCGATTTCGGTGAGATCATCCGCGCGAATCTTTGAAAATTCGTCCGGACCGATACAACCACGTGAACCGTGACACGTTTCCTGGATGGTTGGCTTGGACCCTGTAGCTACAAAGCTCTCGCCAATGGCGAAAGTCGTTTTTTGCCAAGTGTAAAAGGGTTCGTCGTGATGGCAGTTGTTCAAGCTCGTAGAAACAACGAGATGAAAGTAAAAAACGGAGCACCGGTTTCGAAGTAACCGGGTCCGCTACTGCGAACAAAGTCAATTACAGGAAACAACGTTGCAACGACCGACCGGTCTCTGCACCGGTTGCACTCTCTCTTCCTCTCCCTCTCTCTTTTTTTTGTTAATTAGTAGCCAGTTTTCTCTATATATAATAATACTTTGAGTTTATCGTCCGAGTTTATCGATCTAAGGCTCGACGTGATGGATGATCGTTGGATATTTGTACGTACAAAGGCGTGCGTGTAAATCTTTGACGAGACAAATTTGTTTTCGATCCTCGAACGAAAACGATTGCGATAATTTAATACAATAATATTGCATTATTACAACTTAAACGCGATATTGATCATCGAGGTTTGAGAATTAATTGTTACTTCAACGAGCAAAGATTTGCAAATCTTGCGACGTACGAGAAGGAAAGAAGAGCAGAGGAACGATCGATCGTGGTCCAGAGATATTCTGGTCGAGGAATTTTCCACTCTGTGCGGCTGGCGTTGGCAATTTCCTCAATACGATCTGTTCGATCGAATTAATTTCGCCTCTCTGATCGGCATTTACCACCGGTAAATGATCTTGTTTGGTCGTTGCTGGACACTTGATAATGTAAAATTTATGATAACAGAGATCTATTTTATAAGTAAACTGGCAAATGTTTATATCTTTAATCTCAGAAATAGATGGTAGATCTCAATCGTGTCTGTTATTTCTGTTGGCGGTAACGAGGTTGGGTAGGCAGCGGTTATCTCGTTTTCCATCGTAATTTACGACGAGGTTTAGGCTTCAATGGAGCCTTCATCTCGGCCCATTTGTGCGAATGTTTAGATTTCGGGGGAACGATAACCAAACGTCCTAATATCGCCTCGTTCTCCGAGGAGGTGTTATTTTAAAAAACAGAGAATCCGGTCGCACAGTGGGGAAAAATGACGAATTTGAAAGTGTCGACCAAAAGAAAGTGACAAGTGATTCAAGTGCACGAGATCAAAAAGAATTTTTTGTCGATCATTTTTTAGAGCGCAAAGATTTGGAATTATTCTTTCGCTAAATTTAGTATTGAATAATTTTCGAGGGTCGCACGAGTTGCTCGTTCAGTCTGCACGATTCCCACGAAAATTAGTTCATTCTTCTATACAGATTACTTTTCCTACCTTCCTCTAACTTTAACGGCACTGCAGTAAAGAAAACAATTTACACCGCGACACTTTCGACGCAACGGAGGACGCAGTGGAGGGGATAACGCCAGTGGGATCAGCAAAGTGGGGGCAAGGATCACATGTGGCCGCCAGTTAACCACCTTTACTTTAGAAATCGAGGAGGATAGCGAAAACTTCTTCTGTTGGAACTTGGTAGTTGGTTAATTACCTTGACTCGAATCACCGAATTCTTCAAAGATAATCTTTTGTTTGTTGAGAAAACACGTTTGCTAACACAGCTGTCGCGATCCATCGCTTCCGATATCTAACGCACGCAAAGAACGATCACATTTTTCATCCTAAATCCGAATAATAACTTACGTGAAAAACAACGAATCTTTTGAATCCTCGATGTGCGACTTGGATTTCATTTTCTTTCTCCTTTTATCGGTTTGACTTACAATCCTTAATTCTGAAGTTTTTTCTATGAAAATAGGCTAAAGGAGGTTACAAGAGGCTGAAAGGACACCTTCTTTCAAGGCCCGGATAGCTCAGTCGGTAGAGCATCAGACTTTTAATCTGAGGGTCCAGGGTTCAAGTCCCTGTTCGGGCGAACAAAAATTCTTTTTGCTCCTTTTCGTGGTCAAAATATCCAGTCGAAACGGAATAGATAGCGTTATGACAGACTGGAGAGGTACGTTCTTTCAGCGCCCGGATAGCTCAGTCGGTAGAGCATCAGACTTTTAATCTGAGGGTCCAGGGTTCGAGTCCCTGTTCGGGCGATTATTTTTTTCTCTCGAATATCTATTTAACGACATTTTAAATCAATTGCAAATCGTTTATTACGTTTCACATAATTAATTAAGCACGATCGATCGTAATAACATAACTTTTAACTACGCAATCTCGCGTAACTCTAATAGTGCGAGTACTTTCGTGGCGTTCCTCTCTCGTATTTGCTGCCGTAGAATGGAACACGTTTGCACACTACTTTCCAATCGCACAGCCAGATTATAAATATTACTGTGCTCGCGGTATAATTCAGCACCGACACTCTCCTGCAAAATGGAACAACTCTGACGAATCGAGACACTTATGCAAGCATGTATGTATGCAGATACGTTTTGTTCCTATTGGGACGTGGCTTCTTACCATACTTTGGCCTGTTCCCGGATAATCGACCAGTTTGTGAGAGTCGATGGTAATAGTCCGTAGCGTGGCATTTTTATCTCGATTGACACAATTGACGTTTACGTAATGCGAAACAGGCGATCGTCTCTAAATACGATCTTCGTTCTTTTCGCGCGACATTCACGCTATTTGTCAAAAGCTTCTCGATTGAACTCGTTATTAATTCGACACTCTTTTCACTGTGTTCAGCATCCCAACTGAAATATAACGATTTCTTCGAAAGATGCTGTATTTCCAATTGTGTGTAATTAATTATTCTAACTATTATTACATTATCATATTATTATTCTGTTCATCCATTTGGCGACGAGCCAATGTCAATAAAACGATCTCATTCTTGCAACACCGGAAAAGCAACCCGAGTCTTTATTACGGACAACTAACAATTTTGTAAAATTGTTCTGATCTATGTATGCGTTTCTATATCATGTATTTTTTATGTACTTTAATGTTAACCATTGCGAAGAATGATTTACGCGAAATCTACAATGGCGTGCTATACCCTATAGGAGAACAGTACGTCATACAAAATATATGCTCGACGATCTTTTCGTGGGATGAACGCGTTGAATTGTATCGAATCCGTGAATTATCCAATCTGACGGCGTGGGGAAACAGGCTTTTTTCTATGGATGTCGAATAATAAGGGAAACGCCATGCTTTCTCTCTCTCTCTCTTTTTTTTTTTTTTTCACCGGCGAGCGGAATACATAAAACGACTGGAATAGAGTCTCTATAAATGAAAATGAAACAAACACGTGCGCCTCGGATACGTTTCCACGGGGATATTTCATTTCTCGAATTGCATGCGCGACCGATCGCCAGCTTCACGCATCTGTGTACACGTACCGTGCGGAGTATGGACATTTTCCCCCGTAGAATCAATTTTTCGAATCGATTCGGATCGTTATAGAGAGAATTGCCAAAAGGAATGTTGTGCTACATTGCAAAATAGATAAATGAAAAAATAGAAATTAATAATAATAATACACGATAGTCGTCAAAGCTAAATCGGTATGTGTCTGTATTAACTCTTTCAGTATTTAGTTCACCCATCTAAGACGCTCAAAATAATTGCAATCGTTAGAGACTCGAGTACATTGCATATAACGATATATATGTTTAATAATATATTATAATTATCTGAGTGAGATTAAACAGAGAACTATTTACAAACGATTTATCTGATCTGGACTGAGAATAAATAATTTTCCTCAAACAGAAATAATAATAGATTAACGAAAATAATTTATTACTTCGAGCTATTAGGTTACTTCCTTTGTTTGACCAGTCCTACTTGACAGTAGATAAGATCTTTGTTACGCGCGACCGAAAGAGGAGAAACTGTTTCCAAGTGAAAAATCGTGGCCCCGTCCGTTTCCTTATCTACGTAGCTCGGTCTACGAACAAAATCGAAAAAAACAAGAGGAATTGTGCAAGATGCGTGCCTGCCACCGTCTCTCCCCACCGTTCATCCGTATCTTCTAGCAGAAAAATTGATTACATCGAAATCAACGCGTAAATCGTCGAAAAATTTCATCAGAATTGTTGTTCTAGAATCGGTCGTCTATACGTGTCCTCGTTTGCTATTCGTCGGTTTATGCAGATAACCAATATATCGCGATAAACGTGTAGGCGCTCGTTTTAAATGTTGTCACTCGCGTCAAAAATACAAAATTTCTCGCAATGTTCCACACACACACACACATATATACAGTATAGTATATATATATATATATAGAGAGAGGGAGATTTAAAATATGTCAAAGAATAAATATATCGTAAAGATTTTACAATCGAAATTACTACCAAGAAATAGTTTATTTAATAAAAATAAAACGAAATGAAATGGAATTTCTTTGTCACAACCGAGATGAAAAATTCGTCCGTGAAGAAGTGACAATGTTTATTAAATTTGAAGGAAACGACACTACTTGTGGATCCCCCCCACCTTAATATATAATGGAGGCACGGAGAGAAACTTTCCTCAGATATTTATTTATTTGTTCTTCCACGGAATTTTATGATCGCGCTCGCGTTCGTGGTAGGATAGTTTCGGATAGTTTGTTGTTCCGTCAGCTGGTTATTTTTTTCCTCCACCGTTCTTTAACGACGTGTCGTACGCCCGCGAGTTCTTTTGTCTCGTCACGAGAGCTCGTGGCTCCCACGTTTTTCCACCCTCGCGTTTTCTTGCTCTCCCCAGCTTCCATCGGGAGAAAGTTACGCGCGCACATGTCTCTCCCCGAGCCTTGTAAATTTCGTTTCTATGAACTCGTTTCTCTGCGCACCATGCGTGCTACCACGTGGCATTGCGTCGAAGGAGGAGTTTGTGTTTTCTACGTCACCTCGTCCGGCTGTGTGTGTTTACGCTTTTCACCGAGATCTCTCGGGCGAGCAAAGCTTTTCTTTTCGAACGCTCGGCTCCTCTTCTCTGTGGCTTCACGCGCCAATGCGCTCGTCTTCGTTTCAAAGTGAACGCGGACGTAATTACAGTGATAAACATATTATCACTGAAAGTGATTTTAGCGGGCCATGACTGCACGACTTGTACCCCTGAGTACGATTCGTCTCACTGAAAGACCCAGAAGCAACTGATCTGACTAGGAAACGAAGACGACTTTTTTTGCCATATAAATATAAATTTTATTGGTATGCAAAACAAATTACAGGCGCCACTCCTACTAGAGGTCTAGCCCACGCCCCCTCGCGAGTCACGTGATCCAAATCAACCAATCGCTAATTTTCGTTGCACCTGAAGAGGCCCGATTTTCTCGGTTACTTTCAGTGATAAAATACGACTACAGAGCGTCAAAGTATTCCAAGTCATCATAACTTAAAATAAATAGATCCACACAATTACGTTTCTGTCCAAAGAGAAATTAACATTGGTTCTGATAAGAATATCCGTATCTTGTAAAAAACCGATAGTCTGGAATTGGTCACGTCGATAGGTTATTTATAAAACTTCTGCATCGATGGTTGTAATAAATAGTACGTGTGTTTCTTTTACACTCAATTGTCGTTTCTCGAACATCCATCCAATCGGGAAAGTGTGAACTGTTCAGATTGATTTGATTGATGGTGCCTGAAAAAGCGAACGCGACGTTGGAGAGTCGCGTGTCAAAGGTCTAGTCGGATCAAAAGAATCTTCGACAGCACGGATTTTTTTAAAAAATTCAAACTTTAAATCTGCTTATGAAACCCACACACACACACATATATATGTTGGTTCTATCTCCACTGGCGATATTATCGATTACTCACCGCATAGAGCTACTTCTCTATTCGTCTCACGACCATTGCAACGTGACGTTCTCGCATTTTTTTCTTTTTCCGATATCGCGAATCACGAGCATCCGGCGTTACTCGTTTCTCTACTTTGTATCACGTCGAGTTTTTGCCAGGAGAGCAAGGTTGAGGCTCCGAGCTGTCGTCGTAAATCGCGCAGGATTCAGTTATCAGATGATATTCAGAAATCCCCGTTATCAGCTACACAGTACCTTGATTCGCGAGGAGAACAACGGAGGATCCTCTCGATCTTTTAACGACGATCGCGTTCGTGGAAATGCCTCGAGCAACATTGACGTTTGACAGGAGCGGCTCAATTAACATTGCAAATCTTTTTTTGGATGTATCCGTCGAATATTCTCTTGACGGAGCGCGACGTTGTCGTTGACTCGGACAAAACATGGAAAAATACTCATCTTTTTCTTTGAAGGTGCAAATAATCGTGTAATTACTCGTCGACAAAAGTAACTTTGTTCCTCGTGTGTCGCAGTGATAAGAAAATTAATACGTACCTGCGATAATAGAAGATAAATTTATTAACAGGTGCAATAAATTTCGATTCGATTGTATATTTTTTAAGAATTGTTACACAAATTTTGCAAGGAGAAATTAGATTAGAGGATGAGGATTAACGAAGTAGTAATTTTTAGTAGTATTACGAGGTGTGTACAAAACACAATATATTCATCTAATTTTACAATCGAGAGTAGGTGATAATCGTGTACGTGGGATGTATAAATCGAAGAAATGAAACGACTTTCCAGTCAAACTTGACAATTTGCCAAGTATACTCGAATTTAGCTGCTCTTTATAGTTAGATAGGAATAACCAGCAGGATGTTCCTCTACGCGCGAAAACTATAACTGAAAAACGTAGACCAAAGTATTTCGCTGTTTGGTTGAGTATTAATTTAACGCACGCGTGCTTGATAAAATTTCAAACTTCATTTTCTCGAAAGTAAATCTTCTTGCAAGAAAATCTTGAAATCAACCCTTTCGACTCCTTTATTGACAGGTGGAATAATATTTTATTTGCTGCCACCGTTGTAATTAGTCAAATTTGATTAGTTCGGTATAATCGGCAAATTTTCGAATTTAATTCTCCCGAAAACGTGCGGTCTCGCAACAAAAGAACGTTTCTCGCCGACTTTCGAACATCCGCAGAGCGTTGTTGTAAAAGAATCGAGCATAATGACGTGAATACGTAATTATCGACACGCGAGTGCGCGTCATAAGACGGTACGTGCTGCAAAGTGATCGCGGCATTCGAATGCAAAAATCATATCGATCGCAAGATCGGTATTCAGCCGGCGGCCTGTTTATTTGACTAGGGGCATTTAAATGCATCCGAGTACTTCCGAGAAGACGCTCTCGGCGATTGAATCTATTCAAGAGCTTGCAGCGTGCTTGTGGGCCGCGAGCCTTTAAAGCCCGGTTCACACCGAGCCCTATCGTGCAAAATTTCTTATTAGGAATTAGAAATGCTTTAGGCTGGAGAGGTAAGAAAGAGAGGAATTTTTGAAGGATTTAAAGTTATTATTAAAAGTTAATAATACGGCCATGACCAACATGATATCGCGACATCGCGACAACTAGCAAACTAGCGCGGTAGAATTGCAGTTAATTAATTAATCTCTTCCTTGTTATTAATACTAATAATTTATTGTCAATTATTCTTGTAACATTCGTTCATTTCGTTTAACTTCTTATTTGCTGTCGACGTAATTCCTCGCGACGTTTAATTTAACTTCGTTCGCAGCGAAAGCAACGCCAGGTTCGACAACAGCTCGTCGTTTTTACACTGTGAACGTCGCTGCAATTGCCACCCCGGAAGAAGTAGAAAGTGTTAATCGTAGAATTTTTTCTTCCAACGTTGGCGGTGTCGCGGCGAATCGCCAATGGAAATTTATCGAGACGCGTGAGTACTGTTCGACGTAGCGACCCTCCTGCGTATTCAGTTTCCTCTGGCCCGTGACGAAGGCCCATGCACCGATTTACGTTTCCGTTCGCTCGTAAAACGACTTCCGGCGACACCTGCGCTCCTCCGGCTCAAAGTTACGACCCGTGGCGATCCAGAGCTGCGCGTAAATCGTTGACGCCGTGTTACGTCTCTGCCCGTATATATTCCTACGACCTGTAGGTACCGTGTATCGCATTGATGGCGAATCTAACTCACTTGGTGGGCTTGCAGCTAACGATCGTTGAATCAATTCGAGATCCCCGAGCCTGGCGATCGATTCAACTTGAAATCTCTGAAACGAAGTCAACATTTTGTACGTGTACACGTTGGCGCGGAAAAGCACGCGATATCAATTACTCGCGCCGTTTGTAATCGACGGGATTATCGAAATGTTCGATCGTTTCGCGAGCGCGGTATATTTTTATCACTGATAATTCGAAGGAGGTTTCCTCTCTGGCTTTTGCAATTAGTAATCACGATTGCACATTAACGAACGCATTTTTGGCATATTGAATTAAGCTCGCTCGTGATTTTCAGTGTTTCGCGTGTTCTTAATAAAATTAATAAAAAGATTCGGAGGAAGCTTTATGTAACGTGTGTGTGTACTGGTAATAATTAATATATCGTATCAATGATTTCTTACGACCGGGTTATTTATACGTGCATCGAGTGTACAGCTCGCGATAGAGCACTAGTTGTAACAAACAAGCGATTAAAAGAACACTCCATTTGGATCGTTTATCTTGCGTCGTGGAAAGAAATTGGAAAGAAAAATTACTGCGTTACAATGAAAACAAGAAGTCATGGACTGTCGCCGTGTATACTTTATACTCGCAGAGTACGTACGCAAGTATTTGGACAATTTTCTAAATTGGTGCAGCGCAAAGTACAATTAAATGCAATCTCAAAATGAATTGGACAACTTGGAAGACAACTTCAGAGTGACTTTGACGCTGGAACCATCAGGGTATAAAAATTGGAATGCAAGGAGCAGAAGAATTATTATATTATTCATTATATCATTTATCTGCATAAGAGTCACTCGAGTGCCTGGAAACGCAACATTCCAAGTCTGCAAAACTCATTCGTCATTTTCACTTTGCTAACTTTTTTAGTGTCCTAAATTCATTGTTGAAATCACTTGAAAATTTTCTGAATCACCGGTCGTTTATTAAAATTAAAGGTAAACTCGTCGGCAGTCGATCGCAACAGCGGAAACGTCAAATTAGCTGTCATCGTTAAATTGCGCTCGAATTGCGTTCAATTTTACAAGAAAGATTTACATACGAGCCACGTTGTTTAACAGTCGAGGCTGGTTCTAATTCAATTCAAGCGAGTGGCTGTCATTAGCATCCGGAGGTAAATTCGTATCCCTGCCGGGATACTTATTGCATCGGGGTTAACACTTCGTGTTAAACAGCCACGTTGAAAGATCTTCGCCTGCGATTATCCGCAGCAGAACGACATCGTTACGACTATCGGGAAGTTGCAGTTTTATCGCAACGTGTCGGAGCTACGTACGTATCTGGCGAATCACGATAGCTCCGGCTCTCGGCGTGGAAAGTTTACTACGCCACGTTCGTCTCTCTAATCTTTGGCGCTCACTCCAATTAACATTCGTCAAGTATTACGTGCCGCCTCGACGGTTTTGTAAATAATATTTTTTTTCAAACTATGGAAAGTTAAGCTCGCGATGCGTCGCGAGGGAAACGGGGGAGGGATTTATCGAGATGGCTGATAGGTCGTTTGACAAACGAGAGATAACTTCTGCGGAGCAGTGTCGCAAACTACGATGTTTCGTATCGCGCGAAATGTCATTAGTGGTTAACCATCATTTCTCGACGATTTTCCAGCATTTTCCTTTCAATTGTTTTCGGTAGAAAGTTATCGAAACGTTACACGCGTGTAGTTTTCGTTCGTCGACGTTTCAGATTAGAGAAGGTGAAATTATTTAAATTCGAAGCAAAATTTCTCTGCTGTTGCATAATATTTAATATTTAATATTATTATTTAACATTTGATAATTAAAATATTTAAAATATTTAACAACTAACTGTACACGTGTCATTTAAATAACATAAAACAATTCATCAACGAATGAACGAATAATCTCGTTATAAATTCAACGATGCACAACTCGTTGTTACTTGATCCAATAATCCAATAATTCATCGGCTAAAATAGTAACCGTGTAAATTATACGAAATATCCGCAGCAGGGTATAATAATACTCGTTGCAGCGTTATGATTTAACGCGTTTAATCGGCAAGCAGAAAAGTGTAAGCAGAATCGGTAGTAGTCGCGGGAGAACGTAAACAGGAAGGGGATTAGCACGACGAATCGTGTATACAGAGACGGTTCATTGAAAACAATGAACGTCTCTGTTCGAGTACATGCTTGCCCCTCTGTATCTTTCTTGCTTTTTCCCTTCGTTGGCTGGCCGCGTTACAGTTTCTCTCGTGGCCCGACCAAATTTAGAATCGAGCCGTATCTCGTCGTTCCGTTCGACCTTTGCTGTCGCTACTTACTTACTTACTTACTTACTTACTTACTTTTTCCACGTTCTATCCCCCTTTTTCTTTGCCATTGGCTTTCCTCCTTTCGTCATCCGTCACGTTCAGCGTTCTACTCTGGGCGGATTCTACTCGAAACGAAGCTAAGAAGAACGAAAAACACTCGAGGAAAGAACGAGTGTTATCTCCGCTGATTTATTGCTTTTATCGAGAACGTTGAAAGGCAAGTTGGGAAGGGTCCAAATCCAGATAAATAATTTACAGATAATTTGACAAAGTAACGAATAATCGCGGCTGAAGACGAAGGTTGTGCAATAAATTATTTGCAGAAACAAATGGATTATTTCGATCGATGGTCGAACAATAAAATCACTTGCACACGCAACATTATTTTATAGCGATATTATTAACTTGTTGCTACTTCCTATAAATTATATAAATTATACCATTATATTGTTTAAATCGAAGCTAACTGGCGGCAGGCTTTTGCCCCTACTTTCCTGCATCGCTACCCCTTCCCCCACTCTCTCAGTCTGTTGATCTGCCTAGTGAGCAAGTGGAGGGGGTACTAGCGACGAGGAAAGTAGGGGCAAGGGCTCGCGGGCCGCCAGTTGGCCATCTCTGACTTTGAACAATCACTTTCCACGTGTTGTCCAAACCTCGTGTTTAACAATGGGCATTCGAAATGACGGAGATTCGATATTTTTCAAGCTCGTGAAACGTGAAACTCTGCAACTTTTGCAAATCGATATACGGACGCCAAGAGTTGGTTCGACCAAACATTTGGAAACATTTTATTTTATTTCAAGGAGCATCGCTGCGAAACTTTATCTGGGTCGTGGGTGATGATCGTTGACGGGTGACAGACACTCGAATCTGAGTATCGAGTCGAAGATACGATTCGATATTTTCCAAGAGACTGTGCGAGAAGTGCCGAAAGTTCTGGAAATTTTCGAGATGCTCCAAAGTCTCGGGAGAATCTTGAAAAACCTCGGTTATTTCGGTGAGGTCAGTGGAATAATCTTGGCGCGTAGTCAATATTCAGCAAACATTTTCGATGCTTTAATCCAAATAGAACCGTTGACGTATTGCGCAATTGGTTGCGCAAATGCTTCGAGAAGTTTCAGCGATGAGAAAGGATTAAGCGGAATAATTGAAGAACCGTGTAAAACAGAAAGGATCTCTAGGAACGATTGTACGGAACGAAGAACTATGTATCGGATAAACTGTACGGACGAATGATGTAAATGCACTTTAAGATTTCCGAGAGATTCGAGACTCTTACTTCTCGCGACTAAATTGCGGATTTTTGTGTTGCATTCGCGAAGAACGTCAAGGAAATTATATTCCTTGCAATATTTGATAGGTGAACCATGTTTCGTTCAAATTTCATTAATTACTCAAATTACTGTATTTAATCATCTTCGTAAAAATCACGAGATTCCCGACACGTTTAAGAATTCTAACACGTTGAATTCCGTTCGAAGCGATTTGAATTTCGTCACCATCGTCCGTTGGAGTTGAAAAATCATCGAGTGCTTGGTAATTTCAGTTTATTTCGAGAAGAATGGTTGTCGATCCTTCGAATCGTTTGCATTTCTGCCCTTTTGTCACAAATTTCTAGCGGGCAGACATTCAGGCCCGAGCCGTGTTGGACGCGTCTGACGCGGTTGCATTGTTCGCGCGATTCCCTCCGAGGAATTGTGAATTTTCCATAGAGCTGTCAAATGAAATTTCGGAGCCAGATAACGATGCCAGGGGCATGATCTCAAGGACGCGCGATACACTTCACTCGATAAGAACGAGATAAGATTTATCGTTGCACTTCACTTGGCTAAGACGCGTCGAAAAGTTTCTTCCAACATTTTCCAACGCGCTTCTTCTTTAATTAGGATTTAGACACTAAAACGTATCTAGTACGCGTTATTGTTAATCAAAGTATTTATCGTCGAAATTTGTTGAAATTGCACAGGATTCAACATGGTGCGTTCCTTAATATGAATTATTCTGTTCTTTTCAGATTATAAAAAGTTGCAAAATATCAGTACACAGTTTAGAAAAAGTCTTGCAAAAAGCACGACGAACACGTCTATAAGTTAATTCAAGAGTTCCACGCAAATACTACACGAAAGTGGATAGAAGTTTTTGTTCGTTGTGAAAAATTCGCTTTTCACTTGCACAACTTTTTGGCCAGCTTAATAAATACGCGTGTATGTATATTAATACAGAAATATATTTTAATTATTAATATATATATATATATATGTAACAATGCACATATATTTGACGTATATATTAATATATTGATATATATATATATAATAACATATGCCTATAAATAAATATTACACGCCGGTGTGCACGCACTGAATCGTGTTCGCGTGTGTTCGTGAGCGTTCGCGAACGCGAGTCAAGTACCGAGCGGCAATCTCGAGCTGGCATTGCTCGCGGGAATAGCGAGGTGAGGCGGAACAGACTGCTTGGTGCCAGGCGTACAGATCCCTCTCTTTCGTCCCTCTTCCATCGCCTTCTTCGCTTCCATCTCGGTTCTTTCTCTTTCTCTTTCTCTTTTTCGCTCCTCTGCCTTCGTCTCTTCTCTTCAGCTCGTTTCTCTCTGCCCGTTCTTTCCTCCTCCCCTCTCCTCTCCTCTCCTCTCCTCTCCTCTCCTCGCTCTGTCTCTCTCTTTTCAACGTCCGCGCACGTGTGTGTCTCCCTTTTTTCCTCGCTCGTCTATTTCCTCCTGTCCGCGTGGCGGCTCGCGGGGCGCGGAGCGGTCAGGCTAGAACAGCCAAACCTCGCGCTTTTACGTAATCTTATCTGCCGGAGTGTGTAATTGCCGCAATCGTTGCATCGCCGGCGACGTGTTCTTCCTCTCGAGCGCACCTGCCCCCTCGTGCGGGGACCTGGAGCTTCTCCCTTTCGAGGAATTGGAGGGTGCAGAGGAAACTCGTTCGTTTTCGCGCGTGAGAGTTTGCAATGTAACAGCTACGTATCTCATACCTCGTACGTCTTGTTTGCTCTTGCACGATCGATATAACAATACAGATGTAATAAAATGATTTTTGAATATCATTATTTTAACTTGACACAATTCTATGCCATAGGTAGCTTCCGTTGTTTTTCAAACAATTCCAAATATCTAAATAAACGCATTAGCTCTAAAAATATGCTTGTAAGACCAAAATCAGCTCCAAACACTATTATCTATCTGTCTATATACATATACATATATATATATATATATATAGATGTCTATTATCTTATCTTAAGATATATATATATATACATATATATATATATCTTAAGATAAGATAATAGATATATATATATATATATATATATATAGATAATATATAGATAATATAGATATAGATTATATATATATATATGTCTATTATCTTAACTTATAGATATATAATAGTATTTGGAGCTGATTTATATATATATATATAATATTAATATTATTATATATGTATATATAATAATCATATAATGTATATAATAATATTAATAAATTACATATATATAAAATCAATCAGGGTGGGAAATCTGAATGAGTTAACGCGGTAGCAAGAGATTCGATGGTCTCGCGCCTGGTAACAAAAACCAGGTGAAAGAGACAGCTAACCGGGAGCTAATTTTACAGTGTGGCGTGTGCACACGCACCGGCTCGGGAGATACCTGGCCCGACCTAAATGCACGTGCACGCGTCCGCAGTTGCATGTGCAACGCGTACACAATGCCGCGCGCATGGTCGTGCATAGCATGAACATGGGGCCTGACAGGATGATCTCGATGCCACGCGGATCGCACGGCTGCCAATAAACGTAGTACATCCTTGCCATTCGTCATCCTCGTGATTTACGAGTCGATCGTCTCTCCCATCGCCAGGCCAGTTTCACATCTCGCGTCACTTCCGTTCATTGTCTCTCGTCTTTCGTCTCTCGATGTACGAATTTTCACGATTTCACCCTCGTTGCTCCTTTCTTTTTCTATTTTTCTTTGCTTGTGTTGTATTGAAAGCGTCAATTGGCGTTCAAATGTTTGAGATTTCGAAACGAAGCAACGACTTTCTTATAATAATCATCACCGAGACTGAACTCAATTGTTATTAGACTGCGTTATTCTCTTTCGTTTTGTACGCGTATTCTATGCGTATTTATGTTTTTAAGAGTACCGTCGAGAAGATGGAAGCTCGGAAAATTACGTAGCACAAGCTAATTTAGTATTACTATTCCACGTCGTAGTATAACACCACTGCACGATAACAGAATAGACAAAATTTGCTCTTCGTTAACGACTTTATTTCTTTTTTCCAGGTAATTACAAGAATTAAGAAAATGGCCGCATACTTTTGGGCAGCAACGTACGTAGATCACAAACGTTTGTGTAGTTTGATATTTTCGCGAACGTGAACTCGAGCAGAGTTCCGTCTTGATCTATTTTTATAGTTGTATATTTTTCCATGTTCTACGCTCTCTGTACTACGGTTTTTGCATTTTTCAATTTCTCGCAAACGACGAGACCGTACCAATTCGTCTCGGTTAGCAGTTTTTCTTTATCTGTCTGTACGGTTTTCTGTTCGCCTATTCGTTTCGTCCCTTAATTTTTAACGTTCGAAAGTTCTTAATTTTCCGCTAATTTTTTATCCGTAGAGTGCTGAAGGATACTATATTTCGAGAAACAATATTATTTCTCTGGTTTTGTCGCTCGAAAATAACCACGAAGGAAACGTGCAACGTAGTTGAAAATTTAACGTTTCCATTGGTAATCACGTCGTACAAATATTCTTTGGAATATTTTGCTGTTTTCCTTCATTTTCATCGGTGTCTTTCGCGTGTTTCTTTGTTCGTTGCCACGTCGTTTCCGGTGCGAGAACGTCTGTGCGCTCGATCGAGTTTCTTTATGCAGTTCGACGACGTATCGTTCGTATGGAAATTCTCGTCTTGCCTCGATCGTCGCATTGGAGAATTTATTTTTTTCGTGCGCCGAGCTGGATCGTTACAGTCGTGTTTGAATTGCATTTCGCGATTAATGCACTCTCGTTGTTCCCTTGCGTTTCGACGTTCTCTTTCGCGATTCGCCTTGTCGTTGCAAATATGAAACTTGGAAAGGAAGTAGCGCGTGTAGAGCGTTTAATTTGACAAAATAATCGTGGACAAGGATGAAATTAGGGATTATTTTCTTACATAAATAAATAAAACGTGCACGATACAACATACTTTTGGTTAAAAGTTTGGGATCGTTTTTCCAAATATATCTGTGCTAAACTTTCAAATAAATAGGCATCGCTCGCACGTACAATTTATGCTTTCCACAGCAGCTTTTGTTTGCAAAAGAGAGTTAAACAAATAGTCTAATCATTCACGATGGCCAATGATGATGAAATTTTGTTACTTTCTTGACATCAGATGTGAAGTTTCCCGTTTCCTTAATTAGACAATTAGTCAGACTTCAACCTCAAACAAACTCGCATTGAAACATCTTGTTTCGTACTTGACCAACGCAGACAGTTGTGACGGTCTCGAGTCTCGCCGCCGATGCTAATGAAATTTTTAAACGTTTCACGTAACGCGTATTATTTACGTCGATTCGAACACTTGCACGAGCAACTACGTGCGTGTTATAAATACACTCCTCCGTTCTATTTTTGTGCGGCGTTTGCACAATGTTTACGAGAATTGGAACGAAAAGGGAAAGAGGAGGAGAGAGGTGATTTTCGAATGAAGTCATCGGACGAATCGCTTCTTTTTTTTCGCGCCGCGTTTCTTGCGACCTTGCGAGATCGGTAATCCACGACTAATTGAACGAGAACGCGCGCGAGCCGAAGAAAAAAAGGAAAAGGAAATATTCTTCCTCGCCAGTGGCCAGTGGAAAAGTTTCATCGTCGGGTAATCGACTCGTGAATCGCGCCTCTACTTTCGTATTATCGCGTTTCCTTTAAATAATTCATCGTCGTGGAATTGCCTTGTTTACCGAATCTCCCTACCTCTTCTTCAGACCGTTTCTTTTACTTAGTCGCCTCTCTCTCTCTCTTCCGTATTTTTCCGCCGGGGAATATACATGATTTATAATTCCAATGGTAATGGCAAGAATCGCGAATTTTTAATTTATTTTCGATCGTTACGTCGTCCTTGTTTCGTAGCATTATACACCGAAACACGAAACATTTATGTTGTTTTATACATTTACACTCCCGTTCGAAAGGAGAGGAACGACGACGTACTTGAATTTATTTATAGCGTTGGTTATTTTGAAATCTCGAAATTGACGTTTTCGAAGAGCGATATATTTTTAAAAAGTGTCGTCATGTAACCATCCACTCGGTCTCACTCGAGAGCGCAAAGTCTCTGCCTCGACGGTCCCAAGTTCGTTTCGAGTTTATTTGCAGAAATTGTAAATGTTCGGACGTGCGGCAACTTTTCTTACGATCGTTCTTTCATTGAAACATTCGAACATTAAAAACAACCGAGGTTCGAGAAATTTCATTATCCAAAACGACGAAACAGATCGAAACCGACGTACGATGCTAAAAAGAAAAGAAAAGGATTCGTTTATTCTTCGCGAAGCGAGTTAAAAAACCTACCATCGACGAATTATTTTGTTCGGTGTGACAACGTTTTCCGACGTTCGCCAGAAAATTGCTGCAAAAATTTGCAATAAAGTTAACGAGAAGTGAAACGTCACAACAAGATTCGACAACAGATGTACATAGACTCATTAATTGCAATTTATTGACTGTGTATTTGCAGTGCAACTTTTACACTTGATAAAAACAACAACAAAACAACAACAACAACGCGGTGTGATTCAGAACTGAACTAGCGTTGAGTAAGTAAAACTCTTCGAAACGTGGAAGACGGTGGGTTCGCGTGGCAGGCGCGCGCTCAACCTTTGCCTTTAATTAAAGGGATCGCCTAATGGGGATCAGCTCACGAACGAGAAACGCAACGCCTTGTTGTTACACGCGGCGCGTGTAAATTAATCGTAATTGTACGCGACCGCTTAAAAATAATCGAATTGCAAGCCAGGGGCGTGACGAGGGGCGACGTATTTGCATCGATCGCGGCAGTTTGCCTCGGAGAAACGCGTGCTCGCGATTAAACGTCTCGCGAAGGCGCGAACGACGCCGTTCGAGTCGAGGCGCTTTATCGCTTATCGCTGGTTTCCTGCCTTTTCGCGGTTTTGCCGAGTAGAAGTTTCCAGCTTCAATTAAAGCAAATTAGTTCGACCAGTAATGCTAAATACTCAGTTGTCAAACTCACTTTCTAAAATGTCACGCGCGATTTCTCAATTGAAAATTTCGCGCGTGTAAATTGCTTCGTTTCGTTCGAAAGTAACTTTAAACCGTTTCTGAATGTGAAATTTCGTAACTGCTCCTTGAAATGTTTGTAATTTCACACAATTTGAAGTTTTAATTTGTTAATTTGTTGATTTGTCGGATATTTTGCTATTGGTTACGTTGGGTCGGATCAGTGAATTTTAATACTCCATCTCAGCATCTGGTTTGATACCAGATAATACTCTAACGATTGACGATACTTTTTTGACGTTTAAATTACGCACAATAGAAATACTCGGACATTTTTGGAAATTTCTGTGATTTATTAATCCGAAATTTCACATTTGCAAAACAATCACTCTTGTTTCGGTAGAAACTTTTGACGACGACAAATATTCAGATTCTTTTTCTTACTATTTATCGTCAGATTGTTGCAGCATCGTCGAGTCCTAGATTTACTTTTAATTTTGCAGTATTCAATTCCAATTTTTGATACTCTTCGACACGATAAGAACGAACATAAAGTACTTTGAAATTGCCTTAATCTAAATTTCATTCGCCAAGTCAATTTAAGCAATGAAACTTTAATACACAGCAGCGATCGTCTTATCACTAAAGCCTGCGTGTCGATGTATCATTTACGAGCATTGGAAAAAAGTCGAATGGAAATGAGTCATAAGTCTCATTTGCTAAATATCATAGCAATACTATATTTTTATATTGTTGCATCACAACGGTATTGTATTTTTATAGACTGTAGATTCTGTAGATTTTTCTATCTTTCTCAAAAAAAGAAAAAAGAAAAGAAAAAAAATGGATAAACGTCCGCAATTTAGTAATCAATCACGAACACACGTTCGAACAAAATTTCGCGATAACCTGTAGACTTTCGTGACTAGTTGCAACAGAGTGACTCAAACAATATTACACGCTCTGCGTCAATTATTGCACGACGAATGCAAAGAGTTTCGTCAAGAAAACGAAAGGTCTAGTTGCGACACATCGATCGACGCGCGATACAACACTGACTCATTCTATCATCTCGCTCGTTGAGTCGTCAATAATCGGAAATCTTTGTACTCTTCTCGGAAATCGTTAAATCGTTGTGAGATATCTTCGATTTTTATCGTCGCAAGTGGAACGTAGAATCTTTCATTTATCACTTCCTCTTACAAATTTCTTGTCTCAGTTTTTTTTATTAATTAATCTGTCGAATCCTCTTTTTTTTACGTCGATCGATTAAAATTAGTCATTTAGAAATAAATGATTACGTTTCTTCTCGAACGTAAATTTTTACGTAAATCTTTTATCTAATTTTTAACACTTTTATTGTTCTTCTACAAATTTCAACAACAATCGAAGTAGATCTCATCGCAGATTGTCCAAATTAAATTGTTCCTTTTCGATCGTATTTTCCTCCAAGTCTTTTCAAACGTTTCCCATTCTAACCGATGGTTTTTATTTGTTGTTATTTCTCAAATAATATACGCGATCGATTTGGTGTATTATTTTTGCCGAACGTTTGTCATTAATTGTCGCGCAAGCGATGTTACGAGTATAATCGTCGTCAACGTCAAAAATAACGAGATAAACGAAAGAGAAGTTCAGACCCGTATTTTTTCTCTCTGGACTGACGAAGAATCGAGGCCCTGTACGTACGAAAGGAAATTCCAAGTCGAAATACTCACGGATACCTGGACCCTCAGCCGCGGATCAAGGATCTGTAGGACCAGCTAATGTGGGTCCGTCCTTAAGGTGGCATCCATAGTTCCATTCCGTGTTCCGCGCACAAAAGGTCCGTGGAATTTTCCGAGACGGTTGCCAGGAGTAGAAATTAACCCGGATGGGCGGTCCGGGATGAGGGAACACGTTCCTCCGCGATACGTGACGGCTTGAAAGAAAAATACCAACCTTCTGGACTGCTCTGCGCCAAATTTCTTTCGTTCCTTTCTCTTCGTTTGTCTCCTTCCGTGCCAGCGTATTTTGAATCCGCTCTTTCTTCCCCCTCGTCGAACCTCCCAAATTTTAATATCAAAGGAATGGACGGTCTCCTGAATTCAGAAATTTCGGTTATTTCTCCCTAAATTATATATATATATATGTGTGTGTAAATAACAGCTCCTGTTTTCTTCCATTACGTCGCAAACGTTCTCCCGTTTCATTTCCACTGGTGCGAATTTTATATTTCAGTCGCCGTTTATATTTGTTTGCGAAACGAAAGATATACAACGGAACGCGAATAGACTGAGAGAATCTGGAATAAGTTCAAGCGCAATAAATTAATCGGACGAAATTGGGATCGAACTAGAAATTGAAAGTTTAGAGTAGTAAGAAAAGAAAAGAAAAGAAGAGAAAAATTCCTTTGGAAAACATTCAAAGTTCTTTCTCTTGAGAAAATTGCAGCTGGAAACTCGTCAAGTACACAAGTGGGAGAAATGTTATACCGTTCGATTCAATTTTCTCGTATAAAACGACAATTTCACTTGAGTGAAGCAGTACGACGAGGACAAGCGACGTTTTGTTCTTAATAATCGAAAACTGGTCTGTTTTCTGACAGGATGTAAAATATCGATCCTTTTATTCCGGCGGCAATTAAAAAATAATTTACAAAATAATTCGCAATTAATTAAAATAATACAGCGATTGTCCAAACAACGTTAATTGGGGAGACTTTGGACGAGATCTCCCCTTTCTTTCAATCAGAAAAAATCCTTTCTTCTCTGTCTCTTTGTACGATCGCGATTAAGACGTCTCTTATTTTAATTATTCACTCTCCTCGGTTCCTCCTTTTTCGTCGACGTGCTTTTGTCCCGGCGAAGCGGCGACGATTTCGCCGGTGCCGTTTTCTTAAATTCAGTTGCGAGTGTTTTGGGTGCTAAAAACATTGGCTAGAATTATATCCTATAAATTATCAATATATTATCAACGCAAAGTGTGTTTTATGTACAAATTATTTAGCTACTTTTGTCAAGGAGAACTGCGGATTTTTATTAAGTATTTTCGTATTTTTGCTATACATCGTAGTTTGGATGTTTCGCATATGTTTTTTCCATTACTGAAAGTGACTTTAGCGGGGGTAAGTCAGAAAATCGGGCCTCTTCGTCAGGTGCAACGCTGCTGATGCAACGAAAATTATTTGGTTGATTTGGGTCACGTGATTCGCGAGGGGGGCGTGGAGTAGATCTCGAGTAGGAGCGATCGCGTCTGTAATTTGTTTTGTATCGTCGTCGGTCGTCTTTATTTCCCAGTCGGAACAGTTGTTCTGTTGCAAGTCGTGCGATTTTTATATTATACGTATTCTGCGTAAATTTGAATGTATTTCACGAAAAATTACTGCAATTTCTACAAAAATACACTGTTTTGCATTTTGCAAAATTTCTCATTGCTCGTTCTGACCATTTTGGTGGTTAAACTGAACAATGGTGGTCGTTTTAAAATCAGAAGCGTGCGTGCTAGACACACTCGCTTGGTTCAGGTATAATTTAGAGCAGAGCTAGCTAACTGGCGGCCTGCGATCGCTACCCCCACCACTGCATCCGTCTGCAACGCTACATTGAAATCTTCTCGCCGTGCATGAGCCAGCCCCACTCTCTCAGTGGAGGGGGTAGCGCTAGCGACCAGTTAGCCGGCTCTGATTTAGAGCAAGTTCTCGGAACAGCTTCTTTCTATTACCAAAGAACCATTGTCGCGCAGTGGAATTTTTTAAATATTTGTTCACGGAGCAAATTGTTCCAGTCCGATTTATAGTGTGACGTCGCAATGTACGATTACGATTAAGAAAAATTTGTCGAACGTGCAAAGAATACAATTATAAACTCGATGTTGGTTGAAAAACGCCGAGCTCGATAACTATAGAATCGAATGTCCGTCTTTATTTCCGAGCGACATTTATAGCCCTCAGGTTGCACCCTCGTCCCTTCTAGGGACCACGCAGAGTTCCTGGAAGGTCCGAGAATCCTTTGTGCCTTTCCTTTACGCTTTTCCTTCAACGTGAATTTTATACACCAGCGACTTTCTCTACAAATGAGGTCAATTTATTCAATCTTTATTAAACAAACTAAATTGGTGGAATTATTGAAGCTATATTATTGTTAAGCATTTATTTCGAAGTCCGAGTCCAGTCATTGTCCAGTGCGACAGAAAAGATTCGAAAAGTTTGGATTTAAATTGTTAGATTCATTATTACGTAGATCCACGTAAAAATAATTAATTTAAAAATTTTGCGTTTCTTACAATGAAAGTTTCGTCACATTTTATCCTTAAATCAAAAAAAAAAAAAGAAAAAAAAGAATCATTCGATCTCTCGGAAAAAAAGATTAAAAATCGATGTAAAATATCCGGTGGACAAGAAAGAGTGCGCGTGAGAAAGCAAAAAGTGTCATCAATCGCGCGTGTGGTGTCGCGGGGAGGCATCCCGTAGATCCCGTGGATCGCGGTGTATTAATCGTCGCGGGTAACGGAGACGAGAGAAAACCGAAACTACTTGTCCTTTCGTGGACACGAACCGGCACGTGGATACAATTGCCTGGCAATTTTATTGCATTCTCTGCTGCGCTGTGTGTGAGGCCACTGCACGCAAGACCGGTTTCGCAAAGTGACTTTAACGCTTCGCTTATAATCTCGGATCGCGGCTACTGGCTCTACGAGCTTCACAGAGTGCCCTCTCTGTTCCACGTGAACGCGGCTGTTGCTGTTACATATGTATGACTGAATTTAGTTTCCAATTTAATTAGCAAATATGGCTTTCCTTTCGCGCGTGAATCGATCGAGTTGGAATATCTCGTTGGAATATATATTTGTGGATCAACTTTCAATATTCCTCCGTGCAAATGAGCCGTAAAGATTGGCTGAACGTTGTTGGTAATTCAGAGATTTGGCGTTCAAACATTGCTGGTGTGTTCTACACAAAGTGAAAAGTTTACAAATACTCTGTAAATAATTCATAAGTGATACTTTATAAACGATTCATAGTATGTTCTGAATCATCGCCTGAACGATTAAAGAAAAAATTGCAAAATTGAAATGTCCGAACAACGAAATATCCAAAGTGCAGTGTTTTCTGCAACATATCGTACTGTAATTGCAATCTCAGAAATACGAACAAGGTATCCTTTTATTCTTTTCATCTTCTCCAAGTATTCTTCTTTTATTTTTTCTTTTCGCGAGCAGAAATGACACCTAGTGTCGAGAAGACTATGACCGTCGAGCTGTCGGTGCGACGTGATATATCTCGCTGTTTATCTGTCAATCACGCCACCAACAACGAGTTTCACAGTCAAGTTTTCAAGTGTAGATCGTTTGAAAGTCGTCGATAGCCGTTGGGTTGGCGGATTGCATGGCAAATTATTATTACTCGCTGGTCCGAGTTTCTCGGAGGAAGTTGTCTCGGCTCGGATAACCCTGGGAAAAGAGAGAAGAAGAGAGAAGGAGAGAAAAATTGTTTCGTTACGTGGAAATACACCGTGCAGCAGCCACTGTGCGCTGATTAAATTTTCTCAGCTTGAAACACATAAAGCGGATTTTCTGCGGAGAGGTATTTGCCTTGCTATTTATCGAAGTTGATAAGGTAGAACACGCAAAGTTTCAATATTTGCCGATCCCGACGCACGTGTTGTCGCGATGGCGCGATGAGAAATTTTTCTCCCTTCCTTCTTCTTTGTTGCAGTCCAGAAAAATGAAACGCGGGAAATATATTTTATTTCGCAGACGACGCATATTTATTTCGTTGCGTATCGAGGCTGATTAGATAAAGAGCTAGAAGTTTCAATATTTGGCTACGATGTTTTTGCGACGAGAGAGAAAAAAGAAAGAAAAAATTGGCTTTGACGATTTTATAACCCGTCGAAGTGCAAAATCCATCCTTGCGCGAGTTTCAATATTTGCATTTGGTGCAGCGATATTTTTCGTAGTTTGCGGCGATAAAGTGCGAAAGCCATCATCCGCGAGCGATCGCGCGCGTGCTGAAGGTAACGAGGTAGACCGCGAAGTTTGAATATTTAGCAGAACGGCAAGGAACGACTTTTGGCGACTTTGTCGCAATGTCGCAAAGAGACGCAAAAGCCATCTGCCGTAGAGGAGTATTTATTTGTCCCATTATATTTATTGAAGATAAAGGCGGAATGTGAAGTTTGAGTATTTAGCGGAGTGTATCGAGAAAATTGGCTTCGACGAAAGATGAAACGTAAAAGTTGCCATATTGTTTATTGAAGATAATAAGGCACGATGCGAGGTTTCGATATTTGCTATTTGTCGTTGCAACGGTATAATTCACAAACGTGAAAGGAGAAAACATCTTTCGCAAAAGATCATTCGTACTATTGCTCAGTGTCCACGAAAAACTTTATCTTCGACAGATATATGTGTAGTTTTCACGAAACTGTTAAACTATTAAATGACAAGAAATTTAATTAAATAGCATAGCGATATATTTAGGTAACACGTGTAAGCGTTTTTTATTCCTTCCTTCATGGATTATAAAATTATTAGCTCTGCAATGTCAATGCAGTAATTTATACATTTTTGCTCGTTCGCCTGTTTTTATCGTAGTGTTTCACGTTATCAAAAATTACCCAAGTGATTTATTCGCTGCGATAAATAGCTACGATCAAGTGAATTGAAACAAATTAAACGATCAAGTTAATTAGATAGAAACGAGCGGAAGAATGATTATTTTAAACGGCAGATTATTGCTTCGGCTTTGTCTTAGAACTGGAGAAACACGATATCGAACATTAGTCGGGATAACTGCGTGAAAGGCAAAGGTGATCGATAAATTGCGGATTTTTGTGCATTCCGTGAGAAATTTCATAATTGCACGTAATGCGCAGAGACGCGCGAGCATTACGAGCATTCGTCGCAGTAACGTTCAAAGAACGAGGGCGATTTCCATTTCTTTAACGAAGCAAACAAAAATTTTGATAGAAAAAAAAAGTCGCTAATCGCGTCTCTTTCTTGAGAGTGCCGTTTCGAAAATGGAAAAATATTTGCGGGTGCAACAATGGAAAACAGCTTTTCTGACGATTTTCTGGTCGGCCGTTCGAGCGTGAGGAGCTCGTTCCCCCTTCGGCGAATGTTACGGCGGGTAACAAATTGCCGATGAATTTTGTTACGACGCGTCGTCGCGAACGAAGGGTTAGGCCTCCTCGAACGGGAGGAAGGAGAGGCGAAATGAAAAGGCAGAAGAAAAAGGACCTCGATTGGCATCACGCGGTACCCTCGAGAGCGTAACAATGGCCCGTTCTTTGCAACGAGAAGGCAGCGAGCAAGGGGGAATAATCACCCCTCGTGCAAATGTGGGTCACGATATGGAAGCGTCGTGTGTGCCTCCGCGCGTTGACCAACGACGCGAGCATACAGCGAAATCGCTCGTGCAGATTTATCTCCGCGAGACCGTAGAATAAATTTCCAGATAAACGTCTGTATTACCGAGAACCTCGTTGTATCTCGTTGACCAGCGCCGAGTCAACGAATGGTGGCCGATGCTTTCTCCTCCTCTCGACGATTTAGGTTAGGTTTAGGTTAGGTTTAGGTTAGGTTTTCAAAACGGCACTCTTCGTTGTTTCAAACTGGGAAGAGTTAGCAGTATTGATTCGATTTCGTTTCATTTAATAAATTACGAACATTCGGATTTAAATTTTTTTTATTCAAATGTTACAAATTCTCATTCCATTTGTTGTTTTTAATTATTCGAACGACTTGCAATGATCGTTACAATAAATTTTGTTGTCAACGATTCGAACGATTATCCTAAATACTAATTAATTTATTTAAACGATTCTTTCCTTTTTCTTAACGTTTCGAGGAAATTGCAAATCGACAGAACAGAGATTGATTGAAGTAAAACGATTCGCTAGTCTCTTGTTCGAAAGTCGCTGTCGTTCATGATCAAATCGTTTCGATTCGCTCGTCATTCGTATATTTATAATTTTACGCAAGCTGTGTTTAATTTCTATCTAATGTAAAATTAATTCGTCGATTCTAAGAAACGTGACGGTTCTTTTCGTCAGAGGGAGTTCTTTTAATTTAGGCCTTAATGTCCACATTCGTTGCTTGATCACACGTGACGATAACAATTCAAAAGCCCCTGGAGATAAACTTTATTCGGTAAACATTAAAAAAGTGGAATAGATTAAACTTATCGGAGTTTGTTTACTTCTAATTCGTTCGTTATCGCGAGGAGAAAATTTAATGCTAGTGTAAATAAATCGAATTTCTTTCGGTATTGTCCATCTTTCTCTCGTAAATGTGAATTGCAATGTGCGCTTGCAAATTGTAAATCGTCGTCGTCGAGAACAAAGAACAGAGCGAAAGGCACAGTTGAACGAATAGCGATGAAAAACTGTTGTAAAACTTATAATTGTAAAACATTCTACTTGGTCTCGTCCTTTTCAAAACGTAGTCTCTACTTTGACCATTTCTTTTTCAAAGATATTTTTACGTCATCTAAGCAGATGGGAAATTGGGAACGCTTTCATTGTCGTCTCCAAAAATATTGGAAACAATTTTTCTTTTTTAATTAAATTCACCGTTGAAACTCGCTGTGCAATTTCTTTCTGTCATTTTAGTTTTTACTAAACTTTGACAGACTTAAGATTAACGACAAAAATTCGAGAAGTCCCGACATTTCCAACAAACGTTTCCAGAAACATTGAACAATGTTTTCCTTCGCTGTGACAAAATTTGCCACAGTCTTGAAAAGATTGAAATTTTCCCTTAAAATTTACTGTACCGTTGAATTTTGAACGATAGGCAATTTCTTGAATTTTCGTCCTACAGCTATATAATATAAACTGAAAGTTTAATAAAATGATCGCACAGCAAATTGAGAATTGAGAAATCATTGTGAATTTTCACAATTATCCTCCGAATGATACATCTTTGGAAAAAAAAAAAAAACAGACTCGAAAGTAAAAAAATAAAGACGCTTTGACGCGACTCTAATCGCGTGTCGTCATTTTTCACAAAGTTGCGACAATTGAAAATTTTTCACGATCGCGCCGTCCGTATTGTATTTCGAGGGTGAAGGCAGTTTTGCGCACGATCGTTATCGCCTGAAAAACGCACAATTACGACCGATTAAAGTCTATCTATAGTCCCTGGTAGTCTATTTGCAGCAGCTGACGAAACTCGTTTCCGCGTTGCATCAGTCGTCTGATAACCGACTTTGTTGTTTACCGATCGTCGATAATAATTATGCTGTGTTTCTTTCGTTCGATCGATCTTCGCCTCTTCCTCTCCCCCGGTGGGGACGCAAAGTCGAATCTCTTTTGTCAAAACACCGATACCCTCGATCGCGAGCTAAGACTCCCCCTTGTCTCGTCTTCACTGGTTCGTTCGCATCCCAATGTCTCCGTCCCTCGACTCTACCGCGGCTCGGCTCAACAAAGAGTTGGAAGATTCAAATCTGAGATTGAAATTTAATCTAATCTACGTGTTGTTAATTCGGTTGGTAAGTCTCTTCGGACGAATCTTGCGTGTTTGGACTCGGTGTCGATGATACGTACCGACGAGTTCAAGTTTATCTTTTATTTCTATTAAAGAAGCAAATATTCTTGCTTTTCCTCGAAACGACGGCGTATCTGCCAGAGTATACTGCTAGGAATTCTGAATCACGAAGGATTGTACTAATATATGCGCGGTGGAATAATTTTTCAAACTACCTCGGATGATCGAAGCAACTGGAAATGCAGTTTTCTTCAGATTTCCCCGACAGTTATCGTTTATAATCTATTTTTTTTTTTTGTTAGTTTCGGTCATTCTGTGTCGTCCTACATGTTTCACAGATGAAAAAATATCTTTGTACTATACTTTGATATTGCATCAAGTTTTAAGATATCTAGTTTTATTTCCGGAGATCAATAGATCGCAGATTTTTATGCATTTTCATGCATTTATTGTAATGCATAAAAGTAAAGAACATGTATATTATAACACTTTAAATATACTCTACCACAGTCTGAAGCTCAGTAGTAAAATTGAGCCGAATGAAAATTTCCAAAATTAAGCAACGTTGCACGTTGTGAAACGTAAATTTTTGTGACTTTCAGTGATGCCAATTAACGATCGAAGTAAATTTCCATTCAACTTTCAATTCTCTCTTCAAACTGCAAGAATTTTCCAATTCAAAGCATCCAAACACTTGGTGGAACAAGTAGGGTGCTCCTAGAAACTAACTCCTAACTCGCTCGTACAATTCTCCTGAAAAAACCACCCCTGTAAACGCGAGCGTGTAACAGCTCCCTCTTCCCCAAATCGTGCGCTTTTGGAAACAGCTGATCCGCCGTCATAAACTGCACAAACCCGGCAACAACGTTCAGCTTCCTGTTTGTAAATCGTTTGGCCGTGTCTTTAATTTTCCACGGAACTTTCGCCCGTGACAGCTTGCGTCAGTTACCGGAACCAGCTGGAACTCGACGTAGGGTGGCTCGACGAGACCCGGCCTTCTGTGCATCCCACGAAACACCGTCGGCTCTAATACGATCTCTCCACCGCCCCGCACCGCGCGATCGAAACGAAGGGTGCTCGTTCGTTCGCTCCGAACGTACATTCGATTTACTTTCCCTCTGTCGAGCGCCGTTTAATTGTAAATTGCTAGAAAAACGCATTTTCACGGGAACACTGCGTTCGAGGGGTGGTTGTTTCGATAGCGGGCAAACAGAGGGTGGTTGGAAGAATATATGTACTAATTGTTGCTTGGAGACTTGATGTAGCATACTCATTGGTTGTATATTCATTGTATATATATATATATATATATATAAGCAAAATGTTCGTGTTGTATAAATATTCAAAGTATGTACATTGATATTGATGTTGTTGCGCATTGTATTCGTTATGTGACACATAAATGCCATGCATATTCGTGTCATATTACATTCGTATTGTACAAATATTTGTAGTATGAAGATTATACTGACATTATATACTCAAATTATTATACTACACGTTACACATTGTATTCACTGGATTGAGTTTTTCTCAGTAATGAAACGAGCTACGTGTTGTGTATTCACATTCGTGTTGCACAAATATCCACGTATAAATATACGTATCGTTACACATTCGTGTTATTATACTGCACTGTACACGCTGGGGTTATCGATAAGTCATATACTAATAGAATATCAAATTCACACGATACAAATGGAATGTAATTTATATTAAATATTCGCATTATACATATTGTCGTCGTATCTTTATATTCACGTTAATAGGAATGCAAATAGAATCATGCAGCACGCAGCAGTGCAAAGTACTTTTCTTATCTCGCAAGTCGTCACAAGTCGCAAGGCTCCATTCCTGATAGGATTCTTCCCGATTTGAAAAATTGACGATTCTTACAAATCTGGAATATCGAAGCAAAATAGAGAAGTTGAAATTTCGTCGAATGACTTTTTGCATAAAACAACATTTGACACGTGTGTGTCACCTAATGAAGAGTAGAATTTAATAACGCGCGTTGATTCGCAGGGAAAAGTAAAAAGATCGAAAGTAGCACGAGTTTGAAATTAGCTGTTTTCAAAACTAAAACTAAGCTCGCATGACCAAGTTGAAAAATTAGCACGAAACTACAAAACTGCGCATTATTCGTCAAAAGTTGCATAAGAATTCGTACACTTTTACCAACCGCTTAAGATTTAAACAAATAAACTGCCAAATTTATTTTAACAATCGCAACATTTCACTGCCCTGTTAGTTATTTCGTTTAATCCCCTGATCGAAAAGTGAGAATTAAATTTCATACCGACGACCGAGACGTTTGCGATAAACGCGAAGGCCAAAGTCGTCTCGGAACGTGCGTCGCTCGTGTCAACTCGCCGATTCGATCAGGAACGCCGAGCGTTTAACAAGGAATTTAAGAGAACGACGCTCGCGTTCCGGAAACGAAACGCGTTTCCACAGAGTCCGGGGAATCAGTCAGTTTCTCGTTTTCGTGGATCACAAAGAAAGGATCCGGCCGCGAGATCCTTTCTCTTCTTTCCAAGTCGCCGCGCCGAGACACGCAATTTCAGAGACGGGACACGTCCATCCGCGGGGACCTTTTATGTTATTTCGTTGACACATGGCCCCGCAATCACTTCTCCACCCTTCCGCAGTCACGGTCTCGTGACACGTTGGGGGGACCTTGTGTGTAGGATTCGTCCTCCACGCCTAATCCACAGTTGCTTGCTCCTCACTTGATTATTTCTATATCGGTTCGTTGAACCAGACATTTCGTTTATTTCCGTCCTCCTCCATACATTATTGCTCCTCGGTTATGAACCGAGGCATTATGGCTTTCCGTTCAGAGAACAGGAAAGGGACATTTCGTTTATTCCCGTCTGCTTTTATGCCGTCGTTATATTTTCACTGTTGTTCTTCGGTTGTGAATGCGTGTTCGGTTGTCACGGTTCATCCAGTTTTTCTTTTCTTTTTTTCCTTTTATTTTCGGTTTATTTCTGTGTTTTTGTACGTCGCGAGTGAGTTACGAGCGAGCGACCGAGAAAATACGAGAGAATAACTTTGACAGAACATCAAAGGTGTGTAAAAAAAAGTGCACGACTTGTACGATTCGTCTCGCTGAAAGGCCCAGAAGAAGCAACTGCTCCGACTAGGAAATGAAGACGACCTTTTTGCCATAAAATTTTATCGATACGCAAACATTTGAATCGACACAAAACGAATTACAGGGCGAGACAACGCCTCCTCGCGAATCACGTGACTCAAATCGACCAATCGCTAATTTTCGTTGCATCAGTGATAACAAGTGCAAAGAGTTTACCTAAGGATTCGCGTCACGTGTGAGGTAGCCGAGTCAAATTCGATTCGAAAATTTTCACACTGGATTTTATCGTTCTCGGTTATTTTATAACGACTGTAGAGCAAAATTACATTTACAAATGTTGGTATTACATTTTTTGTGAAACGTATCAATAACAAGAAGCAAACTTTTATATCTTTTAGACGTTTCTTCTATTAAGTTCT
This sequence comes from Melipona beecheii, assembly GCA_032399605.1. Taxonomy (NCBI): domain Eukaryota; kingdom Metazoa; phylum Arthropoda; class Insecta; order Hymenoptera; family Apidae; genus Melipona; species Melipona beecheii. The sequence continues at coordinate 3,767,787 of JAUCMO010000463.1, forward strand.
ATTAAGTCCAGTGCGTACGTTTAAAACACCATTATCATATATTTTTACCAACGCACATTCATTCAACGGTTGTCATAACTATTTATATTTGTCTCAGAATTACACATTACAATCGTAATTACGTACGTAATTACTAAAAGAGAAATCCATTACTGATATACGCAAAATTCTCAAATATTTTTCCAAATAAAATATCGCAGAAAGAGAGACGCAGATAGCAGAGAGAACAGCGGAGAATTGAGCAAGACCAATTGAGAAAGACATTTGCGCGAATCGTTAAAAAGCCATAAAACGTTCGTGCATCGCGCGAAGACAGATTGCGCGAGAGAATGACAGTTAGATTTTATTGTGCGGCGAAATTAATCTCGAATCTAACTCGAAACCTGGCTGCCGCCCAATATTCTTACTCCGCTGGTGACTTCCCTGCGATTCATATATTCACTAACGGCGGTTCCATAGGGGGATGGTACGTTCTCGGAACCCGCTCGATCGACCCCGGCCAGTTTACGAACGTAGGAAAATGTAGCATGGATGTGATATACACCGTTCGACACGGTTTTACGATCTCGGTCGTAAAACGCATCGCGCGTACGTTCCTCGATCTTTCGTGACTCTGTGGATCATATCGGGCGAGGGCCGTTGAACGCGAGGGATCGTCGTAAAATCGTCGGGCGTCTCGAGGACGTCACCGTTGCTCGAGAAAGTATTTAAACAGCTTTCGAAAATAATTCCTACGAGTACAGCGCGAGTCCGCGAAATGGTTCGAGGATCCTGGAAAATATTAGCAACTGTTTGAAATTAACAATCTTGAATTGAAATACTTCTTAAGCGTTGCAAAAATTATTTGAACGATCAATTATTTATCGTGTCTTGAACTTGAGAAAATCACAAGTTCTTGTACTATAAAAGTTATAAATTTATCTCGACGTTATTTGTTTATCGTATTATGTAAAATTTCAGTTATATTTTGTGGATCCACGTATCTTTTTAGACTTCTTTAACCGTGTTTTAAATCCATTAAAATCGAAGAATACGCATAGCGTTGATGAAATCTGAAAATGTTTCGTCTAATGTACGTATTCCTATTCCTATTCATGGAAGGATTCGAAAAACACTTTAGACACATTCTCAAAGCGTTGTATAATCCTTTGCAATTCTACTAATGCCACCTCTTCCATTTTTAGTACATAAAATAAAATTATTCTTTAATTTAATACTATAATGTGGTATAAATTTAATATAATAATATAATAATATAATCATTGCGATCGTATCTCGCTGTATCCCTAAAAAAAGATTCCCAAAAACTGTTCACGAGCAACTGTGTACATATATTACTCTTTCTCATTTTGTCATATTGTTATACTTTCGTATAAATAACGGTATATCATAATTTTGTCCGGGGTGTTGATTAATTAATGACACGAGTGAAATCTTACTGTGAAATTTCCCGCGAACGCGCACGCTGTTTCCATTATTCTCATTGCCGCCGTCAGAGTCTTCCACGGCTGGAACGAGAACGCCGATGTGGTTTTCACGTTGAGATAAATTTATCAAATTACGTCGTATCACAATGTGATCAAAGGACAACGGCCGTCCCTCGACGCGGCGTGGTTCGTTCCTTTTGTCGCTGGCTCTGCCAAATCGGCGGGCACCCTTAAACCGTGGCGGTCGACTTTTATGCGACAGTAAATTAACCCCGAGGCACTTTCCGATGGAAGGAAACCGTGCCACGACGGCGAAAAACTTGCCCACCCCGGGCATAAAATCCGTAGTGACGTACGGTGATACTCGTACGTCGCGAGGTATTCGAACGCTTACCATAAAAAGAAAGGAAAAACGGGAAACTTTTACGGGCGTGTTACGCGCGTTACGCAAAAGTAACTTTCGGAACTTTGTCAACGGCGTAACGAGCGCGACGAAATTACAGCGAGCACGTTGGAAAAGTTTGAGAACAAATCCGGGAGCGCGCACCGGAGACGTTTATCGGAAACGCGATGCTGAGTTTAGCACTTTGCGATTAAATTAATATTGATTTTCTTAACCCTTAACTAACGACATTAATTTCGGATTGACTTACCTTAGAACATTCGATAAAGAAATAAATTTCTCTTCATATTTCGTATTTCGTTCGTTCGGCGATGTTCATAAAAATCTGCAGTCGAGATTTAGCAAAGAAAGCAAGTCCAGCGAATTCGTCGAGTCAACTCGTCTTTTGTTAATTTTCGTCAAAGTCAGCGCAGAGTCGAGATCAGCGACGATACAGTGTGTTCGCGGGTAAAAAAGAAAAGAAAAGAAAAGAAAAGAAATGGACAGATAAAACGAGCAAGCATTAATCGGTCTCACTTGTACTTTGTTTGTCTCGGGGGAAAGTCTCTCCGATATTGCTCGAATCTCGAGTCGCTATCTAAAGGCGGCGGAAATCAAATCAATCAGAACGCGAAGGTAAGATAAAAATTCAGAGGAGAAGAAGGGAGAAACGAGAAGATCAGCGTTGAAACTGTAAAACGATATCGTACAAACGAATTTTCCGAGCGATCGAGAAATATCGAGGCTGCGCGCGGTTCGATATCGATGTTTGTGAAACTTTCGACCGGTGTTTGCGTCGAACGAGCGCCGATAGACGGAGAGGTTTCGTTCGATACGAAATCCCCTTGGTATTTTATCACTGAAAGTGATTTTAGCAGGGTAAACTCTTCAGATGCAACGCTGATGCAACGAAAATTAGCGATTGGTTGATTTGGGTCACGTGATTCGCGAGGGGGCGTGGGCTAGACCTCTAGTAGGAGAGCGCAAAAAGGTCGTCTTCGTTTTCTAGCCAGAACACTTGCTTCTGGGTCTTTCAGTGAGACGAATCGTACTGGGGTACAAGTCGTGCAGTTTTTCTGTCTTTCCATTTTCATTTTCCGACGCTGAAAGCTGTTTTAGTTTAATTTTAGTCGCTCGATATGCCTGATTTTAATCGAAGAAAAACTTTGTAGCCAGACTCTGGTATAATTTGATACGTAGATTCTCAAATTAGGTTCCCTCGAAGACGGAGTCTCGTATGGAAAAATTTTCTTTCGCGTCGTCGTCTTATTTTTTCCCCGTAGAGTTGGCCTGCAGCCAATTGTATCATCAGTCACGTGCCACTCTGCGTTTCCTTTGTAATTCTCCTCCCATTTTACTCTCTCTATCTTCGTTGTAATATTTCTGACATCAAAGAAGACGGCAAACGTAGCTGTAACAGATGTATTAAACTAACCGAGGAATGAAATTTTCAGTGAAAGTTTCAAGAGAATTATCCGTTCGTGGACCAATATCAAACGAATCACCTCTGTAATTCTGCAATTAAACTCCGCTCTCTTCTCTCCCCTTTCGTTGTTATTTCCATTATCGAGACGTGTCGAATTAATCGAAAGATAAAACTGCTCTGTCGTTATCGTCAATTTTAGAGTCAATTCATAGACCGGCTATTCAACCGAATCGAACTAATTTTATCTCAACTCTATTCTCTTTTGTAAATTACACGTGACAGGTCGCTCGACACACGTGCGTGTTTCCTTCGCATTGTACTTCGAAAAAGAAGAGAAAAAAAAAAGAGAAAAGGAAAGGAACGAACTTACAGTGAAAACAGATGTTGCACGTACATACGCTTAACTGATAGAAAACCTGCATGTCACGTCAATAGCTCAGGGTTCACAGTTCTGGTTCCCGACGGCTGGCACGACGTGTTATCAGGTGTTGCAGTCGTGTAGTATTGTCTTGTTTGTCGCGTGAAAGTGCAATAATTACGCGGGCTCTCTCTGCCCAATGCTCAACAAACAGATTACGAACGAATCGACGGGAAATTGCGCGAATGATCGTTTGACCGAGTCTTGTTGATCGTGGCCTTAAACGGCTCGAAAAGTTGCTAGTAAGCGTCGATTGTGTTCTCGAGCAAAACAATCGAGCATTTTTTTCAACGTCACGATCAGATATCATTCGGATGTTGTTTTTCTGATTTCGATATCGACGAATCGACCGCTTCGTTTTATTTTTCTCCTTCACGAAATTTCGTTTCGTTTCTTTCTCTTTTTTTCTTCTTCCTTTTGTTTTTTTGATTTATTCGATTTTGCACAATTACGCGCAGTCTGAGACGTTTTGAACAGCGAATAATGAAATTATCGTGATCATGTCGGTCACGTTTGAGGAAAATTTGGAAAAGTATGTACAGAAAGTTCAAGATTTTATTAAATTAAAGAATTTAACAATTTAATTTTCGTGTATCGAAGGAAATAAAATTAGGGCTGCGAAGAGTGGAAGCACTATACGCATAGTTGCTCGCAAAAGTATTTTCGATCATTCTCGGGAATGATTTAATTTCACCGTGTATTTATAAATCAAAGGCTGCTTTATCTAAACACCCCAAGTATAAATAAAAATCTTATTTCTCAGAATTGTGTGGGAAATTGTTGTGGATGCTAACGTACGTTAAATTTTGAACGTTGTTATTAACATCGTTAAACAATAATCTGCAGTTTCTAGTGATAACAAAAATAAGAAAGCTTGAAATGTAGTGAAGAAATTCATCCAAATTAATCGTTGCTTGAGTCATTTATGTCCACGTGTAATTATCAATACGAGGAATTAAAGTATTTCGATTCGGAGAAAAATTAGACGACGAAATCTTTAATTCGGGGAAACTTCAAATAAAGTTTAATTTGCGGTGAAGAAATCTAGACGATCTCAACTCATAAAGGTTTTAAAAATTCATTGATGAAATCCCTTAAATAAATACTTTTTTATGTATCATTTTCTGTATTTATCTGGTTTTAGATAAAAAGAAATACACTTGAATCTGACCTTCGTGTAATTACATTTAATGATATTGAAGAATTTTGAGAAATTTGGGAAATTAGAGTGAGCGACGTGATCTTTGATCCGAGGAAATTTCGATTAGAATGAAACATTATTGAGGAAATCCATACAATCCTAAACACTGTGTACTCATAGAATAATCTTGTTTATTATTATTACATACTGTTAATAAAGGAATACTTCTAAATGAATAAACACCGTCGTTTCTTGTGTTCATGTGCTTTTCAACGAAGAAAAAGAGGAAAAAACGAAATGCACTTATCGAAGAATTTAATTCGAAGAGAAAATGAGAACGAGTGACGAAAACATCGAGTTTCAACTGCAATGAACAGATTTATATACGCGACTCCAGGCGTCGTATGTCTCTATTCGAAGACGACTTTTTTACCATAAAATTTGAATCGATAGAAAACAAATTACAGGCGCGATCGCTCAGTAGATCTGCCAGACAACGCCACTCCTACTCGAGGTCTCTACCCCACGCCCCCTCGCGAATCACGTGACCCAAATCAACCAATCGCTAATTTTCGTTGCATCAGCGTTGCACCTGATGAAGAGGCCCGATTTTCTGGGTGACCCCCGCTAAAATCACTTTCAGTGATTAACAAAAAAAAAAAAAAAAACAAAAAAATAGAAAGATCGAATAAAAAAATTCACTTGTAACCAGTTTTCGGCGGACCTTCGCATAATTACGCAGCGCGTTTATCGCGTCGTTAAAGTTGCACGACATGTCGCAACTCAGCAACGAGATTCGAGCAAATCGTCACAACAGCCGATAGACAGCTAGATAGAGATCTATCGATCTGTCGGCCGATATCGTCTCGTTGTTTCCCCGGCTAAAAAGTAGATCGCGTATTTTCGTTCTCTATTATTACTTCGTGCCCCATTGTCAATAGACTGGCAGATAATGACACGCTCGCGTATTCGCTGGCCGGCTGATATAATTCGCTTATAGCTCGATGTTTTCGTGAAACGAGCAACGAGACAAACGATCGGCTCACGCGTGTCCGGGGATCGTATCTGCACTTTATCAGCCGCGGGCATTGTTATTGCAGAATTTTGCCGCGCGGAATCACGCCGATGAATCGTCCTCGTTCGAGCCGCGTTTCGTAAATTCGCTCGGACGATGACGGATTGCCATTAGAGTTATTAATCCGTAATGTCGACCGTGTTCGGCGACTATACTCGTCAAAGGGAAGTGAGAGGGGCAACACATAAATTTTTGAGAGCATTGTGTAATATTTCTCCTGACAGTTTGTAGCGTTAAGAATATTTTGTTTAGTCAAAATTTGTGTAGCAGGTTCGAAAATATTCGAACACTTTCCACAGATGTGTACTGTGTAAAAGTATTTCGAAATTTTCATTTCAACGCTGTAACGAGAGACGAAGATTATTACTGCACTGATAAAATTTGAAACCGACCTGAAAAAATTATAAGATATTTGTCGCAGTCGTATGTCGCAGGCGTGTAACAGAGTATTTTGATCGAACGTCATGAAGCTTATTGATACATTTATTTATTTATGAAAGCTTGAGCCACGTGTATTTTAAAATTTGTTTCAAATTATAATCAACATAATATATCCATAAAGATGTTCAAATACTTTCACGAGCAATTTCGTCACATCAGTTTTATTTTTCAATAACGACAAAAAAAGAAATATATATATATAGATATAAAAGAAGAATTTTATTGTAAAACATAAAGTATGGTGCGCAGCAATTCTCTCTCAAACTATCGTACTACACACCGGTGTTCCTAAAGAGATTAACCTGTTAGTCTACAAGCGAGCGTTTCACAAAATGTTGGAATAGCCACGTAGCCAGCCATATATTTCTGCCCATTGTACCCCATTTTCTCTCTTAACCTCTTCGTCTAAATTAGTTCTAGCAACTAGCCAACGTCTATAGGCAACGCCACGGTTTGTCCGGTGTTGGATCCCGAATATGGAACAACGCGATACACGTTCTGCGTCACGGTATTGTCTCGCGATGGAGTTTTGGACGAGCGTTTCCACGCGCCTTTGAGGCAAGACTCGTCCGTGAGGGGAAATCTCGCTTTGTCGGTGTTTGGAGTGATAATGTCAAACGGTTTCGTGATCGCACGCTATTTGTCACTGTTAAAATCGGATCGATTCGATAGACTAAGTCTAACTGGACTTTGTGTCAACAGCGTGGCGTGCGATAGCGGGCAACGGGCTGATAAATCTGGTCGTCCTTCTTGTTACAGAAATCCTCTGTCCGAGGGAACGTCCACGATCTAATCTGAGTGTTTCCTAAGTAAACGCAGATGCTACTTTTTTCTTCTTCGTGTACTCGAATGATGTAACCATCGAATGATGATGACGATAAATAATTATTTAGAGCGGATATCTTTTTTCACGAGTTTTGTACAGTGGCTCGTGGAAGTGCATGCTCGAATGTTTGTCGTAAAGATTCTGATAATTATGGTGTTCTTGGCACTGCAGCGAGAACACGTGATCGTCGATGATGCTTTTTTCGAGTGAAAAAATGAATCTTCCTTTACGGCAGGTCGCGTAAAAGCTTGTATTTTCAATTTCAATCCACTAAATTTCAGCGTCTACAATGGTCTTTGACACACTAGATGGAAAAAGTAAGAATCATAATTTATAGAGGCTTAAAATCATCTTTTAAGTTCAACATTTTCACGTACAGAAAACACATCAACATTGCACAGAATATTTAGAGTAGAAATACAAGTAACTTTAAAAATCATTAAAATACGATCACTTCTTAAATGGACACGTACATACATCACACCTATAATTAAACATACAAAGATAACCTAAATATTATATTTATAAAAGATTTTTGGGAGTCTTCGAACTATTTTCACAAGCTGCTGTGTATTTTTCGTAGACTGACGTTGTTTATAAGTGATGCAACAAGGTGATGTTATTCCGAAAAATAAACACAATTCTCAAATATTGATGGTATCGCCACATGTAGGTGACTTGTTAGCCGTTGTCAAACTGTGCAGTCGTGATAGACACGAGTGCAGGGAACACAGAACGTCTGCCGATAGTGAAATGCAACCTTCGTCTGCGACGAATGTTTAACAAGTCTCTCGTTCGTTGGGACTCGCTTTACGAAGTATGTAGCATATATGCTCAAGCATTCTACGCCTTTCCATTTGTGGTTCTGATTTTCGCATGTTTTATGCGATCCATCACGCTGAACTGTAATCCATACATATTTCTCCAGATAGAAAACTAAATATCGCAGAAATATGTTAAACATTTTCTTAAAATGCGAGTGAGAAAATAAAAAGACGAACAAAAACTTATTCGTCGTATTTTTCACATCACGAATAAATTGCCTTTTCGTGAAAAAAATATATTTACATTTACAGCCAAAATTAGCAGATATCAGTATCTCCGAGATTATTAAAAATAACTCCTTCGAAATAATAATTTTGGAAAAAAAAGAAAAAAAAAGACAAATTGGAGGCGCCGGGTATCGATCCCGGTACCTCTCGCATGCTAAGCGAGCGCTCTACCATCTGAGCTACGCCCCCTGATAAGAGATGATGCAATTTCGCGAAACTTCCGACCAAAGTGCCGATAACACGTCCTAATTTCTTCCAATTGATTTTTCACTGATTTCGTCAGCGTTAATTGACAGTCGGATAATTACAAAACCGGCTGCAACCGATTAGACGTAAGAATCGAACTATTGTCCTTCGAGAGATTCGTTTATCGCCCGTCTCCCTTGTGTTGGTCATTGTTAAATCATCGTCTATGTGTGTCAAATCGTTGCACTTAACCACTTTACTAAATCGCGATGACGCAATTGCGCGCTTCCAGAGGATTGAAACAATACGCCAGCCTCTCGGAAGTTAAAAACTGATCCACAGTTCTCATTACGTGAAGTGTATTGACAAATAGTATCGACGAGTGTATTAATAACTGACATTCGATTTTTGACAAATTACACAAGTGCCAGTATACTCGTTTGAAGGAAAAGGTCACAAACAAGAAAATTCTTGCCCAATTCTAAGCGTAATAAACAGTCAAATATTTTCTTACTGATTTTTAGTCGAGCAAAACTTTTTATTTCGTACGTTATCTTTTTGGATCTATTGATATTGACGTCAGGTGCAACAAAAATCTGCAACATTGTCGATGGATATATTTATTCAGAAAATTAATATTTCCTGTAATCGAGAAGCATAACCTACAAATTCGCATGATGTAAGTGCATACTTTTTTTCGTACGTACTAGCGGACTTTTTTTCGATAAGAGAGAACGAATGTTTATTTATCGCGGGAAAAAAGAAATGACATAAGTAATCGTAGTTGAACTGATCATAAAATAATGCAGATAAACTTTAATTTATGGAGCTAACCCATGTGACTTCTCAACACTTGTGTATTATATATATATATATGTATATATGAATATATCTTAATCACCTTGAATATTTCTATTGCTTTTGGAGATATGAAAAAAACTTCATTAACAAAAGTTGTTCGATACAGGGAGAGTCGCAGTAATTCTCTTTTTGTAGATGAAGGAGTTTAAGATCACGTTCACTTTTTGGATGGAACGATATATTTTTTGCTTTGTTAAATAGCTGGACATGTATAAAAAAAAAATATGCCTGTCGAAAAATGATCAATCTGATGGACAAAAAACAGGGTCAATCTAAACACAGGAATACTGTCTCTGTCTTTTCTCGTCTTTCAGAATTCAGATTAAAATATCTTTAAGCTAATAGTCTTTTTGACACACATTTAAAATTCTTGAAACGACCCATCCAACTATTACTCTCACGCTACGGCCTCCTGCGTGCTAAACAACTTTTGTGAACAAAATTATTTCGCGTCTCAAAAAGTAACTGAGACGGGTGATCAGATTTTCACCCTGTACAAATTACAAACATTTGTTTCAATTTTAGATTGCGTATAGCGGATTACAAGCGCAATTCGGGAATAAAAATTTGTCTTTTCGTATCGTTGAAATTCATCTCGATGGCTCCACTTCCTCGTGGCTGTGTCCGCCCCATTTTCTGACCGATAATAATATCTCTATTGTTTCGCAAATGTTTACAAAGATGCGTCATTAGCAAAAAAATAAAGATGATCCATTAACACCACATGCTCGAAAACCACGATGTGTTTGTGATAAAAACATTTTACACAGCGCGATAACGTGGTGGCCAAGTCGGCCGACTTGTGTCACTTCCCCGAACAAAGATATCTTTAATCGGTCCGAGTGTCTGCGCACAAGTCTGCTGGTACATATTTGCACCTCTGAATTGACACTGCGTGCCTGTAAAGTGTAAAAACAAATTAATACTGCGTGTCTAGTGTGTGTTTGGTCCTCGTACATTGATAATCCTTTCATTTTCTTTCTTTTCAAGTTTGAACTCTGATGCGCAATAATGCTCGGCGGAATATCCAAGATTCAGATATTTAATCAGAGGAGATCGGAGATGGGAAATTGTTAACACGAAAGAGAAGAAATCGCGGAAGGAAGTCTTTGAAAGTATTACGCCGAGTAATTTATTACAGCGACGACTTTTGACCCTCTGCGAACCCTCTTTCGTTCCTTCTTCCCCCCTCCGTCCGTCTCCGAAGCTTAAATCCTTACTTCGTTCCTAAATCCTAAAGATCGGAATACGCAAAGTAAGATACAAAAGTGCAGCGATTATTAAAATACCTGTCAAACTATTGCGTAATCTACTGCAATTTGAATACCATCGACTTCCAATCTACTTACTTTTTCTTTCTTTGCACGAAACGTGTACGATATTTATCCGTGTTGCAACGTAACTGTAATTTAATAAACGTACACTGTACATTATAACGTAATTAAAAATATCGGAGCTTGATAAAAGCGGTGCTCATAGCACTTTTAAATTGCTCGTTGACTCATTGGACATTAGAATACGTATGCTGGAAATGGGTGGGGAGTTGGAAAAAAATCTCGAGGCGAGTGAAGCCGTTTCCAACAATGCGAGGGAAGGGTGGGAGGCTGTTGTCACGCTGTGCGTGTTCTTAAGTTTACGATCCACCGGAGTTCTCGGTCCGTGAGGCACTATTGCGCATTACCAACGGCAAAGAAAGAAAGAAAGAAAGAAAGAAAGAAAAAAAAGAAACTCAAAGGAGAGTGCCAAGAGAGTTGAACAGAAGTTCCCTTCTCTCTTGATTTACTCGCTGCGCCGGAAACAGCCCTCTTCACTTCCGCCGTATCCACCGATATTACTAGTTTTGTTTCTGTTCGCGATCGTGACAATTCGCATGCCTTCAGCACGTGCTCGTTTCTTTCGCCTGTCTGTTTGCTTGCTTGCTTGCTCGCTCGCTCGCTCCTTCGCCAAAAAATTCGTGACTGTCCTTTATCTCGCAACTGTAACGTGTCGCTTATCAGACGTCGTTTTAACGTACGACGTCGCTGTGACTCATTCCCTCGTGACTAGAGGGAACGTGTCCTTCGTTTCCGATTATGCGATTTCTTTTTACCGACCACGTTAAAAATTATTATTTATCAACGTTATACTCTTACGTTTCAACGACGAAAATACACGCAGCGGCACACGGAGAAGCGATTGTATTTGAACACTCGCGGATCGAGAGTGCTCGAAGCGATTCGTTCAAACACAATCCTGAATTTTCATTAGAACCAGCGAAGAATCCGGTAACTCTTCCTGGAAATCGTGAATTTTCGTTTTATTTTCAATTTACTTGGCAGCCCTCTTTCCTTTCTCTTCGTTCTCGTTTCGAAATACTCGGAGCCGTCAAAACGCAGTCAATTCGTAATTCCTCCCTTCGTTTCCACAAAGGAGCGTCGCCTTTCGCGAAAAGGATCGATTCAGAGAGATTCGAGCAATCTTTCCAAGTTTCCAAGAAGTAATGTCATTCTAGACAAACTTTCTCCCGTTTCGTAGATTTACTTTCATTTCTCCGATACGAGTTTCCCACTTCGGCGGCCACTGGTTTTACTCGGCGAATCGTTAACGTAATTACGAAATGACCAACGATCAGCGCGATATATCGTGCGTGAGGAAGGGCTGGGAGAAAGGAATCCCGTCGGGTAAGTCTGCCGATCTATTTTGCAACCGGAGATGAACGCGACCCGTTGATCCACACCGGCAATTTGCAGCTCGTCATAATGGGACGATAGCTGGTAACGTTACAGCTGGAACGTTTCATTGCCACGTAATACCTTGCCGAGCTCGCGATGTTGTGACTCATCGCCGCGAAAGGATTCTGAAGTGTTTTTTTTTTTTTTTTTTTACATCGGTGGCCTTGATTCGCCAATTCGACGCGAGCTCTCGAGCAGCAGGGGTAGAAAAAAAAAAAAAAAGAAAAAGAGGAAGAACGAGCGGCTCGGTTAAGTAATGGCGGCCGATTATACGCGTCGATCAATCATTCCACTATTTTGCTGCGCTCGTGTTTTTGCCCTCTCTCTCTCTCTCTCTCTCTCTCTCTCTCTTTTTTTTTTTCTTTATCATCGAGATACTCTCCGTACTCTGCGTCGATTTACGTCTCTAATAGCGGGATCATCACGGTTGCACCACTGGAAATATCAATCAACCAAATTGCAACGTTAGTTTGCATCGTTTCTTTCCTCATTACCTTTATCACTTACAGCGGGTGTAAAAAGTGTTTGTTCGTACATCGTCGCGTTTATCACAGCGTTTTGTACCAATTACTCGGTTCTTGTGCTGTTGGCACAGGAGTTATTTGTGTCTGAAGCGTTCTTTTCCGCTGTAGGGTAGGAGTTTTTCTAATTTATGTGCTTCTAAACCACTCAGGCTGAGATCGAGATGGTATCCGTTCGAACCTAGAAGTTCGAACATCGTTTAGCAATACTTTTACGCGATTGCAAGAATTTCGTAATATGAAAATGAAGCGGAGAACTTGTTGAAGTCGATGAAAGTTTCATTTATTGATTTATTACTTTTGGCGCTTCTCTGTCTATTCAAATCTAGAGGGATAAATCTGCATAAAATCTGCATAAAACGTGTGATAATGCCGTTAATTCTTGAAAACGACTTGAAAAACTCAGTACGATGAAAAAGGAACTGTTACTGACATAGGACTGTGACTGTGACAGAAGAAAAGCTTCGTTGGGGCAAATATTTTGTTTGTAGCATTGTGTTTATTTGCTCAAACGAATCTCGACAATTTACGCGACTTTAAAAAACGAAACGTAGAACACGAATACAGCGTCGGAAAAAAGCGTCGTTGGAGCAAATATCTTTTGCATCGAAATAAATCCGGAGGGACCTACGTAAGAGATAGAATCTGTCAGCTTCGTTGGAAAATAAGAGAAATACCGATTGTATTTCATTTGTCACTTACTCCGGCGCTGAATGGATGTAAGACGACCCATACACGTATGCACGAAAGTCGTAACAGTTGCCGAGGATATCGGGCCGCCTCGCGTTTCACGGAGGCGGCCGATGGATTTGCACGACCCCCGATCGCGAACCATCGAACCAGCAATCCGTGTCGCTGCGTGACAGCTGACGAGGCCATCTCGATGATTTCGCTAGCAACAGCTGACCGTTGCAACGCATGCCGAGAGAGAGAGAGAGAGAAAGCGAGAGAGAGAGCAAGCAGTCCTCTTTTCCGTTATAACGGCACAATGCGTGTGACCGGCTGAAAGCTAGTGCCTGCCACACCGTGGAAAGAACGAACGAGAGAAGGAAACGGAGAAGGAGAACGGTCACGGGATAGATGGTGACGTGTCGTACACGGTGGATGGAGGGGGGGGGGGATGGTCAGAGAAAAAAAAGCTGAAAAGCGGAGAAAGCAAGAACAGAGGACGAAGCTACCGAGGGTGTAGCACGGTCGGTGTTTGGCGGAGAATGGTAGGGCAAAGGACGCACGGATGTGCACGGTGACTGGGCGAAGAAAGAGGAAAGAGGTACGGGAGGTTAAGGCGAAACGACAAAGACGAATGGACGTTGGAAGAGGGCGTGGAAACGGTGGAAAAACGGCACGGGGGGAATATCGCGACGCGTAGGGAATGAACAAGAGAAAGTCGAGAGAAAGAGACGCGGCGAAAGAGTTCACGACAGCGGGGGTGGAAGAGGAGGGAGGAAGAGGCTGAGGAGAAACAGAGAGGGAAACGGACACGGCGCGGGGGAAGGGAGAAACAGAAGGGTGAAAGAGGAATAAAGAGCGAGATAGGAGTGGGAGAGTTCCGAGCGACGGGGCCTATAATATCGTATGGCAGTGCCGTAACGAGAGGTACTTTCCCGAACGTTGACCCCTTCGCGTTTTCAATACTAACCTCGCCCAAATGCACACGCTGCCGGCAACGCGAAATAATGGAAGACTCTCTGGTCTGTCTCTTCGTCGCCTCGGCAGCGTCCGGGACCAGCTAAAATATTGCCGGTCCTTCGTCGAAAACCGATTGACCAGAGAACATCTTGAAACCGCCGTTGCGCCGTGATACCTCCTCCTCTCCCTCTATACCCTAGGCTAGACAGCCTCGAGCGGACGCTCCGAGCCAAGCTGCTGCCACCGGCTGTTTCCGGGGACAAGCTGCTCCGATCCCTTTAAACCATCTTTTTCTCGGAACTCGACTCCGAGCGGTACTGTTGTTCCCTTTTTCTCCCGAGTGGGCGCTTTAAAAAGGAAAATTACAGGGGGAACCGTGGACTGCGGCGAAGACGCACCGAAACTAACACGTGGTGAACTCTCGAGCGAATTTCTCTTCGGAAGTTTACCATTATCGCCTTGCGTTAACGTTATCGATTATGGAGCTCTGGTATTTCCCGGTTCGGAAAATCCCCGTTCCGCCTACTCGCTACGATCGACACCGTTTGTTCCTGCTTTTCGAGCGATCTCGAACGGAGTTGCGAATAGTCGAGTGATTTATTGTTGGACGCAATCAGCGTCATTGTGCTCGACATCGTAGACGCTGACACGGTACTTCCATTCTTGAGATAAAGAGGCGAAGCGAGGCTTTTTTTGGGCTGATTCGCACGAAGAACTCGACGACGCGGTGGCACTGTGACGTTTCGTACTGGCGACAAAGAATCGCCGGTATTTTGCGGAAATGAGAAGGGGGAAGAGCCCTTCTTCGTTTCCGGCCGAGTCTTTATTTCGCGTTGTCCTTGGAAGACAAAGATACCTTAATAGGTATCCCGAGTGGGTTCTTCATCTTCCTTCCGCCCTGCCTGGTTACAAAGAGGCCGGAGAGTTTCATCGATCCGAACGGTTCACGAATCACGGACGTCCTTGCACGCACGCATGTACACCGATCGCGATAATATCGCGATATTTTCTTCACCGAGAAAGAGCCTCTTCATTAACGCCGATAAACAAAGCGAACGCGTTCCGCCTTCCCGGCGATATTATGTACGTACGTTTTTAGTTATGCAAGGATTTTTTTAGATTGCCGGTTGTCGTTTCGCGAAAACATTGACAAACAACCAAACAACCACGACGAAAGTGCACACGTCCTACGTACGAGAGATATATAAATTGGATGTAGCAATAGGTGCACGTTGTGCGCAACTTTTGTGCCCGTGTCTAGCAACACGCCTGTTCTCGAACCTGTGATTTTGACTTTCTCCCGGCTCGCGATTTAAATGCCGCGAGAAGTCGAGGGGAAGTACGAGAAACGGCGTCGGCACACACACACACACACACATACGCACGTACTCCTCGTTTACTTTTGCCATCGGGCCGCATAACACGTTGCAACTTGCTTCGTGCTGATAATCAGATGTGATCGATATTTTTAGAACAGTTCGTACTCCTGTTGCTAAGGCATCAGCTGATCAAGCCGGCTGCCTGCGTGCGCCAGACTCGTACCTATAATTTCCTGCGCTAACGTCCCCGCCATCGTCCCCCGTCACTTCTTGCCAGTCGTCTTTCAACCGACCGCGTAACCAAGTTGGATATTTTTCACGAAACGTTGCAACGAATCGCGAATTATTCGAAAGCGAATCATCTGTTTTGTGCGCTTTGTCGGAATTTCGCTTTGACGAGGCTGTGGCGTGGTACGTGCTGTTACTACGGCACTGTCGACCAATGACAGACCGGGAAAACCGGCGAGTCCCCCCCCCACCAGCTGTTCGTATCCCACCACGGCTCGACCAGATGATCGCAGCTTAGCTCAACTATCGTAGCATCAGTTATCGTCAGTTAGCAACCGGCTCTCTTTCCGTATAGATCGTTTCACCGTAGAAATCCTGTAGCACGTAATGTTCAGTGTAACCTGACTTTCTGTGCACATATCCTCGATTGTGTATCGGTGTTGTGAACGAGCGTAGTCCTTTTCTATTCTTCTTTTTCTTTTTTTTATTCTAATTACATTTTCGATCCCTCCATTCCTCTTTTTCTCTTTCAACCGTTCGAAATTTACACTTTTCGAGTAAACGAGAAAAAGAGTTGTGAAGTCGTATGAAACGATCGAGTAAGAGCCTGTCGCGTACGTATATACATACACACACCCAACGGTCAGGGTACGAGCAATACTTCTGTGATATTTATTATGATTGGTAATTTCTCGCCGGTGTTCATCGTGCGTGACAACTCGCGGACGTTCCATCTCAAAGGAAGACTCACCGTTAAGACTTGCCGGTGAAACTTGCGATTTCTTCTCGTATATATTCGCGAGCGGCACGTGTTTACATCTCCTACGTCATTCCTTTTTCGCCACGGAAAGAGCTGTAGAGTCGTCAAGGGACTAAAGGCAGAGACTTTTCCTCTCTTTTCTCTTCCCTTATTACGCGCGACACGTACGCCGCGTACACGTTGCACACACATCTTCGTCTACCGAAGTCTTTCGTACAATATTCTCCGCCGTACGTACACAAGTATACATAAACAGTGTATTTATTAAAATCGTCCAAAATTCCTGTGGCTAACGTGACCGAGTCTCACCCGAGGGCGGATTTTGGTGGTGCCGCCAGCATGGGTCAGATTGGAAATGACGTGAGTCCTTTTTACAAATTACTCTTTTCTCTCGTTTCTCTATTTTCGTCCGCGCGAAGTGTGATTCCGGCCTGGCCGCGTTTCCGAGACGAATGCGCCTGTCGTTGCTCCCCCCGGTTCCTCCTTTTTTTTTTCCTTTTTTCTTTTTGTTTCTCTTTTTCGCCTGGTAACAGCGAGAGCAAAAGGATCGACCGGCTTTTCGGCCTCCTCCGCGTAATTACAGTCCACCGTGTACGTGCATCTTCTGATTCGCGAAACGCATGCGTCTCTTGACGAGCAAATCGACGAAGAATGTTCGGTAGAGAGGGTTGTAAAAATCCAGAGAAAATCGAACGTCGAGCCGAATTAATTCCCACGCGAAATTGTAATCTGACAGATTTTAATATTCGCGTTGGTGACTTTGTTACTTTTCGATGTTACAAATTTGGTCATTTGTAGGTTATACGGGTGCCTACTCGTAGGTTATATGTGCCCATCGATCTTTTTCGATCGTTCGATGCGCGCACGATGCATGTTTGTTTCGCACGTTAAATCGACCAAAAAAGAATTATATATATATATATATATTCGATCGGACGTATCGGTCAGAATAAACGGTGTCGAGCAATTGATTTCATTTTTTTAGGGGAAAGCGTAACCGTTCGATTCACGATCCGCGTGCGTGCTCGTTAAATCGTAGCTCGTTCGAAGCGAGGCCGATGTCGGTCTTGCTGCGTGAGGTCGATATATCGCGCGCGCGAATCCATTTTTCACGCGGATCCGCCCGTACGCGTTACGCTCGTCCCGATAACGGATAAAGGGTCGATTGTCTCAAAAAACGTCGCTTTCGTTAAAAAAAGAAGACCCACGGAGCGTTACTCTTTTCGCGTACTGTTTGCATCTCCGATCGAAAGGGATCGATCGAACTTTCGTCGACGATATATCGTCAGATTTTGAGCATTTTAAACAATTTGGAACAAAGTTGAAATTTTGAAGGTTCAAACTTTGAATATTTCAAATTCAAACTTTTTGGCACACGCGGAGCGACTAGCAAATTGCCGAACTGCCGAAAGCTTCGAAATTTTGAGAACTCGGATTTACGAAGCTTCGAACCTCCGAGCTTCGCGATTTAGTAAATGTCGAAACTGTCGCAAACGTTTGAGTCCTTAGAAATATAATAAGTACTCGAACTCTTCGAACTTCTGCCTTCGATTTTGTCAGAATTTCATTCGTTTCCTTCTCTATCGACGCGCGGTAATTTTGGCAAATTCCTCGATTTATTTCCGTGGCCAGGCTCGAGAAATTTCGAGGAAAAATTTCATCACGCGACGGTCTGTCGTCCTTCGCACACGGTATTTACTATTATTACCATTTCTTTCCTTCGGGAGGTAAAACCTGGGTCGGGGATCACTCGCAGGAATATTTGTTCTTGCGTCAGACGTTTACCCCTCCTTAGCTTTAACACGACCCTGTGTCACTTTGCCAATTTTACTGACGCGTTTCATCATCCCGAGTGTTCACCCAAAATCGACCTAGCTTTGGTTTCTCGGCGTGCATACCGTTTTGTTGATTCCACCAGCAGTTATCTGCTCGTTCATAATTCTGTCTTCTTCGCAGATGCGATACGACGAGCCCCGAGTCTTTCGGATTACCGTTTCCTACATCCGTGTCCAATTTTCCATTTCGTTGGCTCGTTCGTCGACCCATTAACCCATTATTTCTCGTCTCTGTGATTCGATTCGAGAAAGAAGAGACAAACTGCAGTCTCGCGGAATTCTTTCAATCGAAGATTAATAAGCAGATATATGTTACAATAGTAATTGACTTGCAAATCTGTTTAGTCAATTTATGCTGTCAAATTTTATTCTTTGAAATTACGATAGGAAATGTCGTTTCTTCAACTATTTTGTTTTCTATCGAGACTCTATAACTCCATAAAGCAACAAGTTTTTCCTATTATCTATTACATGTTATTTCGTTCACGTAATAGGATCTCACATTTTATAAATAAATGGAGTAATTTCTCCACTATTTACATTGTCATTATCGTTATCGAAATTCCTGCTGTAATTATCGAAATATATAATGTCCAAAATTAACACTCGTTAATACTTGAATTTTTGCTTTTCTGTTTATTCACTCGAGTAATTATTCCTATTTATAACTTCCGTTGTTCCTACATATAAACCTCCATTTTTTCAATTCTCTCATTTTATACTACAGAATTAGTTCAGAATGTTCATGCAACACGTCGTCGTATGCATAATTATCTACATAATTATATATAGTTATTTACAAATTTACACTTTTCTGTTCTTCTTTCGTACACTGCAATACATGTTATTGCATACAATCATGTAGTATTATGCATTACACGATTACGTGACCCGTTTATTTTGAAGACCTAAATCAGTCTACAATAATGAAAAATAGATTAGATATGTAGATCGATTACTGTGCGAAATTATTTATACCGAGAAAAATATAAAAGTATCCGAGATGACAAGTACGGGCAAATCATCTCGAAAGTTATTATCAATTTTTCTAGGCACGTTAAAGGACAAATCTTTGAACATGTCGCTTTAAAAACAAAGTGAGTTGTACCTTCTTCAAAATGAACATCTCATATACCTACTACTCCAAAATCAACGTTCGTCGAACAACCGAATTTCACTGCAAATTCTTATTTTTCCCACGTCTTCACAGTTTCGTTCTATCAGCGAAAAATCTCGGTTAGCATTTTCGCGAAATGTCTACTAAGAAAAAAACTGCAAGACTTGTAAGATTCGTCTCACTGAAAGGCCCAGAAGCAATAAAATTTTATTGATGCGCAAACATTTGAATCGATAGAAAACAAATTACAGGCGCGATCGCTCAGTACCAGACAACGCCACTCCTACTCGATGTCTACCCCGCGAATCACGTGACCCAATCAAATCAACCAATCGCTAATTTTCGTTGCACCTGAACAGGCCCGATTTTCTGGGTTACTCATTTTCAGTGATAAAAAACAACAACGAAAAGGCGTCCCGCCGTCGGACATCGCGTAGTTCTTCACACATGATCAAACACGGTGTAAACGGGTTTGAATATCAAAGTTCACCGCGGAAATAAATTCGACCGTCAGCAGAGCCAGTAGAGCGTTCGCCGCGTTATCACGTATCGAACGTTTATCTATGAAATTCCACGACTGTCGTCAGTGGACGATAATTGAACGACGCTTTGTCCGAGTCGATCACCCGAACACTCGTGTGCCATTTCGAGTAATTAGAGAGGTTTCCGCACTTCGAAACGAACCGATCGAAGGGAGAGAGAGAGAGAGAGAGAGAGAGAGGGGGGTGAAAAAAGAATCGTCGATGTTTGCTCGACGTTTAACCGATGTAACGACAGGTAGCTTTGAAAATAATCGCTGATCCGTTTGAACGAGTCTCTCCTCTAATCAGCCATCGAAATAAGGCTACTCTAATCATTTTGAGCAATCTACGAGGGTGGAGAGGGACAGTTGAGTAACTTTTGGAAACCTAAAGAGTTTCTTTACAACGTTCTCTCGAATGCAATTTCGGTGTGCATAAGCGTGTTGAGCGACGGTAATTTTTCTAACACACTGTTCTGTGCCAGGTTGTCTGAAGCGAATACCGGAGCAAACATTTTTCTGGTTTCTTTTTTTTCATTTTCGACATCGTGCTGAGAGCGAGAATCAATGCAATTGGTATCTTTGACTTTCAAACGAGTAACTTGTGTTTTGCTCTTTTGATTTGTTTTAATAAATTTTTATTTTCTGCGTACAGTGTACGCGTAAAATAATGACATCTGTAACGAAATACAAATTTATTTGCGGTGGAGTGACTGATTTTTCTGGAAAAGCCGTTTCAATCGCCATTTCGAGCACTCTTGAATCCAATTTAAATACAAGTGTTTGGTCATCGCTGGGAACACAAGGTGAGCTTTTCTGAGAGTTGCGTTTAGAGTACTGGAAATTGTTTTCTAAAATTAAAAGAGGACGATGTACCTAAATTATAAAAAACGTGAGAGGAAAGTAATTTCTTATTTTCGAGTACATCTTTACAAGTATACGTGAACTTTTCTGAAAATTCTTATCTTGTTTTCTCAAATTGGAAGAGGATGAAGTCGCCATCGTAATAAATTATAAAAAAGAACATAATTTTTTATTTCACGTCAGTGCAAAGAGAGAGAGAGAGAGAGAAAGAAAACGGAATAGATATTAGAATAGATAAGAAATGGGTCGATTAGCAGGGTGAGCCGACAGCCGAATAATAAAGGTTTTTAGCCGGTCACGTTGCCCGGCTCCTGCGACGTAAACTTCCACGTTTCGCCAGTTTCATTCATAAACGTGTATCGTTGGTCGAACACATCTCGTGCTTTCCTCCTCCTCTCTCCTCCGATTTTCGTATAAACTCTCGATAGCCCGCACGGGGAGATATCTATTGTTCAAAGACGTATTTAAATTTACGAGATTGGCACGAGAATAATAGCAGGCTGTGTCGTTCGCTCGCTGCGAGTTCATTACCGGACAAGTTTCGTCGATATCTCGCTCGTATTTCGATGAAAAATTTCCGATATCTCGCAGTTTCACGAAAAAGGAAAAAGAAAAAGAGTAAAAAGTGTTTGAACTTTCTGATAATTTTCGTTGGTCTAAATTTTGTTGACAATAACGTGTTGATCACGTTTACGTATAATAATCAAATTCAGTATTGAAGTAATTTCGTTATTAAAGCGGAGGTTGTTTAGGTTAGATTCGTTCTTGAATGATTCTTCAAGAGAAGAAACCTTTGGGCTTCAATCATCAGGACGATGGTAGATTTGGATAAACATAATGACGTTTGAATTTGCAAAATTTTCAAGAGAGGACTTTGTTTAATTCCTCTTTTGGCAAAAAAAAAAAGAGAAAGAAAAATTCAGTGTTTGTTTAAAACGAGTCCACATAGATTGTTGCACGATAATTTTTCATCGAGTGCGCGAATATTTTCTACGTTCACTGTACTTCGTTTTACATTTCTAATGTTTTCCTACGCGCCGCAGTCGCATTACGCAATTATGTCGGTAGTTTGCAAAGGTGCGATAACTGTGGCTTTTGATTTTTCGATGAGGTTGTAACATCAACCGCGTTTCTTGCTATTTCTCACGCCTCTTTGAAACGTACTGCAAATTGAACGTGAAATTAACAGAAAGAGAGAGAGAGAGAGAGAGAGAGAAGGAGAATGAGTTATTTTTATTGTATAATTTTTAACCTTCCACAAACTAGAATTTTAACGTCGATAAATTTAAAACTAGTCATTCCTATAGATAACTCATTTTGTATATTTTGCTAACAATGCACTAATAAAGTAGTAAAATAACGGGTATTAAGAAAATAAGATTCCAACACGTAGGTACCATCGAGGAACTTTTTATGGATATATTACGTGTGTTGTGTAAAAGTTGTGTTTGAGACCGAGACACGTCTATAATTAAACCGATAAAATTTGAAACCGACCAATCTAGCAAGTAACTATGTATATACACAAGTTACAAGGTTTAAACTACAAACACGTATAATATAGTCACTGGTTTATTGATATGCTGGTATCGTTTGAATACATAGCATATGTTGCACTTGCTTTTGTTATAATTTCTGTATAATATTTTTCAGACATAATCTTTCAAATTTCAGATCTTTCAAAATTCAAAATTTCACATAACACACATATGTATATGCACAATTGTTCAAGTAACTGTGCACATGGATACACGTGCAACTTCCAAGTTACACAACGTTATATTCCATAAAGGATTAATTTCCTTCTTTCGTTTCTCGTCTCCTTTTTGCTGCCCCCCTTCTCTCGCTTCACCCCTTTTTGTAAACCGTGACAGGCCTACACCGGAGATATGGTGCCCCGTTGAGACACGCTCTCGTCGAATCTCTCCATTTTTCTTTTCTTCTTTTCTTCTTTTTCTCCCTCTTTCTCTTCCCCTTTCCCCTTATATACACGCGCATACACGCACGCAACGTTCCGTCCTTCTCTCGTCGAGCTCCCTCGAGATTGTAAAATTGTTTTCCAAGCGTAAACCGGTTCTAGAGATCTGGGTTCTGGTTTTCAATGTTGTTGCGCGCGGTCATAGGCCGCCTTCGCTCCTCGAAGAGACCTCGGGGAGAACGGGTCCGGGGCCCGTTCGGGCCAACAGGTTTTCTTGCCTTTTCTTTTTCTCGTGTCATCGGCAACCGCACGAAACCACCGCTCAATGAACCATCGTTTCGCCGTCCGTCTCTCTTCCATCCCTCAACCGTTCGTCCGGATCTAAATCGTCCGTGTTCTTCGTCGTTTTGGAAACTGATGACGCGCCGTTTCTCCGGTAGTCGAAACATTATGAAATACGTTCTTGTAACACGCTGGTGAATAATTCGTGGTTTGCTGACCCGGGCAAGTTCTTGTTGAGCTTCTTCGAAGGGAATTTTCAGAAAAAAAAAAGAAAAAAAAACTGCACGACTTGTACCCCAGTACGATCAAGAAAAGCCCAGAAGCAACGAAGACGACTTTTTGCCATGAAATATTATCGACACGCAAACGTTCGAATCGATAGAAAACAAATTACAGGCGCGATCGCTCGGCAGATCTACCAGACAAAGCCACTTCTACTCGAGGTCCGTCCCACGCCCCCTCACGAATCACGTGACCCAAATCGACCAATCGCTAATTTTCGTTGCATTAGCGTTGCACCTGATGAAGAGGCCCGACTTTCAGTGATAATATTCGATTACACAGAGTGCTATTTCGTCTCTAGTAATTTTTTTGGCAGTCGAAACATTACGAAAATATACAATTCACGGTTCATTGGGCGTAAGATTGAATTCAGATTCGTCGTAATTCATTTTTTTTTTTTAGAAAATTGCCACTCTGTTCGTCTCCACTCCTCGAGTCACGAATTATCATTGCATATTATTTCTTTGACATTTGAGACATTGCGAAATGTTCTTGCAGCGCTTTGAAGTAGCAACAGCTCGTGTTGAGAGAATTAAACGAGATCCTGCAATCCTTTGATAGAAGCAACGGTGGAAAACACGAACGGCGATCAATCGGTCTGATATACTTATGTATCCACAGCCAGGTAACGAAGAGCTGTTTATACACGCGGGCAAGTTCCCGCTTATCATCACATCGTCTCTTATGTAAATGTTAAAATTTTAACGTAATCCGCTATTGGTAAACATGTTTTCCGGTAACGTTCGCCGGTAAACACAGGTCCCCCTGCTCCGATCAACGTTTATCTTTTCACGATTTCACGTTCTCCAATCTCGTAACAGCCAGTGGAGAAACTTGGATAAAACTACCTACCTTTATATTTCTTCCAACCTTTAAATATTGGCATTAACAATTTCGACTGTTATTTCAAATTTAGCACACGAGGCTTGCAACATTAGACATTCATGACGAGAAGAAAATTAGGTAACGATCTTCTAGATTGAAAAAAATATAAGTTAAGAATTTTTTTGTACTTGAAACGTACTTAATTATGTCAACAGTAGTTCTTAGCATAGTTTTAGCAAATATTTAAATATCAGGGTCTTTTCCAATTGAGAGAAAAAAAAAAAAAGATGTAATCGTCGAAGAATACCGCGCTATTTTATACTGTATACGAAACAAAGAAAGACTCTTATCTTTCTTCGAGAGCCAAAAATTCGCTGATGTGATTACACTTTGTTGACATATGATTGTACGACTATTTTCGTCGATCCCGAATGATCAGAGGAACATTAGCGCCGGTCTTTCTCGGTCTTAAACGATTGTTTTTTCCCAACTCGTGAGAGATTAACGTCACGTGTCGACGAGTTTGACGACTTTCTAACAAGTCCGCGGAAAAATATTTGTCGTAGTTTCGTAACGGGATATCGCCAACTTCAGCCGAGAAAAAGCAAACGAACGTATTGTTATCGGTCGTTGTTTAACGCGTTGTTGGCTGCCGCGCGAAATTTGTACTTGCGTTTATCTTCAGACGGGATATTTAGTTTTTGTTAAATTTTATAATAACCTGTCCCTTTTTCGAGAATCGAATGTGAATCAACTCTGCACTTACGCAACGAAACTGAGGAAACGGCAAAGATTTACCTTCGTAACGTTATTAATTTCATCGTCGCTTTAACAAACGAACTCACGAAAGCAAACGCGACTCGTTTGTTTGTTTCCCGGGAGATGCACGTTAATCGCGCACTTATGCAACGGAATTGAGAAATCGAGAAAATTGACCTTAATATTTACTATTCGTTGCGTCACGGTTTCTACATGCCTACTATCAGTTCTGTCATCTTCTGTTTCTCGAAAATTAAACATTAATCACGCGATTTTTTTTTCTTCTCGCAAAGTTGCATTAAAAAAGTTATAAATCATCGATTTTCCGCTCAATTGCGCTCTTCGTTGCACGCAGAAAATGTAAGCGAGTAATAAAGTTGAGCGAAAAGCAAAGACGATCGCGTTCCGTGCTGGTTGTTCGACGTCTTTACTCCCTCGATCCGATCCGTGTTTCATGGACCCGTTATACCAGCAGCGTCCAGCAGCGTCTGGAATCTATCAACCAGTCAGCCAGTATAATTCTTGCAGTTCTCCCCGGCTCTGTCCAGCCGTTCATCCTGGTTAGAAAGTCATTGTTTATGGTACCACTCGCTGACTGGTTTCTTTTTTTCCACCAAGGGGGAGTCCCTACGGAGGCGCCTATGACGCTGTCCTCGTTCGGTGTAATTGCTCTCCAAGGGGTTCCTCTTTCATCTCGCGGCCATTTCTCGCCACCGTTCTTCCTCTTCTTCCTCCGCTTCTCCGCCATATCTTCGAGCAACGTTTCATCAATTTCATCAATTTCTTTTCCAACGCACACTTTTTTTTTGGGGGGGATTAGGGGGACAGTAATTTTTCTCGTCATTTTTTTTTTTATTTGGGAAACGAAATATTATCTTGCAACGAAACGTTCGAATCTAGTTGTCGCGTAAGAAACGAAATTGATTCAAACAATGTTTCGGCGAGTTTCGAATGTTGAAATAAATCCTGGATCTTGAAGCAGTGTAAATTTTGGTCATTGTAAAAATTGGTCATTCGTCGATAGTTATTGCAGTAAGAAGAAGAGAAAATACACAGTTAGTTACGAGAAATTTAAATTGGGAAATGCAGACGGTGACAATTTTGAAATTTCAAAAAAGACCTTCGATCGTAACGACGCGTCCAATCTTTGTTGAAACCTTCTGAATTATTGCGTATACTTGTTTCAAGTTGGAAGTTTTGTCAAAAATTCGATCATGTCACGCGAATTATTGCTTTCTGTAAATAAAATCTCCGTTTGATTGTTTAACGTCTTCCTTTCGTATGCTTTCGCGAACAGGAAATTGTTTCGATTCGTTCCTTAACGACGACGCGATCGTTGTTTCGCTCTTCGCCGAAACTCCATCGCGAGATATCTCTGTCCGACGAACGAACGACGTTGCATCGCAAGATAATTCGTCGAAAAATGCAACGAGAGTTTAGCAAAAAAAGGAAACGAAGGAAAACAAGTCCTCCAGCCATCGTTTCTCATCGTTTCCTGGTGTTTGCTCTGTGTCACCGATGTTCCCGAGAGAGCCACTGGTGCGGACACGACCAGACACGGATGGAAAGAGAAAGAGAGAGGCGAGGAGCAAACGATAGAGGCGGAGACACGGTTTGCTATCATGTGGCATATTCACAATCGATACGATGACGTCGGGACCGAGCAGACCAATCAAACCACGGTCTAGCTTAGCTGCAACAGTCTCGTCCGTTGATAAGAAAGGAGCATCGAACTCGCGAAAGCTCCTTTGTTCTTCCCCAGACCGCGTTCTCGTTCTCTCTCTCTCTTCCAGTCGAGTTTGTTTTTCCCTTGTCATCACCATCATCTTTTTCTTCTTCTTTTACTTCTTTTTTTTCCCCTCTTTATTTTGTAACGCGTTAATTTAGTTTCGCGGATAGGGGATTGGAGGACCCTGATTCGTTTGGAACGAGCATTATCGGATTTTACGCGACGCGCACGACCTTGGCTGCTCGTTTCGTCTCGATACGAGGCGATATGGTATCGCTGCGTCGACCAAGCGAGACCGCGCGTTCGCGTGACTCGAACCACCGGTAAGTCGAATTCAATTCTTTTCTCTCTCTCTCTCTCTCTCTCTCTCTCTTTTCCACCTCGTGTGCTTCTTGTCGATGCAATTAGGAGGTGTTTTGTTTGCAACTCTTGACGGGTTTCAATCCTTGCATCAACTTGAAATTTCACACCTCTTTTTGTTGTATTTTGTATTTCGTGCGCCGAGTACCGAGGGAATATCGCTAGATTTTAAATCAGTGGATCTGGAACGTTGTTTGTACGAGTTGTACTTATTTGAACTAGATTATTGGTGGTCGGTTTGACCTATCGCTGATTGGTAGAATTCATTTGATTTCGAACCTGAGTTCTTATCACGCGAACGAAAGATCACCGATCCAGGAGAGGGAGGCACTCTTAATACAGTGAAAGCCTCTTGCAACACGGTGGAAAAATTGTGACGGCTCTCTCGTAACACGAGGCATAGCACGAT
The DNA here is from genome assembly GCA_032399605.1 of Melipona beecheii. Taxonomy (NCBI): domain Eukaryota; kingdom Metazoa; phylum Arthropoda; class Insecta; order Hymenoptera; family Apidae; genus Melipona; species Melipona beecheii. The sequence continues at coordinate 3,795,090 of JAUCMO010000463.1, forward strand.
TTAATAAACGTGGACAACTCTCATATAACACGAAACGCTATCCCCCTGATCTCTATTACTTCGAAGTTTCACTTTGCATGGTTTCCATACAACGATAGAACGAAAACCACCGAAAGGCCCAGAAGCAACTAGTTGTTCCGACTAGGAAACGAAGACGACTTTTTGCCATGAAATTTTATCGATGTGCAAAACAAATTACTGGCGCGATCGCTCAGTAGCAGTCTACTCCACGCCCCTCGCGAATCACGTGACTCAAATCAACCAATCGCTAATTTTCGTTGCATCGGCGAGGCCCGATTTTCTGGGTTACCCCCGCTAAAGTTACTTTCAGTGATAATAAGCCTGGAGTTGTTACGGGGAGGTTGACTGCATGTGAACTTCAATTATATTTAATCCATTAGACAAATTCGTACAATTTTATCGTGTAAATTGTAATTGATAATTACTCTCGGAGAGTCAACACAAATTTGTATCGGTTGTAAAGTATCGTACGTGTTGTCGAGAGTAATATTTTGATATGCTTTTTAAGAATTCAGTAAAACGTCGATGAAACCGAGCAAATGATCGACAGTCGATGAAAAGTGAGAAAGTTTCTGTTTGCTGTCGTTAGAGGCAACAAGGAAAGTGAGTTTAAAATATTTTTTCAAGATTTTGGAAATATAACAGTAAATCGTATGATACGCGTAAGCAGGAATCACAATAAATAGTACTTTTTTTAATAAATAATTTAAAATCTATTTTGTAAATGGGCGATTTTAACGAAATAATCATTTTAACATTATAACCTATTATTATCTGTGTGCAAATAATTTGCGCATTTTTTAACGTAATTCGCGAATAATTTCCAACATTGGCGTGTCCAACATTGCAAGTTTAAACGAACGTAATATTTCATTATCAAGGATTTTCAGACGAGAACAAACGAGAACACAAACAATAAGCTTCGCTTCCTGTTCCGAAGCGCGAATAATTTCTCAACGTAATTCCTCGATAATTAACGGATGAATGTCGAACGTCGGACAAATTAGCGTGTTTCTCCCGAGAACGTGAGAACGATAAAAAGCCGTGTAAACGGTAAAAAGCGGCAGATGAATAAGTCAGTAGCGATTACTCCAATTATTTCTAAATGCATCGTTGGCATTTTTATCTTTCCCGCTAGATACGAGAGACCTCTGTGGCCGCGAGAGCTCGACGCGCGCGTCCTTCGAATCCTATTGAAAACAAGATAAGCGGGCACGCTCGATTTTAATCACGGCCTTGCATCCCGCTTCGCTCGGAATCTCGCCTCTCTTTCGTCACTGCTCGTTAAAGGATAAAGGAAAAGGAGAAACAGAAACAGAAACAGAAACGCCTTTCTCTCCCTTTCAACCCTTTGCCCTCGATAAATTTGTTTTGCATCATTTGCCGGTAATTTGTTTGCGAAGCGTTGCTTCAAATGAGATGACACAGCGTTGAAAATGATCATTCAAATGGTATTTAAAGTGGCATTAAAAATTCTTTTTGATTGTACGTTTCTAACGTATAATCAAAAGCAATCGTCAACGTGCATTGCGGGTTTGCCAGAGTAACAACAAGTATAATGTACAAGAGTCGACGAGAATAATATCCTCCGCCATTTTTTGCCAATTTTCGTAAAAAGCGACAGGTCCAGTTTGTGTGTCAATTGTCTTGAGAAGTTTCTTCTTCCGAGATTCTCTTGTTCCGTTCACGTCGCGATTGGATGGGGTTTTCGCTCTAGGCGGCTGTTCAGATGTTACTATACACTATTATACATCTCACGTTCGTTAAACAAATTACGAAAACAGAAAGTCCGAGCTGTCGGCTAGATTCGATATAAATACAAAAGTATAAATAACAGTCAAAGTCCGAAATACATAATAAATAGATTCTTAAATATCACTGTAACAATGTTGAAGAATATTTTATCAATGCGAATCAAAGTTTCCCCGTTGCTCCAAAAATGTGCTCGCCGTGGGAACAGAGTTAGGCGCGATACGCAACGTGTCGAGTGAAAAGTTAATTAAATTCCCTCCGTCGAAGATCGAGAACTCTCAGAATTCTCGGAGGATCGAGAAGGGAACCAGGAAAGATTTTTCGCTATTTTTTTCACGTGTTTGCGCTTCGCGATAAGGCCAGTGACACGCGCGGCGGACACCGAGAGAGCCAGGCGTGTATAAGCGGCCTCTGTGGATCGACAGAGCGCGCCTTGCGCACTCGCAGGGTTCGTACGAAATCTAACGTAGCCTCCCGATTGCCTCGCACTCGCTTTGAACAAAGCGCGTTCCTGGCGCTTTGCTTTTTAAACAAAACACGCGCTTTCGTTTGTGTATTTCCCGCGATCACATTGTATTTTTACGATCGTGCTCTGGGATATTGCGTTACAACGAAAGACTGAAAGATTCTGTTCCAGTATACTTTTTCTGCGAATCGATCGATTTGTCGAAGGCCGACGTTTCGTTTGCAATTTTTCTCGATCAATTTGTATTATCGTGTTCCAAGATTTTCCGCTCATTGTCGGCGCTATCTTTCCCACTCGAACTCTACAATTTTGTGAAATTTCACATTACCCGAAACGCAGAAATGCACGATTTCCTACGAACGTGGAGAAACAAAACCACAGCAGTGAAAGTTTCGTTTTAGTTACTTGAATCCGATATTTCCAACAATCTAGCATTAATAAGAAAGTAGCACAGAGTGTTACAAGAGAGTGACGAAGAAGCTCTCAATAATCGTGAAACGTTCAACAGATCGATCGGAACGAGCGAGTTTGAATTTTCGATTTTAAAACTCGACGTTTCCAACGAGAGTAACCCAGTTATTTCCCGTCAGATCCAACGTGTGGCTGGCACGGGCTGTTGTTAGGAACGTTGAAAAATTCATGCGAGAGGCAACTGCTTCAATGAAATAGACCGGAATAGCCAGAGCTCCGGTTTCTTTGTTTCGTTTTAATATGCACATTCCCGAGCATCCGGCGACAGAAGAGCAAACAACGAGCAAACGACTCGTTGCAGAGAGGAGAGAGGATCGTGAGAATCGTGAAAACAAGGCAGCGCGTTGAGCGCGTTCAGCGTGTTCAGCGTGTTGTTGTCGCACACGGAATGGCAAACGGTGCAGCGTTAATCGCTCGTGTTAATTAAGCCGTATCTCTGTAAACGATTGCGATTAACGCTGCCCCGCGCGCGCGCGCGTGTGTGTGTGTGGGTGGGTGGCGGTGCGTCACGGTGTTATTCCATTCCGTTCCTTCAGGCTCTCGCTGGCTGGCGTTTCGCGTCTATTTAGTCACGTACAGGTCGTAAAACGTGCAGCCTCTTTCAACGCTCTACCCTAATTCCCCGGTTTACGAGCCGCTCTGATAATTGACGTATTAACTCCCGTGCCCGCGATAAAGTTATTATTTTCTCGTTCTCTCACGGGTCAACGATCGTTAAATCCGTCGACGATTTTCTTTTGACTTTTCAAGCAGTTTCGCTCGGGTCCGATGGTGAATTGTCACGTTGCTGCTGGAATTGTTAGATTGGTCGAAACGATGTTGAATTTATTTTCTTTTTCCTTTGGAAGGACAAGCTCAATCATTTATCGTATATTTATTACATTATTATCATAGCGATAATTGTATCACGATTTTTTTTGTGTAATTTTTAAAGTTTGTAATTTCAGTTTTGTCTCCGATAGGTTTCTAAAGGTAAATTTAGTTTTATTTGTCAATTTGGCGTGGCTGGAATTTCAACCATTGAATTAAATATTGGAAATTCACTCGAGAGTCAGTGAGAAAAACTCGAAATTTTAATTTCGATTCTCTAAATTGAAGATCGATACGGATATAATTTATGTCTAAGAACAACGAATTGACTTTATGTGAAAGAAGATCGAAAACAAAACCGTAAAGTAAGTAATTAATTAATTGTAATTTGAAAAAAATCCGGCAATAGATAATCCTATCTGCTGTTTGGAAATTGCTCAGATCTTCGAAGAACTGTCTGACAAAAACTGAGAAACACGTTTGAAAAATATAATTTTTCAGAGAGAACGACACATTGCAGCAATATATTACAATACGTTGAACATATCAAAAGGCATGATACACATAGTTTAGGTTATTTTGAGCATCCAGAGTGTTGAAAGACCTCTGGTTCAGTGAACCGACTCGATCAACGTGCCGAAAGGAAGGCAAAACACGAGGGTCACGATGAAATAATCGGAAAAATGAAGCCTGAAGACGACTCCGTTCGTCGTCGCGATCGTGGCCTGTCGGCGTTTGCTGGAAGCGAGCGAAAGAAGGAAAACAAACCGATCGAACGACAAACAACGGCTCCGAGACCAGAGTGTCGGAGTAATACACTGGAGAAGTCGATTATAAGAAACCTTGTGCCATATTATTCCGTGTGTATCACTCCCACGCATGAGTGGCGTGCACAGCAGCACGTCGTTTCTTCAAACACTGTCACTCAAAATCACGTGGACTTCCTTAAACCACCGTGCATTTAATTTAATAAAGCGTTGGAGTATTGCACGAATAATTTTATAGTCAATAATGAAATGAGATTCGAAGAGAGTAACGAATGTTACGATATGACTGAAGTTTATCGAATAACAAAAATATTGAGCGATGGTAGAAATATTTTACTATATTTGTAATTATAACATTGGAATAATAACGTAATTAATTATTAAAATAATGCAATAATGATATAAATAATATGCGTGTTGAATAAATATAGTAGCTCTGTCACGTTAGCGATGGGGAAAAATATATCATCATACTTGTTTGATATATCAAGGGTCACATAATCTAATATTTTTGATAGGTGGACGTGTGGAGGACGTACCAAAGTCAAATCCATTTCTTTTTAGATTATTGTATTTTTTAATAGATTAAAATATCTATCAGCGTTCCCCACAAAAAATAATCATTAGATTAGATATTCTACAGTCCATCTGATCAAAGGATAACATAATCACAAGAATACCAGATTTAAAAGAAAAAATCAATTCTGTTAAGATGCTGGAAGCTTCAATGAGAAATTTGCGTTGGCACGTGAACAAAAAGAGCAAAAAGAACCGAGGTGGTAAAAATTACTTTGATCTCTCTGCTAGCTCTAATACGAAGATTCAAGCTTCGACAATAAGAAAGAAAGAAAGAAGATGGATCACCCTGAAACTTCCAGCATCAAAAGCACTTCGCCAGCGTGAAGTTTCCAAAGGAGAAATATCCGTCAGTAATCAGACACGCGAGTGTCTTCGATACGATATTGGCGTGTTTACGCATTCCTCGTTTTTGGCCAGATCTTCCAACTCGTTCTTTCTTCTTTTTCTCCCTCGGTCCGTGCATTATTTCTGGGACGAATATCGCGAGATAGCGAGCAACGGAAGCCAAGAGAAGGAGAGACTGAAATGTTTGTCGGACTCGACTTCCCCAAGAATATCGCTGCTAATTTATCCAGCTCGTGCACCCGTACATACGCTCGACCAACATCCGACATCAAACGGTATCACTGACTCAGTGAGAGCGGAACAGTCATCAAGCACAAAATTAGGTCGAATTTTTCTTTTTCTTTTTCTTTTTCTTTTTCTTTCTCTCTCTCTCGAGGATGTTCTTTCCGCTCGCGACTCGAGGAGAACTTAAATTCCATTTCTGTCCACGCCACAGCGAAGTTTACGAGCTTCGTAGCCAAACCGTTTCCAAACCGTTCTCCTGTTCGACATCTGTTTCTAATGACGCAATTCTTCTCGAACCTGTTCGCGGCTTTGGAGCACAGCAATCCCGGAAACACGTTCGTCTCGATCGTTTTTAAAGTTCTTTCGGGCTATTTTGAGTTGTACAGACGCGCACGCATGGGTGAAGATTTTAATTTTAGACGGACAGAAAAAAACGATCCTCGATGCTTGATCCTCGTCTGTCGCTCGCGTCAGTTTAATTTCATTTTTCAGATAAATTGTGTGAAAAAAATTATTTTTACACAGAGGTGAGACTCTGTAACGATATTTTTCTAATACGCGTCACGTACATTTCACGTTTTTGACGTGACCATTTTTCCAATTATCATGGCATAGTTATACACACATATTAGTATCTCTTTCAAGATGCGACAATTCAAATTTAGTTTATTTAAATAAACGGACATTGAAGATTCTTTCCACCTTGATGATTAAAATTGAAACTTGCTGTGTACGATTCTTTTTTCACCATTTTATCGAACTTTGAACATTAGAGTCAAGGATTCGAGGAATCTATAATGTTCAGAATTTAACAAAATATTGTAAAGAGGAGCGAATCTCAAGTGTCAAGAACATTATTTTTCAGCGTCTCTAGGGACAGTTCAATTTTTGCTAAACATTCGAGTAAGTTTCTTTACTTTTACCTTTAAACTTAGAACTTTGTTAAAACGGAGGCTTCACGCTTTAAACCGAAACCGAGCGGATTGTTGCGTAATTTTTCCTCGCGAAGTTGTCACTTTACAATTTCAAACAATCGAGCAACTTTTCATCGTTATTAATTCGGTTCGAAAATAATTTTGTCCATCTAGAATCGAGATTTTTCTTGACACGTCATCTGGTGACTTTCAGCTGGTCCACGATTTGACAGATTTATGTCAGCGTGCGTGATTTCGCTGTTAGAAACACGAAGCCGACGATAAAGAAGTCATCGCGTCGACGTTGCATCACTCGTTTGGGTTGGGATTTATCGTTCACTTGTTTTCGTTCGATAATTGAACGAAATTTTTAACGACACGCTCGTAGAGACGTGCCTGTCAATCGAACAAAGCGCAAAGAATTTTGCTTTGCGACTTCGTGTTGTGCAATTGGTTACATTTCTTGCAAAAAGTAATACGATTGTTTGTCTTTGAAGAAATTTGTTTCAGCCATTAGTCGCTTATATTTTTGAGAATTTTTCAATATTTAATTGAAGCCCTCTGTGGATTTTTGCACTTTGCAACTCTCTGGACGTGAACTGTGGTCAACAGATGTTTATTTATGTAACATGTTCATTTTGCTACCTGTGGAGAACATGGAGATTATTATAAAAAGTTTGCTTGCATCGGTGGCAAGGAAACGATACGGAATAATTATTAGGCACTATATATTGTTCGTAATTGCATCGTTTAACGATAGCATTAGAGAAGTAACTATCGTTATGAATATTTAATAAAACAATTATTTCTTAATGTTTAAACAGATTTAAACGCTGACATTGAGGCATTAAAAAATTGTTTCGCTGTTCGAAGAAAATTTCCATGTGAAGTGGATAGAAGCGAGAATACATTCGAAGAATGTAATTGGGAAAATGCGAAAATGCACGCGTTGGAATTTTTCGGTACAAAGATAAAATGTCTGGAATGATTAGATTAAAAAAGGAATTACTCGACTTTGTTTAAAAAGTGTGATAGAAACGAAAGAAAAAACTGCACGACTGGTACCCCAGTACGATTCGTTTCACCGAAAGGCCCAGAAGCAACTGTTCTGACATTTTTAGGAAATGAAGACGACTTTTCTTACCATAAAAGAAAATATCGACATGCAAACATTTGAATCGATAGAAAACAAATTACAGACGCGATCGCTCAGTACCAGACAACGCCGCTCCTACTCGAGGTCTACCCCACGAACCTCACGTGACCCAAATCAACCAATCGCTAATTTTCGTTGCATCGGCGTTGCACCCGATCAAGTAGATATCGTTATAAAAGTAATGATCTTTGAATACTCCTTTTAAAAAATATGAATAAACTTATTGTTCGGTCTACTACAACTAAGGATCAAGCGTTATCACTTTGCAAAACACGATCGGTGCACACAATCAGTGGAAAATCGTTTCTTCCATCCAATTTTTACGGATCACTCGGCTACTCAGAGTGATGTTTGATCATATTATCACGATGACTAACGTGTTTTGGCTTACACGTGGAATTCGATTCGACGTTCCAAGGTACTATTCTGAAAATCAAAGTTGGCGAACAATTAATCAACACGCTTGTTATCTCGATGATGCAATGAAAATATAGAGCCAGAGGTCTACACGTTCTCTGTCGTAAATATAGAATCGTCTGTCGAAAAGGTACGAACTATCGTGTCCCCCTTTTTTCGTCGCTGAATATCCTGTCAAATTAATTTTCGAGCCTCACTTTGCCAATTTTATTTATTTCTTGATGTCAAATTAACACAACGAAAAGACGAATGGGCACTTAAATTTGGAGATTCCTTCATCGACGGCGGACAGATCGAATTTTATTTTCTTCAGCGTTACGATAATTTATTTCGAAAATTACAAAGTTTTATGTATCGTGACAGTGTTACGTGTTTTGACAAAGATAAACGAGAGAGAACAGACGAGAGAATTAAACGGTCAGGTCTCTTCGAGCAAACGCGTTCACCGCGTGCAATTCCATTTTCTACCACCGTAGTGGAACGACCGTAAACTCGCGATGGCGTCTCGCTACCGATCCTCAACTACAGTTTTTCGAGGAGGCGGTTTGTTGTTCGTTACCATGGATGGAAAATCGGAATGGATGAATAATGCAAGCGTGGAAACAATATCTATTCGCCGGCACGTGGTTTCTCTTCCCTCTAACGGAATCCTCTACGTTCCCTCTAACGTATTCGGAAACGGAACAGAATCAATTACCGGACGCGCGCACAAAGCAGCAACGAACTGTGCAGACGGCCCGTGCAAAACGACGCGTGCTAATAGGACCCTTTGTTTCTTTGTGTTTGCTGCAGTTTGAATCGCTAATAAACTAAACAGCCGGCATACACGCGCTTTTACCTGATAATATCCTTGGATCGGCGAATCGTGAACGCTCTAATCGCTCTAATTCGATATTCGGAGCTCGGCTTCTCTGACGAGTGGAATTAACGAGCGATTAAAATTAAAAAAAAGCTTGCTGGTTAAATAGGGTGGGACAGAGAGAATGAATTTTGCGTTTTATCTCGGTCGTTTTTCTTTCCCTTCTTAATTTTTTACAGTTTTATCGCGCGTTTGACGAGAAAAATAACACGTTCCATCTTTGTTCCTTCGATTGCGAAGAACCGTGCGTTCGAACCGCGATCGCGATAAAACACGAGTTACGCACAATCGCGCAGGCTTCGGTTATTGTTTCTACGCGGGGAGAAAGAGACGCGGCGTCGTTGATAAATGTGACACGTTGAATTATGCGAGCAGGATGGTTATTGATTGTCGTTCGTAACGCGGCTGTAGAATTTATTAGAAACTGGATAGCTCTGGATTTTCTGTAGTGTTGGTGTGGTTTTTGTTAGTTTGTTATAAACATTTAGGCATTGATGTATGTGTGTGTGTGTGTGTGTGTGTGTGTGTGTGTGGCAAATAATTCTACGAATAAAATATAAAATAAAAGTATAAAGTATGTAAAAAAGAAGCATGTACACATGTGTTGCTTGTGTTATGGATTGTTCGTTAATTCCAGAATTTGTTCGTTAATTCACAATTATCAGTTTCTCGAGTTGTTGCCTTAAGTTCAAAAGTAATTTATTATCACTGAAAGTGACTTTAGCGGGGATAACCCAGAAAATCGAGCCTCTTTAGGTGCAACGCTGATGCAACGAAAATTAGCGATTGGTTGATTTGAGTCACGTGATTCGCGAGGGGCGTGGAGTAGACTGCTACTGAGCGATCGCGCCACAATGTGATACAAATGTGGGGAGAATTATTGGATCATCCTCCAAATTGTTACAGTTCGTTGCGGTTTCAAAGCGCTGCGTAAATACAAACCTGATGATAGAGTTGGAGAGAGCTTTTTCCAATTACAGCATCGCTCTGTGCCTGCGATGTTGTTTGCCTTGGATGCATAGTGCACTCGGTAAACGTTTGTCCGAGTAGTCTAAACTCGACGACAATGGGGATTAATCTATTCAGTTTGATCGTGAACGTAACTATCCGTAAGTTTCGCTCGTTTATGTTAATGCGCAATTCGCCGCGAATTTAGAGCGGGGATGTTGACTTAATTGCTCCAAGTCGATGCACACTATGAAACAGGGATTACATACGTATTTGGAACAATGGTATAATTACAAGGTACTTACAAGATAGATTTAAAGTTGCAAATCGATAGATTTCATATTGAATATTTTTTCTTTACTTTATCGGCAATTGCACAAACAGGATATCTGTATTGTCTATTTAGATAGTAGTTTTTTTTAATGTAAACTTTGTTGTTCTTCAATTATGAATTACATATCTTATCTTTTGATTAAATCTTAATTTTGTATGTCAATTATCTGAATAATATCCTTTGAATATTATCTTCTGTTACTGAAAGAGAGAGGAGAGAATTATGCAAATTCACACTGAATAAATTGTATAAAGAAATGGAATCTAGGTACGTCATAGAAAAATATGACGGTTCAAATAATTTATTAAATAAGTTTTTGTCGTATTGCTTACTTTCTGACATATTAATCTATATTTATTACTCCGTCAAATTGTATTTTAAATTTATTCGTTGCTCCTTTCGAACAAAATCTAAAGATATATTACATTTTCCTACCGCTCGTCTCTCAAACTTTCTTTCCTCCATCGTATAATAATACATCTTTACAGATTTATGTTTATATTTCGACACATATCTTTACACACGCGATGTAACATTTTCATCACAATTTTACTTTTATTTTACAATATAGTTTTCTTGACGAATTTTTGCAGTAACTGTATCGTAACAAAAATACATCAGATCGAGTCTTCATTCACCAGAGTCGATTCACTTGTTGAACTCCAAATAGCAAAGCCGCCGCCGTTTCTCAAGCAACATCACGAACAGATAAGACCGGCCAGTTCGATGCTCGACTCGGCGTTTCGTAACTTGGCGTTAATTTTATCGTTCTCGGCGGGAATCGTCCCATTACGCGTGTCCGTGGGAACGTCGAGATTCGCGCGTAATCCCACTGTTCATTTTGTCAGCCCCCCTCCTGCCCCTTTGAGTTGCTACATCGCGACACGATTTATCGTCGTCGTAAAAAGTTCCTTACACCCGTTCGAACGCTGCTCTCTCGGCGATGATGGAAACTTTTCTGTGGAGAAAGTCCACAGCTGTCAAGGAAGCAGTCGTTGGTCGTCTTCATTATAGAGTTTGACTTTCGGATTAGGCTTTTAGTAAAATCTTTCGGTGGAAGGTAGATCAGATTTAGGTTAGATTTGGATTTAGATTTACGGGAGAGTTTGGTTTAAGTCAGGACCGAAGAATGTTCGTCTTTGAGTTTGAATTGGATTTTTCTTAAATCTCTCGACTAGATTATTTAGACTATTTTTGTAGTAGATAAATGTTTATGTTTCCATCATTGAATCTATACGAAACATTGAAATGAAAGAATATATAAAATAAAGTAAAATAAAATAAATATATGAAATAATATAAAGTATAATGTTTTTTAATAATACACTTCTGTTAGGTTTATTCGTATCTTTTTTTTTTTAAAAGAGTACTATGTAAGGTCTGTTTAATCGTACATATTTTTTTGTTTCATTCTATGTAATAGATGAATTTATCCTTTCTTTAATTTAATTACATATTTCGAAGCTTCTGTTCTTTTTCCAAAAAATTTCAATGTACGTATCTTTATATTTGTCAAGAAAGAAATCTATTTATATTTATTTTCTCTCTTAAACTATAAACTACATTTACTCATATTATCTTTAAATATCTTTAAATATCTTTTAAAATATACTATATATTCAAAGACAAGCTAAGAACTGTGCTTTGATATATTACACTTTTACAATATTTGTCAGAATTACCATCGAAGTGAATTTACTTACAAAACCGTTTTGTTAACTCAAATCGTAAAAATTTGCACTCAAACGACTCTCAACAACCTACAACCGTTCGCAACACGCGTCTCCACAAATCCTCTCTCCCACGGAACCGACCACCAGCTATTTTCGCTGCCACGTTATCTACAATATTTTCTCCAATATTATCGTCTAATCTCATTTATTCTACATTCAGTTTCCTTTACTCGGCACCTATCGCCTATCGACACCGTCGCGGACTTCCTCTCGCCGCGTTTCCCTCCAGCCACGGAAACAAAGACCGGTCTCTCGCGAATATAATTAGAGATCTCGCTGTACGCTCGTCGATCATCGCGTCGCTATTTATCCTGCTCGTTCGACCCTGCCCATTTACGCGGCGAGTCTAATGAGCTTTCGTTCCGATTGTCAACGCGATCGAACGAACGTCTTCTTCGTACGCATTCGGCAAAGAAGATGATGTTATTTCGTGAAATAGAAACGATCGTCGTCGATGAAAAGAGAGAAGAAAATACGTGACGACGGCGGTCGTCGAGGGTGGGCCAGTCGAAACGTTGCATTTAGGTTTTAGATAAGGTCTCGGAGTGCCATTAGTCAACTTCGAGTTGCGGTATCTCGAGAAAAACAGGTCGAGAATCGCTCGAGTCCGAGCTGATGTTTAAACAGGGACACAGTGGCCGCGTTAGGTCAGAATTTTAGAAAGTTTCGAGATAGTGGCTGATTGTGGCCGGATGTTTAATGGATCCTTGAAGTGTTTCGGAATTCATTGTGCTCTTTTTTTTCTTTTTCTTTTTTTTTTTCTAGAACTGGCGATGGGATATCTCTGAGCATTTTAATTTTTAGAGCAACTTTCAAAGCTCGAATAATTATTCGGAGGAGAGCGAGAAATTTTATTTTGAACAAATTGTAGTTACACGTTCAAATGCTGTAATTGCTATATTTGTAGTTTTGTAATAATCTTGTCTCGATCGATCGATATGTTGAAACGTTTCTCGTTGCTGGGGACATAAATTTTAATTCGCGAAAATGAAACTTGAGTGAAAGATCGAATAACGGGCAAGTCACGTTCATTTTACAGAGTTGGGCAATGTATAAATATTTGGAAAAATTCGTAAGAAATTAATTCAACAACAGTGATATAAATGAATATTAATGGACGATGTAGTTGCGTATTTACGTACGTGAATATTCATCAGCAGGTTTCAACTAAAAAAAAAAAAATAGAATTTTTTGAATATTTGTAATATAAATACTTTGGATATTTCCTACATTTTCGTGCGTGGCATGCGCAAAAATTCACAATTCCGAGCGATTCTCTATCGAAATACGATTAAAAACACGCGCGCGTCCCTTGAAAAAATCGTGGAAAGCTTGGCGAAACGAAAAACCAAACGGGGCCAAGAATATCGTCGAAAGGGAAGCGATCGTTTGTTTTGGGAGTCACGAGTTGAAAACGAACCGCGGAGAGATCCCTTCATGACGAAAGGAAAATTCCATATGATTTGAAGCCCGGGGGTGGAGTGGGGCGCGAGGCGGTAGCGCGAGGAAGAGAAAAAAGGCGAACAAGAAGAAAAAAGAAGAGAGAAAGGAGAACACGTCGGAGAGATACACGAGAACACACACACACACACACACACACGATCGAAGGGAGCTCGCCAGCAAGTCTCAGGGAGCTACTGCGTGGGCTCGGTGCCAGGGGCTTCTTGCCAAAAGAAAAAGAGTTCAGCGGAAGAGAGCAGCAAAAGGGCCTCTCTCCTCCTGGCGGGCGCGTTGTACGCGCTGGCTGCAGCTTTCGAGGGCTTCGCCGGGACAATCCGCGACGCGCGAGATCTTGCCAAATCTCGCGTGCGGGTTAATTGAGTAACACACGTTTGCGCGTCGGTGACTCGTACGGCTATTTTTTAATCCGCCAGCAGCTGATCCACCTTCGATTCTCACGAGAGCAGCGCGTCTCTTCGTTTCGAACGAACGAACGAACGAACGTGACTAACGGGGCTGGATTTCTCCTTTCGTCTCGTTTCCATTTATCGAAATCTCTCTTTCCTAGTGGTTCTTAATGCTTGACATACGGCACGGGCATCATACGCACAAACGAATTAATATATTAATATATTAAAGTGTTATATTAAATTATATTACGAATGAGAATATGTACAAACACTAGAGCAACCATTATAATTTAAATGATACACAAACGGAAATTAGTATTAATTTCAACAAACATATCGGTGGCTCGATTGCTGAAATAACAAAAAAATTATTTATAAAGCTTCTATAATAATAGACAGCTCTAAATAAATAATTCACACGCAGCTGTCATTTCAAACATTTCGCCGAGAAAATGTTAAATTCAAGCCTTGTTTCTACTCGATGAAGATCTCAAAGTAAAGTAGGAAACCACGAGTTTCTCTAATTAAATCGTCGAGCAAGAATTATAAATTGTAAATTAAGTTTCTTGAAAAAAAAATCATAAAATTGAGAGATCCAAAGGAAAGATACGGCGACGCGAATTTTTAGAACTTTCTTTTTACAGTCTTAAGATTAAAAATATTATTTACATAGTATATATAAATTGATCGAGAAGAAATCCATTTGGATTTATTTATGATTCGTCGAAGTGTTTGTACTTTTGGCTAAGAAAACACACAATTATGTCCATTTTCAAAAATCATTTCGAGCGAATTTTAAATTATATTTTACAAATAACCAGACAATTAAAATTAAATAACTACGTAATCTAACTACATCTCTAAAAAGAAAATTCTATTTTCGTAAGAAGGCAGCATCGACAGTCCAAAATATCAACGTATCACAAATTTACAGAGACATTCCAATTTGTGAAATCAGTCAACGTATTAATAACGTATTAATAAAGATTACAAGTTGTCTGTAATTCAATTCAAGCGAGTTTTTTTTCAGAGTTGAAACTGATTAACGTCATTTTTTGTGCAGTTGCATGCTGTTCAAACTCGATATTCAACATCTCTACGAGATCTTGTTCTCATAAATTTCATTTATCATAAAAATTACAATTTCCAAGATACAAATTACAAATTACAAATTATCTGTAATTCGACAAGCGAATTTCTTGAAATCCTAACGTAAACCGATCTCAACGTCGTCTCTTATCTTCACTCGTCAATTCCACGTTAAATATTCAACACTTTCGAGAGAGATCTGGTTCTCGTAAATTTCATTTATCGTAAAAATTACAATTTCCAAGATACAAATAATAAATTATCTCTAATTCGACAAGCGAATTTCTTGAAATCCTAACCTAAACCGTCTCTTATGTTCTCTCGTCAATTCCACGTTAAATATTCAACACTTTCGAGAGAGATCTTGTTCTCGTAAATTTCATTTATCGTAAAAATTACAATTTCCAAGATACAAATAACAAATTATCTCTAATTCGACAAGCGAATTTCTTGAAATCCTAACCTAAACCGATCTCAACGTCGTCTCTTATGCACTCGTCAATTCCACGTTAAATATTCAACACTTTCGAGAGAGATCTTGTTCTCGTAAATTTCTCACAAATGTCACGAATGCAGTTACGAATCAAATTCCCGAATCAAATTGAGAGAAGCGGGCAGCCTTCTAATTCTGTCCAAGTTCGACAGAAGGCTTCCACCGAGCGCGATTCGAGTCGCGAAATAACTTCGACGAAAATTTATCAACGGCAGAGACGGGCTTCAACCACGGGCCGAGACACTTGATTTTATCTGCATCGTCGATCTTTTCCCCGGCAGACGTTACTTCGACTCCAAAAGTTTCGATATCGAGAGAGTTTGACAAAGTTTCCGTCACAATTATCGAGAAGACCTTCGCCGAACGTTCTTGCTCCAAATTCGTTCGAAAATCGGAAATGAAAATAAAGGCCGACGATCGGCGTCCGCGCACCGTGTTTACAAAGTCGAGTTTACGCCAGTCGAAAGTCAGTCGCAATGATCGTCGGCTTTCTTTTCGTCCTGTGCCTGTTCCCACTTCGATCGCGACAAACGCTCGACAAACTCAACGGGTCGGGTCTCTCGCGTTTTTCTTTTTTTTTCCCTCTCAATTTCCACGGACTGGCTTTTCCTTTTGCCGGACTGGTTTGTTTTACTGGAATTAGCGCGCTGTCAAGTTGCAGCTACGTTGCAAATTCGATTCCTATCGGTTGCAGAAGTAAAAATTCACTTGATAAGGAAACTCAAACTGCGCAGTGCGACGCAGAATTGTGCTGAATGTATGCAGCGAGTTTTCGTAATGGAATTGTTTAATAAATAGCGTTAACTCGTTAAACAGCGTATGTATATTCGTGTACACTTGGCAGAGTTTTATTTGCGCGTATTAGAGGAGTGAGATACCTACTACTATGTGTCTATTTTCATTGATGGAATTGAAGAAATGGAATCTGAGTAGATTGTTAAATATCATAATAATAATAATAATAATAATAATGATATAACGAAAAATATACGTAGCAAGATTATTTTTTACGTAACAAATAATTCAAATGTATAATCAGAATTTGTACTCTATGAATATTCACCTTGTCAATTTACTCCACGCTCAAATCTGAGACTAATAATTATTACGGACATTTCTCCGACGATACGGTGTGTCAAAGAAATAACAAACAACAGACAAGAAATTTTCTAAATTAATTATGACAAGGAGTCAGTGCACAAGTTTACGTCTCACGGAGATTTTCGAATAATAAACATTCAGCTGCGCGTGTTTCATAGTTGATCGAGTCCTCGAGTTCTCCCAAGATTGTTATCATCAACGAACGATACTCATTCCGTATTCTTTACACCCGAGACACTTTCCCGCCGTTTCGTAACAGAACAAATAACTCTTGTTATTTTCACGGGAATCTGCCTTGCCAGACAGTTATCGACGATAATCCAAATATAACGGATAAGCTACGACCTGGCGAATCGACGCCGATTACCACGCGTCACCTTCGTCTTATTTTGAAACTGTTTCAAGCTGTTTTAAACGCAGAGGCATCGGCGCGTGTCGCGATACTTTTCCACCGACAAGATTAACGCTGCTCGCGCGTAAGGCTTCGTCACGCTCCGTTCCTTTGATATTTTTGATCGCGCGAAGGAAAGAAGTTTTCCGACGCACGTTCGCGTGCTGTAATTCAGCCTCGCATCTGTATGGCATGCCCGACGACAAAATTCGAATCGTATTGTCTCTCGGTACGATTCTTCTTTCGAACTCTGATAATTTTAAGGGTCTTGAAAATCACGGGAATCGCGCAATAATCGAGACATTCGAAACCCAAGGTAACTTTCCACGCTGCAACTAGCGATAATTTGTTATACATTTGACGACAAAAAATTCGAATCGTTTCGAGCACGATTCTTGAGAATTTCGAACTCTGAAAATCTCAAAAGTCTCGATCTTGGAAGTCTCGGGAATCATGGCAGTCATTTGATAGTCGTATTTGGTATTTTATGAACTACTCGAGTCGAGACTCGCCCAGAGTTACTTAAAATAACGTAAATATATAACTTAAAATAATTAAAATAGAATAAAATTCTACATCGTAGCTATTGACGGGACTTTCAAATCCCACAGATTCGAGTATGTTTCTGAAAGTCTCGAAAGTCACTCAGGATATTTTATAAACTATTATGCGTGACACTGTACTTCGTGTCAATTTCGAGTATGATTCCTGAGAGTTTCGGCTTCTGAAAGTCTCGAAAGCCGCGAGAATTGTGATAGGATTTAATATTTTATCAACTATTAATGTTCGCGAAGTTAGTCCCACTTCTTCAGTTTTACATTTTTCACATCGAGGATAAAAAGTATGAAATACGAGCGCGTAAAAAATCCGCAGTGCATGTTCGACACTGCACGCCTGGCGATCTTCTAGTCGATCTCCCGCGCGATCGATCGAAATTGATATTCCTCGCGTGGCGAAAGCTCGCCTATCCCCGGTGAAATGCCTTTCCCGTTTAATTTGTGCAAGCGCGGGTCGTCGACCCGCGACAAGGTCGGTAACTGTTCGCATTAATATATCGCGCTCGTACAACCGGTGATCGTGTCTGAATGCCGACTGTTTTTCTCTTCGGTTCCCTCCTGAAAAACAATCGATAAAGGACTGCGCACTTGGACATCCTGATCAGTGGAATCACTTGAAAAACATTCGGTGGTCGAGCAAAGAAGCGTTGTCACACAATCAGAATTATTGTTAAAGTGCAATATAAAATTGAGGATCGTGAGATATATGAAAGTAAATATCGAGTATCTTCTCCTACAAAAATTCACCTTTGTCAACGAAATATTGAAACCAACTCAGCGAGATAGTTTCGACCATTGAATCCATTAAATTAAATGGAATCAACAGACGTCGAACTGTAATAATTTATACAATGAGGTCTGTTAAGACAGCGATTCTGACATCTCACCCTCTTCCTCTTGTTAGAATCAACAAATCCATCCACGTGGTACTAGCTAAACATCGAAAATACCGGGAACTTCCCCCAGTCGTTAAGAGCGCCGACTCGTAATTCACTGGCAGCCTGGTAGCGAAAGGGTGTTGTTCCAAAGAGCGACCTCGACGCGTAAGATCTAAGTTTAGAGGCTGCGTCTGCGTTTCGAGAAACGAATGTTGAGCGACACTGTCACCACGTCTATCAGTTTCGTGGTTTTTCCTACCATGTACGATGATGTTATTACACATATGTATATAACAGTTAACACGTTCACGCGTGTGCAAGCGATATCAGGCACGAAAGCTCTGACGTGCGTGCCACGTTCGAGATGATGAAAGTCGACCTCTCGATTTCGAGATTCGCTTCCGAGTGACCCAGTTTCCCTGTTCCGAATCCCGCGGTAAACACGATTATGTCATTAACGCGATTGTGCCATTTGCATACGTTACGTCGCGTCGATTTCCACGATGAATTACACACAGCGTGATTAAACGAATTTCACTTATCCTTACTCCCCCCTCCTCGTCGCTTTTCACCTCTTTCTTTCTGGCAACGTTTCAAACTTTCACTCTTTCGAAGCTAAAGTCAAATATTTAAAGACCACGTATACTTCGACGTTTGCGATGACGTCAAACGATTCGAGAAGAAAAAAACAGCAAAGTAGCCGACGTAATTTTGACGAAACTCGGGGACGATAAGAGCCGACGTTTCGCGGAATTTCAAATCGCACTTTTCCCGCAAACATTTTCGAAATCTTGGACGAAGTTGAAGCTTCTCTCCGGAGCACGAACGAAACACGAATGATGCGTAACGCGTCATAATGTTAATATTGTAAACGTTATTTTTGCAATGCGTCACGTTACTCCGTCGCTTTATACGTATGTTTGTGCCATTCAATGTTCTTCGAAATTGACAGTAAAATTTTTAGAAATCAGTTTTAACAGAGTTCAACTGTGCATATTGTAGGAAAGGCAGAAAATTCAGACAATCACACGTAATATACTTTCCATAAAAATGCGAAATAATATAGGAAAAAAAGAAAGAAAAGAGATTCTCGCATTTTTCTGTCCAATCAAATCATGCTAACTGTTTCCTTTTCTCTTTCACTTCTTGCAGACTCACATTCTGTTGATGGACGCGTTCCTCCAGAACAACAGGCTGGACCATGTCTCAAGGGTGATGGCCTCGCATCCTTCGTACTTGGAGCACTTCCTCCGTACCCAACATTTCATCCTGCGGGGCGACGGACCGCTTCCTTACGACTATAGGCATCTCATCGCCATTATGGTGAGTGCACCGCTGCTCTTTCTCTTTATCTAATTCGCCGCAATAGCGGCGACTTCTTTTTTCCTTTCGTCTTCCACCGCGGCGGCGATAACACGGAGAGGGCGAAGGAGGAGGAAATTCCTCTCGTAAACGCTGGATCTTCTCGTCCCCTCGCAAAGCTGGGGAAACATCATTTTTCCGAACGAGAGAGGATCGCGTTCGTTAATTTATTTAGAAACGCCGGCAAAGTTTCATTACAATTTTTTCGCGTAAAAGAGTTGAATTTGACGTTAAATTTGGAGTAGAGTTTTTCTTCTTCTTCTTCTTCTTCTTTGCACAAGCCTTCAGTTTTGTACATTGAAAGCAGAGAACAGTTGCATTGACTCTTTTCGAGATTCGTGGTTCGAGTTTAAGGAAGATGCTAAATATTTCTATAAAATAAGTGATCAACAATTTACTCAATCTACTTACTCTGTTAGTGATTCGAAGAGGATAATGTACACCAAAGACTATCAAAGACTATACGTTTATAATGAGAAACGCGGAGAAGAAATGTTTGAAATGCGAGATCCTTACGTGTGGAAAAACTGGTCATTACGTAAACTAATATCAATGAGATTAACGTTGGGAAGATCAGTTTTCAGTGATGAATTCTAATCGAAGACGAGCGTTACGTAATAACGTTGTGAAACTTGCTCTACGAGTCCGTTATGAAATACCTGAATTCACAATAAAATTGCACGAGGAATTAATTCTAGTTTCGAGTTCGAGGAAAATCATTTTCTTCAGAGTTATCGCACACGGATTTATTTAATCATTTCAAACGCGCGCGTCTCTTCAGGTGCTTTTCTTCAGAGTAGTTTATTTGTAAAGATCGGATTACGTTGAATTTTTAAAAAATTGTTCAATTTGGATGTTATATTTTAACAGACATTAGATACATTGGTTACATCATGTACAGTAAATTTATACGCAATGATGCACGCATCAACATATTATTATCATTTATAGGTTAAGAAAGATATTTCATAATTATTATTTTTAAAAAATATTTATCTTCCCTATTTGAACCTGCTATTTCGTCTCAATGTTACAAGTTCAGTGGATGCACTATTGAAATGTAAAATGTAATTTTCCCAAAACACCGCTAAATCGAAGCTAAATGTTTCCTCTCAATTGTTGCACGCATATCAATCAAGTCAACGTCAAGCAGTTGCTGAAAGAATGAAAAAAATTCCTCTATTCTATTCTTGTCGATTACGGTAGTCGCATGAAGAAATTGACGTGCGTGCATACTCCGGCACAGAGAGAGAGAGATCGACGGAAACATGTTTGTTCACGTGTTCGCAATTACAATATTTTCGCGCGCGACGAACAGAGCTTGCGATTATCGCCGAGAATTCTCCTCGAGCACATCGTCAAAGTTGTTCCACGGTCGTTCCTCGTCGAACGAGGTCGTTGGGCCAAAGATTATCAAAGAAACCGGGCAAGTGCAACGGGTTTCGTAACGCTGCGTGCTCTCGCCGCCGCTCGAACGGCTCATTTCGCGGTGAAAAATTGTAAATTAGATCGTACATTTGTACAGGGTGATTCGCGCTGTTGCAGCGAGCACGATCGTACGTGCTTTTACTGCTGAAACGACATTTATGGAATTGGAAATCATTTCTTTTCTTTTTCTTTTTCTTTTTGCGCGCGCATCGAACCTAATCGTCGTTCTGAAAAATGTGTCGTGGCAACGCGATGGAAATTTGACGAATGACATTCCGCGTGAATGATAAGGGAAACGAGCTTAAAAGTTAGGTTAGGTTGCGCGAAGCAAGCTTTACAAAATTAAGGTTGGAATATCTTTGAATATGCATTTCTCGATTGCGTAATTAATTTTTGAACGATCTACGCAAGAAACAAATGCGTTTCTGTTTGGAAGAACGACGATGGAATGATAATTGCACGATGCAACGTGTATCGTCGCCTTTGCAAGAAAAATGTGTTCCATCGGCGATCCATTTTTTTTTTTTTTCACTTTTCAAAGTTTCAACCAACAGAAAATGTATCGTTTGTTTGACAGAAAATTGTCTGAATCACCCTGTATCTGTGTAATTTTTACATTCAATGATAAACAATTTTACGCGTTGGCCTTTACTCCACGTAACCACGGGTCATTAGACTATTTTCTAAATAACCTATCTATGTGTCGCGGTATAAATAAACTGCGAGCTTGGTTTCAGCTTTTTATCGCTGTGAAGTTAAACATTCGACGCGCGAACAAGCCCCCGATGATGGGGAGGGATCCCATCGGTCTGAATCGAAATTGGGTTGCGTAGATTCGCAGTTGTTCGGCTGATTAGGCGGACTGTAGATAGGATATTGCATCGAGGCTGTGACTTCCTGCGTCGGTAGATTGGTAATCCAGCGTTTGGGAATTGCAGCGAGCAATCCTGATCTTCGATCGTACGTGGATTACTTGCGGTATTTGGCCGGATAAAGATTTGCAAGTGCAGACGACGGATAACGGATACAGTCACACTTGCAAATTTAATCAAATTTAGTATTCGCCTTTTCTCACTTTCTCCATTGAAAGATTCACTTTTCTTTTCTTTTAATAGAATTAATTAATATCTTCTTTTTTCAATCCAATTGAAACCGAATAATTCCTGTAGTGTTGCTATATATACTACAGAGCGACAAATTTTGCAGACTTTTTCTGTAAAAATGTCAAACTACGCGCGACTAAACTTGCAAGTTAGTCAGCAGCGAGTCGTTTTAAAGTTTTCAATGTTAATCTCAACGTTGAAGGCAAGTTCGCTGAGTGCTCGTTCCGTGACACTTGATCCAATCGCTCTAAAACGGACGAATGTCACGGTGCACGTGATAACGCGATAACTATTCCGACTGTGCCTGCCTGAGTAAAAGTAGTCGCTCACGAAGTATTGCTGCTTCGAGCGAGACGAAAACCAGCCGAAAATCAGCTTTATCGAGCGTTGATAACGCGTTGACGTTGTTCGTGGGAAAAGGATCGCGGGGAGGGAGAAGGGATTATTGAAAGCCTCGTATCGAAAGGAAACAGAGACGGGAGGCGGCAGACGATAAAGCGATAAGATATCTGAAAAAACAGCTTTCCTACCTGTAAACATTTCGCCTGGAGTGACTCTTGGATCGAGATTCGCGAATTTGCCAGAATTATATGCAAAAGTCGTCGGAAGGATCATCGAGTGTCATTGATGTTCTGTAGTATTTGTTCATAGAAGTAGAAAATGTTTCTTGAGTTAACAGAGCCAATCGAAGATACACGTCTGTACGATTTTCTATAGTATTTGTAGCAATTTTTTTTTGAAATCTATAGAACAATTTGTAGGATCAAACATTTTGTTCGTAGTAGTATTGCAAATTATGAGCCTTTGGTTGATTCAAGTTGCTGTATCTTGTATAAATAAATGATATTATAGATGTTTGACGCGTGAAGGCATTTTATAATATTATTTATAATACATACACATTTTACGTATGAAAACATTCGTAGAGTTTATCATTTATGAAATTTCTGGGAACCTTTTCATTCAAGTTATAAATAAATGTTACTTGAACAGTTTGGAAGACTCGTGCATGAAATGCAAACATGAAAATAACACAACTTTGTTCTTGTTATTTTCAATTAATCGATCAATTCAGTTGTCATTTCGTTGTTCGTTGACACGCTGATTGCAGAGTAAAATAAATTTCGTCGACTGGAAAATGTTCATCAATGCAAATGACATACTGGATAACAGACTCAGATAAAAAGTACTCGACAGGCTCATAACATACGTAATATTTTGCGACGTACTATTAAAGTTTGCGACGAAATTAAAATTTTACGACTTGCTAAAGTGCGCAAAGCTCTCGTGGTAGACGATGCATCAAAAGTACAACGCTGCTCGCAGATCGTTGTATTTTGTCAATGTTGCATCGTTCGCTCTAAAATTTGATTTACGCAATGTAATTATTATTGCCGGTACGTAAATCAAATTTTAGAGGGGGAAAGCTCATCTGCCCGTGGTTGTATCAGTTTTTAACGAGGGTACACGTGCCGTTGGGGTATTATCATCTGCTGGAATTCGAAATTATCTCGCGCATTACTTATCACTCGTTCGCGAGATTGTTGTATACCCATTTCTCGACGAAATTTATCGTTCGACAGACGGAAAAAACTTTTCGAAATATTTGCTAAAAAAAAAAACACTTGCTTAAAGAAAAAAGAAAAAAGAAAAAAATTGTAATTTCGTAGAAAGCACAGACCACCGCGTTTCATTTCTCTAACAGCTTTCTCGCTGTAAAAAAGAAATTCCAAGAAAATTGTTTTCTCAACAAGGGTTAGGTTTAGATTGCCTCCTACATCCATCCTCTTCGATTGTCTCGTTCGATGTGTTCCCAAGCTCTGCAGCCGATTCAACCACGTTTCATTTGGAGCAGAGTAGAAAATAACAGTTTGAAGCAGTGAATTTTTAGTGTGAGAGTTGAACACGCTCGAGTTGATTCGATCGTTCAAAACAGAATAACAAATAATCTGACGTAAGAACCCGCGATGAGATTATTTATCGATATACAAGGATTTGAGAAATTATTTGAATAAAAGTAAAGTTGGGAAGTTGTTTCGTGCGACGTAGAGAAAAATTATTTTCACGAAGAATTAAATGAATTAAATGAAACGTCTAGCTAAATAGAGATAATCTAATAATGTTTAACTATATGAGATAATATATTAAAAAAAAAATGATTATTTGAATGATGCATCTTATTCGATGGCCTCGCGCTAGTTTATTCGATTATTTCATCATTTAGCTATCAAGTAAAGTAATTCTTCATTTTCATCCCGTGTCTCGTATCCGTTTTGTAAACAATTTCTCAAATAGCTTCTGATTTTGTCGCGTGAACACTTGGACACACGAGTTCGAACGTATTCAAGAACGAGTAAATATATTGTAGATCAGAATCCAAAAATTCCCAGCCACCCACCCAGATGCTTTGCTGTGAATTTTGCTCCGATGAAAATCAACTCGAATGAAAGATAAACGATTTACTCGCGGTTTTGAACGCAGGATGAAGCTACTTTTGAAATGAAAACAAGGGACGACTCGTCGTTCTTCGTCTTCACTTTTATCCTTGATTCGCTCAACCCCGCAGCCAGCAGGGGGTTGACGGGCAAAAAATTTCAGTGTTGCCACAAGGGGTTGCCTCGTGTTTGCAGACTTCTCTTATCGCTTATCACGGCTCTTGAGTCGTGATCGATCTACGACCATGGTAAACACGTGTCTTGTTTACGCGCTTCATCATCCCACGTCCTGTTCCCCCTTTTCCTCAGCCGTTCGTCCACCTATTCTACGTAGTCGACGTCTCCTATGCTTCCCCAATACATGCTTGTTCCATCGCTGGTCATTTGAATTTCTGATGTAATTCCAGCGCGATCAAAACAAACCAATAAGAAGAACTCGATCGAATCGCGTTATTTCGCCAATGTAGCCACGTCCCCCCACTTTCGCCATGTTGTTTTTCAACGTGGTACAATAGGCGAGGTCGCGATGTCGATTAGTTTCCAGGAAGTTCGCCCGTTTCACTCGAACTGAGAGTCGGTCTCCCTCTCTTTTCAAAGTTTCAACATTGAATGCACCGTCCACATTGGATTCCTTTTTCCCTGATGATTCATAATTAGACTGCGGATATTTATGCAAATTCGCGTCCTCGTTCAACAATTAAAATATTTGTTTGGCCGTAGAGTCAAATGCAAAAAATTTGTTGAACCGTGCGTTGAATTTTAAAATCGCTGTTCCGTGAAAGGCAGGAAGTGTGACTTGTCGTGTTCCTCATCTGCGACTTTTAAATGCAGGGACAATGATAAATATATACATGAGAAAGCGGGAATAAATTATGCATAGTGCGGAGTTGTAGTGTTAAACTGTGTGATCTTTGATTTAAAGCGTCTAATCGATCGTTAGGAAATGAATTGCTCGCTACGCTTATACTAGTTCAAATTCCACAAAAAATTCCAGAGCAATCAGTCGATGTAATTATTATAATTGTTCATAATTTTGAAGATAAATCATCAGATCGAACGTACTTGGATGTGTTATATAAAACATTTTGAAATTTCACTGTGATAGTAATGAGAAACGAAATTTCAAAACTATATATATATATATATATATATGTAAAAGTTACAAGATATTGATTGCAAACATATACGTAGTAAAAGATCGGTATGAATAGCAATCTTAATCATATAATAAGAGCTCCCACTGAGTATTGGCGTAATGGATCGTGGCATACGAGCTTCAAATAATTTTAAGGTTATAAATACAACTTCCATATATAATTTTAAATTTATTTCATACTATATATATATATATATATATATATAAATATCCCACAATTATACATTTATACATTTTCAAATTTTCATCAGTATAATGATAACAGATATTATAATGAACGTTTTAACAGATATTATTATAATCAAAAATCTCAGGACGTTTTTTTATATATATATATATTTATATTCGCATTCATGTTAAAACGGAACGTTTTTTATAAACGAGTTCAAACACTTTTAAACAGTTTACACGTGTTTTATATATATATATATTATATGTTTTATATATATATATATTTGCAATAAATATCCCACAATTGTTATATACATTTTCAAATTTTCATCAATATAATGGTAACAGATATTATAATAAAATCTCGGAACGTTTTGTAGCAGTATATTCGCATTCATGTTCAAACACTTTTAAACGAGCAGTTACAAACGTGCGTTGCGTGAGCGATTCGAAGAAGGTTAAAAATGGATCGTAATTTATTATTAAGCCAGGGAAATTTGCGAGAGGGAAATATCATACTGGAAGTCTTTTTTTTTCTCTTCGTTTCGTCGTGTCAGAGAGCGTGGCGCGCAGTATAGGGAGCGCAATGTACACGATCGATGTGCTCTTGCTCAATTTCGCGCCTCGATACGTCGCGTCGTCGGCAATTTGTCTCTCCTCCGGTAGCATCCCTCGACGCTTTCTCCCCATATTTTTTTTTTTCTTTTTCATTGATCTCTCTACCCCCGCTGTCTCTACGCTCGAAGACTCTTTCTTTCGGCGGTCTCTTTGGAAGTTAGTCGCCTCACGCGGATGAAACGCGCCGCATGTTTGCCTCTTCACTCCCTTACAGACTCCCTTTCGATTTTGGAGAATACTCTTTTCTCAAACTTGCGATTTTTAACGGGGTCCATTCTAGTTATATTGCACAGTATCTTGTAAAAATTAAACATTCAGCTTTTACATAAATTATAAATTTTGCTAAATCTCCAGACATTTGAACGGGAGTTTGATCGTTCCAAAATATCATCACGCTGTCACCAGCGACGCTATTTTGACAATGTATTGATTATCGTTAGAATAAAGTTATTCTTCGAATTAATCGTTCTTCGACAAAAGTGGTAAATAAAATTACGAATTTTATCTTTTGCTTTTTTCTTTTGTAGGCTGCCGGTAGGCATCAGTGCAGCTATCTCATAAATCTGCAGAAAGGAGAGTTCATCCTCCAAGGCGGTGATCCATCGTGGCTTCGAGGATTGAAGTCAATCCCAGGGAAACTACAAGATCTCTACGAGATCAATAAGATTTTAGCTCACAGGCCGTGGTTGCTGAACAAAACGCACATCGAGGTTAGTTTGTCAGCAAGATTAATCCTAAATCTCAATGAACAATTAATACACTTTTATACGATGTGTGTACGGTGCAAGTTCAAATTATCAATTTAATTCAGCGAATGTAACATTTAGCAAATTTCGTTGATTTTTCTTTCCTTTTGCGAAGCAAAAATCGGACGATCGGTGGTCTTTCCAATTTACAGAAACTGACCAAAGGCGCGGACAGTTGGTCCTTAGCCGAGGTGGTTCACGCGATAGTTCTTCTGGCCCACTTCCACTCTCTTTCGTCTTTCGTCTTCTCCTGCGGCATCAACGAGGAGCTGGACAACGTGGCCGGTCACCACTACAAAGAGAACATCCAGGATAATAGCAATAACGTACCAACTGCCAAAGACAAGCTTTCCAGTAGTCCGAAGAAGATACTCAATGGCGACGGCAAGACTGGTAAGTCGGTCGCCGCTCGTTTAAAATTCCCCCGATATACCGCGCGACCTAAACAACATAAATTCGAACACTCACGACGGCTGAATATCATTAACTACATTCTACTGCATGTCATTATCGTTTCGTTATAGCTATGAAATTTCTGAAACGATAATTTATAATATCGACTCGCGCTATAAATCATCGATTTTTAATTTTATTTTCTGCTCCTTTTCCTCTCTCTCTCCCTCTTTCGCGTCAAGCAGCAGGTATATATCCGTTCTTGAAGTTCAACGACTTTTACCAACGTTTGCCAACTGCGTCTTTCGATCGTGATAGACACGTGCAGGTCGTTCCAATGGAAAACAAAATGCTACCGATAGTTGTCTGCGCTCCAGAATTCGTATTTTTCCATTTCTCAAATTGTCCGCCAATAGCGACGTATAATTATAATTATCTGCCGGTGCTTGGCTTCAACGGACACGATAACGAGCAGAAGTTTCTATCTCGCAGACTTCGTTTAAATAAATACGGACAGACAGGCGGAGTATCTCAATTAAGAAAACTAAGAATCTCATAATTTTCCGGAGCGCCATCTATATGTAAAAATAGATCTTGTCTGCCGAGGCAAACGGACGAACGCGGATTTAATAGGATTCGTCGATACGCGTTTACACATCCTGAAACTGGACGTTTTTTAATAACAAGATGTCGTTCGAACTTGAAAACAGAAAACATGCCGTCGCCGCCATCATCGCCGAGTATAGTAGGCGAGCAAGAAGTCGGCGTCGAGGCGCTGATGGAACGCATGAAGCGCCTCTCCGAGAAGTCGGAATCCTACCAGATCACGCAGGAGGAGCTGTCGAAACGATTCGAGACCGTGGAAACGCAGTCCGCCGAATTGGCCGCGGCGCCACAGCGTAGCAGTTCCGTTCTCGATTCCGATATCGGCCATTTCATCGAGGATCCCACCTTCATCTATCAAGACTTCGCCAAGGTGAGTTTCTTTCGTCACTCCGTGGCAATTGAGTAATTTAATCACGCCAGCATTGTAGCAAACTCTGATAAGTAGAAATTGCAAATGAAACGTTGCGTTGATGCAAACGTTTCTTCGTCATTCGGTGGTGACGAACAAACTGCGGATTTTTATGAAAATTTATATTTTTGGGAAGTTTATGGTTCTAATGATATGTGTATAATTGCACTGTATATATAATAACTACTATTACATGTACATATGTATATATATATAATAACTTAACTAATAATGTATATATATACACATATATAATAATATACATATATATATAATAACTACAAAATGTATATGATATAGAACGCAGAAATATTCAAAGCAGAGCACATATCGTAACACTCAGCAGATAAAACAGATTTCTACTTAACGCTCATCGCAATACTTAAGAAACGCTTGTATAGTCACAGCGAGATGAGTTCAGAGAGATAAAAGAAATTTCTATTTGGCTTTCAAAATTGTTAGCACGTTCACAAAATCTGTGACCTAATAACGACTGTAATAAATACGAGTGAAAAACACGCGATCGAAGCCTCTCTCGATAATATATTTCCGTATATTATTTCTACGACACGCGAGAATTGAGCATTGTGGCCAAAACAGCAGTGTATCGGTATAATTCACGAGGCTGATTCGAAAGTACGTTTTCAAGGCGACGTTTCAAGCCCGCCGATGAATATGTAAGTTTCGTCTATTCGATTACCGTTTACCACTGCTTTATCATGAATATTTACGACATTGTGCGTGTGTCCTCTCGACGTCGAGAGGAGTTTAGCCTCAAAGAGGTGGGCGTGATCGAATTCACGAGCGAGGGAAAGAAAAACGTTGTTCCATTATTCTACTATCCAATTGCACGGCATTACGCTACTAGTTAAAAAGTTTAGAGCAATATTTTCTCGAAACGAAAACCCCCCCTCCTCCGTATTTTCGCGATAAATGTAATTATCTTTGTCAATTGTCGTTTACTGATTTCTTTGCCTCGAGTGTTTTTGTAAGAATTGAAATACACCTGTTGTACAACACAGCTAAATTATGTACAGGAATTATACAATAAAATATGAAGCGTATGCAGCAAAAATGCATCCAAACTTTCGACAGATATTGTAAATTATTATTATCTTTCTCTCTAATTGAAGAATCCTTGTGCGTGCCAAAATGTTCTGTGCACCAACTTTACTGCATGTAAAATTTCTTTTTGTAATTAATTATCAATAGTGATAAAAGATAATATCACTGGTAGGTCAAACATTTAGAAGAAAGCATTGAAAGTGTCGAGCATAAAATTTTTCACTTACGCCTACACGTAATAGAAATAGAAAATTTCGTCATGCTCGCGTTTGACGAAAAAAAGGGGGATCAAACTTTGCAAATGATTTAAAGCGACGACAAGTTACGTTTCGCTTCTGAATTTTGATACCCGCGTTGTTTCCTAGTACAAGTACTACTCGTCTGCGTATATTACAAACCTGACCATCGACATTGATTTCTCGTTTTCAGCGTGGTCAACTGAACGACATACCAACGTTCCGGGTGCAAGACTACTCCTGGGACGATCATGGCTACTCGCTGGTGAATCGTCTGTACAACGACGTCGGCAATCTCCTCGACGATAAGTTCAAGACAGCCTACAACCTCACCTACTACACAATGGGCACGCACAGCAAGGTGGACACGTCCCGCTTCAGACGAGCGATCTGGAACTACATTCAATGCATGTTCGGCATCAGGCACGACGATTACGACTACAACGAGGTGAACCAGCTGCTCGAGCGTAGCCTGAAGACGTTTATCAAGAGCGCCGTTTGCTATCCGGAACGTGTGACGAAAAGGGATTACGATCGCGTGATGAGGGAGTTCAAACACAGCGAGAAGGTTGGTAGCGGTCTTACCTCGATCCTGTTTATCGCTCGTTTGTTTACGTCAAAAGATATGCATAATGCTATTTACATATGATTTTCCCGAGTGGCGTATGCATTTCGGTTTCACGTGTTATCGCTCAGTGACTCAGACTTTAACATGCAGGATCTGCATGTTAAGTTGATTTACTTTATCGTTGAAATTTCGTGTACGCAGCCTTGCGTGTTTTCCTATTTATTTATTTATTTATTCAGACCCGACGATAACACCTGTTTGTTCGTTTATAGAGGGAAACAACCAGTGGAAGTGGAACGTGATAAACAATATTGCCAATTAATTTTCGAATTTCTTTAACGCGAATGAAATGCACGCACACGATTTATCGTGGAATTAGATTTCCCAAGATCCACTTGGTCTTGTAAAATGCCAAGGTAACCGTGCTTTGTTAACACGCTCTTTATTATCTCTTTCCAGGTGCACGTGAACCTGATGATCCTGGAAGCGAGAATGCAAGCGGAGCTGTTGTACGCGCTCCGCGCAGTGATGCGATATATGACCTAAGCGAGGTGTCGTTGCCGCTCCTTCGTCTACTTGCTGTCTGTCAGTTTGTCGTCGGTTTATTTCATCGCGTAACTCGCGCCACGGATATTCGCGAGTCGCACTTTGCGGACGCTGCATAGTACGGCACAGTAAGGAACGAGCGAACGCGACACCGATTCTCACGCGGCATGTTACGATGTATCTTCACACAGTGACAAGACACACACACACATACACACACACATCTACACACATCTACACACATACACAGATATACAGGCTGTATTATTCATTCGTACGTATATACACATAGCAGAGGAGACACAAAGAAAGCAGTTCACGTTACGATAAACTCACCGTACCACACGTAGATGGACAGAGTTCAGCAAAAAGGAAAAAGAAAAGAAAAGAAAAGAAAAAAAACGTAATAAGAAACACGCGTGCGAGCAAAGAAGAAAAAAAAAGGCAGAACTCTGAAATTCGAGTGTCCATTGTGAGAACGACGACGTTCGTCCAGGGTGTCTGTCGTTTGCTCGTCGCTCGTAACATTAAACGACCGAGATTTCTTTGACGAGTAAAGTCAGCCGGTAGTAAAAAGAATCAACCGGATGGAGAGAAATCGCTCCGCGAGCTGCGTGCAAGAAGAGAAAGAGGAAATTTCGATACGATCGCGTCTATATTGATGCCGACGAACGTTGATCGGTCACGGCGACTAAAGAAAAAAAAAAAAAAAAAAAAGAAATAAACCGATTCTCGAGTGGACGAGTTTAAAAGCTGTCGATGGTTTCGTCTCTGGATCGGAGGCGCACCATTCGAAGCGGACCTTTTGTATTTGGCGCGCAACCGTCTCCGCCGCGTGAACCGGAGATGCGTATGCGTTCTTTTTTCTGCTCGGTTAACCTTTTGGATTTTGGACACCCCTGTTGATGGGGGATGAAGAGAAAACAGCGCGCGAGAGAGAGAGAAAGAAAGAGGAGAGAAAGAGAGAGAATGAATGAATGAATGAGAGATTGTATGTGTGAGAAAGTAGAAGAAAGAAAAGAGAGAGACAGAGAGAGAGAGAAATTTATCGTTTGTTTTGTAAATAGACACTCGTATTTTTCTATGTTCGCGAAAATATCTTGTAGTAGACTGTTATTTGCGTGTTTCGTTATAGCGTTTCAGATCTGTTGAAGCTTTTGCCCACTTTCCCAGTCGTCGCGTTTAATATTCCCCGCTAGAGTTGGAACGTGTATCGCCTCCCGCTTTTAGTTTTACGCGATCAACCCAAGTATACGACAGCGATTACCACAGTATGCGATTCTTTCTTTTTTTTTCTCTTTTTAAATCCGATTTCCCTTCTTCGTTCATTTACTTCTTACGTTCATTTTTCTTTTATACGTTTTATTACTAACAGATTTGAGGGAAAGAAAGAAACACAGAAGACAAAGAGTTTTTGAAGAAAGGGGAAGGAGAAGCATCGCGCGTCCGTTTTTTTTTTTTTTACAAATCAATCAATTGTCCACGGTACTTTGTACGTCAAGACGATTTGCCGATGTAGCACCTACGATATAACCGTAAGGATAAATTAAGAAGTTGTAGAGCGCTGTTTTCGAATTCGATGTATCTTACGCGGAGACGCGCGTCTCGTCGTCGTCTTTGTGCCGATCCGTCGATCGAACGGACGGTGGAAGAAACAGACGGCGACAGAGCGAAGAAATCGAGGGAAACAGACGCAAAGAAAAGTGAAACAATTTGTCTTTCGCGCTACGACCGCGACTCGCGCTGTACATATATTATATACGTTTTAACCTCGTTTATTTCACTGACTATCGTATAATATAACGAGAAAGCTATTAATATAGAAATGACAAAAAAAAAAAAGTGTACCTTCGTTTTCGTCGTATCCGTGTGTGTCGAGAGTACAGGTGATAAATGAAGTTTTTAGATTCGTAGGACGATCTGCGCGCGGGCGCACGCGTCGCTTCTCTCTCTGACGCGTTGCGCTTCTCTCTCAAAGTTCGCGCGCTCCGGAGCGCCGTGCGCGCACGCGCAGAGACAAGCAATGCCTATCGGCTGTGTTTATTTACGACGGATCATTGGCGCTACTGTCACCAACCCGAAAAAGAAATACGCGAACGTATTTATCTGTTCGAGCAAAAATCGAACGAACCGGAGCGAATGGGGGGAGAGAGAGGAGAAAAAAGGTTCGGAGAGGAGAGAGTCGCGCGCAACGCGACTCGAAGTTTGAAACTTTCGATTGCAAAAGGCAGAGGGCAAGGACCAAGCGAAGGGGCGAACGACCGCGAGAACGACAAGAGAAGACGAAGACACGCGGCACGACGAGCCGTGCGTACGCGCGTGCGTTTTTATCAACGAATTTTTCAATTGCCTTTCGCGCAGAATGTTGTGCGATCTTGCCTCGGCGACGACGAGAGATGCGATACTCGAAACGCGCGAGTAACAAAGTTCGCCCCTTCTGACCATCGAGAACAGGTTGGCAACAGTAGAACGCACGCGCGGCGTTAGTGTGCGAGATGGACAGAGAGGCTGTTTAAACAAATCAAATTTGATATTAAGTCGTTAAAGTACACGAGAGAGAGAGAGAGAGAGAGAGAGAGAGAGAGAAAGAGAGAAAGAGAGAGAGAAAGAGAGGGCGTGTGACACAAAAATGAGAAGATGGTAAAATGAGAGATAAAAAAAAGTAAGCAAACTTTATACACGCGAATTACGCGTGTCTGTGATCACATATAATTATATATAATAGATATATAACACATATATACATTATTGATGATGATGACGACGATGATGATGATGGAAGAAGAAAACAAAAATGGCCCGATATATTATATATATGAATATTATATATATATATTATATATTTGTATGTACGCCGACGCGTACGTACGAAGAAGAAGAAGAAGAAGAAGAAGAAGAAGAAGAAGAAGAAGAAGAGAAACGTCTGTACGTTTTACGACAGTAGTGAGGAGAGAGGAGCGCGAGGCGAGATGTATTATTGTCGATATTACACGCGAGAGGTGAGAGAAAGCGAAAACGACGAGAAAAGAGAGAGAAACATCGGAATACGTAGACGGTATGTAAGCGTTTGTAATTAACGGTGTCTCTTTATTATGTAATTGTGTATATGCGCGCTCTGGAATTATTCGTGTGTATATGATTCGGAGCAGTTGCGCGTCCTCACGGGGAAGCGTCGCCTGTTTCGCTCGCGATCGCGAATCGAGCGTCGAGGAGCAACGAGAAAAAATCGAGCCTGCATCGTCGAAGAAGTCCATCGAACAGCTTTTGTAAATCCCGCGGACTCGTTCCTCGGATCGATTCGCGATCGAGAGAGAATTGAAAAGGGATACAGGCGGGAATGTTCGGATAGACGGTGCACGATCTGACGAATTAAGAAGTTAATTATTACGATTGAGGAGGAACAGTGTTTGAGAAGAAGAACAACCACACACACACACACACACACACACGCACGCACGCACGCACGCACACACATACACCACACACACACACAGACACACAGACAGACAGTTTAGACTTTTTCGACCAACAGCGACGCGTTCACCTGGCTGAACGACGTCCCTACATATCACTTGGAGAGTTTATTCAGGACGAGTATTGCGAGTGTCGATCGCTCTCGCGCGATCCTAGCCGTAGACGGGATATTTAGTTGCGTCGCCGTCGAGCGTTTTCTTCGTTCGCTTCGCACGTCCTCCGGGATCTCGTTTGGGAATTCCCGTTGAAGATCGCGGTCGTTCGAGGAAGAGATCCAACGTTTTTTGCGTTAACAGTCTCGTAATTCATCGAACAATTGCAATTCTCGGCAGGAGTTTCCCGAACGATCAGTTGTCAGACAGCGAATTTTTATGCAGAACTCGCACGTTCGAGAACGTGATTAAAAAAACTTTGAAGAACCTCGAGTGGCGAATATTGCAGAAAGCACTGCAGTCTGAATATTCCATTCGTTTCTTTCTTTCTATTTTTTTTTTCGTACGCGCTTCTCTGCGACTTTGCATAAAAATCCGCGGTCTGACAATTGAGGCC
Organism: Melipona beecheii; assembly: GCA_032399605.1. Lineage (NCBI taxonomy): Eukaryota > Metazoa > Arthropoda > Insecta > Hymenoptera > Apidae > Melipona > Melipona beecheii. Next base: position 3,830,111 of record JAUCMO010000463.1, read on the forward strand.
CCGAGGCTGCAAACGTGTGCGAACGACGACACGAGAGAAGCGACGAGTTACTCGACCACAGTATTTCACAGTTTCTTTAACGATTCATTTTCCCCATAACTCTCTCTCTCTCTCTCTCTCCCTCTCTCTATTTCTTTCTTCTTTCCTATCTTCGTCTTTGTCTTAACGCGCGTCTCGATTTTTTTCACACTTCTCTTTTCCATTAATAAGATCCTTCTCTTCTTGCACTAAACTGCGGATTCGTACGTTTGATAATGCAGTTAAAAAATTACAGGCCCGATAGAAAGTTGTTTTGTGTACCAAATATCATCATACAAAGCTTTAGATATTATTTCGTGTATTTTATATATATATATATATATGTATATATATATATATATTTTTTTTTGCGTTACACGCATTCTGTGCAACTTGCACTTGAAAATTGTTTTATCTTTTATCTTTTAGGTGAAAATCCGTGAAAACCCGTGGCGAAAGTTAACCGTTTACAGGGCCGCCATTTTTGACGCGATTGCTCTCCATTCTTTCTCTTCTCTTCTTCTTGTTCCAACAACGAGAAGTCTTCGACATTATACATATATATATATATATATTATAATATATATATTCCCTCACAAAATTATTCGTTACGTATTTAAGACCATCCGTTTGTCCTGTACGATATTTAATAACGTAGTTCATGTGAAAAAGAAAAAAGATAATGAAATTGTTTTCAATCCGGCGCGCGTCGACGCACGGCGTGTAAACGGTTAAGGAAGAAAGTAAAAGAAATTACAAACGTACAAACGAAAAAAGGAGCAGATCTCTCCGACCAAAGAAAACCTTTTTGCTATTTCGAGGCTTTTCGAGGCAACTTGGAAACTGCGATTCGATCGTCATGCATTTTTATACGCCAGTCTCTCATTGTCGCGCGAAATCGTTCCTTCACTCTACACTGTTCGAGCAGAATTGTCGAAACCGGAAGAGAGAGAGAGAGAGAGAGAAACAAAACAAGAAAACAAGTTCACTTTCGAACTCTTGTATCCTCACCCTCTCTTCCATTTGCTTCTCTCTTTCTCTCTCTCTCTCTCTCTCTCTCTCTCTCTGAATTCTCATTCACATTTTTCTCTCTGTCTATCTTTCTCTTTCAACGTCGCGTTCGATGGCCAGCTTCTCTCAGAAGCAACGTCTGCGAATTGATCAACAGCGGGTCGCGTGCGAGAGAGCGAGAGAACTCGGCCCGAGGAGCGCCTCGGGAGGATGAACGAAAATGGAAGAACCGTGTCCGCGGCGCAAGTTCGCGTCCGGACTGATCTCATAAAATAAATAATGTAAACTTTGATAATTGAGGAAGAAAGAAAGCGTAAAGAATTGAGCTTCGGCGAGAGAAAACGAGAAACGAAGAGAAGAAAGAGAGAGAGAGAGAGAGAAGATTCAGCGAGGAGACAACGATAACGATCTTCATCGATAACTTTTCTTTTTTTTTTCCACCACTCCGCTTTCCTCCGCATTTCCCGACGTGATATTTAAACAATCCTGCAAAGTAGAGAGTAGCGAGTAGCGAAAGCGTTTCCACCTTTTCTTCTTTTCGTTGTACTCGCGCGCTGAGGAGGGATCGTCGGAAAATTGTCGGAAAATTGTCGAAAAGGGGAGACGGTTTCTGGTGTCACGCGTTTGCTCGGGGATAAGATCGGGTCGAGATTCGCCTCGACGCCTCGATAGAGAAAACGCGCGAGCGAGAAAGATGGTAGAAAGGAGGTCCTGGAGGTGGACGAGAGAAATGAAGAGGGAAGAAAAAAGCAAGTAGTCGAAAGGAAGGACGAGACGTTCGTTTCACACGCATAGACATGCATCGTACGTACGCAACACGCGCAACGCACGTGTATCCTTTCTTTGCTTTCTCCTTCTTATTACCATTACCACTGTTACTCTACCTTGTTTCTTTCATTTTCTTTTCTTTCTTCTTTTTTTTTTTTCTTGCAACTTCGACGATGGATTGGCAGGCTCGCACAGATACGTACACAAACGCGCTATATATTAATATACACGGTACGAGTGTGCATCATCAGAGAAGATAAATCGTTCATCGAGCTCGAGCCACCTCCGAAAGAAGGGGAAAAAAGAAAAAAAAGAAAAAAAGAAAAACGAGCACACAATACAATAGAAAAAGGGTGAAAACCGCCAAAAAAAGAAAAATATTGCGAGAAAGAAAAAATGGAAAACATTTACAAGCCACCTTGTCAAGTATGATCGTGTGATAATTACGAGTGATTTGACTAGGCCCTTCCAAAATGGATTATGTCGGTTATATTATTATTATTATTATTATTACACTGTATCAGAGAAAGAGAGAAAGAGAGAGAGAGAGAAAGAGAAAGAGGTAGTAAGACACGCTAGTGTGAGCTCGAATCTGTTCGATCTGCTGCGATCGCAAATCCCTTCGATTTTTATACGTTTATAACCCGATATATATATATACATATATATATATATATAAAATTTTTTTTTTCTTCCTCGTTTCTACTTCAGTCATTTTTTGTTCGCTCGATCCTTTAACAATGGAAATTCCGTTCTCGTTTTCGGACACGTGATCATCGGAATCGAGCCATCGAGCCACACGACCAAATTGTGTAATCAATCGATTGATTTTCAACTAATACTTAATAATCAACTGATAGGTATTAGTTTTAACCCATTGATCGATTAATTATAATTATTGTGCTATCACGTATTTTACATATTTATATTATTTATTACAAATTCGAGTTGAACTTTTACAGTTGAAAAGTATTTTGCCAAACTCCATTGTTAAAGGATCGAATAAAGGATTAAATAAAAACTCGGGGCAATTCCATTTACGCGCGACTCCGCCTGTAACATCACGGTCACGTTGATTCGATTAAGCGACGCGGTCGAAGCCTAATCTTATCATGGGCCGCGGCGTGAGACGCTATTGTTTGAACTTTGTACGTGGAATTCGCTCCGGGTCGACAAAAACTGCGTTGTGGTCGTTTCTTTCTTCGTTGTCCATTTCGTCCATTTCAGTCGATCGAGTCGATGTCGATCGCGTATTTTAATTATTACTGCTATTATTACTACTATTACTATTATTACTATTATTACTATTACTATTATTATTATTTTATTATTATTATTATTATTATTATAATATTATTATCATTACTATTACTATTATTATTCGTAGTGTGAAAGGATTTCCAAGTTTTCGAACGATAGAGGAGAGAGAGAGAGAGAGGAAGGAGGAGGATCGCGTTACGATGAAATTGCGCGCAAATCGAGCTGACACGAGCGTGCAAAGCGTTGCGCGGAGGATCGTATGTGATGTGATTTCTTTTATATCATAACGAATGATGAACAGTTTAAGAAATGTTATAGTTTCGTATAAGTGATATGTTATTTGTCATTTATTTTATCCCTTAATAAATGATGTTATATAAAAAAAAAGAAAAAAAAAAGAAAAAAGAAAAGACACACGATGCGTTTCAAATTTGCACACTCCTTTTATACGTAAAGTTTCAACTTCCCCTCGACAATTTTTTCGCATCACCTCGTCCGAATAATCTGTTGTACTTTTACTTCGCTTCGTTGTTGGAGGATAGATTAGGGTGAATGCTCCGTAATGTATCGCGATTTCGTTCGGCCTCGACCTCGTCACGTTTTATCATTTGCGATTTGAAGGCTACTTGTGTAAAAATCAGAGATCAATAAACGAAGCGAGTCAGAAGTCGCATTGATCAATTGAGAAGATACGTTGTCTCTTAAACTTACCTTGCAATTTACCATTGTTGTCACTTTCTTGCGATGTATGAACGAACGTATTGTGAAGAAGATTATTTTATTAAGACACGCCACAATGAGACGTTGTTGCTCTTGTAACTGGTGTTATTGGATCAGTTGTTTTCCAATATCTTGCAACTTTTAACGCACAGTTAAATAATAACGAAATTTAAAATCGCAAGGAAATTCCAACATCGAGCAAATTACACCAAAATTTACATCAATTTTGCATATTTTAGATATACACACATTTGCACATGCACGTAACTCTTTCCTGATTGAAATTCTTTTTGTGGTTTCAGATTTCGCTACCATTTAATTCGCCATTAACCACGTGCACATATTAAACAAGTGAAATTTACATTTCTACTAATTGGAAGAAATGCTTCAATGTATTAAAAACAAAACAATTAATTCAACAACACCATTGTGGAACAAGAATATCTCGAACAACGTAATATCTCAATATCAACGAATCACGGTGTGTTGGTTAATAATATATTCATTGAAGAGTTGACTACTCGAAGATCTCCACCAACGGTGTTTCTACAGGTAGTGAGATAAAAATTCTATAGTTTTTTAAACAAAATCGTCCGATAAACGAAAGAACTGCAATCGAATTCTTTTTGCACACAAAACGTACGTGTGCGTCCATTGCAAGTTTTTGGTAATGAAGAAATGAAACTTTGTCCTCCAATGAAACAAGGAAAAAGAAAAAAAGGAACAATCCGACAGTGAATTCAAAGGAAAATCATTTGAAGGAAATGAAACGATCCATCCACGTCCATCGTCATGCCTTACGTTTATTCGCCGTCTATCTTGCATATACACACGTGAAATGACACCAAACGTCTACTTGGTTGTACTTGTTTTTTTTTTTCTTTTTTTCTTCTTTTCTTTAACTCTAAACAGTTAGCTCGCTTGTTCTTCTCGCAAAGTTTTACCTTAAAATACTCGCAAATGGAATCGTCTACTTTCGCGCGTGCCGCCGCGGTATTTACACGAGCCTGTATTTACGTGTGTCTCTATGTGCATGTGTATGTGTGTGTGTGTGTGTGTGTTGCGTGTGGTTGTTTAGCAGGTATGCAAGAATCGTTTACAATGCGGTTCGCGTACGTGGACGCAAAAGGGTAAAAAAGAAACGGATCCCGATCGACGGTTTCACCGCCTTTACTCTGGCCGTTCCGATTTCTACGATCGATCGCGTGATTGTGGAACGAAAAGAAAAAAAAAAAAAGAAGGAAAGAAAAGAAGAAAGGTACAGGAAACGTCGAAGTGAGTCCGAAGTCGTATCGCCTCGCCGAAAACGGAAGAAAAACCGTGGAAAGCGACGTGTTCTTATTCAATCCCCCGGTTGGATGGGTCTTCGAACGAGAATTTCCCTCCAACACACGATACGGAACGCAAGTAAGTGCGCAGGAAGTTGTTCTCAGCCTGAAATCGATCGCTCGATCCTCGTTTACGTACGCGGAGTTAAAAGTCGAACATTTTCACAAGTCTTCGAACAGTCTGGGATCTAGGATTTTCTACAGGTCGCGCTACCTCTGCGAGTGATACTCGAGGATCGTGTTTTGAAACGGACAAATTTGATCAAGTAGTCTCTCCGTGGTTGGTACTTTTGCACTTTGTAAAATGAAGATTATTACTTGGCTTTCCTCTCATTGAAGCAAATAATACGTTGTAACCAATGAAAGGTTACGAAATCAGAAACTGAATTTGAGATGACCAACGAATGTGCGAGTTTGTTGTCAACTCCTAACTAGTACCACTAGGGGCCATGAGCATTTTAGAGTCAAATTGTTCAGTTCTGGAATTTTCAATTTTATTCAATTTTGTTGTTCAACTTTATTGCGAAGAATATATGGAATATACAATAAAATTAGTACCTCAATTTATTGAAATTTCGAGAAATATCACTGCAAGCCTCTTGAAAAATCTTCTTCCATTCGATCAATTCACGGAGAAGGAATTTTTCTCTCGATTCGTTCGATCGAATAATAATTTTTATTACAAAGAATGTAAAATATAAAACAGTATCGAAGATCCTAAAACTTTAGCAATCTATATTTTGTAAATTAACCACTTGCAACCCAATGATACTACTTGAGAGTTAATATATCGATTTATTTGAATTACAACAGAGCGATGGAGAAAGATCATTGCCTGAAAAATATTGTAAGTGAAACACCAAATTTCATTGCTAATCTCTGTGTCACCAAACGTGATAAAATACAAAATAAAATTAGATACCCAAAATTTTAGTAATTCATAAAACTCAATGACACTATTTGAGGGTTAATGTCTCAACTTATTATAGAATTACACGGTACCCTTTCATCCAGAGAAATCAAAACTCAGACAAACAAGTGCTCGAAAGATCTCTCTCCATCTCTCGAAATGTTGTACGTAGATCGTCAAAACACGTGTTCCTCGAATTCCTGTGACAAATAGCACGCTATCTCTCTGCGCGATCTCAGACGAGAATCGAGACACAATATAAGACCTCGTCGAAAAGGATAGATTTTCCATCGCGAATTCTCCACGATCGATCGATCCCTCCGCTCGTCGTTAGCCAACGTACACGACCAAGTCGTCTCTCGGTGCAGAGTTTCTACGGTAGAACGTGAAACGAGTCCGTGTTCTCGGTGAAAAAGAAGAAAGAGGAAGGGCAGATTCAGGGCGAGGAACACGAGACGTTCTTCTTTCGCTCGTGTTCGACGGACGAACGCACGATCCTTGATAGAAATTGTGCAACGTTCGTTCACGGTGATTTCTCGACGTGTGTGACACTCGCGGCGGGATCCTACTTTGACTTCAAAAAAAAAAAAAGAAAAAAAAAGAGAAAAAGAAAAAAGAACGAAATGGAAAAGGGACGAACTGGTCGAATCTGTCCGTCCGATTCTACTTGATGCGTTTTTGTACTTTCTTCTCGGTCTTCTCGCTTCGATCCTCTCCTCTCTTCTACTCGCTTTTTATTTTCTCGTCTTTCTTTGTTTTCTTCTTCTTCTTTTTTTCTTCATCTAGTCCGATGCTCTTCGTTCGTTAGGCCCCAAGTTTCGTGATCTCGCGCGAAAAGCGTTGTAGATCAAAGTTTAAGTCCCGTCGTAGTCGTGTGGCGGTGGTGCGTGATGATGCATGTGGACGTTTGGCGGCAGTTCGACTGTGGGAACACCCAGGCTGCTTCTCTGCAACGAGAGAAAATTACAGGTTGACAATTGAATTTGAATCTTAAATATATGATTTAAGGAACATGCAGTTAGGACATATACAGGGTGGTCCACGCAACTTGTGCACGGTTTATAACTTCGAAACTATGCGTTTCGCAAAAAAGTGTTGTATACAAAGTTTAAAATTTACCAACCACCCTGTATATAGACTATATATTTTTCTCTTCCTCTAGTCACTTTATGGAAAATGTTGTGCCTTAGTCTCGTTAACCTCTTGCCCACGCACGTCGAGAATTTTTTCTCCCAAATTGCAACATTTTCTCAATTTTAAGTATATTTAAGTATAACCCAAGCAAAACGAACAATAAATTTATTACTTCTCAATAATTTCTATCTAGCTGATATCGTACCGACGAGTTCAAGAGGAAAAGAAAGCGACGAATTATTGTATACGGTTCGGTCACTCGTTATGGTCCGCGATCCAGTTGCCAGTGCAAAGAACAGTTAAAGGGAACTCGTCAGTCTCCTCGAGAACTCTACCTACGAGAAATTTACCTGCGATCTCATCCCGTTCAAGGGGGTGGCAGTGGGGTTGTCCGGCGGATAGCCGAGCACGTGGGTCGAGCATTTCTCGCAGGCGCGTCGTCGTCGCGAGGACGCGTGACAGCGCAACGCGCGGCACAGTTCCCGCGCCATTTCCGAGCACAGAGATTCCTGCTGCTGGTTCGCCTGTTGTTGCAGCTGCTGTTGTTGCTGCTGCTGCTGCTGCGTCTGTTGCTGTTGCTGCACGGACTGCGAGATCCCTTGCAGAGAATCCGAGCAGGCTGGCGTCGATATCGGAGCTCTCTGCGTTTCGAATTTCGCGCGAAAGCAGAAAAAGAGAGTGGATGAAGAGTGCAGATACCATTAAGGGAGCAACCGTCGATTTCGGTACCTCTGCTCGACGCGATGTGCGACAACAAATATCGAAAGTAAAAAATGACGTACACTTCGATTCGAAAGTCTTCGGACAAGACAACTCTAATGTCTTTTCTGACGCTAGAATTGTCAAATTTGTTTTTTATTTTGCAGCTGCTAAAGATTTTTTTTTTTTTGTCAAAATTGATATTGATTTATGCTTCGACAGAGATTTGTTTGTCACTTGAATCGTGAATATTTTAAAATCAGTAGTTCTACGTCAGCGTCTCGTACGTTTAACGTTTCAATAGGTCAATTTCTCCAATTTTGGAACAAGTGATGCAGCGCTTGCCCTGAGACTTTTGAGCGGCGGTGTATGAAACGATAGCGAATCGGTAGTTTAAGCGAACGGGCGCCGTTCGTTTTTCGATACTGGTCTATCGAACGCGAGACGAGCGAGAAAAAAGGCGAAAAAGAGTGAGGAAAAAACGCGTAGGGAACAGGACGCGCAATTACGAGCAGACATTGAAAAAGGAAAAAAGAAAAAAAAAGGAAAGGAGAACGGAACAAAGGGGGGAATCAAATTGAGCGGTGTATAACGAAGTTTTCGCATTGGAAAGGACAAAAAGAAAAAATTCGGCAAAAAATGACGGACCTTGGTTGTCGACTGAGCTTCGCGCGTTCGCAGTCGGCCGGCATGCTTCAGTGAAGGATGAGTTCATGCTGTTCCGCGGAAAAATCCACGGCGGGCCCACACAAAATGGAACACAAAATTCAGAAAAATTCATGCAATCCTAAAGCGTCATGCATCGCGCGGAATCGTCGCCTGGAAAAAAGTCTCTCTCTTTTCTCTCTTTTCTCTGCCTATGAATCGTTGTTTCGTTATTTGTTAGAACAACGAGGTGACAGAGCGGCGAAAAATCATCTGGCTTGTGAGATTGGACAAAACTCTCTCTCTCGGAGATCCACAGCTCTTGATCAAAGAATTGAGACTGTTCACCAATTTTAACACGTTGCGTGTGTTTTCGATAACACATTGGGCAGTTTGAGTGCAATTTAAACGTGATAGTTCAAATTATAGCGATTTATCGTAATGTCACGGATACTTTGATCTCTAAATTTTATAAAATTATACAGTATCAAGTGAAAAATGTTAAGAGAATCTTTCCAATATCATGTAGGAAGATAATTGTTCATTTTCTGTAACTCTAGCATAAAGTAAATACATTCTTGTCAGTATAATTAAAGAAACGAAATTGAAATTTGTACTATTATATTATTACTTTGAATATTATTTTATATATTTATACATATTAGACAGTCTAACATTTATATTATACGGCGACAATTTAATAATGTATAGCGTACCACGTTAATAACATGAGATTGCCTTCAGATTAAATTTGTTAATTTTGTTTTGTTAAAAATACACGTGAAACGTTAAAAATCGCGAATGATCTCGGTTCAATGATCAAGGCCTGCCACATATTCGCAGTATAATAAAAAACAAAAGTATTTACCCGTTCCGCCGGCATGTTCCTTCTGGTATTGTAGCAGAACTCGAAAATCGCGATCAACACGGCGAATGCCAGACCGCACAGCAGTACAACGAACACTCCACCTAAAAGACAGCACAAGAAGCTTACCCTCCAGCAAATGTAAAAATTCATTTGATCCTAGCCGCGGACAGGACGCTGTTCCCTCGAATTTAAAGAGGTTTCTCGACGCGATTCGAATGAAGATGGTAGCGACAGAAAAGTCGAAACAGAGAAACAACGCGCGGGGAAGATTAATGTTCGTGTTCCGTTAAAATATACAGGGTGTCTCGAGTGAAAACTGAATAATTTTTGCTGAAGCACATGCTCTGTATATACATCGTTCAAAACTCGAAAAATTAAATAATATAATATCTTTATATGACAAAAAAAAAAAAAAAAAAATCTATGGAGCATTCATATATTACAAAAGTTTAAAAATTTTATTATTCACAACAAGTGCTGGATATCTCAGAAATAAAAAGTATCCCAAGATCATCTGTCAAGCCCCAAATATTCTGTCAAATTTTGTAAATAACATAATAAAAAGCATTACACTACATTCTTTTTCATACTGTGTGCATTCTCGAGGGTTTTGCACAATCAAATTTTCACAATACGGCACGATTAACTATAATTATAATTTTCCACGATGGAAGTCCAGTTACAACAAATATTCTTTCCATCCAATTTAATTAATTATTCAACTAATTAAATTAGTTTCTTTAAGGAAATTACCTATATTGTCCACTCCCAAGGAATTCGCCTTGCTCTCCTTGCCCTTCTCAGTCCTCATGCAAGTGTCGCCGGGACTCTTCCACCATTTGTCGTACAGCATCTGAATTTCACCCTTCTCCTGAAGCTCAAGGATCGCTAGGGAAATTTTATCTCGCCACGGAGAGCCTACAAGAGATTGGCAAAAACGTTACGATCTCGGAATATCTATTCGACGGACACGTAAAGAAGATGTAATTCACCCATGGGAGTAGCGATGCCGTATCCTTTGCTATCCAGAAGCCCGCCAATTTGCGTTAGGTTGCAGTCTCTCTGCACGATGTAATCGAGCATGGTCGACTCCATTAAGAAGGCGTAATCACCTTGAAGAACCCTTTGGATTCCTTCCTCGTAAGTAGGCACGAACACGGATGGTTTCTTGTTCTCCATGAACCGCCACATCTTCTTGTACGTCTCGATCATCGAATCCTTCGAATCATTGGAGTTGTTACTTGTGCATACAGCTGTGCTCGCGAAACCGTTCCAACTTTTCGAGGAACTTTTGAATATATATCAATATACTGAATATTATTATTGTTAGAATTATTGTTTTACGTGTTACATAAAATGTTTGATACAAGTATATATTTCGCATGCAAGTCACAAAAATATTTAAACAATTATATCCGAATATTCAAGGACCATCTTGTTCGCAATACATTTTCAGATTTTTGTTTCTTTGATACGTGAACGTAGAAGTTTTTAAGTACTTTAGCTGGTGTCTCGATCAAAGTACGTTCAACAAGTTCGTCACGAGATAAATTTCGAAAAATCATTTTACTTCAATTTTAGATATTAGTTTCCGACTCTTTATCGACGTAACCGCGTGGTTCGACGAAAACTGAATGTGAAAAAAGATTACCCTGAAGAATGTCATGGTACTTCCACTGTCGAGGGTGCCATAAGCGATGTCCGTTTGGCTAGCGAGATCCTCGGCGTTTTCAATGGGCGTTATCATCCTCTCCACCGTAAGGAACGCCGCCAGGTTGGCAGTGTACGAGGATATGATGATCAACGTGAAGAACCACCATATACCGCCCACGATTCGCGTGCTCGTTGCCTGATTAAATTTATCAACGTTGTCACTCTCGTCACTATCGAGTTTCAATTTGTTTCAAAATAAAAGTTTATGCACAAGAGGGAAAGTTTCTGTAATCACGAATAACGCCTAACGTCGAACGTTAATTATATTTTGAAAAGTGAAATGGGAAATTCACGGCTGCAAGAACACACAAGATACACGTGATGTTGTTGCAAACTATTTTGAGTTCCGCGTCAAATTTACCGTGTCCAATATTAGGTACCATTTTTAACATTCCTTTAAAAATGAACGAATATTACAATAACGTCGATCATTCTATTCCTGATTTGACTTCTATCGTTAACTTGTGTGATGGTCTTGCATGATTTTATTCAGATCAGACTGCACATTGACGATACGTTCACCGCGCAATGAGGTTTCTATCAAAAAATGGCAAACAGTTTTATTCTTTCCCAAATTATTTCTCAAATAATCGCAGATGACGTGAATGCAAACTGAAGCGAATGCTCAACAAAGATCAACAGATTACGAAATTTATTAAACTTACTACAACGTATAAAATGCATAAAATAAACGTGTAGAATGTGTAAAGTAAATTCGTAGAACGTCACTGAGATGTCGTTGATATACAACAAAACAATTCCTTTCATTTATCCAAGGGGTAGCTGAAGTATCTAACGCTAGGAAACTCCCTCTGTCATCTTCTATCGGTGCTTTTATAAATTGCATGAAAAATAATGCCGCTGCAACACACACACACACACACACACACACACACATGCACAACCAGGTGAATGTTCGGGCAAAGGCGCCACAACTCCATCGATAAACTCGAATCACTGTGGCTTCGGAGCGTCGAGATTCTATTATCTCTTTGGCGCAATTTCGCGTCTCTAAGTCTGCCAGCGAAGGCTCCGTGAGCCGGTTAATTCACTCTGCTTAATGAAACGGGCCGATCGCCATCGTTCCACGTCACCGCTGATCGAACAATGCGACGAGACTTCTTCGAGCTTCCCCTCGAACGGACAGCTCGAAGATCGTTTGAGAACTCGAGGACTCTGGCGTGTCTTACTTGCTCATTCGAAATTCATTCTTTATCGGAAGTCAATGTCAATCGACCAATTACTTCTTCTCCAAAAGTATATTTGTCCCGAAACGTATCAAGGACCGGGCAACAATTTACAATGAAATTTATCGTAAAATAATATTGATTATGTCTGCCATAAAATAATCAACTGTGTATAACATTTAAAGCAAAATTTATTTTTAGGATCGCGCAGAGTTTATTATTAAAGAAGATCTTTAAAAGATTTGAGAGCGATTGTGTAATATGTATAGTAAAGATTTCATTGAGCAGAGTGAAATATCTTTTATATTTTTCTGAAGAAAATGAAAACAGTGTGATAACATTTCCAACGAGGATTAAGTAAAAAAAAAAAAAAAAAAATTAAACAAAAGACGTCAAGTAAGAAATATAAGAAAAAATATATTAACTAGAAAAATTAGATTAAAAATTAAGTAAAAAGATATTAAGTTTTTTTAGATAGCATTATAGTATTCCGAGGCCATACCTCGCTATTCTTATTTTAATCTCATTTATCATAATTTCCGAGAAAAATTCTCACATATTTTATTTCTTGGAATCATACTACTTTTTTTTGTTTTCAGAACAAAATTCCTCCTCACTCACGATACACAGTTTTCTCCAAGTTTAAACAACCATTAAATGGCACAGTATTGTTTCTAAAATCGTAACTACGGGACCTCAGACGAAACGTTATTTCATTCTGCGAGAAATAAACGAGGCGCGTTCTCATTGGTTCGATATTTGTCAACGGACGGACGAAACAACATTGTAAAACAAATTCTCCGTTTGATGATATTGTCGCCGTTTGACCGGCCAGGCCTTGGTATATTTTTCCATTTGCATTTAATATGCCGTGTCCGATGCAGGAGACGCTGCCACAAATATATGGCCCGAGAGGAGTTCAATAATCGGTTTAATTTAAATTGATTTATTTGCGCTGAAAATTCGGCAATTATAGCTGTCAGTGCTTTCGAAATGAAGTCATCGAATCTCTCGCCGGTGCAATTTATATTTCACTTCGTATCATATTCGCGTTTATACCGATAATGTTACACGAGCCGAACGAACAGAAACGGAGGAATTCTATAGGCAGGTGATGAAGACCGACCGTCGATTTTTTCCCGCTTCGATGAATTATTGCTCGTTTTCGCGAAACGATTGCAATTTGTTTTCGGTGCAACTAGAAAAATAATGAAATTAAAAAATCGCGGAGTTATTGCGGAATTACGAAATAAAGGCTATAAACCGGTGATTGTTATTATAACGAAGAGATTCAGTTTGTCCTTTGAACTGTAAGAAAAATCGTTCTTCAATGATTGTTAATAATTTCTGATAACTATTTCTGATGAAAATGAAAATTACAGGCAATAACTTTTCATAATATTATATAATATATGATACAACTTGTAATTATTAATATGTAATAAATATAATGTAATTTAACTTTGTGAAGTTTTATAGAATCACAGAGTCTAGATGGAAGATATAATAATGAAATTTCTTTTCACATTTTGAATATCGCAGAATAGAAGTATATTCCTTGTTTTTGATGATTAGTTGATTAACGAAGATTATGATTTTATTAGATTCTATATTTCACTTTACGTTATATATATATTTTGCTTCATGTCATATCTCTATATTTCACTTTATATTAAATGTTTGTAGCAATATGAAGGTACGTGCTATCAAATTACACGAAATTTAACATTCTCGGACCCAATTAAGCAGTATAATAAACCTCTGTAATAAATGATGACGTGCAAATGTTTTCTGTAGCTTTCGGTTCAATTCAAATTGTTCCATTTGGTGTTTTAAATTTGGCAACTAGATCGGTCGATAGTTCTTCGCAATTATTTACATTACCAAAATTTATTTTTCAGTATCGTTGATGTATCTCCGACGATATTTTACAATTTTTATTTAATTGCAAATGAGACAAATGAGACAAACAAATGATCAAAAGGTCTAAATCGTCAACATTGAGCGCCATCTCTGAAGAGTTAATAGAGAATAAATAAGAAAAGACAATGTCAATCTGGAGGAAAGAGCGAAACGGCATACCTTGGGGTTCAAATCGCTACCCTGCTGCATCAACGTGCCAATGGTGAACCAAAAACTGTTGGCCAGAGAAAATTGATTCTCGACGATTTCAGAGCCTGCGTGACAGGGATGGGGATTGTTCCACTCGTACGGGCTGATCCTCGCAACCACGAACATCATCACCGAGACGAGAACGTACGCAGCCAGCACGTAGAGCCAGATTTGAATAGCCAGTGGGTTCATAAAGGAGAATAGCCGTGCTGGATGACTGGTCGGTACCTGTAATCGAATGATATCTATCATTTCGCGTTGAATCTGATCAGTTTTTCGGCATTCGTTGTGCCTTTGAATAGAAAGGTTAAAGAAAAGAAAAAACTAGAATTGCTAGAATTTATTCATTTTTATTTTCCTATACGTGTAATTTACAAATATAGTTGTACCTTTGAATAGAAATACCTTCAATATAGTAATATTTAATATATTTGATATATATTTAACATATAGTAATATTGCTATATATTAAAGTAATATATATTTAATATATATTACTATATTACTATATTGAAGATATTTCTATTCAAAGGTACAACTATAATATTTTATAGTAATATATAATATATTTAATATATTAATCTTTTTTAATATATAATATAAAATATATTAATATCTTTTTTTAAAGAACTAGAATTATTTATCGATTCATCGAACTATTTATCGCACACGTGCAATTTTAGTTACGTTGTTTCGTTGTCTCTTTGAACAGAACCGTTCAAAGAACTGGAATTATTTATTTATTCGTGGACTTGTAATTTGCAGATATATTTTTCGTTATGCTTTTCCCTTTAATAATTTTAATTGTACAGAGGAATTTTATACTTTACATTTCCTAATATGATATCTAAAGACGAGATTATTTTGCGGAATCAAATGCTCGCTAGATTTCACACGACTCTCGCGGAAACTCGATGGAAATTTGAGGTGCCGAGAGACACTGAGATACTGAACACGGAACTGTTCTTATCAGTTTACGCGATTCTCTTGTGCTTGGCTAGCTCGTAACTGGATCGCAGGTTTTTACACGAGTTCACATTTTTGCAAAACACTGATAAGGAAATGAAAAATCTCTCGGAAACGAAGAAAGCAACGAATCCGCATTATTATCAACTACAGTTACAACGTATTCGGGTTGTATTTTTTAAATTATATTTCCTCAAAAATACAAATGCCTCAGTCTAGTCAGAAATTGATTTTCGTGCGTTGCAAAAATGCAAAATGTAGAAAAAGAAGAAAATATACGAAGCAGAGTATCGGTTGTTACAAGTATTCTTGAAAGTATAGTAGAAAAAATACTTGTTTTATGCGTCAAATGTTACACCTATTTTGAAAGTATCGTGCATTTTCCCATTCGCGTAATTTTAATTCGCTTTCACAAATGTAAATCTTGCGTGTAAAAATACAGTCAAAAATTCGAACAGCAGTTCAAAGCAAACTTTCAATTCAATTCTACCCTCGCTCGCGACAATATCACCACGAAAATGTCAATTTTCATAAAATTCTATACTCGAATCACAATCCTAAACAGATGAAAACTGCACGACCCAGTACTTGTACCCCAGTACGGTTCGTCTCACTGAAAGGCCAGAAGCAACTCTTCTGACTAAGAAATGAAGACAACTTTTTTGCCATAAAATTTTATTGATATGCAAAACAAATTATAGGCGCGATCGCTCAGTACCAGACAACGCCACTCCTCAATCACGTGACCCAAATCAACCAATCGCTAATTTTCGTTGCATCAGCGTTGCACCTGAAGAGGCCCGATTTTCTGGGTTACCCTCGCTAAAATCTCTACTCGAGATTTCTATTTTTCTCAGCTTCGTCCATGAAATTGCAAATCCTCCCTCTTACCGTAATACGCCAACTAATCTGCCACGTTCGAAACGTTCTTGATTATCATAATTTTCGACTTGTTGGTGTATTCTCTATGTAGATTGTGTTCTCGATAGCGGACGATAACAAAGATATCATCGATTAACCCCGTGGGTTACTATCTCTGATAAAGGAGGTATATCACGCTGTTAATGAACGAGAACGTGTATCCACGTCGATATCGATTTTCATTTCAATTGTACCCGCGTTAGCCCGGCAGGCCTAACGTTCATAACGTTCTGGCTGTAAATTCCGCCGAACAGGCAGAGTTCATTATCGACCGAATGTGCAAACGTGTCGCGTTTGCAGGGCCGAAATTGAAGCGCGTTTGTCGCCTCGCGTTTAATCTCGAGCACATTACCGACCGTTCTAGATACAGACGACAAAGCTCGGCACGAAATGCCAACGGAACCAGGATTTCCACGATCCTAGAATTTCATTATGAGTCTTTGAATTCAATACCGTGGCCGCGACTTTTAATTAAAAATGACGACGGCCACGTGGACGTTTGAACGCTTGGACAGGCGTGAAAGGAAAAATTTCACGACTGTTGGACAAATTTGTAGCAATAATATTTGTTACGGTTGCGGGACAAATGTTGTTGAAATTTTTAACTGTTATAACTTCGTAAAAGGAAATCACACAACGATCTACTTGGTCTCGTTTGGCTCGTTTTCTTCAAAGATTTCGTTTTTTTCACATCATGCAGCGGGTGGAAAAGTTAGGATTTTATTCTTGAAAATTGCAAAAATTCAAACGTCCTTAAAAACACTGAAAGTATATTTCTTGTGGTTGGATCTACCATGTTTTTGAAGATTGAAATTTTCTCTCTACAACGACCCCTTAAAACTTGTTTTTTTCATCAAAATTAGTTTCCATGAATTTTATTGATCAGTTTTCAAAATCTCTACGATTCTTTCTTTGATTTTGCTTGAGCTTCGAACATCAAAATTTAGACAAGTTTATTAACAGTTAATCAAGCTTGTAATTAAATTTTATTCAAAACTTTGAAAAGTTGAAAATTCTGAGTCTTGCTTCAATGCCCATTATTTATATGTATGATCTTCTTTCAACTCGTGAAAATGATTTATATTATCTCTCTGCGCAATGAAGTTTATAAATTTGTAATGATAACAGTGTCAGTATATATGACATTATTTTATATGTTTTCAGACACTCGTATAAATTATTGACATAAAAATCATGCTAAAAATTACTAAACTTGTAAACTAAATTAATTTAATATAGTAACTTTATGTATGATTAAGAATCATGTATTATCATATTAAGTCACGCGAGTCATTAATATATACATACATAAACTTTAATAGTTAATAAATCCTATTCAAGCTCTTCAATTTGACTATAAAAGCACGTAAAACGAGTGAAAATTACGAGTGGCTCCAACACAATGAGAGTACTCTGTATTCTTAAATCAAATTCGTCTCTCTTCGGAGACGATTGTTCAATTTATGTTTTAACGAGCGAAAGAAGCGAAAAATTCGTTTTCGAATTTAAATTTGCATCTCGTCGGAGAACAATTCTATAACTACACGGCTTGGAGGAGAAATCGCAATTTCTATCCACTTCGAGCTCACTTCCAATCCCCGTTCCTTCTTTCGATTTCCTTCGTCGGCGAGCGAGTCGAAGGAGACACTCGAGATTCGATCCTTCGGCAACTGTTCGATTTTAAATCAGTTAATCTCGCTGGTGAGATTGTAAGAAACTGTAACGAGCACTCCGTCGGTTGACTCTGTACTCATCGAGTTGCGACGAGAAAGCAGCTAAAAATCGTCCAGATTCGAAGAATGAATCTTACTACTACTCTACCCCCGCTCTTATTATTAGTCTTTGTTTCCTTCGTATTGGCAGTTTCTCCTTTCATCGATCGAATTTTTGAATCGACCCGATTCGAATAGATTTTTATCCGTTTCTGTTCTCCCATTTATTTTTCTCTGAATTCAAATGAAATTGAAATTGAAGAGAAATTATTTTGTTTAAAAATTTGATATTCTTCGCGGTATTCGAGGATTAGTTTCCAAGTATGTTACACATAATATAGTATAATAATATAATATTAAATAAATAATAATATAATTAATTTAATAGTAATATAATATCAAATGAATTATTATACTTTATTATATTGTTATTAAATATATAATAATATTATTGTTAATCTAATTGTAGCGGCCCTACGATTCCTCGACTACGAGTTTCGAACACTCGACTAGCACAAGCCGCAAGTGGCTGCGCGCCTAGCGTCGAGGTCCTACCGATCTCCGATGTTAAGCAAGCAGCATGCAGAACCCCGCTAAGGAGGGTGGTGGCCGGGCCCAGCCTTAGCGGGGTAGTAGTTATAACAACAAGCGTTCTGGGGTTAAGGAGTCGCTGCCATCAGCCCCACTGATAATGATGAGTCCTAGGCAGAGTGACTCCGAGACGAAACGCATCGCCTTTCTTCTCACTTTCTCTCACACACTCCTTCTTTCCTTCCCAGCAGCATATCCTGGGTCTTTATAAATACTTTACAGATCCCTAAACTAATAATATCGTATGACACAAAAATATTACAAATATTTAACACAAAGTTAAGAATATTAAATGAAAGAAAAGCAAGGCCAAAATAGGTAAAAGAACATTTTCATCTTCCAATTAATTCAGATATGGCAAGTTCCACGGTTATCGTTTTCTACTTCTTCACTTTCTTCTCTTCCTTAAATCGTCCAGCCTGCGAAGAAGATCGCCGAAGGAACTGCGCAACGCGTTGTCTGCGGGAACAAGATTGTAGTATCGCGGTTCAACGCTTTGACGCTGAAATCGGGAACCGTCGGCGATCAATTATACGATATCGAATAATTAAAGGACACCGCGACTGGCCGCGCCGGCGACGCTGATTGCAATTAAGCGGTCGCATTACACTAATTAGAGAGGCCTCTCTTCGCTCGGCGCTGATTGCGCCTCGATACTATCAAGATTCTCGCTACTCTTCTCCCTTTGTTTCTCAATTGAGAAACGGGAGGAACGACGAGGCTTCGACGATTGAAAACTTTAAACGAGTCTCGCGAACAGGGCCCACCCCCGGATCGTCTCCTTCCACGGGAAAACTCTCAGACCCAGTAGTTGTTCTCAATCACGTACGGAACGATCGTGAAAACATTTGGAAATTCTCCCGTTTCGTTTCGAGGCAATTGGGAACAAGCGGAGACAAAGGCGTTCATAATCGCCAGCTTTCCCCGATATTTCGTTCTTTCGCCGCCGCTCCGAATTCCGAACATCGAAGTTTCGTGTTTCGAGGACTCTTTTCGAGAGATTCTCAAACGTCAGACGACGAAAGCGCGAACGGTTTTAAGTATTTTTTGTTTTAAAAAAATAATTCGACATTTATATAATAATAGTATTATATACAATTCATTATTATTAATAATTATAATTACAATAGTATTTGTATATAATAGTGGGGAAATATTCAAGTCTAAATCTGAAGAAACTGTCGAAGAAATATCTAATTACATCGGCGTCAACTCTGAAAAGCTTTTCGGTGAAAATTTGATTTACAAAAGAATTTTGATTCCGGAAGAATTCAACGTAAAGAGACGTAAGAACCAGGAATGCAGAATTGAAATACTGACTGCAAGAAGATAAAATTTATCGTTGGATTCACCGATAAATCAAGAAAGTTTGAGAGGAATTTAACGTAATTAAAAATTTAATAGACTCTAAACTAAAGTGAAAATTAAATATACACGTAGGAATCACTTCTATAATAAACGACAGTTTAGCAAAACGGACGTTCACTTTACTCCGATAATATGGAACTGTAGACAAAAATTCTGTACATTCTGCAGTCCGTACGAACTGACTATGCACAACTATGCACTCTGATTGTTGCACGATGCAAGAATGTTTGCGCAAATGAGAACCGCTATTCGGTGGAACAACTCGTTCGCCAGAATACGCGAGAAAAGAATAGCATTTCGTGTATTTACTTCGGAGAGTAACTCGGAGGTAGGGAATTTGCTGGCAATTAACGCGGCCGCGATATGAATTAACAAGAACAACAGTAACAGCAGAACCACGCTCGTAAGGATTTCACTTGTAATTTGGAAACCAATGTTGCGGCACGTGTATTCGCGAGAAACGCAAAAAAAAAAAAAAAGAAAAGAGAACGAGTGCAAGAAAAGAAAAGAAATTTGCATTTTGCTTTGAGACGAGAGAACGAGCTTCGCTGAAACAGCAATTACCGCGGTGAATATAAAGCGAGATTAATTACCCTTTTTTATTGCTTGAAAGTGGCATCTCTCTTTCGTTTCTTGGCTTTTTGTCAATCCGTGAACCGTAGTCATATATTAATTCGAAATTTTTATGAGCGAAGCAAAAGTGGGAGATTAATAAAGAATTATTTTTTATAGGTTTTAAACGTAAATGTGTTATTTTATGATTTATTTTTGGCAGGAACAAAGAGACTGTCACAGACATAAAATGAGTGAAAAATTTTGATGCACCATATTAAAAAAAGGCATCCCCGTTAAAATAAAATAATACGAAATTTTACTGTGTCTGTCTCACGTTGAAGTAGAATAGATATATTTTAAAAGAAAGAAACCTGAGAACTAAATAAAATTATTGATTATTGTGATAGAAAAAGTGTCTTTTTAAAAGTACTGACAAAGACTCTACCTGAAGGTTGAGCAGCGAAAGAAGTCATTACAAGTTGAACTTTCATCGTGTGCACATCGATGAAATTTTCAAAGTGAATTTTCAAATGATATTTCTGAATATTCTGGTTGTTTAAACGTTATCTAATACTTCTAATAATTTGCTTGGAACAATTGAACAATAAATTCTCTTCTGTAATATTCTGTAGATTTCTAAGCGTTGTTTAAAAATTTTATAACAATTATTGGTAATCGTTAGTAATTTATAACAACTATAATTAATTTTATTGTTCGATATTACTGAAATGTAGGGACAATTGTTTGACAAGTAATTAGAAATGGCTTGGTTTTCGCTTTGCGAAAAAAGTTTACAAATTATACAAAAATCCTTGCATACCTGGTCACGTTATAATTTGAAAAACTATTAATTTGAACGACGAGACAGTTCATTCTCTAGAATAAAGAGGATACGAAGCTTCGCCTGTTGGAAACTTGAACGAATAATTCGACATAAATTGCACGCTGTTTGCTTCTCCTCGTGATTTCTGTGACGAAGTGAAACGAGAGAAAAACAAAAGAATGTAACGAAAGAAACAATGAGGAAAGAAAAGAGGTGAAACGTCGCGGAGTTCGAAGTGGAACTGGCACGATCGTCCTGTAAATTCGGCCGAATTGAGAAACGGCCGATTGAGTTTTCCATCGATAGCCGGCAAATAAAGGGCGGAACGTGGAACGTGAAACGAGGCTGAAACTGAACGAGGCACGATCGTCTAGAAAATTTTATTTAAGAGCCCGCGACGCTCGTTTGTCCCCTTTGGTTCAGCCTGTCCTCATTATTGCTGTCGTTATTGTTCTTCCACGAGACGCACAGCGAGCTTGTTCACTCAACTACTAACGTGAATCTCTGACGTGCTCAAACCTTCGATCGAACGTTGAATCTATTTCATCACTGAAAGTGATTTTAGTGATGGGGATAACCCAGAAAATCGGGCCTCTTCAGGTGCAACGCTGATGCAACGAAAATTAGCGATTGGTTGATTTGGGTCACGTGACTCGCGAGAGGGCGTGGGGTAGACCTCGAGTAGGAGTGGCGTTGTCTGGTACTGAGCGATCGCGCTCGTAATTCGTTTGCATATCAATAAAATTTTATGGCAAAAAAGTCGTCTTATATATGGTACAAGTTGTGCAGTTTTTTTGTTATTTGGTTCATCGCAAAGAAAATAGTAATTTTTCTCTAGTAAGGAAAGTATTCGAACATTTTATTTACCTTTTGTGAACGTATGATGTGTGTCGTATAAAATATTCCGATATTTCACTGATACCGTAGTGAGACTACTATGATTATATTGGTCTAGCTTGAAATAAAATTATAAGACATTTAATACAAATATATACATACTTTGTAGATATCACGATCATTTTTTTATAATATATGCTACGCATAAAACATTTTGAAATTTCATTAACATTATAATGAAACACGACTGGCATGGTATGGTTATATTGATTAAGTTCGAAACAATGTAGGAATAGAAATATAGAAATGCATAAATTGCAAGGTACTTAATGGGAATAAAGCAAAAATTTGTTTCATGTATTAAACATTATAAGTAGTATTGTTATATAGTTTTGCACTTTTAAATTTCCGTTGCACAGAGATATGTGTTTAATTGTATCTTATAGACATTTAGTCTCACATATAAAATATACGTGTCATACATAGTTACAAAAGTGAATGTTAATTTTCTCAAAAATATCTGTATCGGTTCGAACAATCATAAAAACAATCGTTCATGTTCGTGATGAATTCTTCTCTTTCGGGCTTTCAAAAATTGTAAAAAGAAAAAAGCTTTGAATCACTCGATAAAGTCTTTGCAACATCGCGCAATCACTTTTTTTTCGGTCAAATTTGCCTCGAAAAATTCGGCATTGAAACAAGTGACTCAGCTTGCCTATGGAGGACTCAGCTACGGATCGAATGGATCGCGCCGCTGGATTCCAATCTAAAAAAGAATACGTTCGACTCTCGTTTTGCTCGCCAATACGTGGACCCTGGATCACACAAGAGAAATATCGTCGCAACCGATCGGCTTAATAGAAAAAAAAAAAAAAAAAAATGCCGGAGAATCGTCTGCCCGTACGGAAATCGAATTTCTCGGTCGGTCGGGTCTCCGACTAATCGAATGATTCATGCGCCATCACCTGCGAGTCGCTCTAATTAGCACGTGGCGACACGTGGCGTTTGCTCGCCACGCCAATTTTTCACGCCCCGCGAAATAATAATCGCCGGATGAACACGCGAATATTTATTCGCTTGGGAGTTCGACACGATCCTCTCGGGACGGTCAGCGATTCTTTCCAGTTGTATGAACTACACGATTATACAGGCCGTTTCATTCTCGTTCCTCCAATTTGCAATTACCAGCTTCGTTATTCGAAGAGATGAAACTTGCTCTGTTTCGCGGGGAACGTCAGGTTTGTCCTTGATTTGTTGAAAGTTGAAAATCAAGGTCATTTTCTTTCAAACGTTCTTTTTCTGTCGAAAAGTCATTAGTTAATTATTTTAACTTGCGTGGACGCAAGCTTTTCTAGAGAATGTATCGATTAACGACTGCGTTTAAAAAAAGAGCCGGGGGTGAGCTTCGACATATCGAAAATGTCTTCACAAATCTGGTGGCCATCGTAAAAACGTCCCCTTCGGAATAAAACAAAGTTTTATTTTAAACAATTGAGACACCCTGTATAATGTGTGTGTGTATATATGTGTATATTATATATAATATATATTTTTTAATTATATATATATTTGTGAGGCTGGGTCGATTTCGAACCGGAAACGATGTGCGTTTCGTTTCGGTCGATTGGCCTGGTCCTTGTTCCGTGTCGCGAGTAAAATTGAAAGGCGTGTTTAAGGTTGGTTTGTAGTCTGGTTGAAATCGATCGATCAAAGGTTGTAATTTCAAATGATATCAACCCTTCTTTTCTTTGTTCCTTTTTACTATTTTTTTTTTTTATTTATTGTCGCATTTATTGTTGACTGCTCGCTCGCGAGAAATATTGATATCACTACTTGCTGGACGCTGCACGTCACAGAATTATTATTTGTTTTTCAAATGTATTGATATTACTTGTTAAATATAAAGGATAATATAAAATCTCGGATTTTAGACTTTAGCATTATTGCGATTAATTAATTGTAAAAAAAAGAGCGTGGAAATTGGGGAACGAAGTTGTTGAAAGCAGCAGCTCCCATAAAAAATGAATATTTCAAGGGTGAGAGAACCTAACGCAACAACGAGAGAAAGATAAAAAGTAGAATAAATAGGTGCGCAGATTGTGTAGACATAACTTTCTGTTGTACTGCGGTTAGTAAAGTAATAAAAGGTTCATGCGAATTTACCTGTACTCGAGTTATGGCTGCTCCTGCGTTTTAGTATTTCTTCCGCAATAGCGACTATTCTACTCTTTAATCGAGAAATATACAGTCGAATCGCAATAACGCGAATCTCAAGAGAAGAAAAAAAAAAAAAAATATCTGGATTCTTTTCTTTTATCGAGCTTTTCAACAAACGGAACTTTGAGTCACAGAGGTTTTGCGCGAAAGCTCGGACAAAAGTTTTCTCTCAGAACGTATCTCAGTCGATAATTTCCAAAAAGTTTGAAACTTGGCCTCACTTCTCCGTTTGTAATCAACTTAATTTCGACGTGTTTCTCATTTTAGATACATGATACAGAAAAACGAGGAGGGAAATTTTATTTTTTATTTCTCTTCTTCACTTATTTCACGGGGATTTACAAGTTCGATCGTAACCATGGAAAAAGAGAAATTGGAAAATTACAAATTCGTAAGCAATCGCGCGTAATTTAAATAGCCAGAAATGCATGAATATTATGGCTAGAAGTTTAATTCAATCGATAAATACAGAGATGGACACGCAGAAGGGAAGGCAGATTATCTGAAGTGGACGGTAGAAGAACGAAAATATGAATTCCCGAACTGGAACGAGCGCGGTATCGAACCGAGCCGGATTAAATTGGTGTTTTATTTGGACGAGCGATTCTTTTAATTTGTCAACTGCGCAGTTCTCTTTTAAAAATATCTATCTACGTTGGGCAGGTGGAATTGAACGATGGTCGTCAAACGTTGAGTAAATATTGCAAAATTGAATTAAATTACAACGAAGTAGTAACGTCGTCTTTTTTGTTTTTTTAGAAAAATTATTGTACTGCTTAAACATGATAACTTTATTTAAAAAAAAGAAGAAGAGAACAAGATGGAAATACATGGAAAGGATGATAAATTTGAAATTTCATCCGTTCTTGTGTTTGCTCTCGTTGAAAAAATATTACCGAATTGTTATGCGACTGAACAAACACTCCACGTATTCTCTTTGCTGGAGTGATCGAATAAATATTCTATTTCGAAATGAACTTCGGGAAATTATAATTTAGAAATTTATTGTGTGTTTTTTTAAATTTCCTTTTTATTTGATGATTTTTATTTCGTTATTAAAGAATGGCGATACCACAAAATGTCGTTAAAAAAAGGAAAATGAAAATTGAGACCAAAGTTGGAAAATCTTCAACGTCTTCTTCCGTTATTCGAATAAAAATTTCAATCAAATTTTAATTTAACTGAAAGACACCCAGGAACTACTTCTCTTTAATTTTTTAATTAAACAATTCCAATTTTTCGTTTCTAATATTAGTAATATTCATTACAATCTCTCCGCGACAAACACAGTTCGATCTCTCGTTTCCTCCAGAGAGCTAAATGGCGCCCACTAGAAAAATTTATACGAAACTCCACTTTGCCTCCTCGTTCCTTCACATCTGTCCACCCCCTTTTTTTTTATTTTCACGTAAAGTAGAAAAGTTCCTCGAGGAATCTTACCTTGAACAGAATCGAGATGCCAAGGTTCATGAATGGCTTCGTGAAGTCGATCACGCTTTCGCGGGCATAATTGATTGTCATTGAACCAACCGCCAAGTCTGCTTTCTGCGGGTAGAGAAGAGTACGTTCAATTAGTCGATGGAAATAGAGGGAGTGACGTTTCTTTGACAAAACCGAGGATGTAATGATTCATGAATTACGGTTAGATACGTGGATCTATATACACAGTCAGCCTTAGAAATTTATGCTACACGTGTCAAATTTCAATTTAAAGAGATAAGGATACTGCTTGGGATATATTATGAATTTTAATTACTTTATTAGTTGAAATTGTTGCAATGTTTCTTACATTTGTTTGAGAGAATACGTGACTAAATCGAAAGCACGATCTTTTGAGAATTTACGCACAATTATTATTACAATCATTTGAAATAGTTAACACAAGAAACTAGAAAACTTGCGCTGATTGAAAGTGAAACTAAAATAATTAAAAATTACAAAAATTTTTCTGCTTTTTTTCTTTTTTCACCACAATATTTTTGTATTTTTTTTTCCCAGCGAACAAATATAAGAAACATCGTCATTTTTCCATTTTCAGTTCGCAACGAATAAAATAATATCTTACATCTCTGCCTTCTCTCAAACATTCGAAAACGTATGCAAACTTCCCCGACTGACGTGCGAACATTTTTCAAAAGAAAAAAATAGATCGTGAGTCTCATCAACGCATGCGGAAGTATCGAGAATAATCGCGAAAATACGTAGATCGAAGTATCCAGCACCGTAATTCGCGAAGATGCGATGGAGATGTGCGTGAGACTCTGTATGACAGTGGTTGCACGTGTCTCCTACCTTTCTCCGCGTTCTTTGATGCTTCTGTGTGTGTGTGTGTGTGTCTGTGTCACCTAAATCTAATTTCCTATGTCTAATCGAAAGCAGTGCCAGTGTTCTTGTTGAACGACGTGCAGTCGGTGCAGGATTCAAGACTCGCTACGGAAGCAAGGGTAAAACTCTAAGGAAATCTAATCGCTTTTCAAACGTAATTGACAGTTCTACTTCTACGTTAAAATCACCTCGTGTGGCTATCGTTGCAAGCAAACTAGTAAGAACGGCACTCTGTCGTTGGCCCCTCAATTTTGAAACTAAATTTGATACAAAGTGGCAGCTTAACACGAGACATCTTCAGATTGAGATTGGTTTCTGAGATACAAGGAGCCGAAAAAGAACCATGTTTATTGACACATGAATCTGAATATTTAGACGTGGAAAGTTTCACGATTGGGTGATTGAAAAAATTGTTTGATCGCTGACGATAAATTTGAACTTACGAGGGAACTTTGGTAAATTCTGAAAATTCCGATTTTTTGGAAACGAAGATTTGCAAGGGAACTTCAAGGACAGGTAATTTTGTTCTCTGGAATGGAAATAGGTGTTATCCTATTTCTCTGCCCACATCTCCAAAATTACAAGCGGACAAAAAATTATTAAATTATCTGACCAACGTTGAAGCCAATCAAATTAGCTTCTCATTAGAAACGGAAATATCGTTAATGAAATTCGTTAACGAAACCTTCAGTCGACAGAGCAGTCTTTGTCACAATAATTATACCACAACGATCATATTAAAATGCTGATCAAAGGCTTTGCCAACAGAAAGAGACGACAGAGTGATTTTACGATACAAGAAAATTACAAAAGTTTAGCAAAACTTGCACTAATTTGCCCCTGATCTCTCAACTCTCGGAAACAAATCGTTCCATTCGAGAGTTTCCTCTCGTTATAAACTACGTAGACGTCATCGAATTCAGTTCCGAAATTGGGGAACTAGAAACACAGACTCCGGAAAAACCTGCTCATTTTTCGCTCGCCCTCTTTCTACGAATTTTCACTTGCGTTCGAACGCTATTTCCATTAAAGTTCTCGAGAACTTCTGACGAGATCGCATCAGACCGTTGATCCGTCGAGGAGTCGAATTCATTTGGAGAACGGAAGAGTTGCTGCCGGATTCGACAGCGGGGGAAGGAGAGGAAAAGATTCAGCCGAGGAAACGGTTTTCAGGGCAAAACGCAGTATGCATACGCAGCCGAGATACGTTATCCGACTGCTTTTTCAGCGTCTGGGAAAGTACTCGGCGCGCCACGGGCCACGGCCGCAAGACTAGGCAGATTTATTTCCGGCGGTGGCTGCTTGGAAACCGTGTATGTGGTCACGACCGATAAGGGTGGTCGAAAGAAACCGCACAGACGCGCCTTTTTGCGCGTTTCCCTCTCTCCATTTCTTTTCTCTGTATTTTCTCATCTCTCGTCTCGTCCTATTGAATACTTGAACACTTGAACGAGCAATTTTTATTTAAAGGGAAAATTAATCCGGGATTACTGACTATATTTGGAATTCATTCAATCTTATATTTTATAGAGATATACTTCTCTGATAGAGAATCAGATCAGAAGTTTGGAAATTGAGCAATGTAAAACATATATTTTCGGCTTCGAATATCGCAGTCGTTTACTTGCACTACTTGTTCTTGCACTTTGTGATACTTTGAGTTTGAGTTGTCAATACTACAATAGAATTGTTATTATCACTGAAAGTGAGTTTAGCGGGGGTAACCCAGAAAATCGGGTCTCTTCAGGTGCAACGCTGATGCAACGAAAATTAGCGATTGGTTGATTTGGGTCACGTGATTCGCGAGGTACTCGCGTACTGTTTCGTACGTGTTACGAAATACGAAACATTCAACTTTCGCGAAGCATTTAATCTTCCACGACGAATTTTAATTATTTCACCTGCTCGTCGGAAACATTTGCATCCAAGTGATATTCGCGCGTCATTCGTTTCCGTATATCGCGCAAAAGTGAGTGGGCGAGAGAGAAAAAGCAGAAAATCTCGCGCATTAATCACTCGGGCTCGCGTTGAATTATACAAAACATCTATCGCCATTAAACGGCGAAAGGAAATTCCAAGTATAGCCGATTATTCAAAGCGGGTGTTCTCCTTTCTCCTTATTGCGGAAAAATCGCGGTGATTAAGTCGCGCTTTCCCGTTGGCCAGCCAGCGCGCCTAGACGCGCGAATTATTAATGATCGCCTGACAAAATTAATAACACAAGCCCCGAGTGATATAGCGACATCCGCTTTGTACCAGCTGTCGTGCCAGCTGAGCGCGCGCGGGGAAAAAAAGGGCTCCTAGCCGCAGGAAATTTCTCTTCGCGTCCCTCTTTGCAAAACGCGCGCTCCCCTTTAAACGAGTTTTCGTTTCACCGTTAATTATCCTTTCTCTGCTCCTCGACTAATTTCCCTGCCGAGTTTCTGTTAAATCCATTTGTTGAGGGACGTCGGTGCGAGTAATCCGAGTAATCTGAGATTTCAAATTCGCGTATCTGATCTCGATTTCTCGCCAAGTTTCACGAGAACACGTTTTCGTTCACTTTCGTGGGCAGATCACGAACAGAACGTCAGAGTGCTGTTACAACGTGAATTTTGCCGAAATCGTGATGTTAAGTATTCGGGTTTCGAAAGATATTGAGTTTCGCGATGTACTTGGAAGAAAGACACTGACTAGTTTGGTGAAATTTGTCACTGTGCTTGCTTTTGATCGTATTTTAATTACTTTAATTACGCCGAGAGACACAGTGTAATATTTATGTATGGATACGAGGGCTCAGAAGTTAATCAGCGAGTTAACTGTAATTAAGAATAATTTATGCGAGTATTCCTTTGCTAACGAACATTCTTTCAGTCGACAGTTTCAGAGAAGAGTTTAATTGTTACATCGTGATAATTACATTATAAATAATCGTCAAGTATTACAGATATTTCTGATATAATTTTACCTTGGATTTTATATTCTATCTGAGAGATTACCAATAAAACCAAACGAAATTAAATGATCCAACTTTTAATATTCAAGTATTGCAAAAATTTCTGTTTTATTTTGCATTTTACATTCTATTTGAGAGATTACCAATAAAATTAAATATTCCAAAATTAAGCAATGTAAAACATAAATATTTTGTTGCTTCGAGTATCTAGTGATACAAGTCAAAGATTAATAAGAAGCGATTAACTTCTGGATTCTTTACATACATATAAATCTACGATCTACGATAAAAAGTATGACAGAAATATATAAATAAATAAATAAAAAAAAACGACTATACGCTGCTATAGCGTCGTCATAGTGTTAATTGTTAGGATTCATTCGTCATATACATCGCGTACGTAAACGTGTTTGAGCTTTTCAGAATACCGAACGTGTCCTCCGACTCCGACGTTCGAGATTCATCGCGAAAATAGTTTCTAAAATTTCTTTGTTCGGAGGGGATTGCACCGACACGCGCTGTTACACGCGCCAGCTTCGTATTTTTTACGACAGTTTTAATCTCGCCCGTTTTCCCTTTTTGTTCCATCAGTATCCGGGACGATCCCGAAATAAACGAAGCGTCGCCATGTTTCGAAGGAATTCAAGAGGGAGATCTCGGCTAAAAATTGAAATTTCGCAGCATTTGGCAGCTCGTACCGTACAGTAATATGGATTGAAGAAGAAAGATACATAAGAAAGAAATCAGAAAATTTTGAATCTCGACGGTGCTTTCACATTGCATTCATTTGTGCCGATATAGTTTTGTGAAAAAATTGTAGCAATTGATCTATCAAACACTCTCTCGCATGTCAGACTTTCAATTAATTCTTTTATTAACACTTTTATTAGAATTGAATGAATTATACTATTTATAATTTAACAATGTCCTATTAAATTTTTGTTTCAACATACATATACACTCTCGCTCGTAAGTTTGGAGTTTACTTTTTGAACGAAACAAATTTCTCCGTCAACATTTTTCTCAGGAAGAAAGGATATCTCAATGTTTTTATAAATTTTGTGTTTAGAATTAAAAATTTAAAATGTTCGAACTCTTAGATATGATCGAAAGGATTCGTGAGATAAAGTTTGGGAAACACTGCTTTCAGATTCATCCTCGAGTAATTCGATGAATCTTCATTTCTCTCTTTTTGCTCAATGGAATTTTTTCACGCAATTTCGATACAGATTCTGCAAGGCAAGGCAAGATTCTTAATCTCCGTCGAGTTATTTAATAACTCCATTGCCAGATAATGTTCGATTCCCTAGGCAGAGATCCGCGAGACGTAATCCACGCTTAACCAATCGACTGTGCTTGTATTAGTCTCTTTCTGGGTCTCGTTTAGTTGACGGTTGAAGTTACCACGCACGGTTACAACCATGGTTGCACACCTCTAACGCGAGAACCAGCAGGGAACACGGTGCACGCATTTCCACCGTTTCGCTGCATCGACTCGTGATTTGCATTGCAAACTGTCTTTACGAAATGTGTTGTTGCACATTCCGTACCTTTGTTGACGGTTACCCGGGAACGTGCGCTTGGTTACTTGGTCGCACCAGGAGTTACGAATCCGCCAGAGGAATTAACGATGGGAAATTCACCATTCTCGTGTTCGTCGTCTCCTTTTTTTTCTTTTTTTTTCTTTTTTTTTAAACTCGTACATTTAAGTCATTTTTTCGTCACGGTGGATATTGAGAAGATATTAATATACATTCAAGCACTGTGATATTATTTATTTCGCATAACTGTGTATCCGTGTTAATTGCAACTCATTCGTGATTTAGTTCGTTTCTGTTGGTAAAAAGAAATATATTTTAATACGAATATATTCGAAGATGCAAATCTTCTGAAAATGGGTGACAAATCAATAAAACTATATTATCACTCAAAGTGATTTTAACGGGGGTAACGGGCCCAGAAAATCGGGCCTCTTCAGGTGCAACGCTAATGCAACGAAAATTAGCGATTGGTTGATTTGGGTCACGTGATTCGCGAGGGGGCGTGGGGTAGACTTCGAGTAGGAGTGGCGTTGCCTCGTTTTGATTAGAGCGTTAAAAAAATTTTCAATTCCAATAATTACTAATTATGCTTTCCAAGAATAACCGTTCTAATGACATTTGAATATATATATGTGTATATATTCGATATAATATATCAAATGCAAAAGTGAACATGTGAAATTATAAAACTGCTGCCTGTTTTTCCCCATTGGTCTCCAATCATGATGCATTCACTTAAGAATGCAAAGAATACGATAAGAATACAAAGTGCGGAATGACCGAGCATTCGTCTATTCGATGCAATCGTACCATCGCAAAATTGAACCACAAATCCCACACATTTTAGTTATACATTTTGGCGTTTTTCTTTTGCGTACGTTCGCACCTGCATCCCCCAAAACGCAAACCCTTTCAATAAAAAGCAGCATTCTCAACGTGTGCAAAAGCCACGCTTCGTCGCCGATCGGCTCTTCAGCATCCTCGTCTATAGGGACACTTGCGCTCAACTACACACGTACACCCGACAAACACTCGGTCGGTCATACTTACGAACAAATGGTACGCGCTCTCTCGACCCACCGTGAGAGCAGCGTGATCCTGACGAATACGCGACGAGGTTGCGGGCGTCGCGGTTACATGTAAATTTCCACGAGAGCGTAGACGCATTCGAGGAGGGGTTAGGTCATACTCACCTTGTCCATCAGCTGGCGGACTATTCCGTTCCACTCGCCAGTCTCGTAATCGTAAACGCCGTACTTGCCATCCGGCACGAGCTCGATCCTGTAGCCGAAGCCCACCATGTGAGCTATCTCCTTGAGTAGGTCGATGCAGAAGCCCTCGTAACGTGCGTTCCCGCTGAAATTCCCCCTGCTCTTCAGCATTACGTACGGCTGCTCCTACGGGGACCATAAAAAGGAGCTACTACCTTTCCAACTGCTCTTCTTCTTCTTCTTCTCTTCCTTCTATTCCTCTTCTCTCCTCTCTCTGACCTCACCTTTTTCAGACACCTTCTCCAGGCCTTTCGTTTTATTCCTACGTATTCCGCGAGATTATTTCCCCTCCCCCCACCCTCAATCCCATTATAGTCCGCTGCGTTTCCACCGCATCGTTCATACGTTCTCTCGCTCCTACCGCTATTCTTTTTGTTTCATCAAGTCCTCCTGCGTTCCTCTTTCGTTCCCAATGATTCTAATCTTGCCGCTTTTGTTTCGACCGCTTTCTTTTATCGTCTTTGCTCTTTTTTCTTCTTCTTTTTACACAATTCGAGACACGACTGTGTAAAAAGAAATCGATTCGTGGATTTGTAACGAGCGCTGTTTTGGAAATTTCAATGATTTTGCATAAACCGCCGCTCGAAAGTTCTATACTCATGTGTATTGCAATTGCTGATGTGTAGTGGCAATATCAACGTATGCGAGTATTATTTAACGTTCCCAATTTCGAAACAAATGTAACATGGATACTCGTCTGTAAAATTTCTCTAGCTGGTGTGTAAATGAAAATTTGCGTTCTTCGTTGTACTGCGAACTTCCGTTTCTCTGATACCTAGTTCCAGTGTTCACGAGATTAACTATTCTACTAACTCTGGCTACGATTTTCGATTAAACGAAAGTAATTAAAGATATCCAAGAAATTATTAAATTAATGATTCCCTTGTTTCGAGAAACCTCAAATTAATTCTGAGTACGCAATGCACTGATGAAATCCAAACTTTCTCATATTGATACGAAACAACCGGCGCCGGTTATTTAAAATTTTCATCTTTCGCAAACACGAACGTAATTCTACCGAAAAGCAAAAATATCTTAATAGCTCCTTTAATACCCACCCTTTTCATTTTAATCACTGAAAGTTTGATTTTAGAGGAAATAACCCAGAAAATCAGGCCACGCTTCAGTGCAACGCTGATGCAACGAAAATTAGCGATTGGTTGATTTGGGTCGCGTGATTCGCGAGGGGGCGTGGGCTAGACCTCGAGTAGGAGTGGCGTTGTCTGGTAGATCTACTGAGCGATCGCGCCTGTAATTTGTTTTCCATCGATTCAAATGTTTGCATGTTAATAAAATTTTATGGCAAAAAAAGTCAGAACAGTTGCTTCTGGGCCTTTCAGCGAGATAAATCGTACTGGGGTACAAGTCGCGCAGTTTTTTCCCCATTCCATTTTTTCCTTCCAAGAATCTCGATCCTCCCGTCGCGAGAATAATCGTTTATATAAATGGCACGCTATCCTTCCTCCCCATGGTTCTACCGTTTGAAACTCTTACCACTAACCTCTTCCTCTAGATACTTAACCCGTGAGATAGCTACGTGGCGCGAGATTTATAAATCACGCCGATTATTTCTCCTTTCCTGGATAAAGGAACGTCTGCTAACAGGGGGATCATTCGTAAAAAGGAAGGAACGAAGACGACGATGTTTGTCGGCCGTCGAGCAACCATCGTTCCACTCGTGTCTCCAACTCGAGTCTGATCGATATTTACCGCAGATGCACGACGCACCGAGACCTCGTACTCGACGGCATTCGATGCTGATTACCGTCTAAATGGATTACCACTCGATAGACTATTACCACGAACGTTCCCTCGTGCCCCCGACGTGACACGCCGGCGAATCGGTCGCAAGAAAGAGATAAACGAAAACGATGCAAGAGAGTTTCCCATCTGCGATCTCTCCCTCTCTTTCTCGTTTTCCTTCAACGCGACGCGACGTAACTCGTTTTGCAAACGTGACGTGAACGTGACACTCCGAGGAGAAACATTGGGGGGAGAGTAATGCAATATTGGTCACCGTACAGTATAGCGAACGAAATTAATTTCTCTTGTTTGTTTTACTAGACTACCGTGCATGTGTAATTGGACATTTATTATTTGCACGCGATTCCAGCGACGGATCGATATTTTTTGTATTACGATTGACGAACCGTTCTTCCGATGATTCGTGAAATTTTGTAAATTTTCAACAGTGTGATTGAAGACATACACACGTACGTTTGAGTTGCAAGATTTTAAACAACGAACATACTTCAAGTCACTCTGCAGAATCTTTCAACATTTAATTGCTGTAATATTAGCTGTTTTCTTTGCTAATTTATTAATATTAAGTATGTTGAGATTAAATTAAAGAAATTTGTCTGAATTGTAACAGATTGAATGGCAATGTAACAAATGAAGAACGAATACGATAAATAAAAATTATACGACAAATAAATCTGAATACATCGATGTAATAGAGTAATGCACGTCTCTTCGAATCGTCTCTTTCTAGCATACACACACACACACACACAGACACGTTCGCTGAGCCGTAAAAGAGATTAGGTTAATTTACAGCGATTCGGCGGAGCGATTGGCGATCGATTAATTGGATTAATCGAATTCGTTTAACTTTAATTCAAGTTTCTCCAAGGGAGGCGTACCCTGTTTCGGTAAAAGGGAAAACCCGCAGGCGGTTGCTCGCACATGGAGTCTTCGGTATTCACCGGAATTGCAAATCGGTCGTGTGTGTCGCGGCTTCCGTTAATCATGTCAACTTCACGGGGAAACGAATTGATTTCGAAAGAGGAACAGAGAGAGAACTTGCGAAACTTTCGTCGATTGACTTGTCGTCTACGTCGTTCTTTATCTTACTTGAGCGATGGTCAGTTTGCGATTCAGAGTTAAAGTCACGGATATCAATTTTTTATACCGCACTTGTAAGTTATTGGTACTTACTTGGCGCGGTTTTTATATTTCTTTTTGAGTCAAATCCGAAAAAAACTGAACTTGCGCAGAGATTTGCTTCAATTGCTGAATATTATGTTGTAATTTAGATATATATTTCTGTGTATTTCAGAAGCCCCATAAAATTCACAGTCCAGTTGTTATTATAGATTTGCATCTATGGATCCTGTGATATTCATATTTCATCGGATGTTCATATTTTTACGAACCGGAACCGATGGAACGTAAATGAAACGAAGACACACAACGTGGACTACACTGTGGCTTTTCGTGCATTTTGAAACGCATGAGAATATTTCAAACGGTCGAACGAGAAAAACGTAAAATTTTCTGTATCGCTACGTTCGCAAATAAACCGAGAGAGAAAGAAAATGAGACATTTCTCCCTAAAATCGACATTCGAAAACCGATTCTGCTCCACTGTTTATCTCTAGTGCGTCAAAGACCTTTAAATGCAGTCTGTTAGTAACAGATTTTATGGAACCAAAGCGTCGCACAAAGCGTTCCACACTACGATGCGAAGGTTCCAACGCACCTTCAGCGGTGTGGCAAACTCTGGCATAATGGAGATGTCAGAAGTTCAGAGGTATCCCGGTGATTCGCGCTGACGAACGTCAATTAACAGCTTATGATCCACGCCGGATTTACGGCGTTCATCACGCGACGCGCAGACACTCGCGAGTAATTAATGCGCGGTATAGTGATTTACCATCGACTCGTCGGCCGGACGTGGCGCGGGTGATTGATCACGATGATTTAGACGGCGGACAAGTTCGGTCCAACAACAAGCAACGCGAATGCGAGAGTGTCTGATTAACAAAGAATGCCTGGTTCGCTCAGCGAGAGGTGATTTTAATGATCTGA
The DNA here is from genome assembly GCA_032399605.1 of Melipona beecheii. Classification (NCBI taxonomy): domain Eukaryota; kingdom Metazoa; phylum Arthropoda; class Insecta; order Hymenoptera; family Apidae; genus Melipona; species Melipona beecheii. The sequence goes on from JAUCMO010000463.1 coordinate 3,866,359, forward strand.
GTCGAGTGATCGAGAGATCGTTTCTCCGCGCGTCGCGATTTTCACGTTCGAGTCGTGCAGCGGATCCTTGAATCCCATCGAGAGGTTAAACTGTTGTGCGCTTGTCCAAAGTATTGTGTGTGTTCCGGAGGAACTGTCTATTTACCTCGACTACTGTCTCATCTACAGTTTGCCTGTGTGTACAGCAACCACCTATATAATTCACTGGTACCAAGAGTACGCTGGTATTGTTATGCGAACACTTTGATTTTCGAGCGTGACAATTGATGTCTCCTACTGATGGTGAAAATTGTACCAATTTTGGCCAAAGAATTTGTGTACACGCTCGTTGTACGAAATAAATGGGTATTTTAGTGTCTACTCAGAATTTTAGAATACTTTTTGTAGAGTATTCAATAGAGTATTCAATGCTCCCGACGAAAAATGCTCGATTAAATGTAACTATTCAAAACTACTGAGACCATTGAAGTATAAAATATTGTACTTTATTTGTAATATTTTATGAAATATTGCTTTTACTATTACTACACATCTCGTTTGTTTAATAAAATATTCATGCCAAATCATCGATTTTCATTCAATTGACGAGATTTCGACGTGTTTCTATTATAGTATTCGTATATTGAATAACGAAATGTCAATGAAAATTTGAAATATAAATGCAGAAAAAGTGTAGTGTAATAATTCGTAAAACGAGTAATATTAGGTTTACGTAAAATATATAATAGGTAGTCAAGATTATTTGACATTCATTACGATAGTTATTAACACTCTCCAATATTTCACGTAAAACACCATAGAATAGCATGAATAGGTAATGTAATTTTCAACCCATTAGAGGCCAGCGTTGCGTTAATACATTTCGTATTTTAATTAAAATTATAATAAACTTCGTTCCAATCAATTTTACGCGATTAAATTCCGCGTTTGAATATTACGACTACGAAGAGGAAATTCCAAGGTTAATACTTCATCCCCTTTATTGTTCTTTCTGTCCAATGTTTCCCGAGAATCATTGATTTCGAATAAATCGACCAAGACATCGATTGACACGCTCCAAATTAGAGTGCCAACGCAATTCACTCGTCAAATTCACGTCAAATTCACGATCGTCTAGCCTAACCTAATATTATAACTAACAGGTGCGTCTGTGTCTATCGACGAGTGTTAACAGTTAAATCGTTATACCGTGTCGTTGACAGTGTATCGACTAAAGAGTTGGTGATCTAATGGAGTTAGTGGACTATAGAGTGTCGAATCGTGTAAGAATTGGTATATAAATAGTACGTGTGCGTGCGTGTGTGTGTGTGTGTGTTCTATAGTTACCCAGGTGGAAAACCAACCTTCTCGCGTGCGTGATCGAGAAGGTTGTGGAGAACCAAGTGAGATGAGAGAAATGAAACAAACCAAATCATACATGTCGCATGAGTTCTCTGACGATGCCGTTCCACTCGCCGGTTTCCGGATCTTTCGCGCCGTACTTCCTGTCCGGTACCAGCTCCAATCTGTATGAGAAGCCGACCTCCCTGGCCACCGCCTCCAGCAGGTCCACGCAAAAACCGTAAAACCGCGCGTTCCCCGTGTAGTTTTTTTCGTAGTGCATCATCACGTACGGTATTTCCTGCGTGGCAACAGGCGGGCCCATGCAAACAACGGAACACGCTGTCAGATCTGATACGACGTACACGCACTTCTCGCACGGTACACCATACATCTTTCTCTATTCTGTCCAGAATAATTCGAAAAATCGCGTCGACAGGCCATCGTACGATTATTGTCAAAGTTATTGTCGATCGATTCGATTGAAGCGAACAGGGAAATTCACGGTGATTTGAAATCTCATTGCAGCGATCGGGATTTCTGATCGGGTGAGATTTTTCAAGTCGCGGGCTGTGAAAAACGAAATACAGTGGCTCACAAAAGTATTCGAATACTTGCTAAAATAGTGTTTCTAGCTGAAGAAAATTAAGAGAAGTTTACGTTGTATCATGTATTATACGTGTTTCAAATGTAAGACATTTGAAAATTTCATTAACACTGTAATGAGACACGAGTGTTTGGAATCTGCAAATATACATGAAAGTTACAAGATATTGCAAACGTGCAATAGACATTAAAGAATACAAAGGTCTCCACATTCGTTCTTGAAATATGAAACAGAAAATCGAATTTAGATAGAAAATTAAGAGAAAAGAATGCGTATAATTCACCATCAATCTGAGTTGAGCCATGATAACTTTGCGTCTACTCTCTGTTACTTTAAAGAAAAATTAAAGAAGAGGCTATTTAAAACGAAGATGAGAAAAATTTAAAATGAAAATCACAATTTGCCAATCTGAATCAGAACGCAACAGTTTCGTATTTCCATCATCCATCATTCAAAAAGATATTAAAATAATAATAATATAACATCCGAATAAAAGTTGAAAAACCGACCACGAACAATTCGCTGTACCATAGTCTGAGCTGGAATACGACGATTTTGTGTTTCTACGATTTCCCTGTTTGTACGTGGAAAGTGGCCCTAGCCCTAGCCAGCATCTTCAAACTTCAGACTGTAGCAACTCTTTCTTCCCTCGGTTGTTAGCAATTTCACGACTCGTCGACGCATTTCGTTTTATACCCGACAAACGTAGCTGCAGATTTTAGACGACGCGCTACGGACACCGGACGCAAAGTACGAGGCTCCACAATTGCTGTTTATCACTTCGTCACAGTGGCTCGTAAATATCCTTCCCCCGCGAACGCACGCTCCGTTGCTCGGATCACCGTGTCTCGGAGTCGTTTAAGGTGCGTTACCGCTCGTGTGCCTGAAACGTCTCGATCTAACATGGTCAATTTAGGGAATCGTCGCTCGATTTCTCACGACGAGCGATCGTTCGGTGTTCTTCGATCGGTTTTCAGTGAATTTTTTCCTTCCACTAAAGGTTGTCGCTTCGCTGATTATTCGCGCAAAGTGTTGCAAGGTTTCAAGCGCGGTGATTAGAACGAAAACGACTCGTCAATCCATGGAGAACCAAGTGAAAACTCGGGTCTGTTTCGTTATTTACACCGGTCTGCGGAGTTGAAGGATCACTTAATTTCTGGCGGGAAAATTATTCGTACTTAAATTGCTCGTAACACATTCTGTTTGGACTCATTTTAAAGCTTGAAGTTTTTACGTTCACAATGAATAATTCATTTTTTTTTATGGTATTTGTAAGTGCACTTTTCATTTAAAGATGGAAACAGAAGACAATCGAGCGTGCAGTTTTGCGGACTCATTGTAAAAGGTAAACTTCAATTTTCGAATCTACGATGGGGAGAAAAAATTCTGCATTGTCCGTGCAAATTTGTAAAATTCATCGAAAAAGAGATGAACTATTTATCGTAGACACACAGAAACTTGAAACTTCAAAATGAGCCCACCTGTGAACATCTGGTTCAACAGTTTGAACATGGACAATTTTTCACCGAAAGTTAAGCAATCTTTCAACGTTGTCGGTATTTTCATATTAAAAAAAAAAAAATAAAAATGATATACAATAAACGAAGGAGAGACACGAACGAGTCAACTACGATCTCGCTGGATCTCCAGGATTAAAACAAAGCACGCGGTTGTCTTCTCGTTGTTCCGGATAGGAACGAGCGACGTTTCGGAAGGGGAGGAGTTAAGAGCGGTTAAGACTCACCAGTATAGTGATGACGAGCAGAGTGACGTTCGCTGATCCTGGTTCGAAGAAGGTCGCGGTGTCCGTCACGTTGACGCCGGCGCCTGGACGCCACTCGCCGACCTGTTTTAATTCTCACGTGATGTTTTACGATGCTTGTGAAAAGAGATATTTCAACAGAGAGAGAGAGAAAAAGAGAGAGAGAGAGAAAGAGCACCTTGACGAGCGAATGTTGCTTGAGTTTCAACAGGTCCAGTTTGAATTGGATTCTGCGTCCTTCTTTGAACTCGATGGGACCGGAAATACCCTTCATCTCGACCTGCAAGGACAGGATGTTGTGAGAACTTTGTTCCGCATACGGTGAAAATTATGGCGGGGAATATTTTTTTGTTTCGACTGTTGTTGGTACGATTTCGAAACTGAATATTAGTGTTTGGAATATTTTTCCATTATAATTGCATCGTGTTGCAGTTATTTTTATTTTCCTGGTGGCATTTGATGGTACGTTTAATAATAAAAATATAACGTTTGGAACAAAAGCGAGAACAATGCAGGGTTTTATTTTATAAAATATAAATGTCCGGCAATATCGTGATCTACGGACTTTCACGCATTTACTGAAAATTTAAAAGCTCGAATTAAATTTAAAAATTTAAGGATTTGAGAAAGTGCAGCATTCGTTGGGACATTTGAATAATTTGGTGCAATTTGCTCACTAGTGGTAGATTAAACGGGAACTGGGGTTTAATTGTGCGTCTAGAGCTTCAGGCTCTACAGCGCCGGCTTACCGAACTTTCCTCTTATGACTGACAGGTATTTGTGGCGAACAGTTAGCACAAAGGGTGGATAGCACTTTGAATAGCACAATTTCAGCATCTGCTTGATTCAGTGGCTGCAAAGTATTCACTTTCGTCCTATTTTTATCAACGCCTACTCGGCGAGATGGATCTACTGAAACTCGACAAGGCTTTTCACGTATTGACTCCCTAACGAATAGTATTGATCTGTCCACGATTCGCAAAAGAATATACGGTGTAAAGAGAAACTTTACAACGCGATGAAGGATTCGAGCTTTCATTTACACGTAAATCGTTAAAATGACGTACCGATAAATTTTATAAATTAATGATATTATCGTTTGAATTTATTTTGGAATCTACCATCCATCGTACGTGTCGTTTTGAAATGAATGAATTTGTAGAAACAAGTTATTTATATACGAGAGTATTCAATTGAATTTCAACTATTGAATATTGAATTTTCAATTAAGCCGATTCTAAAATATTAATTAAAGATCAAGTCGATCGTATAATATATAATACGATAAGAAATCAGTAGATGGAGCGTTACAGCTCGTAACGCAGTACGTAATCTCAGCAAAAACGAAAGTTTTGCGTCTCAAAGAAGCCAGAGTTGCAAGATCTGCCGATAGCTCGCGAGTCCCGAGTTTAAGTTCGAGAAGAAAGAAAAAGGAAGAAGAATCTTTCCGCGATCGCCGAGAATCATAATTGCGCATTTGCATCCGAGCCGGTGGCCAGAGAGACGAAAACGAGCAGCGCGCAGCAGCCAGACTCGGAACGAAGAGATTAAAAAGTCCGCCGGTGTCGATGGCACCTCGGCTCGTCTCTCAAATTTATGCGGCCCACGATCTCCCCGTCGACAGGGATGGGACAAGCCCGCGGCGTGTCATCCGACACGTTCTCCAAATATTTTCGCGCCGTGTAACAAGCGGGGAAGGAAGCGTCCGCGCGCGGACTTGCTCGCGGGGGCGAAAGCCAGTCTAACGACCCCCTCCAACCCTAGGTTGCCGAAGAATTCGTCGCAATAACGACTTTTTAAGCGTGGAAACTCTTAACTCGGCGACGAAATCCCTCCTCTGATCCCGCGGAACGATGTCATACAAATTAGGCAGGAATAAGATAATCGTGGTCTAGGAGGAAGTCTCAGGTTGTTTTGTTCCTTTTGGGAAGTTTGTAGTTTGGTTCCCTTTTTTTGGGGAGGAAGAGGAAGGGAGAGATAGTCACGCTAATCTTTATTTTGAGAATAATTTGATAAGAGAGGAAACTTTCGATTCTTACAAACGGGCTTGATTGAGGAGGAAGTTCCAGGTTATCGTATAGTTTTCGTTGTTTCGTTTCTTCGGAAATTTACTTCAGGTTTAGATTCTTCTGCGAAATGGCTAATATTTGTGTCACGAACGATTTGATAATTTGAGGAGGACTGTGTGGGGGAGGAGGGTGGTTCGATTGTCGCTATTCAAATTAGAGACGAATAAGTAGCATGATATAATCTGATCTCTGTCCTACAAATTATGGATGGATAAAAAAGCATGATAGTTTTCAGATTCGTGTAAGATTTCTTTTTGTTTCACTTTTCGGGAAGTTTGCAGTCTGAATTTGTTCGAAAATGGTCGCGCTGCTTTTCAACTCGCCTACGATCTCGTGGAACAGATAAAAAGAGTGACAATCGCGATTTCGAAGGTGGTTTCCGAGTTTTGCGCGATCTTCGTCGTTTCATTCCTGAGGAATTTATAGTTTGACTTCTTCTGAGTTTTATCGGAAAAATAGTGGCGCTAATTCTCGCCCGGAGGACAGTAACTTACGGAGGAGTAAGAAACGACGAACGAAGCGACACGATGATGTATAACTGCAATTTAACAGTTTTGCCAGCGGTGTATAGCCGGGACGGAAGGCGAAGAACTGGTGACGGGAGCGTTAATTAACACGTTCAGTGTGGCGTTTCTTTCGCGTGCTTCTTTGTGGAAGTTTCATCGATGATGGTGCGAATCACGGCAGATTCGGTCTTTCACTTGAGCTGAATATCTGGATTATCTCGGTTGCTATTGAAGATAAAAAACGAAAAATATCTAACAAGAAGCAGATATTCGTGGCTTATAATTGGCAGATATCATTAACTATAAATTAATTAAAGGTTTGGTTTTATCTGACTGTAAATGTCACTTGGTGATGATAAAGAAGAGACGCTGTTGAAAATTTCGATATTTTATCACTGAAAGTGATTTTGGCGGGGCTGACCCAGAAAATCGGGCCTCTTCTTTAGGTGCAACGCTGATGCAACGAAAATTAGCGATTGGTTGATTTGGGTCGCGTGATTCGCGAGAGGGCGTGGGGTAGACCTCGAGTAGGAGTGGCGTTGTCTGGTACTGAGCAATCATTTCCTAGTCAGAACAGTTGCTTCTGGGTCTTTCAGTTAATGCAATGCTTGTCTATTTAATTAAATGCTCGTATTTTTTAATTAAATATCATAATACAATATTTTATTATGTAATATTTGATTCAATGTTTCTAAATTTAAAAACTGTTCAAAAAGTGGTTCGAAACATTGCTCATTGTCCAAAAATTTCAAATATTTGCTTCTTTAATTCAGATTAAAATTAGTGAAGTTACGAACTTGGTATTTTTTAATATTTTTCGTCATTCGTATCATTTATAATAGCAGTTGCATAAGAAGTAAAAATCGAATGCAAAATAGGAAATCAAACCTTTTGCCCTTTCAAGTGAAAATACCCCATCAATTCATATGAAACGTTCTGCAAGCACATTCTTCATTTAATTCATCGCTTTTTCAGCACTCTTTTCTACATAAAATTCTCTCTGGTTGTTTTAAATTCACTCGTACCTTGTTTATTAAACTGGTTAACGGAGACGCTCGATCCTTTGATTGCGTTTAATCTCTAAAACACTTCGAATACCGCGGGACGGGAATTATTACGTCGGCTATGATCTCGCGAAAAAACTTACGAACCAACCGGGGATTCGTTTTTCAGTCTAGAACCGCGTTTTCCAGCTGCATAAAACCAAATGGATTTTTTCCCTTCCTTCTCTCCTCTCCTGCGGAGAAGAGAGAAAGTAGAGTAAGCAGTTGAACAGTTTTACTCGAATGATAAAACGATCTCAGACGAGCTTCCTAATATCGCGGAACTGGCGGAATTGATTAAATAAAAGCTGCGCAGACGGAGAAAAAAAAATAGTGAATCCGCGAGAGATACACACCTGCTCATAAATCGTTGGATAATTAATAAAATTAAAATATGTTACAATTTATGTTTGCTTGACACAATCTGATCGTTCGTCAGATTATAATAACGTCGTTATTGCTTCCCAAATAATTTATGTAAATACATACTAGTAATAAATATATTAATACTTTATTAGGTATTCATTTATACGTAGTGTGTAATAATAAATGTGTAAATATTTCATGTATATAATTATTACAAGTATCGTATATATTTGTGATAATTATCGTTTAAATAATTCGGAGAAGCTAAAATTTCGGACGAGTAACATTTTATCTGATATTTTACCATCAAGTACTGTTCTCTTTCCAAAATTTCTTCAATTCTCACCAAATGGCATATTTTATAAATAGCACGCAGTACGATTCAGTATTAATTTTTCAATAAGTTTCTTCTTCTACAGACTCACCTTTTTATATCGAAAACCTCAAAAAAAATTCGATCGGTCGATAACGATTATCTGAATTACACCATACCATGCATTCATGTTGTTAATTTCGTATCGAGATATTGCTGCAAACTAATAAAAAAAAATGCAAATGTAAAACTGTACCCAAGTTGTTAGATTAAATTTCAATCATTAAATTGCATCGATCGAACTTGGCTCGATATAAGTAAGTGTCAGGAGTGTGACAGTTGTGAATAAGAGCGCAAGCAATAATCGGAGCAATAATTCCGCGGAATTTCTTTGAGGATTACGCAACTTTCCCCTTTGTCCCGTTACCCGGCAACGAGCGTTATTAGATTTTGATTTTTATAGAGTCCTTTCGCGTTGAAAAGGACCAAACACTCGGTCGAGTCTGGGCAAGGAAACGAGCCGAAGAGCGATTCCATTCTATCGGACGCGGGGAATTTACCATCGAATTTCTTTTTCATCGTCCTATACGCGGGACCCTTCAGTTCTTTTATCGAGGAATTGAAAACGAGCGATTCTCCATTCTTTATTTTCTTCTTCATTGAATTGCAGAAATGTTAGACGAATTAGACGAATTGATTAATTTATCAGGTGAAGTTAGGGGTGCCATCGCGTTGTGTTTTGATCCTTCGAATGCTTGAAATTACCAGAAGTCTAAAAATTCCGAGCAAGTCCAGTAATAATTTCGTTCTTTATAATTATCCTTTATTGTAAATTATTTTACAATAAAATGCTTGCCTTTGGCCACCAAGTGACGAGGAAATCAAAAAAATTGATCAAAGAGGACTCGTCAAATTATCCCCATTATAATTTTCATACATAAAGGAGAAACAATTCTCCGTGTTTCTACGTACGTCCAAGTTTCGTCCTATTTAATTAACAATAGCGCGTTGCGCGGATGCGCGATACGCACACGGAATTATTAACGAACAAATGGATCGCAAGGGGATTCGCTAATCTCAACACTCGAAACATTGAAATAGCTGCGTACGATTATGCCTCGCGTGCAAATCAACCCACGGAAATTTTCGAGAAAACAAAGCAGAAACAATCGCAAAAAATTCTCCGCAAATAAATTCAGTGACACTTCACAACGCAACAATTCGTTCCCTTCTTCTCTTGCTTGGACCAATTAGCCGCCAACTTTCGCGAAAGTCGTTTCTTGCGGGACGAGACGCACAAAAGAGCGAGGGAAAGTTTCGACGCAAGACTTGGTTGAAATATTTCAAAGCGGACTCGCGCTTCTCCGTTTTTTCCTTCTCACACGTTTCTCTTCGCGGTGTCGCGCAGGCTGACAGAAATACCCGCGGACAAACGTCAGCTGCAGAAGCAGCGAAACTTCTCCGAACCTCGTCGATCGGTATCTACGAAGCTGCAAAATTTACGACTTTGCGTACACTCGGTCAGAAAAATACCGACGCGCATAGTTTCTTCGCGGTACCTTTGCGAATATAAACGTTACAAAATTCACAATAATCCGTTTCCACGAACCGTGGTACGACATAATAGTAGTAGTATATAATAGTACGATAGCAATTTCCAGTAATCAGATATGGAGTAACAATAATGTAAGAAACATTCTAAAATTCGGGACTCAAAAAATTAATTTGATACCTTCTTCGATCAATTTTAATAGGAAATTGTCGTTGTATTTGAGGGAAGTTTTAATATAATGATGCTAATTGTTTATCTTATTAAATTATTGATTCTCCGAATTTTCAATTTTCGTTAAAAAAGTCTTCAATACAATATTGTTCTAATATTGTTAATAATCTAGCACCAAATTAATTTCTACATTTAACAACGACTAAACTGCAGATGTTGAAATAACAGAAATAATATTTCGATATGATTACATGTTACGTCACATTCTACATGTTTATACAGAATGAAACAAGGAAAGGGATTAATCATCATTTCCAATCACTCAAAAAAAAAAAAAAAAAATGATATCTATTCTACGCAAGACAAAAACTACGAGGAAGAAGCAAATAAGGACGAGGGAAATAAAAGAAGATTTCTCTTGGCCAAGAGAGAACGCGAGTCCTTAAATCGCGGAAACCAGAGCGAGTTTGTCGCACGAAACAGCGGTCGAGACAACACCCCGCGTTCGTAAATTAATGGCCGGTCTCTGCTCCAGTTTCAAGCGTGCAAGTTGGATCCAAGTTGCGCACCAACGACGAACAACTTCTTGGCATTTCGGCCAAGAATGTTCGTTAAGTTCCGCCGGGTATATGCAGCGAATTGAAAGGGCAATAACTGGACCGTATCAACCAAGGATTATCCATGCGTGTCATTGAGTGGTAAATTAATTTCTTTTCCTTCATAAATTTCGGCGCAAATAGACATATGTATGTTTAACTTAAAAAAAATTAATTTACTGGTCTTGTCCATTTGATTTCAATTCTCTTCTAAATTGCACGAATGTAATATTTTCCATTCGGTTTTTCAACAAAGAACGTACGAAATTGTGATGATAAATTGCGGTATAAATAAATTTAACGATACTTGATAGTTAATAGCTTAATTTTGAATATTAAGTGATAACTTGAACAGCCGACAGATATCATTGAACCATCGGAAATCGCAATAATTTAGGATTGAATTAATTATTTCTGAAATTTCTCACTTTACTTCAATTTTATTACCGGTTCACATTCCTTTGAGAGAATGTCAAAACGAAATGGCAAATTTTGGTAATGTAGTACAAATTAGTACATTCGTTACAACATTTGAGAGTTAATTTTGCTATAACAGTGTTACAAGAAAGTATAATAAACGTACCGTGGATTCTCACGCATTTGCGAGAATTGTGAAAGTACAAAGCTGCCCAAGATATACGATCCAACCACTTTAAATATTTCAGTATCTCCTAAAACATGTGAATTTGCGCGAAAAGCTACGATCCAACTCGAGCACAAAGTGTTCTCGTGTAAATTTCAAGTGTGTGTTTCGACTACTGCTCAAAACAGCAAAATAGTTTCTCCAGAGGAACGAGGAAACAGGAAGGGTATAATGAAAATAACATGGACAGATTTTTAACTATTCTTTTTCACCCGCTTGCATCTACTAAAAATTTCCACCGGAATGAAGTCAATTTCGTTACGCTGGAGCAAACTGCACGATCGTTTTTTGCTTCGCCGTTCGTGCTTCTTATTTTACTTCTTTCGCCAACGTGACTGTACGTTACGAGCCACGCACAAACACGAGCCGTGCTTGCCGGTGTGATATAAATTTACCCGGAACACTGTAGTTTGCGATGGATAACTTTCAGCCACGTTACGTAACTCGGCGGTTTGTAACAAAAAGAACGAAGAAGAGAGCAAAAAGAGAATGTAAAATCGAAAATCCTGTCCGGCCAATGAATTAACGTTCTGTTGCAGTCTGGAGATACCCACTTTTTGGCCGACGATAGTTTATTGAGCTTCGTTTTTCCCCGCTTCTAATTTCATGTTGCGCGTTACACGAGCGTTCTCTGCATTTTTACACGAATTTCCCATAAATCCATTATCAAATTGTAACATTGTTCCTAGCAGAAGGGGCATTTTCATCAGACGCAAATAGTCGAAGATACATAATCTTCAAAGGTACGTATAATACGCTTTTAAAAATATTGGATACAGCGCGTATAATTTCAAAATATTTCAAAATGCTATTATATTTTACATACGCGTGGAAAAATAGATCAATTTGTAAACGTGAAGAACTTCAATGTTTTCGAATACTTGAGTTTCATCGAAAACTTTTTGCCAGGATTGTACGTCTGACATTAGTATGCTAAACTTAATTCTCAGATAGTACTGCTGGATTACGGATTATCTACAATAATTTATAAGTATTTTAATACTCAAATTTCTCACATTCTCACCGTGCAAAGTAAAATTATTGAATTTTAGTTCACATTAACCGAGCTACAGCAAATTAATTAATTAATACCAAGTGTTGGATCGTATAAATATATGATCTACTTAGAATTAATCTGCATAGCGTTACTGTGTCTGGTCACGAACATCCTTTCAACTAGTTCAACTACTTTCAACTCCCACAGTTTGTGTACTTCTACAAAATTCTACGTATCTCTTTTTATCTGAATCTACAGTTACTTATGAAATTTGAAGATTTCCAATCTAGTTTATTCGCAAGTAGAATTGCCGATTACACTTTGATTACGTAATTACGTAATTGTCAAATGTCTCGTAATACGCGACATTTGTCTACTTAAGACTCGCAACGTTCTTTTCTACTTACGCGAGTGTAGCTCGCTGCGTGTGCATAGCTTCGCTTAAAAATCTCACGACGCTTTTTATCATTGATAAACAATACTTCTGTTTAATTATACTTTTATTTTATAATACAATTGTTGAAACTTCATTACTGAATTTAAATAACAGTAAATATTATTAAATATGAAAATCAATTAATAATAATTATTAAATAATTTGACAATAGTAACACTCAGACTAGCTTGTAACAAAAAATAAAGAAGAATAGAAAGGAGGAGTGTAATCGAAACTATGGCAGCTAGTAAATTAATACAGACAGTATTAATGCTTTTTGGTGCATTTGTTTGTCAGCCACCGGATCGCCACGACAATTTATCAGGCTTTGTTTTCTTGCACCTCTTTCGGTTTCAACGATGTCAGACAGCAAAGTAATTAGCAAACGTCATCAACTTCCCCGTCGTCTGGTAATTTCATTATCAAATGGTTGCGTTGCATCGCGTGTTCATCGTCAGGGATGATTTGACGAGACATTTTACGGCGAATGTAAAGCGCGGTGAGTGTTTATAGCAGCGATTTACGCAAGCTTTACGCGCATTTTAACAGGATTATAGCATAAAAGATGCACCTGGCTTGACGTCGATGAAAATTCTATTAAAATGAACGTTTCATTATTCCGGTGAAAATTGACGTGTAAATTGTAATTTGTGGTATAATAAATAAATGAAGGATTTGCAGCTTGGACGCAATGGAAATTCAGTGATAAACGTCGGTAATGAGTAGACCACGGAGATTTTTGTGAAATTTACATTACATTTTTAATGTCACTGATATTTTTAGAAGTATAATTTAACAAAGATTGGAACTCGGTTCAAAATCACTTTACATGCAATTCGGCATAATTAAGATTTCCAATTTCGTTTTCTTTAGTTATTTGTTTTATACAGTTCAGAATATAATTTTATTTTTATTTCTTGTTGCACTGAATTATGTAATAGAACACATTTTGTATATTTAGTAAATAATAATAATCGATCTGTTGATAAATTTCATGTATATATTATATTATATAATACTATATGAAGCACAATACAACCAGTATATGATGACGCATAACATAATATATTCTCATTTAAAGAAACTGCACGACTTGTAACCCAGTACCAGATTCGTCTCACTCGCGCCACTCCTACTCGAGGTCTACTCCACGTCCCCTCGCGAATCACGTGACCCAAATCAACCAATCGCTAATTTTCGTTGCATCAGCGTTGCACCTAAAGAGGCCCGATTTTCTAGGTCAGCCCCGCTAAAATCACTTTCAGTGATAAAAGCGAGTCGCACTTGCGTGAGTAGAAAAGAACATTGCCAGTCGGACATCTCAAATAGACAAAATTCGCGTCTCATCACGATCGGTATAATCAGCAACCGAGAATCAACGATTCTACTTGAGTATTCGTTCGACGTTTCACGGTCTCAATACGACTCGCGAAGCAGTCTCTCGGAACTCCTAAGTATTCCGCGACTCGAGCGAACAATTAGGGCCGCTGTAGACGAGCGGTTGCACGCGGTTTATACGCGAGCACGTAATTAACGGGAATCGTCGAGGGCTTTTCGTTGCTCAATCGTATCCCTATGGAAACGTTAGCAAACGTCGTTCGACAGAACATGCCTCCGGGACAAGTTGCGTCTCCGCGGATTTTTTTTCAGCGAGACTAAAAGGGTATTCTGTTTACACTCGTGTAACCATGTTTCGCGTTCTCGTCAATCCCTCGAACGACAAAGTCTCTAATTACATCCGAAACAGCCAGCTTTCTCCATTTATCTGCGTCGTTCGACATCGATTGCAATCGAGTATGAAAGCTAATCTCTATACATACGTCTATAGTAATTAATTCTTGACGGTCGATGTAATTCTTTTATTTTATAATATACGTTTGTAAGAGGAGAAGGTATTTAAAAAGAATGTTGACGATAAAAATATAGAAATTAGATAGCTAGGGCAAATTGACGTGCTACTTTGTTTTTAATCTCTTTACAGATTGCTCGTGAAACTTCTCAATTTATTACTTGTTACTTACAATTTACTATGAGCAGTTGATCCTATAAATTACAGTTCTTTTTCACTTTGTGAATCATCAGTACGTATCTTTAAAATCATTGCTTTACATTTATCAAATTTTATTTAAATTATACGCTCAACAATGTTTAACAATTTTCAGATTTCGAAATAGTGACTTCTCTAGACATTTCACTCACGTTTCTTTTCAAAATACCGAAACATGAATTAATTATCTATATTTAAAAGTTATAATAATACTTCTTATATTTTCGACAGAATGATAACACGTAGTAAGTGTAAATCTTATTTCAATTGCGTGGTTGTTAAAAAGTAACAAATGGAGCAAAATTCCTGATACAGATATTAGGAACAATATCTGGTTCTAATTTTAACTAATCTAATTTATTCTTATCCCGAAATAAAAATACCGAGAAGAAAGACAAAAGAAAATTTCTCGTAGAGGATTTCTCTCGTATCATCTATCGTCTTTGAACTTATTTCGAAAACGTCCAAGACTAAACACGAAGGATCAAACCTAATAACAGACAGCAACAAGATAGATACATTTGCCACAAATTATACACCGGAACCAGAAACTTCATAAGCTATTCAAAAGCTACCTAATACCAAAGGACAATCACGCTGCTCGAACACACATCTGACGAGCCAAAGATCTAATCTATCGATCGTGTCGAAGACACATTCGTAGAATCCGCGTACGAGATCCTGCCTGTCCGTTGGTGTATTACGAACAGTGGGACGCTTTTCTCCGTTCGATGGAATGGAATTGAATATCACGGGTACATGGTCGACGTATTCGTCGATAGGCGGCACGCGCGCCTTGGCATATTTCCAAATGCCGGCTAAATGCCAACCGGTTGTCATTAGCATTGCAAAGCGCGCGAAACTGTCTCGATGGATCGCGGATAACACGGCCACGTGAGACGAGTAATGGCCCGTCGGACATAGTTGTAACGCGTTCGACGGATTTCTATGAATTTCCGATGAATCTCTGTCGATCGGAACGCACCGATATTTTAATACACGCGGCGCAGTTTGTGTATTTTGATATTTCCAGACACGCGGATTTTGGAGCACGTTTGCGCAATACTGATTCTAAAAGGTTTTTTCCCGTTACATTCGACGTTAAGTTTTTGTTTGAACGAACAAACAAATGTCACGGTGTCAAAGGTATTTTAAAGGCGGACTATTTTACATAGTGTGCAGCAAGTGAATAAATATATCCAATTTATTTGTCAAAATAAATGACAAATATGAAATACAAATACCCAAATCTTTAATTGTGCACTGTTCTCTAATACCAATTATCATTACTGTTAAATTAATGATTTAATTCATTTATTTATTTTAATTTATTTAAAATTAATAAATGACATTTGTTCGTTTGCCAGGTGCATGTTCGTGACGGATTATTCTCTTTTAGGAAGCGACACTCAAGGCTGATGACACATGCTCTCGATCTCCAATGTAGGATCGACGCTTCTTCGAGTGGTGCGCAGAGAGACCGGCGGTCTCTGGACTGTCGACGGTATAACTAAGTTAGTTTCTGTTCCCTAATGGGGCATTTCGGTACGATCCTAAATCCCCGCCCGCGATATTATAGTCCCTCCAGCGAGGTTTAATTGAACCGAACGAGAAGTAATTGCCACGAATAACCTGTAACTACAGGCCGTAGATACCGCGTACAACATCTGTTCTCTTCCAATTCGCGATCGATTCCATTATTTGAAATTTCCATTTCGTTGGAAAGAATGATACGAAACGGAGAGGAAGAAGAAAAAAGAAATTGGAAAAATGGGAAAGGTGATAAAAATTCTCACGGTATCGTTAAAATGAGCTGTGTGTTCTGTAAAATATTCAAATTAAAGTATATTAGGAAGATTATCACAAATTAAAATACTCATCGTGATACTTGTAAAAATATCAATTTGTGGAAACATTCGTCGTCTGTTCATAGCAAACATACATGAAGAAAGGGGGAGAAAAATTAAGACATTTACGAACCAAATTTCTTTACCGACACAGAAACAGGATCAATCTGAGCAAAAGAAAAGAGAAAAAGTATAAAACATCCGAATTGAAGGAAATACTCATTACGAAACTTGCCAAAAACACGAATCGCAAAAGCAATTGCATTCACAACGATCTCTCGATATTTTTCCATAAAACGAGCACGTTCCAAAGAAAGGAAAGAGAAAAAAAAAAGGAGAGAAGAAACAAAAAATAGGGTTGTAAACGAACGAGGCAATAGAGGAACAGAAATAGGAAGAGAAAAAAGAGCGCGACAGTCGCGGATACGGGGAACAGAGGAAGAAATATGCGTAGGCCGGGACACAAAAGGGTGTAACGGGCGGCAATTTCGGTAAGCGTTCGTCCAAAACATTGCGCTTTCCAGCGGCGACGATGATGGTTTGGCGAAGATAACGGGGCGGAGGGAGAAAGCGGACACACGCGCGACGCCGTCCATGATAAAAGAGCGGCGCGTACAATTTTAACGCTGGGTAGTCCGATTACTCGCACCGTCGAGTCCTCCCCTCGCCTATCGTGCCTCCTATCCATCCCTCCGACGCAGTGAATTTTTTCTTCGACGAGTCAATTCTCCCGCGAGAAAATCCGCGATGGCTTTGCCTTTGCATCGTTTACTTTTCTTAATACGCGCGAACATTTATATTATATTATATTAAGTACTCCGTTTTGTGCATCTTCGGTCAACTCGGGTCAAGCCGAGGGTTGTTGAGGGTCGAAAGAGATCCCCTCTCGTTCGTCACTTTTGCGAGCTCTCGAGCTCTGCAAATAACACGTTTGTGTACGTTTTATCGTATTTCACGGTGGAATGAATTTTCACTGATGTCATCATGGTGGTTCCTAGGAGTGGGTTCAAGTTCCATGCGTACTGTGTCAGATATCGTTGCACGTGAAATGTCCGATTTCGCGAACGTGTATAATCGTTCAGAGTTTGACGGCTAAATTCACCGTATGCAATGTACATTGCAAATTTAACGTACTCGATGATATTTACTGATGGTCAATTTAAAGCTTAAAGTTAATTAAACGCAACGTAATTGGTGCTTTTATTGTGTTTACTATGCGAGAGGGCAGATTGCGCGCGAAAGCGATTCTGGTTTCCAAAAAGTCACGTTAAGAGAAAAGATAATCTGACAATGACGTGGAAAAAAGAATCTGTCGATATCGATTAACTCGAAATTTCACGAAAAATTACAACTTCGTTTTGCGATAATAGTCAGGATGTATTGAATACACGTAGCGAAGTATAATTCGATTAACAATGCGTTCGAAGAAAATATAAACTGAGAGCCACGAATATTTTCGGAAATACTCGCGAAACATTGGAAAATGTTCCGCTTGGATCTAAAAATACACGTAAAGGCTTCGAAGGTTTGAACTAACTTAACTCGATTCCATCCCCAGTCTACTTCTACTGAAATGTTTGAGTGTTTCCGCGCGCTGTAAAAGCATAACGAAGTTGAAAAAGCAAAAAAAAAAAAGAGAGAACGATTGGAATGTTTGCTTTTTTGAATTTTTGTTCCTTCTTTTCGTTTGCAAGGCACAGGCCGACGATTCTGCGCGCGCCTCCCGACGCCTTGAGAAATGTATTTTCGCGCGTGGAATAAATACCAAAAGAACGAAGAAACGGCGTTCGAAAGTGAAACAAACCGCGGAGGGAACGCACACCAGCGTCGAAGGCAATTTCGGTGAACGAAACGGACTAGCAAGCAAGAATTTTCGTGTAATTGTCCTATGCCTGTGCTTTTCTGCAAGTTTCAAACACGAAACTGTTCAGTTGTAATATTTGGCTCGTGACGATACAATAAAAACTCGATCAACCCGATTGGGTTCGATCATTCAAGGTTTCTGTTATCGAAGGTTTTCGTCATTTAGTGATTAAATACTTGCGACTTATTGCTGCTTCAGTGGTACTGGATCTTCGAATTTGTCAATATCTAGCAGCTGTACATCTCTATAGCGCTTCACAAATCTTTATGGTTCTCAGATCAAGCTTCTTTTTATCAGACTCGAATCGTGAATCGAACAACGACAATAACGAATCTCTATGGGAGTCACGCTGAATTTTTTGCAAGATCTTTATACTTTTCTTTCTTTTTTTAGAACTGTATAGAGTTTTAAAACGTAATGTTGTTTGATTCTTGCGTTCGTACTTGTATCTTTGTATTTTTGCATTTCTGCAGTATCTTATGTGGCGTGCCTTGGCATGTTGTAATTCTCGGGAATTATAAAACAATAAATAATAATAAATTCGTTCAGTTTCACGGTATCGTCCGAGATCGACAATTTGTTATTAAAAGAGTGATATAGAAAATTCTCAAAAAATGAGAAGTTTATTTCGATGCATAAAGAATAATTGAACAGGATAATTAAATTTTTTTGATTCTTTCAGAGGGAACGATCAATTATAAATTATTAATTAACTTCAACTGTACAAAAGCGTATGAAATATACAAAATTCAAGGTACATTCTGCGAGGTATTCGTTGTAATATTTAATAGACGAGCCAAGTCTCCTCTTTCGATTCACTTCCTTGATCTGATTTAAACTTCAAATGGAGGAAAGATAAAAGAACGCTCCATTTATGTGAAACGAGCATTCTATTTTGTCACGATAAGAAAGGAAAATCTTTGAAACGCATAATTCTCGAGTAAACGAAATCTACGAAAGCGCCGAGACACGATAGAAATAGAAAATTAAAGAACAGAGAGAGAGAGAATAATGAAAGAATTGGAATAGGAAATTACACCAGAATTAAGATAAAACCGCGTTGCTACAAGAGAGCAAAGAGAAAGAGAGAGATGGAGAGAAACGTAAAAGATCTTTCAGCCGAGGACGGAAATGGCTGAAAGTGAATCCAGCAAATGAAAATGACCATCGAACGGTGACCAAGAAACGCGACGAAACGTAATAAATAAAGAGCAGCCTCATGAAAAATGAAAATCCACCGCCTCCGAGGGAACGAGCACGGGCAATTGAATTTATATCGTTTGTTCCACAAGTTTCTCAAGTGTATCCAGCCAAAAGTGACGCAACGACGTATCGCGCGATAACAGCGGCCTGTTGTTCGATTCGCTGGGAAATCGGCTTGATTTATGGATCGAGCTCGTACGGTTTGCTCACTTGTGTCGCGTGCGAGACATTAGATCGCGTAATCGCGCCTTCTATTCTCGGAAGGCGATAATTGAATCGTGTTGCCGGAGGAAAAGGGACGAATCGGTCGAGTGTAGGGGAGGAGAGGGTTCGAGGGAACAGAGAGGAAGCGCAGCGTGGAAATTAATGGCGGCCCTCGATACCCACCCGATAAAACACAGGTGAAATATCGTCGTGGCAAAGTAAATCATCGATTGTACCTTTCTGACATTACGAATTATTTCGCGCCTTTCGACGCGAAGGATCGCGCTGAAGTATCGCCAATGAATTCATCGCCGGCGTATATTTCGGCGCGAGAAACGTATTGCGAGCAATATCTCTTTTTACGGTTTGTTGGTGTTTGTTTGAATATTTTCTACGTATCGTACGAACATTCTGTTATTCAAATGGAACTCCCGCTTGTAGACCTATTCGGTGAATGAATTTTCTTTTGTGAAGGAATCTTTAATTTTTTTTTTAGACTTTGCATTTTTATTCTTCGATGGCTTCTCGATACTTTTAACATAATTGTAGTAAATCGCTGGGAACTCGGTGACTCTGAATTTTTGGTAAAGTAGTTTATTCATTGACAGATATTCGTTGTTAACTTCCACTCAACAGTGAACATCGAACAAAACAAATTCGACAAATTCTAAGAAATCTGACATTCATTACAATATTTTGTGCGAGTTAAAGAAACATTTAAACGATATAGCTTTAAGAACGAAACTACCTCGAACTTGTAGAATGTCGTGCAATTATTAACTGTGCGAAGAAAACGAGGTAGGCGTTAATTATTCATATTATATGAGCAACATATTCGTTCATTGGAGAGTATTCATTTTCTGAACAGATCATTCTATTTATATTAAGTTAGTGTAGTGTAATAAAAGAATCTAATTCGACATTTTCTTATGAATTAAATTTATTTCATCAAAATTTTGTTCAGTAGAGCTCGTAGCAATTAACGCTGGCAATGAGTCTTAGCTTTGATTGAATCGAACTGATAATTCTTGTTATTCAAACAAATAAGAATAAGGTATGAAGAAAGCTAGTGAATCTCCATTATCTAAACTTCTTGGTCTTAAAATTAATTCTAATTTTATTAAAACATCAATAATTATTGAAACGTTAAACGTTATCGACGCTTCTAATATTATTTGTACGTACAAAGCGATCCTCACGTATATACGTGCAACAGTTAATTCGAAAGCACTATCGCCAACTCATACTCATACATTTTCATTCTCTCTTGACATACGCGCATACACGCATAACTGGCTCTGCTGAACAGAGATCTGATATCCGCTTTAATGACAGATTATACGTGTCTACTGACACGACGTTATCGTGACAGTGATATTGCATTTGATTTAACTGACGAAATCACTTTGTATAATCTGTGGAAATGCGACGTTGAAAAAAGAACATTTCGATGTCCCGCGTTTTAAACTACTGTCGTTCGATTTAAAAAAAAAAAAAAAAAAAAGAAAAAGATAGGGAACATTCGTACTGAATTATCAAATCTGAAATTTTATATTTCAACATTTTATATTTCTTTTTTCTAAACTCTCCACTCGTTGCTTGATGTTAATAATAAAAAATTAAATTAACATGATGAATTAACAAGTTGATAAATTAGTAACAGGCTAAATTTTTATCCAATCACGTAAAATTTATACTAATATGTTACACTCGCGTGGATCTCGCGATTAATTCCTCCAGTTCCGTCCAACTTTACGATCATTTGTGTCGGATTCTCGCTGGAAGAGTGCAACGTACAAGAACAAGTCTGACAACGTAAATTTGAAAATGCGCAAGTACGGGGATTTTCTCGCAACAAACGCAACGAAATAAAAAATACGTTACACGGAGGTGAGATAAATGCCACGGCGCATCAACGTGCTACGAAATAATGACCTACGTAACATTTTCAACGTAAAGTTTGCCGAATCGAGGTCGAAATAGATCTTCCAACAGAGACGCATCTTCATCAGTGCAAGGGGACATCGCGTAAAGAATTCGCAAAGGTTTTCAACTGCAGTCTGTGTTTACGGTTTTAACGATCGGTAACGAGCAGAAGCGTTCATAAACGACGGTTCCTTTTTTCCCGCCGTTCGAAAAGCGTCGCGAGATAACGCTCGTGCCATAAAACTACCTGGCGCCACTCCAAACGCGTTTATCGCGGGATTAGCTATTCCCCGTTGTTTGTCCGTACGCTCTTCCCCGGCATCTTTCGACCAAAATTTTGGCACGCGCCTGGCTCTCGCCTGTTTATACCAGTTGGCACTCGCAACTTGGTTTCTTTTCTCAATTTAGAAATGCGTGCCCCGCCGCTGGCGAATCGGGGAAAATAGGTCGTTATTCGCTGGAACCATTGACTAACTAGAATATTTCCTGTGGGATGTGGCTTTGAAGGTCTCCGTACCATTTTCGTGTCACGTCCTACCATAGCGATTTAAGCAGGTTTTGCACCGCAGCGCCACTAGTAGCAGGAATTAAAATCAGAAAATATGAATGCAACGTCGTTGCACCGAAAATTGTTTATTGAATTAAACGTGAACGCTTTGTTCACTTGCTCGATTATTCTTAAGAGACGATTAACTTAATTTTTGACTATAATGTAATTATTTCTCACACAGACTTAGCATTAAATTAGCATTTAGTGTGTGTCAATAGAGTTACAAGTTTAAAACTAAACTGTGCGTTTGCAAAAAATATGGAAATTACAGTATTTATGAAATAACAACAAAAATCTAAAAATTACCAAATTATTAATTACCGTCATAGAAAAATTTCGAAATGTTAACAAGGATTATCAACATGCTTCGCATCATTGACGACCAAAAGATCAAGTTCATCTTTTAACAATTAAATTATCTTTTAAAACTGAATTTTTAAATAATATTTCTGAATATTCTAACTATTATTTCCATTGATTTATTTGTAACAATAAATTCTCTCCTACTTCAATTAATCATTCGTAGCAATCGAGCCATTAATACATTTCTATGAAATTTTAATCGGTTGTTTCGCATTAAAATTAACGACCGGAAACGTCGGATTAATTAATCACTAATGCGTAGTCTAAGAAATTTTAATCGCGTTATATTTCTATCATTTTTTTCAATGATTCCGAAAGCGCTTGAATTTGCACAGTTTTACCCTTGCTTTCGAACATCTACGGGGAAAAAAACGTGAAGTTCATCGATAATTTTTCGTCGAAACTTCTGCCCACCGCTGTACGTACGCATGTACGTATTCTCCGAGCGGGAGTGTGGCAAATGTCGGTAGATTGTTACGGGACCGTCGATATCGGAATTTAGCCACTTCCCTATTAAATTAATAGCGGTGAGTGCCGGCCGTGGCTGGCGAGCGTGGTACCTCTTGAATGCGTCTAGATTGCAAACGAACCTGGCTTTCCCCCCGGAGAAATTATCGCCAAGGTGGTGCACGACGAAAAGCCTCGCAATTCGTTATTCAATTACTCGCCATATAACGCGAAGCGTTAATTGCACTTCGTGCAACGACGTTGTACAAAAACGCGTAACGCGATCGAACCAGTGCGTGATAGTTGTCATTATTGTTCGACATTAACAAACGAGCGTCGTTTCGCCGTTTCGAAGAACAACACGCGCATTGTTATTAGTTGCAATAAGCCAGAAACGATCGATGAGCGCGGCAAAACTGTTTGTCACATCGTATCAATAATTTATCCGTGTCCGTCGTTTGCTGAATACGTTTATTGAAATTCACGGAGAACAGTTTTTCGGCAACGTGTCGATAGGCGAGCACAAAGCGGCCGAGAATATTGGCGAATGTGCAGGACACATGTGGAAATTTCGAAAAGCCGAGGCCGCCGTATGATCGTAAATCATCGGCATCAATCGCGTCGGTGGTGTCGATATTCGCGGTGTAATTCTTGTTTCGCGCGAAATGAGGCTCGATACGATCAATCGTCAGAGAAAGTTAACGTTCACACGATAGCTCACCTATTATTGTATTAATCGGGAGATTAATTAACAATTAGGTGAGCAATCGTGGAGAGAATTTTCTTAACGATAAAAATCTTTCCCAGATAAGTGAAAGATTGAAGAAATAAAACGTCCGATGTTGATTATGATATTTAAATTAAATTAGTACATTCAACTGTGGTACATGATTTTTTATAATCTATTTAGAAAGACTGCGTTAACAGACTATTTTACGGCAATGTTTTTCAATTAATTTGCACTGTGAAATTTTATTTTTTTAGTAACAAAAAGAAGATGATTCCAAGGATTGAGGTACTTTTCAACAAATTTGAAGAAATTTAAATATCTCAAAACTGTGTATAATTTCCGATAGATATCTTTGATGAACGACAAATCATTATTTGATCTTTAATAGAAACAAGTAATTTAAAATTGTGATTACAGTAATTACAAATGTAATCATCAATGCAAAATTGCACAGGATGCACGTAATATGAAACGAATACATATCAATAACTATTCTATACAGGACGTTATTTGATATTTTAACTTTACTTTTCCAACTATACTCTCAAAAATATAAATTTGCACGAAAGTCCGCAGTCTAACAATTAACACAAACTCTCTTGTTTCCCAACCGAACTTGTTTAACAACCTCCAGAAAAAAATACGCGCAACCAAATTTCAAAATATTGCAATTTTTCTTGTCTGGCAGCGCAGAAAAATTCGTTCGCGTTTCAATCATCGAAAATGCGGCGAACGTTTCGCGCGTGTCCCCAGCACTGTCCGCGATTTGAACAATTCCGCGCTCGTTATCGAAAATTCGGCGACAACTTGAAAAAGTTTCATCAAAACGGAATCGAAATTTCACAAATCGCCGCTGGACGAAACGTCACGGCTGAATTATTATACAATAAAATTAAATCGTCGTATCACGTACGATAACACGGGTTTAATCGTTCCGCGTTTGCTTTCTCGTTAACTGGAAAACGTTCAACCCTCAATTTCTCCGCGAGTTTGTAAAACCGCCGTCCGCGTTGCGCGAAAGCCTTCGCAATTATCCAGGATACAGTTGTTCCTGGCAGTGGTCCAGTCCCTTTGCATCCGTAATTCATCCTAAATTGTCGGTCAAACTTTCTTCGCGCGTATAATAAACGTTGCTGTTTGTCGAAAACAAGTCGGAAAAATGTTGCAAAAAACGAACGCCCGTTTCTTTACGAACGATTTTCATTTTATCGTGCGAAACACGAGATAAAGGGAGACAAATAGTACTGTTAATGTGTGTGGCATAAAAATAATATATATATAGTGACGTAAAAGTTGCGCTAAATTATCACTAGACCGGGAAATTTATATTTTTACGAATGCAGCTAAGAAATAAATTTCAAAAAGAGACTTCTTTTGCCTTATCAGAGACCAGACAGCGCTCTGTTTGGGATTTACGTATTATTCAGCTTTAAATTTCGTGTAATTCCATACGTCTAATTATAAATAAAATACGTGTATTCATTAATAAATATGATAAATAATAAATTAATAAATGTAATAAATAATAAATTATACTGATATTATAAATGTATATGCGTATTACGATTCGAAATTTCTGGACTTTTTTTTAGCATTTTACGTCAATAATATTGTTTTAAAAGTGTTTCAGATAATGCTGCTACCAAAGTGATGAAAAATCAATCAATTAACAATTGTACTATTCTACTTAAGGAAAATGTGCGTTTAGAATGTTCATCCATCAGATTATGACCCTTTGCTTCGAATCATTCGTTTTCTATCTGAACTATATGCTCTCGTAATAATCATTTTCTATCGGTAATTTGCATTCGTAAATATTATTGCAAAAAAAGTCAAAATACACCAACAGATATACACATATATGTATATTATATCACGTAAACGTACATTGTATCGCAGACTATTGATATTAAATATAATATCAAGGTGGCAAATAAGTATTGCGCATTAATGTTACGAATAAAGAAAGAAAATAACGAGAACACAATTATAGTGTTGTTGTCGTTGTTTCTGTAAATGGGTATTATTTTCTGAACGATCCTCGTATTTATGTTCTCCCATGGCATTCCGTCCACTCGACCAGACATTTTACGAATAACGCTAATGCGACGAAACATTAAATTCCGTTTTGAGGAACGTTTCGTGTCCAAATGCTTGTTCGAGATATACGAAATACCTAGCGTGCTCAGGCACGTTAATCTTCTGGCCATTCAGGCGAAACGTCTTCAGTCGAGGACGTAGACGACGCGACGCGACGCGAGATTATTCGATTCGTCGTTGGAATTATTTTTTCCTTTTCTTTAGAAACCTATTATTCGAACAGCAAATGAAATTTTATACAGATACAGATGCATCACGTACGATTGTGATTTAATATATCTGAGGCTGCAACTGAGATTAAACTGCACTTTACACTCGCTTCAATTCAACGACAAGACGAGAAATTTAATAATTCTGTGAAAATTTTACACTCATGGAAGCAGAATTTGAACGTGTTCGAGAAAAATTACGTTGTTTTTGTTTTCTACAAGAAACTCACAATTTTAGGAGCAGACACTGAACGTAGACGAGAAAAATTGCGCGTATCTTTTGTTTTCTTCTTTTTCTAATATTTAATAATTCTGCAAAATTGTGTCACATTCAACAATCACGCAAAATTTAATATTCCATGAAAATTCGATAGTCTCGTAAATCAAATTGGAATGCGAGAAAAACTACACCACCGTGTGTCTTTTCCTTTTTCCCTCTTCTTTTTCCTTTTCACAGCATCATTTTCTCTGCGAAAAATTTTAACCAGCTTTAAAATTCTGCCTTTACTATTTTATACCCATCGCGCGTGCGAGAGATCCAATATTCAACAATTCTTTTTCATCTTATCAAAAATTTTAATCCCTATCCCGTCTTGAATATTTTACGTCCATTATAACACGCATCCATATTTCCGCAAAATTATTTCACATCCACTCCGTCAGAGATTTAATAATTCCACGAAAGTCGAAACAGTTTTAATAAAAAAATCTGAACGCGCGCAAGGAAAGCCACGCTATCGTGAACCATAAAAAGGAAAAAGAAAAGACACGGGGAACATAGAAACGTGTACAAAACGTGAAAAAACTCACCGAGTTGATATAGTTGATGAGAGACAACCCTCCGTCCCATGGGTGTTCCATCTCGCAGGAGATGTTGGCAGGCCTGAGCGCGTGCGACTGTTCCAGGGTCCTCAGTCCCACGGCGAACACCTGCACGCTGTCGTACATGAGAGCCGGCTCCGCCTGGAAAAAGGAAAACGCACAGCCTTTTCTCGGTGTCGATTCTACCAGAAAGCGGCGTCGCGACGCTTCTTTCCAACCGTGTTAAATATTCTCACAAGCCGCTGTTCTCTCTCCTCTCTGTTTCTTTTTTTTTTCTTCAGCCGGACGGCTGTCCAGAGATCGTCTGAAAATTATGCAGCTGGATGAAATCACTTCCACCAGGCACCGAAGAGAAGGACGGGTCGCCTTTGAAAATTATTAAACGTGCGTCGCGTCGTCGCGAGCCTTCGCGGATACTTGAACGAATTTCAGCAGCATGGTTAAGCGAGTCGCTCCCTGACGGAGTTTCTATGCGAATTTTTAAATTTCTCATTTCCAAGACGACGTCTTGGAAGACGATGTAATAGATGTTTTAATGGGAACGAAGAAACGAAAGGGATTTTAAATGATCACGGAACGGGGTGGATAATAGGAGTGGTAAATAATAGAGATATTTCAATTTCTTGAAATTTCGTGAAATCACAGGACGTGAGCAGAGAGAAGAAATGACGAGGAGTGTGTTTAATGAATAATAACAAATAGAATTGATTAATGTAATTTGATGGAAGAATGAATAATACGAGTTGTATAATGTAATGCTTTAGTGGATAGTTTCAATGTTGAAACAAGAAATAGTAGATATTTTTTTCCAAGAAAGAAAGAGTGGCAATTAATTTAAAATTGATTTTGCTCAGGTGTTACTTTTGTGGAGAATAATATTTCATTGAAAGAAGGGGAGGTGAGATAATTTTTAATTATCTTATTGTTAAAAGAGCTTGTAATTTTTAAGAAACACGAGATTCATAAAAAAAAAAAA
This sequence comes from Melipona beecheii, assembly GCA_032399605.1. Taxonomy (NCBI): domain Eukaryota; kingdom Metazoa; phylum Arthropoda; class Insecta; order Hymenoptera; family Apidae; genus Melipona; species Melipona beecheii. Next base: position 3,894,028 of record JAUCMO010000463.1, read on the forward strand.
ACAATTGAACATGAACGTTGTTTCAGTCGATTTATAAGAATTAATTTCTATCTCTAATGAAAGAATTCACGAAGAAAGGAAACAGACACTTCGACTCTTAAGAAAAACTGAGAAAGAACAATAGACATTGTGCTTGAAAAAGAAGCAACCGAGACGGCAGATTGAGTTGAAAGAACCAAATAATAATACGAGAAGAAATAATTCCGACGGGTGATGTATTAAGAAGCGAAGGATGTAGGGCAGATTTTAGTTGATTTAAAAATACATATTAATTTCGGTCGCGCGTTATTTTTCACGTTGGAGGCGGCGAGCTTTATAAACGAGCCTGCACGTCTCCGCGCTGTTATGAAAATAGTTCAGACTTCCGTCAGAATTGTTGAAAAGAGACGCGGAAGCGTGACATTAGCGCCGCGGCGCCAACGTGCGAACGCGTTTCACATTCATCCCTCGCTCTTTCATGAAATTAAAAACGCGTTTTGTCGCTCGCACGTAGTCCCTTTAATTCCTGATTCCGTCAATTTCTCCCCGTGTGAGCTCTGTTCATTGCCGATTGCTTCGCAATTAAGCTGCAGACAGCAGCGACGTTCTAAATCTAAATCTAAAATGAATGAAATTAAAACAATGATGAAATAATAATAATGAGAAACTTCGGACTAGCATAAAAATTTGGGAAGAACATACTTAAATTGTCTCTTTAAGTATAAATCCAGATCGTTTATTTTTACGTATAAAGATACACGAATAGTTTTTACACATAACAGTAGATGATGCAGGTTTAGTCTATAATACGGTGGTAGATTTACACCATGAATCTAAAAAAAATATCATCGTGTCTACCTTCTTTCTAAGTATACGCAAAAATTCTGCCAATAAATATAAAAATTTAAATATGTCTCTTTTTGGAATTTTAAAGTATAAAACATCAAGGAGTACACATAAGTAATAATAATAATAATAAAATGAACGAAATTGCACCCGTGTGACAATTATCACCATGAAGATCAATCACTGTAAAATAAAATCAAGAAACGCATGCGTTCCTATATCGCGTACTCAGATATCGAAAATGATAATAATAACAATTGTGTATAAATAATATAATGATAAGAATAACAATTGTGACGAAATTAAAAAAAACATTGCAACACGACAATAATCGGGTCTCGCGCCGATCAATTTGCGCGCGATTGAACGTTCCAAGTACGGGGAAATTGCAACGAGCAACAAAGCAATCCCGATCGGAGATCTAATTACATATTTCAACGGGAATATTCTCGCGTTCGTGCCCGGTGTCGCGAAGGTATATTAATTACATCGCGCTCGTTCTGAATTGTTTCAACGCGCGGGGAATTTCACATTCTTGCCGCGGAATTTTTCGTAATTTTATTTCACCGGGGAGGGAAAAATATCGCCGCGCTAATTATCGCCGAGCCTGTGTAAGTTATTTTTCCACAAAACAAATCCCGAATCCGTTGTTTACCCGACACGGATCGCGCGCCTAACCACAAAGGATTCAAAGCATACCCAGGTTCAAATCAATTTCCCGCTCAGCTTATTTTCGCATCCTCTTGGACGCGAATCGGGAACGGGGATTCCCTTCGCTGCACCGTCGGCTTTAATTTTCCGTGTAAACAGACGCGCGCTATGTGTTTGATTGCGGCAAATAACGATGTTAACGGTATCAACGCGATTCGTGAGCAATTCTCGCCAAACTTCTCAGCACAGTTGAGACAACGGACTCTTGATTTTTGCAGCTACGAGCTGAGAATATTTTCTGGAAGCTTCGCGGTTCAGTTGCGGAATTGCAAATTCTTTGCTTTGTACTGTAAATTGCTTGACAATCGTTGTGACATTTGCTGTGACTGTCAGATATTTCCGGCGGAAGAAAAGAGGAAATGAAGATTTCACTGAAATAAAGAATCAAATTGATGTGCAATGTCCTTTCTGTAGGAAGAATTTTATTCAGGCAGCAGTGAGAACAGTTCTCGAACGATGTTTTTATTATTTGTTACGAAATAATTTCTCACGAAATAACACTCTGCAGTAGCATCTACTTTCAGTTTTCAGAACAACTTTTGCACAAAAAGTGAGCAAAACGTAGCTTCAGTCGTGTCAAACGATGAAATTAATAAAATTGAGAATTTTTCAGAATATAATACGGTGTGACAATATAAAAAATAAAGAATGTGTTAATTCTGCATTTCGATCTTAATTAATTTGCTACTAAAGTTCCTGCACGCAGCTACCATCACAAATTCACTACGCTGTCGAGATACTTATGCAAGTCGTTCAGTATCGTCATCACGCTCAAGGAACCGCATTAATTAACGATAAAGCGATAATCGGTGAAGCGATGGAATCGAGAAGATGATGTATCTTCGATCTACGACATCAAGGATTTTATAGAAAATCCCCTTGGACGTTTTAAGCGACACCGAGTAAACGAGTTTGAGGATTACGTGGGAAATATAATACTTTGTTCTACAACCTCCTTCATCCTCAATTTTATAATTTTCTTTTCAATCTTCTTACAACTGGTTACTGTAATTTTTGCTGTCGTATCAAATCAAATAAAGTATTAAAATTTTGTTAATCGAATTTCTTTAAATTCAAAGCTAATTCATTTGTATTATTGTTCGTTAATTGATTTAAAAACTACTATTATACTCATAAGCATAGTTATCATCACTTGCTAACAGATGGAAAAGATTAATTGATCGATTTATGGAAGGCGCGATTTAATAAAATAAATACTGATTACGGTCAATTGAAATTAGTACTAGCAAACCACAGTTTCATATTATAATATTCGGCAAATTTGATCTCCAAATCTTCCTCGCAACAATCTTATCTATTACATAAAATTTCCAAGGAATGCTCAATGTCTCGAAACACTCGGTATCAGCCGCTTCCTAATTAGACGTCGACAAGTTGCAAATTGTTGGGGGGGGAGCATTACTCTCCACGGACACGAATAATTCTCGTGCGATATTTATTAGCCGTTCCGCCTGTCATTAATAAACGAATCGACCGATCGACAGGGCGAACCTGGACTCGTTGATACACGTTAATGAGCCAGCCACCGTTGCGCCGATGTTTCGACGTTGAACGCGATGACGCGGAAGAACGCGCGTTATTCCGCGCGTTCCTATCTATTATGCAGCGTATCGGGAAATTCGATGGAGAGGCAGAGATACGCGCACGAAGGCCCGGCGTTATCGCGCAAAATTATCGGCGTTAACATTCTGATGAAAATAATGGGAAATTTTCGCGATTTCCGCGAATACCTAGTCGACGGAAGAGAACGGAGGATCGTCGATCGTCGGGGGAAATGAGGAGCCAAGTTTTGGCAGCATTCTGCGTTTACCGTTCGTCGAATTGGTGTATAGCAGAGCACCGTTTATACAAATTTGTCGGCGGAATTCATGCAATTGTAATTTACGTATAATTATATAATGACAATTATGATCGACGTTTCATATAACTATAATACTAGTTTAAACCGATCTCTCCCTGCGCTAGTGTTTTGTTTATTCGATGGAACTTTAGATCCGATCGAGAGTTGGTTGAATAATTCAATCAATTTAAATTTGCCGGAAACAAATGGAGTTTGTACAGATGGAATATTAATGCACGTTGTGAGTAGCTTATATCGATTGATAAGTAGCTTATTGCGATTTTCTATCTGCACGCAATATGTGGTACGCGTGTGCTCTTATCGGAACGTGATTCTAGATACCAAAATGCAGCGAACAATTCTTGGTAGGCGTGTTTACCGTAACAAGTTTACCTAAATGATAAAATTTTTGGAAGATCGTCGAGTGAGAATTTAAACTGGGTTTTTCGTGCATCAATTTCCTGCTGAATAATAAATTTAAATTATTATCTATCGAATTTTTATAATTGTCTATAACTTGGAGTTATTGTTTGACATTAAATAGTATATATAAATAGTATAATATTTATGGGAGTATTCGAATATTTGTCGATACATTAATTACAAAAATCTTTCAAGATCGTAAAAATCAGCTTCATTTGTGAACACAGTTCCTTTCGATACCTTTAAACTGCCGCAAAGTCTTAGAAGTCTCGAAACTGTTGAAAGTTTTGAAGGTCTTGAAGAGATTTTACGTTAGACCGCATTTCTGCGTATTATGCAGTTATCGGAAAATTCGGAGGGAAAAGCAAAGTTGTTTGGGAAATAATCAGCGCTAACTTGCCAATGACAATAATAGATGAAGTTTCCTCGGTTCCCAGCCGATAGAAAACAGCAGAGATAAATGAGAAACGTAGTTTCGAGAGAATTTAAAATTATCCCCTCTCTGGAATTATTCTTCCTGCGTTTTTACTGTATTGCCAATTAGTATGCGCTCGATCACTTTTAGATCACTTTTGCGAAATTTCTACTGTTCCAACGGAATACTCATTAACGATAATATAATTTATTATTTACGGATAAACTAATAACAAAATATTTATCGGAAAACAGTAGATTTTATTAAAAAAAAAATATTGTTGAAACATACGAGAGATTATATTCAACATTTCGTTCACGAGTGAACGAAAGAGATGCAGTAGACATTCTTCAACAAAATGAAAATGTAGGAGGGAAGAAATTGAAAAAGGGAGCGTAGAAAGAATGACAAGGTCTGATCGTATACAGCTTTTTCCACTTAGAATTAACGCAGACGAGACTTACACGTAAATTCGCTTTGTCTGGCTACTCGCATCTTTCTCTACTCGCTGTACCCACTGCATGGACTTCCATCTTCGGACATTCCAAAACTCCGTGTAATACGATGAAGTATAACGACGTATCCAAAATATAGCGTGCAAAATAACTTTTTTCACCAAGATTCCATATTTTTAATTATATTCCCAAAAACACAAATTGCTATAAAAATTCACAATCTAAGTACAAGATACAATTCCTTGTATCACGAGAGTGTTAAAAATAAAAAAATATCGCAAGACTTTCGATCGGGGAGGGGAGCACAAGTAATTTCTTCTTACATTTCACTTCTGCATTCCCCAAATACACTTGCAGAACGACTGAAACTGAACTTTTTCCCACTGAATGAAATAGTGCCAAATTTCTACCAGTTTCTCCTCGTAATAAAAACGAAATGAAACAGATATTTCAGTGCGAGGTACAATTGATCGCGCTATAGAAAACGGGTCCCGCCGAAAAAAGAATGAAAAAATAAAAAAACAAATAAAAGAGACGAACGCAAACAGACGCGCAACAGAAGCGAAATTGACAAATACCGCGGGCTGAAAAATTTAATAACGACTCGATCTTCGTGCGTAGCGTGGATTTATAACAGGAGATCGATTTGGCCAGGACAAATGGCCGTCAAAGTCCAGCGAAGAACGACACGCAATTTCGTTAACACGATCGTTTCGTTATCGCTCGTGGCTACGCCGAACGGCCAACGCGCGAATGAAAAAGAGAGCTCGGGGGATGCCTGCTGTCAGAAATTTCATAGCTGAAACGGAGTTTTCGCTACGAACGGACACCTCGTTACATCACGCTTAATTGGAGCGTGCTTTTAATTAGCTTAAGCCCGAGAGACAACTCGGCGACTACAACTTGCGATATCGCTCAGTTAAGCCCCCTGGTTAGTTCAGCCTAAGGTTCAACGAATTCCATCGCTTTAATCACAATTTCGATTGTAAATCAATATCTTGCTCGGTGGTGGATGAACTTTCTGTTCGAATGATTCTTGGCATTCTTCTCCTTTTCTTTTTCCGTTAGTGAAGGAGGCGAGCGTTGGAAAATATTAAATTAGCCGTGGAGGGGGAATCAGTCTCGACTGGCTTAATTAGTCGAGGTAATCTCCTCCCCCGGCGGACGTAAGATCGGGATTTTCAAGGATCTGTAGATTATTAAGCTCTTTCCTCCTTACAGTTTTCGAACAAAGGGACTTAACGTTGCTCCTGTTCCCCTGTTTCCTCCGCGAGCAACGAATGAAAAAGTTTGGAATTTTTGAAATTTGGAAGAAAGATCGCACTTTGTATCGTACACGAGCGTCTTGTAAGAGGAATTTCGCTTATTCATAATTTTCTCTGCAAATTCGTATATTTCAGAATAGAATTAAAATATTGGAATTTTCTATTGGATAGAAAATCCTTACATTCTGTTCTCCATTGTTACGTTATACTCTATTCTGTGCGAGTGTTTTGCACTTTGAAATATCGCACAAAAAATCTGCAGCTCACACGAGAAAATGATCGTCGGTGACTTTGATCTTTAAAATTTAAGAATGTTTTTTGGAAATTCTTGCTATTTTTAACTTTCAACCAGTTATTCTTAAATTTATCATTAATTTTAAAATTATCATTCACGCAGAATATAATTTCAAGAATTAGTTAATGTAAAGACAATTATTCGCTTCAATTAACAATCTAGGAACTAAGGATTAATAAAAAACAATACCGAGTATATTCAAAATGTAGATACGTAATTTTCAAGATTTATAATGTTACGCCTGTTTAGAGCAAGCGAGATATATCGGACACAGAGGCAGAGAAATTCTATTTTGAATGTCGAAACGATTAATTATATTTATCGCTGCGCTATTTAATACACGTGGTCTAATATATATATATATATATATATGTTTAATTCATGCAAACTGGCCGTAATTACATTAATCCTATAGCTCGCATTCGAACTCTGTTAGAAGTTGTGCGAATCCTCCAATTCCTGTTCTCGCTTTATCTTTGCCAATGGTAATTCGCGTAAAAATTTTTAAGCGTCTCCGTTAAATTTTTACCAAATTTTTCTCCGTCTCTTCTTATCAACTCACGCACTTTAAAATTTCTTCTCTTCTGTCTTTCGAAATGCCATTTTTCGCTTGCAATTTAAATTAAATGCTGTCTCCAAAGTAATTGGCAATTCAGTAAAATAAAAAAATGAAAGAGATAAAATTTTTAAATAAACTTCCTAAACTCCAGAATACTCGTAATTTAATTATCGGAAAAATGGTTCCAACAATTCTATTAACTAACCTAAGTTTTACCTCTCTATTGTAATAGTTTTAATACGGGAGATTCTATTCTAGTCCAAATCGTCGTTATTAATTTATTCGAGCTAAAAACTTTGAGAACTCGCAACGTGACGATTCGACATTTGGTTCATCCGATCCAGATTGTCAGTTAATTGGCAAACATTTGTCGTTCGTCCCGAATTTTGCAAGTTCCTTGGCAACGTACAAATGAAATTACGAGGCCAACGTTACCGGACAATTTTCATCAGACGACTCGATCCTTCTGCGATTCTCGCGTAGTATTTAAAGTAATACGAAAGGTCAATATTTCTTTAGGGGGTATTTTCATCCCTGGGACCGTTTCTCTGCAGAAAGAAAAAAATTATTTCGTCATTACCATCGCGTGAATTACATTTGCGCAGAGTTTGAAATCTCTGTTGAGTTTTCCAATTGTCGAACTTCCCTCGTTAGCGAAAGAAATTACGATTAAAATCATTTTTAAAATTCCTAGAATTTCCGTGAGAACTAAAGTTTCATTCGATTTAAAATTTTTATTGCAAACTCAGAACTGTAATTTCTAAGTAATTAGAAATACGAAGCGTTCGTTTCTTGAAATTATGACGCTCGAGAGGCTCGTGTGAGTCGCGAGATCGACGTTGCAAGGGCGGGCGAACGACCTCTGTCAGATGTCTCGATCCTCCCCGTAACGAAACAATCATCGGTGGAAATTAATTCGTCGGTCCTGTCATTTTTCTTAGCTCAGAATTGCGAGAAGGTCCGGGAGGAGCGGATCAGCCGTGTTCATTAGCATTTAAAGCGAATCTCGAGTAATCGTCGCGCACGAAAATTTCGTCCGCGAGGACAGTCTTTCGCTTGGTCGGGAGAGCCGGCGGCGCGGTAACGGAGGATCTTCGTGATTTATATTTTAATATCGGCAAAGGCACAAAGAGCAAAACATTATTCCCGGAATTCGTTTCCGATTGAACCAGCTACTTCAGCCGCGTTGTCGCGCATTAATCAACGATTCGATTTAATTGCACACCGGGTGTAACTGCGCGGAAATGCAAACGGAAAGCACGACGAAGAAAAACGGTGTATCGATGGTGCGCGAGGAGCGGCGATACTGGTTCGAACGATCGATGGATACCAGGGGGTGATGGGGGAGAGATTGGGTGGAGTAATTTGCGAAAGGTTCGCGTGGAATGTTTCGGACGCGCCATTAGAACGTGCAGTTAGACGCACGAGTCTAGAAAATATTCGCACGCTCGATGAAAAATTGATGGAAATTCTCAATAATTTAAGCTACTTCGAGAAAATGCGAACAAAGTGCGAACTATCATTGTACGTGAGAGATTAATTTCCTATTATTCATTATTATTCGTTATTTATTATTATTTGTCTGTTTTCGATAAAAGACCTTTAAAGAAGAAAGACTATGTTCCTTACGATAACGATAGATACAAACCCGGAAGGAATCAACGAAATTTCGCGCGGAACGTGCCAGACATGGCGGAAGTGTAGCGACACGGCCACGGAAGGTGCAGTTACAATAGCATGAAATTTAAAATCTAATAAGCGGCCTTCAGGATGCACGCCGGGCTCACAGCTGGCAGGGTAGCAGCTGGACGAGAGAGGAAAATCAGCCACCGTGCCAACCCTTGGAATCCCGTTGTTGCAAGGACCGATTCCGGGCGACTACTGCCTGCCGGATAAAATAATAAAACCCCTCGAGCACGAGATAGCTTGATTTATGGCGGCGAAAGCAGAGGTTGTCCCCCTTTGCGCCGACTGAATTCGGTGATTTATTGGCCGGCTGGAATGTGGCAGACGAAAGTAGCGGAAGAATGCCGTGAACTACTGTTTCAAGCGTTGCCACTTCTCTAGAATAGTGTTCTCCACGGGCCACCAAGCTTCTCTCATTAAGTTACGCCAAGGATTACGTAATGTAACTTTCGATAATTCGTGATTTGTATTGTGGTAAATTTTACTTTTCTTCTTTTCAGTTACTGGAACTATGGAAAGATGCAATTTTTTAAATTTTGAAGAGAATCGAAAGAGATGCAGAAGAACATCACAGTTCTCTTTTTTATCCTAGAGGTTTGTCACAGTTGCGTAAAAGTTGCGCATGATTTTTATGATTGGTTGTTAATGCAATTTTCTGAATTAATTCGTGTCGTTAAATTCTGTTCTCCAACATTGGAGTTGGAGAACAACAAAGGGAACTCCAAGGAACTTATGTTTTCAGCCCTAAATTCTGTAGTTTTATGAAATTTCAAAAAATTGAAATACTTGTAACATTATGGTTGGTCATAATGGATTAATTTTATTGAGAATTTGATGAAATTTATTTATTTGTCTTCTCTTCTCTTTCACTGCTATTTCTTTTATTTTGCACTCTCTAATTTGCACAATTTCGAAATTTTTAGAAACTTGACATTCCCAATAAAGAATACCATCTCTGATCATTTTGCCAAAAGAAGAAAGAATCGATACGATTATCAACTCCTTTCTTAACGGTGGATAAACAGTAAAGAGAACAGACTTGCATCATGGATAAATAATATGAAGAATAATCTACAGAAGCTCGCAACTGCTTGGCTTTTAACACGTCGACGCGTTAAAAGATCGAGAAAGATCCTCGAACCTCGAGTAACAGAATCGTTAAATCGACAATAGCACTAATTGACGAAGCAAACTCCAAAGAGCCAATCACCATCGATCGAAACTTCGTTTCGGAGAATAACAGATCGGCAAACGCAACGCGTTAGAATTCAATTCGTTCGTTCGACACTTTGAATCGACAGCCGAGATCGTAGCCACCTTGATTACCACGCGACTGATACTCCGCGGTACAAAAGAAACGGATCAGTATGCAAGGGGCGTCCACCTTGTAACAAGCTCTCGACGTCTCGAAAAAGAGAGCCGCAGACACATAGCCGGGCGCGCGTTTATTTTTCCAGACGAGCCACGGCTCCACACTCCCGCCTTCTTGGACAAAAAGATCGGTCTAACAGGTGTACATCCTTGTGTCCCGGAGCAAACCAGCTTGTGCCCTTTGGCAAAGGTGGTTAGCTCACGATGCATCCTCAAAAGCTTCAAGCTTTCTTTCAGCTCACGCTTTCCCTTCTTCTCCTGCCACTTTCAACTAAGCTTGATTGCGACTATGCTCCTCTCTCTTCTTTTCCTTTTTTCTTTCTTTCTTCCTTTCTTTCTTTTTTTTTTTGGAACTTTGTGTTGGCTAACTCGGTCGTTTAACTTGAAGGAAGGAGCAAGGAGAAAGTTGAAGGGAATAATGACAGAGGTGGACAGACGGACAGGTAGGACTCTGCGGATGCGGCATGGTCGTGCCGGGAGATCTCGAAACAAAGTCTGTCCAAAGTAGTAATTTCAGCCTGACAAATTTCACTCGAAGGCAAGGAGATCGTAAGAGAAGCGAGATTATGTGCGCGAGGAGTTTTGCTATTGGACGCGAGAAGGGCCTCGGTGACGAAAGTCAGTTTTGGAAAACGCGTTGTTTGTAGGTAAAATATTTTTTACAAGATGAAAGGTTCTTGTAATATTTCTAAGACAACACGAAATGCACGTATATTATAATGTATACTGAAATATAAGATTATGTAACGAAATTGTTACAAGACTATCGAAAAATTAGATACTTCTTAGTTTTACCAATCACCGAGTTTTGTACTATATTAACAAATGAAGAAATGAATTTCAATTAAAATTTAAATCGTTTTTAATACTAATTTATATCATTTATCCGATATCTGTGTAATATTTAATATGGAAAACGATAATTACAATTCCAGTGTCTGTTAACTTGTCTGAAGATTCTTTTATTCTCTTAATTTATTTTTTCACGTATTTAATATTCGTAATTATAAAACTAAGAAAACAATAATTTTTTGGTTAAATTACGATAGCGGTAAGAGCAGCAGTATGGAAAAATTTTTTAAAATAGGAATATAAAATTTTCTACGAATAGCAAGCGATTTAGGATCGAGAGAATTTTCGTGCTAGAATACTAGTGCGCAGCGGAGAGTGAAGAGGTATCTGGAGAATGCACGTGGAAATTTAGCATGCATGGTACACTATGTGGACATTTGCTTGTACGTGGCAAGAATGTATGCTCTGTGTGATTCCTTTAAGAGTATCATTGAAAAAGCAACGGACTCCTGAGAAAATCATGGAAGAATATTCTTTGCCATTCAAACTAAATTCTTATTTAAATGAAAAAAGAAACAATAATTTTTTTTTTTATTTTATCGTGAAACCTATTTATTCGACATTTAGTCAAATAGTGAAAGATTTTTGTGCATTATTAGACTGGGTGGGTTTTTCTGTTTCTATGGAAAATTTGAGATCAATCACGTTTGAACTGACAATTTCACATACCATGGAAAATACAACTTGAAAAGCGAAAATCCTAAGGAAGGTCTGAAATTACAAAATTAATTTTGTCAAGTACACTAAAATTCTAGTTACTTGAGCATTCGTTCCTTCGTTCGTTACAATTCACTTTTATACAAAACAAAGATGGTAATTAACAAATGCAAACAAAGATCAAACAGAAAACTTGTCATTTCAATCTCTCCAGATCAGATCAGCTTCAGCGCTCTCGATTCAAATTCAAATTCCTCACTGTCTTAACGTGCCGACTTTCGATCCATATATTGAAAAAAAAAAAAATCTGTTCTACTTTACCGTCTGTCGAACAGCGACTTCCCGCGAGACGAGTGTGCACGACGTCGCGGCCTTTTCTCATTCGATCCCTGGTTACAAACGATACGAAAAAAGCAGCGAGAAGACGTCGACTGCCCGACTATTATTAGTTTTACCCAATTAGCGAAATGAGCGCACCACTCGGCCGTCACGTGATTAAGCTTGTACGGTTTCCTTTCGCTTTCCAGCGAGATTATCCGCCCGCACAAAGACATTCGAACGAAGAAAGAAATCGCATCTCAAGGTTCGCGCGTGCGCCTGTTTTCCACAGCGGTGGCTCGATCAACCGGCCCCGATTAGAAGCTTCGGCCGCTAATCTGCCCGATTAAAACGTTACGCGAAACGCTCGCGGAATGGGAACGTAGCGACCGGTAATTCCCTCGTCGTGAATTATTTTCCAGGGGGAAGATCCCTAATTGCAGGCGATTCGTCCCACCTTTCAGAAACTTTATTGTTTCGAAAGTTTCCCGCGGCGAGAGCCAAGTAACGCGTACCTCCCTTCCCCCCCTCCTTCTCTTCCCTATTTCTGCGGAACAAAGAAAATTGAAGGGCGCAGTTAAATACTTTTCATTTAAACTAAACGTTGTTCCTAACGATGGACGTCTTTCGTCGCTTCTCGAGTTGGCGATTCTTCTTCTCGATCGTTGAGAGTTGTCATTTATTCGACGATGAAATGTGAATTCAATACTGGAATTGTCAATGTGACGGATATTACATTTTTCTTTTGATACTGGTACGTTCGACGAAATTAAAATGAACAACATGATTGTACAGATCTGTTCGCATTAGTTATTGTCATTCAAACTATATATAGATTCAATCAAGTAACTTTTACGATGAATTCCATGACGAAAAGGTCTTCCGTATTCTTTTATGATTTATTTGAACTATCTTGCTCCTCTCAGTAGAGCAGCAGAGTAAAAATTTAAAGTAACTAATTTCTTCTCCATCTTTCGTACGAACTTGTATATTTCTCCAAAATTAAAAAGATGTCTGAAGTTGAAATAAAAAATATGAGAAAAAATTCTCGTTAACATACGTGATTTTTTGATTAAACTCTTTAAAATATTACAAACGTTTTTTTGTTCGCCGACTGTAAGATTGAAATATAAAAATTTACATTTACGTAACAGGCTAACAACTATCATCGACAAATAAACCACGGACGTTGGTGCAAATTAAAATTTTTGCGAGATTAATCATTAAACGTCATACTTATAGGTTATTCCGACATTTATTTAACGTTAATATTCTGCCGTGTACTCGTGCAATTTCAAACTTTCGCGTCTGCTTGCAAAAATCGATAATTTTGTTCAACTCTCTCGGTTTGTAATTTCGGTCGCGCGCCCGTGGAAGAACTTGCCCCTCTAATTAACAAACTTGCCCCTCTCATAGCCTCGTTCTTGCCCCGATCTCAATTGAAATATACGATTCTTGCCCGCCGCCGATTTGCAAATTGAATTTCCATTCGGTGCAAATGAACGCGTGCCGCGCGAGTACGATCGAAAAGTCGTGGCGTTCGTTCGAATCTACGGAACGAGATTAAAGATCACGCGAAAAACCAACGGAACGAGGGAATTTTTACACGGTACAAACGGAACGGTGATATTTCAATTTGGCTCGCGCGTTCGTGATACGACGAGAGCGTAGGATTTCTCTTTATTTGCCACCATGTAGCGGCAACGCGATATTTTTGCGCTTTATACCGAAAAAAGCCGAGGTTTTTTTTTTCTTTTTTTTAAATCGAACGTCTCTCGCGTGTGGAGAAATCTTTATTAAGTGGTGTGGTGTACCTGCGCGTCAATTTGCTAAAGCTGTATTCACAGAGCTTTTGATTGTTTTTTTCTTTTTTTTTCTTTGTATCCGATTGCTCGATTATGACTTTTTATTTGTCCCGATAAAAATTAGTGTTTCCTAAATAAAAACTGGAAATTTCGATAATTCTGTGATGAGACACAATTCACGATTTTCATTCGACAAGATTATTGTTGGTTCGTGTGTGCATACATTTATGGTACTTAAATTATTTGTTGTATTAATGAGCCTCAGCATTCAGTGAACTCTTCTTTAACATGTTTATTTTATGCTTAAGATAATTATTCATGCTGTATATTAATGTGCAGTCTCACAATTTCTGTATACATATATATATATATATATTACATTTTCGAATTGGTTTCAAATTTTGCTGACATACAAATTTCAAAATATTTCTACATAAAAGTTTTTTGTGACAAGTGTTCAAACATTTTTATAAACTACCTGTTTGAAAATTCTCTTCGTGCCTACATGTACATTTATAATAACTAATACACATTTACATACTGATTTCAAATTGTAAACGTGTCTCATTACAGTATCAATGAAATTTGAAAATATTCATATACACATTCACGAGGACAATACTCAGGTACACTTTAAAAATCTATGTTACAAAATTCATTTATCTCAAAGCTATTTATCTTACTTCTGTGCAAAACACAGATCTGAGTTATAGAAAAAATTTCAAAGACAGCTGGATAATTAAAAGATTCTTTCTTCGTTTTATCACTGTGATGAATCGTAAATTATCTCGCGATTCCCTCAAAGTGTTTCCGTACATTTCTCCTCAAACCTCCTTCGCATTTCCCCCCCCTCTGGAAATAAAACGCAGGACGACTCTTTCTGCAGACAAAAGATAATGGATCAAATCAGGGAGCATAATTTCGTTTGGACCGCGGCAACCGTTCGATAAAATCTCCCGATATACCCAACACTCTTTCTTTCTTTTTCTTTTTGGAATTTCTTCTTTGACGTTGTCTTGCTCCTTCGAGAGAAATCCTCCCCCGGTGTAAATTCGATTTTCCTCTTAATTTCTCTCTCTCTCTCTATATATATATTATTCGACACGTTTCTCCGGGACCCGATTGTCGATTCAAACGAGCCGTTCGAGGGCACTTTAAGCGAGCGTCGACTTTAAAAGCCAGCGAATTAAGTCCCCCGGCTCGGCGAGAAATACGGTTTCTTTTGTGACAGCTATTCCTCCGACTGCGTCTCGTTTCCCTCGCGCCTCGGTGTGTCTTATGAAAAGCGGTTACGTCTGGCGAACCGCGAAAAATCTATTTACCACACCGACCTATACCCGAGTTATATTCTACAGAGGAGCAACGTGTTTTTGGCGTTAGCCCGTTAAAATATGGAATGGAAAAGGAACGGGCGCGTTCGCTTGCACGGTGATTCGAGTATTACTTGTGGAAATCTTTTATGAACGCATCGTCTATTGTACGAAACGATATTGCAATCTCGTTGGCACTGTTACGAGTGGACTGCGGATTCACGAGAAATTTAACTCCAATTTTCTTGCAGTTTTGGGAGATTAAAAAAAAATTTCTACTTGGTTCCACTTTTTTTAATTACTTTTGTATAAAAGTATAAAAGCAAATCCGAAGGTACCGTAATTTATTGCGCGTTTCAATTTCAGATTGACACGAAATATTTTAAAATTAACAAAAGTTGTCTTCGTAAACGAAATAGAAAGTTGAAAGTATTTAATATCATTGCGTGAATAAAACTTAATATTTGATGAACCATGTTTAACAATGATATATTTGAGATGGTTATCGTTATATTTTATTATGTTAAATAAATATTCTGTATTTTCCAAATTTATTTTGAAATTTGATCAATATGGAAATTACTTTCTGCGATAAACGTTTAGATATTTTAACCACGTATATATGCACTGCAGTAATTGCGTAGAAAATAATTCGACTAAGTCAAGCTCAAGGGTCGCATTCCTGGAAAGGAAACCCTCTAAGGAAACCCTGGAAATATTGAAACATCCCCAATAACATAAATAAAGCTAAGGTAGATGTTGCCACTATCTAAACCCATTTATTAACTAGTTGGTTGGTTAATCGGGACTTGCGATCAATTTTATCGCTTTGCGTTCCAACGAAATCACCAACAATTTTTGCGTTTATTTATTAACTCTTTAAAGAGTGTGCATTAACAACGTAACATTTTGATTTTTTTCAATCAATTTACATCATTAAATTCTACTTTTTAACATTGAATATCGAATTACACTTTTTAACATCAAAGGAAATTCCACGTAATGCTTTTGTAATGCTTTTTCTTTCCATACATCATAATTTCACGTTTGCTGCTGGAACTACCGACGACTGAAGCATAAAATTTCCATCAGTCACTAAAGTAAAAAAAAAGAAAAAAAAGAAAAAAGAAGACAGAAAAATTGTATAATACAACAGAGCACACAAGGTTTTACATGTTTAAAGCTACTAAAGCCTGTATTAAAGCTTTTATATCAAAGTCATTTAAATCTCAGAAAGCACACCGTTTTACATCCACAACATTTTAAAAAAGCGACTGAAGCATAAAATTACGAAAAAAAAAAGAAAATTATAAATTAGTCATTTCGACCACATTGGTAGTTCCAGTATTGAAGAAATCAAAGTAATATTTGTAACACTGTGACAAAATATTACTCGATCTGTGATGGGTTAATATTTAATATCTTCTTCTCGCATTTTATTTTTAAGGCGAAATTTAAAAAAATCAAAGTATTTTTTAGAACACTGTGTCGAGTCATTGCATGGATTAATCGAGACGTCGAATTAACTTTAAATCACCTCTCCGTCTTCATTCTTCAGAGACATCGCTAACGACCTCGTCCATTTTATCACGTTAAATAATGACCAGGTTACTTCTAGAAGATTTTTATATTATTCTAGAGACCGGAGGATCTCGTTTGTACACCGACTTACGTTTTCTTTTTTTTTTTATCGTTTCCCGTTGTCGCGCGGATTTTATTTGCATGAAAAACAGCGGCGACAAAAGAACGCGGCGTTTCGGACACACAAAACGAAGAGAATTTGGTTATCTTGACGAACTGTGCCCGCTGGAATAATAAGAGAATGTGAACCAGATGGCCTCTGTGTAAGCCCGGACAGCCGTTTGCATTTTCAGCGCCGTAACTTCCCGTTATTAAACCATGCGGAGGAATCCTTGCGGAATTTTATGAAGATTTCGAAATGAGGTGAAATACTTGGCTCGCGGCGGCAGATGTCAGATTTAGTACTAATTCAAGAGCTCTCGACTTTTGTGCAACTTCGATTGCCCGTGCAATCGATAGAAAGAGCGATGGGGAACAGATAGCAGGCGAGTTTGGGATATTAAATTTAGGATGGATTCTCTTTTTCTCTTTTGGTCGAGGGGAAATTTTTCAGGTGAAACCTTATATCTGTCGAGATAACAAGTTTGGGTTAGGTTTGGCACAGGTTAATTTTACCGACTGAGAAGTAATTCGAGATGTCAAATTTGGAAGTTTTTTAAATAAGTCTCTGATACGGATTGTAATATCGTTTGGAGGATTGTTAATTTCTGTGGTGCTTTGATGGAAGAGGAACAACGAGAAACAAATGGGAATCCTATTTATTCATAGAATATTAAATTCAACAGAATATCTCAAGGCGAAATACTTTTACTCCACAATTATAACACAGACAATGAAAAAGCAGATAAAAATCAAACTTGAAACAGGCAGTCATATTTAGAACATTAAATTTAGATTTTTTTCGTTTCTTAAAATAAACTAGATTTATGTCACTAAATTTTCTACGAATTTAAACATTTTTCTCCGCCGAGAGAAAGAACAATGAACAGACATATAATTATGAAACTAAAAGTTTCAAAAGGCAGCAACAAATCTCCTCTCTGGCAAATTTCACAATATTTCCCCCGAAACTTTTATTACGTTTCGTCCGTGTACGCATATAAAAATGTGGACAGAACTCCACGGAGACCGGATGATACAGCTTGTTTCGAAATTTCGTTTTGTCACGGGAGGTGACGCGACAGTTAACTGATGCCAGGCCAGACACGCTAATCTGAATGCAAATCGAGAAAAAGTAGCAAGATTCACGTGTCATACAAGCGCAAAGGTCGCTGCTCCGCGCCCCCGGAAAAAAGCCGACGAGATTTGATTAACGCGCCAGTTTGACCTCCGCCATTTTCATAATTCTCCATCAACGTTTCCTAACCTTTACACAACTTGTCAGATAATAACTTGAAACAACGAACAATCGCTGTTATTTTTCAAAACAACATCGGAGCAAAGCAACTTGGCCGCACGTTCGAATCAAATCAATCAAGTGGCTTTTTATTCGAGTTTTATTTATCGAAATAAAGTAACAAATAGTTCCGTCACAAGGTGATATCTCATCCGATTAGTTCGTTTAAGCGTTTAAAGCGTTTCCTTACAAATACAACAGTAGGAATATAAAAATACGAGACGAATAAAAAGTTATTTCATTTGGTAGCTGAACAACGAGATAATCTTTAGAGAAACATTTTCTTGCCGTAACGTTGTTTCAAGATACAAAGTTTCGGGTCAAATAAAATGATGGGTTGTTTAAAGAACCGACTTCCAAATATTTTATTCAAATAATGCCCGAGCCTGTCCTCGCTAGCGTACGAGCGTTTGTTGATCGAGCACGCTATTTCCCATGGAGCTTTTCTCCCCGTGTTGTTTTACATCCGTCGATCGACACGTGTTTCGACAGTTTCCACCAACGGCCTGCTTTTCGCGTCGTTGCTTCACGATCGATAAAGTATAGCCGGACACAACGCGGAATTTTCAGCGTTTACCATCGAAAGGTTTTCAATTATTCATAATAACGTTTTCGTGATACTTGCTGCCTGGATGAATTTCCTGCCTGTTTCGCCGCGAGAAAGATTCAGTAGAATGGCTCGATTATCGAAATAAAATTAATATCGGACGCGATCGATCATCGAGGCTAGTGGGAAATTGCGAGAGAGAGAGAGAGTCTGGCAAATTAAAAATAGAAAGCCCGAGGAATTGTTATTGTTTGTGTTTGTTGTATTAAATTGTTACCTTTGCTTTTGGTTAAACGTCGAAGAACTGTTGAAATTGTCATAACTGTAATCCTTTTATTTGTCATCCGACGTTGGGTAATAACATATTAATTTGCGTTTCGCGTAATTTCTAAAATTTCTAGAATAACAAAATATTGGAGTGCTATTTTATTCGAAAGGATTAAATTTAAGAACTCAAATTAGTATTTAAAATTATTTGGCCGTTAAATAAGATTATTTTACATTTTGCAGTTGTTTCAATGTTTTTTTATTCCTTCAGAAGAACCTGACTGAATTATATATCATCTCGTGTGATTTATTTGACTGTTCCATATCATTATTATAAAAATAACAGTAATAAATCGGTACAATCGATTCGTTATTTAAAATTCTTATCTTTTATATTCAGCGGAAACGATAAATTATTTCAAATCGTTATTTTTTTATCTCCACTCCAAATAAAATTTGCCCCCCTCCTTGATTGTAACCATGACAACTCTAATTTTATTCAAAGTTTCATTGAATTAAGATCACTCTTAATTTTCAACACCTTACACACCCTTCTTCTTTAGTAAAATTACTTTATACTTTATATGTTACTTTAAATAGTATATTAAGTAGTATATTAAGTAGTATATTAAATATAGTAAAGTGTATATACTTTATAAGTGCAAACTCTCTCATACACAGTTCTCACAATAAATATTACACGTACACGTTAATATTAAGACACAACACTTAATTTTCGCTGTTTAATCAGCTGATATTACCAAATTCCATTTTTTTAAATATGGAACCAAGGATTTCTGACCAATTTTGTAAAATCGGAGCACTTGTAACAGGTCGACGAAACTTCTAATTCAACTTCGACACGATCTCGTTAAATTTCGTTTCTCTACAATTGTCCTAAGAGCACACAACACGTTGAGAATTTCCAGCGATCCCAATTCGACGACCAGAGGCACTCCACACCCCCACTCCGCATTTATCCACATTTATCTATAATTCTCGAAAGAATCTCGAAATCCCCCTTTAGAAGCCCCGCAACACCTCCCGCATACAATCGTCACCATCGACTCGGCGCATCCATTTAACCGAGCAAACAGACACGTAGCCGTCGGATAAAAATCAATTCCATGCGTCGTATGTGCCGCGAAGCGAATATCGAAGAGCCCTGTGCAATAACAGATCGCGCAAACATCCTTAGAACACAGACGCAAATATTAGACGGCACGTATGTACGTGGCGAAGCTTCGAGGGGTTTTTCGAATCTCTCTCTCTCTCTCTCTCTCTCTCCTACCTGTATTACTCTCGATTTGTTGAGGATCGTATTCCCGGACGGTTGGTATCGCTCCATGTCCCTCAGGATGCCCCGCACGCCGACATCTTCCGCGTCCACCAGACGGAAGGCAGTGATATTGACGAAATTGTACTTGAAGTCCTCGAGGTCGAAGGTCTCGATATCCTGGAACAGGGACGGACAGATCGGTTCGGTGGGTGAAGATCCGTCTGGCTCCCCTCCCACTCTACTGCCGCTGAGAGTACTTACGAAAGTTGTGAAGAGATAGTGGTACTTGTAGTCGTTCATTTGCAGCTGCAGGATCTGAAAGCAAACGCGTGCAACGATTGATCGTAGTTGTCAATGACGTACATCGCTTGTTGCTCATCCAACGTGGATTTTAAATTGGCATTAACTTTCGAACGGACGACTGCGGTTACCACAATTTGAAGTCGGAGACTTTTTTTTGTGTCGGAGACTTTTCGGTCATTTTGATAAAATAAAATTTGATTGTTTAGATTTAAATATCAAACATTAAACTAACAACAATGATTAGCTCGATAGGTTCAATTTTTATATTAACTTTAGATAATTACATGTTGACTTCGTTTGCGTGTTAATTGTGAAATTTTATTAATAATTTTATACATAATTATACGAAATTTGGCGTTCGACTAACTTCTGGTAGAGGGTCGCGCAGGAATCAGTTATTTTCGAAGGTTAAATTTATGTTCCCAATGGGTTCTAACGATTAGATTAAAAGTTAACCAAATTAGAAGTTGTTTCTCAGTGAAAAGTTGACCGATTGATCGTTAATTCATGTCCGGCTGCGATTTTTATACATTTACAGGAAATTTCAGAATGCAAAATTGCGTGATGAGGTCATTGAATATTTAATTATTCCTCATGACCTCTCAAATATATTTTAACGTTGACAAGCAAGCGAAAGGGTTGAGGGAAGTTAACATTTTATTTTATACAATAACACGTTCTCGATTGAATTTCAATTTTCATCAGTGCAATCGATAAATTATCAACAAGATATAAGTTGAGAGAATCAACGTAACTAAATGACTCAGAGTCATTGCAATTATTTCCTATTTTATGATCATACATAATTCTGTCCGTTATTCACACTTTTCAATTCCCCGTCAAAAAAATACGTAGTCTTGCGTTTAATTTTTCAAAGACGGTCGTCGCCTTCGTGGAAGCGAGGGTTTGCGTTACACGATTTAAATATCAAAAGAAAATGGCGGCGGAGGAGGGTTGGAACGGCTGGGAGATATTTACATCGGAGACGCGTCAGGATTATCGAAGCCACCGGCACGGGAAATCGATACAGGAATATGTATTTACCATTCGTAGAAAATGATGCATATGCTCCGGCCTGGTATCCACGATCAGATTTCGTATTTCCTTGCTTTTCATCTCGGATAGAACCTGCCTGTAGGAATCCGGGTCGGCCTGCCTGAGGTTAACCTCGATCTCCCGAGACTTCGGCGACCTTACCAGCTCTCGTAGCTTCACCAATCCTGCAACACCGTTTAGAAGATTATTCACGCTTCTTTTAACTGTAGCGAGGAGCGTAACTGACCAACATTCAAACATTCGAACTGATGTTTAATTCTTTGGTATTTTCGATAACGTGTTATTTATGTCTGTCCGAAGAAAGATGGCGGTGTTGATATTCAAAAAAAAAATTAAGCAATTTAATGCACGGACGTGTGTAGCTAAAAATCATGCATTGAAAATTGTAGGATTTTTCAATTTTTTTAATTAATGACGAGTGAACTGGTTCAGCCCTAGTTAGAATGTTAGTTAATATTTTAGCTGTGCTTCTTGATTGATATTTCGATCGCAGTTCTCTCAAATTAACCCAGAATCTTTAATTCTTAATCTCCCTTCGATTGAAATAGCTCAAACGGCGAAAGAAGTCTATAATCGTGACAAGCGGATATATGTCAAGAATTCAGGGCAAGTTTTAAATATTTCAAAGAGAGGAGTCTTAATTTTCCTCCGACGAAAATACTCCGACAACGAGGGGAGGCCAACAATCGTGACAGTAGATACGTACGAAAAATCAGCCGCAGCTTTTCAATATCTCGAGAGCAAGATATTCTTGACTCTCGATTAAAATAACTCAACAGCGAGAGAACCAAGATCAATAACTGTGACGATCAGTATGTAACTTTTCAACGTCTCAGAAGATTCTTAATTTCCCTCCGATAGAAATAGTTCGACGAGAGAAAGCACCAATAATTGCAGTAAATGTGGACGAAAAATCTGCCGCAACTTTTTAATTGTGAAAGAAAGATTTCTAGTTTCCCTTTTGTAAGAATGAATCGTTGCTACGATATAATATAATGTTTCGAAAGAATATTCTTTATTTTCCTTCGACCAAAATACCTCAACAGCGAAAGAATTAAAATAATCGCGACAGTAAATATGTACAGTGTGGTTCACGTAACTCGCACACCTGAAATAACTTTGAAATTATGCGTCCAATGAACCAATCCTCATCCAATGGGGATTATTTGGTGTAAATAACCCCAATGTAAATTCCATAAATTGACATTACCACGATTGGCAAATGTTGCTTCGTACACGATACATTTTCTAACAAAACACTTACTTGCTGTTAAAACCATTCAGCAAATTGTACTCGAATTTTGAAAGTCGGATTCGCGAGGCTTCTGATGAAGATATGGATGATACGGGTGCATTTTATGGGCGTGAAGAATTCCAAATATACTTGATCGACTAATTCTGTCGTGTACTGACACGTGGATTGTATTTTACAGCAACAGCATTTTCTCTTTATTGGTACTACTTCCGATACCACGACGTTTTATGACGTTATATCTGCCAGTTTCTCGTTGTGTGATTTCTCGACATTCTACGCACGCAAGGCACCGCGTCCCGTCTTCGATCGATGTCGACGCAGAAGTTTATTTCCAACGTGCATCGTCGCGTAAACATCGCCGATTCATAGTACAAACTGAACAATAACAAGATTTCTGGATACTCTGGAGGGTTTAAATACACACAGTGGTCGTTCGCCGCTATCCCCGCCAATTCTTGGACTTGGGATTATCTCGTTACCTTATCACGCTACCTTACCGTGCCACGTGTCGAAGATCGTGCGAGACATGACACGTGCACAATACAAATCGAGTGATCCAAATGTAAGATAACGACACTGACTGTACAAACATTGTCTAATCCTCTGACCTAATACTACGCAGTTTCCATTCTCGAGACAAATTATCGTAAAATATTTCCCATGTAGCGGCCTAGGATTCCTCAACTACGAGTTTCGAACACTGACTAGCACAATCCTGCCGATCTCCGACGTTAAGCAAAGCAATGTGCGGAAGTTCCACTAGGATGGGTGGTCAGCTTAGCGGAGTAGTTGCAATAACAAGCGTGTCTGGGGTAAGGAGTCGCTGCCATGAGCCCCCCACTGATGATGATGAGTCTAGACAGAGTGACTCCGAGACGAAACGCAACTCTTTCACACCTACCTCAAATCCTTCTCATCATTCATATCCCGTACAACCGTTTAAAACCAATGTTTTGATACCTTTTTACTTGGAATTTTGATTTATGATGAAAAAAATATAATTAAAAGGTCTAATTAAAAGAAATAAAGATGGAACTTGGAAATTTCGAAACCCCCCGAACACATAAAATTGATGCGTTATTACAACTTTTGTATGAAACAATTTTTCATTAGACGTACAAGTTACGTGAATCACTCTGTATATATATGAAATATTTCGTTCTTGTTCTATCTATGAAAAATTTTTCAACTGTTTCAAAAGAGAGATTCTTAATTTTCCTTCTCGAAATCGCAAGAACTGACGACAGTGGACACATATGCCGCAACTTTTCAATATCTCCAAGGAAGGTACATTCTTAATTTCCCACCGATTAAAATAATCCAACAGAAAGATCCGAAACCAATAACCGTGACGGCAGATACTATATATATATATATATATATATGCGAGAAATATCGTCTGTTGTGAATACTTCAGAAGAGCTATATCCGTGGAAGGACGTCCTCGAATGCAAGTGACCCCGATCGTTTCGATAACTGCGGCGGGTCAGCCGAAATAGTTTCTTCGCGGATCTTCTTAGATATTATTAGAGTGACCGTTTAATGGGACGGAAACCCGTGAATCGCGTCGCCCGATGAAATCAATACTTCCACCACTGCCTAAGTAATCAAGGTATCATCTCGACTTGCGGGTCTTCCGAGGTTCGAGTTCGTTCCCTTTCAAGTTTCCACTCGGAACTTGAACGTCCGGGATTCACTGTCCCGCGGGTCGACGTTTCGTCGATCCTCCTCGGTGGATCGAGCCGTTCGGACAACGATAATCAACGAACTTTCAATTCGGTCAATTCGATCCAAGTGGCGCTTGGAAAGCAGATTTTTCTGGCTGCTTGTCTGACTTTTTCACTCGAATAATTTAAACGGGATTTCGAAATCATTGTTTCGTGAATATCTCTCGAAGAGAATAAAAATATCAAATTCTTTCCACGAATTCGTTCCGAAAAGCGGCTTTTCATTACCGAATGTTAATTTCTCGAATCTAAAACTCCTTTTCCGTTGAACGTAAAATGTCAACTGTTCGAAACTTTGGAAACTTAAAATTTACGTTGTTCGTTTCACACGATGCTCTAATTAGGTATAACTTATTGACTGCAAAGTTCAATGTAAAATTATACCGTTTCAAAGTTTCCTTTGAAAGTTTCCACTCGTTCAACAATGTTAATTTTCGTCGTAAAAAAATTGCTTCCCACACCACTGTGCCAATCATGGTTGATTATACGGAAATAACAATGAATTATACAGGTGGATCATTTTAATCGAGGATTAATGACTACATATTACGTAGTATTGTATCATTGACCAATGAAATTATTCAATAAGCGATAAAGTATCATTTCGTTAATCGGAAACAATTGGTTTACATAATATGCAGTTCGTATAATAAGAGTTTATTAATTCACCAATGAAATATGTATAAATAACTATACTGAAAAAATCGCACGCTAAATTTTCGATGATACATGTCCATTTGTAAATTAATGGGAATTTTTCACTTCGAATTTTTTGATTCTTTTGCAGCGATGGTGACCAACAATCATACGGGATTTCAAAACTGGGTACAATTATTCTGTAACATTTCGACCGAAATGTGAAATTTATATATTTCACAAAAATTGCAACTTTTTGTTTAGTAATTATCTATAGAAACTACTGACTATTTAAACTTCTATAGAAATCTAACCTAAGCCTGATTTAAATTAGCTCAGATTTTCTAATTCTATAATTATCTATAGTAATTACCTAAAGAAAAAAATCGTAAATTTTACGATTTTTTATATAAGAATGGTCTACTGTCCTAATAAAGATACGCCAATGTGATTAAATCGCAAATTATTGCGCAAAAGCATAAAACTTCAAATTTAAATATATTTTATAATATATAAGATGCAAAATTCAAATTTTACGTAGCGTTTGGAAATATAATAATCTATATTGATAGTTTAGAGCAGAGCGTTTGAAACGATCAATCTACAATTCGTCATTCCAGAGTTTGCAACGTGCTGTTTCTGTTTCATTTCCAATTGCTTTCAATCAGGTTATATTATCAAACCAACAGGGAACCAACGTTGCACGATGTCTTCACTTATATTTATAACAGTATGATAAAGGAACGGTTTGAATTCTTCATTTGATAATTGCTTTCCAAATGAAATTCACAAGCTTCATCTATTTTCGAACAATGTAAAATATTCCTGAAATTAAATTACAAACGACGTGCAAATATTGACTGAAAATATTCGAGCGAAACGGCAGTCGAGCGCCGATATTAAAACTGAAAATAATTCAACGAAACGGTATAGAACGTCGATATTAAAACTGAAAATAATCGTGTGAGAAGGGGATAGTGTTTGGCGGGTAGTGGCGCGAGTGATTGATCGCGGCGAGCAGGGAAAGGCGAATAGATTTTTCGTGTAACTCGCAGAGAATTCCCCCGTTGCAGACTCGTTAATTAACGGGGACAAATCCGTAGACAGGCCGACTAATTCCCAAGCAAGAAGCGGAATTTAATTGCCGCCGGTTGTAGCAGGCGAACTGGTCTGTCGTTCGGCGAATTTGTAAGCATCGAGCTTTGTTTTAAACTGTTTACTCGTCCATCGTTAAGAAAGATTCATTGTCGGAGTGTTCAAGCGATAACGACGCGCGAAAGGGGAAGCACTTTCTTCGAAAACACGGTGTCACCGTGGCGGGATTTTTCCAGAATTCTTTCTTCACCTCGTTCCTATTCTAGATCGAAATGAAATTCGTCGTAGAAAACTTTAGCGGAGAAATTTAAGAAGTGATTGGCTACTTTCTCCCGTCGTAATTAAATTGCTAATTAAAAGACGAAAATTGATCGTAAATAAAGGGAGAGAAAGAATAACTGGAATCGATATTACAAATGACCAGACCTCGCGCGAGCGAAGCAATTCCGCTGAAAGTTGAAACGAAGCGACACAATCCGTCGTTTCGAATTCGACGCGATTAGCATCTGTCTTCGACGTGGTTTCGAAAGTTTTGACGTGTGTTTGAGAGACCAAGTGACTTGTACACTCGTACATATACGCGTGTAATATATGTGAATTATCGAAACTAATATCTATCACTACCGTTTCGTTATTTTCATATATATTTCCAAATTCGTCTGAAATTTTATCAAAATCAATCGTATACAAAAAAAAGAAGAAAAAAAAAAACACGCAAAAATGCATAAAACATTCAAAATATAATCTATAGTAGATGGAAGAAATTCCTGTTTATATTTCACATAAAACATCGCGGTCTAATCTTGATGTAAATATACAACACGATCGCTCGAGGGATTAAAAAAAGAAAACAAAAAACTGCACGACTTGTAACAGTATGATTCGTCTCACTGAAAGGCCCAGAAGCAACTGTTCTGACATTTTTAGGAAATGAAGACGACATTTTTGCCATAAAATTTTATTGATGTGCAAACATTTGAATCCATAGAAAACAAATTACAGGCCCGATTGTTCAGTACCAGACAACGCCACTCCTACTCGAGATCTACCCCACGCCCCCTCGCGAATCACGTGACGCAAATCAACCAATCGCTAATTTTCGTTGCATCAGCGTTGCACCTGAAGAGGCCCGATGTTCTGGGTTATTCCTGCTAAAATCACTTTCAGTGATAAAAAAGAAGGAAGAGAAAGGAAAGTGTTTATAAATCTTCGCATTCCCGGTACCGAATGAAGTGTCTAAACTACCGACAAACTGTTTCCAACTACCTAACTGATTCCGGCCGGATAAAAATGCGAGAGAAGAAAAAGGAGAGAAACACCCCTTCGAGACAGCGGATGATTTCTCGAGGGACGTTCGAGACCGTTCGAGACACGAAACAAATTATTATATCGGCATTTACTTACTCTAATGACAAGCACTTACGATCGTGCCTCGAATGCCGATAACCGCTGTCGGATGAAATATTGCGCCGCCACGCTGCGAGGGGAGAAGTCGTTCATTTTTTCCCACCTCGATCGCACGGAACATTCCGAAGGAATTGAATTGTTCGCCGTCTTTTCGGTTTACATATTTTTATCGAAACAAGCGGATGATGACCGCGACGATTAATTAATTGGCCGTTGACTCTCGATCGTTACCCTCGTCGTCGACGAATATTTAATAGAAAATATTATAATTGCGATCTCTCTGACACATTTTGTGGGACGATGAGAATTCGCAATTTGACGATCTGTTTGGTAGTAGCAAAGAGAAATTAATTTCCAAGATTTGGGATATATGATGCTTTTATAACAATTTTATGGATGAGAATTCGTTTGGACGAGAAGAGATTATTCGCACACGATAACAGAGAGAAAATTAATTTCCACGACTGGCGACAATCTCATCATAGAAGAGAATTCACTAGTGAAAATTCGTTCGGATAACGAGTGATCGTGCAACGTGATTTATTCAGCAACAAATAGAAAGAAATCAATGTTTGAAGTCACGTTTTATCGTAGATAACGATTCAATAGTAAGAATTCGTTCGAACAACGAATGATTAGAGTATGTGATGAGAAATGGGGGTCGGGATTCGGTGAATGCACGTGGAAATTTGGTTGGAATTAATATTAGCAATCGATCGCTAAATCATACGGGCTTGGCAAAATTGACGTCACGAAGTATTCGTATCACCCGCAGATTACCATTGTGTTATAATTATAATTACTGAACTTTGGCGAAATCAAACGTCGAACAACGAAGATTGAAAAATTTTCGGGAATCGACAATATCGAGCGTCCGACGATTAATTTCTCTTCCACTCGAACGTTGTCTCGATTCTATCTAACCCTTTCGGTCAATTTTCCACTCGTAAAACGCGTATCGAACAAGTTATCTCGTTATCCGTAAATCCAACACGTCGATACAGCACGACCATTAAACGTCATAATGCACACCACAGGGTGCCATAAATTCGACACCGCACTGACGAGCTTCCCTCTAAACGCGCACCGATAAAGCTCCGGTCTGATATTACCTCTTTCCTAGAGGGCATTTCGTTGTCCTTTACGATAATGACCGGGATTGTTGCGCCCGGTCTTCAATCCCCGCGTTTTTCTCAGATAACGAGGTACCACGCGATCCTTCGTTACGTTGTGACAACGAATGGCCGGGCGTCGCCAGTCACGGGACTCCTTAATCTCGATGTCTGACACAAAGGTGGCGTTAAACACCGTGGAATCTTTCTTCCAGCCGTAAATCCGCGCGATCTTCCTCTCGCGAGGCCGTTTCGTACTTTCCTTCTTATCTTTCTCTCCTTTGCTCCATCAGACACGCTCTGTGCCCTTCTATCTACTACTTCTTTTCAACAATTCTCCTTCCTCCCTTCCTTTCTTTCTTTCATTCTTTCATTCTTTCATTCTGTTCCATCCGAGACTTTATCTCCTTATCCTCTTTTCTAATCTTTTGTAGCTTCTCTCTCTCTCTCTCTCCACGCAATTGTGAATTTTCTCACAGTCATTCGAGATTGTCTTCAACGGTCGAAAGGCTGTGTCACGTTATATCGCGTTGGATTTCGTGTAACGGAATTGAATGAAATGTTTCGAGAGTTTTTATATAGTTATTTAGTTGCGGTTTTACATTAGCGCTGGGGTGATTAAAATGACCAATTCGTAATTTTGTCACGGAAATTTGATAGATTTATTCTTTTTTTGAAATGACTTTTTTTTGGTCGCCACAGTCCCGACGAAATAAAAATTTTTCTATGTCGATAATGCACATTCTAGCAAGACAGTTTTTCAAAAAATTTTCAAACTATTTTGTACGTTTTATAATACAATTGTTCGTATATATACAGAATATTTCAGATTCTTTCTTGTGCGAATAATTACTTCATTGTTCCAATTTTGGAACAGATATAGTATTCTTTTCTACAAACTCTCCTAAACTAGATGAAACATGATCTTTGTAATTCAAAGATCTCAGCTCTTCTTGAAACTTCATGGACATTGAAAATTTAAGTTTCACGCTGTTCAATTTTGGATTTTCTAAATCGACTTAATTTTCCCTAGTAGAACAATGAATAAGAACCAAGAGAGAACATAAAATACAAGATAAAATCAAACGCCTTAATTTTGTATAATACAATACAAATTATTAGAATCATCCACATCCAACTCCATGATATTATTTGAACTTGAATCTCTGTATAATAATGTAACGCAAAACCGAACATCTTAAATCTCTGTAGTATAATACACAATTATTACTCATAATTGAACTTAAATCTTAATCCTCTACAATACAATACAAATCAGAAATCTTAAATCTCTATAACAGAATACAAGATCAAATACCTTAATAAAAATTGTTATAACCACCCATTGAACTTGAACCTTAAATCTTTATAATAAAATACAAATTACTATAGTTACCTACGTCTATCCCTATCAAAATGTAACATAATACAAGATCAAACAGCTATAATACAATACAAATTACTACAATTACTTAAATCTTAAATCTGTAGAATATGATACAAATTATAACCACCTCGGTTAACTACTGAGAGTTAAAATTCCAAGATTCGACTGTAACATTCGGTAAACTATTTCCTCATTCAGTCACACCTAACAATCTTTCCACGTCACTCACTGCCAAGTCAGATTATCAAGAAAGAGACAACGTTACACATCACGTAACACGTACGTGACAGACACGCACGTGCATATTTCTTTGATAATCAAATCTCCCACCCCCCCTCCACCGAACAAAGGCACGAACGTTACTCGTCACTTTTTTCCCAGGGATGTTCCGGAAGTCTTCAACTGGCGCTTGCCAATATCGCGAGCGTCTGCCGGTGACGGCAGCGTCTCAAACCGATTTCCGTCTTCCGTGACGAGAATTCTCGCCGAGTGGTTTCGCGTACGGTCGCGCGCGACGCCGTCAAAGAGCCGCACAAGTGCACGCGGAAAGATAACCGTCAAAATCGTGTTTACCCGAGAGAAAAGTCTCGCGAAACTCTTAAGTGGATTTCGCCAGCGGCTGGAATTGTCGGGCTATTGGAAATGTTGCGATTCGGAGCGAGGTAAAGGATAAACGATATCCCTTCCGTTGCAGTTTAAAATGCGGCGTCGCGCCTTTCCATTGTCCAGAGTGTTTCCCGGGAAGCGCGAACGCGAGGCGCGGAATAAGGAGGATCGAGAGCCAAGGATCGAGAGGCGTTGCAGAGCGGAGGGCGGGGGAGAGTTTCCACAATAGATGGTGATGGTCGGGGACCGTGGGTTCATTGGCGATTCTCGAGATGCCGGGAAACGGAATCCAGTCCCCGGGAACGAAAATCGGAATTGGGTGCTTCCTCGTGTGTTCTTGATACTGACCCTGTACTTCCTCGTATTTTTATAAATTTGATTTAATTCGTCGGCGAAATTTACCTTTGTTATTGCCGGTTGTTAGGGTCATTTTTTATAATTCTTATTTTGTACGAAAAATGTTCAAAAATCAAAGAATGTATGTTACGTGGACAAGAAGCCTAACGTTTTTCGTACAAAATAGTTTCTAATAACCAGAATTGTGGAAAATGGCCGGAACACTTCGAATTAACGAAATGTTACATTGTCAGTCGAAACTTTCCGTGTTCATTGATCTTTTTAATTCTTTTAAGAGAGATATAATATAAAAAAGGATATAAAATTAGGGTATTTTATTCACAGGGTATAGACAAGGTTAGGATATTTGATTTTATCTTAGAAAACAAATTACAGGCGCGATCGCTGAGTATCAGACACGCCCCCTTACGAATCACGTGACCCAAATCAACCAATCGCTAATTTTCGTTGCATCAGCGTTGCACCTGAAGAGGCCCGATTTTCCTGCGTTTTACCCCTGCTAAAATCACTTTTAGTGATAATATTGTAATTGTAATTCTTCGGGAATTGTTAACACGTCTCCGGAATTGATTTCAAATTTTTCAAGCCACGTTTCATTCTGCCGACATCAGCAGAGATTTCAAAACATGCGACAGGAACGAATTAGTTTCAAACATAAATATAATACTTTGACGAACCATTCTCGGTACTGAAAAATAACTTTGCCATCGATAATATAGAACGTTGTAAACGAGAGAACCGAAACGTTCGTACGGGGTAAACCTAATTCGATTCAGCCGCCAGATGCGGCGGATTCAAACAGAAATTTAATCCCGGAAGCACCGGCAAACAGAAATTCAAGACTTTCCACGGTTTCTCGCGTGTAACTCGGCCCGCGAACAGCTTCCTCAAGTTCAATTAAACGCAGATTCTCCGCGTCGGAGGAACCTGTAACGATGTAAATCCGCGGCGTTCGAGTTTCGAAATTTTGCGCGGTACGATTCACTACTCACGACGAGTCTCTCCCAGAGGCGTGGGAATTTTCGAACGAGCGATTTCGCACGCGATTCCTTAAATAAAAGCGCGAACGATCGGAGACTGAGGGGATTAACCACGCACACGCTAAATGACAAGAAGACCTCTCGAGTACCGGGGAATTTCCCGCGAGAGCGCGAATCCACGTCCTCGTCGAACTTCCGGTCCTTGGGACCTCGATGGAAGACGACGCTCGTTGCTCGAGTAACGAGAGCTAACGCTGATAACGCGAAATAACGAAGGGCGGAGCCTTGCGTTAAAGCGATTATTAGGATCGTTGAAAATTCCGCTCGCGAATTTCTTCGCCTTTATGAAATTTGTGTGATTTTTTAATTTGCGGATTTCTGCAGTTACCACGAAAGTATTCGAATATTAAAAAATGGGGAGGGGGGAGATTCTTGCGAGTACATCGTTGGTGCTGACAAATAAATTGAGAAATATATAATATATGGAAATTACGAGCAATTTTCGAAAAATATATAGGATTTGCAAGATATTTATTGCAATTGGGAATAATTTCTCAAGCACGTAATTAAATGTAACACTTCATTGTCAAAACCTATTAATAGATAATTGTTTAATTACTATATATATATATATATATATTTAGATTGAATTATTAATAACTTTAGTAGATTAGAGTTGCATGTAATAAGAATAGCTGCCGTGAAACACAAGTTTTACATCGACATTTCTCAATTGCATGTTTGCAATTTCTACAGAAATTAAAATACAGCAGTGTGAAGATACTGATATTTTCGGCAAAAAACCGTAATACGAAAATATCGATATGTTTATAACTTTTTTGGTTCTCCGGTTTTATTACATTTTCGAAGAATGGTTTGAATCTGAAATCAGTGTTATTTTGTTAACGCACACACAATCGTAACCGAAGCAACCATGTACACGTACACATACGATAGCGTTCACCAATAAAAAAGAAAAAAAAGAAATATTCAGATAAAAATTTCGAATTTTATTTAACGAATCAAGCAACTATACTTCAGTTATAACGCAACGGTTTCTGCTATTTGAAGATCTGATGCAAAATTTGTCTCCAAGAACCAAACACCAAGAACGCGATAAAGTTATCGAGAGGAAATTCATGTTAAGTCGAAGACGAAATAATACCCGATCGCTTTATCTACGAGACCAACCGAAACGCGGCTGTAATCCAAAATTCGGGGCACTAAATCACGCATGATTTATCGGTGGTTAAGTTGGAATCGCGCGGGCTGGAACGGATTAAAGTTCGTCAGAGAATCGTACGGCGATCGTGTGCCCTGTTTTCTCTCTCTCACTCTCCCCACGAGAGCGAAACGGGGCGAAGTTGCGGCGAGCAGAGAGAAGGTCACGTTGGCTTCCAGCCACCGCGATCCAGAACCGTGTTCCGTTCTCCGATGGCGTTCTACGATCCGTCCAAGGATTCGTTACCTCCCGGTGGCAACAGCGCGTCGACTCGAATTGAAAGTGGAGGAAACACGGAAATTCCGGGGCTCCCGGTAAATCTCTGTTGGAAATCAGTTTGGTAGACGGATAGAGGACGGTTTGGTCTTGAGTTGGTGACGGGCACTCGGTGGTGAAAGGATGGGTTGGTCGTGGGTTACGGAGGCGTTCTAATCGGCTTGCACGCTGTAACTTTCGCGCACCTCTGCAAATAGATAAGCTCGTTGCCCGAGATGGTTAAGCTCGAGGCGTGTTTTCATCGGCGCGTCTGGTTAAGTTTCGCGGAAATCCCATCGAGACCTCCCCCATGAAACGAAAGTGTTTAAAGAAAGTTGTCGCGCCTTCGCGTCCCGGCTGCGAGTTCCTCGAGAAACTCTCGGTTCGAAATTCGCGGAGGCGAAGTTTGGATTAAATTCACGACGCGAGGGGGGGGGAGGAGACGTGAATTGGGTGGTGACCTGATCCGGTGAACGAACGAATGAGAAACAAATGAGGATACTCTGAGCGTCCAATTTTGTAAAATTATTTAAAATTTAATCAAGTACAGCGCAACGATGGCGATTGTTTTCTTGATAGATGTTATTCTGAATATAAGAATGTAATACTTTAAAATGTAGAACCTATATTTTGACACTGTTGAATTCGTCTTTTAAAATAAGAATAATTTCGCCTCCAAAAGCGTCGAAGAAAATATTTCACGACTAAATCTGCTGAACTTTTTTCTTTTTATTGCATGTACTTTGAACATTAAGTTGAACGACAAAATGTTCAAAAAATTTTCGTCGTTTATTCGTACACCCGTTTGTTCCTTTGACGTATTTTTCATTCAATCATGTTTTCGTCAAACGTTGCTAGAACTGTGTTGCAAAGTAAAACAGTTCAGTTACAGTAATACATTCGAAGCACATTCGATATTATAGATTTGTGAGTACGAATTTTAACAGACATTTGTTCATTCACTCCAGATCGTTTGTCTAGAAATAGTTCGATTAGGGTGTACAGTGCGACGCATTTATAATTGGTGAGTAGTGCGAAGTTTGTCTTGTCATGACGACGAATGTGACATTTTCCCTTCGGTGACAACGAAGTCCTCGATCTCGCCCGGAGAAGAGTCACGTTCGTTGCGCACGAAATGCGGTGGCGACGCACGTGTTGTAACAATCTGTCACGTGGAATATTCTAACGTGTGCACTCGATGCTCGCGATAGATAAATTTACGCGTCTCTATTGTAATTTAAGTTAGACGAAAAAGAGAGCGACACTCGTCAAGGTATGGCCAAATTCTTAATAAAAATTTCGCTATTCGTAACGTTGAAGACACAGTACAGTCTTATTGTAACTTTGATTCAGCAAACACAAGCGATTTCGTAATATTTTATATATTATTATTATTTCTATAAAAGCGTGCTTCAGTGACGCGTCATGTAAGTACATAAATTTTTGTCCAAAAAAAAAAAAAAATGTATTCCCGAGATCCTGTATGATTTTTAAATCCTCCCAAAAATCAACAGGAAACTGTGTGCAATATCCACGCGATCGTAACCAATCGACTGAAAACAGTTTCAGTAGAATAAGAATTCTCAGCTCAACTGTTTCAAAGGGGACAAAACTTGATGACTTAATCCTTGCAGAATAACACCAGTCTCCTTGTTTCTTGAACGAAATGCAACGATACGATTCAAACTGCGCGTGTCGTTCGACGTTTCACCAACGATTTCATCGGTGCTACGGTACCCGCGGAACAAACGGTTCGCGCGTACGCTCAATTTAGCCGGCAACAAGGCGGATCGTCGTTTCTTTGACACCTCAAAGGGGTAACCGCGAAACTTGGAAAATGTTAATTAGAATTCCGCGCGACGGAACGGTCTCGAAATGAAGCCGAGCGCGCACGTGCACCACCACCGTGCTACATAATTCCATCTAGCCCCTTTACATTATTCATCGTCGAAGATCGGCTGTGCCCAAAGAATGGCGGTGAAACCGGTTGAAAACGCCGGAGGGAATCCTCCGGCGCTTAAAACCGTCATTTCGCGAATTAATTAGACGCCATTCACGTCCTCGCAGCCGGGTGAACGTTTCCTTCGACGTCAAGTGCCCCCGCGTTTCCCCGTCGCGAATGAATTTCATTGTCTCGCTGGTTTTTCCACCGCCGTGCGGAACGAGTGTTATTAATCGATGTTACACCGTTTACACCGCGGCATCTGAATTGTTCCTAGCTGGACTGGCAATTGAGAAAGGCTTTCGCACCGAGGTCGGAACTGTTGAGCAAGTTGATAATCTAAACGCGAGTAAACGCGCCGAGCGATTAACCAGCTGCCCCGTCCGGCTTTCAACGGCTCGATCCACTTCAGACTTCCTCTCGAGTGTCAATACTACTGAACGTACTTGTATCGTAACTTTCAATACTAGTGACTGGGTGAATCGAGAAAGTGCAATGTGATGGTACATCTTCTGTTTCTTGAAATATCTTTACATGCTAAACTAATGTATTTTATCAATATCAAGCATGTTTTTCAGTGTGTAACTTTTGTTTTCCAATACTAGGGGGTGTATTCAATGTTAAGAATCAAGAATTAAGAAAGTGTAATACAATGGAACATCTTCTGTTTCTTGAAATATCTTTACATGCTAAACTAATGTATTTTATCAATATCAAGCATATTTTTCAGTGCTTAACTTTTGTTTTCCAATACTAGGGAGTGTGTTCAAAGTTAAGAATCAAGAATCAAGAAAGTTAAAACGATACATTAGTATCAAGCGTGCCTGTCGATATGTTTTAATTGTTTTTCTTTCAATACTAGCTATATATTTGACTTTTGATATGCTATACTAATAAATGTATTTAAAGTGCATCAGAAAAATTAATATTCTTGAAATATCTTTACATACTGAACTAGACAAACAAACTTTAAACAACTTTAATAAACTTTAAATTGTAGTAATTTCGTTCTTGAAAACGAGAACGTGAATACTATTTTGTAGAGATTGAGAAGACTGTACTGATGAAATGCATAAAATTATTTCCAGACTGTGTTTCATTCCACATTTTACTTGATTTTGATTTATAACATCTTGTTTTTATTTCTATCAGTTTAAAGAACTTCCTTTAGACGAATTACACTTTATACTCGAGTGAATCTCTCGCGCGTTTTACATTAGCTTCATTGAATTTTCCAACGAAGTGGGAATTACGAAACGGGTGAATTACGCTCAGTGATCAAATTATGAACATGCACTTCGTTTTATGCTCGTCACGAGAAGATTCCTCTAAAGAGAACTTGTAGAACTCGAAATATTTTTGTCAATATTTCTTGAAAAGACCTCTTTCAATAAGGAGAAAGTTCATGTATTGGGGCAATGTATAACTATTCAAGATGATGGGGTAGACACAGTGTGAAAGACGTTTTGTTTTGCCAGTGTTATTTCAGAAAATTCATTCTCGTTCTTGGACTCGAGTCAAAGAAAACTAATTAAACTTGCAGCGCGAGTTTGAACGATATCGTTATCAAGAGAAGTTTGCCTGTTGCTAGCTTCTGTATCGGCAGTCAGTGTCGCGATTATATTGGAATAAAGAGTGATCGATGTGAGCTAGAATGTAACACCAATCTGCCTCGGGATTATTATATTGGGTGATCAACGTGCGTCCAAATTGATCGTCAGAGATACGCGTTTGCACTGCGTAATTTGACGACTACGTTTACGTTACACAGTCGAACCAATAATGACGAAAAATTGTCAAAATTTCAAGGTTTGACGAGACGAGCGAGGATATTTTTTTCTTTGGGAAATTGCAAAAATTCGAAACTCTTTTAAAAGATCGAAAAACGTTCAACTAGATCCATCACGGTCCTGAAGGTTGGAATTTTCTCTTTACGACGATCCCTTAAAACTTGCTGTATGACTTTCCATTGAATCTGGGACATTAGAGTTAAACGATGAATTACTTGAATTTTTGTCGTTCAATCTTCACATTCGAAGTTTAATCGAGGCGAGAAAGAAGTTGCACGGCAAGTTTCAAGAGGAGACGTCAATTTCTAAAGCCCTGAAAATTTTTCTAGAAACGTTCGAACTTTCACATTTCGTCGACAAACATCGGAAAATTTTTCTCGTTTAATCCTAATATTTAAAGTTTGATAAAACAGCGAGAGAGAAAAAGTCACGCGGCAAATTTCAAAAACAGAATTGTAGAAGAATACAAGTTCGAGGCTATGTCTAGTTACGAAGAAAACTTTTCACGGGCGTTTGAATTTTTAGAATTTTTACTTTTTACGAACAGCTGTAACGTTGTTCGAGATCCCGGCAATTTTTCATCGATTCAGTTAGCGCTGTTGAAGAGAAACAAAGTAGCTGCTCACCGTAGTCGTCCTCGTAGATAATGGCGACCTTGGTCCAGTTGAGAAACTCCATGATGTCCTGATAAGCGGCGTTGAGCAAACTTTGTGCGGGATAGAGGTTGATGCTGAACTCTTTCGCCTCCGTGTCCAGGTCCAGCCTGGCTTCCAGATGTGGAATGTCCAGTGCGTCGCAGATGCTGTGAATGTGTTGGCCCAGGATCGGATCCGATGGCCCGAATACTGCCTGCACCCCGTACTTGACCTGTTGACACGCTGCAACAAATCGTGGATATCGGTCATTCGATTTGCCCATTCCTTCACAACTACGAATCCGACGTACACTGTGTGAGAAGTACTGCACTCTGTTGCAAATTGGAGCAATTCTAAAATTTCTGGAACAGACCAGGGGCAATCTCGTTTCTGAACGTAACCTCGACAGATTAATTCGTTAACGCTCGAGAACGCGAAAAGAAACAAATTTTTTCTCTGAATGTGACAACAAATTTTAGCACCGTGCTCTTGTTTTATCGTCAGTTTTGTATTTCTTGCACTGTTTCTGTATTTCTTCTTCTACTGTTATACACAGTCATCTCAAACAAATAGCTGGTGCTTTTTTAAAACATTTCAATTTGAAATTTCTATTAAAATTTCTTCGCTTTACAGGAATTTTTGACCATCTAGTTGTTATAACATTAACTACAAATGTTTAATATTTTTCATGAGAATTTATTATTTATTATGTTTAGATTAAACAAAAGAGATTCGTCCGAATTGCATTTCACATTGCAATAATTCAGAAATAAACGCACGGTAGTTTGTTTAATTCGCGATACAATATCATTCTTCTACGAACGAATGCTCGCGTTTGCTCTTTTTAATTGGAAATGTTTTTTCTTTTTTTATGATACGAATTGGATTTCCCTTGGAAAATTGAGGAAGAAATAAAATTGCGAGATGTAAAATGCTACGTTCAGTTTCAATGTTTGAAGGAAAACAATGATATTATACATTTTGTGTGTGTACGAATTTCAGATTCTGACGATCTACGGCGATCTACTCCCGTTGTTTATTGAAAAATGTTCGTAAACACATCGAAATAAGGAAATCGAAGCAGCTTACAATGCAACTGGATATCGTGGATACATCGAAATACAGAAAATGTGTCGTTGCGATTCTCTAATGAAAATACGTGGTAAACCTTCTACAAAATTTATATCGAGGCGGGAAATTCTGACGGAAATCTAGAAAGTTTCGACAAAAAGAGGAAATTAATTATTCTCGCGTTTCCATGCGAGTTTCGAATTAATCGTATTATTGAAATAACGAAGAAAACGACTCGAGGGAGGAAAAGGACAGAATCAGAAACAGAACGGAGGAGAAAGGAAGTCGCGAGTGAAACTCGTAAGATTCGCGGAAGGTCGAAGTTCGCAACGCCGCGGTAATTTGTAGCGCTGCAGAGGTACGAGCCTATATAAAATATGGACGAGGTTGTTAATCGATTGCCATCATCCGATGCTCGTTAGGGAAATTCGCGAATCAGCTTCGGCGATCTGTTGGTAATTTCCAGGCGGCGCGGGTTCGTTCGGCGAGTCGTTGCCGAGAGAAATCGGCGGGACGAGGAGGTGCGCCACCGGCCCATTAAGATCGGGCTCGCGCGGATGACCGGAGAGCGACGTTAATGCGGCGTTAACGACTCGGTAAGCCGAACGCATGGCGGTGGTATTCGTTTATGGCTGTTGGAAATTGTTCCACGGACAACCGGAATGTCGATTATTACCGATAATGACGTTGACTCTCTCCCTCGTCGCTCGTGCCGAAGCGAATATTCTTTCACGCGTTTGAGCGAACGAATCCTACCAGCGGATGTTTATGCAAATGCATAATGTTTTTTTTTTTTTTTTTTTTTTTTAAAGGAAGTATATACGTATGACACCTGGACAGAATTTTTTTTCTTTTTTTGGCTTTATTTGTAACGTGTTTGTAACGTTATAGTAGTATTGAAATTTTTACGACAAAAAAAATTGTCTGCTACGTTTCAACAGATGAATTTGAAACTATGTGTATCGTGTAAAAAAATAGTAACAACAATTTTAACGCAGTGTATAAAACTGGTGGCATTTTGAACGACGTGACATAGTCTGTAGCGACAAATCTGCATTGCCAAAAATATGCGATTCGAGAATTTAGTTCGAAATTTCACAGACTTACGACGGCAGGTTTTTAGAAATTTCAGCGAATTATCGTAAATTATATACATAAATAAGAGCTTCTACTTCTTGTTGCATTACAGACCAAATTAATATCTCGAAACTATTTCCAGAGAGTTTCTGTTTCACGTCCGCCAACTTTACTTTCGTAGATCTAGCAATAAGTCTCGTTCCGAGAGATCTGGCAAATCTCAAGGTACTTCTGAAGAGAATAAACCACCTTGAACCGCGTCCAGAAATAAAGTTTGCAAATTTCTCTCGCGTGAAATGTTCCAATATTTTCGAGGTACGTCGAACACTCACTTCAAGCGAATCAAAATAAAAAGCACATCGCACGATAATGTATACTCATCCACGTTGATTAGCGTCGTTCAATTTTCCAGAAATACATGAAATTTAGAAAATTCCTAATTAATTTTCCAATTTTCCAATTTACCGTCAGACACACGTAATCGATAGACACTTTAAAAGCGGAGATCCTTCTCCCATTACACGCTTCGAATACAAAAGATTCTACCCTTGGTTCCGAATGGTGTAATCTTGCCTCACACAACGTAGCGTAACGAAATTACCCCGTTAACTGCACGCTAAACACCTTATTTGCAGCGAGTAATTCCAGACACCATGATGCCTGTAAAATGATTCCGGCGTCTGGTGCTTGAAGCACGATGCACGAAGCAAAGAGCGTAGAATGGCCGAACAGTTATCTTGCCTCAATTGCAAGAAGTTGTTACGGTCCGCCTGGGTGCTGTTCAAACTCTAAGTTGGCCAACTGCAATGCCTTTCGAACCTCAAACAGCTGGTCCTTACGCCTGCAAGTTCATACATTACACGGGACAAGAATTCGCAGATTCGAATGTCCCGCTGGGGACAGGCAACTTGTGCGAGAGGTTGTGTCGCGACTCGAATGTTTCGGAAGGCTGGAACACGCGACACGTGTTCGACGAAGCGATCACGATCGTTTGCATTTTGGGAATTCAATCCCCAGGGAGAGGATGGATTTTTGTGCAAATTCCGTGGTTCTGAGAATATAATTAAGAAGGTAGAACCTCGGTAGAAAAATCATGGAAAATTCTACGCCTTGGATATTTCTGTAAATACGCAAAAGTTTGGATCTATGGATCGTTGACTACTGGATTACGAAAATATTTGAACATTTGTCGTAGAAATTTTCGACGAAACTGCGATTGAGAATTAATCCGGAAATTTATCGAGATTGTTTTAAAGTCAAACATTCGCTGAATGTTAAGGTCCTTTGTTAGATCCTTGGAACATTGAATAAACATTTTGTCAGCAAAATTGACTTTACAGGAGCCAATACTTTTTAAAAATCCTACACACTTTTCCAATTACATATTTTCCTTTCACGTTCACTCTTTTGCAGAAGAGAGGAATGCAAAGTAACTTTATTAATTTTACGCGGCTTTTGATACGCTGGATAATTTTCTTGACACTTCCAAGTACACCAAAATAACACAATCCAATAACAATACCAATTAAAACTTCCGTACGAAACGTTCTATAGAGGAAACACAGTACACTCTCGAAACGTAAGTTTCTTCCCTTGGAAGGAAAGATTCGAAGATCACGTCGACGATGAAAGTGGACAGCAAGTTCGCAGGAACTTGAAGAACGTTAACGGCGTTAATGAAAAAGGAGAGCAACGAGAGGATTGAGCGACGCGCGAAAAGG
Source organism: Melipona beecheii (assembly GCA_032399605.1). NCBI lineage: Eukaryota > Metazoa > Arthropoda > Insecta > Hymenoptera > Apidae > Melipona > Melipona beecheii. Next base: position 3,935,540 of record JAUCMO010000463.1, read on the forward strand.
GCCGTTCAGAGATGCAAATCGAAGGGAAAACGGAAGAAATAATCCTTTCGACAAGTTTCTGGCGAATTTTCCGACAAAGTTCCAGCGATTCTCGCGCCGTTTCGGACGTCTGGCTATAAAGGACTTATCTACTTGCAGCAACGTCCGTTCGTGAGGTTCCCCGTGAAACGAACACCGGTATCTATCGTTTTCCGGCCTGACGGCACAGTATCCACACGCGGAATGGCTTGTCGCGTGGTAATACCAACTCTTGCGGCTATCGACCTCGTCTGTCTATAAATCAACGAGAACGGCGTGGCGATTTATGAAGATTTTCCTGCTTGCCGCCGTTTCTCGATGTTCCTCTGATTATCTCTTACGAGAACTCCGAGAAAAAGATCCCGAGGACGGAAGAGCCAGCTGATAATGAATTCTTCGCAGACGAGGTAATGGGTTTCTCGTGGTTCGTTATCGGCTTACGTTCGGGACACTATCGCGGTCATTATATTCGACTGACGCTGGTATCAGGAGGAATTTACCGGTATTATAGGGTTCTTATTTTTTAAAGCGTTCTTCAGATACTTCGGTAGTCTTCGAACCGAAACGCGAAACTGCAGATATGGCACCGTGTCTCGCTGCATGAAAGCACAAAAATTTTACTCCATCGATGATTCTTCAACTACTCTATTTGCAATTTTGAAACAGTGATTTGTAATTGAAAATACGGATACGTTTATGTAAATTTCTTCGGTTCGTTAATTTTATTTATTTACAATTTGTCGGTGATTTTTTTTTTTTTTTTTGGTTTACTTGTTTTAATAAAATTTTCCAAATATTTTGCAAGCAGAGATTCAAATTAATTAAAACCGGTATCGTTATTATTATTGGTGTTATTTCGTTATTTCATTAATATCACAACGAGACACGATCATTATTATTCGAAACCAATTCAAAAATATACGAAGAAGTTACAAGACACCTGTTGTAAAAAATTACATGCTATACAACACGAGTAGCTGACATCAGGGAATTTAAAATTAATACATAGTACGTTCGGTTGGAGAATAAGTGTAACAGTGGATTTATTTCTGCGTTAAAAAGTTTCAACTTCGATCGTGTGTGTCTTCATAAATATCCACCGCCGCGATTCTCGAAGTTCACGCTCGAACGATTATTGATACTTCGAAGTTATTAGAGGTTGATTCCTTCGGATAAGGAATGACGTGTCTGACTAAATCTAAATCAATGGACACCTGATTTTAAATAGAATATCTTTTGTGATAGACTCACACAGTATAATTTAGTTTCCTTTTTCTAATAGAAATAATTGACAATTGTCGATTATTTATTTGTTAATTGTAATATTAATTTTTTGTCGGGATATATTTGCAACATGATTTTTAAAATATTACAACTGTCGTCAATTATTCCTTCATTTTATTAATTACAATATTCAACACTTTGCGGTCTGTCAACAGCAGGAAGTCATCGTGCTGTGGTTTGTTGACGGCATGATGATGTTGACTGTCTCAGAAGCTAAAGCACACATTGGAAATAATAAGTTAAAAACTGGAGTAATTTTTTAAATGTCAGTGTTTACGCACGATCAAGAATAAAAACATTTCGACGTGGACCGCAAAGTGTTAATTGTACTGAATAATTTATGGATAAAAATTAATATTCTTGCTTTAATTTTATCTACGCTACTGCGTATTTTCCTAATTTTATGACAATAGAACTTCATCCATCGCGATATAGACATAGATAACTTGCAAGAAGTCAAACAATTTATACGTATACTCAGTAATTTTCTCCACTCGCGTGTAATCTTACTACTTTTGCTTAATGATAGAAGTTCGTGTGCAGAGAAACGAATACAATCGGCAAAAAAGTGCAGTTAATTGTTCCCAAACATTCTAAATAAAAGAAATAAAATGTAAATTAAAATAAAAATTAATGTAAAACAGAACAAAAATAATATAACTCCGACAAATGGAGTTCGGAGTTATATTAAATTCACATTCACTACTGCAAACCTCAACAGGTAATTTCAATTATACTTTCGACAAAAATGTTCTTCTTCCGCGAAGAAATTAAATTTTTTCGGCTCTTTGAAAAGCGCGTTAACTCCCGTGCTTGACCGAACGATCAAAGTTGCGATGGCCGCTTCGCTGAAATGCAATTACGCTCTCGCAGCCTCTCAAATCAGCGCGGGAATGCCGAGGGAAAAATTTTTTCGCCAATAGGACGAGAAGTTACGACGGAGAGAGCGAAAGGAACCGAAGTGAAAAGCCGAATGGCCAGAAGGTTAATTTGCCATTTAATCGCGAAATCGTTGTTAGAAGTCCGAGCGGGAAAGGAAACTCGAGTCGCGAGGCCCGTGGCTGTTTTCATTTCCGACCGTGTCCCGTTTATTTTTTAATATCCGTTCCATTAGCGTATCCTTTGAACCGACAGCTTCGCCACCGGCGAAGACGAACAAGTGAAAACGACTTGAGGAATAAAGGGAGAAATGAATAAAAATCAACGAACAACCGTACGATGAATGAGGTAGTTTGTAATTGTTACGGGGGAGAGACTTCGCCGAGGATGAAAGCATAAAACGAACGATGAAAAGAATTATAAACATGTATTGCGCAGTGAGTGTAATTTAGCAGACGAGCTTTATTTAAAATTACTTTAAAAAGAGGGTACGCGTACGAAACACGATCTGTAAAATAATGAACCGGTGAAAAATTAATATCCTCGAACGTTGAAACGCGAACATTTCCGCCGGTGGATTGTGTTAATTTTTCAAATATCGCACGCATTTTCAAAAAAACTAACTACGTTGCTCTTTCGAAATATAAAAAGAGGCTCGAATCGAAAATTCGGTTTAATTAAACCTAAAAGTTTTTAATTAAACCTATGTATTTTGCTTGGAACTTCATTGTCGCGGTCGATATTCCTGCTGATATCGATTTTGTTGCTCGTTCGTGCGGAATATAAGAAAGAGTGCGACGAGGATTGTTCGTGAGGTAGAGAGATAGTCGAAAAATTTGTAACCATGTACATGTAGTATGAAAAAGGTTTTCGAAACTTCTCTTTGTGTTGCAACAAATAAAGAAACAAAAACATATGTAGTGAGATTTTTTGTGTAGGTTAATTTTCATTAATTATCAAGCATTAAATACATCTTACTGTAAATTATCAAGTATTGAATACATCTTACTGTAAAGATTTTGTTCTCCAAGAATTTCAAGAAAGATATCAAATAAACCATGATTATTCGTTCGATTGACGTGTGAAAAAGTTTTAGAAAATAATATCAGTACAAATCAAAAGTCTGACAATGATTTATATCATCATGGACATTTCCTAGAAATTTCCTTCACTGAGACCAGAATGGCTTTAAAGATTGAAGTCTCCCCTTTTCAACCATTCCTTAAAATTCGTTGCTAAATAAATTAGAAAATAATATCAGTACAAATCAAAAGTCTGACAATGATTTTTTAGATCTTTATGGACATTTCCTACAAATTTCCTTCACTGAGACCAGAATGGCTTTAAAGATTGAAGTCTCCCCTTTTCAACCATTCCTTAAAATTCGTTGCTAAATAATTCCTTTCCACAATGTTATAAGATTTTCAAACATTGACAAGTTCCCATCGAGTATACGAATATCTTCTCTAGTCACTGTTATGCATGTATGCGTTTCTTCTTGTAAATACGAATGGTCGATCAGAAGTTGCCGCTGCGCAGTTTGAGGCACGAGTGTTTAGGAAACTTCAACGTTCGTGGGCAAGTTTGTAGACTAGTACTGTGAGTCGAAGTTTAAAATATCTGTTTGGTCGCGGTTGCTTGGCGCGACTCGGTCGAACAATTATATCTTCCATAAATGCCGAACAGTCGACCGGAAATGTGGATGTTGCCCGATTGCTTGCGCAAACTTCCATTTACACGATTCCAACTATCTGACAGAAGCTCGACAGAACTTGCAATCCGACGTTACATTCCATTTTTTATCACAAATCTATTACGTCGGAGAAGTTTCAGGATTATTAGGACTCCTGGTTCCAGAAATTACACTTTAATAATTAAATCTGTAATATTTGAAGTTTATCATCAGGATTTTCATTTCTAGAAGGTACACCCTAAACTATATAATTTCTATTACGGATTTATGGTATTGGAACTTTTAGGACTTTTATTTTTTTGAATTGTTCCACTTTGAAAGTGAATCTCTATTATAAATCTGCAATATCTGCAGAAGTGTAAGATCATTAGAACTACTATTTAGAAACTTTTATATTTCAACATGTAATTTCCATTGTAAATGTAATATTTGAAGTTTATCATCAGGATTTTTTATTTCTAGAAGGTACACCTAAACTATATAATTTCTATTACGGATTTATGGTATTGGAACTTTTAGGACTTTTATTTTTTTGAATTGTTCCACTTTGAAAGTGAATCTCTATTATAAATCTGCAATATCTGTAGAAGTGTAAGATCATTAGAACTACTATTTAGAAATTTTTATATTTCAACATGTAATTTCCATTGTAAATCTGTAATATTTGAAGTTTATCATCAGGATTTTCATTTCTAGAAGGTACACCCTAAACTATATAATTTCTATTACAGGTTTTGGTATTGGAACTTTTAGGACTTTTATTTTTTCCACTTTGAAAGTGAATCTCTATTATAAATCTGCAATATCTGTAGAAGTGTAAGATCATTAGAACTACTATTTAGAAACTTTTATATTTCAACATGTAATTTCCATTGTAAATCTGTAATATTTGAAGTTTATCATCAGGATTTTCATTTCTAGAAGGTACACCCTAAACTATATAATTTCTATTACGGATTTATGGTATTGGAACTTTTAGGACTTTTATTTTTTTGAATTGTTCCACTTTGAAAGTGAATCTCTATTATAAATCTGCAATATCTGTAGAAGTGTAAGATCATTAGAACTACTATTTAGAAACTTTTATATTTCAACATGTAATTTCCATAAATCTGTAATATTTGAAGTTTATCATCAGGATTTTCATTTCTAGAAGGTACATAAACTATATAATTACTATTAGATTTATGGTATTGGAACTTTTAGGACTTTTTATTTTTTGAATTGTTCCACTTTTGAAAGTGAATCTATTATCAATCTGCAATATCTGTAGAAGTGTAAGATCATTAGAACTACTATTTAGAAAATTTTTATATTTCAACATGTAATTTCCATTGTGAATCTGTAATATTTGAAGTTTATCATCAGGATTTTCATTTCTAGAAGGTTACACCCTAAACTATATAATTTCTATTACGGATTTATGGTATTGGAACTTTTAGGACTTTTATTTTTTTGAATTGTTCCACTTTAAAAGTGAATCTCTATTATAAATCTGTAATATCGGAAGTGTAGGATTATTAGAACTATGAAAAAATATATATTAAATAATTATATATATAATAATATAATAATAGTTATATATATAATTCATATATATATTATTTAGAAATTTTTGTATTTTAACATATAATTTTCACTGTAAATCTACGATATCAGATTCACGCTCGTTTCAGAATTATTATTGAAAATAGTACTATCTAAATCTGTGATAATGCAATTTTTTAAATTACCGCGACTTTTATTTCTCGTCAGCAGTTATTCCATCAACATTAAATTTTTACCGCTATAAATCTACAATATGAAAATTCCTATCAGCGAGCCACACGGATGACGTTCAATCTTCAACACGTTATATAACAACCACGATTCGCTCAAGCTAGTATTTAAAATCGCATTAAAACCGACGAATAACGCGCGAACTGATCGAACGTGGACCGAATACTTTTCTCCTCCGCTCATGCCGAAATCCTATTAAAACCTCGGGCGCAATCATTTCCCGAAGTCTCTCACAGTTGATTTATTTTTCTCAAGGCACGGAACCACTCGGGTGTCCTTTAATTCAGCCCAGCTAATTAACCCGCTGGGCCAAAGGTCGGGGGGATGAACTTCCGGTTAATTTGTCTTTAACCGCTCGCTCCGGTAATTACATCATCGACGACAGGCTCAGTGCACCGTCAGTGTTTAAAACGTACGCGGGGGGTTGATCAATGGGGCCGAACGATTAAACGGCACGAGTGTTCGTTAAGTTTATTTGTTTGTTTGCACGAAGTGAAAAGTGATGAACACAGTTAACACGGTGTCTGTAAATTTTATTTTCAGTAGATCCATCGTGAAAATTAAATAAATCGGAACTTGGGACGGACAACAGCGTGAAAATAATTGTAAATGACTACGGATCGTAAAAGGTTGAAATTAAATTAAATTCGCAAATCGTTAGTCGATACTTTGAATCCCTCTATCGAAAGTGAGTTGTTTCATACGTCCCAGAACGTGACTCGAACGAAGTTTCACAGTAGTGGTACCGGTTAAAAGTCTGACGTAGGATTAATTGAAAAGTGGATCGAATGACCAACGAACGAATATAAATTTCTAACGAGTGAACAGAGGTATCAGCGGTGAGAGTGAACAGGGGTAATATTTTTCAATCGTCTCCTCGATTAGTTGGAACAACAGTTGCAATCCGCGGAGGAAACAAAGCACCGCGATGTATTTTATATGGAAATGCGTAAATCTTTAGCGAGCTTCGTGTGCCTCGGATGAGCGGAGCGCGCGGACGCAATACTTTTGAAATATGAAAACGAAGCGGAAAAATGCAGCGGCAAATTAAGGGAAACCGCTCGTATGAATTGCAAGAGAAATTGAACGCGTAAACTCGGCGGTAAATTACCGCAGCTGTGAATTTGACGTGAACTGCTCGTCTGTCCCTACCAGGCCTCGCAATTCTGATGAAATTCCAAAAACTTTCGTACGACGGACATAATATCACGCAAGAGAAGCACAATGAGTTTTATTATTATTTTTCGATTTTTTTTTTTTTTTTTTTTGGAATTACGAGTACCGAGAATCTATAAGTTTAATATTCAATGACAAATTAAATATAACGAGCTAAGAATGCATCTTATAATCAATTGGTAGACAATTATTAGAGATTTAGAAAGGATAACGTGTATTGCATAATAATATTGTATGTAATATGTCAAAAGGTAAATAAAGATGAACAAATTTTTAATTTGTCATATTCTTCTCGTTTGATATTAAACCTTCAGATTTAACTTTTGATTATTTTAGTCACTCATATATCTTTTGATGTATTTTAATATATTTTCATATATATTTTAATGTATTATAAAATGTTATCTTTCGATACATTATAATATATTATCTTCTTTAAGCTTCTAATAAGCAAGCCAATTATTTCATTACATTATTTAATTACAAACACTTCAAGAGTGTTTACTTACTTATTTTACATTAAATTTATAATCCTCACTATGATTGCGATTATTTTGTACTCGTATGTAGCACAAAAAAGAGCGAATAGGCGCGAATAAAATACAACTTATACGTCTCGAGTCGCAGTAGAAGAGATTGGAATTGACCAGACAAGTAAAATTGAACCTACAGTGATGGAACAAAGGTACTTGCATGCTCGACGAAAATTTGTTGGTATGTTATTTTTCTGAAAAAAAGAAATAGCAAACATTGACTTCATTTTAAAGCCACTATTTCACCGCAAGTTCGTCTCTTTCAAACATGTTTTTACATCACGCAACAAGTGGGTAAAGATACATTTCCTCTCGAAAATTGTAAAAATTCAAACGTGTCTAAAATCACAACCACCTCATTCTGTATTTTTCCTGATTTTTCTTTTTCGCCATCATTCAATCTTAGGATTTCTTGAATTTTCATTGTCGAGTTCAAAGTTTCAGCTTTTATTTTCAATCGAAAGCTAAATTCTTCAGCGTGATTCTTTGAGCGGCGAAATTTCCCGGAGCGTTCCCGATTCGGGAACGTTTCACTCGGTTCAAAGAGAAAGTTGGAAGGTCGACAGATCGAAAACGAAACTCCGGCGAGACGCGGGTTAATCGATATCGACGCGGTATTAAGAAGATTACGTTCTTTCCCTTTCGTTGCCGACCGTCATCATCACCGTACGAAAGTTTTCGAGTTTTTAAACATCGACGAGATGGATAAATACAAGTTTCATTTTCTTCTTCACTTTCGCCTTTATTCTTCTTAACCTGTTACTTGTATTCGACTTGTACAAATCCTCCAAATTGGATCCAGATTTATGATTGAAGATTATTATGCGTGAATTCAGGCCAACAATTATGGCAAAATGAACAGTCGCTTATTAATAAATCGGTGAAGTAATCAAAGTTATTATAATTAGAGATTACGATTAATTTATTTGTATAATACTTTCTTTGATGCCCTGAAATACTTTCGTTTATGACAATGGTGCTTTTGCAAGTTGATATTATAACAAATAATCTAACTTTGCATATCGCAATTACTGTCGCGCGAACCATCAGACAATTTAAATTAATTTCAATTTAAGTTTAAATTCAATTTTTGTCAAATTTTTTACCACGCGATGAAAGTTCTTCGCTATTCGACGAAATGCAATTGTCAACCCTTCAAACGTTTAAAATCACCAGAGGTCTGAAACTTTAATATTGAACAAGGAGCATTTTTATTCTCATTCAACCTCGAGCAAACCAATTATTTTACCACAGATTGTTTTACGTTCAAAAAGAAAATGTTACAAATGCAATACACCTGTATGTATCTCTTGGCCAGAATTTCCAATTTTGCTACTACACGTTTACTATCGAAAGGAGCGTCGGACGAGAAAAATTCAGACACTCTGCTTGGTCACTTGGCCATCGGTTATCTTTCCTTTTCTTCCCTCTCTCGTCCCCTCTTCCCGATGGTCGATACAACTTGCAAAATCGAGCGCACTTCACCGAAAGAACCACAACGACAGCGAGTTCCCGACGTTTCCTCGGACGTTGCACCCGCACTCCTCCGTTTCTCTTTGCCCTCCTCGAACGAAGGGGACGGTCGATAAATTTCCACCGCGATGTGGGATGGTCGGAGAACTCGCAGCGCGTCGAAAGCTCGCGGCCGGTTTGATTGACAGCGATGGAGACCGAGCGATAAATCCACGCTCGATATTATTCGACAGCGTAACAGGTGACTCGGCCAGGATCGATTTATGACCGATTGATACCAGACGCGCCACGCTTCACGCACTACGAGACGCGTTCAGCCTCCGGAAACGCGACAGCCTCTCTCGGAATGCGTAATTATCTTTCGGCTCGCGTGTAAAGCGCTACCTCGTCCGGTTCTTTGGTAACAAATAACTTTCTGAACGTGGAAGAGCTTGAGAAATGGATTTGTCAGACAAGAAAATTCATAATTTATTCTATCTTTTTATATGAAATTATGTCACCAAATGTGACAATGTTAACTAATAGCGGTTGCAATTTTCATTATGCACCGGTATTGTAATTAATTGTATTGTAATACCAATTTAATTAATTTGAAACAGATCATTAATCTACAAATACCGCTTCTAAATGTATCGATATCAATATTAAGTTTTATCTGTGTACTGTTTTGTGCTTTTCGTACATTTCGCGTTGCGTGTCTGAAGCGATCCTGAGTGAAATAACTAATAATATTACAACTGTAATAATATTTTATCCGATTCAGTGAAAATTAAATTTAATTGCTCGTTAATAATAACACCTAAATAATGATATTCTGTTGGATAATAATACGTAATGTTCTACTACGTAACAATAAATATGGGCTAATTAAGTAAATAAATGAAAATGCAAGAAACGACTCTAATTGGCGCGAGACAAGTTCCAAACACAATAACTGTCAGACACCCGTTATTCAGTACTGTGGAAATCACATTGCCATCTCACAAAGCTAAAAGGCTCATTAAAATTACAAAGTAGAATCTTCTTCAGTGAATCTACTCGAGCGTTAATCGCTGATAATCGACTATTCAGTCTATTCCGGTCTAATTGTTGCATAAATGAGCATCATTCTCTTTGTGTTCTCACTTTATTTTCATCCTTTCAAAACGGAAGGGAATTTCAACTGAAAATTCTCGCGGAGAACAGCAAACACACTTGGACGCAACTTTCAATATATCGTTAAGTAATGACATCAAGCAAGCCGATTATAATATCACACGAGGAACATTCTTAATTTGCAAGTAAAATCATCCGACACGTAGCGAGTGTCGCGTAACTTTAAAATTGGCAAACTTTGTAAATAACTTCACTTGTACGAGAATTAATCGCACGTGATAATTCCTCCGTTCCTCAGAGAAACTGCAGCGAACTGATTATTTTTTATTTTTATTGCAGATTAGTAGTAGCGCGCTCGTGGAAATTTTGAACGATTATGAACAAGCGACAACGAGTTTTGAATTTTACAGATGAAAGGATCAATGCTTCAAATTATGAGAGAAACGCGAGTTCTTAGAAAAATAAATAACGATAAATAATGATAAATAACGATAATCACTCCAATAATTTATTATTATCACTGAAAGTGATCTTAGCGGGGGTAACCCAGAAAATCGGGCCTCTTCAGGTGCAACGCTGATGCAACGAAAATTAGCGATTGGTCGATTTGGGTCACGTGATTCGCGAGGGGGCGTGGAGTAGACCTCGAGTAGGAGTGGCGTTGTCTGGTACCGAGCGATCGCGTCTGTAATTTCTTTTCTATCGATTCAAATGTTTGCATGTCAATGAAATTTTATGGCAAAAAGATCGTCTTCCTTTCCTAGCCAGAACAGTTGCTTCTGAGCCTTTCCGCGAGACGAATCGTACTGGGATACAAGTCGTGCAGTTTTTTCGCGTATTTTGTACGTCGTTAGATAGTTTCAATTTCTCTGCTTTTTGTTTTGTGAAATTGATCGACTTAACTAGCAGATGCTACGTTATTTTACTATTTTACTATTTCCGTACGTAGACTTATGGCAAATTTATGGATGAAAGGTGCAGAGAAAGTATTTATGAAAAATATGAAACTGCCGCAAATCGGTCGATATCGGTCCACACGTTCCAACGAACATGGTTCGTAGCGGCAACAATTTTTGTCAAATTGAAAGAGACAGAGGCGTCGATCGGGACGTCTGGTAGAATAGGGATTTCAGAGGGATGGATAAGTTTCGCAGAGGCTCTCAGACGTTGTGATATTGATTTCACGACAGGCGAAGAGATTTAACGCACAATTACTCTGATTGAACGAGGTTGGCCAGTGGCCGGGAGGGGTTGTCCTGGAGAATTGGCGACATCAAAGGACAAACCGGCACTCGCCGCCTCGTTAAGGGAGTTGAAAGGAGAGCCAACAAGGGTTGGACACGTTCACGGAAAGGATACACGGTGCCCTGTGCTTGTCCAACGGCCGCGAGTCTTTGTTATCTGCTTCCAGTATTTCTCGTCCGTCTCCGAATGAACCGACTCTGTTGTCTCGCTGTCGGCCAACTACGTTTCACCTTGACGAAAATGAGCGAAAATTGTTGTTCGTTATTCGTTCCTTGTTGATTTTTGCATTTTTGAACAAGTTCGAACAGACAACGGCTCGAGAAAGCTCCGGAGTGTTATTTTTCTTATCACTGACTGTTACGTGCTGAAACAAATTACCGTGCAGCGATTCTCGGGCTTGCCTTTCCAAAATTCATCGTTCACTTTGTTCTAGGACGGATTTGAAAATTGAAGTCTCCCTCGAAACTTGCTGTACGATCTCTTCTTTGTTGAACGTCTTTAAATGTAACGATGAAGATGTTACGATTTCTTGAGTCTTCGAATTCGAAAGAAAATCATACATCGAGTTTTCGGGAGTCGTTGTAAAGAGCAGATTTCAAGCTTTTAATTACGAAAAAAATGTTTACACTTACTATGGCAATTTGTGACATTTTCATGAAGAGAATCACTTCACTCATTCATCAGCTACGTGATGTAAAAACATTTTAGAATAAAACGAATGACACGTTTTGAGAGTAGGGGTTGCAAGCCTTGAAACCCTCTAAACCCTTGAAATCACTGTATCATTTCAAAATTTTCTTCGTAACACAATGTCACGATATCTGATCATTGCCTGCAAGTTGAAGAGCATACGCGCGTCTGTTTCCTCTCTCTATAAATCCCACAAATTCACCCTGTTCTTCTTTCCTTCGCTCTCAGTTTCCTTCCTTCCTGTATGCCTAGTGAAATCGACTGACGAAAGAGAGACGCACGTGCATTCGAAGCAGGAATGCACGCAGTGGGAAACGAAAGTGGAAAAATCACCGATAAAGCGATTCCGCCAACGTGCGTTGTCGAGTGCCACAGCGGAAGTAAATTTTGATCACGAGAATGCTAGATGTCAAGGTTGTCGAAGTCGCAAATTCAAATGGAAATTCTCCGACTGGAATTCGATATCGAAGGACGAACTCCAATGCATGTTAGATTTGATTCCATTGGGACACTTACAACGTTCAGCATCCGAAACAGAAGAGCGATTTTTACAATTTTTAGGAATCTGTATAGGATGGCAGCGATTCCTTACCCCAGACGCTTGTTGTTATAACTACCCGCTAGGCTGGGCCCGGATCACCCCCCCTAGCGGGGTTCCGCATGCTGCTTGCTTAACATCGGAGATCGGTAGGACCTCGACGCTAGGCGCGCAGCCACTTGCGGCTTGTGCAAGTCGAGTGTTCGAAACTCGTAGTCGAGGAATCGTAGGGCCGCTACAAATTTTTTACATTACTTTGATAAACAACGTCGTAACAGAACGAAGCTGTTGAATTCTACAAATACGAGTCGTTTGTTGAACTTTTAAATTTTTAAATCATTTTTTTTGTCCCCTTGTGACTCGAGTTAATTTTATTCGCCAATACTTTAACTAATAATTTAATAATTTTCACAATTACAATTTTGCACTTGATCACTGAAAATTTCGGAGAACCATATATATTTTCAATTTTGAGAAAAGTATTATTTCCCAAATTCTACGTTTACTTCTTAATGCAGAATAAGTGTTCCTCTGTTTAACCAGAATTTTTCCGAGAAAAATAAATTTCCGCAAAAAGTTTCGGCGAATGCACTGTACCTTGTGCAATTTTCTTGAGACAGGATGGATAATAATCAGTTAAAAATTGTTACAGCTGTTTCATGAATAATTTGAAAATTTTGATAATTTCACGTTCGATCGCCGAGCGTCGCGCAGAATTTCGTTTGTCAACGATTTTTACTCTTGACGTTTCTTGTACTTGCAACTCGGAGCATGTTTGCCAGGAAACGGAAGAGTATGTTGGAGGGAAACGTTTTATTTTCTTCAGTTGCGCGAGATGTTCTTTTATCGTCACGCAGATCGCAAATGGCCAAGCAGAGTATCGCTTTCCTTCCGATTTTGTTTTCTTTGCTCTCGTCAGAGAAGCTTGACGTACACAGATATCACAAAGAGATCGCATTTTCGTTTCCATTTTCCTCGCCGAGGATTCTCGCCGAAAATCAACGTTGATTCTTTTCAGAATTTATTTCTATCGCGAGGCTTTCCGAGAAATTTGTTCAACCACTAATTAAAATTATTAGAAGCTACAACAATTTAGAAACCGTGACAGTTTTACTTAACGTTGGAATTTCTATTCGATTTGTTTTTAGATAATAAATGCAGAAAGTTTTATTGTAATTTTTTGGTCAGTATGTCGGAACACGACGACGGTGGTAGAATTTCGGCACGATAGAGCCGCAGATGCTGGACAGACCAAAGTTCAAATGGCGAAAAGAACAGCGACTCTGCTAGGAACGTCGCTCTGAAATACGATCGCCGGATACGCTCAGTTTAATTTCTGCTACAAACTCTGCTTTGAGGTTAGCTGCGAGCTCCATTATTTGCAGATTTCGCGGTGGTGCGGCTGCTGGCTTCCGGTGGTGAAACACACCTTCCCTCGAAACAGCCGTAGAACGAAACGAAGAAAAGAGAGTAATTGCTCGACTGTTTCAAAGTTGACCCATTGTCTTCTGATACAACGCCGAGTCACGCGCCCGCGGCGTGAATTGTTATGCGAACAATACGAAAGGGAAAGCAAATTACGGTTGCGTGAGATTTGAGCACAAAGTTTGAAATTTCAATCCTTTGGACGTAAATTGTTGCAGGGTATTACAGATTGGAATAGGTTGGCAGTTTTCAGTTTTCAGTTTTCAATTTCTGCCAATTTTTTTGGCTGAATCAATTGCTCGAAAAAGTCTATGCTTCGAAACCTTGAGAAAATTTAGTTAGAAAATGTTTATTCGAGGATATTTATTTACTCCAAATTGGTAAACATGATCGTTTCAAGTACTCGAAAAATTAAAAAAAGAAGATGTTCTTCCTACAACTAATAGTTGGAAATCAATCATCAATGTTTCTGCGATTTCAGATACTTGTGAAAGAAGAACGAAAGAGAGAGAGATATGCAAACATTTGTATCGATACAAAACAAATTACAGTATCAGACAACGTCACTCCTGCTCGAGGTCTAGCCCACGCCCCCTCGCGAATCACGTGACCCAAATCGATCAATCGCTAATTTTCGTTGCATAATTAGCGTTGCACCTGAAGAGGCCGGATTTTCTGGGTTACCCGGGCTAAAATCACTTTCAGCGATAAAATGTTGAGAGAAAGCAAAGAGAGAGGATGCTCCTTTTGCAAATAACGATTCGACAGAAATGATCAGCGTTCATGAGTCGCTGGATGTTCGCTAGACCCTAGAGACGCGCGTAAGCCACGTAAAATGGCTCACGGTCGAGTTTTCCGTTATAAGGAGAATCCGCGGGTGCATGTTCACGGGCGAGAAAGCTCCGTGCGGAAGATCGAAGATCGAGAAGCAACCGTGGAGGGTCTCTATTCGTGCAAGGTATCTCGAGGACAGAGACGACCTCAAGAGGCGCTCTCGAACACGTGACAAGACGTGACGTTGTACCAAGTTCCCGCTTTCTTTTGCTCGTTCCGTCCTCGGCGTGCCTTCAGAGACCTTTCAATCCTCCCTATTTGTCCGCGTGACTTTCGAAATCCCTTTGAATCGTCGGAACGTCATTCCACGGTTTATAGTTTGAGACTTCAGGAAGGAGTTCGTCTTTCGCGAAATACGTACAAAAATGGCCCCGCCTAAGCTCGTTTTCTTTGAAAAGTCTCAAGACAAGGAGCAATATTTCGTTTGCACGGACGAAATTTTATAAAACATTCGTCAACATTTGTAAAAGCACTCCATCAGGAGTGTAACAAACGCTCGTTATTAAAAAATTGCACGTGCATTTTAGATCAGCTATGATCTAAAAATTATTCTTCATTCTCCAAAACGTCAGATTATTTTTCGTGCTTTCTCGCAACATTAATAATAATTCATCAATCTTCGACAGACCTGGACCCACTGAACGAAATAAACTAACGAAAAACACGTCGACTCAGGATACTCGACATTTTTAATATCTAGCATTTAATAATCATATTTTGAAATTGCAAACGCATCCTTTTCGGTGATACAGTCAACGCACAACAAAGTCCAATTTTGAAACAAATCGTGGTATTCGACCAAAGACTTTTCACGCGAGCGTGCGACGATTGCCTGCGACGATTAGCAATTCCGTCGAAGATCCCTTTATCCACGGCGGTGCAAGTAACGGACTTCATTTTCTTAAATCAATCGATCCGTAAAAATCCCGCCCCGGCGATACTCGTCGCCCATAATAATCGTCCGTTTCACGCGGCTACTTAGAATTCGTCGCGCACGAGCACCCCCCTCGCGATTTTCTAATAACCAAGACGATCGAATCGATCGAGCAAAATCCTGGACTGGTATTCCACGCGAGCGTGTATCGGCCTTTCTGCAGATAACCCGATTCGACCCGACACGTATGCGTATAACCGTAAAAATCGTGAAAACGCCCAACGGCCGAGCGCGGATAACGCTTTATGCGAAACAAACGGTTCCGCGAGCTTCGTCTCGGTGGCGCGTTTGCGGAATGGCGACGTTGCTCGCTTGTTCTCGAACGGCCTGCGAGCGTTGTTCTGGCAAATCTTCGTATCTCGGGGCCTTTGGCGACACTCGGCTGCAAGAGGTGTGTCGTTCAAACGCGACGACAGAAGAGACCTCGTGAAACGGGAGGGCTGGAACTTTGTGAATGGAAAGACCAACCCGAGGAATCATCGAATGGCGACGTGTTTCGGCAGAAAATTTTTCTCGTGAGAAGCTGTTAAAAGCTCGATGGTTAACTCGTGGAGAACCTTGGTAAAATCACTGTCGATTGAATTGTTGGATGAATGAAAAATCAACAGGGGAAGTCTTCAAACAACGACAAAATTTTTTTTTTTTTTTCTGTTGAAAGCTTTAGAGCACGATGGGTGTTCTTAGTGACTTGGGATTTTCAGTAATTTGATAACTTTTAGTAATTTAGTATTTCTAGCAATGGTTGTGACACAACGTTCAGGATTTTTTTAAAAAAATGTCGATTCTAGTACAAGAGAGCACAATGTTCGAATGGATCAAATTCGAAATCCGCGGCGAACAGGGAATATGCGGTATTCGACGAAAGTCGAACACCGCAGTGAAAGGGTCAAGGGAAAATTATCCTCCATTGTCATGGAAAACAGAGTGATAAAAGCGTTGCAAGCAAGAGTGATATATCTTTTTGAAGTTCCGTGAGAAAATCGACGGTGTCGAAGAGTCATTGTCGATATCGAGGGAGAACCGACAAATAAAAGGTCTCGATTTAGGTGAGTGAAAAATCAACTGTCAGAAAATATTCCAACAACTTCGAACGTCACATCGTTCCGTTTCGTGACAGATTTTTAGTAACCGCGAGAAGGTTTTAACCTCGATACTGTTTCCAACGCTGAAATCTGACATTCTGAATTTCTTTATAAAGGAAGTATGCTTCTGTTGTTACCAAGAATAGATTGGCAACAGCACTAATGTGGGATAAAGTGATACATTTTTTGAATTCTTGTAAATCAAAATTTCTGAATTTCTGAAATTGCGTAAAAAGTTGAAGTATTTTTGAAAATATTTTGCGAAACTCCACGAAAATCTACACTGAAAATTACTTGACATTAAAAATGTAAAATATAACACATTACGCGAGAAATGAAGTAATTTTCGAATATTTTTCGAAGTTTTGCGAGAATCTGCGACGCCGAAAAATGCCGACAGACCAACCTCCGGCCATAATTTCGAATATAACGTCGTTTCTGTTCGATAGATTTTTCACGCGAGAAGGTTTCGACCTCGACAGCTCGGATTTAACATTAAGGGGAATGTGCCTCTATCGTTATCGGAAAGTCGCTCAAGTGATGCTGAAGAGACTGGAATCTCGTAAGAGTCATTGTCGACACACCGAGGGAGAAGTCACGGCCATGAGGAAATGGCCGAAATCGAACGAGCGTTTGCTGGCTTGTGGCCATGGACCAACTAGTATCTCGCAGAGATAATCGTACGTCAGACTTTTTGGCTGACAGAAGAGATCTGGAATCGCTTTGTCAACGATTTTTAACTTCAGTGAAACTGGACCAAGCAGCTTGTCATAAACGCGCACTTATATTTCACATCCAATCGGCCGTAGATCTCGCATTTCTGACAACTTGAAGTTCAATTTTTTTTCAAGACGTGAGGAAAAAGGTACAAATATTTTTGCTGTACTACGTTTCACGCTCTTGAAGAGAACTAACACGTGATATTTTACATTTTCAAATTCAGCAAAGATTCTTATATTACAGTGTGAAATATTTTGCCACGCTTATCCTTTACACTTCAAAAAAAATTCAATTTCCAAAAAAGGAAGAGAAAGACGCAAAGATATTAATTAATGTACAATATTATTCTACAGAACACGTCTCGTTTTTCATGTTTCACGTCTCATTTGTCAAAGCTCGATTTTTAAAGGAACAAGGAAGAGATACGCACGGCGCTATAATTAATGTGCGACACTTGGCTGTCGCGTTTTACATTATTTCAGTTCTCAAAGAAACAGCGAGAAAAAGAAAATGACGCGAGATGCCGATTAACGCGAACTATTCTGCCACGTAAAATTTCGAAATTCGACCCTCTCAAAGTGATAAAAGGAAAATATACCGCTACGAACAATGTCAATTAATAGTACCTTGCTGACGACGTATCAATAAGCAAGCGTTGTTCTGTTAGAAGAAGCAAAAGGAAATCGGAACTGAAAGAAACTAGAGTGGAATCAAGCCGGAAGTGAACATGGACGCGTTGAGTACGTCGATCTGACGCTGGATCCATCCGTTCGCTGCACGGTACGACAGACGATCCGGCAGAAAGAAAAAGAGTAAATCCATTGATCTGATTTTCCGCCGGAGACTAAGTTTACGTGTCGCGATGAAAACGGCGCAGCTGACGGATTACTCGGTAAATACTGAATTTCGAAAGGTCTGCTCACGTGCCGGCAGAGTGTCTCTCGGTTTTTATCCGTTTTGCTGCAACTTTCTACTTTCTTGGTACATCGACGTTTCCTGACAATGGGAAAACCACGAGTAACATTTCTAGGAAAGAGTATGTATAAGTAAGTAACTATATATAATATACGTAATATCGAGGAAAGAATGTGACATTGTAAAGCAAAATTGGATGGACAGACAAATTAGATGTATCGTGACTGATAAATACGCGAAATTGAATAGTACGTCGTTCGAATCCATTTCACTGCTCGCTGTCTCACCAGATTTCTCGTTCCACTTTAACCTTCTCTTACGGTTCTTGAATTTTTATATCTTTACAACTGCGATTTCTTCTCAAACGAGTGAGAAAGAGTTGTTAATACCTCGAAGATACGTTTACTTACGCGTAAGAACAAATTGTTAATAACATTAAGTAACAGTGATATGTATTAATTATTGAGAATGAATTACTATTTGAATATATAATAATTGAAACGAGAAATCGCGTGTACCAACAATAAAATTTTCACATCTAAATTGTTAGAAAACGTCAATGATTTGATATTGAATCATTATTTTCTAAAAATTTTCTAAAAATTCCACGTTTTGAACAGATGTGAGAATTTTACCAGGATTAATCACGTTCCTGAAAAATATGAATTTTCAAACTGATAATCCTAGAAATTGTATTTTCTACGACTGCGTGACTGTAATTATTATAGTAATAGAAGCGAAATGTTTCATTTCTATCGAATCTAATTGTAATGAGTATAATTACAGGTATTATATATGCCCTTGAGCATTCATTACTTCGATAAAAGCAAATTTTCCACTCCACTTTACGTCACGTATCAAACCGTAATGAATCCACTACCGTGTTTCACGGTTGATCGGAAGATAGAGTCTAATTGTGCGTAAATCTTTTCCCGTTAGAATCAGAAAAATTATTAATCTTTCCAAAAAGATTATTTTACGTATCAGTAGATGTTACATATTGTAGAAAACACTGTGCTTTGGACATTCTACAAATTTTTTTACGATTATTTACACGTACCCAGTACAATTTCACACTTTGAACTAGCCTGTGATTCAAATTTAAATTACGACAATTTAAATTAAAAAACAACTAACAGTTAAATCTTCCATAAGCCTAGTCGCGAGCTATTTGCTGTTTTCGATTCACTTCGTTTGTTGCGAATTAGATTGGTCGAAAATATTAAAAATACTGCAGCTTCGTGAAATCTATCACGCAAGATTGATTATCGACGGCAAAGTAAATCTGACAGCCAGTGGGAACGAGATAACGTTAATAACGGTGCCACGACGAAAGCTATTATCTTTGGCGAACTTATATGACATGGTCGTGACAAGTTTTCCTTACGGCATCAGCTTATGCCTGCAGACAATTTTCCCGAGCTGCCGTTAACAATCTCTTCTTATCCATTCCTCCAGGGTTTCGAATTTCGTTGCGCTCAAGTAGCGAGACGCGAAGCAACGCCGACGAGCAAGTGAAAGAATCGAAGAAGCGACGGTCAATGTTAAATTTACATTGCCAATTAACAGAGTGTGGACAGATTCGCATGTAGTGTATTTCAAAGGGAAATGGCACAAACATGGTAAATTACTCGATTCCAAATTTTTTGAATTATTCGAAATTAATAAAAAAGCGTGGATCGTTCCATTTCAAAAATTCGAAAACCATTTTAAACTGTTCCTTGCTCCACAGGAGAAGAATAACAAATAGCAAATTATCCACCAACTTGCAACTTGCAATTTAACATCCCGCAAGCGCGTAACAGTGTAAAAAAAGGAAAAAATACTCGATCGATGAATCGCTCACCCTTCTTCGACGCATGGAAGGAGTCATCTTTTGGCACGTATTGTATATCGTATTCCAGCGTCGTTTTCGGCAGGATAAGCCTCTCCTTGTTGATCTTGTACACGGCATACTTGAAGGCCAACTCCGTACTGCTATCCTTTTGGTCATGAGTGAATATAGCACCTGGAAAGCAATCGAACGGGTCAGACGCGATCCGAGTGCTTCGTTAAATATCGGTTTCGCGACGGTGGCGGAATTCACGATTAAAATCCACCTTTTTCACGCCGACATGCTCGGAAACTGCTGACCCCGCTATTCTTTCTCCAATATGAAGGACAAGTGCTCCTCCGCGCGTTCTATCGGTAAACCAATATTTTGCATTTCTTATTAAATTCTACGAAACGATCCCGATTACTCGGACCAATATCTTTCCTTCTCTTTTTTTTTCGTACTCTCTCGATACATACTCGAGAGACCGCGTGACAACGTGGCAGTTGTCGAACGATTCGATTTATTACGGAGTTTGACTTTTCTTTATAACGTGAAAAAGTGGCGAAGGCGTTTCTCGATGGTTCGACACGAGCGATTTGCATACCTACGAGAGTCCATCGTGTAGCTAATGGCGGATACTTTGAGTTCTCTCGCGAGTCAAGGGGCAAAGCAAACTCGTTTACCAATTTGCTGATGGATGCTTTGAAACCGCGTCCAGGACTGTGTCAAGGACTACCGACGACACTGCCGTTGTATTTGATATATTTCTCGGTTTTTGACTCTTGCTTTAAATCTCTGGTCCTTGCTCTTTACGTAAAGAGGTAGGTCTCAAAAAAAGATGTAGGAAGTAAGTTGGAAAATAAGTGATATTCTTTTCAAATCACGTTGGTTACAATTTTAATATCGTTTTTCGCAAGCGGAGGCGATCCATTTTCGTTTCCATACATTTTCAAACGCAGCTCGAGTATCGACCCAACTAAAGATCAAAAGATCATTAGTTTGGGAGATATTTTACATTTAATTTCAATTTTTAGGCGGTCTTTCTAAACAGAAGATTTCAATCTTGAAGACGTTTCAATTTTTACAATCGACGTACAACGATGTAGAAATCTACATCGCCATACAGTAGTGATAACAATTATTATTAATAATTTCTTTTTTAATAATACTACTGTGTATTATAGAAATTAATAGAAACATTTTTGAAGAAAACTATTTACGCTTTAAACTGAAACCAACAACAACTGAATTGTTGCGCGTTGTTTTTTCTTGACAAAAGTTCAGCTTCTTTACTTAAAAATATCTACGACTTTTCGTCATTAACGCTACAGTTACAGAAGCACGTTTAGGAATCGGAGGTCTGGTGCCTCGTGTCATCTGACCAAGTCTCGAATGAAATCTTTTTTCGCGATGGAACGTGTCCCGCGCAATTCCCGCCGCGTAGTTCAAGTTTCCGTTTCTGCGCGAAAGCCGGTTCTCCTGTTCGCAAATCCGATCAAACGGCGAAGAAAAGAACGCCACGCTTGAAGAACGCGGCCGACACCAGGTTTTCGAGCGGCACACAGCCGGTGACGAGACGTCTCGGTGAATTTTATTTCTCTATTGTCAACAGTGTCGCTGTTCGAGGAATCGAACGACTACAGTCAGCCTGCGCTGTTCCTTAGACAGGGGAATCCAATTGCGATTTTCAATTTCCTCCTTGCTAGGAGATAACGCGAAAGGTGCCTGCTCTGGAGAGAAAACTCGATCAGTACGTTTCTCAAAACAAACAAGAAAAGAAGAAGTAGAAGCAGAAGTAGAAGAAGAAGAGAAGGAAGAAGGGGGAAAAGGAACACTATCCTCCATGTATCTTCATTTCACGAAAAATTTCCACTGGATCCACACCCATTTTACGTTCGCCTCGAAACTCCCTTCCCTTTTGTGTTATTTATGAGGTCTCAGGTCTCGCTGTTATCCGTCTCTGTTTCGTTCGTTCGCATAATTAATTCTCGCACGGCGCACGGGAGCTTTCGATCCTAAGGTCGCAGCGATTAATCTAATTCTACGATTCGGCGAGCGAGGAGACTCACGATCGATCGCAGGTGTCTCCGTCAAAGTTTAAAATGTTTAGTAGAGAAGGATTTTAAATGTTTCAAATGTGTCTCTTGATTTATCCATGGGAATACGTTTATAATTTTACAGATTTGCGAAATCTTTTCAAAAAACCATACACACGTGTGAGTACAGAGAAGCGAATGAAATTGTAATATCGCTGTAATTGTGACAGCAGTAAGGATACATTTTCTATAATTTGCACACGGAAATTTTCTATAATTGATAATTTGTTCCGATTTATTTCTTCATGCGTAAACTAACGATATAATATGTTACATTTAATGCAATTGTAAATAATTTGAATGAAAATATAATTTATCGTTGCAATTTACTTTAATTTGCATTGTACATTAATAACAATAAACGGCGTTCACAATGAATACAATATGTTACATCGTCAGTGAATGACGATGTTTCCAATATTTATGCACAGACAAAACAAACAAGAATAAATAAATTTCAATAGATGACAAATCGTCACATGCAAAATGTTCAAAATTCGCAGATGGAGCCAGACGAAGGTTAACAGTATTTTGTAAAATGGAAATTTACAAATTTTCTCATTTCCTTCGTATATAATAAACTAGATAAATTGCCGATCCTTCGTCGTTGAAAAAATTTTCGCTTCGCGCAATAAGGGAGTTGCCAACTTCGAAGCTGCACGATCCTTTCGGCAATCCGTTGCTATCTGCAATCCGAACGCCTGCGGCTGCGAGAGAGAGCGAGGTAATCGGAATGCTTTCATCGGGTCTCCTCTATCAACGAGAAGCTCATTCGCCGCTTCTGCTGCTAATTGAGCCAACCACCAGGCCGCGTATCGCAAATAACCCGTAGGTTCTAGGTCAGAAACGTTTCACAGGATCGTTCTTTCTAGCTGCAGCCATGCCCTCCGGCCAGAGTACACGACTGGAGGGTGGTTAGGTTCCGCGCGAACCAAACACGAATGGTCAAACAGAGAGGCTCTCGAACGTCCTTCGCAGGGACAGGCTTACCCACGGCAGATCCTATTTTTGGATCCTATTTTTTCTTTACGCTAGCTGTTTCGCTGCAGCGAAGAAGAATCGAGGCCATCTTTGAGAGGCGAGGAGGATGTTGCTCGTTCTCAGAGACTTCACGCGGCACGATTCTTTCAGAATCCTCTTCGGGGCTGCTGGAAAGTTTCGTTCGCCTTTGGATGGACATCGAATGGGGAATATCTTGGAGCTACGCTCGAGGGTTGGCGATACTAGAAGCTTCATTGACCATCTTCAACCGAAAGATTCTCTTAAATATTACAACTTTGATCTTCTTCTTTTCTGCGAACGTTATCTGCCTCTTTGAAACGCGAAGATCGGCCTCGACATCTTTTCCCTTTCTTATGGCACGGGACAAACGACGGAGAGAGAGTTGGAAGAGAGGGGAGAGTTCTCGTAGAAAATGTTGAAAAATTTTCTAGAAAAGCATTTGTAGCATACAAAGCAAAGCAAGTTTCCTTTTACAAGTAGTTGTTAGAGGTTTCTGTATACGTGTGGAGGAGATCTCAATTCACTCTTAATGTGTATTTTTATACTACGAATACTCGAGTACCTTCTGTTGTATTTGATCGTGTATATTTAAATATATCTCTTTTTCAATCGACCAAAGCCACGTAACTTCATCATAAGTGAATGGACACAAAAGTGAGAACTAATTCATTTACTCGATGAAGAATTGGTCCGAGAAAAATTTCCAGATAAGACTCGTCGTTTCACCGAGGATGGAAAGGTATCACGTTAACAAAAAGGTTTTAAAATTATCAACTTTATCGAGTAAATACTAAATAATCTGATAGTTATTATGTACTGAAAAATCCAAAATCTTGTAAAAAAAGAAAAAAAAAGAAACAAGAAATAAAACTGCACGACTTGTACCTTAGTACGACTCGTCTTCGACGGAAAGGACCAGAAGCAACTGTTCTGACTAGGAAATGAAGACGACTTTTTTACCATGCAATTTTATTGATATGCAAACATTTGACAGGCGCGATCGCTCAGTACCAGACAACGCCACTCCCACTCGAGGTCTATCCCACGCCCCCTAACGAATCACGTGACCCAAATCAACCAATCGCTAATTTTCGTTGCATCAGCGTTGCACCTGAAGAGGTAAAAACACTTTCAGTGATAAAATGAAAAAACTACGTGTTACGTTTGAATTGACCCCTTAACCTATGGATACGCGTGAGTACTCTTCTATTCGGGCCAAAACGTATTACTACGGGCATGACCGCCCCGGTACAATGATCGGGCCAAATGTAAATATCACGGGTCGTGCGACGGTCGCGCTCGTGTTAGATTCTTATTATCTCTTTGTATCGTAATCAGTTACGTGTTATTCTCGGTCGCGTTCGCACGTTGAAATATATTCTCTTAAATATTCGAGAAGAATCCCCACAAGATGTTTTTCGTTATTGATTTTTTTGCGCCAATTACGTGAACTGCTAATTTATTCAGGAATTGCAGATAAAAATAAATGTTATTGATTTATGTTATATTTTAGTGATTGATAATAAACCTTTAGTGGTATATCTACAACAATCGTTACATCAGGTTGTAATTACTTGTGAAATATTCCACAAAAATTAAACCAGCGTATGCGTTTGTATTCACATTCTGTAAGTCGGGTGCGCGTTTAGAGCCGTCGGCCCAGACTGCCGGAACGTAGCTGGCCAGGTTAAGGGCGCGATCCTGTGCGATAGACGAGCAGCGTATTTCGTTATTTCGAATTTCAAGGGGACCGCGAGAGTCTTTAGAAACAGCGTGTTTTCCGGCGTGTATATATACAAACATACAACGCGATGGCGGTAATCCCAAATGAAAGTGCGCGAAACAAAGATCCTCCAAATCTACTGACTAGCCAAAAGGAGAACCACCAACGTCAGTTTTATAGCCACCCTCTACCTGTTCGTTTTTCTCTTGCAAACCTTAAACTCCTCCGGCGGCGTTTACCGCGCGTAGTTTTGTTTCGCTCGTCGTTCAGCCGGCTAATCCATTTATCGGCGAATAACTCGCTTCTTTTTCGTCGACTCGACGTTTGTTCGTTGGCCGTTCGGTGTAGCCCGGTTTCTGTACCGCGGCGGTGAGTCTACAAACGGCGATAAGTGCTCGGTGGAGGAAACGCGGACCAGTTTCTTTTAGCGGTTTCCATCCGGGCCCTCGAGAGAGAACCGTTCCCCTAACGGCCGTCATTTTATCATTCGTCGCTTAAATGTGGAGCAAAGAGCTTTCCGCGGGATGAAGCGTGCGGATTGTTTCCTACGGGAGTTCGCTAACGGCCAAGAATTATTGCACGCTCGCGAGTGAAACGTCTTCGGTTGCTCCCTCTTGTTTGTTGGGGAAGGTTGGTCCCTCGACGTTGTGACTCGACTTGATTTTCTTGTAGGTATCTATTTAACTGATTGCTCGATCAGCGCGCGCAGTAGCTTACGGAAACGTAGCTTGGAGAAATCTGTTCGTGGATTTAGTGAATCTGTTCTGTAAACGCTCAATCGCCGGATGTACACGGTAGATAAATCATTAAAAATTTAAGAGAGTTGGATTTTTGTTTTTGAAAAATTAAAGTCTCCAATGATAAATTATTTCAACGATTATGTCCCAGCTATCGCGAATTAATTTTTAAATTCGATCGGACACGTTAGAGCGCAATAATTTGAGGACAGATGGTTTAATTCTGGACTTTTTAATTTTTAAAAATTGGAAGAGTAACTTGTCTGTCGCTGAGAATACAAAGTCAAATGCTCGAAATTTCAGCAATCCGACATAAATTACTGTAGCCTTCTATAATTCAACGATATTGTTTGAGAGTTAAAAATCGATCGGTGTTGAATATTCAAAATATAATAACGAGTCTATTTCTCCGTAAATCAATCTTCGAAGGTAACATACTCGTTTTTCCATATCTTTGGAAAGAATCGGAAATTATGGCCCAAAGTAAAATACTTGAGAGGGAAAAGTACTTGACGTTCTCTAACTTGGGGAGAAAACTTGGAAGAGTAGCTTTGATTTATCGCCAAAGTTCCACGGAGGAATAAAGCAATATCAGTTCCAAAGTACGAAATAATCGCAACAACTTCAACTTTCTCCGTATTCTTTTTTCTTTTTGACAATTTTTGGAATAAATGAATCACTCGCTGCAGTGGATTTAGCCCTACATAGTCAGACATTTGACACTCTCGAATGCAATGACATGTTTAAATACAAATAAATCAAATAAATTACGATATCATGCAATTAATGTAAATGAATCAAAATGACAAAAGTGTTGCTATTGTCAAGAGATGAGATTACAACGAAAGTACACAAGATACTCAAGAAATTGGGACAGATAGAAAATAATAATTCCAAGTCAAAATTAAGTGATATTCAACGAAGCATGATCTGGAAATCTACAATTTACAATCAAGGACTATGTTAAACTAACCGAATCGTTTACGTTCGAGCTGGACTTTCTTCGCTATTCTAGACTTTCAAAAATTCTATAAAAAATTCTTAATTAAGTTGTACATTAAAGATAACAACGCACAAATTACGTAACATAATTTACGTAAAAAGTAAGATTCTCTTATAACAAACGTTCGAACATTTTCGTAATCCACTAGGGCAAATACTAGGGCAGAAAGACTGTCACATGTTGCACAGTTTGCCGATACGTTATTTCACATTCATTTTCGGCGTAATCTTCGCGAATCCTGTGGGCTTACGATAAGATGGCCGGAATTTCCGCAAATTTATCTCTACTTCCGCGGAATTACTGCCGGCGAACGATGCCAGGTAAATCTGAAATATTGTAAGGAAGTCGGAGAACTTGATAGTACGAACGTTCACTCGGTTTACTCGCAAAGTGACGTAGATACACAGTTCTACCAACTTGCTTTTCCCTTTCAGATTAACGACGCATTTTTACCGATTAAGTAAGATGATATAAAAAAATTCAATATGCAATATTATTTAATGATATAAAAAGATGAAGTAAGACAATGTAAAAAAATTATTATTAACCTTCGCACCTTCAGTTCTACGCTCTTATCTAAAATTGCAAAGAAAGAACGTTTATATATTCTACGTACATAAGAGGTACATGTATATAGAACATTTACGCGACTTGATAAACCTGTGTGTAAAAATTTGATATATTCGTTGCGAAAAGATGTAAAATTCCCTTGAAACATCTTCGACATTTGACACGAACTTTGATTGAAACTCTGCGAGAGAGTTTCCTCCAATTCAATTTGTTTCACGAATAAATCGAGCAGCTCGTTAAGCTGCAATTTATCACCATATTTATCGCCATATAACGAAATTAGTCGAAAGAAGGCCTCGCCCAACTTCTCACTGCTCGACGTTAAAAGAAACTGTCTTGTAAAACAAAAACAAAATTCGCGATCGGACAGCACGTGGAGAACCACACCGTTTTTGGGAAACGAAGGTCCCGAAGGTTGCCTCGTCTGGTCAATCTCGGTGTCCCCGTCGAAACAAACGCAACACAATGCGGGAAGTCAATCATATTTCTTGGGCAAACGGCGCTAATGAAGTTGAAATTCGCGTAGGGAAACTACGGCAGCGCGCCGCCGCGTAAAATTTCGCAACTTTCCCAACCCTCTCCCCCTCCCCCTCCCCCTCTCCGCCGCCAAGTATTTTACTTCGCGCCAGTTTCAACGCGCGGGAAAGTAATTGCGTTCCCGGGCGAACAACGATACCTCCGCATCTAACTTTGATTCGAGCCGGAACGGGATAAGCGAGGGTGCGCTGGAAGGGAATTTCTCGCCTAAAGGTAATCGAATGAAAGAACTTGGCGGAGAGCGAGACGCGAGACGCGTCGACTCGCGAGCCATTTTCACGCCGCCTTCGTTCATCCCCGTTCGTTTCGCGTTTCGTTCATTCCTTCTCGTTTCTCGCCCATTCCTTTTACGATATTACGTTACGTGATAGCGAGAACAACAAGCTTGGAGTGGACAACGAGTGATTGAGAAATATATAAGAGCATGCTCGTGCTCAGGCACTGCGTACTGCATGGCGAATGAAGAGCGCACAGTTTGATCTGATCGAAAATGATTTGACAAACGACTTTGGAGAAAAATGCTTTCGGTGCTTAAAAGTCCGTATGCATCCAAAATATAGACTGCTGTACCTTTAACTTTAACGTAACGAAGGTTTCACATTTTTATATTACGAATGAAACGGTGTATTCTACCATAATGCAGTTGAAAATGAAAATAACTTGTTAAATCGAAACGCATAGATCTCAAAAGGCTTAAATTTATCATAGAAAATATAACTTATTATAAATATATTATTGTTTATCATTTAGATTTAACATCAGATATTTTCCCGATCCTTTTATTTACAATCGAAATTTACTTCAATTTCTCGTTTAAATTTCATCGGTAGATTAAAACGTTGCGGGTCAGACATCTCTCGACAACTCGACACGTACGCGACATGATCGAGAATACAAGGCATACTTTGAAAACTGTCACTTGCATTAATGTTTAACGAAATTTTTGTTGCTCTTCATTACTGTTATTTAACGCTTTGTGTTACAGTTTATTATTCAACAAGTAGAAACTAGCTTGTAATATTCCCACAATCTCCTACGGTATTCTTCGGCCGAATAATAAGCTCGCAAGAAAAGAAGAAATCTCGAAGCACCGGCCAGGCATAAATTTGAGAGATATATCGCGAGTAAGAAATGAACTAGAAAGGCTCTCGAAGCGAGACAAAAGGGGAAGAACAATGGAAATTTTTCTGAAATTCAAATCGACTGGCTCGTTTTGAAGGGAACGTACGGTCGTTGCAGATAACGAGTAGGAGACTCCGGCAGAGTTCGCGATCTTTGCTTTCGGAAGGAAGGAAGCGCGCTCCAGACACGGCGAGGAATTTTTTCGTCGATAGAACGACCTGCAGATCGATCGGGGTAACTTCTCGCGAGAGCTTACGCGAGACGCGTGCCGAACGCGAAAAGACTTTTACGCCAAGTTCCTTCTTTGACGCTTTGGTCTCTCCGATGCTCCAGACGAGATTGACAACTTCCACGTTAGCTTTCGGACAACGCCACTTGCGACTTTTGTCAAAACGCTGCTTCGCACAATCGTTGCAAATAAACAAGGAGTAGAGATAAGAGGTGTGATTGTACACGTTATATTTTTTTGTTAAAAATCAATTTTGACAAACGTCTTCAAACGTTTTCAAACGTTCAATGTACAATTATTGAAACGAGAAATAAGAATTGTTTTAACTTTGACACAAAAATCTCCGTTTTGAGAAAAATATGTCCAAACATTCGAAAATGAAAAACTTTTCGCACGCAGCGAAATTATCGCAGAACATATTCTGTAATACTTAATGTCAATAGTTGATATTCCTTTTTTTTATTGCATCATGAAAATGATACGAGTCATGCAATGCATTAATAAATGAAATGAATTTGAAATGCAACTCTCTGAGAAAACAGCATTTCGTTGTTTTCGACGTTATTATTCATATTAGCATAATATTTACGACATAAATGTAACAAGGCGCGTAAATTTTGCAAGACAGTTAATGTTGCAAACGTACAACACGTTTTCATACGTCTACAATGACTCCACTCGTATAATTTTTGTTACTGTTTAACTCTTTCGTTACGCCATCATGTTTCCAATAACGCAAAAGAGAGTTTACTTCTATCAAACCAAGATTGCCGATTAACCACTGTAAAATCAACAAAACTACATCGTCGTTCCTCGTCACATTTTTCTGCCGCAATCTCCAAAGTAAAAAAAAGTAAAAAAGAAGCGCGTACGAGAAAATCTACTTTAAATCGCTCTTTACCTAAAAATCCATCGTCCGACTCGAGCGAAACAAACTAGAGTATTTATCGATAAGTCTCTCAAGAACAACACGCGTTTGAAAAAGTGAAAAAAAAAAAACAACGATCCTCGAATGCGATTTTACAAGGATTTTCGCGGATTCAGCCGACTGTTCCCTGGGTCTAGAGGGGGGAAACAAAAAACAAAAAAAAAAAAAAAAGAAAAAATAAATTCTCCGATTCGCGTGTTCGGTGACGTCCGTGTAGATTACGAGGAGGCACGCACTGTGACAGCACTAACGCGCAATAATTCTCAGGATTACAGGCGATCTCGATCCGAGCCCCCCTCTCCCCCCACCCTCGGTGCCCCCGGCACATGCACGATGAATGGACCAGTTTTCCAACGGACCGTGAGAACCCACGAACTTTCTATCGTTTTGTCAGTCGGATGGCGTGCTGCAATGCTGACGACACACTTTGCTACCGCTGTTTCCGCGCGCGCACTCCAGCGAACTCCCAGTTCCAGCTTCCATGAATTATTACGTGGATTGTTGGACGCGCGCCTCGCGCGACCGGCGGTATCGTTGAAACCTTGGTCGTTTTGTGGCCAACTTTGGTTAATCGTAGAGACCGTAGGAAGAAATTTGGGCGCTTCTCTGACAGTTTTCTTGAAACTGTTTTGCTCCTGGATCGTGTTTACGGGGAAGCCGGAGCTTCGTTTTAAAGTGGAAGGCATTTCAAGATGTTATTTTGAATCGATCGTATAATATTATGTATAACGTATATCAAATAAGTGTATATATGCAAAGTCCAACAATAAGTACTATAATACCATATACAACATATTACAGTATATATATTTATTACATGTTATGTTTTATATATATTATACATTATAATATATGATATTACAACTGCGAGTCATATTTATATATCTCTCTCAAAAAAAAAAAAAAAAGAATTGAAATTCAACTATGAAAGTTGATTTATCAATCTTTCAATCTTCGTAGGTTTAAATCGCTAGACAGGTTTAATAATTTTTATATCTCTGAATGGCAACGTGTTGACTTGAGTAACTTTTAATGTAGCATCGATTTGCGATGCCATTTCAAGAATCAATCGCCTCGAGGATAAATGAGAAGGATGTTTAAAATCTCGCAGCCGATACGGTTGCATTGCCTCTGGTGCAACGCTGATGCAACGAAAATTAGCGATTGGTTGATTTGATTCGCGAGGGGGCGTGGAGTAGACCTCGAGTAGGAGTGGCGATTCAAATGTTTGCGTGCCAATAAAATTTTACGACAAAAAAGTCGTCTTCGTTTCGTAAAAATGTCAGAACTGTTGCTTCTGGGCCTTTCAGTGAGACAAATCGCACTGGGGTCGTACAAGTCGTGCAGTTTTTTCCTCTTTTACGAAAATTCCACGTGTCGTTCGTGACAGGTAGGGAGGCGAGACACTAGGAATTACAGGAGCGCATCATCTCCTTTTACCGCGGCGGCCACGTAGACATTGTGAACCTAAATTCCTATTGGCCTCCTTTTCTTTGTGCCGGGGTGGCGCGGCGAGCGAGAAAGAGGGAGCCTCTTGTCGCAAGCCCCCTTCACGGACGGGACTGGAATTCCATCGAGTGAAACGACCCTCGAAGAAGATAAGAACCGGAGAGAGGGTGAAACCGGGGTAAGAGGAGCGTGGTCGATGGTAAAAATAGAATGGCCGAGAGAAAGGTGGAAACGCGAGACTTCACGGGGGTAGCGTGGTCTCCGAGGCATTTCGAAAATCACTCGGAACCTAGCTCTCGCTGCTCTTCCTCTCTTCTCGGCCTGTTTCCGCCTTCTTCTTTCTCTTCGCTCGCTCGAGAAATGGACGAAGAACGGCAGAAAAGAAGACGAAGAAGAGAATTCACGCGAAAGTCAGTTGGGGGACACGTGGAGGTAGACGCGGCCTGGAAAGTAGACGAGACGAGGCAGAGAAAGAGGAGAAATAGTGAACAAGAGAAGGAAGACGAGAGGCTCGAGTACTTGGGAAAAGTCGAGTGAAACTTTTTGCGCAACTTTTCCATTCGTTCGGAGACATTATACCGAATGTAAGAATGCAGGAATACCACCCTTTGCGAAGTTGGTATCTCCTCGAGTAGGAGGCGCAAAAATGGGTAGAAGGGCGTTTCTAATGATTCTTGTTTCACTGGTTCCGTCTTAGAACTTTCTCACTCGACGCTGATTTATCCAATTGTGAATTTTAGAAAATCGTGAGTCGTTGATGTCTCTGGGAACATGTGACTGGGAAACACGAATGAATAAACGACTCTGATTAGAATTAGAGGGTAATTTTTAGTAGATTTCAATTTTCACTTACGATTCGATCAGTCGTACAAGTTTTCCGTTCGATACAGTGTTTCTTGAAAGATCAGAAATTGCCGTTTCTTTGAACGAGAGACAGAGAGATGAATAGATCAGTTGTTCTTATAATATATTTCTTACTAGGTTTGTCGATTCAGTCACAGAAGTCTTGAAATGTCGATATTTGACGAACGAAAAGCTTGGACATTTTGAGTCTCTTGATTCCTCGCCTTGCAATTTTAACGAAAGACTTTCACAGATCAATTCCTTTATAAAATGTCGAATGTTATTATTTTGATTGGCAGAATTTCCCGTTCGGATCTGGAAAGTATCAATCCTGTACTGCGAAAAAGCAACAGAAGCAATATGTACGTACGCATGAATTTCATTTAACAATAATTTTACCAACAATTTCACCGATTTCATTCCTCTATTTTATTAATGTCATTTCATCAACGATTATCGTGTCGCTTTCATTTCAAATTCACAATTAAACAGCGTGCAGATCTTTGAATTTCAACGACAATGCACGAGATCTTGAAAATTGAGAACAATCCTAATTAACGGATCAGGCTCTGTGGATACAATCGTGCGTCAATACGATTCAACGCAACGATCGAACAACGAATCCGTTTTGCCTTTGTTCGATTCAAAACCCGTCTCCCTTGTTGTTAAATCAAAGCAAATCGATGTATTAATATCGATGTGTAAACAGAGAGGAGAACCCATCGACTGACGGGGTCGTGTTTGTAGAGATAGCTGGCGATATTGTGTAACCCTAATTCGAGCAAATCGAAACCATAGTGGTGTGAATCGTCAGTGGGTGACTTCTGGGCCAGATTTCACACAAAGTCGACGTGGCGACACGCGAACGATAACGCGAGTCATTAACGCGAACCGTGCATCTCTCTTTCCCCAATTAACCCGATTTTCCTCGTCTTTCGACAATGGCCTATTTGTTGCTCGTTGCTCAGTTATAAGCGGACCGCTAAATTCATCGCCGTGAATATCGACTACTGGTTAATTAAGCATCGTCCGATTTACTCGAAAAAGACCAACGCTTAATATGGCTGACAGTTTTGTGATTGATGTTATCGAAGTGCAATCACGGAGAGTGCAATCAGGCTCGGGCATGTGAATTATTTCAGCTAATTTGTTATTATTATTTTTGGGGAACAATGTTGAAAAGGTATGCGGATTTAATATGCATTTAATATGCAGTAAATATGACGATACAATAACGCTTCAAACAAGATCAAACAAATCTCATAAATTCATTGTTGGTTCTGACGATTTTCAACAGTTCCAAACTGGCGCACATGAAACGTTCTTTTCTTCAAGTTTGATTTTGACCCTTTTTGCATTAAATTTTTACCTTCTCGTTGATTGTGACTATATTTGAAAAGAAAAAATTTACTGTAAATTATATGTTACATATTCAATGTCAAGAAACACACACAATAAGAACACGAAGCTTCGTTATTCCGATGTTAAAGTGTTACCAGAATATTCACGAATTTAAATTTACATTTAAAGAAAATTTGAGAAAAGTTGACTTCTTATTCCACGAGCTATTTCCTCGTTTAAAAAAAATTACTTCGAGTAAGTTTATATATCTATATATGAAGAAACTATTTGAATTCTAAAATTGACAATTTCATACAAATTTGGATTACCGAAACAAATTGGAGAAATATGTCTCGAACATGGAAACCATTCCGATTAAATGTTAAATTAAAATAAACTGCACGCTCTCGACATATTTCTCAACATTTTGCGCAATTGTCAAACTCAAACTCCCCTCAAAAAATTTTTCCTCAAAGGGAAAAAGCTTTTCGGTCAGAGAACTTTCGCTCGCGGAGAAAGATGATCGAAGATAAAAGACGAAGCGCGTCACGTGGTTGCCAGGTAATAGCGGTAAATATAAACTGGGAAAGCGGACGCCAGGACACGATGCCGTTAAACACACGCAGTATTCCCTTCGAGCTGGCCCGACGGCAGGCTGGAAGAACGAAATTCGGAGCAGCGGTAATTAATGGCCGGCTAGCCGGTGATTAATAGTTAGCGCGGGCTGGCGTCGCAGCCGACGCGACGCGACGTGTCGGAGTTTATCGTCGAGAGCGTCTCTCCTCGCCGCGATGCCTGTCGAGTTATTAAACTAATGCGACTCGTTAGCGGTCCCGCCGCGGCCTACCGGTCACCCAGCAATTTTCCTCGCGGAAATTTTCTGCCGTTTTCCTCGGCCCTCTGTGAAACGAGAATGCGAGAACAGTTCTCGAGTTTTGTAGATTTTATCGCTGAAAGTTATTTTAGCGGGGGTGCAACGCTGATGCAACGAAAATTAGCGATTGGTTGATTCGGGTCACGTGATTCGCGAGAGGGCGTGGGGTAGATTTCGAGTAGGAGTGGCATTGTCTGGTACATAAAATAAAATTTTATGGCAAAACAGTTGCTTCTGGAGCTTTCAGTGAGACGAATCGTACCGGGGTAGAAGTCGTGCAGTTTTTATAATATTTCTTTCGCTGTCGTACAAAGAGCAATCTTTCGGCTTCAGAGTTTCCATAGGCACCTTCTTCGCTAACTTTTCGCTAATTTTTTTAAGTTCAGCCTTGTTTAAACTCGAGGAACGTTTTTAATTCTTAGTTTCGTTTATGGGAAGAACGAAGCGGAATAAATTTCGAACTTTAAGCATTTATATCTTCTAGTTTCATTCGCAGGAAGGATTTCCAAGTTCTTGACTCTCTGAAGGTATTTTTCTTTCGTATTTCTTTAATTTCATTTATGACTAAGAGAACCAATTTTCTAAAGTTAATCATCCGTGACATGACCAACTAAATACACTTGTTCGATGTTCGACATCAAACGTACAAATTCCAAGTACGCTTCAATATTCACAGAAGATAAATATTTTTTCGCAGTCTACGTTTGTCTTTCACTGTCTACATTTAAGAAGTTAATCTTTCACGGATCAAAAGTCAACTGCGTAGCAAATATTCTCATGCAAGGGAAACGAGAATGCGCGTTCGAGATTTCTCACATCTTCGTACTATGTAATTCGTAGTTATCAAACTTTTGTAGAACTCGTTTGACCCTTCAGCTACGAGCGACGCTAAAATCCCATCGTACTTATGGTGCATTTCGTTCGTACCCCATTTCGCTAAACTTCGTGCCTTCGTGCAAATGATAATTGTTCGGAAAAGTATCGCGACGTTTGCGAGAAGTTTGTACAAACACGCATACTTTGTGAAACACCTCGGTGAAACTGTACAATGGGACGAATGAGTTGGAAATTTGCAAATTATCCAATTCTTCCCGCGGCAACGATCAATTTTGCATTACACTATAAACGAAAGTATTTTAAAATTTCGTGAGAAAGTATTACAAAGCGTCGAACAAAGTGTCAACGATTTCGCAAAGCTTTTGTTACGACGACTTGGTTATTCGTCGTATTTGTTAATCTATGATTACTAATTGTTCAACTATGAGTAACCAGTTTGTTAATAACGATTTCAACGAACATTACAATTTTCCACTCTTTTGACCACAATTTTGAAAGTCACAAAAATACGATGGAGCAAATGCTATATTGGCACTTTCCTCTCTGCCAATTTAAAAACAGAACCGCGAACACCGCGAACACCCGTGCGAGAATTCACGATGAAACGCCCACCGTGCCTTTCGCACGGCCCGTCGAAATTGTTCTCATTAATGGACGGCCCGTGTTATTTTTCACCGAGAAACAGGCCGTTTTCTGCCACCGAGATACACGCTAGCGAAATTTCCCAGCTGAGGACTTGGTGTTTGGGGGAAATCGGCCTGGTCAATGTAAATTGATTCGCCGCGGAAAGACTCGCTGAAAATGGACTTGGATCGAAATTCCGCGACGATTTTAATCAAAGATTAAATCTTCTTTTTTCCCCCGATAGAACAGAACGCTAGATCCTCTTTCACCTGGGTTCTCTCCCGCTCGCTCCCTTCATCGAGGCTGAATGAATATTGAAAAACGAAAATCCTTGGATTGAATTGGATTGAATCTTGCTCCCCTTGTGTCCCATGTATGTCTCGATAACGCTGACGCGTTTTCATCGGCATTAAACATTTATCGGTCTGCCGTCCGATGAAATCGCGATTTCCTTTTTTTAAGTATCGTTCGAGCGTCGCGTCTCGCCGAGGGACATGTTTCGTGATTTAAATTTGAAGGAATTTAAAAATTGCTTCAAACGTACATTTATCTGCGCGCGTGCTACTTTCGAGAAATGAAGTTACTTCAAAATCGAAGTGAAAACGTGTAATTTCAAATTCGAACATTCAACGACGATTTGACGTGCGCCGATGCGCCAGGGATCGAAGATATTATATTTATGCGTGTAATAAATAATTGTCGAACATGACAACACGTGCGGAACAACGCAGAGCATACGTGGGACGATGGATGGGCATCGAGCTACAATTTTAACGAAATTTGCGAAATTTAACGTAAATCTACGAGCTAAAAACTGAAAACAAAACTATACACGCTAGCGGCTTTCAAGCGACGAAAATATTTTAATATTTCACTCTGTGTTTTGGAGATTGAATTTATAACATGATACACGTTATTTGAACGTTTAATAAATAATTGATATTACGCAGAGAATTGACGTAGAGCGATTGACGGGCGAAATTGAAATTTCAAAATAAAATATCTGAATTTATGATCTATTTTGAAACAATACGATGATTCCGTCGCACGCAGTTAACTTTACACAGACATTTATGTTGCGCTGCAGTTATATTTCATTCGTTTCCCGCTGCTGCGAGTAAGAATGTTTTTCAAGCTCGGATTCGTTCAAGAAAAATGCAGAAATTATTGAACGTCAAAAGCACAAATTAGCAGTGAAATTAATAAATTAAAGTGAAAAATTGAAGCGAAACGTGACGTTTGAGATTAAAGTTAAAATAAAACGTATATCGAAATAAACGATGAGAAATTGCAACGGGAAAATGGTTCCTTTGCGTTATCGAAATCGATCATATTACGCGCCATACATGTGTAAGTATTTAAATTTTTTCGAGATCCGTCGCAATGATCGTTATATGCACGCATAAACGTGAAATTGCTGTAGTATCTCATTAAGCGTTTCAATTTCGTGTCAAAGAGACTGCGAAATTACCTATATATGATAATGTATAAATTTTCCAGCTAAATCCAGAGGATTTGTAAATTAATTAAAAAAATAATAATTGCAAGTGACATTTTACGTTGGAGCGAAACGAAATTCTCGAGCGCACCGATGGTTACCGACTGAACAATCGGTATGTAACAAAAACGAAGCGAAACAATTAATTAAATGTAAAAGTGAAAATAATCACGATTTCGTCTTCAGTCGCTAATTAGTAGGATGCGGATTTTACGCTTTTATGGAAAACTGCAAGTTGTAAAATATATATCCAGTGCACAGATGTATGCAAAATTTAGTACAGATATACAAAGTTTATGTAGACAAATATCAATACACGACGAATATAAAATAAATTTTTTTAGGTTTCATTTCTCGAAAAAACATCCGGGTCCTGTTGATTAAATCAATAAACGCTTCGCCCGACTCTGGTGCAAACTTTCGACCGAAAAATTCCTCCATCTACTCAAATACTCTCGCGAGTCGCTGTGCATTTGTTTGGAAAATGAAAAGAAAACGAGCGTATCGCGTGGAAAATCTAAATGCTCCTGGCGTTGGCGCGCGCGCGCGTAATCGCGTGAAATTGGACTCATTAATGCGGCTCATTGTTCCGGCATGAACAGAACGTGGCAGCAACTCTGTCACAGCCAGAGACCAGGCTGCTGGCGCTCGAAATTTGTCAACTCGCGTCGTCATTAAGCGTACGATCGACTTTCATTCGCGCCCACTGGCCGCGTAATTAGCGAACGACCGTTGTACTCGTTACATACTCGCGGGCCGAGCTTTTGAGAAAACAAATGCTTCCTCGACACTTGGAATCGGTTTATTCGATCGTCGTAGTTCGACGGAAAGCGCTCTAGCTCGAATCGACAACTGGAGTCAGAGTTCAAACAGATTTTACGAAGCAACAAGGACGACATTAAGAAGATAAAGTGGTAAATTGCAAATACTGCTCGATGTTTAAATAATTGATTTGAACGCTTTAAACGTTGCATTTTGACAAATGGTTTTTGGACGAATTTAATTCGAGCAATGATTTGAACTTTAATACTATGAACATTCGAATCTCTTCAAATTTCGCAGAATCGCGAGATCTAAAGTTAAAGACAAATCTTCAAAATTAATCTTCTTCTCGGTAGTAAAACACGGAATTTAGTGACACGGATTAATTGAACGGAATTGCAAACGAGATTCATCGCGCTTTAAATTTGGCGACGAGAATATCTTCAGTGTAAGATTTGAAGAAATTATATGATACAATGGTGAAATTTCGGTGACAAAAATCAGATTGTTTAGAAATTACTGAAATTTAAAGTTTGGCACGTGCGTGAAATGAGATATTCGATTTAATTACACTTTATTAGCTTCACGGCTAGTAACTCAGTCCACAGTAACGTCGAAGCATGCACGTTCTCGCGCGCAAAGAATCCTCCGAATAATACTCGCGCGAGTGAAAAATGTCCCGGGACGAAGGTTTCACACGAATGAACATAAATAGTCGAGCGTTTACGGGGTCCTGGAACATCGATAAATTGCGCGGAATTGGACGTAGAAAAAATGCGCATATATTGGACGTCGTGTCTGTCAGTCAACGAACGTTACAGGAGAGGGAAATTCCCCGTGAGTTTTTCGTCGCTGCGTGGAACAAAAGCAGCGTAGAATCAACGCGCGACACGAACCATCCAACCGTGCTAACGTTGATCAATGACTCTCGCCAGGAAAGGTTTAAAAATTCGAATCTGACCATTGTGCTTCGGACGAAAGTGTCTGTGTCCAATCTCGATTTTCGATCGACCAACTATCGATCGACTCTAACGTCCGATGTACACGAGTGACGTGATCTGCCCCATCGGGAGAAAGATACGCGCTGCGAAGAATCGCAGAACTGTCGCGTAACAGGAAGAAAAAAAAAACGACGATCGAACGAAGGAAACGACGTCCACGTCCCTTCTTGTCTCTCGCGGAGATCCCGTCGCCGTGGGTCGAAATCGTTCGAAATCGTTCGCCCCGAGCTTCATTTACATTGGGCAACTTTTCAGTCAGAGGGACCGATCGAGCCAAGTTATATTCGACACAGCTCGTGTAAACAGAGCGTTAACCAAGTTGAGGCAACTTCCGGTGGTTCGATCGAGCGAAGCATTTAATTAATGTTTGACTTGAATACATCTTTGAAGGAGCGAGAGCCAGTTGGCTTGGAAAATTTATTGAGACTCTGCTGATTTTAAGGATACAGCCACCAAGTTGTTGAATATATTGTCAGAGGGGCGAGTTGGAGACCTAGTTGGCTTAGAACACTGTTGATTTTGAAGATGCTTGGAAGAAATTCGGAGAGTACCTTTTCAGAAGAAAGCAAGGTATCGGATTGGTCTCAATTGTCAATTGAACTTAGTTAAGAAAGGAGAAATTTGCTGCATATTTAGTGTAATCGATTCGGAAGATTTATAAAATATCGGGACTTGGTTACCAGGTAATTGCCAGGTAATTGTGATTTTCTTATTTAGTTTTTTGAGACATCCTACGTTTCATTTTCAACGCATAAAACAATTAAAGGGCTTAAACATACTGTGACAATTCCGTAGAAATCAAGAAATTTTTAATTTTCAAGTCGACCATTCGTATGAATTTGAAAAATGTACCGAATCACAAAGTGACAAAAAAACATATATCTCATATGCACTAATTTGAAAGAACCGAAAAGAAACGACGACCTATTTTTAGTTTAACAGAACTGACGAGTTTCGTTGGAACTAGTAATTACCTGACGTAAACGCGATGTCAAGTTGAGACATTTCCATTTGGTCGTTTAGCTCACAAAGTAAATCATACAACTGCGTACTACGTACAGTTGAACGAAGATCTTTCTAACGTAAACGTAAACGTTAAACCTCCTTTAAATTAGACAATTCTTAACGATTGAATCGATCGATTCTTTCGATTGAATCGTTTCGACGTGGAAACTGTTGAGCTAAAAATAAATTGCTATCTGATCATTTGCACAGCGCAATATAAAGGCAGCGAAGAGAAGAAATATCGTCAATATACCGTGGCGGTATTGTCCTCGTTAATCACCGAAGAGTCGGACGATTCGCGTCGATCTAACAGCACCTTTCACCGCCCGAACATTCCCATCGTAATCCGATATTAAACGATCAAATTCGTCAATGTCAAATCCCGCCAGTCAATATTGC
The DNA here is from genome assembly GCA_032399605.1 of Melipona beecheii. Taxonomy (NCBI): domain Eukaryota; kingdom Metazoa; phylum Arthropoda; class Insecta; order Hymenoptera; family Apidae; genus Melipona; species Melipona beecheii. The sequence goes on from JAUCMO010000463.1 coordinate 3,976,249, forward strand.
CTGGAAATTCCTGCGAAAGGAGCGACGAATTACTCAAAAAAAAAAAAAAAAAAAAAAAAAAAAAAGAATAAACGCGTGGAAATTAGAATCCCATTTCATCGATCCAGCTTCACGAAAGTTAATCCTCCAGCGATCGCACGCAAAGTTACAAATGACCGTAGCAATTCGTAGTTTAATTTCGTTCCGCGCTTGATGAAATGAAAATTCACTTTCCCGAATTAAAAATTCCAAACTTGAGTGACTTTTACGACACTCTCAGTGTCCAGTGATATGAGTCGAGGATCAGGTCACGAAATTCTGGCTGATAAGTTACGAACTTTGTCCAGGATTCAACTGAACTGTCATCTTTCCTCTGGTCAGTTGCCTGATAATTTCGACGAACGAGCGAGTTGCCAAAATAATTGCCAAAAGCGCGAAAATTAATCTCTCCCCGAGAGTGATCATCCTACAGTTACAGACGACCGTAACAATTTTATTTTACGTTTCACGTTCCCTCTGGGAGAATTAAAACAACGTTAAAATTTCAAAAGCGACGATAGCAGCAAGAGATTAAGTTCAGCGTTAAGAGGGAGATTCTGGTACGGTCGAAAGAACGAAAAGCAAGTTTCTCTATCCAGTCGTTACGAGCCGAACGAAGGAATCGATACGGCTGGATTGTCAGCACGTTCCCGGTAACATTAAGACAGAAACCGGCGACGGAGTATTTGCTAAACAATCGAACGGAGGGCCAATAACGGGGCGTGTTCGATCGGCCGGTACCCTCTCTCGTCGAACACGCCGAGATTCAGCCCCGAGATACAAGATCCTCCGCCCCGCGTAACATTCCGTACCGCAAGCTGCGTCGACTTCCAACGAATACTCACGATGCGTTTCCATGAATACGAAATCAGCCATCTCGTAAAGTTCTCACCAGTCTGTTATTCGTCCTACTGTGTCTAAGCGGCCAGTCGGGAATCTAGGTTGCGTCGAGCCGGCGAAGAAGACGAACAACCGTGGAAATTGAGTTCGTCTACGCCTGTTTCGCGATTGAATTTTACAACGGCGAGTGAAGCACGGGATCCTCCGTTTTATCGTATGCAGTGAGCGTAATTGAAGAAATTACGATGAAAATTTGTCAAACTGTTGCTTTCCATACTCCATTACATTTTGAGAAATGTTTAATATTTAATAACAACAATGGGGAAAAAAATGATTGTTTTTAATGGAAGAATTGTTTTTTTTTTTAATGGCACGAATAAAATAATTTAGAGAATGTAAAAATAGATGTAAGAACAAAGACGCTGCGAAGTGATTAAATAAAAAAAAGAACACGTTTTCAGATTTATTAATCGCTGATCAAAAGTGTAAAAGTAACAATCATTGACGTGTTTTTTAACGAATTTGCACAAGATAATCTGATAGCTTTCAAATAAGAAAGTAAGATCACTTTCACCTTCGTGAATGAAATTAAATTATAGAAATTCAAACGTCCCTTTTCCTCGCGACTGAATCCACTGCGATCTTGAAGACTGAAATCTCGCAACGATCTTTTAAACTAATACCAGCCTGTTAAATACCATTTTATTGAATCTTGAACGACGAAGATTCAAAGAGTCCTAACATTTCGCGCGCAATGTGCAAAGTTGAGTAAAATGACAAAGGAAAAATCGTATGGCAGTTTCGAAGATAAAATTTCAGTCTTTAAAACCACGATGAATCTAGCCACGAAAACAATTTCCCGAAGATCTTCCTGTAGAACGTTTCAATTCTGACAATTTTCGAGACTATAAACGATCAAACGGAATCGAACAGATTGTTGTATGATTCTGTTTGTACGAAACTGTGTATTCGTTCGATTGCGCCCTGTTATATTTCCGAGCATAGACACAGGGATTCGAGGGAGCGAATTTTTGTTGAGAACCGTGCGATAAAACAGATGGAGGAAAGATTCGAGATTGGATTGACAGGGTTTAAGGGAGAGAGGGGGGGCAACTTTCGCTTTTTGCTGCAAGCCTGGACGATAAATTGAAGGGAAAGGAAAAAGTCAATTTCATAGACGGGGTGCAACGAAGCGTTTGAATTAATGGGCGACAATCGACGTTTCCGTTAAGGTGTTCGCACCAACACCCCATTCCCGTAATTCATTTATAGGAGGTCCGTTGTCCTTTCGCCGTGCTCTCGTAAAACCCGTCCCTTTGTCAAGATGATTGCAATTGATTTCTCAGGCTGTTGAGCTCGTGTACGGAGGGTACAGTCAATCGTCAAAGTATAAATGTCCTCGAGAATTTGTACATTTTCTACCTTCAATTTTCACAAGGTGTTATTTTACAAAAACAGTGCAACGAAGAAGCATACTATCATAACATAAGATAACATTTCTGTATGGAAATATTTTATGGAAATATTCGCGGAAATATTTATGTACGACCGTTGACGATACTAATATCAAATGTAAAAAACAATATTATCTTCTATGTATCACTATTTTGTACAATAATTACCCAATAGTATTTTAGCTATTGAATCAATGATTTCATTCGTTAACATCAATTTTTTGAAACTTCATAAAATTACAGAAGAAACCGGTTGTTGAAAAATACTAAATAAATCACGCAAAGGAAGACTCACTGTATTTGAAATTTCACAGATGGTACGTAGGTTAATAAGTATGCAAACACGGACATTGAACACACGAATGAATGCAAAGTGCATACGTGAATCGAAGAGACCGTTAAACTCACTGTTACATTTGCACTTACGCAGAAACGCGACTTTTCCACTGTATCAGGACGTTTTCGTTTTGCATTTACATTTCACGTGTACGAGATTCGTCTCGTTTGAGAATTTAACAATAAACCGCAAGACGTAGATTCGAAAGTTTCTGGTAGTATTTCAACTTTCGCATCGGGAACTTTTCAATGAAAATTGCATGAAGCTCGAGCACGGAGACTGCTCGGGAAAGTAGGATTTTCCACGTTTGCGAAACGTCCTTTCCTATCAAATTGCACGTGCTGAGAAGGTAATAAAACATTCAGTCTCGAGCAGTCAACGTGAACGCGACAATCGAATAACTCGATGAATAATGACAATTAATTCCATTATGCGAATATAATTAGGTTTTAATTTGATATAGTTAAAGTGCAAAATTACTTAGAATGTACATAAAAATACAAAAATATATATATATATATAGGATGGATCATAAATAACAAGAAATAAATAAGAAAAAAACTGATGTAGAATTATATTCGGAGAACTACTAGAATGTACGAAATAATTAATATACTTATTGGAAATTGAAAGAGAATAACTCATTAATTAATTGAATAAAATATATCAAAAGATAAATTAAAGACGAGTACGCATAACCACAAAAAAACTGCACTTGTACTCCAGTACGATTCATCTCACTGAGAGAACTTCCAGAAGCAACTGTTCCAACTAGGAAATGAAGACGACATTTTTGCCATAAAATTTTATCGATGAAATAATATGAAAAACAAATTACAAGCGCGATCGCTCAGTAGCAGACAACGCCACGCCTACTCGAATCACGTGACCCAAATCGACCAATCGCTAATTTTCGTTGCATGAGCGTTGCACCCGAAGAGGCCCGATTTTCTGGATTACCCCCGCTAAAATCACTTTCAATCAGTGATAATATCAATCGCATCGAGAAAGACGAATAAATATACACTGTGTCAAATAAACACATCGAAAGATCAAAGATTAACGCGTTCTGAATTTGTCGTACCTTGTTCGTTCGACTGGTGAACTTTTGATAATTTCAGCGAACACACAGGGGGGGATTGATAAATCAGACGGCAAACGAGGTGGTACAAGAGTCTGTACGAAAGGTACATCAGACTTTCATGAGGATTAATAAACACTACCTACGGATGAATTTGCAATTTGATCCGGCGTGACGAGCCAGCCTTAGACACATCCATCAAAGAGCTTCAAACTAATGCCACGATTATCAAGGGGTGCAGCCAGACATTATGCAGCGCCGTGCACCTGCAAACTGCCGCGACGAATGTATCCTTGAATAATGCAATAGGCGACGGAATCCAGATTGACGCGCGACGCGGTTGGCAGAAAAGATAAACGTCTCTGCTCGTACGAAGTAGTAACTGCGATGATAATGTTATTCAAATTGTAAACTAACTTTCTCTCTCTCTCTCTCTCTCTCTGTCCGGAAAGAAAGGACTAGAACGTGGCCAAGTTTCGCACCGAGTCAAGTTTCCCATCGGAGTTCCTTGCTTAGCTAAGTTTCGCGCGTGATTTATAACGGAAATATCGTCAGAAAGTTCGCGTACTGGGTCAACCTGGTTCCTCAATGGAGAACAGAGAACACTTTGGCGGTATCTAGATACACTTGAGATTGTAATTGCCGGTGTGTAATTACGTTGGTGGAAATTGTGTTGTAATTGTCAGTGCTTGCAGAGACTCGTTCGCTTATTTGGCCACTTGTTTCATTTCGTTTTACCTCGTTGCGTTGTTTGCTTCGTTTTGTTAATCGTGCAGAGAGTTTCTCTGGAATTGTGGCATAACAATATATATTATAAATTGAGATGGAAACCCTTTTCTTTTTTGTTTTTTCGAATAATACAAGTTTTATTCGTATCATTACACATAATCAAGATAGAACTACGGTAAATTTACAATAAATGAATTATGATTCAGAGGAATCTTCTATTAAACGTAACAAGTGCGAATCTTTGTACGAATTCCGTGAACAAAATTATAAAAAAAATTTGACGAAATTATACTCCAGTGGCATTACACGTAATATCATACTCTTTTATAAACTTTTTCACGCGTTCGACAAATATATTTCTGCATCTTCAAATTTCCCACAAAACGGATAAAAGGAAACGCGGTCTGGTAAAAAGAGAATTATCTCCTAATTCGAGTTGAAACAAGCTAATGCGAACTTATATTATTAATAAGTCCGCAATGAACCAAAGCTCTACGTGTTACCCAGATCCAACAATCAAACGCGAATGACCAGTCGGTATTAGCCACAGCTTTTCCCGACGATAAATGCGGTCGTTCATCCACGTTATTGTTATTTGTGAATTAATAACGACGTTCAAACCACAAACATGTGAATTAATAACCACAATATGTGATATTTTGTCAATACGAACAGCGAGTACAAGAGGATTAAATTACCTATATATTTCCGACTGTTACTTTGTGTGTCTGATACTCTGTCAATGATCGTAAGACGTCTTACTCTAGTCCCAAACTCTAGTTAAGTCTAGAACTGCGGTCCAGAAAATGGTGCAAATCCGTGAGTACAGCCTGCAACGTTTAACATGTAACACTCTCACCGTGGATTCCCAAATTGACCAAAAATAAGTTGAAAGCAATTTTTCCGGCCATTCTTAAAAACGACAGTAGAAACATTCTGAAACAACCAGCCACGATTACTCGATTTTTGTTTCAATTATGTTAAGTCCGGATTGGAACTATGGATTATTGGCTCCGAGATAACGAGGCTCGGTTCGTGTAGCGCGACGTGGTTTTCGGAGAAGGGATTCGGAAAGCGGAAACAAAGGGATGAAGCTAGGAAACTTAGAGGCTAGTTGTCCTCGAAATTATCCGCTGGATTTTCCTGGACATCCTTTGTGTCGCGTAATTGATATTCTCGCTCGTTATGCAACCACACGAGTTGGACATACTGGAGAAAATATCAGGTATCTCTACGTTCTCGCGAAAGAACGTTTAATGAATGTGTTGTATTGCGAAACACTTTCAAATTTTAATTAACAGCCCACCATCGTCACGATTGTGTCGATCAAATCTGAAATTCGTTCTAGAAACTGTGTATAATACTTAATAGAATTTGATAGAATTATAATAATATTTGACAGAATTATTTCGATAGCCACATTGTATCCACTGGAGCCATTTTTAATATTTACTATGCATCACTTAGATGGATATTAAATATATTTGCAGTAAATATTTTCTTTCATACATTTTTACACATTAGTTTAAAATTTCGTCAATATAATAATGACAGTCGTTTCCCATTAATTATTACGGTGTTCGTGTGTTGACAGTTGATCTAAATATGAATTTATAATTTTGAAAAATATTGCAATTCTTGGATTAATTGCGGAATAATTATTTAATAAAATCAACTGATCCATTAGCCAATTTCAATTTTAAGAATAATATCATCAATTACAAAACAAAAGAAACTTCCTCATTGCTACGTGTCCCGGTGATCAATGCTTCTACTTTCCGTCTACTTTCTCGAAAACTTACCTTACGTTCTGAATCGACAGTGTCATCGCGAGGATCCAAAGAAAAAGGATCCACATCATCGTCCGCGTTACGTTACGTACCGTCGGAAACGAGGGTAAAGATCAATGGGGCTACAATTCACTGGATTAGAGAATCAAGAAGGCGTTCCACTTTCCCCGGATTGCCAGCAATCTTCGTCGTCCGCCGACTGTAAAATTAATCGTCAGCCTCTTTTTCTGTTCGAGTTGACGAACGTCCCTCCCGGGACGGCACGCGCGATAATTGCAATCTACGGAAAAGGGACGTGTTAGCGCGACAAGCCGGGAAGACAACGGGCTCGAAAATGCGAACGGGTGGGTAGAAGGAGGGCGGCACCGCCTCGCGAAACTGCGACCCGTCCTCGAGATACACGCGGGGGTCAACGTTCCCGTTTCGCGACTGGCGATGGTCCAATGTTATTCGACGCGCGTCGCCCAACTTCCGGAAAATATTTACCGCTTCCTGCCGATCTCAACCGGTGGACACCGATGAAGCGTCAAATTGCAACGCGCTTCGCGACGCTCGAGAATGTTATTCATGGCTTTGCGAGCTAGCGGATTGTTAGATTCATTAATTATTCTCGTGAAATTTTTTTACCCAATTTTGGTTTTACCCAATTTTGATCTTTCTTCTTCGAGGAGAGCCGAAGAAATTAATGTAATTTTTGTCACTTTATCAAAAAAAAAAAGTAGAAATTTTAGGAAGACTGAATATTTATTAACGTGTAAAAATTATATTGAGTTTAGAAATTACGAGAAACGACATTTCGATTACGAAAACCTTATTCGTTCGTTCACAATGAATTTACTCAGTAGGTGGCAATTACGCCATTCTTCCCGACTGCGTTGTTGTGTTTTATAAATGGCGTTTCATAATGGAGTTTCTTTCGGTGAACAAGTGCGTATGGATGAGATAGAAAGAGCGTCCAATTTTAAACTGCAGCGTTTCATCGATTGACGAAATATAACGGTTGGTTCTCTCGAAAGACAAATTTTTACAAGCTACGTCACTCGCAGATGTGCCATATATTTCAACGTCGAACGTGCACATGATACGCCGGGATACAAAGTGCAACCGCACACGTAATCAACGAGCAAGAGTCGGTCAATGGAATTTTCATTAACAGTGGGCAGCGTGTAATAGAGTTAGCAGGAATAATTGATGAATAGTTTTACCATCGCTGCGATTTCGCGGTGGCATTCCTCTAATGCTTCTATCGATTCTTCCAACCGCAACAGTTAAATAGAAATCCAATTAGGTTCTCGTCAATAAATAACCAACTTCCACTCTAACTGCTTTTACTGCTTTTACGATCTTCAATGTTCGACTCTCTCTTTTTTCCTTTCTCCTTACGGAACATGGTCGAAATTCAATCCGGGGAATGTCGTTGAATCGACGATGCAAATGCAACAAATACGCAACAACCGACTCGAGAGAATTTGTCGCGCTCAGAAAAAAAAAAAAAGAAAAAGAAAAAGAAATCAAATCCACCGAATTATTTTACACTGAAAAAATGTAACGGTTGGACGTATTCGTTGGAGCCGAGAGGGGTCGACAACTTTCCGCGTTGACCAATCGTAGAGATGTTTAGCTGGAATGGAGCAATAGAAGCTAGAAATCCGACGAGTTCAGGGGTAGTTGGCTGAAGCCCTCGAGAGTAATCGCATTATGGCTCTCGTGTATAGCTCTCATTACGTCCCGCCGACCCTTCCCTTTTGTCACGATGGACGAGCGGATTGGAACGGAGTTGACAACTCTCCGACTACCCGACTCGCAACTTTTAGAGCAAAAACGTAGCGAGAAAGTTCGGACCGTGATTGACTACTCGGTTGACCGAGAAAACCGGGCAAGTGAAGCACCAATTCCAAAGCTACGTTTTTACCCTGACTCGAAAATATTTCATATTTCGCGCGCGAAGCCTTATTTTATTAACTTGGACGAAAGACGCGCAAGAGTAACGAAAGAAACTTTCGCTGCAATTTTACTTGAGTGAAGTAAATTATAATTATCTCGGGTGGAATGTGTATTGTATAAGTGTGGATTTATAGTTCTCTCGATTGGAATTTAGTTCGCCACGAGCTAAAGGCCAGAATTTCTTTGGATGATCCAAGCCGCAGAGACAGGTGATTGATCAAGACGACAACCACGTTGCTACGCACACTCGCCTATTAGGTCAGAACGTCTGACTGTCTTGATCACGATGCGATCTTTGTTACAATTACAAGCGAGTGAAAGAATCTTCCAATGAATCGCGGAAAACGAAGGAAACAAAGTCAAAGAGGATGAAGTATAACCCTATAAACGTCGTAACCGTGCTTCGTGAAACAATGCGGGCTTTCCGCGTCAAACCGTGCGAGAACTTTCCACCGTTTTCTTGTGTTACGCAAGCAACTCTTTCACCTTTTTTCTTCCTACGCGTGTTACGCTAATCGCGCGCGCACAAGGCACTGGGTTAGCTTTAGTCGAGAAACTAGGTGACGGTCAGTCGCTCTACTGCAACTCTACTCATTGAACTTTGAAACACTAGAAACTGTGTTTCGCAAGCTTGTCCGATTTAAATTTTCCTCGCGTGAAGAATTTATGGCGAAAGTTTAAGTATTCTCACTTTTCATTTCGTTTGTCTTTTTAAAACAAAGTTTACCTAAAATCAGCTGTTGGCTACGTTATTATTCTGTCGTTGCCGAGCATCATTCTATCGATCACGTAGCACTTGCGCTTGGATGAAAAATTGTTTTAAAAAGTGCAACATCTTTTCGTTACTTTGAAACGTTTGTATCTTCTTCATCTCAGTACGTTACACGTATGTACGATCTATTCACAGCGTCACGTATAAAAACCGCTCATGTGACGCGCAATATCGTCTATCTAGCACATTTTGATAAAATCTGCCATTTAAGCTGTAAGATTTGTAATGATTTTAGCACTGAAAGTGATTTTAGATGCAACGCTAATGCAACGAAAATTAGCCATTGGTTGATTTGGGTCACGTGATTCGCGAGGGGGCGTGGCGTAGACCTCGAGCAGGAGTGGCGTTTCCTAACAGAAAAATACCTGCATCCCCTTATTTATCGATTTCACAGCAAATATCGCTTTTCTACGTACAAACTGAATAAACTTTCATTCGATACCACTTTCAAACGATACCACGTGATGAGATATGTGAGGAGAATTTCTCATTTTGTTTGAGCACATCTCTTACAATGGATCCGTAGATTAACTTAGGACAATGACTATTGTCCGTGGATACGTACGGTCGCTATCCGTGCACCATTCGATCTCGCTGCAGAACCGGCTGAAATCATGGTTGAACGGACGGACGCGATATTGGTACCTAGTCGGCAAAATTTTTTGAAGTTATTCCCAAGAATCCATGGCCAGCAACTAGGGTATGGCATAGCTGCTTAGGGGATATAGTAGCGACTCGAACTGAAAGAGAACGTCGAATTGCTTCGAGGACCTTGAGAACTTTACGATCGACCCGGGTAATCTTGGGAAACGAGAGGGAAAGGGACCGCCATCGCTTCCAAAGTTTCAGAAGTTTCGTTGTTGTTAACAAAGCGGCAGTCGTGCAGAATCTCGTCTCGTTAAACTTTCGATAATTTTTTGAAAGTTTGAACCGACCAGTTAAAAGCATAGACTAGTCTCAGTGATTGGAGAGTGAATAAATGTTGTGAATTTTTTGTTTTATTGCAGATAATTAGCAAACGAGAGGTGTCAATTTTTCTGAAGTACTGTAAACGTGACTACCAACCTTATGCCTCAGTCTTTTTGAAGGCAAGAAGTTATTTTTTTAGTTTCTAAACCTCGTTTCGAATAATTAAGAGTACAATTAAATTTAATCATTCTTTTTAAATATAATTGTGGGTAATACATTTGCTGGATATACAGTAGTAGAATAATATTTAAATAATAAAGCGAGAATAAAGTTTAAAGGAACGTGAAATGTAACACTGAAAATCACTAATCATTTGTGAATTCGCAAACTTCTATTTCTAAACAACTTTCGAAATTAGATCGAAGCTTCAAAACTAATTAATTAAAATTTCAGTAGCACAAAAGACAACTTCCCGTACAAAATTTAAAAGAAATTTATTTATCAAGCCATCTCCATCTTGAGAAAAAGCAAGAGGTGCAAATAAACCAAATTCTGAAAATTTTTTACCCGCGATTGCACGGTTAACGAGCCACTAAATTGATGATTTATTTCCATCGATTTCAAGGAATCAATCCTCCAAAGCTGCAGAATCCTCCGTCGTTAATGCGAAAGATCATGGAGGTGACTTTACAGGATCCAAACGCGTAATCCTCTGCGAATTTGTGATAATGACGTTATCTGATAATTTCGGATTAACCAACTATCGGTATTCGCCGCGTCGCGTTCGAGAGATGCACACATCGATCTAGCCAAGATGCATTCCGCGTACAGGCTGTTCCGTTATTATCGCCGTTAACACGCTGATAAGCGGTGCAAGCGCTCAATGCCTCTCTCCCGAGAAGTTACCTAATAGCCTGGCGGATTGACTTTAGACAATGGCAATTGTTTCTCGAAATGCACGAGACTCGTTCAATTACTCCTTGGAACCTTAGTGGCGGGTGAAAGGCCTATCAAATACAATTTTGGTTTCGAACAATGGCAAGAGACAATAGCTGGTTGAGAAAATAGATTAGCGAGTTAAATCGATTCTTAAACGATGCAATCCCCCGTTCTTTCGTAAGACGACAGAATTGTCGCCCGACTTTTCTCAAACAGAGACGATAAAAACGCGTTACAAAAGAACGAAAGACACTGTCAATTTTTATTAGACAAATATTTTACCAGAGGGGGTGATAAAAATTGAATTTTTTAATTTTTTAAATATTGGTAAAATAACATCTAGTAAAAAAAAGTTACTAAATTCTCACACACTTCTGTTCGAAAGTTTGAAGCACCCTCTGCCTTTCAAACGAAAATACAAATTTATTTGCAGATTTCTTTGAGAAACAAGGATATTACAATCATACCGTTGATCAGATGCAAATACATGTTGCAAACTCTACATAACGTTCCATATTAAGTATATAAAATATAATTGAATAAGTAGTAATATAATATTGTAACAAAATATTATAATTGATTTATATTATGATAAAAAAACTTTTATGCGAAAGTGTACGCAATTCTCATGATAATACTCTCAACTACCATCTTAATCGAGTCCAGCCAGGAAAGGTGTACGAATCGTGAAATCGGACGACAAAGTTCAAACGATAATCGCCCGAGAAATACAGGATCAAATAAAAGCGCGAAGGATTTGAATGCCGGTGTACCAACAATCGTATTAAATATTAAACGACGGTGACATATCACGCGGATAAACTAAAGTAGTTTTTTCGCTCCAGGCAGCCGCGTTAAAGGAAGCTGGCGTCGCGGAAATTTTACGACAGGATTTGTGGATAACCGTGCATCTGTTTCAAACGATTCGAATGAGTAAAAGGATCTTTAATCTCCCTCCTATTTGTAGCCACCTTTCTCCCCGCTGGAATTTCTTTCATGGCGGAAATCACGGTACGAACGGGGAAAACAGACGGTAACGACCGTGTTTCGGAATAACGCTCGTTATTTTTTTTTTTTCACCGGAAGACAATTAACGTTCTTTTTATTGCGAGTGCGATACTGGAGAACACGCGAAAGTGCAGACTTTTGTTTGTGAAACTTTTGCGAAAATGAATCGTTTGAATTTTTATTTATATCATCGTTGTGCGTTCGAGAATTACTTCGACATTTGTTTATTTGATAACAAATTGGTTAATAAGAGACATAATTGATTAGCTGGAATTGAAGATTATTCGTTTATCGTTTATCTAAGAATCGTTGGATTTCGAATGAGGGGACATAATATGGCTAGCGTCACTTTTTTGTTTTCATTGACCAATTTTCTTTGATATACTATCTGTATATCGGTAATATACATCATTCGTGTGCTATAGAATTTGAACAATGCAAAGAGAAAACTACCAAGTGAACGCCAGTCAATTATGAACGTTCGAATAATTCTTAACACTGGAATTACCAAATTGGTCAAAAAATGACTTTTAGGGAACTGTAAAAGAATTTAAAGACCCTGGATGCTGCTGGGAAGGAGAGAGGGAAAGCGAGAATTTGCGTTTCGTCTCGGAGTCACTGCCTAAGACTATATTATACCCCAGACGCTTGTTGTTATAACTACCCGCTAAGGCTGGGCCCGGATCACCCTCCTAGCGGAGTTCCGCATGCTGCTTGCTTAACATCGGAGATCGGTAGGACCTCGACGCTAGGCGCGCAGCCACTTGCGGCTTGTGCTAGTCGAGTGTTCGAAACTCGTAGTCGAGGAATCGTAGGGCCGCTACAGACTTATTTCTGATTTCTCATAGAAATTTTATACGTTTGCAACGATGAATTTTTACAAGTTCGTAAAATGTATAAATAAAAGGTTGTGTCTTCTGTTTTAAACTTTTGCGCTTCAATTTTTCCGATCAAGTTTTCGAATGTCGGTCGTTCTAGCGTAAAAATAAAATGTACCTCGATACAGGGTGGGCCAAAAATCACTTCCTACTAAAACGACGCAACAATTTGAAAGAAGTAAGTTTTAAATCGCAATGAAAAAGCAGATCACGTTTGAACTTAAATTTAATTCAAAATTAATGAAAGTAGTTTTTTCTTGTGCTTTGATGTTTCGTTGAATAAAATTTTGGCCTACCACGTAGGAACAGAGTGTACACTTTACAAAGTATTCTTTCGATCAGAGAACTTTGTACATTTGTCGCGTTGATCCAACGACGAGTCCTTTGTGTCAAAAGGTACGCACTGAAACTTCCGGGGTGGCACGAAGACGCGGCCACCGGCAGGGAACGAGAGGGTCAGGTTGAATAACACGTCACGCCAAAGTGAATTAAGACCGTTGATAACCCTGGCAAACATATTTAACCGTCTGCCACGGTGCACCCACTGCGGTGGATATCTCGAAAGGTGTTATTACCACGAGGAAAAAAAAGGGTTGAAACCCCTGGCTCACCGTGAAACATAACGGAGCGTGATAAGCTGGAATGGTCGTTGGATTCTGCCATGATTCATACGACCGGCGTGTCAGTGGTAAAAGTAAATCAAGAATTCCTAGCTTCGCGGCGATGATGGATTTGACACGGTGCGCAGTTTATAGTCTTCGCTCTCGTCTAGCGTCCACAGCGTACGACGATAAACCGGAATATCGAGTGGAAACCTGTTGTAAGAATTCCTTCTTTCTCGTCTTCCTTGCTTTCTGACGAAGACGAGAGTTGCGGAACATTAGTTCGTCGATGGTGTCTCTAACTCCAAATTAAACGGAATGGGCGACTGTTGCGAAATTAATTTAGACACGCTGATACTGTTCGTTCCCTTTGACACTGACTGTGGCGAGAAATGAAATTAAATTATCGAGTGGAAAGCTGCGTTACAACTTCAACTTAACTTGTATTGAGAAGGCAGAGGTTGGTAATAATTTTCACCGTCTATGACGACGAATTAAATTAAATTACTGCGCGGAGATGTGTAACAAAATGTGTCCAAACTTGAATTAGATTGGAAATTGAGTTAGAAAAATTGAAGCATCTAAAATGGTAAGTGAGATAATTAACAAGTGAAAATTTATCACATTCGATCTGATATTTACAAAAGACAAAACCTAATCTCTAAAAAGGGCAAGAATAACGCTCACCTTCGTTGACAAATTGAATTAAATTATCGACCCGCTGTAAATCCAACTCTCCAAACCTCGGGAAAGAACTAAGTAAAAAAAACTTAGATCGACCGATCACGACTCAAATAATGCGTGAAATAATTGAATTTTTGCAAATTCTCGACGATACACGACGACAGACGAACAAGTAAAAGTTCGGGAGCCACTGGAATTGCTCGCGACGTCTGACGATTGAATTCATTTCCACGCGAGAGGTATAGCTGTTTGCGAAAGACAGGAAAAGTCGCGGAGGAGCCGGCTCAAAGTGCAAGAGTTCAGAGGTGCCAGTCGGTGGAAACGGGAGGAAATGAATTTAAACGCGGCGCGTTTATCCGGGCTCTTGGATTTTCACGGGGCGCGCCGCGCGAACAATTCGCGACTGAGAAACGGGGGATTTCCTTTCTCCTCGCATCGTGGAAAAGTTAACGGCGTTAGAGGTGTCTGGAACTGTGACAGAGACGGAAGGTTGATCGTTATTGTGTTTCGCTTTCGAGGAAATTTCGAATATTTCCAGCGACAAAGGGAAGATTAAACGCGACCTTTCGTTACAATAATCGGACAAATTTGATTCGCGAGACGATTTCAAAGACAAACGCGCGAATTGGCAATACAGAAGTGTGGCAAAGAAGCAACGAGACTGCTAGGAAATTCTTCACTGGCAATGGAATGAATATTTTGACAATGGAGATAGTGTTTGTAGAACACTGCGAAGAACCTGCCAGTCAATTATGGGCAATCGAACTTTGGTAGCTGTCGATTTGCAATTTTTTATCAGTACCATCGACGTGTTACGAGGATGGACGAGTGGACGCTTCATCGTGACAATGCTCCCCGTCACACTTCGCTATCCTGTCATCCTGTTTAAAAGGGCATTCCAGTTATTCCACGGTCCTCCTATTCACTCGATTTAGCGAGCGGATATCGAAGTCGATATCCGCTCGCGGAACAAAAGTCCGATCTAATATACTATAAAAAAAAAGTTCACTTCGATTCGACTTCATCAAAGATGACGCGAGATTATTAGAACGTGTAATTTGAAAATAGCTCAAGTTCGTTATACAATTGTGCGGAATAAATAATATTATATTTTGTAGATAGAAAAGCAGTGAGAGTGTCCAAAGATCAACTCTGCTTCTCTTAAGCAGTTGTAACGACAATTGTAACAATGCAATCATATGAAATATACCGTGTAATTAAATAATTCTTTTCAATGATTGTGTTGATGTGTTGGTAATTTCTCATCATTCGTATTGCAATGTATTAAATTATATAATTACAACGCGTAAATATATTTTAATAACATTTATGTGTACAATAACATACAAACGAGCACTTGTACGACTCTGTAAAAATCTCTCGAATCTCAAAGAGTTTTTCTATCAACAACCTCGTTACTTTCCTCAGAAAGGTGTCATAGCTGGCACCAATCCGGTGTCGCGTGTTCCCCGAACGCGAAAGCGCAGAACCAGAGGAGACATATCGCGCGAGATCGATGCTACCACCGCCAGCAAATCATTTCCCTCGGCGCTCTGGGTTTTTGATCTTTGGCTGGCTGCGCAATTCCTTCAACAAGCAATCGAGTTAAGTCGCAGCGGTTCTGCTAATTTCGTAGACACGAGACGAGCATCCGCGTTGCTTAGAATTCCGCTCGTGTTACGCGGAAACCGAAGCTTCCGGTTACCGTTACGAGTGTCTTATACGATACGTTTGGGGTAACAGCGTGCGCTTAGCCGGTTGGACGTGACGGCGAAGCGAATTTCCCCTTTGAGTCTCATCCAGCCAACGTTTTGCACAACGTCGCGAGTTATTATTGCTCGGCATTGCTAGCAGACTTTTACACCGCGTATAATAATTTTGAATCGCGTACTTGAAAATTAATCGAGACGTCGATATGGAAATTTAAAGGCACGTCAAAGTGGCCTTTTAATTATTATTTTCATATCGTTTAAATTATACAACGGTTGTATAGAAATAAAAAGTACCGTGTGTATTTATTTTCTATTGTATTTGCCAATTAATTAAGCTCGCAAGCTCTTGCTACTTTAGGATACTTTTCATTTTTCCTCCTTCAATATTTATACGTGCATAACGGAATAATTAGTACGATAATTCATAGATTCTCCGTTGTACAAAATTTATTATCCAAACGTAAAACACCAATCGAACTGCTCTGCGATTAAAACGCATCAACGCGACGAAACAAAGGGATTCTGTAAGAAGCAAATCGTAAATCTTCATCCGTCTTTCGAGGAAGAATGCCCCTAAGGTAATATTATATTACAAACAGCCGACGAATGTCTCGAGCAATCTCCGCCCATCCCCTGTAAGAGTTCTATTAACAGACGTGAAGGGAAAGAAATGACGTGTCGAGAAGAGGACGAAGCCATAACCCGTCAACCCGTCGCAATCTCCATCTCTATCACGACTTGCTAAACTGATGGCAATAATCCATCATCCCTATCAGCGACTTGTAGGTGACAGGAGGTCGATGATTCCTTCTCGATTCCCTGCTTCAATTTCAAAGTCAACTAGTGTAACTCGACGCTGAGGCTCGGCGACGGGGGTCCCTCACCTCGGCGAGGGTTGATTCGTTCAACCCCGACTGGGCGAAAACAGTCAGCTCCACTTTCAAACAAATGATCTTCGCGTTTGAATTCTAAATCCGATTTAACGGCAATCCGTGACGCGAAACTCTCGGAACTCGAGTCACAAGCCGACTTAATTAACCGGAACTGCATCGACGACTTCATGCGAAATTAATTAAATCTTCCTCGATATTAGACTCATCTGATCTTCCTCGATCTTCATCAATGCTGTTAATAATCACGTGTACGCGTATATGCATACATGCAACGAAAATGAATATTCGAGCACACGCAAAGAAGAAGAACGATTATTACATGTAATGTATGCGAAATTTGAAATATAAAATGCCACGTACAGACTATTGTAACACCAATGATAAAATTTGAAACAATATTGAAAAAAGTATTATTATTTAATACTAGTATGGAGACTCGTCGACAGATGAGTAAGTAACTTACTTTTGTTTTAACTTACTTTTTAATTGAATATCTTATCATTTCGACAATTTATCTCAAACTTGAGATACAATCGATATTAATGAAACTTCAAAATATTTCACGTGTCACACGCAATATGAAAAGCTCCCGCACGAATATTCAAACAACTGCAAGACTAAAACCTACGGAAAGGAAACGCTAGAAAATCGACAGACAGTGTCCTAAGAGAAACTCGATTTATTCGAAAGACCAGCGACACTCGCCGCAAAGTATCCAATATATCTCGTCACTCCGTACGGCAACAGGCAACGCCACGTCAAAATTCCAAGATTCGAACGTGCATTCGTGGAACGTACGTTCTCTCCGGAGATCCGTGCATGCAAGTACACACGATCCACACGAGAATCTCTCGCCGACAGATTTATACATTTTGTTCATTCAGACGCGAGGAACGTTCGTTCGTTCCCCGGTTGGAGATCGACCGCGTCCGGGATATCCGGCGAGACCTCTCCCCCTTTTACGGACGAGGGCGATTCGAACAATTTCAAAATTTTTGCGCAAGCCCGAGCCGCGAGCGAGACGGTAACCCACTTACATGCAAAATCGTCCTTCCGCTCGGTTTGCCTCGCCGTCTTCTGCTCGGCGAGCGTCCTCCGCGATTTCTTCCCCGTGTCGTCCTGCGGCTTCACCCCTCACGACCCTCGGAGCTTCGTTTCTACTATCCCGGTTCTATTTTGGGAACGAGGAGAACGCAATCGACCGAGCCGGCCAACGTCGTCGCGCTTTCACGGGAGGAAAACTTGCGTGGAAGTTTGACGGTTCGTTCTTCCGTGAAAACGTCACGCTCGAGAATTGACAGCTTTCTCCGCGCGACATTGTCCCGCGTGACGTTCATTCTGACCGCAAGTTTCCACATCCGGGACCAATTTTAATTGGACTCTTTCGCTCTTACGTTGTAGATATATTTTATTATTATATACACACACGACTAACTTCAAGTCGCGTTATTCATTCGTGAAGGATGTTTGTACCATTTGCCTCAATGTCTTTTTATTTATACCTTTGTAAATAAAGGTGCAAATAACGGTTCCATCATGAAATCACAGGGACTTTTTTAGAATATTTTTCAGAACATTCTGTCATTTGATTTTTGGTTTTAAAACGTGTATAAGAAGAAACCACGCAACGTCACTGTAAGTGCGCGTTTTATTACGAATATAATTATCGATATGCATTGTCTTTTCTATTTAAACCAAATTGTTATTGCAATCGATCGATAGTAAATACTTTAATCAGGGTAAATCGTGAATAATTCGACAAATTATAGTTAAAAATATACGCGAACTTATAGTTAAAAATAACTGACAGAAAAATTGGGCTCGTACTCCTCAATTTTTATAATATATCCTGCTCTGCGGAAGATTGCGACATTTTCTTACTCTACGGTGAATTTCCAGTTTACCGACTTCTAAATTCGACTACTTCCGTCTACCGTGACTCTTCTTCAAATGAAATTTCTCGATCTCCTCCGATCGATCCATTGCTTCAGTGACAAGGAAACGAAATAAAACATTGGGAAACGAGAAAATTTACCATTCTTGCTTTACACTTCTCGCTCGGAAGTTATAAATCGGATGATCCGAGTCGAGTGATCAACGCTCGAGCGAAGGTAAACCAGCGTAATCCAGACATCCAGAGGACATCCGATCGGTAAGAGACCGACTTTCTCGCGAATAATTTACCAAGGTTGATCGTTGGAGAGTTCCTGCAAATATTTGCACGAGACACAGCGATGTTTGCGAAACCATCGGGCCGAGTTCGGGTTGCCCGATCGTGCGACGAGGGAGACCAGCCAGGAAGTTGGTATATCGACCGAGTCGAGAAAGTAATCGTGCCAACCAGTCATTCGCCGTTATTTATGAACCAGCGAAAGGGCGAAGGTAAACGTCGTTTATTGTTCTCCGGGACGGAGATAATACTCGGCTCGCGAAATCATCGAGGAAGAATGAAGATAATTTCCTCGAGGAGCGGCTCGCGACTTCTCCGCGAGTCCCGATTTCAGTCTCCCGGATAGTTGAAATTAATCGATCGCGAAGTTCGAGAGACGTCTTGGAAAAGAGGGAACCGCAAACAAAGATGGAATATTATTCTATCGTACGAAGCGATCTCGAGTACGAAGAGAGACAGTAGCGAGTAAAAAGAGAGGTCGAATGGATGTACTTATACACGGACGTCTGGAAAGTTCGTGACCACTCGACTGCGAGCGACTCGGGCGAATGTTTCACTTGCGAAGTTTATGGTGATGGAAGCGAAAGAGGGGGGAGAAAATATAATATGACGAGCGTAATGCTGCCGAGCAATTTTTAGCAAAGCCTGCACAACAGTGTACGAAAATGTGGAGGAAGGTTGGATTGTAAAGTGTCGCGCGTAACGCGAGTTCTACTTATGAAGCGAGGGCGAGGGCGAGGGCGAGGGAAATTTTACAGAGTCTTGCGTCGGACAATTTTTTCGACGAGTTTTACGACGTATTGCAGGGAAGAGAGAATATTGAGTGAAATACTGCTGTTGCGAGTATTCTGTTTGTGAAATTTATAGAAATGGAAGCGAAGAGGGAAAGTTTAGCGCAACGTAGGGTTTGTCGGGTGATTGTCGCGAAACTTTGCAACTGCGTGCGAAAAGAGAGAGAGAGGAGGAAACGTTGGACTGTGAGATATTGTTATTCTATGAAGGAAACGTCTTGTCTGTGAAGTTTGTAGAGCTGGCGGTGGGAGAAAATTTTCGGAAAATCTATGACGCTACGCGATAATGAGAAAGCAGAGGGAATCTTTTAAAATATCGTCGTTACACGCGAGTTCCACGAAGAGATCCAGTCGCGAAGTTTACAGAAATGGGGCGAAGACGGAGAAAGAAAATTTCACTCGGCGTCGTCGGACGTAATCTTTGATACTTTATAACATTATGCAGAAGCGAGGAAGAAGAAGAAATGTTCGATCGGAACGTACGATTGTTACGCAAAGTTCCACCGTGAAGGGAACACTTGTTCCATCTCTGTGAAGTTCGTGCAGATGGAAATAAAGGGGAGAAAGAGAGGGAAAATATTTTTATAAAACTCGGAGGACATTACGCAAACGCGAGAACGTAGAAGAAACATTTAAGTAATAAAATTACGTGGCACGGAAACTTTGTTTCATTAACCTATTACCAAACTGATTAAACTTCTTGTAATTTCACAGTTTTCTTAATATCTTGGCATAATCCTTCTCAAACTTTTTTACAGTTGCTGTAAATCGTAAACGGGGATCGTACAAAGTCCTTGAAAACGTCTGAGAAAATTCACCATCACACCTTTTAAACTGAGATGTTATAATAAAAGATATACACACGTCGAATTTATTTGCACACAAAATTTACGGAATAAAGATTGAGTAAGTATTGCCATAACGTACAATTATCGAAGGTAATCTGCACTTATTAATTTTCAATTTGACAAACTAAAAATGAACATTGGCTACTGTAATTTACGTTGTACTTGTACACAATCAACGTTGTATAATCTATTTTAAATTAAAGCAAACATTAATTAATACCGAAGTAGAACTGTAATTTAATCACTGCAATATTGAAATTGCGTATTGATTCAAATTAAAATTGAAACCGAAAGTAAACACCAGTTGTTACAACATTGAAACTCAACAGTAAATTGTTACTGTGAGATTGAAAGACACTGTAAGAGTTTATTTATTGATTTACAATTGAAAAGATTCAAAAGAAGAGTAAAATTCACGCTGAAAGCAAGAACATTAGTCACTATAATTTCTATTAAGATATTTCTATTAAGATAATTGAAACTTCATCTTCAACCATCGAAACCATGAAAGTCTGACACGATGTTGCAAGTCAACGACACAAATCAATATCCACGTTACAGTCAACTGTCTGTAAGGGACAACATCTGATTGACATCGGTGTAACACATTTCAACGTTTCAGCAAACACAAGGACTGTACGCGGTTAAATTCTTGCGTACTGGATCGATCCTAACTGCACGAGCAGTCGATAATTCCTGCTGTCCGATCGAGGAATAATATATCAATCGTCCATAAATTACCCCCTCCCCACCGCTCGCGGAAAACGAGCGAGAAATCCCTTCTAGACCGCGATCCGCTGATGTCTCGGGCGCCACGGAGTCGTAACAACCCCCGTACCGTTGCCCTTCTCTTCCGGTTCCGTCCACTCTCAATTCGCGGACCACGTTGCCTCTTCTCTTTCCTGTTACCCGGTTGTTATCTCTCTGTTGTTAGAGATACATAAAAGAGAATAATAAGAGAGAGAGAGAGAGAGAGAGGATGCCAACACGAAAAGGCCAGAAGTCGACGAGAAAATGGAGAAGCTGCTGTTTCGGCATTTACATACCGTTCCCAACAGCGCATCCGTCGTCCTCTTTGCAATTCCTGTCGCTTTCTTGCGCCCTCTAATATCGTGGCCAAACCTCTCGCCACGCTCTCAAACGTTGGAAGAAAGTAGAGTAAACGATTGTTTCGCCCAGCGAATATACAGAGTGTATCGCGTAGCTGGTGATGTAATTACAATATTAGCGCTGCGTGTAATTTTCGCATGTTTGTAACGAAATCGAAGGGTTCGAGGGAAATTTAATTTGCAAGTTTCAAATACGTAAATAACAAAGTAATCGGTAAGTACAAACTGCACGACTTGTACCCCAGTACGATCCGTCTCACTGAAAGGAATAAGCTCAGAAGTAACTGTTTCGACTAGGAGATGAAGACGACTTTTTTGCTACAAAATTTTATTGACGTGCAAACAAATTACAAGCGCGATCGTTCAGTACCAGACGCCACTCCTACTCGAGGTCTGCCCCACGCCCCCTCGCGAATCACGTGACCCAAATCAACCAACCGCTAATTTTCGTTGCAGTAGCGTTGCACCTGAAGAGGCCCGATTTTCTTTATTTAGGGGTTAAACCCCCGCTAAAATAACTTTCAGTGATAACAATAAAGTATTTAATTAATTACACGTTTTATTACACACGTACGTACTAATGACTATATTATTACACGTGATGAGTTGCATTTAAAAGAAAGCTCCATTTGCATTGTAGAAAGAAAGGACAAACATAATAAAGAGCAATACATGCAGTACGAAATATGTCGAAAAAGTACGCGTCAATATAAATAAAAGCAAAGGGAAGATAGACTATTAATCTCTAAGTATACTTTGTGCATTCTCTACTCGTACAGCAGAATAATTAATAAAATTTACTGTTAAATTGCGTTCAGATTCCTCGAATCGTGCAAGAGATTCAAAATGAAACGCGATTGATGCAATGGTCAGGAATCGTACGTTGAAAAGGAAGAACAAAAGCTTTTCCGTTTAAAGTTTCGAAAGAACTCGAGTGCTATTCCATTGTATAGTACACTCTGTATGTCAAATATTTCTGATGGTAAATCGTATGAAATGTTGTGACGCGAGAGAAAGCAGTTTTAACTTTTGTCCCAGCGACCTCTCAGTAGAACGAAAATCAATGAAATGCAAGTACAAGAGGTACAGGCAAATCCATAATACGACAAAGAACTCATTCAAATCTCTAAAAGTGCATCTTTGTAAATCTAAATACTTTCGTAAACTTTAACTTTGCAAATTGATTATAAAGTGAAGGTTGAAACAGTCGTTTCATTCGGCGGTATAACAGCAAGAGATAGTTTCGCACGTGCTCAGCTTCGGAAACAAATCGTGGCTGGCCGCATTCTGAAATTATCTGGAAAACAAGACTCCAAGTGAAACTAACTTTCGAAGCGAGAATTCGAAGCAAGATCGCACAGTAGTCGAGATATTGTCTCTATCAATCTCTTTCGAGGAATCGAGACCGCAATGCGGGGAAGTTTGTGGTCCACGATGAGTACACAAGAAGACAGGGACAATAAAAGTGGAGGAACGTGGAAGATTTGGGACCAAGTAGCCGAACAAGTGGCAGTTAACCGCGTCTCTCCTTTGTTGCCGAACTTGGTCCATTTATTCACCCTCCGCGCTCGTCACTCGTCACACGGTACGATGAAAACAGCTCGAGGAAGGACCTCCAGGGAGAAAGACGGCGGATTTCCACCGCGATTTACACTCTCCTTCGAATGACAAACGCGATCACTCGAACTGTCCTCACCTCGATCTCGTTGTGTAAAGCGGAGAATCTCACGGGTGTGAATATAAGAAAAAGAAAAAAAAAAAGAAAAGAAAGAAGAGAAACACGCGCTTCGACGTCGTCTTTCGTCGAAAGCTTGTTTTTCTTTCTATTGTCGTCTTGCCTGCTACCGTATTCCGTTCTGCGCGAACCTTAAGCCTGATTTACACCAGTGTGTGAAGGTACAGACAAATCACGATCAGTTACAATTTAAAATTTTACCTAGGCAATCGCAAGGAAGGAATAATATCAAACATGTTTGAACTGAATTTTTACTTTGAATCGAGGGATTTAAATTATGTCTACAGTATATGTACGTATCTGGGATCGAAAAAATGATAACAAGCAAGATGCAAA
This sequence comes from Melipona beecheii, assembly GCA_032399605.1. Lineage (NCBI taxonomy): Eukaryota > Metazoa > Arthropoda > Insecta > Hymenoptera > Apidae > Melipona > Melipona beecheii. Next base: position 3,999,828 of record JAUCMO010000463.1, read on the forward strand.
CGAAGATTTTGCAGTGAACTTTATGTTTAAAAAAATGTCACTGGAACTCCAACTGAACAGAATTTAATAGATTTTTGTCATTTGGTATAATAGAAAATTCTTTGGCATTAAAATTAAGAAAAACTGCACGACTTGTACTCCGGTACGATTCGTCTCACTGAAAGGCCCAAAAGCAACTGTTCTGACTAGGAAACGAAGACGATATTTTTGCCATAAAATTTTATTGACATGCAAACATTTGAATCGATAGAAAACAAATTAGAGGCGCGATCGCTCAGTACCAGACAACGCCACTCCTACTCGAGGTCTACCCCTCGCGAATCACGTGACCCAAATCAACCAATCGCTAATTTTCATTGCATTAGCGTTGCATGTAAAATCACTTTCAGTGATAAAATTCACTTTCATCTGCAAACCCATGTCTGATCTGATAATATCTCCGACCACTAGTGTGAAACAGGTTTTACAATCTTGTTCCTCGATTCTTTTACTCCCGCAGCAGTACATTTCGCGAAAAAAAAAGGGAAATATCGTAGCTCGTTTAACGCGGGACGGAGACGAAGCGAGATCTTCACGTTACAAATGAGAACGAACGCGGAAACAGAAGGAGGAAATATGAACGAGCAACATCGGTCTTCAACATCGTTGTATTTAATTATCGGGGGGATATTCTCCTCAAGGAAGCAGACGGATTAATTTGAAAGACAAACGAGACGAAGGAGCTTGATTAAAATACACAAGTCGATGGGCTGATTTATTTAATTCTTCCCTCTTCTGGTTATTGTATTACCGCGGCTATAAGGTAAAAAGGCTCTCTCGCTCTCTTGGAAAAGGATCTCGCATCGTTTGTAACAAGCACAAACAGACCAGGGGGGAGGGGTGGGAGGAAGAAAACACAGGCAAGTTGAACGTTCAACCACCCACGTTTCCTTACTCTTTCAAGCAAATCTTCCGCGAGAGTTTTTCATCCGCTGAAAGCGAAATCTTTCCGAGGATATGAGAGGGGAAAGAGAGGAAGAAAGAAACTGCTTGCTCGCTATTTATTCACGTTGGGTTTCTCCAACGGTGAAGAAGACGGTGACTTCGGGAAGGCCGCGAAAAGGGAACTGTCTGATCTTACGCTGCATAGATCACGAGCTACGTTGCCACGCTTCGCCCGTGAAACTTCTCTGAGCGCGGTAATGTCATTTCGAGATAGTTGCAAGTTACGTATGCAAGTGTGGTCGTTCTCCGTACCGAACGTAACCAGAAAATGCTTATAGTTTTCGACAGTTGGTAGAATTTTTCACGTCAAGTCGTGGAAAGAATATTGGAATGTAGCGCATCAAATGGCGAATTTTAAAATTATGGATCGCTCGGAATTTATAATATAATAATAATTAATTATAATGATGTTGTCAAATAATATTTATGAGACTATTACGATTATATTATAATATCTATTATATTATATTTAGTTAGTATTGAAATTTTGCACAATTTTGTGGATGCACAGGTACATTATGTATATTATTAAGAGAAAATGTAGCGACCCTACGATTCCTCGACTACGAGTTTCGAACACTCGACTAGCACAAGCCGCAAGTGGCTGCGCGCCTAGCGTCGAGGTCCTACTACCGATCTCCGATGTTACGCAAGCAGCATGCGAAACCCCGCTAGGAGGGTGCGGGCCAGCCTTAGCGGGTAGTTACAACAACAAGCGTCTGGGGTAAAGAGTCGCTGCCATCAGCCCCACTGATGACGAGTCTAGGCAGTAGAGTGACTCCGAGACGAAACGCATCGCCTTTCTTCTCATTTTCTTTCACACACTTTCCTTCTCTCCTTCCCAGCAGCATCCTGGGTCTTTAAATTCTTTACAGTTCCCTAAAGAAAGCATGCACGAATATTTAATTTGTGTGCATTTTCTTTTTTTAAATTCGAACACCTTTGAAAAGTTCTTCATGCGAGAAACTTAGAAGATACGAGATGAATGAGAAGTGAACCAAACAGTTATCAACGGTGATGGATTCGATTGTAGCAATTGTCACAACACTATTTTCAAGAAAGCTATACAAACATTGATAGCTACAGAATTTTAACATTTACTAAAAATTTTAAAAATCTCGTCCATGACAACCCGAACGACATTTTGTTCCAAATCTCTCCGGAATAAGAATTTATTGAATCGTTTGTTTACAAATTTCTTTTGCAAACGCGAAGTATTAGAACACCCGCTTACAGGAAAACTTCAGAAGAAGATTAATTGGGTATTCAGACACGGGAAAAAATATATAATTTCCCTTGAATAACGATTACTTTTTCACGAAGGGAGGGAAGAACGGATAAAAACGAACGTTAATTTCGTTCGAGATGGTTAATTAAAGCGGCACGACGTAGACATCGCTGGCAGAGCCCGCGGACTAATATTCATTATCAAATGATTTATGATGGTCCTCTTGTTGACTTAAGAACTTCCGACGTTGTTGCGGCAAATGTCGGTCCTTTCAAAGATCATGCCACGTAACCAATTTGGCAAGACAACAAGCCCAGATAGTTCTCACGATCGTTGCCAGAACGAACAAATTAAAAGAAAGAAGCAGGGATCTCTGCCGAAACCTGAAACACTGGTATTTTTCACGTTGGTATCTTTCAAGATATACGAATCTTCGCAATCCTTGTAGAAATCGGAATATGAATGTTATTTTGGATATTATGGATATTTATGTATTTCGAAGTAGCGTCCAAATAGAGATTTAATTATTTTGTTACACGCCTGCTTCATTCTTGATTATTACGTACATTCAAAATGCATAAACATCCGCAGTCTGATTATTCATTTATATTTATCGCCTAACTCAATTATAATTTTCTGGTTTTGTGTTTATATTTCGTCGGCGTAATAATAGCAAAGTGATAAAATTATTTTATAATTTCATAACTTACCAACATTTTTCAATTCGTCAAATATCTTTTGTAGTTTCTGGTTCGTTACTTCAGTTTATTAATAACAAGTATCCATCAATAAGTCAAAGTTTATTTGTCTATTGGTTAATTAATACAAGTCTACAAAGAAGAAATAGATCGGAAGAGAATAAATTTTGTTCGTGAATAATTCCTGACGTATCGAATCGATATGCTTAATGAACATGATTATGAAGCTATATTCGTTACATCGATTCCGTTTATTATTATTACATCCTCAGCACATTTTCCAGCACAATGTGCTAGAAAAAATGAAACGAGAGCAACTCGATACATCTAACCAATAATTGTAGCCACGACGCTAAATTAATCTATTTACAGGTTAGGTCATTCTTAAACGTATTTTCATCTTGAGAGATAAAACGACATCCTAATTTGAACCTACTGCCTCTGCAATGATATTTATTTCAATTTTTAATAGACAGGTTTTGGTACTTTGGTACGTGAAAATGATACCGTTTCTCAACTCCCGCGGGAGGAAGAACATTTCCAAATACATCGAGACAACTGCGCGAACCTAAACCTACTCAAACTAACGAACCATGCTCCGCGGTGGTGGAATTTAATAAGGTTCACCGAGCTTCGCGACGCTTCATTGAAAGCTCCTGCAGACTCTTCAGTGAAAAGTATCGATCGTGTCTAATTAATTGACTTATCACGCGAGTGACGCCTTTCTTTGTGAAACATCTAAGTGAGTCTGGTCTCGTCTGGTCTCGCGCATAGAGGGCCCTTCCTGGGCCGAACTTGTGCCTCCGGGGCATCGGAAATCCAATTTCAATAGAAATAAGATTTCACGGGACGCAAGGTGACGGAGGGACTCGGTGCATCGTCTTGTAAGACAAATATCGGCCATTCCGTGGCGCGTGTCTGCCAGATCGACGCGCCACACGTGGAAATTTAAACGTTTCGTCAGTATCACGCGGAAAAACACGACGCACAAATTCCCGAAGGACGGGGAACTCTCTCTCTGTCGAATTTATATCCGCGACACAAGCGGAAGAAATATATCGTTGACATTTAGAAATACCCAGCTACGCGAGAATAGATTGTGTTGCAGTTTACCGTGGCTGTATCGATGATGTATAGGGCACATCGAATTTATAAGGCGTCCAATTTTAAGGATACGAAGCCTATTTTTACGCCTCCGATCCGCAACATTTTGATTAACTCCGAGCACGTTGGTATTCCTGTCTGAAATTTAAGACTGCAAAGTCTACTTTGGCGAATTCGAATATCTGTAATCTAGGATACATGGTCTGCAACGCTTCCACTAAATTGACATTTCTAACTGAAAGATCTTAATGGAATATATATATATAAAGCAAAGCAGATCACTGAGCTACTTAAATATTTACAGAAGCGTTTTGTGAATATATCCCATAACGATCTGCAAATAGAATTTCGCAGAAGTCACGAAACCGATTTTGGAAAATATCGCGTCAATGTTATCAATGATATAAATAAGCTGGTATGTCTAGTGAGCCTAGATACTCTGTTGGGCTATAATTTTCCATTTAACACGTGTTTGCAACATCTACATATGTACATCCTCGATTTTCCCAATTTTATCACCACGACATGAAATATAAACGCAAATTTAAAAGTTCGGAAATGCACGTAACGCGCGAAACATGCAGAAACGTGAGAAATATTTCTATCAAAGTTCTTATTACAATTTAGTGGATGAAATAAATTTCCATTTCGTGCCGTCAGATGTGTAATTTTTGTCGAAATTCCAGAACTCATATGGTTGTTTATGACGATGCATTTGGGCTAAATGATTGACAATACTTGTTCACCATCTGCACTTCGATTAAATTCGCACTCGTACTTGTACAACATATGTTCACTACGCTAAGCATAAATTTGATCACGGGGGGGAGGCGAACATTTATTTGGTCTAAACGTGCTATTGTTATTACGCATTGCGCATAACAGGCGCGAAGGGAATATTTATCAAAATGCGCTTGGTGGTAAATGTGTTACATTTTTACGAATTTAACTGAAGAAATCGAACCTAACTGTTTCGTCCGAAATACTACAACAAGTGCGATAATATTAGAGTCTCCTCTGTATACTTCAATATTCGAACATTCTAAATATCCGAACAGAATATTATGTACTTTACGTGTCTTTTATAATTGCAATACGAGACAGGGGATTTTATTAAAAGAAAGGCAGAAAAAAGGATAGGAAACATGTAAAAATTTATCCCGTGATAAATCAAGGTATGCACGATGGATGCTGGAAGGACGGATGAGAGGGAGAGAGAAAGCGAAAGTTGCGTTTCGTTTCGGAGTCACTGCCTAGACTCATCAGTGGGGCTGATGGCAGCGACTCCTTATCCCAGAACGCTTGTTGTTGTAACTACCAGCTACGCTGGACGGTCCCCCCCCTCCCCTATCTATCCTAGCGGTGTTGCCGCACTTTGCTTTGTTTGAACGTCGGAGATCGGCAGGACCTCGACGCTAGGCGCGCAGCCACTTGCGGCTTGTGCTAGTCAGAGTTCGAAACTCGCGAGGAATTCTAGGCCGTTACACGTCCGAGCGGCGGATCTCATAAAATGAGATTGTGCGTTCTTGTCGAAATACAAATATATACTTGTTAATGTTGAAAAAAACATTATAAATATATCGAAGTAAGCGAATAATTTTCTTGATTGAACACGTGCAATTTAATAAAAGAAAAATGGTTGTTCCATTGTTTGAAAATTCTACTAAAATATATACATGTTTTGATCGACTCTCTCTAGTGTACTTCATTTTGGAATAATTATGCGACCTTCTACCTTCACTTCGAAATAAAATTCGCCCAACACCGCACTGTAAACGCCTCGGCAACGATGGTGTACCACGGTGGTCACGTACTTATTACTCGGCAATTACCAAGTGGAACGAAGAAATTATCCCCCGACCGGGAACTTCATCGGATTGCATTAAAAAGTTCGATTTATCGAGTTACGTCCTCAACTTTCGGATCGCCGGAATACTAACGACTCGGCAAGTCGCGTTTTATTTCTCGCCTGCCTTCTCGTTCTGCCATTAACAAGCCCCCCTCTTTTTCTCCATCCCGGTCTGTCAAACTCCGTCGTTCGAAAAACGTTTGCGAACGAACTCCCCCGACGAAATCCCGACGAATATTTAAACAAAGACGCAGGGAAGAAACGAGGCGTGCGCGGGAAGAGGCAATTTTTCGCGAGTAAAGTTGCGCGAGGAGGGGGAGGGGGCAAGTCTGGAAAGTTCCTCGGAGGAAAAGGGCGTCCTCACTCGTAGAAATGAGACCGGTCGCAACCTCTCGCTAATTCTTCGCTTAAAATGTAAGACCTCTCCACTCCGCTTTGTTTCCACCGTAGTTTTCCAAGGATTACAAACGGCTCTCTCTCCCTCGCGCGCGCTTATTTCCCATCTGTCGACATGTTTGTTGGACGTTCTGTTGTATATTTAACGGGCCCTTTTATCCGGCAACGTTTCGTTAACTAATTTTATCATATTACCGTTGAAAGTTCCGCGAGCAGAGAATCTTCTTTCCGAGGTTTTTAATAATGACAATTACTCGAGGAAAAAATATTTGCGCCTCAAAGTTGCGTTTATCGAAACTTTACGTAATCGTTGCAACAAACGGTCACGCAACAATGTTTCGTTAGTTAATTTTAGTAATATCGTAGCGAGAATCTTCTTCTGAAAATTTGTTAGTTTCATTTTAACAACGACGAAGAAAGATATTTTCCTTGCGAACTTTAACTTTGCCAAGGATATTGAATCTTACGTTATACAATATAATATATTACATAACATAATAATATATCATATATAACATATAATACATCGTTAAATAGAGAATTTTTACGCAAAGCTTTTAGCAACGTAATAATGACTTAAAACAGGAAAGTTGTGTCTCAGAAAATTTCACTCCATCGTCGATCTTTATTATTGTTCTAATAAATAAAGAGATTTTCGTAAAATACTTGTTCTTCTAAATTTAGCGTTTGTTTCCTCCTCCGATCTTTCAATTTAAAAAGAAAGAAAACACGACACGTATTTTATTTTATTTGCTCCGCTCAAATTGTGTAATTTGCAAGAGCAAAAGAATCGTAGCCGATTCGAACTCGATCCTCGCTCGAAGATACTCGTTTTCGTTTCGAGCGAAGAACGAGAGAAAACGAACGAACGAAATGGACTCACCAATCTTGACGACTGAGGGTAGCGCTGTGACGTTGAACAGCAGCTGAAGCACAAAGACGATGGCTACCAGGCAGCCTAAATTCATAGCTCATCTCGAATGCTCACCGTTGCGGCCTCTCTTGTTGGCCCTTTACACACACACCACCGCACCAATCACGTACGAGAGCCGCCACACACGACGCCCCTGCGCATTTACCTGAAAGCAAGTTAATAAAGCTCGGATGAGCTTGCAGGTTCTCTGGTGCATTTCGCTGTTGCGACCGCAACGCGACAATCGCCGGAGAAAATACGCCGGTGCGCGCGGCCGGCGATGACGCTAATGCATAAACTTCGCGCGATAATGATACGAACGCGACCGAAACTCGCTTACGGCGAGTTACCTTCTCGTTTGCCTCTCGTTAAACCGGCTCACTCTTTCTCTGAGATTTAATCCGCAAACAGCGTCGTTGCACGGATGGCTGCGATAATTCACGTTTGACTGCAACACGAACTTTAGATACCCAATTTTTTTCTTGCACTTTACGTTCTATCACGCGATGGACGAAAGTTGGTAGATCACGAATTTTTATTGATATTGCTCGAATATTCGCAACAACTCGCGGAGCATCTCGCGTACGTTAGATATATCGCTGAATCGCTCGCGCGTAATTGCCAATACCGGGTTTTCGATAAATAATCGCGACGCGACGATGCAACACTGGCGGAATAAGCATCGGCTCGATATCACGGTCATGTCGCTTTGTGCTTCATTACAAGTCGGCCAGGTAATTACCGTAAATTAACGTGAACAGGCGCGCCGAGCGCGGTAGAGCAAAATTACCGATTACCGAATTACTCGAGCCGAACCGTTCTATCCGGACACATCGTTGCAGGTTGTTTCAACGAGAACAATCTTCAATGCAGGAACGTTCTCGTTCGATTTTTAATCAATTCCAATTAACGACTTTAAAACATCTTTTAAAAACGGCCGTTCAAAAATTTTTTATTTCTTCGGGTGTAACGCTGAAACGGTTGTTTGAATGTTTCTTGAACCAATTGGAAACTTCCTGTTACAAGTTCATGGTGCTACGATCTACTGCAGCGACTGAAAGCGTGCCAGGTCTTCCTTCGACGATATATATTTGGAGAATTGGAACGTCTCGTTGGAAAGTAGATTGTGGAACGCGTTTATTGAAACTCATGTTCTTGTGAACATCATTTTTCATATTTATTCTGCAAAAATCGGAATTCGTGAATGCATATTATTAAATAGATCGATAACAATATATAAATCGGCATGAAAATATTCAGAATTATGAAATCTGTAATTAATATAGTAATTAAAAAACATTAAAAAAAAGGAAAAATAGTTAGAACCTCAATATTTAAAATAATTCTGCATATTATTAAATAAAAAAAAAAATATTCAGAATTATTAAAAAACTAGAAATTTTAAATAATTACTAGAAATTTTAAATAATGATTAATATACGTCAATCAATTTTTCTCTGTCTGACATAATTATTTTAATTAATTGAAATAATTAAACTGATGCCGTTCTGTTAATCTCGTTTCCACACTAAAATCTCAATAAGTAAATGAATTTAAATTTCGAACACTAGTTCACTGTTATTTCCAACTTATTCGGTGAGCCTCAATGAAGAAATTTCTTAATACACGCTTCTATTATATCGTCCGACTCTTGTAACGTGGAATACATAGAAGAAATCCCGCGATATTTTCACTTTGTGAAATGTACTCCACAGTGACCCTGTGTATCATGTTCTTCAAACCAGAGACAACGCCTCTCATTGGTCCTAGAAACCGTAGCGGCGATTCTGGAAGCTCTGTTGCGGAATTTACATTTTGCCCACAAGGCCCGAAACACTCTCCGCGTCGGAATTTATCGTTACAAATATTCGCGTCCGCGCTCGCGTGTATTCCGGCTCGCGAGCGTCATTCCACGCCTTGTAAAACTGATATTTATTCGCCCGGTTTCAGCGTTTTCGAAATCATTTGCAGCGGTGCGCTACGCTGCGTCTGGCGCAAATGAAGCGTACGAAAATTGGTTAACCTTGTGTTTGAACGATTTCGATCGACGATCAGCGGCTCTTTGCAGTTTTTCCTCAATTTTCCGTTTCCTTTTTTTTATTTTTTATTTATTTTCTTTTTTTCATCATTACCGACCGATTGATTCAGATTTCCGTAATTATTCCGAAATTTCAATTTTTACGCAAAAGACGTAAAATGCTTGTCTACTTAGATCGGGCAAAATTTTCATCGTGAATTGAGCTACAAATTGTGTTTTATTTGTAGTCGGTAATTTACAATTTGTAATTTATAACTTCTAATTTATAAAGTTTCGCCAACAATGTTAATTAAATTACGCGAAAGGACCCAATTAATTGGCACTGTAACGAAATATTCAAACCGAAATTCAATCACGAAAGCAAGACAGCGACGAACAATCGAAAAACCAAATCAACAGCACCAAAATGATATTTTTACATACTTTTCGTGTAATTTAAACGTCCTTATCTATTTGTAGAAAAAAGGAAAGGAACGATTCCTCTTTATTTTCGCAGTAACACGATAAATGATCGGGCCGTTGGCTACCGTGCGACTCGAAGATAGTAGCAGAGTCGAGCAGGGTCGAAGAATTTGTCTTAGGGATTTCGTCCAATTTATTTCACTCTGTGTCCTAGCCATCGTGTAAACTAGACCTCGCGTTACTCACAAATCTTTGACGACAATCACCTTGTACCTATTAAGTCGCATTTCTTTCGGAACGAAGAATTATTACATCCAAGGAGGGGAAACTTGCACGATATAGCGTACTAGAAGAAAATCACGCACTCTGCTTACAGTTAAAAACAAATGATCGTCGGAAAACTTCTTTCACGATTTATTATCATGATTTATTAATTTGTTAATTTGTCAATGTATACTGCACTGAATTAAGACTCTTCTATGTCAGGATTCAGAAAAGCGTATTACAGTGATTTGGTATTTTCATTAGTAAGTTACATGCTAACTTACATTTTAAGGATCTGTAAAGATATTTAAAGACCTAGGATACTGCTGGAAGGAGAGAAGAAATGAGAGAGAGAAAGTGAGAAGAAAGGCGATTGCGTTTCGTCTCGGAGTCACTGCCTAGACTCATCCAGTGGAGCTGATGGCACTCTCCTTACAGACGCTTGTTGTTATATAACTACCCGCTAGGCTGGGACCTCCTAGCGGGGTTTCGCATGCTGCTTGCTTAACATCGGAGATCGGTAGGACCTCGACGCTAGGCGCGCAGCCACTTGCGGCTTGTGCTAGTCGAGTGTTCGAAACTCGTAGTCGAGGAATCGTAGGGCCGCTACATACATGTTAAAAATCTATACACATCTGTTGAATGCTAAATATTTCGAACGAAAAAAGAAATTTTGAACACTTTACGTAATAACTAATATCTTTTACTTTATCACAACTAACAATCGCATAAATGCAAAACCAAAGTTTGCAAAATTTTTAAATTTGTTGCTTCTCTCGAAATATTTTACACTTTTTGTATATCCCTTTAGACACCTTTCTTTCTTTGGAATATTCTACTTGTTCGCGCGCGCGTGTAGCGTGGCGAGATCTCAGTTGATGTGTGAACCGTATGTTTAATCGCGCGCTGAGATATTGGGGCTGTCCCCTCGTTAATTGATTTCGTGTCGTGAGAGATGAACCTAGTTGCTCGGAATTCGTAATGAATCTAACCCGTGAACCGAAGGAAAAGCACGGATGCTCCTTCGGCTATGGGAAATTGCGGGCGCAAGGCGGGGAACCAATGACGGATGTGTCTCGCACGTATTCGGGCGAGTTGGTTCCACGCCACGAATGTGCTAACGCGAGTTGGTTTCACGGCGCAACCGGTATTCGGGAGAGTTGGTTCTGCGCCACAACCCCGGCGCAGGGCCCTGGTTCCGGCAAACCAAAACTCTCGCGAACACTACTCATAAAGAACATGGAACGCATAAAAATTAATTTTTAAATATATAGTTAAAGTTTTAGTACCTACTTGATATAATTTTACTAAATACCCTTAATAACCTTAATAACATCTACTAAAATACATCCGTTTAGGAGAGCACCAGAGTTAATCTAGCTTCTTGCAAACTTTAATGAGTTTCACTGCGTTATGTAAAAAAATACGCCAAAATTTGATACATCATTTTTTTAGAACGAAACAAATCGTTAAAGAAGCGACATCACGTTCAACTAGTTTCAAACTTTACATTCGTTAATAAGTATTAACGAAAGGACATTTTTATTTGTTAAACTCTGAATAATTTTTCCACGCCTTTCAGATCGACCATACCTGACACGATCTGTTTCACAAATTACAGACCTACGATCTTGAGTACACGATTTTTTTCTCATCATATTCGTATTTCCTATAAAAAATAAAATGTTTCGAGCTATAACGACGTATGTTAAGAACGATATCCTTTCCTTACATTCCGTTCACAAGCCAATTCTCGAGTCTAGAAATTGCGAATTCGATCGATGCCTCATTAGACGTTGCTCGGAATCACGAAAATAAAGCGGCGGAACGGCGTCATTGTCTGGCCGATGGTTCGTACAGCCAGTAGACGTTTTATTGGACTTCAATTCAATGTAACGATTGTTTCACTGGTCAGAAGGAGCTCGTGCGGCTTGTTACTGTCGTTGTCCGGAAGAAACGATGCAACGACTTTTCGGCCGGCGATAACGCGACTTGCTGCACTCGGCAATTGTTTCAGACTCCGCGGCGACTATCCTTCGGCTCGCGCTGCTTTCGCGTTAAAGTTACGTTCTTTTTTTTTTTGCGAATTCGCCGCGAGTTCTTTCCTGAGTAATACACGGTTACACGTTACAAAGGAAATGTTATTTCCTCCGCGGAAAAATACACGAAAGTCTCGATTGCAGCGAGCGGTGTTCGAAAAGTTATTCCAAGCAGCGCGAGAGGTGGAAGAATTATCACGTTACACGATTTGTCTGCCCTCGGTGTTTAACTGTCCCGTATAAAATATTCAATTTCAACCTTCTGAATGTATCCGACGTTCGTGATTTCAGTATAATTTTTACATTGACATTCGACGCTGTTCGACGTTTTTCGATCAATTATGAAAATCTTATTCATTTATTCCTGCAATTTTGCTGGTAGAAAGCAATCGTGTTATCCTTCCTGATTCCTGTGGCTACGCTTTCTAAAATATATATTATTACAAGTTTTAGTCTAGTTATTGCGAAGTTTGTGTTGATAAAGTGAAAACTGCGTCGCTCTTTTGATTAATAAAATGTTATTAATGTCTAACCATGTTCAAAAATTGTGTTTCGCTTTTCTTGGAAAATATACTTTTTCCAAGCTGTGTTTTTCTCTTCGCAACACTTTATAGAGCAATTAGTAAAACCGAACTGAACAGGTTTCAGGAATCCCTACACTACAACGAAATTATATTACACTGAGACAATTCAATGACAATTTTCAATGACAAAACAAGAGTTTTGTTGTACAAATCCAGTCGATCGTAATAATGGATTTAATTTGCATTAAAGGCCAACGAAAACGCAAGATTTGATTTGCAATTTCTTCTCGTTATGAAATGACATTCGAAAAATCTTTCTTGCTACTATTTTACCCAGCCAGAGTCTACAATCGCATAAAATCGAAAGCAATTTAAATATTTTTAATATTACGACGAATCGTTGCTTGGTCCTTGATATCAACCTGTCCGACGCAAGAAGAATCGTTGCAAGTGCCATTCGCCCCCATAAGTAACTTTCTAACTAAGTTGACTTTCTCCATATATTTTTAATGAAATAATAAACAGAATAATTTTCGTGGAGGGCATTGGAAAAATTATCGTCAAGTTGCGGAGGACGGAGGAATTGTCGCGTTACGCGGCGATTAATGACAATTAATTGCTTCGAACAAAGTTATTTACATTGTCAAGCTGAGAATATTTCAATGGAATATTTTAATAGAAATGAGAGTTTGCAATTCGAACGTCTCCGATTGTCCTGGCCCGTAAGATAGACGATAGATAGATAGCGGCAATTAGGTGACTGGTAATTGGGACAGTTCGGCCGAGAACGTTGCACGCATCACCGACGAACAACTTCTTCTTTTCTTCTTCGGATACTAGCCCAGTGTACTATAATCGTTTCACGACCTCTGATTTCATTTCCTCCGATTTCGATATTTCGTCAATATATATAATTGTTACTTATACTTTTTGAAAGTGTGACACTTTTCAAAGTACGTGCGCGTGAATCAGTTAATCGTGACGAGCGGACGAAAAGGAACGAACAACTGCAAACTATTATTACAAATTTTATGATAAAACAAATGGGTCATCGTTACTACGAGAATACACTCGACATAAACTACACGCGTGAATTTCGAACTATGTCGTTGCATCTGGTAATATCTCAATAATACTAATTGCAAGACGAACGTGATACGAGATTATCGTGCACATACACTCTTTGCAACTTTTAACGAATAAAACTGATTCGCTTGATTAATTGTACGAGGTCTTACATCAGAGATGACTCGAGAATTCCAGGGGAAGACAGAGGCGACCTCGTGGTCCAAAGGGCTAATTATTCGCTTTCAAGTGAACAGAATACGATCGTTAAACGGAAGGGACTCGGAATCTTAAATCTCCTCGATTCAATTTCGCAGTGTCATTTCGTTCCGACCGTAATTCGTATAACCGCTATAGAAACGTTCTAGTTCTAATCGCGCCGAGGAAAAAGAGGAAAACAAGCGATACGAAAGTTTGGGAGAAGAAAAGAAGGGGTGATCGTCCATCCCGCGCCACCCTTTGAATACCTCCACTTTTCTTTCTCCTTTTATCTATCTGGCACTTCTATCTCTCCCCTCCCTCTTGCTCAACACCTTTGTCAGCCACCCTTTCTTTTGTGATTTATGATTGCTCGAAGCATCTTGCCGAGATCATCTAGAAAGCTTTGGGATAAGGAGATAGAGGAAACGTTAGATAGAGAATCTTTTTCTCTTCGTCGAATGGAAACATGCTTTGGAGAAGAGTACTGCACTGGCTCGCGAAAATGTTCCAGCCCTTGTTTCTACGTGTTCGCTGTATTTGCTGCGTAAAACGTTTTATAATTTCACCATTGCTTATCCAATTGAATATAATTGAATTGGTTAATTTTTAACATGTTAATAACTTTCCATCTATGATTAATCAGTGACGTTAAATACAAAACATCACTGTTTGATAAAGTTAATAAATAAATCAATTTAAATTAGTATTGAATATTATTAAAGTAGTAAAGTTGCATTGAAGAAACGAAAATTTATTTTTTCCGTTGCACAAACGATAATTTTATTCAGTTTGTTTATTTAATGCACTATTTAATCATTTGATATAGTGCATCAATAATGCGTATAATGTGTTGTTTTATTTAATTCGGACAATTAAAACACGTTTTCTCTATCTTCGATTAAACGATAAACGATCAAAAAAAGAAGGTCCTTATTGTAAAATACAGCGTTACACGAATTTGCTACGCAATTATTACGAACACGCTGTAAATTAATCATAAATCGAGGTATATACGCATAAAAGGAATTTTACAATATTTCGTATGACGATCCATGATTTTCGCTTATGCGGCCGATTTCGCAAAGGGCTCGACGGTGGATGGTTACGTCAGCTCTTACAATAGCTCCATCGATTGCGAGCATTGTTCTTTTTTTTTTTTTTTATCAGCTATGCTATCTAGTCACGTGCCATTGAAAGATTCGTAGAATTAGACAGTCATACAAAATAAGCGGATAAAATATTTAAATATCGGCGCGGCCGAATATCAAATCCGGTTCGCGCTCGGCATTCGAAATTTATATTTGCCGCTTATTGTTTCCTTTTCAGTTCGCGTTCCCCCCTCTGTTTCATTTATTTCTTTCGTTTCAATGCATTTTTGTTGCAACACAACAACAGATAGGAAACTTGTAGAAAATGGCGAGCTCGATATTTCGAATCTAGTTTTACCACGATATCGTGACTAATAAAAAATTCAGACCAGAAGGAAACGTTTCACCGCGACGCGAAGTCTAATAAAGAAATCCACTGCTTCCTCGCAACTTTCGTTTCAAAATTTGACATCACGCAGATCGTTTGAAGCACGATTCGTGGATCGAATTCTGCTCGACTGGCAACAGTTTTATTGACTGTCAGTTGCTGGAGTACGCTTCAGTTCAAAAGTTGTTCTAATAAGAAACTACTTTTACTTTACTTTTGCTTTTCAGGTAATAAAATTTGTAAATTAATTATAACTTCACTACCGCATAAAGTACTATTTAGTTTTTCCAATTTTGTAACAAATGTATAAGCAAGAGTCATTCTGTAACACTATTCAATAAAACTTATTTAATAGCGAGGCGAAAATAACATGAAACGCCCTTTGGTTCTTCAAAATACCTCAAAAAGAATTTCGAGAGATAAGAAAAGATCCAAATAATCACAAAGATCAAATAATTATCACGTACGTAACTAACATTTATTTGAATGGAATTGAATTGAAATGCACGCAATTTGAAAAAACATGTGAAATGTCCAAAGTATTTTTTTTTTTTTTTAATTACATTTTCTCCAAACCTGAATTTGCATAAAAATCACTACAGTGAAAATAGTGAGAATTCGAGATGTAACAACCGTAGCGACGAGCCAACGGCGTCAACTTTTTCGAACAAATTGCATGGAGCAGCTACGCGCGGATTGCTTGGCGAACATCATTTGTGCTGGTTCGCCGGGCATAATTTATTCGCGAATTACGCGCGGATGCATCTGCCGTGCAGGAAAGCGCGGTGAACGGTCAATTGTAAAATTGTTATTGGTGGTCTATGTCCGAAATACGTCCACCGTCGTAATTTACCTCGAATCGTGGCTATTCCCTGCGACTCAGTCGCTGGCTAGAAGCAATCGAACGACATTAAAACTCACGCCATTGTTCCGACGCCTATTCACTCCGTGCTTTATCTACGAGCGATGGCCACTACTACGTAGAAGTGATTCACTCCCCGCGCGTCAATATAAACCACGTTTCGTCGAACGAGCGACGAGTCACGTGGAAAAAAAATATCACCGGCGAGAGAGAAAATGCGAACAGCATGGGAAAATACAGTGTCAGGACATTTCGAGTCACGTAACGGTCCTTCGATATCTATTGACGCACAAATCAAATTTGGACACGTTCGTTTACGACAGAAACCGTATTATGCGTCGCCCGTATTACGAGATCTCGCGTATTTACTACGTTGTTTTTCGTACGTACGATTGCGAGAATCTACAGTTCAAAGTATCTGCGTTTGTTATTGGAGTATTTACCTTTCGTTTTGCAGCCACACTCTTGCTTTTGCAACTACGCTGGATTATAATCTCTTAATCCAATTAGATTTAGACAGAAAATAAAGTCACATTCACACGCGTAAGTTACCGCTAAAAGAATCACAACTGAGAAATTGAAATAAATTTGAACGCGAGAGGTTAGAGACATCGTTGGTTTCGTCAGATTTCAAAACTGAAATCAGAGCACTCTAGTGGATATTTGAAGATATTCTGGCTCTCCCCCACACTTAAATAACAGTACCGCGCAAATTATTCGAATTCGCTACGTTTGATTGGTCAATTCGGTCGCCATGTTTAAATTCAGTTTCCAATAGTTGAAATGAGTGACTGTCAGTAGTGCTGTTCGTTCTGTCGTTCCGTATACGCGAGTTTTCACAGTTTCGCGTCGTCCAAACAGTTACACGGTTTGAAACGGTGTAAAGTGTAGTACAGAATAAGTTAAATCATAAAAGTGTAGCATAGAATAGAGTGTGGTAAATGTACTCACGAAGTTTCGCTGCGTGTGTCAAGTGTTGCAAAGTTGCTCCGTGGGCGAAGGAAGCGTTGTCGTGGGAAGTCGATGGATTTATCGATGGATACGCGGCGATCGGTGGAGGATTTTTGAAAAGATGGACGCAGAAGGGCATGCGTGGTCGGTTCGAATTCCGCGGCACGCGTGAACATAACCTCTATGGCGGCCAAATTTTCATCGCGACCACGTAAACACAAACATCCTATCGAGGCAGCGGCCGGCGCGCGACTGCCACCGATCCTTTGGCCGCTGACTCACGAAACTATCCGGAAACGGCCGAGCCACGGCTCGAGCCGGCCACGTGCTTCTGTCTCTGATACGCAAGCGCTTTTCCACGTGCTCCGCTTCAGCCCTTCAATTAGATATACAGGTAAGCACTAGTCGTATCATTCTTTCTTTTACTTTCCCCTTTTCACGTATTTTTTAAGATTTAAAAACACCACAGCGCTTTTCGACGGAATCCACCAATTCTAATTTTGTTATTTCGACTATTTAAAGTAATCACATTTAAAGCAACGTTACGTTTCCGATCGACATTTTCATTCTCAAATGTACGAAACTTGAAACATAACATCTGGAATGACGCAACATTTGTCGTTTGTTAATATTAGAAAGATTCAGATTCATTTGTCCTCCATTTTTTGTTTCGTTCCGGTCCATAAATATTCCAGGTTATTCAAAATGTTACACAACACGTAACAATTTACGTGTTTCAATTGTTCAAAACAATATTAACAACTTCCTTCTTCTTACTCTCTTATTTCATCGTAACTTCGCTGCAGGAAGCAGTAACGACTTTTCAAGTATCGTAGTGAAAGTCGCTTTTCGAGGACGCGAGCGTTATTCAAAAGGGAGCAATAAAAATGGCAAGATTTATAACTTCCTATTGCTGTTACTATACAGAGTTTCTTGTATTTGTTTGCGTCACAAATAATTCGATTACGAAATTCAGTATCTCGACTTCAGTTTCGGCGAGATAAAGATTTCTTATTACAAAGATTTCTCATTATTTACGCCGAAGATTTACAAAACGAAAGTTCTTGCAGAAGTTTGCGATGGTTTCAGAGATTTACTCAGTAGGCGTTGGGATTAATTAAAAGACGAATCTCAGAATTTTGTGTCTTTACATAACTTTGTGCTTTTTCTCCGCGTTGCATCGTCATTGCGAAATTGTCGTGCTTATAAATGGAAAAATTATTGCACGTTGCTTTTGCTTTCGATCGCGTCAAGAAGATTGAGAATCGCAAACAGTTCAGAAACGCCGAGTTTTCACTGCTGAGGAGAGGAACATGCGAAAGTGCTAGTTACTGCCTCTTTTGCTATTCATCCCTCTGAGCGCATGCAGGAACACGCGTCGTAAACTAAAAGGAGTTTGTAGCAACTAACTACAGGTTCCATACGTTCGTAACGACCTGTAGATAGCACATGTTCCATCACCTGTAATAAATATGGAATACGTGCACGCACATATCTTGGATATTTGCATCTGACTTCTACACCAGCGTTATTGACAGACATTTTTATATGATCTTATACCTTTGCAAATGTAACTAGAAGAATGAGTACAAAATAGAAACTTGTTTCTTCTACTTTAGATGTAACGTTTTTGCGTATTACACGCGTATCTTGGATTTTTAATAATTGGAGAAGAAAATATTACGCGAAAGCACAAATTTCAATTAAAATAAAAGTGACAAACGAATTAAATACGTTCAAGTATCTGTAGTGGCTACATTGTTGTCTTCCAATTAAGCATCTTTTTGTTAGCTTCTGCATTTTATTCTCATATCATTAAATTTTTACGTATCTACATTTTGAAAATTTTGTTTTATTTGCTTGTTCGATGATATTACAAATATATCAAATAATTATTAGTTCTCATCGTCTAATTCTACAAGCAACATATACAGCGATGTGCAAACATTTTCGTAGCAATTATAATTAAAAGAAAAGCACGAAACAAAGATAGTTGTGCGTAGGAACGTTAAAATTTTTGGAGATTTTGTTCTTAATTATTCAGAAATTTCATACAAGAAGGATAAAAAAACATACCGTTTTGAACATATTCAGCGACCCAGATAGGAATCGTTAGGGGTGAGATTTTCAGGATCTCGACAACTTCGCAGAGCCAACTCCATTCCTAACTCCTAACGCCTGGGTGTGTAACACCGACGGTGTGCAAACAGGGGAAGCACAGGAAGCAACAGGTCCCGTGACGTTTATATTTCCGTGTAGATCAGGACGATCTAGCTGGGACACAAACCCGTTGATAAACTCTAGGTAGTTTCGAACTGTTAGCTACAATGCCAGGTGAACGAGGTAGTTGCCCGCATATCCGGAAGATGGCGACGCACTCGAACTCGGCAAATGCTTCCTCTACAACTTTCACCCGATTCTTTTACAGCCAGATCGACACATGGAATTTCTTTTTTCTCTCTCTCTCTCTCTCTCTCTCTCTCTTATCCAACTGTTGCACCTATAGAAATAACCTGTAGAATTTCATAGCGTCGAGAATGATTTTTAATTTCCATCTTGAACAATCGCTTCCGATTCTGCAGCCTTATGTTCCGAATTTAATAATATCTTTTTCACAACGAGAGATTGTTGTAATTTTCCCTTCCTCTTTATCTGCTAAACTTATATACACACGGTCTGTAAAATTTCACAGCTGTGTCAAAAATACTCTCTTTTACGTTCTCTGTACATTTACAAATCTTGTTCAACATTTTCAATACCGATTCTCCGGTTTTACGTCGCTGTAAATGTACACGCGATCTCTAGCAGCGAGAGTTTGTCATAACTACGCTGTTCTCGTAACCATTTCTCTTCGAACGAAGCGAGCGTAGAGTCAGGAAGGAAGAGGCTAGAGTGACAAAGAGAAACTACGAGAAGACAACGTTGCGGTAGGAGAGTTGCTGGCACGAGACGCGGTTATCCCACTGCTTCAAAGCGAAAGCAAACTGCAGGCTTATTTAAAGTGGTTACTTCCGTATTCGACTTCCGTTCTTGCCCGGTATTCCGTGGAATATCCGTAGAAAATTCCCCGATGTTTTCCTTGTCTAGAGTCGCCGAAGAACAAAGAACACAATTCTTCAGACACACACACACTCGCGGTCCGGACTCGTTGCATGCAATTGCCAGTACAACACGAACGTCCGTTCGTACAAATTTATTACGACATTCATCGAACAATTCAGCAACAACGTTTCTCCCGTTCCTTCTTTCGTGCAATTGCCGATTAATTAACCGGCCGACTGGTTTTCCAAATCGGAATATCAAATAAATTCACTGAAAGGTTTTACACGGTAGTCGATTAACAGGAGGAAGTGCAACTGCCTCGCGTATGGGCAGTGTATGTAGTAGAAAGCGTTGCAAGCCGGGACATAATGGGGAACAAATTGCTGTTGCGTTCAACGTGTCGCGTTATGAGACGAACAGGACATAATATGCTTGATATAATTTATAACCGGGTGGCTCTAGGATGAAACTGTTCGTCCATTAAATACCATTTCGACGATCGGCGCGCAAACGCGACGGCCGTCCTTCGTCCCGCAACAGTCAAACAGATGCGACCGACGAAACAGAATTACTAATTACCAGTCCGCAATTACGCGTAATTACGGTCTCGATGGAGGCTGCCTTTTAATGACGATCGCATTAATAGCACGACGTATAAACACGGCGTGAAAGTTTTCGAAACTTTGGAACGCTGCGCTGCAGGTATTTATAACAATCGAGTTAAAATGATTTTTTAGCTACCGAAAGCAGCGATCCTTAGACTGCGCATTTTACTATACTTATAAAATAATAATATAATGTAAATAACGTAAATAATAATATTCAATAGGTTTAGGTTATTTATAGGTTTATTTAATAGGTATTCCTCTATATCTACTTGGACCGAATAAAGATTCGCAGTCCATCTACAATCGTGTCAGATTAATTTTTCAGTCGTTGGAACTGATAATCTAGTCGAAGCACTCGAATCAACTAGAATTTTTCCTTGAATTTTTCCCCAATGTCACAAATCGCGCTAGAATAACGTTCGTACAGTTTGAAATTGTTATCCGGTTGGAGCGTTTGAATAAATCGGTGCACTGAATTTCGAACGTTTAATTCAAACGCGTCTCGATCGAAATTTTTCCAACATTTTTATAATCGTGTCGGAATAATTTGTTGGCAAGTAGAAACAATCGAACGAGCTGGTGCACGCGTACCAAATGCTTGATTCGAACGCATTTTAACTTTTTGTTGAATCGTTCCCAATTTCATAATCGCGGTTTGGAGTAATTTTTTGACCGGTTGGAAATAATGATCGCGATTAAAACACTTGAATTGGCTGGTATCAACACACGTATCGCTTGAGCGTTTCGTTTGAACGCGTTTTAATCTTTTATCGAATTTTTTTCCAATTTCCGTTTGTTCTCGACCGATCCATTTCCCGCGCTTTTTCGACCGCGCCATTAAACGGTTAGTCACACAGAGGGTAACAAATTAAAGCCGATATCCCGAAAAACATCGATCAACCGTGCAAACAGACGGATCGTTTGTTCATGCATTCGCACCAAACTTTCCCCAGTGTTTTATTTAATTCTGCCACTCAATCTCATACATCGCGGAAGTTACGCACTTTCCACCGTGGAAAACAGCAATTCAATCCAGCTTTTCCTCTCGACTGCAAATTGAACAACACAACGAAGAAGCTTCCAAAAAAAAATGATAATGGCCGCGAATATTAACAAAATCAATGCTCCCAGAAAAAAATGTAACGTAATCTAAATTCTTTCGTTTCTTGGCTAATAAACATTAACGACGATATATATATATATATAAAATATATATATAAACGATGAAAATTCAAAGTAGAATCAGAAAGAGTCATCCTTTCTCGTTTGCGCGGAATGATAGATAAATCGTCTTTGTTTTGATCAACGAATTATGGATATTTATATGGGAAAAGGTCCAAAAAATTGTAAGTATCGTACTTGTAACGTTTAATCGGTGAAATAAATTTCTACTTGTTATTGATACGTCGTTCAAAATTTTAGTCAATAATTTTAGAATAATGCAACTTCGATTATCGAAGATCGTTTGTTAAAATTTGGCTTGGTATTCCTTGCTAGACTCTCCGTCTTATCGAGATTCAAATACGATGTAATCTTCGCCGATGTACAATGCTCGTTGCAATATTTAATTAACAACAGAAACTTCTACTCGCAAAATTAGACGGTTTCATTAAAAATCTTTCGAATATCGAACTTTGATCGACGAAACGAGGTGAAGTCACGCTGCTTCTGATTAAATCTAGCACTCGATTGGCAAAATCGAACGGTTCCAAATGCAATTCATACTCTGAAATCGAAAGTCGAAAATCTCCCGACTATCGAGGCTAGTATGGATTTTATTGTACGTGGTGCTGATAAAGTTGGACGGTGATCGACGAAACGACGCGGCGCATCGGTTAATTTGGCTTGGTGCCCCCTGATTAAACGTCTGGCCCTTATCGTCGCTCGCCTACGACCCTTCCGGTATGGCTGGGAATTTATCGGCGGGCCGGTGGCGCAGCTTGTCGCCCTGGTATTGTTTTTCCGTTATCTTCGAAACGGTTTAGATTACTCGCGCTTCCGTAGTCGGCCCTCGCGACAAGGTGGTCGACCGGAACAATCCAATGTAGCAATGATGTCTCCCGTGTGCCAAACGATAAGCCGCTGGCTAAGCCCTCCGCACAAAAGCCCTCGCTGCTGCATAATAGCAAAGTGTCTTCCCCTTGGGGATATTATATATCGGCGGAAAGGAAATTCGTCCAACAACTTTCGGTTCGACCTGTTTGGAACTGCGAACTGCGAACTATGAACCAGAAGGAGTTCCAGCGTGTTTGGATCGAGTCGAAGGAACCAATTCGTTTCCGCTAATTTCTTATTTTTATCTTGCGTTCGAATCAGTGAGAAACAAACGATCTCGATGTTTCATTCGAGAGTCGAGTGAGAATTTTGATTTATCGTTATTTCGAGATGAGAGGTCGGGTCGAACAAAACGACGAATTGATTATAATAAACATTTCGCAAATATTTCGTTCAAACGATGCCCGAGTCTGTTAAGAGATTGAAATGTGAAAAACCGACCGGATTCTTCCTGGCTCGTTGTTCCTTTAATCGGAAGATCGGAGAGACTTTGATCGATCGATTCACCGATGAAAAAGGACGTGATACAAAATAAGAAGTTAACGTTTATTTAATGGGGACGGTTGCCGCGTTATTTGAAAGTCAAATTAAACGTGTGAAGAAAGGATAGAGAGACGATCGTAACGAGAACAAATGGGAAACCAATGGTTGGCATCGACGAAGATCGATAAGAAGTGCTGGAAACGACGCTGAGGATTCGCAAAAGTAACGGAGAAAAGAAGAAACGGCGTATAACGGCGTATAATAGGATCTGTCATTTATTACTCGATTAACTTCCGTGCAAAACGTGCATAAATTGCGTTCGACCAGTCTGTTCCAATACGATCGTCGACTGAAGTCATCAAAAAAATCCATTTCTCGATCGAGAGGTTAATATTTTTATTACGTTTCAAAGTTTATTATCAATACTTTCTTTCTCGCAACAACCGCGACAAGTTCTACATTTGTTCGCAGTGGATATTTGCCATTTTGTAGTAATTTCAGGAACATGTCTCGATAAAATTCCCGACCATCTTCAAATTCTTTTTTCACTCATATCGATGAATATCATCGATATTTCAGCAGATATATTTTTCGAATCTGTGTATGATATTTCCTCTCTCCTATTTAAAATATATGTACGTGCGTGTGCTTGGTATTTTGTACGATTGCCTCAGATATTACATCGAAAGTCAATATCAAAAAATTTTATTCGAAATTTTGACACGAGTTACACGAAAGTATTTCGTACTTCATTTGCTGTTAGCCAAGCAACACGGAAGAGGTTAAAAAGGAATCGCGAAACTCGTCAATTAGGAAACGCTCAGTCGCAACCCCGAAAAAGAAAGTTCTTTCAAATTAACAAGACTGACATTCGTGCGATTCCTACGGGATTCCATTTCATTCAGGAACTCTTGTTATTGTATCAGCGTTCGATCGTAAAAGTCGACGCTCGTAAAGAGTATACACACGAACGCCCAGTGAATTTGCGTTTCTGGCGCGACGGCCGCTTGATCAAGACGTCGGGACAACAACTAAATTTTTCCCTCGGAGAGGTATGCAGTTGTTTCCGAAAAGTTCCGCTCGTTCCAAGGCTCTGTCTTTAGATGCTAGCAAGCACGTGTCGCGCATACCTGGCATTTTCTTTCCTCCCTCTGTCTCTCCTCTGTTCGTTTCAAAGGCGATCACTCTATCAGATCACGACGACATTCCACACGATCTAACGCAAGGCAACCAAATGATGTTATTTATTCATTCGTTTGTTTATCAGTCGTACGATATGAAGAAGAGAAAAATACCAATTTTAAAGGACACAACAAGATCCAGAGAATATTTTGCAATCCAAGTAAAACAATCTCTATGGTTACAAACATGTTTTTACGTACGTGCTAAATAAATGATCTGAGAAGATTATGAGTCCACTCTTAAATATTGAATCCATCAGTTGGATACACTCCAAATTAAACCTATCTGGATTATTTTCTAGCGTAATTCTCAAACTGTTCTGACTTCGTGAAATTCTCTTTTCAACATCCATATCGTTGCTTAGATGTATTTTTTAATAAACGTCGGTGCAAACGTCGGTTTCTTCATTGAGGTTGTAACAATTTCAGTTCTCGAAGAGACTAATAAAAAAAACTGCACGACTTGTGCAAAAAGGAGCAACCGTTCCGACTAGGAAATGAAGACGACGTTTTCGCCATAAAATTTTGTAGATATGCAAACATTTGAATCGATAAAAAATAAATTACAGGCGCGATCGCTCAGTACCAGACAACGCCACTCCTACTCGAGGTCTACCCCACGCCCCCTCGCGAGTCACGTGACCCAAATCAACCAATCGCTAATTTTCGTTGCACCTAAACTCCCGCTAAAATCACTTTCAGTGATAATATACAGGACATTCCGTGCAATCTAACGTCTATGTCGAATCTCCCCGATGTGGCGCAGTCGATGAAGATAACGCTCGCGTCTGTCGTCCGTGACCCGAATCGATACCATTGTACCATATTTATCTCGTGATAACTCCGAGAAGAAAAGAACACGTTAACGAGTACGAGTCAATGTTAATCACACTCGAGGAACTTTCAAGTCTTGAGCAATTCGCAGCCGTCCCGTCGTCACGTCTATTCACGTCGAATATTCGATCAGCGTTCGACGTTGATCTCCTTTGACAAGTTCTCGGCGATGTGAAGACCGCAAGTACGGTGCCGCTGTTAGCCGCGAGGAATAGTCCAACTTCCCCCTTTCGCGAAGAACAGTGATGTTTAAATAGGCAATTCTCGCGATTCGACAGCGATTTATTATCTACCGGCGAGGAGGATACTTACGAATTCGCTACGTATTCACCGGGGGCGCACCTTGTCAGCCGGAAATCGCGTCTCACTTTTGAATTCTCCGCGGAGAGAATCCTGACGATCGAAAATTCGCATCCATCAAAGTTCCTCCTCGCGCTCTGTCGCGTTTGTTCGATTTGTCCGTTTCGAAAACTTTGTCCATTAACTCTGTTATACACGCGATATGTATATTTGACTTGCAATCAGTAGTGCATGCTCGGCTTGGAGCACGAACCTGAAATCAAGTAAAATTTAATTTGTTTAAATTACAACTAGGAGGATTGCTTAGGTTGGATACAGTCAACTTCAATTTTTATACGAAACACAAGTTGTCACGGAAGGGAGTGAGTTATCTACAATGTTGTTACTCGATTTCGATTATTAGACTGGTGTTGATATCGAACTTTGAAATTTTCACCGACTCGCCGATCCCGTAGTACTCATTTCGATCGACAAGAAATTTGAACCTGATCTCGCTGGATTTACTCTTGACGAATGCAACGCAGGTGATTTTTCGCGACGTTTCGTCCGCTGAAAACGTAATTTCATGCATCTCATTTTCATCTCAGAATTATGGCGCTGAAGTAGATCGTGAATTTGCACGTATACATGGATCGTTTCCAAAAAAAAAAAAAGAAAAAATGTAACTATATCCTCGACAGTTGCGAAAAACGCGTTAATAATCGCAATCTTTTTGGCTGTTTGAGTTTAGCGCGCGATAAAATTCAGTAGCTGTGTTATTATTTTCGTGCGCTGCACACGGCGTACACAGTGCCGCGGTAAACAGTGTGCATTAGAGCAAAGTGAATCCAATCCCCCTCGGAGCACGTTACGCCATTACGAGAATTACCAGCGCGGCTGCTCCACCCCCCCCCCCCCCTCTCCCCCGCCTCTGTTTTTCTCCGTGTTACCGTAAAATTGCCCCGTTTATTGGGATTCATTGTTGTCCCTGTTCGGCGACGCGCTCTCCCGCGTATTTGTACGAGTCAGCGGCACACCGATCGAACGAAGAACGGGACGAAACCGGGGGATGTCGGCTGCCAGTGTCGAATTAATTTTCGTTGGCCGCCATTGTTCGCCCCCCTGGAGCGATAAACGTTTTCGAGAGTCGTTGCTGCTTTAATTTCACGTCACGGTCGACGTCCTTTTCACGGACCTCGAAGAACCTCCGTACGTAACGCGGTGCAATTTAAAAGTTGTTACATAGATGTAGATTTTTATTTTTTCACACTGCCGCATTAATTTTCGTTGACACGCCATTGCAAAATTTCGAACGAATTATTTATTTGTAATATCATTAAGTGAATTATTTACAATAACATAGCAATATAATTACACCTACGTCAATTCGTTTTCACGTGCATCTGATTAATTGCTTGTGTAAAGTTTAGTATTCTTCATCGCACTACTGGAATGATTTGTATTTATTTATTTATGTAGCTACAATTCGATAAAAAATGCTTTTGTATCATTTTATCACTCGAAACTTTCTTTCGCTCGTGAAATCATTGAATTTTTCTTTATTATTTACTTCATCGCTTGTTAAAAAGTATTTCATATATTTCGAGAAGTCCTTTTTAACGCGTGCTTCTTTGTGATTCTTGCGGATCAATACTTGTCTTTACAGGCAAATGAATTGTTTCGATCGACATTAAAATTACGCAAAATATCTAAACGCCTCGTACACTTTACCGTCACCGACAATGAACGAAATCTATAATTGTTGTTTCATTGATGAATTCACCCCCAGTCGACACGTTTGCGTTGTACCCCTGGAAACATTCGTCGAGCCCCTTTGTCCGCTGTCGTAATTAAGGTTTCGATTGCCTTTGTAAATAGCGGCTGATTATCAGCGATTGATTGACGAAACAGGCAAGTGTTCCGTGCCTGATTTATACGTGAATGGAGCGAAGCACGAGAGCTAGCGTGCAAAATAGCGCGCGCCAAAGACCTTTTGTTACATTTTCAACGTTCGTTTCATTGAACGACGCCATTCTGTTAGGGATGTTTATGTCGTTCGTTGAATCAGGTATTGTTCACTTAGCCGGCACGATCCAAGGTGTAACATTCGTTTAAGGGAGGCTGGTGGGAAGGTGAAATTGCAGCGAATTACGAGTTCGTCTGGTTCCATGGAATATTCGTTCTGGGGCGAAAAGATAATCGGATTCTCGTTGGAAACGCTCCCACGCGATTCATTAGAGCGCCATTTGTATTTCTCGATGGCGAAAAGTGGATCGATCGATCGATCTGGCCCGATCCAACCATCCAATTTGGACAGTTATTTTTCACAGTACTGCGACGAAAGCGACGCAATTGTGCATTGTTCTTGAAAAGTGAATAACTATACTTGAACATCATGACTTCCGTCGTGCGTCGTTAGATCTACAAACAATCAATTGCAAACTTATCTTTGATAAGATACAAGTGAGATTAATAATTCAGGAACAAAGTATCAATTGCTTAATTGAGCACGTTCACTGCGAGTCCAATTTTCACTGGTAACGACAATGTCCGCTAACAATAATTTCCTGCATAGCTCCAACTTTACAGAGACACGAAACAATCTGGTGTGTGGAAAAATCAAAGTTTTTAAGCTTTTGGTACTGAGTCAACCAATCCTAAGTATAACGTTACATTGATAAGAATTTTGAAATTTGTACCGCAGAGGAATATTGCGCGAGTTGTTCAAAATCTATGACGCGCAAGTTTGATTCAACATCTGACTTTTGTCAACTACGTTATTTTATTAATACACGCAATACTTGTTCATAGTGAACTACAGTATAGCACTACACGATTTAATTGCTTTTTACCAATCAAATGACGACCG
The DNA here is from genome assembly GCA_032399605.1 of Melipona beecheii. NCBI lineage: Eukaryota > Metazoa > Arthropoda > Insecta > Hymenoptera > Apidae > Melipona > Melipona beecheii. The sequence goes on from JAUCMO010000463.1 coordinate 4,028,173, forward strand.
CGAATGAACAAAAATCTCACAAAATTCAGGAAATGCAACATTCTCACAACTCAGAAATCGCCGATACAATAACCAAAACGAGAGCGATAACGATCAAATAAAAAAAAAAAATAGGGACAAATAGTAAGCCCGTTTTATACGATTGGAATGAAAAAAAAAAAAAAAAAAAGAACGGGAATAACTTCGCAATAACGGTTTTCGATCGTGCCAAAAACGTACCCGGTAACTCGTTGCAACTCGTTTCGAATTTTTCACGAAAACGTTGTTGTCCCGCAATGAAACAATCGTTCGCGGTTCGTTCGATTCCACGGTATCAATATTCCAACATGACGCGTCGATTAAAAAACATTCCGACATCGCGATCATTTAACCACGACCCGATGAGCCTCCCGTTTTTTCGTTCGGTTCGGCCGAATCGCGATCGGTTTGTTTATTCTTGGAAATCGCGTACGCCGTTCCCGTTACCGATCGCCCCAAACGTTATAAAACCGCGCGTGACGACGATTCGATTCTTTCCGCGTTCTTTCTTTCTCTCTCGGACGAAACGTCCACAAATTCTTGCGAAAACGTACGCGCGCGTGTCGTTCGACCGTGATCAAAGCCGCGCTTGTTTGCGCTTACACGCGCAACAACTTAATCAAACCTGCACGAAGAATTGGCAGAGGAAGGACGCTGCGAGATAAAAATTGTCGTTCGTGGATAAAGATTATGCGGCTGCACACGCAGGGAGATAGCCGCGAGTTAAATGTATAAAAGAGGGAGCTTTGTGAATAGTAGCTGAAGACGTCTCGAGCCGGCAGTCGTTTGCTGAAATTTAAATCACAAGCACCTCCCCGCGATAACATAAATCATGAACGGGGGGAAATTGATTTTTCTGAGCTTGTCGCTCGTCGTTTTGCTGCAGGTACGTAAAACTCGCGTCTCCAAGACGGGGGGAGGGGGGACTTTGCCGATCAAAAGACGAAGCGTCGAAGCGTTAAATCGAAACGAACGAGCGGCAACGCTTCGCGTTTGTGAGAAACGTTGAACTTTGAGAAACTTTGCAGTAGCTGTGCAAACATATCGGCTTGTTTTTTTTAAATTTACGTCACGCCGCGGTGTCCGTAATTGATTCTCGCGATCGATGATGAGAAACGTGGCGTATTCGAGCGCTTGTTACGGCAGATATTTTTACGTGCACGTGTTACACGAATTGCGGGTGTTTGTGCATTCGTGGAGATCAAACAGATTTCCCAGAATGCGTAAGACTGTTGTATTTTCACCTGTTGAAGATCTTTAAATTTCACAGAATTGCTAATTTTCGACTGAATGATGTGCGTCGACATCAAACTTATTGTGTGATCTTAGATCATAAAATGATTCTATGCAGTAGTGTTCGAGTATCTTCACGAGCAATTATGATTCATTCTTTACATTCACTTTTTCGTTTATGGAAATCCAGAGAAGGAGAACATAGATATTTAGTGCTCTCGCGTAAAGTAAGAAATCGTTTTTACTTTTCAGACGAATCGACTTGTATCTTCGACCGATTCAATCGACGATGCTCTATCCACATTCAGGAAGCGCGTTTTCCCACAGTCGCTGATATCCAATACGAATAAAATCACAGATCTGTTCAACATTCGCCCGGTGTCCGAGGCGAAAACGTACAACTTTTTATCGTCGTTTCTTTCGCCTTCCAGTGATCCAACTACTGGTAATCCGACAAATGGTAATAATTCATCGAATAGTGCAAATGCGAGCGACGTGTAAAATTCAAATCATCAACAACTGCATTACTAAATGCACGCCTAGTGAAGAATGTAACGTTGTATTACAATTGTGTTGAATTTTATTCATCGATATAAATAGATTTGTATAGAATAACGTTTGCCTCTGCGAAACATTTAAGGATGTAAAAATTTGCAAATGTCCAAAATGCAAGCCAAAATAAATTCGTGAGTCGTAAAATAAATTCGTAGATAAACCCGAGTTTCGCTTTTTTCAATTCGACAAAAATATCAGTTTGCACAAACATGGACAGTCCTCTCACGAATAAGCTGCGTTTGTGTTGTGTACTTGTACAATTACAATTTTAATATACACAAATATTGTAAATTTTCCCTATTTCTGGCCTCTCGTGGAAAGTGTACGCTTTAATCGTCGGTAGTTTTAGTCTGCCGCGTCTTCTCCGCGAGAAAACTCCCTCTCAAACAATTGCGCACGTTAGAGAAATCGAGAAATCGAGAAGAAACTCGAAACACACACAAGGAACGGACATGTACCTAGAAAAGGCTCCCCTGTTTTCAGCGCACTTCAACGTCTCCGATAGAAATTTTACGTTTTAATCGACGGTAGTTCCAGTCTGCCACGACTTCTCCACGGTTAAACTTCTTTTCAAACAGCTGTACACGTCGCGCGAAGGAGAAACAGCGATCGAGAGGAAGTTCGAAGCGCGCGGAACGGACGAGCAAACGTTTGCGATTCAACGTTTCAGCCTGGAAACCTGGAAAAGGTGACTCGACTAGACCAAAGTTCGTTTGCCTAGTGAAAGCCGGCCCGGCAATAATTGAGTTTCAAGCTTAATCGTATGATTCAGGTTCGGCTTGTTTGGCATGACTCAACCCAAACGAGAGGTTGCGCCGATCGCTAGGCTAACTGGATAACCTAGTGATAAGTATAACTTTGTTAAATCGCTGCGCTGTTATTTGCAACAATACAGAAATTCATCGACGTTGCATGAAACGTGGGATAACACGTTTACGGGCGAAAGCACGAAACTGCCGAAGACGTGCGTCGTACAGTTACAGATTCGCGGTGATGTTCGTTGCAGAAACTGTTTGTACGAAAGTTGTGCGAAATATTTGAATCCTTCATTAGCATCGCGGTGACGAAACACCACCGTTGCGACTCACGTGCGCGGACTTTGAAGTAAACATTTAAATTACTCGTAGTTTCGTTGTTTTGTAATTTTTACGTGCGTATGTACAAAATATGTGTAATAAGATTTACAAAAAAGTGTGATACTTTCTAGAATATTTAGTATGTAAAATGGTTCGTATTATCTTGATCGAAAATTTTACTTGACCCCGAAAGATACCTCTGCAGTATCGGCAAAAAGCTCGCGTACACTTTTTACACTTTGTCCTCAATATTGCGCTATGCGATATCGATTAATCTGTATTTTAATAATTTATTTTAGCATCACGATGTCACAATATCGCGAGCGCCTCAATTTCGTCAAATTTCGTCAAATTATAAAATGAGAACGAGAGAACGTCAGAGCGAATTTGGTAATGTATGTAAATTGATCGAAAGAGATTCAATAAATTAACTCCATTGCACGGATGGAGAAGCGATCGATTCTTTTGATGCGCGTAAATGTACGAAAATACACAGTCCGCTGTACGTAGAATCGAACTGATGACATATTTCATGGCTTTGCTACGCAACAATAGACACGTCGCATTTTCCACGCACAATGCAATATTCCATGCGTGGAAATTACGTTAATATTGATCAAAAGTATGCGCTAATGTTACAACACGCAGAACGTACTTGCCCAAACTTCCACGCTGAGCCACAGAGAACAATTCAGCAAACCGATAGCAAATGGCAATCGTGGTTCAAAGTTGCATCAACACGTGTCCCAGTTTGCATTATGTTATCGCGAATCGACGGCGAAAAGGACAGGCTGTCGGCGGTGGAAAACTGTCAGGAGGGGAAATAAATAGAACCGGCTCCTTATCTACGCACGGTTTTATTAAACACAAAAATCAAACTATTCGAGACAGACAGACAGAGAAACAGAGAGAGAGAGAGAGAGAGAAGAAAAGAAGTAGATAGCTATTGTATTCACGTGTAACACGGCAGCCATCAATGCCAACAACTAACGGCGTTGGTCCCCGGCGGTTGTCCTTGCACAACTTTTCCCTTCCTCGTCGTCCCGTGTCGACGCGATCGCCAACGCAATGTCAACGAATACGCCTGTCCAGCGCATTAAAAACTCACCTTAGAAAGGCTCCACTCGCAGAAACTGCTCCTACGGCCGCGCGACATCGGCTGGTTTCTCATAATTAATTCTGTTTCTCTTTCTTACGTTTGCTGGATCTCGACGAATGACGAGCGAGTAAACCGAGCGTAATTACGCGCGTATTGCGAGAATAGCAATCGGAGAGATAGCAATCGACCGTGATTGGCTCTCGTTCTACTTCGTTGGATCATATAATTAGACGCGGTATAAAAACATGTTTGTGCGCATTAGCCAAATTATCGGTCATGTTCGTTGCACGTGTCATTGACCTTAACCTTCGCCCGGCGAATGTTGGATTCGTTCGCATCCGTTGCCACCATCTGTTACATCGACCCCCGTTTAGAATAACGATAAGACGAAAAAGAATGTAACAGAGTTTCATACGCGTAATATTTGTCGAAACGACGTTTCTAGAATGTTCGTGGAATTTGCGAAACGCGTATTCTACACTTCGCGAATGGAGATCAATAGGCATTAGGCATATATTCATCCGTCGTAAATGGATTCGTTTTTCTTTAACGGTTACGACGGTAATGACAGAAAACAAGAATCCACTGATGGAGGAATTAAAGTGTTTAGTATGTCGAGTATTGTTTTCCTTTCTTTTTTTCCTGTGAAAAGTCTATCTGGTCTATCAGTCACACGTATCACATCTTTTAGATAATTTTTCCACGGTTCTTTGAAACGTAGTTGTAATAAAGAGGCACGCGCGTTTCATTGTACGAAATGCTTCAAAAAGGGCTCGGTACTTTGGAATATAAGAGGTTGCGAGGTTACTGCCATCTCCAATGTATAGCACAATACTCCAACAGTTGTTGAATCTGATAAATTTTATTTGAAACACTTTTCTTTAGATACTCGATACGATTAAAAATTGCGCCGGGAAGGCGAAGAAGTTGGGCGAAGCAAACCGAATAATTTGTTGCCTTTCATCTTCTGATGAACTCGCGACTGCGCGAGTGCAAGAGAATAAGCAGAGTAATTTACAAATGGTGGAGAAGAGGCAAGTTCAGCAGCAACGGGGATGCTCTTCCAGCGGGATCGGAAACCACGCTGGGCGAGACTGTTCCTGTTGATACGACAACGTTACTTAAGGGAGTCTCGTCGAGTGCGATCGTAGCTGCGGATGAAATCAAATTAACCGACGCCGAAGCGGAAGCTTTCGAGTTACCGGAAGTACTACTTGTCACCGCGCTCGAGCTCGATGCCGAACCCTCGATCCTCGTCGACTCTGCGGCGTCTGTAAATAAATTTCGTCATACGGGAATCAAACGTGTGTAAATAGTATCGACGTCGAGGGATCTTGGCGATGTAATTGCCGTTGATCTTTCGATTACTTTTGAATTACGCGCGAGGGTGGTCTGGTAAGCTACCTGTGAGTCGATGCTACGTTTTTAACGATGATCTCTAGGAACTGGGATTTTTCTAGTTTCGTATTGAGAAATAAAATGCATCTCGAATGGTACAATATGAAAATACCATACGAAATATTTTTGGAATATATATCGATCGTTTGGAATCATTGATCGTTTCAAGAGATATCTGGATCAGTTTGGATCCGTTCTTTGCAACGACAAGACGAAGATGAATGTGATGTACGCGGCATTTATAAAATACTTGTGGTCGTCATACACAGTGACTAATTAATGCATAAGATCAAATCATTTGTTTCCTAGAAAAAAAAAATGGGATTGATCAATCAAGTCTCACCTGTCAGCAAACCAGATTCGTCGTCAGTTCGTCCGGCAGTTGCACTGCTGGTAACCGAGACATTGGCGGCCGCACTGGAAGACGCGCTGACGGATTCAGCGGACGCGGAAGCATCAACAGTCACCGGTCCAGGCGTTGAAGCACGAAGGGTAATCGGTACAGGTATCGGCGGAGCAGTTGGGCCAGCGATGATTATGGGTCCGGTGGAAGGGCCTATTACGGCGTTCGCTGACACCATGCCTATTGTTTCTCCAATTACCGCGGTGTTCGTCGATGCTTCCGTGGCCGATGATTCTTCTCCGTTTTCGATTGCAACAGCCGCCTTCGCTGACGCAGCAACGCCGCCTTTCTTTGTTTCAGCTTCGGCTGACGCTGCGTTATTGGCGATGGTTGCGGAATTGTCGGATGGTGCCACCAGCGTAACCGCGCCAGCCGTGGCTCCTTTAACGAGGACTGTATCTTCCGGCACGGCTGAGACCACGGTTGCTTCTTCAAAAGGAAGAAGAACGAATTCAACGTCAATGAAACACTGATTCATCTATCACGGCCTGTGTATCAAGGATTTTGGACGTCCAAATTAGGATCATTCCAAATTGTTCACGCGTTTCACACGTTTCTGGCAAAATTTGAGGATTCTGTCGAAATTTAATTATACAACTCATTAGAGTAGCTAATGTATTATAATAATATTAAAACTAACATTTCCAAAGTTATAAGAACCCTGTCCATATGGTCGTTCATTAAAAACTATGAAAAATCTGAATTACGTCTTACTCGCAATGCAAATAATTTAGATGTAGTAACATTTGATCGAGCCGATTGTACATGAGCGAATCGATTATAGACAGCGCCTTACTTTGTACTGTTTCAGGAGCAGTCGGAGAACAGTCCGCGGAAGTTGCGGGAGACAGAATGGTCACTGGCCCGGAAGATGAGCCTCGGACGATGGTTTTTGTCACCGGGCCAGCAACTATGGTTGGGGCGTCGCCGATCGGCTCCGCGGGTAACAGGCTCACCGCAGGTGGGACTTTATAAACTGGTGCAACGAGCAACGGTGCGGCCGATTGTCCAACGCCCACTATTTCACGATAAGGCCAACTGCCGGCGCGAACGGACATTAGGAGAATCGATGCCGCAAACCGCAACTGAAAACGTAAAGTGTAAGGCGTGATTTATCGAGACGAACGTCAGAAACGTGGGCCGCGGTAGCACAATAGTTGAAATGCTTTCTTGTAATCTCGCTCGTAAATAACTCTGCCGCGGTATTAACTGGATTCGTCGTGACACGTTCGTCGTCGACTTTCCTGAATATTCAGCGGTGGTCGAACGTCTGTTCATGGTCAAAAGTTTAGGTACACTTTCTATTCGATACACGCGAAATCTGTATGTCTACGTGTGCGTCCGTATCGCGTAGTATAGTATTGAAATAATAAGCTTAGAACCAACGAGTTATTTTAATTGATAAATAATTAATAAACTATCAAAATAATAATATCGATTCAAGCACTAACAACTATTAATCATTGACTATTAGTCACCAAACTGTCTATAAATTTTACGCAAGTCATTCTTCACTGTCGTTAAGTGTAAACTATACTGTAGAAACATTTCGCACTTTTGACTGTTGGAAATTTAAACAATTTCAAACATTTTTTGATGCAAATGTTTCTTTAAAAATATTTTCTATTAAGATATATTTGTTTCATTCTCCACTTTTACAAAACCATTAATTAGACGCACACGATGAACTGTTTCTTTAAGCGTTCTACTTCAACGTGATCGAGATTCTAAACACGTGGGAAAAAGTGTGTAAAATTTGTCGTGGAATTTTTATTCTCAAATGCACGTCATTTGCACTGTGCAACGTTCTACGCCATTAATCTAAATGTATGATTTTAAAAAATGGCGAATTCCATTCTCGAAAAACAACAGAATTAAATACGTTCCGTTTATTCGTGAAATTTTATGGAAATACGTTCAAACTAGTAAAAGCTGTAGGATCGTAAAATAAATATTAATAAATTATTGAAGTAAAAATTTCATTGCGGGGGACGTGTAACGTTGCGAGCAGTTGAAAAAGCGTTCGTAGTATCAAAAAATTATTAATTTACAATATTATAAAAAAGAAACTTGTCGGTTCAGTAATACATTCGCTGTAGATCTAATGTCAGGTACACACTTTCCACGTCTGTTTTAATAGCAATGCCTGTCTTTTATATATATATATATATATGAAACAACTACAGTGACAACAGTACGTCCAAACTTATTGCAGACGTTCTTCTTTATAGAGAGAGAAACCTATCATCCGCTTTAACGAATCAGGATTTGAACTTTGACCTCCCATTTACCGATGGCGGTATCCTCAGGCGGTGTACGTAGGTCCTCGACTACTCCGCTACTCCGAGTTTAACCCTCGAACGTCCATTATCCTGACTATCCATAACCGCGTTAATAACTTTCGAAATTACCATTCGAATCTGCGTTATCTCGCGCCGAATGGAAAGCTGCTAACTTGTTCCGTCAACGAACGTCAGCCGTTTCTTCTCGCGAGGGTTAGACGAGCGTCGAGCGTAATGAGGATAACTAGTTTGATCATAGTTTAAGCATGATCTATCGTGTCAACGGGACGACTGATCCGGGAACAATATCTGTCACGCATCCGCGCGACTCCATCTACGCGGATAGAGTCGCGCGCTTGAATCGCGAATTTGCATAACTCGGTTTCCTGGCAGACGCGTGCCGCGCATGAATGCGCCGTTGCTGCATCTGTCTGTACGCGGACGGACAAATCGTTTTTGGCATCGAGTGCAATTCCTTCGAAGGAGGAATTTGCTTTCTCGATACTTTCTCGCGTCGAGCGATCGCGATTGATCGACATGTTCCGATGGTTCGAGGTTCAATCGAATGATTCGTGGTGAAACGATTCGCGAGAAAGATTTTCAAAGGACCGGTGGAATATTTTTGCGAAAGTGTTCCGTTCGGCGCGGCGGCAGAAAATTTTAAGGGTCAGTTTTTCACTGGGTAGATCGAACTGCTTGTTTCAACGTTAGAAGTACCGACGATTCAGGCAGAATTTCCATCATGGACGGATTAAAGTGGAAAAAAAGGAAAAATAGCAGAAGCTCTCGTTTTACGAAAAATTATTCTCTAAAAATACACCGTTTCGTTGGATTCGAAATAGATTTGAAATAAAAGAATATCGTTGGTACGGACAATGACAAGAAAATTATAATATCAAAGAGTTATCATCGTGATATCGTTCCATTCCACACGTTGGGACAGTCAGCGTTTCAGACGTTTAAAGATCAGTTTTCCATAACAAGGATCTCGATTAGCGAATCGATACGGTTCGATCGAATGCCTCGCGATGGAATTGCAATCAGGTCCGTTCGCAGTGAGAGAATAGCGATAGAGAATTGGAAGAATGTCGTCATTCCGCTCGATGTTAATAAAAGGATCGAAAGATCATCGAGGTCTTTAATAACAGAGACCTGGATTGATAAATTAATTGAATCGTTGCTTCAATTTAGTCATCGATCGAAACGAAAACGAGGGAATTAATGAAATATCATTTCGCGTATAATGCACGCATGCTGGAACGTATATCCCAACAAAGCACGACGATCAATATTATCACCGGCTGGACGACCGTAGCGATATCGAATGACCAAACGTCGATATTATCATCATCATCGTGCCATTTTATTTTATTATTACACTCCGATAGCAAACGTCCGAATAACCTGTTTCTCGCAACAGGGGATCTCGATTAACGAGCAAATTGATACGAGTTATGTTTCCGCGCTTCGTCGCCGCCGAGGCGCTTTCTCGCCGTCGTAATTGTCAGGCCATTATCACCGTACGCCGCGACGGTTATCCGCGACGGTATTTAAACGGAATCAATGGATTACCCGTCTTAATCAAAGTTACAGAAACGCCCGGCCATGCGTTTCAATTACCCGGGCTGCCAGCCACCAGCGTGCAGCGTGGCGCTCTATATATCAGCGAAACATTGGTCAGAGCCGTTCATATTTCACGGGACGACACGAAAGTGCATCACGAGCTAACAGATTAAAGTTTTCTCATCAGGAACTGCCGCACGGATTCCCTTCTCTTTTCGTAACAATTTCCCCTTCGACCCGGCTCGATGAGCTACGATAAAGTTTTCTCTCTTAGCTTACCAGCAACTTCATGGCTCCGGCCCGTTCCGCGAGTCTCGTTTTCTCTTTCTTCCTTCTCTGTCGTTTCCCTTTTATCCCGGCGGAATTTTCCCAGCCAGTCCACCGTCGCCTACTGATCCATTTCGTGCCGGTTTGAACCGTATATATACTCGATTACGTGTAACCTCCGATGATGAGTAAGGAAAAATGACCACCGCGCCCTGTTTCCCTCGCAAAGACGCCCGGACTCTTTGGAATTCCGTTCGCAGAATGGCACAACAAAGACTGGTATGTAGTACGGTCTGCGCTCCGGTCGATGCAGACCAGTTCTCCGTCGGCCACCACTTTCGATTATTAACGCTTTAACCGGGGAATTAACAGTAGAACCACGGTCGAACAAGTTGCAAAACTCGCGTCGAATGGAATCGAAGTTGGGAAGAGTTTGCAACGCTCTACGACAAACGACACGAGCCTTATTTTACGTGATTTTTAACAAATCAGATGGAAGATGCAAACATCGTGTAAAACACGTCCGACCATCTATTTTATTGTCGTATCATACACTAGAACCTACGCATCAACGATGAAATTGTAGAACTTTTGCCCTATACTATTCTATTGAGATATCAAGAGTCTTGTGAAGGTACAAAGTTTTTACGAATTACGAATTGGTCATCTTGATCATATCGGTGGTTTCGGTTAATCACTGATTTTGCAATCGATGAATGCGTAAATGAATAAAATAACATTTAGTTACCGACGTACCAAGATTAGAATACTCTGTATACTTACAACAAGATCAGGACGACACGGAGAATACTCTCTCATAATTTTTACTTGAACGTTTCACACATTTCCGACTGAGAACTCAAAGCAAATTCAATCACCAGTGGAAAAGGTAAAGGTAAATTGAGATGTGAAAAAGAGTTTGATCAGAATGGAATTTGCTCCCTCGCACAGATTCATCGTCCGTTCTATATTACAAATACAAGGGATTTTTTAGCAACGAAAATCTCTTGCTCCATATACTTTCGTTACTCTGTTGAAGTGGCGCTGCAGTGGCCTCGGTAGCTGCAGCTTCAACGGAAAGATAATTTACATCCTAAATGCAGACATATTTCCATTCGCTGCACGTTGGAAGATGAAAGCTCACGGAGACCAGTCCTTGCAATCTCTTTCGCAAACGGACGATAAAATTATATTATCGCGGGGCATGCGCGTGCGCAAAATAAATAGACGCTCCGGCCGGAAAAATAGAAGCCAGCCAGGGGGGAAAAAATGGTGAATTGGAGGTGCGTGGACACGGGCAATTACTTTCCAGTGTTGTAACGTTTGACTGGACTTTCAAGACAGAATTTCCTGCTTCGCCGATATGTCGATATCGGCGATCGAACTCATTTTAGTCTGTCGATCGCTGCGTCAATTCAAGGCCGGCTCACGCAGAATCGAAAGTCAATTTCGCAACATCTCGCGCCGATTGCATCTTGTACAATGGGACCCTAAATTCAGTCGCAGTTTGGCGATGGGTTCGCTGGAATTTCGAAACGATCCGATGTTTCTCGAGAGTCGGTAAAAGGTTCGAAAGGGTACCGATGTCTCGACAGTCTCTTAAAAGTTTTAATATTTTTGGGACTCTCGGAGGTCCAGAGAGTCTTGGAAATCTTATTCGAAAAAGTCTCGAGACGCTTCGATCCGAGTAACTGAAGAAGAGATTCATTTGGAAAATTCAGTGCGTATCATTCGTCTTTATAGCTTACACGATGGCAAATTGATTAACCGTACTATTTTATTGAAATGATATGGAAAATAATATGCTTTTGTTACATTATTCGTCTTTATAGTTTACACGATGCTTTAACAAGTTTTAATTTTTCCAGCAAGATTTGTAAAGTTTTCAAGATTTTCAAGATTATCAAAGTGCTTGGTATCATTAACTGACAATCTTTATATTTTCCTCTTGCGATCAAAATCTTCACCAACTGATTGTTAAACGTAATGACGGACAAGTATAGGAAGCATGGTACAATCTGGAACACGCGTACTAGGATTATCCTCAATTGAACACGTTCGAGCTCTATTTTCTTGAAAACAAAGCGGAGAAATTACCTTCTGTTCAAAAATTCATTCCTATTCAAATTCAAATATTACTTGATAAAGTTAAAAATTCGATGCTCGTGCAAATAGAGCCTTAAACGAAGATATTTTTCTTTCTCTTCCACTTCTTTTGCCCTTTGGCCGATTGTGTCATTTTGAACGTTCAATTGATCCGTTGTACAAGATACATTTATAATGAAGTTACGAGTAAATAGAATTGGAATAGAATATTCCATGCTGTTAAAATACGTGGAGCATAAATTTTATTAAATTTAATGCAACTTTTTCTATGAGAGGCGATCAGCCAAATAATGAAAGTGATTTAAGATGGCGAGAAGGATAATCGTTGCGTTCAAATATTATCTGTCGAATCCGTGTATCTATTGAACAGGAAGAGGAACAATTGTTTGTCCATCTTGCATTAAAAAAAATTGACAGTGAACAAAGAAAAGTACACGACTGTGGATACATACGTACATACGTACACGATACAAAGACATCTTTTTCGTGAAAAAAGTTAAAAAAAACAAACAAACACGCAGAATAATTAAAGAAAAAAAAAAAAGTAGAAAATAGCTACTTTTGCATTAGCTGATGCAATGGGAAAAAATATTAAAATACCTCCGTGGCCGCGTTCTCGTCCCCCCCCCCCTTCCGACTCCAAAGGGGACCTTTGGTCTGGTGCGATCGTTCGAAACAACGAAGCAAACGCGCGTATACATGGGAAAACGAAACGAAACGTGTAGAATAATGAAAGAAGGAAAACAAGGATTATTTACAGCTGTAGCAACTGCAAAATATGCAAATATCTCGGCGGCCCAGTTCCCCCCCGGTGCTGAAACTCCGCAACATTCGCGCGGCGTTGCGTGCGCGAACGCTCGCGCCATCGAGATTTCTGATGCAACATCGGCGCTGTGCGAGTTCATCGTTTCAGATCGCCGTGTTGATTTACAGATTCAAGTTTGCGGCCACGCCCGCTCGCGCACGCCGCGCGATATCCTGGCCAACTATGAAACCGACAACAACACGCGCCCGTACGTACGGGGTGGATGACGTACGCGCCGCTGGACTATATAGATTGGAAAATAACAGTATAAAAGACAAAGTCGTGGCCGGGATTTTCATCAGTTCGCTCAAGCGATTTCTCAGATCGAAGAAGCTCAAGCCAACACACAACAAAAACCCCGACAAAATGAAATCCCTGGTAAGATTCGTTCGCGGGAACGCGACTTCTTCTTTTTTTTTTTTTTTTCTTTTTTCTTCAAACTTTGCGCATTCTTCCGAAGAGATTGAAAGCGCGAGCGATAGGGAGAATATACTTTGGAATATCGTTTGCATTATTTTGTTTCGTCGCTGTCAGAAAGAAACTTGCATTAAAGAAATTGAGGCGCAAGAAAGGGGCAGATGGAAAACGTAACGTTTCACTCGTTCTTACGAGAAATCATTTAAATCTCCGGAGATGTTCTCGAGACTTACAAACTCTCTGTGAAAAATTGGAAACTGTCGGATGTAAGAAGATTCAGGTCCCTCGGGCCCTTTCTTGCGTAAAATACATTAACGCACTGTTAGAGAGACTGTTGGAAGCATCAACAGTATTGATTTATTATTTATTACAGTATTGATTTAATATTTAACTCGGCCGTTAATTGGCAGGGATGCAACCGATTTCCATTTCTATAAATATTTTAGAACAGTCGGAACAAGATGAATGTCATCGACGGAAAAATACGTAATTGCTGTTACAACTTGTTGTAACATTGTTGACAATTGTGGGATAATTATTCAGTAACGAGACGAACTCGGATAGACTTTGTGTTTGATCGTGATGAAACAATTATTCGATGCTAATGGTTTCTATTGACAACGTTGGACGAGATAGAATTTTATCACGTTGTACGAAACATCGTATGAAATATGTATTGTTTGTTGTGTTTGAAGTTGATCCTCTTCGCCATCGTCGCTGTTGTGGCGGCCTTCCCCGAACCTGACCGAGAACGCCGTGGACTACTTGGCGCCCCAGCTGTCGCGCTTGCTCGTCCAGCTCTCGCTCCCGCCGTCGCCATCGCTCCTGCTCCTATCGCTATCGCCCCAGCGCGTAAGTATTTCCACGAACTCGTAGTATCGAGAACTCACGATCGAGAGACATCTCCCGCGAAAAAATTAATTTTCCAATTCTTCGGAATTTCCCAAGAAAGCAGCGTCTCGTTAAATTAAATTTTACTCTGACAGCACCGTGTAGCATTTACATCTAGACTGCAAAATTTTCGGTCTGAATGCTTGAAAGGTATTTTATTTATTTTCTACGAAAGTCAGTCACGATCAAATTGATTCTCGATTTTTTTAGAAAATCGAACGTGCCGACGATTTTCAAATTCGGACTAATCCCGCGAATTATTCTTGTATTTTAATGAACTATTTGCGTTTAATAAATACACACGCTGGCACTTTGAAAATCTAGAATTTCGCGCATTTTTTCAGCAACGTTAAAAACTCTCGCGTCTCGTTCCAGCCGAATATTTCGAATATTTTCGGACGCCGTGGCGGAGCTTTCCATTTAATTCTGGTAATTTAAACGTCATCAGCGAATTTGATTCGTACGATTCATCGGAAAATAGGTTTCCATGGAAATTTGATTACTCCGCAGGACTCCCGCGAATAATTTCGACGTTGCGCGCAAACAGCCGAGAGACTGCATGCAAATGTTCCATTCCACATTTTTCAGCAGCCCTTGTAGCCGCTCCTGCCCTTGGTGCCGCGCCCTGGGGACTGAAAGGATGGTAAATCATCGTATTTAGTATCTCGGCGTAACTGGACCTGAAGTATTACACCATACACCCAACGATGGGAGAGGTTTTATCTCTCGTCGTGGAAAAATTCGAATTCAACGATTGGTCACACCTGATCAATGTCCCCTTTCGGCCTTAATTCTGATCGACAATCCCCCCACAATTGGCATCAGCGAAAATTGCACACTCCCCCCTGCCCCTCTCCTACTGTAATTTAAATTTCACCATCAGATAATAAACTTATTTTAAATATTACACAAGGCGTCGTGTGTCTGCGTTCTCTCCTCGAAACCTCTCTTCGATCCCCATATTTTTTGACACATGCAATCGATCGTCGATGTTTAGTCTGTTTTATCTACCTTTCATTTTGTCATGTTTCTGTGACTGTTCGATCGAATTATTACAAACTATCGTAAAATATCTCCTCGACCATTGAACGTGGCTTGATACTTTTTCACTTTTGAGTTTGATGTGACGAAAAAAACGAAGATTACCTCGCGAATTTCGAAAAATTGATACATTTTGGTGCATCTTCCTCGAAACCATGCAACTTTCGTGTCAAACAATCTTCCATCAGACGCATAATTTGCAAGTTATTTCGCGCGTTACGCAAGTCTCTCGTGCTATTCTAAATGTTTAAATTAAAAACGAAAGAAATTTGCTAAATTTTCGCCTAAAAGTCGACAAAGTAATCTTCCTCCATCGAGGGAACCAAAGTATAATGGTATTCTTGCTAATCCAAACTCCTGTATCGAACAAATTAATCGTCTAATCGATTAGGTTAGCAAAGCGCAACAAATTGCAGGTAGAATCACACTGAAACGTGCCGGTGACGTAATTGCTCGTAAACAATTTAATTAAAACACGTATCGTCGGGGAAATTCGCAGCGGTGCAAAATGTCTGGCATTATTTTGGCCTTTCGATTCGTGCATTAATTATCGCGGTTATGCGGGCCGCGCGTTAATAACGCATTCAACGTGTAAACATACGAGTGGCGCGATTAATCAGTTAATTACAAATGTATGCCATTAACGCAACAGTTGGGGCGCTCGGCCAAAGAATCGATTTAATAATTATCCCGCGTCAAAAGTAATTGAAGTGCGATAATTAAACGCGTTTCCGCGTTATAATACAACGGACGACTCTGCCGCCGCCGCTTTCCTCTATAATTCCGCGATTTTCGTTTCGAAATCTGCAATGTGCGTTCCGCTCGCGCGGACTTTGTGTCTCGGCGTAGAAAAGGCACAGAAAGCGGGAGACAACGAGGCTCGTTTGATCGTTTCTAATCGAAACGTTTGACGCGTGTCGCTCAATTTCAGAGCGTTCCTCGAGTTTCTCTGTCTCTTCGACAATGCTTCGACAATACGATTAGATTTTAAATGAATCTGTCTACCAATCTTGATGTACGTATCAACGTTATAATTAACTGCAATTCTTCAACGTTTAATTTTGATATTTGAAATATTTATTCAGTTGCTCAGATGATATTGGGTAATATCTCTTGTTGCTTTCCGTCTTACATCGAAGGAATTGTGTGCCTGAAATTGTAAATTTCATCAAATTCGGAGTTCTGTCGGCGCGCGTCAGCGACAGAGTTATCAATTTTTCAAAGAAACAAAAAAAAATCAATTGCCGCGTCGTTTTACGATTCAATTCAGTTTTAATCGAAAGTGCATTTACTCGGCGTTTAATAAATAAATGTAATATCGTCAGCCGAGCGATAATTTACCGTAATGCCGCAAACGAAATTTAAATAAATCGCTGCAATTTATTTAAATTTCGCGAAATTGTAAAACCATTTAAAAAATTTCGAATATAACGGTTTGATCTCACTCGTGGTTCGATAAACTGCGAATCAATTGCGAATGAAACATCGCGTTAACGCAATCTTCGTCCGGAGGTAGAAACAAGGTGCCAGTTTCTATCGAATTCACAGTTTGCAGTCCAACTTATAACGGAGGAAAGTTATTCGCACCTTGAATGAAACAGTTTTCAAGTCGCAGGCGGCGTTTGGCTCGCGGGCCAGCCAAGTCGCGGCGGATTCATTATTTCACGTGTCCTTTCATTGGCAACGGCCACGACCGAAGGAACAGCGATAACGTTTAACAATCCAATTAGAAACTGGGTCCTCGGAGGACGACCGGCAGCGCTTGGTAACTTTTATCACCGGCCAAGTAGTATTTAAACTTCAATTAAACGAGTTGTTGTTTCGCTTCGGCTATCGGGGGATTAAGGCGTGTTCGGGATTGAACGTATTCCAGAAACAAACCACCGCTACAATGGAGCTTCGTTTATTAACTTAGAGAAAGCGTATCGAGGGTGCAACGAGTTACAAAGCGGAGATAAATCGCGGTAAAAAAAATATCGTGCGGAAACTCGGACGTTTTGACAATTGTCCGTTTTCCTTTTTTTTCTTTTCTTCGTTCTTTTTTTCATTCGAGCGAGACAAAAGGAAGAAGATTGTCATTTTCGGCAGGTGTTTCTTGGTCGAAACGACGTTGAGCTTTGATCGAAGTCCCGCGGATGGAGATTGACGAGTAGCCGCTTGCAGATTCACGAGAGAGATCGTTCGAGTTGTCTTTTGCTTTTGAGACGGAGTCCAGGGGTTGCGGTTGACTTTCTACCAGTGTCCCGGTGCCCACACAGCTCCTGAAGGACCAGAGACCACCGCAGCACCTAATGGACCAAGAGGAAAAGATTCATTTTCTCTTTCTGTTCGTTTGAGTCTTCCTCTGACGTACGATATTATCGTTAAATTTCGATTTATATATTATCAAACGATTTGTCCCGAGTTCCTACGTCTGTGCAAATTCTTCTGCCAAATTGTTACGCTTGCTCACTTTACTTTGATTTATATGGAAACAATTTCGTTGTATAACTCTTGTTGTCAAATGTAGAGCTTTTGAGAGAAGTGAAGAAAATCTATGTACATCCATCTGTCAAACTTGAAATATTTAAAATATTTGAAAAATAGCTCTGGACGTTTTGTAAGTCTTAATTAATTTGTTAATTGAAATTGTATCATTTGTAAAATCATTTGTCCAGTACTTCTTGTGATCTCATGAATGTAATTAATACGTACACAATAAAACGAACGAGAATCATTCCGACTGTAATATTGTACGATAATAATAAAGAAGAACGCGATTCGTGCATTGTGCCCGATAATTGCATAGCTTTCCCAATAAATAAACACAAGAGACATCTTTCCTCTTTTTCGAAATCAACGTGTAACGTCAGCCGGAAAATAAAACCCCCGTAAAGAACGTTATTCTCGTTTAAATACTTGAAATTTACAGATCCGCGCTGATCGTACTTAATTCACTCTGAATTTATTCAACCTCGATACAAACTAAAACGTAGCTTCGTTGTTGGAGCCATATTTTAGTATAATTATCTCCGATAATAATAAAGTTTGGTAACATAACGCACGCGTAATTCAATACGTTCGCCGCCGAATCAAGTTACCGTTAATCTGCATTAGCTATTAGCCAGAATTATCAACCAGAAGTTATTTCCAAGTTCCGATAGTCCGAACAGTTATAATTACCAAACTTTACTTCACGTTGCAGGTTCTACGTTCAGAGCTAATCGGAGCGGTTTAAAGCGATGGAACAAGTATCGATTACCGGCAGCCGGTCCTACGACCGCAGCAGAGCCAGCAGCGGGCCCGACAACCGCGGCGGGACCAGCGGCTGGTCCCACGACTGCGGCAGCACCTGCAGAGGGTCCAACCACTGCGGCAGAACCGGCGGATGGTCCCACGACCGCGGCAGAACCGGCAACAGGCCCAACCACAGCCGCTGGTGCGGCAGCGGGCCCAAGAACCGCCACTGAAGGAGCCAATGGTGCAGCCACGGCCACTCCAGGTACCACTCCGCCCAACACCACTGATCCGGGGATTCCCAGGGCCGCTACGGAGCGACGTTCACGTTCGGGGCTGGCTGAGGCAACAGCCAAAGCGATTGCGAGGACGACCTGAAAGTTTTTTCGATGAAGATTTAAGCAAGTTTGCCGATGAAGCCGATTTTTATAAAATATTTTGAGAGTATTTCGAGAAAGAAAGTTGTTTAAGGATAGGATATTGCGCGGAGCCAGTTAGAGAATAGTGACTAAAAGGACCAAAAAGGATTTAGCGTGAAATGATTTACAGATAATTTGATCATAGAAAGAGTGTGATACTAATAAGAGTGAGAGGACTCGATATTTGAAGAACAGTCTGGTACAAAGAATCAAATGGAATTTTATGAAATCTTTGATACAAGTGATGGAAAATTTCTAGCAAAGATATGTATCTCGGTGAAGAATCTAACACAAGCAGGATGATTTGATATCTCTTGACACTTGAAGACGTGCGACTATTATTTGATCATGAAATTATATGCAAATAACTAATCAAACAGAATTAGAATTAAATTTCATCTCAATTTCCAGTACAAATCGTTAAATCTAATTGATTTGATGCTTCCAGAATATTTCAAGACGAGTAACTATAGTTTTATCACACGGTTACATGGAAGAAAATTTGATACAAAGAATAATCGATTATGTTCTATCTTATGGAAGAAGGATACATGTCTCGCTAAAGAGAGAATAAAATGATTCGGTGTCTCTGTGATACCACAAGACAGGCAATTACTGTTCGACCGCAAGATCACACGGATAAAGTATCGTTACAAACGATAAATTTACGCGACCGACCAGAAAAGCTTCCAGCAAGAAAGTAAATATATATCTTACCAAGTATTTCATGTTGATTGTCGTATCTGTCTTCAGGTGACTGGTGACTGATGCTCAACCCTCGTGATACGGGGCCTTATATACGTGATCGTCCACGATTCTGGAGGTCGCCGATGGCAACCTTCAACCCCGCATGAAAGTGAGAATAACAAACGAGACAGGGTGCGGTCACCGGATTGCAGCAGGCGACTCGCCAGAGAGTTCCGGGTCCAACGTCACACGGACGAGTGCCGTTATCACGGAGACGTGTTTCAGCCTTCGAAACGTGTACGCGTCGCCTGTCACCAGAATAACGGTTTGTTGCGCGGGGGGGAATAGAATTTTCCTACGTGGCAACGCACGGTGGCCAATTTCAGCGATTCGCACAGGTGAGCGATATTTCTTTTCGCTGCTACTTTTCATTCGATACGTATTACGAATCCAAAGTTTCGACGAAGGATACACTGAAACAATGGCACGAGACTTTGATGCACTGGACGCGAAGTAATGAATGTTAACGCTGGAAATAGCAGAATGGTCAACATGATCAATTCGTAAATATTCTAGATTCACGTTTCAAGAAATTTCAATGATTTTTCATTAAATGAATGGACAAAAGTTTACGTACTATGCACTTGCTTGCACAGTGGAAACAAGCTTCAAAATTATCAGAAAATTATATATCACTGCTATTTTTTCTATCGTTCAGTGAAGATAAGCATTTAACACGTTCGATATTCTGTACCTTATAGCTTATTTTACGCTTTATACTTCAGAATTGAAAAGATTTTGGACCATTTCCCGAAAAATTGACGTTCTTACTCGTCTCATACTCTCCACCTAAATTCTTAAAATAGAATGGCCACTGTGGATAGTTTCAACCTCTCTCTCTCGTCGCGAAATTCACCGCGCGTTCACAGCTACTTTGACAAAAGTTAATAACTACCGCGCGCAGGTGTAATTGTTATTCATTCCTCTTCCAAATTATCCGCACTCCACCACGGAACAACTCGACCATGTTTTTCGCCGCGATGTTAATGGATTCTTGGCGCCCGGGTATTAAGGGACGTGTTTGTGTTTGCGAGTTGAAATTTCAACGAGCTGGACAATTGTTTAGCAAACTGGGGAAGGATGCGAGGTAGTAATTAGTCCACAGTGCTTTGGGCACAGAGCGTAACGTGGTTAACTTTCATATTCATATCTTCAATACGTTATAGTCAGAGTTTCGTTTGCTCGCGGAACAAGCATATCAACGGTTAATTACAGCTGTTTACACCAATTTTAAAACTAACACTCGTGAATAATACGAGTAATATGTTTGTTACGTCGGTGAAATACAACTACAAATACAGTAAATTATGATCATAAAAACTTTCAAGTTGCAGAATACTACAAAGTGTCAATGTTCACTACAGAATGGTTCAGTGTCGTAACTAATTTCCGCAATTAATTAGATTAAACGAAGAGTTTCATCATAGTATGAAACGAAATTCAATTGCTCTAGTAAATCATTTTTCATGAAATTAAACCCAATTTAAATTAGTTCAACTATTTGCAATTACAAATATCATTATATACGTACTTTCTACAACGTCACACAAGTAGCTTTACTCAATAAATGACGTGACAATTACTACGAATGATTCGTTTGCCTGCATTTGATCGCTCTAGCGCGTAATAAATACGTTCACAAAAAACGTGTAAGACGTTTACACGGTGAACTGTACGCCACACGTGGCGATCGTGCCGCGTTTCTCTTTTTCCGTCGCAACGACAGCTAGCAACTCCGTGTACAAAGCCCGATACACGCGCCGATGGAAAGGGGAAAACAAGACCGAGAGGGGGCGGGGGGGGTGAAATCAATTTCCAGCTACAAATTCAGGGAAACGCGGGCGGGAAAACGAGTCGATTGTTCGCAAAGAATCCCGCGCGCGGTAAAGAATAAACGAGCGTCGATAGCAAGCGAATAAAACAAACGGAGGGGGGTGGTTGGCCGTTTCGCGCGCCCGCCCTTTTATTTCGCGTCGAGCGGAGGCAGTTCTGTCCTCCCTTCCTACCGGATGGCCACCGATGGTAATCCGTCCTTTGAAATCCAGCACGCTGTATGTGCCACCGGTGTGGAGCGCTTCTAATTGCGCGTGTCAGATTTGTCAAGTTGGAAATCGCGGTGGCCCGTCAGCCTTTGCTCGTCGCGCCCGTCGGTCGAATTTATGGCCGGGGGCCGTGTTTCCCCCGAAACGTTGCACTTGCCGCGAACTTGCGAAGAGCTCCGCCGTTGATGGAATAATTGGGCAAAGTTGGAGGAAGAGGAGGACGCGGAGTTGCTTCCTCCGTTTGGATAGAAATTTCGGAAAGCCCGACGTGGCGTCGACTCGACGTCGGTCACGTTTGCGATTCGAAGAGTCACTTGGGGGGGTTTACGACGATTTATGCCGATCTGTTGCATTAATAACAATGCCGGAGTATTTCGCAAGTTTGGGAAACACGGTTCTCTTCCGTTGAACGAAGAAAGAAAGAATTGAGAACAGCAAATTGAAAAGCAAGTGATTTTTTAGAGTGAATACGTTTACATTTTTTCGATATTCTTACGAAAGTTTCTACAACTTTAATAATATCCCTAGAGTGCTTTGTTTGCAATTACGTCGCAATAATATACTGCATATACAATGTTAAAGTATATCAAAAAATACATTCCTAATTTATCACATCGCTTCTCGTTCGGTATTTGCGTAGTAATTGACACTCCATTGCAAAAATACCAAATTAACTTGTAATTCAAATTTGAAACAAACAGTTACAAGCAATTAATGTACAAGCAAACGAAACTCTGGTAACAAACTTTCATAAATTGCGCCTAAATCGGCCACTGTGCGATCCATTCACCCGCGATTGGCTCGTTCACGTGACCCTTCAATCAGACGTCGACCGGGAGGGTAGAATTCACGCCTGGCGACGGATTTTCGCATGGTTCCGTGGCCACCGGCCGGATTCCCAGAGGGTCTACGGGAAAATCGCGCGGCCGGACGAGAATGGTATATTGAAAAGTTGAAGTCTTTGTGGCGAGTCGGCGGGGACCAGGTTCCTTTTCAAGAATATTCCATTCGATTTGCAGACGTCATCTCGACGAACGGTCCTTTTGCCCCTTGTTGTCAAAGGTTATCGATTATCGGGAAATTTTTGGCCTCTGTTTGCGCGACGCTGCCGCTTCTCGTCCCCCTTTTCATCGACCGATCGTCTCGCTCGGCTCGCGCCCGCTTCTTTTGTCGAAGAGATACGCGGTTATTAGTGGAAAGCGTGGGATCCCGATTAATATTTCTGGAAACGGGAGTAGGTCGAGCGAAAATAGTCGAACGGATCGGCATCATCGGCGGCGGATTTATTGATGAGGCGCCTTCGTTTCGACTCGATACTGGATTCTTCTTCGCATTTTCAGCGGAAACGATGAATCTTTTAAATTGTCCCCCTGCTATTTAAAGCACCGCGAGCCATCGTTTCTAACGGAGATTCAGTAGAATATGCGCAGCGTGTATAATTGAATCAGTTGATTCAAGAATAATGGGTGAAAGTCTGAAGATCACGTTTCGAGATATTTGAAAGGATAGCTTCGCTTCTTTTGTACCTGTACTGGCCAAGAAAGAATAGCTGTTGTTTTCTTGCGTCATTAACGCCATCGATTTCATAGCACTGTTCCAATATTAATCGAGACGAACTGGTAATTCATGTCTGTCCAACTGCTTGGACAAATCTTTGATAATTAAAATTGGACTTGCAAAGTATTTGAAATAGAGTTGATTTTGATCGGGAATTCAAAGAAACAGTAAACTTATTAATAAAGGAAATTAATAAGTTTTGTCTCGTTGACGCGCTCTAAATTGACGCTTGAAACAAAAATGATGTTTAGAAAATAGTTCGTTAACGTGCTTCAAACGAAAGGTGAAACTCGAATGAAAAAAATTAGTTGCCATTTTACTGATCAGTAGTAATTTTTCAATTGTTAATAAATTCGAGTTTGAATTTATTATTTTCGTTTATTAATAAGATAAGATCAACAACGTTCGCAAATAACAAGTAATTTTTATTTAGTTTCCTCGCTCATTGCCTTCAACGTCGTTTAATCTGTCAATAAAATCGCAGATTACGTTTTTATAGAAACAGACGAACGCGTTGTACATACTTCAGTGGCTCGTTAAACCGAAAAGTTCGTCTGCATTATGAGCATAAAATACATTGTCTGTTACCGTCCCTCGTATCAACGTGTATTTTCCCACATTAACATTCCAGTTTCGGGCTGCGTATTGTTCCTCAACCCGCTAATTTAATTGACTATGTGTTTGTCATTAACCGTGACAGAGAAACAGAATTTACAATTCGACTTCAAACGATTCCACAAACGACACATTCGGGGCAGCCTCCCCATTTCATCAGCGGATAAACGCTCGAAATCAACCGAATTTCAATTTCATTATCGCCGTGTGATTTAATCCCGACTTTGCACGGTCAATAATACCGTGTCTTTCTAAATTAATTAACTCGTTTCAAACTAGTTCCCGGACACGAGTCCGTGTCATATTTTTCTCTCTGGCGAACGGTTTGTTAACGACGATAACTATGTGACTATAATTAGCCGATCGAAACAATTAACGTTATTAACATTGACAGAGAACGAATCCGGACAAACTCGGCACTCGGGGCATAGGTGAAACGTGTGTGTGTGTGTGTGTGTGTGTGTATGTGTGTTAACGCGTGGACGGAGAATTAAACGCGAATAGCAGGCATGGCTCACGTTGGCAGGCCTGCACGAGCAAACGACATTGCGGCTGGATATTACGCTAGGTCGATGGATAGTTGCATGCATCTCGTTGGAACGTCACCGTGTCCGGAACGTGCCGTTAAGCCGTCGTGTTTGAAGGACAAAGTAGCTTTTAATTAATTCGACAGCCTTGCGATGAGTACGGATAAGCTGTTTATTCAGAGTTTCTAATATAACGTAAATGTGATTCGTATCCATAATTGAAGCAGTCTGGACAGATTCGGTGGTTCCGAAATGATATGTGTAATCCAGAGATTTCGATTTCACGTTGCGATTAAAATAGATTGGAATAAAATTTTTTTATCACTGAAAGTGATTTTAACGGGGGCAACCCAGAAAATCGGGTCAGGCTTCAGGTGCAACGCTGATGCAACGAAAATTAGCGATTGGTTGATTTGGGTCACGTGATCCGTGAGGGGGCACGGGAGCGTTGTCTGGTACTGAGCGATCGCGCCTGTAATTTGTTTTCCATCGATTCAAACGTCTTCATTTTCTAGTCAGAAAATACAGTTGTTTCTGGGCACAAAATGCGGACAAATTCGTATATATGGACAAATGTGTAAAATATCTAAAGTAAAGTAATTACGACACTTGGTAGATGAAACGTATCGGTACACTCGTATTAAGATGTACGTATTTTATTTCGTGTGATTGTTAATGCACAATACAACGCAACAATAATTTCTACTTTGGTACAATCAAAGTAGAGTACTCGCTATGATACTCTGATAAATCTCTGTTTAAATTCTACTTCTTTATCCGTAGTCACAAAAATATCAACGTGTACAAAATTCCGTATACGTAGATATAGAATTTTGCAGCTTTTCGTTTTCCTGTAATCTTCATAAACTGTCGCGATTAAACGGGATTACGTTTACCTGTGCATTTTACTCACTTCTTCCTTGTAATAAAACCCGAGTATCCTCAGAATTTAAGGATTTCGCAATCCCTGCCGACTCAGGTGGAAACAATAATCCATCTATTAAATCTCCTCCTCCCCTTCTCGCCCTCTGCTCCATTAGCGCACAGCCATCAACTCGAAGAGAACTCGAGCGCGTATTTTCCATTTTACCAGAACGGTAATGTCAGTCGGCGCATATCTCGCGTTGCGACATCGATTATCATACTTGACATCGCACGGCTCTATAAATCCATCGCGTGCTCGCGGAGGACCGTTACAGATCCTTGAGGAGAAAATCCGTTCCACTCTCGTAACCGCGACAACAGTCGTATCGCGGCGCGATAAGAAGAAAAAAAAAAAAGAAAAAAGAAAAGAATTGGCGGTCGAACGGATCGGTCGGTTGACTTGCCGATCGCCGTACTTGACAGTGAACCGATTACGTCTGCATAATTGCACGCTCAATCGGCGCGTTACGCGTTGTTATCTCATTGTTTCGTCAATGGTCGATGGGGATCGAGTGGAACTTTTAAAGTTTTTAATTAGTTGTCAACTGTGATTTTTCTGACTATTTTGTTTTCCACTTTGAGAAAATTGTTGCATAGATGAAATGACGAAATTGTTGTAGTTAATCGTTGATGAAAATATTACAATTATACGTTCGATGAAACACTACAATACAAGCAGAAAAATGTTTCAAGAATTTTTATTAATGATTTTCTATCTCTTTTAAGACGTTGTTAGATTAAGAACAGATTGATTGGCAATCTTGAATCATCAATAACCAAGATTTCTAAATTAGCTGACAACGTCGATTCTCTTTCTGGATAAACATAACTATCTTTCACATAAATTCCTTCAATACAAAAGTTAAGTAAAATGCCAGAGGAAATTATATCCCTGAGGATCAGATACGCACGCGTGATTTTTGTTAAACGTTAGAAAAATGCAATCAGTGAAATTTCGCGACGTTTAATTATATTTCATTTATTATTTCATACTCTTCAGTTGCAAGTAGTTAGAAGTCTTTAACAAAAGTGAAATTTATATTATTCAGAAATGATCGAGACACTCCGCGAGGATTACAAATAAGAAACTCGAGGAATAAGCTGTCTCGGAGTGCGCGCAGTTTCATTCGATTCTTATTCCTCGCGTGGGTGTTATCCGACGCACAGGTGGATCTACACAGGTGTAAATCTTCCTCTCGTCGTTTCTGCGATCCGCAACGGTGCACAGCGGCAGAGGTATGCGTTGAAATATTCATGACGCGGATGCTGGGGAGGAGATGGAGCCCGCGAGTTGTCTCCAAGCGCGTTTCTGAATCGCGCGCGTTGTTGCAAAGTTATTCGTACGTGTCTCTTTTCGTGTAGGACGAAACAGGCCGCTGCGAGATCGATGTATCGGGCGTTCGTCGCCAGTCGATACCAATTTGCAGATTCGCGGCTTTTGCGGAGATTAATCACGCGGAAATAATGTCCGAAGTTTCGACAGTTTTGAACGAAAGTTGAAATTCCTCTTCGCCACCGACAGACTATTTTTCGTCATTGCGATTTCAAATTTTCGTGATCGCGGAGACCAGGCCTAATTTGAGATTCGTACTCTGCACCTTTGCATTTCGAGCTTTTTTATGTGAGTTATGACTACAAAGGGGAATCGTTAATTTTGTGGGTTTTCACAAGTCGGCGGACGTTTAATGAAATTGAGGATATGGGTGCAATTTTAAACACTCTGTGTTCAAGTTTTATTTCGAAATGTCTTCGAAATTAAAAGAGTAGATCATTTTGATGTGCAGCTTGGGGAGTGCATCGACACGTCCACTTTCGATATAAATATTTTGAGGTGTTACTAATAATTAGATAAATGTAATAAAATTGAATCACTTTGTTCGAAATGAAGAGCGTCTGGTCATTATTTATGGATGGAGAAAGTAGATACGCGTATTGATATCAAGGATAGAACATAATTTATTATTTCATACAATTAACTTATCAAGGACCAACGTTTTTCAATCAATTTCCACCATCGAAATTGTGAAATTGCGACGAAAGTGAATGCCAAGGATTCGTTGACGTAAATACTTTCTCACAAATCGTTTCACGGTCTCGTTAAAATTTAAAGAAATTTGTAATAACACCGTGAGAAAGTATCTAACTCTGGTCCTTAGTAGGTTAAATATAACGTATTATAATTCCGTTTGTATAGGCGTATACGTTTCTGAATACATGTACAGGCAGTGATTTTGGATATACATAGTTAAGGGTATATTGTATAAGAAAGTGGTCTGTGCAATATTAGGTATGGTACGAGGTATGTCGTATGCAGCGTTGTCAGTTAACTAGCCGGCGATGACCGCGGAGGATGAAGCTCCTACGACCGCAGCACTGGCAACGGGACCAGCGACGACTGTGGCAGGGACCCCATGGCCAGCCACGACCGCCGCTGGAGCAAGTGGGCCAGCCACGACCGCTGCTGGAGCACCTGGGCCAGCCACGACCGCTGGTACAACCGCTGGGGCTGCAGCTACTACCGCAGGACCTGCTACCACTCCCGGTGCTGGTTAACAGATAAATTGATTTATTAAGACTATTACCTAGATCGAGAAACACCAAATTCTTTCGTGCGACAGTAGCGCTTAATTTTCTCGAGGCAATGATTTTATTTCAGACTGTACGTTCAGACGAAATTTTGTCGGTTGAGTTGAATTTACGCATTTCAATATTTTTCTATATCACATAATTGAAATTGTACATACATATATATATATATATATATTTCTTTTGTTTAAGTTATATTATATTATAAAATTACGAAATGTAACAAATTAATTTTGAATTATCTTTTGAAGAAGTTTTGCTTTTGGAAATATCTCCAGCATAACGATGCAAGACTGTTTCATACAGAAATAGTACGTACGATAGTGAAGTGTGAAATTACATTCATCTGAGAAAGTAGTCACTTACCAGCAATGACTGCTGGACCGACGAGGCTCGGTGCGGCTGAGCAAACCGATATGATCGATGCGAGAAGGGCCTGATCAACAAATGGTTAAGAATCTGCGTTATTGAAATCGAATTACGAATTAAATCAAGCAGTTTTAACTCGTTGTTGGAAAATGTCTCTTCAGCGCGGGAAATTGAAAAATTGAAAAGTCTGTTGAAAGTTCTCGTCTCGCGCGTTGGAGAAGATATCTGCCAATGACGAGTTAACAGTACGAAATCGGAAGAAGAACTTGAACAAGTTCCAATAACTGGCCACCATAAAATTACAAAGCCTTTTATCAACGAGCTTCAACAACGCGTCGTTGTAAAGTCAGAAAGTCTTTAAATTTCTACGGCTTGGTCGTTCCACGCCAAAGAATTAAAATGTCGCAAAACGAAGTCACTGTCGGACAGAAACAAAAGAATATTGAAATCACTCACCAAGTATTTCATGATTACCGCTTTGTTTGTATCAACAACCGTCGTGGTATCCGTCGCATCAATTGCAAGACTGTCAATTACCAAAGCGACACTCGCTTTTTATACTCGGCTCTGACCCTGGATATCAAGCTTTCCCGACATTTTTCAACCAGGAAATGTCACACGAGTAGCACTGCTAGCCGTGACCTATTCCACCCGGTGAAAGAATTTCTACGCCGCGCGTATTTGCCCGAGCTATTAAAATCTTCGTCGAAGACTCACCTCCCGGTAGTTGCCTCGCGCCACGCGGATTAATTGCACCCACCCCTCGCGGTATCGCGACTGGCAGCTCGATAATCGTGTCTCGTAAGTCGCGAGAAATTCGCGAGAGCCTCGTTACGGAATTCGCTGGTCGGAATTCAGACCACTCGCGCTGTTTGATTTAAGTGCTCGAACTTGTTGTTGCGGGCCATCTTGATCTCGCGAGTTGGAAACGTCGCTTTGCCACGATATTATTCGCTGGGGAGAATTTGTCGCGACGAGCGTAGATAGTGTCGAGTGCTGTTCGAGGGTTTGGATCCCCCGAGGGATGCAACTAGTGCAGATGTGGGGGATGATTGAGTAAATGCCGACTGAAGACCCGAAGATGTATGTATCTCGCAGAACCTACACTCTTTATTTTTCAACGTTTTTCAATAGCGTGTTAATTGTTAATGCGCTTGGAGATTTTTGTCGAATCCAGAATCTCGAGATAAACGGAGCACTTGTCGGCTGAAAGTTATTGCGAAAGGAACGTTCTTCGCGAAGAGCTGAATGCACAGGATAGAAAAATTCTGTCGAATTGTTTCAAATTGTATCATAATTCTTCCATTGCGCCCTATATTTAAGTTTCTCCGACTCTTTGACACATTCCTCGCGACATCGCGTTAAATCAATCCCCGAGCTCGTCGTAACGGCGACGTTAAAACAATTCCTCGACGTCGCGACAATGTTCTGGTTGACAGAAGCGGTGTGATCATCGCCAACGTCGCTCGGTTTGAACGTTTGAGCTTCGAAGACTCTCCGGCGGAGGGAGCAAATAAACGTTTGCTTACCAACGCGAGGGTTGAAAGTCATCGTGCTGCTCCACCCGCTGTTCCGCTGCTTGAATTTCATATTTGTCGTATGGAATTCACGTCTCTGTTAAACGGCTGTCGTGGAAACCGTGGGACGTAACGACTGGCCCGGTGTACTTGTTGCTGCCCGCTCGTGGACCGGATCCGCCTTTGAAATGCTAATGCATCTGGTGCTAATAATTTCCCCCGGCTATTTCCACCGGCAGCAGAAAATGTCCACCGACCGAGTTTCGCTCGAAGAAAGAAAGAAAATTACGACTCGACGCGTGTCTTGCGTCTCGGTCGGCATTTTCTTTTCGGGGGCTGACGGATTCTTTTTATTCGTGGAAGTAATATCTTACCAATCGTTACTTCGTAGACAATTACGTATAATATTGATAAAATATTTACTTTGTATTTTACATGTTGTTGTTGTTGTTGCTCAAATATTTCTGTTCAAATGAAACTGTCTTTGGTCAGCGTGTTGTCTGCTCTAATTTTCGTATCTCCCTGGCTTTCGCCTATATAATATTTGCATAGTATTACCAAACTGCAAGCTTTTATGCAAATGCACGTTTCTGAAGGTACAATTGAAAACTGAAATTTCGGTAGAAAATTGTTTTACGCGGCGAATGCTTCCGTAATTTCGGAGCCTTCGTATATTTGAAAGTTTTCAGTTGGAAGATTTTTCGCATTACGCGCAACACGTGTGCACTTTTTTCACGTCGAAAAACTCGTGGTCCATTCGCTGTTTATTCCTTCTCTTGCACTCTCTGCCCTGTTATGTATCGTCATTTTTAATTCTTCGTCGTACGAAGAATCGCTCGTAGATGTCATCATCATGTTTGACATTATATATAAATGTAATGAAACAATTCATCCTAATACAACAATTTACACCATTCGTGAAGAAATATAAATGCAACGATCGCGTTGTTCCATGCGTGGAGGTGCATATTACAGCGCTCAGCTTGCCACGACGTTACATCAATTATTACAGTCTACTCGGTGAATATTCAACAATTGCGGCACCCACGCGAAACGGCGGGATCGCGGTCGAAACGAAATTATTTTCGTCATAAATTAATAATCATTTGGACGGAATTTATACTTGGCAAAACTCAAGGCGTGTAAAATTCTTAAATGGCGTGCGCAATAATTTCAATTCGTGGGACAACGTTCAAAGACGTTGCACCAAGAATGATTTATATATACGAAATCTGTAATTGTTGGCGTATTTTGCTCTTAACTGTGAATGAATAAGAGAGAGAGAGAGAGGGGAGGGGGGTTTAGCGGACAAAGCTACGCTCGGATATCATCATCAGGCACGAACAGAGAGTGAATACTCGGCTGATTGGAGCGGCGTTCAAGCAATTTCCTATAATTACCGGCAAAGGTGGACAGGTATCGTCCCACGACGCACTGTCAACCGTACAATGGGCCGCGAAATAGAGACCGGCCACGCCACTACTACGTCGAGAATAATATTCCAAAGCTAGAGCAACGCTTTACCGATCGGTGCCGTTTTAATCGCGGGGCCCGTGTTGCAATCGCTGAGCAATCGGCGTCTTCGCTTTGACCGTTCGGCTGTGAAATTTGTCGGAGACAAGATCACAGAGGTATTGAAATTTCACGGACGCGGCAAATTCGCCGAAGGATGCCGCTTCTGACATAGCGCATTCCGTGTTGGTTGCGAATTTTAATTGACAATTTCTTTTTACTCTTTTACTCGCAATCGGAACAGAATGTTGTTAAAAGTTACGTGCAGGTAAATTCAAGTATACTAAAAATCCCGACATCTTCCGAATTTGTGCGTCGTTCTAAATTTCTATGAGAAATTACGAACTTTTACCATCATTTCGACCGGTTATCGATATTACTTTTTTATTTTCGTCTGTCAAAATCATCGAGATGGATTATGAAACAGAATCTCTTCGCAACGTGAAAAGGTATTGTTCCATGTTACTCGAGCTTGTCTCACTAGTTTCGATAATCGAGATCTTCTACTATACTTTATTTTCTTCTATTCTCTTTCTTTGTCATCTTCTTCGTTCGTTATATTTTATTACTAGTTAGTCGAAATCCGGCGAGAATGGTCGCGCATCGTCGCGAAAGTAATTACTCAGGTGGTCGAATTTTGGACGGGAAGAAAATGGATAGTGTTCGAAGAGTCGGCGGTTTGAACAAGCAAGCATTGTTTCGCAAAATTCAATTGTCCCGGGTAAATAAGTTCGTTTAACGCGTCCTCGAGTTCGGGCGAAACAAAAGACTAAATGTTGTAACGGGGACAATGGCGTTCCTCAAAGTTTCAAGCACGGAAGTGTTCTGACGATGTAATTGCGACTGATGCGCGAAACTTTCGGCATTGTCTTTCCACGCCAAACAATCAACGAGCCTAAACGTGTCAGATGCGACAGAGCGAGGAAAAACATTTGGCGAAAACAATTGTGGATGTATTTTCTGACACGTGGAAATAATTGGACGATAAATATTTCATTAGGATCCCAATTATCGCTATAAAATTTCACGTTCTTAAGGATAACATGGAGAACTGAAACGGGATAAAAAAATCATAGAAAACACTACACCTTCGATATTCGATATAATAATTCTTGTAATACGAGCGTTATATACAATTCCTATGCGAAATTTTATAAAAGTGCCCAATCCAGCAAACGTGCTGTTCGAATGTAAGAAAAGAAGAAAAAGAAGAAGAGGGTAGCCATCTAAACGGAATAGCGAATAGCGAATAATTCCTCTCCAAAGTGGCATGCGTTTATTATTACACAAAATAAACATACAAACGATACATTGTTATGTACACGGAATACATATAAAAGATAGAATAACGGAGGTACTAGCGGTAAATGACGGAGATCGTGGCGCGTGGTCGGTTTCAAAATGGCAGGCATCGGAGGAGATCAGTCGAAGATGTCATCATTGTGTTGCACGGGTGTCCAGCGTGAGCCATACACGATTACCAGTGTCCGTCGGCACGAAGGATGCTTCCGACACCGGCTGGCCCAGCCGCTATGCTGCCGGATGGTCCCGCGATCAGTGCCGGAGCCGTGATGGGGCCAGCGAGAGCAGCTGGAGCAGCTGCAGGTCCAGCCAGCACCGCTCCTGCGAACAGATAATACGAAATTAATACGGAATCCTGCTGCACACCGAGGATTACGTTCGTCCAATTTACCAAATTCGTTCGCTGAACTCCTATTATGCGAGCTAACCGCACGTGGTCTGTGCAAGTGAGCATAAATCTAGTTACAGGAGCATCAGCTCTTGTTACACTTGACGAAGAAATGGCGATGGAAGAAAGAGATAGCGGACTCTTGTTGTTCGAACGACTGTTCAGTCTTGCTTAGATTTCGGTTCGAAAGAGTTTTGTTAGAAGTAACAGAGTTAATAAACAGAGTTTTATTAAAAGTACGTATATTTCTAGAAATTTTCTACTGTGTGGAACGTTAATCGATATCATCGAATATAATCCGAAATTTTACTAGTTTGAAATTGTTAATCTGAATTTTAGACTACAGAATAATTAAATTAATGCTGGGTTGGTACTTTTTAATGTTTCTGCTTGATTCGGTTGCTTTGTAACGAATCAGTCTTCGCGGCACATAAATCTTTCATTCTGTTTGAAAGGCTATGAATTATATACTTTTGTCAATAACATACACCGAACTTCATTTTTTAAGGCGCGTATTATTTATTTTTGGCTCTCAATTCCATAATTCACCGAGGCGAAAGCGTAAAGGAAAACGAGAATTGTAAACATTATTATTTCCGAAAATTTATCTTCAAACCGATTATTTATACCGTATTAATCTACATTCAATATTACGGGATATTAATTACTGAATGATACGGTCGCACCGCTGACTAATGAAGACTCAAGAACCTGAGAAGCAAAATGGAGCTGACCAATCTGACTTTCAGGAAGCTCAATTATGCAACGTGTATTACGATAACGCGAGATAAACGGCGCAAATTGTAATGAAGCCGCGATAAAACACGGGCATTCGAAACGTCGCGTAGATGAATAGAGATCGAGCTACTACCACGCGTGGCTGAATTTATTGTCTATTGTCAGAATCGCGTTCGCGATATATTTGGATCGTTGCGCGTTCGTAGTTTAAGCCCACTGTTATACGGGGGTATATGGAACTGGTTTACCACAATGTCTGATCAAGGCAGCGAGAAAAAAGGGTGTAAAATCGAACGTTTATTTCAGACTATTCACTCTAAAGGTCAAATGCATGCTATTCTTCTGTGTGTGTGTGATTTCTCGAACGTTAGAGAAGAGAAAAAGTTATCGCTGCGTGTATGTATAACTTGTGTAGTTAAAATTGCACGTATTGTAGGTATTTGTTCCAAACGATTTTCTACAATGATCTGTACATTGCATTCGCATGCAATGCAAGTATAATTGAGAGAAATGACAGTCGGAATTTTTACTCGATTGTCATCTTTGATTATCCAACGAATTTCCCAACGAATATGTGCACAATGTGTTGAAAGTTGATACTTGCAATAGATATAGTCCAAGAATTACTAGTTTTCAACATGAACATTCTATTCCGAGATGATACGTGATCTGCTCGTTGTTTCTGTTAAACTACGCCGTCATATACAGGTATCTTTCGAACGAATCTTTTATCCCTATAAAGCGCTCGTGATTACTCACCCCATGGTGCACCCCAGGGAGCAGCGACAGCGGGCCAGGGTGCAGCAGCGTGGCCAGCAACAGCTGGCCAGGGCGCGGCAGCGTGACCGGCAACGCTGCCGGAAACTAGCGAGGGACCAGCGACTGCTCCGGTCACCACGGCACCGCCGTCGACAGCTCCCGAGAGGCGAGCAGGTCCAGCCACCGGTCCGGCAAGGGCCGCAGGTCCCACGATCGGTCCGCTGAGGGCAGCGGGGCCTAGCAGAGGGCCGGCCAAGGCAGCCCCGGGTGCCAGGAGGGCCGATGGAGCCGCAGCCGCTACCGAGAGGGCAGCGACGAGGAAGACCGCTACGAGGGTGCACATGGTCGCGAGTGGTTCGTGGAAAGGGCCTGCTCAGTTGCTAAGCTAGCAAGGTAAGTCTGCCTCGATGCTGGCTGCAGCGGATGTGCTGGCATCTGGCTGCTCGGATGGTGCTTTTATAGGGAGCACATTGTCTGTGCTGCTCCGAGCGCCCGATCGCTCCCGCCAACCCCAAGGGCGGGGCACACAGGACACGCCAAACATTCTTCGCGCGTGGCCGTTTCCCCGGCTTATCGGCATTGAGACAACACGGCACATCGAGAAAAACGGCGGCGACACGCGGACACACAGCGCGGTTTAACGCCTCGTGCAGCCCACCACCTCGCGCTATGGTGGTTTCCCCGGAGGTCGCCCGCTCTCGATCCAACGTGCCCGTTGCATCCGTTTCAGCGGCGGCGGCGGCGGCGGCGGCGGCGGCGGCGGCGGTTTTTCTTTGCAATTGCCCCCGTGTCCTTGCGTACGCGGCGTAACACGGCAATTCTATCGAGCAGAAAGATCGGCGCGTTGATAGAACGTAAGTTTGAGAACTGTTTGAATGGCTCGAACGTGGACTCTGGTCACGGTCCGGGGAATTTTGTGGCTGAAAACGTTGCGAGGGGAGAAAAAATACCGACTCGCCAAAGTGACTTTGTATGTACTTATTGTGGAATAGGACTTTGCGTGAAAGCGAGTCGGACCTGCGACAGGGCTTTTTATTATTATTGGCAGTTGGTCGCGGATAATTAATCGCGCGCGTAATTAAATGCAATTTTTCCCTCCCCTCTCCTAAACGTCGTTTAATCAACAGCGAATTTTTTGGCGAACGACGCGGGGCAAGAAGTGATCGAGGTGGCAAGATCGGTTTCGATTTTATCACGTCGTTAAAATGCTCATAAACGTCTCGCGGAATGCGTCTCTCGAAACGTAAAACACAAAGCTGTAGGTGAAAGAAGTGGTTTCGCTATCCGTAACTCCGCAAATGTCGGTGTCTTTTTGCTGGCCACGTTCAATTTGAATCGAAACCGCGGTTAGCACTCGAAGGAGTTATATCGTCGCTCGAACAAAATTAACAATACTCCGAAAGAGAGAAAATGTCGAGTTACATTAAAAAGTACGAATCAGCAGTGTAGTAGTGTGTAACTGCAACGTACAGATTAGCAGAAATCAAGAATAACGATCTCTCTCTGTGTATTATACATTATCAAGGTCGGAGAAACCTGCCATCGCGACCTTCGCGATCGAAGAAGAGTCGTTTTCATTCCCTTCTCGTCGATTTTCTAAACAATGAAACGCGGATCTGCGCGAGGCAGTCGAGAACCGAGCAGCGTGCCAGTGTGCGTCGTCGTTGTAACATTGTACATCCGTTTAGGCGAGGCACTCGGTCGCGTTAGCCCACGCTCGTCGTCCCCAAGCTGCGATTGTCGCCTGGAATGACGATCTCATTGTAGTCGGACACGGCGTGCGTGTCACGGTGGCACCAGCCTCGCAATGGATCAGCGAGCCTCGTGCCACGGATCGTTTCAAATATCATTGTTGGGCGTAGCGCGCACTTTCGAAGGTGGCAAAGGTGACCGGCGACGCGATTGTTCGAATAATTGCTCTCGCGCCAGCGAGATCGGCTTCGAGGGGCGACTTTTCAGCGAAGATCGCCGGAGAAGTGGATTTTCCTTCTTCGTAACACGAGAGTTGAACTTGTTTTTCTTGGTTTTATATTTGGACCTGACATTTTTTTTATTTTTTCTTTTTCTTCTTTCGATTTCAGTTTTTCCACGCTCGAAGACTGACGCGAAACGTTACGATATTTTTGATTTTTACTCAATGCGGGCCGAGTTTTACCGTATATTTTTATTTATGGGTGTGTTTCAGCATTGAACGTACTCGTCGTTCGCGATATTTCTATCCTTTCTGTTTTGCTTTTCACAAAATGTTTGTCACATTGTTTTGGCTTTTATGAATATTATTTACAATCGCGTCGCGGAATAAAAAGCCGTATCTGGTGACCATTCGTACACATCACGACCCAAATTGACACGTTTCCTCGCGTGTATTTCGTTAAATCATTCACAATCCTCCATTAATACCAAATACCAACTGCAATAAACATAAAATTTTTAAAATTCTTAAGAGTACAATCTACATCAAAGTGTTTTCAATAATACTTTGATTGTTTCAATTACATCCCACAGAACATAAATAAAATTGACCAATTTTCCTTCTCGCTGTCCAATTCCAAACCCGGGTGAAATTGAAATTGAAATTGAAATCGTAGGTTGCAGTTCAGAATCAGACATCGGGACATCGGCGCGATGGCCAATCGTTTTGCGAAGAGAATCGAGAACAGGGAGCATATTTCTTGCCGCGACAGGTGCATAAAGAAACGTCGAATCAAAAATGACGAGGTACTTGATTTACGGCCAGGGGAGATTTTTATACGGAGCCGTTTTTAAGGTCTCGAATGGAGTGGATGAAAAAATAGTGCAACGCGAACGCGGACGTGCCCGTGGCTAGGCTGGCCGATGCTGGCCGTTTCTGTCCATGGAAATAATGCGTGTCGTTACAACTCCGTGTAACTGGTTCACCATTCACAAATCCCAAAGTGGGAACAGGATTATCAAACCGTTTAGCTCGACGTTTGTCAATACCCATGCCGTTTCTCCACTTTACAGTCAATTTGGGCGAAACGAAATTCAGGAATTTTCTATTCCAAAATTGAAACTGCGCGAAATGTGGAAAAATTCGAAAATATAAATGAACGTGACAAAAATGGGAATTTTACAAAACTGCAAAACTTGCCGACCATTCGGAGAAAGAAATTTATGCATACGGACGTAATAAAAAATTCGGACAAGTCTTGGCAAAGACGCGTGATAGAAATTACATTATATCATATTATCGACGCGAAAAGAATCTATTCGAACGAAGAATGTATTTTTATTCATTACACAAAGAGGTCGTACGTAACTCGCTGCTTAAACGCAGGCCTTCGTACAAATCCAACGCGTCGATCATTTTTCTTTTCGTTCTGGGCGTGGTGTCTCCAACACGATCCAACGTTGCGTCACCGTATTTAAACGTTTTTGTCCCGAGCTTTTTCACCCCGTCACGCTCCAGGAAACCGCGGCCAGGAAATCCACCAGCCCCGCCCTTACCCCCGACAAGTTCACCGACCCACGTGCTCGCGTGTGTCGCCTATAAAAGCTCACATAGCATCAACTTGCACGGCAATGTTCCTTCGTGATGGCTGATGGAAAGTCGCTGCTCGGAATCTTGGTGGCCTCCGTCGTCCGCGAAGGGATATTTCACCGATCCTCGACTTAACTAGAGGACAGGCGACCGAGGAACGCCACCGCCGATCGATGGACCCTGGTTCTTCGACCTTCGAATTCGGCTTTCGTTGAATTTGAATATCCGCGCCATCGACTGGCCATCAGGTAAGAAATTTATTCATTTCGTGAATATTTATTCACGATTTGAGACATTTGCAAAAATTATGCAAGCATGAAAACTTTTGGCCGATATAGCGTGTAAGACATTTCGCATTTCTTTCAAAGAAACAAAAATTCCACTGTTACGCGAACACGAGTACAATGAAAATTGTAACAAGTTCAACAAGGTCGATGACGCATATGTGTTTTTATTTATTAACGGATCTCTCCCCGTGTTAAGTTACCTTTAATTTTACTATCAATTTTAATAACAAATGGCCATGTGCAAAATGTTAAGTACTATTGGAACCGTGTTTCTTAATCTACGCTTGATACACGAGCGAGGCGGATCGCGCAATGAATAACGATCGAGAGCACGAGGAGAGCGCGGAACGTACGCGCGCGTTCGGAGATTTATCCCGTTCTCAGACCGATCTTCTGACTCCGAAACACGCCGTTACCTACCGTATAAATATCCGTTGCTTGCTCCGCTGAAAAATAACGAGTTATTTTCCCCGAGTTGATGAACGATCCTCCGCGAGATCGTACCTCGGCTCGAATATAACCTTTAAATATCCACGGATTTTACGATCACGTTCGATCTATATTCCCTATTGCGCGTCGTCCATGCGAAAAATCATCCGCAACGCGTCCAGTAGCAAAGTACAGAGTCTCGTTCGAGTCTAATCAACTTCGCTTTATGTCTTCTTCTATTTTTTTTCGAGTTTATTTGCAACGTCGTTATTTTCTTCTTACTCTCCGATTTTTAATGTCGATGAGTGTGGCTTTTGAAGGATCCGTTTCATCTTGTGTCACACATTCTTCGACGAGGGTTTCCTTTCTTTCCAAACATTTGATCCATTCGGTTGAATTTTAAACGAGAGAGCAGTTGTCACCGTGAATTGATCTGTAACACTCGAGAATTCCCTAGAATCGAGGAATCACTGTCAACTATTCTTTGTTAACTGCAGATTCTGTTCTTTATTAACTTGACAGGAAGTTTCTTGAATTAAAGACGCGCATGATGCGTAAAGAAATTTATAAGACGCGTTTATGGAAAGATATTTAATATCAAACACGTGTGCAATCCCCAATTTTTCCTCATTCACAACGAGTGTTTAAGTCATACTTAAGAATCGCGCGTCTAATTGCATCTAAAAAAATTATACCTAATTTAAATTACGAACTACATCTTAAAAAATCGTGAAGATCGGCCCAACGAATCTTCAGCTTCTCTCAGTCGCCCTGCCCATGATATTTTGTATTCTCAGGCCATTCAGTGGATCGTCGAGGATGCACGAGCAGCGGCGCGTCGAAGGATCCATCGGTCGGGGGCCCGTTTCTCGATCACCGGCAACTCACGAGGCATTAACAACCCAGCCACAACCGTATCTACCTCGTTATCAGCCACACCTTCTCGTCCCGCGACGACAGTCGCGGGACTTCGCGGAAACAACCTTCCGACCTTCTTGCCTCGCGCACGAGAACGAGATCGATCCGCTTGGAATGTCCACGGTAGTCAAGCATCTGTTCAACTTGCAATTCCTGTTCGAGACAGCCTAACTGATTTATCGCGATCCGCCGCGTTCGTCGATGAAATACGAGCCAGGGTATCTTGCTCGTGCGGTTGGACAGGGTGAAATTCCCGCAACTCGACGATTTTAATTCGACGATCCAAGTTCTCGAAACGCGAAGATCTGGCTAGTATCGGGAATCGATCGTTACACAATCGGCCAAAAGTTTTACAATTTTGTAACTTTCTCGCATTTTTGACTTCACTTGCAACGTCAAGTCACGCTCGCGGTGTGAATTAATTTAGGTTTCCGATTTAGGAGGGAAATTAATTTGCGATCCTGTGGAATTTGAATTTGAAATTTAAATCGAAGGTCGATAGTGAACGAACTGCAATTACAAAGACTCGATATTTTGCATCCGACAGTTTCAACGGCTAACGTTTACGTAAGAGGATTATTTCGCTTACTTTGATTTTTGTAATTTTCTGATTACGCCGCGTAACGATAGACGTGTTCATTTCCAATGTACAATGTACCAGAATACTCTACGTTATTAGAAGTAGCTTTTTATTTGAAAGTAATATTAGATCCGATATTGGAAACTATTCTCTACAGAACGTGTACCGAAATTTTTGGAATTCTTACTGAAATGACAACATTGAATAAAACAGTTGTTAAAGTAATTACTAAAATTTAATCCTCTGTTTAAATTTTCACAAATTTAATAATGAAAATAACAGAGTATGAAACTCGATTCGCTGTATCGATCTACTTTAGTAAATTTCTTTCGCTTCGTAGTGTGTACACTGTGTATGTATTATATGAAAACCTAAATAAAAATATGTTACATTAAAAATTGGTATTACTTAAAAATAAATGTTTTTAATTGTTGGCATGCAATTTGTTAATTGATTAATTTAGTCGCTTAGAAATATAATATAAGTAGAAATATGTTAATACAACTATCACGTTGGCTTCTCAAACAGTTTCGAAGATTTACCATTATTTACAGTTTAATGTTTCAAATCAACGTTTCGAAAATAAAACGAAAACCATTTGCCGTAATTTCGCCAATTGTACAAATTTCAGAGAATCCTTCTGGCTTTAATTTTACAACGTCCAGCTTTAAACGTTCCGTTTATTTCGTAATATTTAAAAAAAAAAAAAAAACTAACAACTCGCTTCTACAATTTTATTTGCACAGACAGTAGCGAGCTCTAAAGTAAATTTTCAAGAATAATTTTTACGTTTAATTTGTGGAATCGATCGGCACAGCTTCCATACGATTCGATCGCGACTAACAAGTTTTTCATACTCGCAGCAGGAATTCGAAATAAAAAGCGTGCATTTTGAAGCGTGCAATTCGGTCGTCAAACGGGCGTATTTTCTCTGCTCGTAATTTCCCATTTCACGACATCGGGACGAAGTGTAGGATTGATGAATAACTCGCGTCGAAGTTGAAATTAGGGCGCATCGTTTATTTCCGCGCTGGCATTGTGCTCGCAGCAAAATTGCAATAAATAAGCCAGTGTTTCGCGCGATTTAAATCAATTTCGGCTTGAAAAATGAAGAAAAGAGGGAAAAGGTAAACCACGAGAGAATAAAACTGAAACTGGATTTTTCTACGCTTTTGATTTCACCGTTTGACACACAGTGCTGCAGACTCCGGATTTTAGATTGAAACAGAACCATTCAGAATGTTTAACGTTTCTCGTGTTTTTAATAAAACTAGTAGGATTTCAATTACGAAAAGGTACATTTGCTCATACTCGATGACGACCTGATTTAAGATTTCCAGTTTATAACGAAGAAAAAGAAACTACAACTGACGTATAATTTTACTGTTTGAAGTTCTGAAAGTTTTCGAACTCGGACAAACAAATATAGTAACGCTTTATTTTTAGATTAATTACAAAAATGAACAATGGAAATCAAGCTCAAGAAGCAAGATTCAAGTTAAATTAACGTGATTTTTAAGGTACATCGAATGACACCTTCAATAATTCAAGACGAAAATAAAACAGTATTCATTATTGTAACGAATAAAGAATCAAATCCTCGCTTAATTTCCTCGACAAATAAAAAAATGAAGCAAAGTATGAGACAAAAGTTTCAATTTTCCACAATAACAGAAATAGTTTCTTATTGCAAAATTTCGGAAATCGAAGGATCAGCGAGTAACCTCTGTTTGTAAAAAGTTGATGTGTTCTGTTTCGATATGTATCGATGGCGATCGTTCGTGTCTAAGGTCGTTAGACGTTTGACTCGCGGACACGGTCCGACGATCGTCAAACAAACGCGTCGTCGTCGGTTTCGTGACGATCGTCCGAAGAAAAATCGGCCCGTGTGCAGATCGATCGCGGCGAACACAGGTGTGCGGGCGCGGTCCACTCGGAATAACGCCGGCCTAACGAATCACGATAGCGCAT
Organism: Melipona beecheii; assembly: GCA_032399605.1. Lineage (NCBI taxonomy): Eukaryota > Metazoa > Arthropoda > Insecta > Hymenoptera > Apidae > Melipona > Melipona beecheii. The sequence goes on from JAUCMO010000463.1 coordinate 4,070,232, forward strand.
AATTCACCGAAGGTCGTACACGAGATACGCGTTATCTGTTAATTCGCTCGTTCGAGCCGCTGGCGATCTCTATCGCGCGATCTGAACACGACAATTACCGCGCGCCGTTTCTTTCCTTTTAAGATTGATTTTCACGACGAAACAATGGTCATTTAAATGGTTTATCTCGAGCTCCATTCCGGGATAAAATATAGGACACTCTCTATATATTTTCTTGCGTTACGTGTCACGAAGCAGGGAGAACGTGGCAGATTGTAACGATGTGCGCGTGGTCGAATGTCGAGAATCTCGAAAAGCGCAAAATTTCTCGGAAAATACAAAAACGAAAGAGTAGCGAACGAGTCCGAATGCCTTTCACGTCATAGTGAAACGCAATTCGCAAATATTAACGAACTTGAAAAGTGTGAAAATTGTGAGAAGAATTAGGCCAAAGAAATCATTGTAAATAGTCGTATAAATTTTCACCTCGAAGAACGGCTGTCGTTTTTAAATGTAAAAAGGCTCGTGTATCGAATATCAAACGATTATCAAATTATCTGGCGTCTGTCCATTGTTTGGAACGATCGTGAGAACTCTTCGTGAATTCTTCGAAAGGTCCGATTGATTTGGCAACGGAAAAATTTGCGATATCGAGTCGAATCGTTTTTAACGAAATGAAACGGGGAAACGATGTTCAACTTTCAATTACGATCGCTCGCAGATCAACAACTTTCGTGGTATATCTTCAATGGGGGGGAAAAATCTCCCATCTATCAAGATATTAGTACGTCGAGTGAATTCAAATTAACTTTGACGAAGTGAAAACTCGACGCGAAGCAAAGCGGAATATTTTCAATTACCGAAGAGCAGCAGGTTTTTAATATCCTTTTTCGCCGAGGTCTCGTCGAGGAAGTTTTCGCACATTCCAAATACGAAATCCGTAAAAGTCGTTTTATTCTTTGAGAATAAGAATCGATCGAATCAAAGTTTCGTTTCTTAGAACGAACTATGAAATTCTCCTTTAATTGAGATTCCAATACAAGAACGACAAAGATGGGAAAGAATATTTATTTAGAGAAATTGTGAATTTCCTTCCTCTCTTCTGTTTTTTTTTTCCTTTTCTCTTCTTAACGAGATTTTTTAAAATGAATATTAAAATCGAACATTGGAAAGAGGGAAATTTCCACTGAAATAAGTGGCTCCTTTTTGCAAGGACGAAACTGGGACGCGTGTGCAATCGATGCATAATTATTTTACAGTTCGTCAAAATGGAACGCGTAACGAATTTAAAGCGACGTAAAGGTTGACGACGCGCAACGATGTAACCGGGTTAAAGCATCGCGCGTCATAGTTTCCAACAGTTAACAACACGATTAGGCACGTGTGTGACTAAATCGTATTTAGTCACTTTATAATCGCGAGAGATGAGAATTAAAAATCACACACCGTTAAACAGCGGAACGAGCCACGAAAAGTCAACGTTACAAACTATTTATTATCCGTATTATCTAAAAAAATAAGATAAACATTTCAACTGTGCGTACAAAAAGTATTCGTAATACATCGTCGTTGTAAAGTCAACGTTGTGTCGCCAACGGGGGATCGTCGCGAGACAAATCTAACGATCTAACGATCGTAATATCTACACTACGAATTCTTGTACATTTACGAAAGATATTCTAAAAATACAAAAGTTCACGTAACACGCAAAAATGTATAAAATATAAAAAAATAGAGTGTTTATTGTAATATTTAATAGCGGAAACATATGTATATGTATATGTATATATATATATATAAATACTAGGTTGATAAAAACTTGAAATTACGATCTATCAATATCGCATTCAACTCCACTGACAGTTCATCACACGAGCGGATACGACCGAGAGATTTTCAAATTTCATTCGTTTCGTTCTTTCGCCAGCTCCCCGTTCGTTACCAATGACCGTGGCCAGTGTGGATTCCACCGAAACCAGTCCCGTGGGTAGTAATTTTGCCAGAGGGGCCAGCGATTACCACAGAGCCGGCATTGGGGCCGGATACAGCGGCGCTTCCGGAATGTGGACCAGAAAGGACAGCGCCATGGGACGCTGGACCAGCGAGGATCGCACCATGCGACGCTGGTCCGGCAATTACCACTCCGTGTCCACCGTGTCCCGCGTATCCAGCGTATCCGGGATATCCGGCGTAGCCGTAGGCTGGACTGGCGTATCCTAGACCTAGAACAGTCGAGACCTTTCGTGAGGAGCAGGTAAATCTTCAATTTACAACGTGTTAATTTCTGAATGGTAGTAACAATGTCATAGACAATGAAATTTACTGTAGCAATTCAGAATCAATTCCTTTCCAAATATCATGATTTGTATTAATTAGAGTCGAAAAGATGATTGATACTCAATTCGTCGTACGGTGTATGAGCGTACAAATACAGAAATACAGTGTGTATGTTCTTCGTATGTTAATCAAGCACAGTCAAAGTTATTTCTTACGTTTAATCGGGCTTAGTGCTCATTCTACTTTAATTTGAGTTTGATTTTTATCGATCGCGGATTTTTACACGTCTGTTCGAATTCTACACACAGTCGACAAATGCAAAATTATAGAAAATGCGCGTAAAGTGCCAGTTTGCAAAAAATTCTTAAACAGTCGTTAAAATCAGATCTAGACTGAAACTGAATCGTTCCGTCAAAGTCCGCAGAATATATAATTTAATAATTTAATAATTTTTGTTATATAATTTGATAACAGTGTTCCTATATCTGCGTAAACTCGTCCAATACCATTAAAGGAAAAGTGATCTAGAAGGAATCTGAAGGAAAAATTGATAAAAGTTAATAGCAATGTGAAATGATTAGATAGTCACTCACCGACTCCACCGTCGTAGGGACCACCGTAACCCTCCACGTGAGCTGGTCCAGCGACCGAAGCAGTAACAACGGCGGAGCCGGCAACAGCGCCAGAGACGTGGACCGGTCCAGCAACGGATCCAGAAAGCTTGGCTGGTCCTATGGAAGGAGCAGCCACCACAGTTGCTCCGAGATGAGGTCCAGCAACGCTGGTTGGCCCTAGAGCTGGCCCAGCGAGCGCCACGCCATGGCCGTATCCGAGGTGACCTCCGTAATGTCCAGCATGGTATCCGCCGTAAATCGCTTCCCGACGCAGTCGTGGTGCAGCTGCCACGAAGGCGAACAAAGTTCCCAGAATCAACTGGATATTCCAAAATTAATCGTAAGTTGAGTCTCCAAATTTATACGTTCATAAATCGGCGAATGACTTTGTTTGGCTCTTGGTATTTGAAATTGCCGTCAAAGTTCTTAAACAATCTTACTGGAATATTGATTTTTAATCAAATGTGATTCTAAACTCCAAGAGTTCCCAAAGTGGAGGCACGTGGGTACATACCACGGTTTAATTTGATTTACTTAAATTCTGAAATTAACAAAGATCCGACGTTTAAAATTTAACATCGTAGTTCAAAACACGCGAGACGTAGAGTGTAATTACATTTAATTTGCAATAGAGTCTATTTGGTAAATTTGCTCTGTTTGAATTTTTGAATTATTCCGTCAAGAGTCGACGTTTTAAAAATTTTATATGATTTCGAGCTGCAATAGCTTTCACACGCGCAGGATATAGAGTACGATCAAACTTAATCTGCTTAAATTTTCAAATTATTCTATCTAGAACTTTCACGTTTAATCTGATTTCGAACCGCGAAGCGTTCAAACGCACATGCGATATAATTATTTTATTTAATTTTCTTGGATTTCTAAATTATTCAATCAAAGTCCAATGTGATTTCGAAACTACAAAACTTTCGAAATTTTTAGATTATTCCAATGCGATCCGATTTTTAAAGTCAAACGTAATTTTCTTTGAGAAGCTTCCAAGACGAAACACGTGGATATATTTAAACTAGGCGTTCAACTCAAAATTTAAAACTCTCCCGTCCTCGCTGAAACTTCACTATTCTTAGAAAATTTCTAAAAACGTTATCAATAGCCTATCTTCGATCGTTGACAATTTCGAACCGCGATTAGCCTTCGACGAGTGTACAAAATCACGTTCACCAAACTCGAGTGAGATCGAACTTCTCTGGCGGTCCGAACGCGGTGAGAAATCCATCCACTGTTCTGACATTCCGACGTTTCGCGGAATACTTACGAAGGCCTTCATCTTGTCGACCGACCGATTGCTGAGTGTGCCCACGGACGACTTGGTCGGACTTTATATACCACTCTAGGATCCCGACCGCGCCCCTGGTTGATCCCTTCAAATCATATCCGTTGATGGTGCAGCCACAGCCATTGTGCAAGAAGGTCAGCATCCGGCACACCCACCCTCAGGATGCTGGAGACCCTTGACTGACCTTCGACGATCATTCATTGTGAAACGATCGCTTCCACAGGAGAAGCAGATTTTCTCCTCTAGTCTGTTTCTCTATCGTTGTTTCTCGTCGATTCTTGACTTGGCTTTTGTCAGCGAGCCAACGTGTCGCCACGATTTTCAACGATCAAACTTGTTAGGAAATATATTGAACGCGAATAATATTAGGAAATATGCGCGATATCATGACGTTGTGATTAAACATTAATAATAAATTAACGTGATTATATAATTGTTGTGAGATTTAATTTAAATTAAATCTTATAACAATTATTATGTAATTATATAATTACATAATAATATCAGGGACGTGTTAATAATTAAATAAATATAAAATAAACTACGATATATAATATATAATGCATTATACATTAATAATAATGTGTTAAAGTACGTGTATTATATTTTGATAAAAATTGTTGACGGATTGAAACACGCACGTGTTTAATTAAATGTGTATCTAATCCTTAATTGGAATCGTTGGACTTTTGGGGCCACAGCAATTAAAACTTTCACGTTATTTGACTTTAGAACTCTTTACTTGATTTAACGTTACAGTTTTTCTCGAATATGAATTCCATATTCTTTGAATATTTTAATATTTGCGTTTTATCACCGGGATAGAATGTCTAACATCAAATGATACGGTTACGAGCAATGATATTACATTCGAACATTATTATTATTTGTATTTAAAAAATACTAAATAAGATTCACACAGAGAGAGGAAAAGTAAAAGGTCACATCACTGATTAATATCAAATGTCCAAAATTTTAGTAAAAGAACAGTCGTTTACAACTCAATACCATTTAACTCTGTTTCTATTTGTCATTTTCCTAAAATTGAAAAGCACCTCGAACGAGGCGCCTTCAACGAAATGTGAAAAAAATTCTCGTCAAACATCGTCCAAATTCTAACATCTTAAAAAAAATTATAAATCCCCCTTATCTGCCAAATTGAAAGACAGTTTAAGGATCGAATACAAGCGAGACAGAGCTCTCCGCTCTGTCCAAACGACGTGATTTATCTCTCCAACTTATGCGAACCTCGGTATAACCGCGAGCTTAATAAGCCGAGACACTCGGCGAACGAAGACCGATCCACCGATCGAGTCACGACTCGACTCGAAAATCGATCGCCGCCTAGAATGTAAAATAGATTTGTCGTCTTCCCGTCACGATCCCTTTTTACGGCGCGGAACTTGGGTAACTAGAAGGGTTCTCGTCAAACGGAACTTTTGGTATTCGTCCGGTGTGCCTCCCCTTTGTGCCGAGGCGAAACTTCGATCGTTTCGTTGCGCGTTGTAACGGGATCAGACATTTCGTGAGAACCTTTCGTCTTTGTGAATCTCGCGTCGGTTCGATCGTTCGTACGCCGTGATTCGTTCGACTGGCAAAGCGAGCTCGTTTCATTAAACGCCCCCCAGCCTGGAACGAGTCGAAGTCGATTTCGAAGAAAAGGGAAAACTCGTTCGTTTCCTTCAACGCGGATGAAGTTTCGTGGCAGATGAAAGTGTGTCTCCTTCGTCGGAGAGACAAATGGACGTTCGACGTTCGACATCGACGCCACGCTCGGGGAACAAAGGGATCGATTAGGCGGATACGAAAGCGTTGCAATTAGCGTAATTTGCGATTTCTTCAGCGATAAACGGGGGACGAGTAACAGATACAATGCCGTTGCCGAGCAGGCGTGATCTTTAACCCACGGTATAATTGGCCGGAATGTTTCAGGCGCACCGACGATTATCGACTCGTTGCGTCGATCAGTCTCTTCCTTTTTTCGCGTGTCACTACATGCTTCATAAATTGGGAAATAATACGAAACTCGCGAAAGGGTTCCAGTTATCTGATTTCGCGTCGCTCCTTCGATCAATTTGTGGAATTTGTCGATTGACTCGTAATCCCCGAAAATAGGAAAAATATTGGGCAGTTTGTCAATTCGAGTCAATTAGTCTTGCGTCTTTCTGTCACATCTACGATGTGAATTAAGAAATAAACTGCTTCGAACTGCCTTTTAAGATTAATTCGTCGTATCCTCGATCGGAAAACAATGGATCGTTATTTAATCAGTTTCCATCATGTTGCGAGTTTCGACATAAATAACATACATAACACAACAGCTCACGAATAATTTTCTAATATTTACCAATAGAACGTGAAGCTTTTGGAGATGAAATTGTAAAAATGTATGAAACAAGCAAAGTAAACTAAATCTCTCATCGATCTTTCCCAATTTCCAATTCTATGACAATTTCCCAGTCAGAAAATCATAGTCGATTGATCTCTCATTTATCATCGTCAATCCTACGTACTGAGAAATGAAGAAACAACATTTTACTTACGAAAGATTCCGTCACATTTAACAGAATTAAAACCGCCTACTCAAATTCTTCGAGCAACTCAAACTCACAGATTACTCTTTACTCTTGATCGCAGACACGTCAGACAATCTCTCCTAATCGTGTGTTTCCCAGTCGAAAATTACAGACAGCCAATCGCGCCAATTAGTCCTCCCATCTCCCATCGATTCCATCGTCCCACCGCGTGAATTAAGAAACAATGCGAAACAACTTGGAAAAAGATTTAAAAGAATGCATAAAAAATTAATTTCTGTTAAAGATCATATTATCGTCGATTACATTTACAACGAGCAAAGCCGGCCGAAGAACGGAATCGTTAACTCCGCGATTACACAAGTTCTTTGGTTAAGAAATGTCCCGAAGTCACGAGGCAGTGCTCAACTCGCGGAAGATTTTGTCACGTTGAATCGTCTCTTCGGGGTTCCTCGAATAATTTGCGTGTAATTGTTCGATCTCTCTCTCTCTCTTTCAATCGTAAAACGGTGGGCGGTTAGCCGCGTCATCCTCGCCGGATGAGGCAACCGATCGGCAACAAGTCGAGGCTCCAGCGTTACGGGTGGGAAAGAGTCACGTTCTCAGGGATTAATACAGTTTCCTCGCGGTACGTACCTCGCCTGTCTGCGGACGATGCTTAAGGAGCGTGAGCGTGTCGAGGCGAACGTGACCTTTATGACTCGTGATGGTCGCGGAGAAAGACGCGATCTTCGTTGCTCCAATTATCGCGCGCCGATCGATACACCGTTTTATGTTCACCTCGGAATTGGTCCACGCTTCGTACACCCGCAGACCGCGATGTTTCGGTGCATCGCTACACAACCGATGGCCGGTTCACGCTCGAATCTTCGATTGCGGCGTTCCATTATTCCCGAGGTTTCCGCGGGCAACCCGTGTGAACCGGTTCCTCTGTTCGTCGTTGTCCTAAGACTCGTTCAGTATGCGGGTGAAGCAATATCAGTCGTTCGAATATCGCTGCGCGGTTCTTTCGAAAAATTGATTTTGTTCGACAATTTTAGTTTTGTTGCTTATCAATATATTGAATATATAATATATTGTACATTAAATTTGTTGATTTTTTTGGACTGACGATTTATTAGTGTTAATTATTCTTTGTAACGCTTGTACAGTTTCTCAATGAGCGTATTCGAAAGAAAAAAATTCGATTAGGTTCAATTTGAAACAAATCGAAAGGAATTGCAAGATGCTTGACACAAGTGTGCTACGTTCGAATCAATTTTAATTCTAAACCAATTCGTAATTTTTTCGAAAAACTTAAAAAAGTTAAAAATATTCAACATTTAGCGATTTTAAATGCGTGTGAATGAAAGTTTGTGTCATTCGTTACTTGTACAATTAATTAATACTCCGTATTGGAGTAAAAAGAATATATTCCAACATATAAATTATAGTATAATTTGTACAAAATTGTGAAATTTTCATTGATACGAGTTTTATATTTTATATTTCAATCGTACTCAAAGTGGCTCATTCGTGGAACATTTTGCTAAATACGCTTGCAGTGATATATCTTGCAATTCCTGCGTACAGCCCTCATACTTTTATGTCACATAACGTCAAAGTTCTTCTTTGGTAAGTGTTAATACTTTCACGAGCGTTTCCCCACTGCTGGTGACTAATTAAATTATCACGGAACTCAGTCTCCCTCGATCTGTTCGGCACGATCTCTTCGTACGCCCAGCCATCTAAATTGAAATCAGAAACTTCCCTAAATTACCACTGCTCTATTTCTACGTTACGTTTATCAAACCGACGTAACCTTTAAACGCGCCACTCTGCCATAAATATTCCCTTTGTGTTGGAGCGAGCATCTCGCGACTTCTCACGATATCCAGACCATTTGAATATTTATACTTATCGCTGTTGAAAAGTGACGCTACCGTAGCGTATCAATGTACACTCGTATAGATTCTACGCCTGTGGAAGGCATTGAGTAATTGATTCGGATATTGGTCACAGGGACGATTTGCGTGGCGTGGCTCTTGAAATTTGTAGCCGCGCGAAGCGATCGAGGAGGAACGGCCGGGATCGTGCTAATGGTGAGACTGACATTTGCAGTCATTGTCTGCGCCACGATGCGGACGCAATGCATCGAGATTCTTATGAGAGCAGAACAGCCTACCGGCGGCCGATTCTCGCGTCGTTCTTGCTCCACGTAGCTACGTGTCCGAATCGCTTCCAATTTGGGATCACTCCACGTCAAAGCGAGATCACAAGCGGCACGAAAGGTCATCCAGTGGCAGCTTTGTTCCTCGTAGTACCAGTTCGATTCTGAAACACGAGGATTACATTATCGTTAGCAAAACTTGGGAAAGAAGGAATCATTCGACGTTTTAATAAAATTCAAAATTTCGAAATTGGAGCATATTTATGACACTACGATGAATCGTTATTCAATCGTTGATGAATTAATCTACGATCGAAAGAACCGATAAAAGTAAGAAAGATTCATTTGGAGCAAATCAATCCCCCGATGAAATTAATCAATGACGTCATAAGAATTCAATTCTAGTCCGATCGACGTACTGGACACTCGAGACACAGTTGAGGTAAGAAGCAAATCGGGGTTTCGTTCGACGAGGCTGTCAGAGGCTCCATGACGAAATGACCTTGGCCGCAAAACCCAGGCTCGCGAGTCCCGAGTAAGCAGATTCTTCTTGGGAACTAGTGTAGGAATCGCACACCCCCGAGAGTGAAAGGACCACGCCTGATCGTACTCGACGATTCGCGCTGCGTCAGCGTCTTCGTTTCTATCCGGTTGGCGGGAATTACGAAACTTTTCTACCCGTTTTCTGTTGACTCGACAGTTTTCATTTTCGACAGTCGCTATCTCAAAACTGCATAATTGCGTTGATTATTCCTTGGCGTTTAATTGTTACGTTCTAATTCATAATTACGACTCTGTATACGAATGACTGTCCTGTCCTCTTTTTTCGCGTTATAATTTCTGTCAAGGAACGGTCACGTTTACGGAACAATTCAAAACACCACGAGAAAATAGCGACGATAAAGAAGACACATATTGAAATTTAAGTCAGATCTCTTTCAACAAGATTTCTATTTTTTACGTAGCATTATCTCGTCGTTTCAGTTCTGAAACAAATGTAATCGCGCGAAATATGGCATTTGTCCATCGATTGTTGGATTTCGGGATTTTATGTAATAAAAGTTGGCGATCTGATTCGAGCTTGAAATATGATTCCGGTTTTATCTGGTCATTTTGAAAAGTGCTTAATGGAGTGATTCGCTAAACGGGCATCTGGATTTAACGAACGGTTCTCTGTGCATCGAGCATTCAGAATGCTCGTCTCGCTAGTCGTAATCTTGACGTCTCGTCCAGAAGATGATAAAATGGCCGTTTCATCCACTTTGTTACACAGTCCTCCCTTTATGCATTCTGTCATTTTAATAAAAATACTTTGCCGAACGTTTTTCAGTCTCTATTCTTCGTAGGCCATGTCGGTTCTTCTCTGACTCATCTTCTTCTGTGAAACAATGCAATGATATTAATATATTTATATTTCAAGTCATTACCAACGTGTAGCATAATTTCTATTTGCAAAGCTCAGTCAAATGACAATTGACATGTACATTGAAAATTTTTGGCTCGTATATACAGAAAGATTTACAAAACCATCTCTCAGATACTATACAATACTCCATACTCTATTTATATATTGTACTGTTATATATTATATTATTATTTATATATTATCTATTTATACTCTATCTATACTAAATTTTTGTATGTAAAGTATCATATATTGTTTGGAAAATTATTAAATATTCTTAAATATTTTGTTACACAGTAATCACAGTAAGTTCCTCATAGCTACTGTTTCTAAACTGTCCAAATCTCTACATGTATAATCTCTAAGAGATGATTCGGGAATGTCAATTGCTTTGATCCAATTTCTATGCAAAAGGAACAACTGATAGAATTGTCTGTTTAATACATTCGAGTATCAATTATTCTCATCTTTCGATGATGAAGTGACCCTTCGAGACAATTTCGTGAAAAGCAAACACTACGGAGCTCCTTCAAAAATCTCATCTCTTCTTCTTCTTCTTTTTCTACGGTTTCTTCTTCTTATAGAACATAGTATACGTCACGTGTTCAAGATAGTTATGGCCAATCGATGAAAAGATACTTGCCAACATCCGGAAGAAAAGCGAGTAGAAAGGATCGGCCAGAGAAGATCGAGCAGGTCAGTCTTCTTCGCCGAATCGTCCGACTTTTTCATTCGCCGGAGTAGATCCCGATTGGACTGCGCGGGTTAGCACGCATCCAATGGCTTTTATTTTATTCACGGTCAACTGCAGACCACTGGAGCCCCGTTGTGGCCGTTCGTGAACCTGGAAGAGATTTAAAGCCTTTTTCAGCCGCGGTTAATGCCGTATTTGTGGCCAAATCGACCCGAAAAGTCCGAGCCTCTCCGAATATGACGGGTCAGCACGAATATGGTCGATCAGCTTGAATGCCTGCTCGATCTAGATCGACCCTCGAACCCCGGGAGCGAGCGTCTCTAAGTTCTTTTCAAATCGTTTCTTACGACGGTTCTCCTTCTCTCGAGCGTGTATTCTAACCGCGATGGAAACGTCGAGTGATCGCGTTTCTCGTGGATCTACGTGGATCTCTCGTGCGTTGAATTTTAATGTATAGACGAGTTGGGTACCTGTGGTGATGACCTGTTTTTAAATTTAGTGGTTTGTCGTATCAGTGGCGAATTTTAACTTCTCACACGCACACGTTACGTGCTTTGTACGTCCATTTGATAAAATTTCATTAACACTGTAATGAGAAACGACTAAAATTATGTCTTAATTATATTGGTAAGGTTTGTAAAAGCGTATGGAAGTATCACGAACCGTACATTCAAAATTAATGGCAACAACATTAAACATGCATTTAGAATAAAATAAAAGTGAAGAATTAATTTACAGCATAAATGATCGTTTCAAGCAATTTTGAGAATAATCGGTAATTAACAATATGTTTAACTACTTTTGTGAACACTATATTTTTAGATTTTGTATCAACTTTGACCAATATAATCGTCGTAGTCGAATTTCACTGTAGTGTCAATGAAATATTTGAATTTTCATCAATTTCAATGTCAAAGTCTACGTCAAACGCGATGTTAAGTCGACGAGTTTCGCATCGATTTCGCGAGACTGTCTTCCTTCATCCCCTCGAAATGCTGTTTGCAGTATCCTCGTTCACAGGATATTGTTTTACAAAGTGGATCTCGTCCTTTTGTGTCACCTAATGATCCTTGTATAGTTCGCGAAAAGGGACGTCCGGTTTCCTCTGTAATCATCGACAAACCAATTACTGTTCGCCAAGTATCTCAGTGTTAGAAAGACGATCGTCACAGTTTAAAGTTACCTCTCTCGCCAGGGTCCGCTGGTCCATTTCCGGCACGATGGTTCCTTGCGCTTTCAAGATCCTCGTGATCGTTTTTTGGCTCTCAGAGTCTCGAATTCTGTTTCTTTTTTTTTTTTTTTTTCAGAAATTGCGAGCTGGAATATGTAATTAAATTATTACATGCGTTACTGTATTAAAATTCGTTTGATACATTAGTTGCACATGTACATTTAAAATTCACAGCGATATATCAAATTTTTGTAGTCACAAAAATGTACCGCTAAATAATTACAAAAATTATTAAACATTAAATACAAAAATTAATTCACTACTTTTCTCTGGCCAACATTGAAATAAAGAGTTTTGGTAGAAATCTGTAAAAAATTTCAAACTAATTATTTATGTAGTTCTCTTGTATTGTCAGAAAAATATTTTAAAAAAATGGAACAGAATGTAATATTAGAATAAAAAAGGTAGTAATATCAAAGCAAAAGAAGAGAAAGAAACTATATTTCAATATGTGTGTTCAACTTTAGTTAACATTAGCACGCATAAGTACCTCTGTTAAATCGAGAATTCAAAGTTTCGAAGTTGTCAGTTTGGTAACAACCACGGAAGAATTTGAAGCGTTACGTACAGCTCGCAATCCGAGCACTAGGGACATCAGACGAAGATTAGCACCGTAAAATTCCCATCCATTCGCGATGTCTATTATTCACGGCTGTCGTCACGTTATTAAATTATCATTACGTTGACACTGTCCATTCTTACATCACGTTTGACGAAGTTGTTCGTTCCACGCGAATCGATTTAAGTGCAATCAACGACAACTCGGGTGTCTCCGCGTGTTTCGCTTCGGAGAAATACGAAAGTGAGTCGAAATCAGAAACCTACAGAATGCGTGATGTGTAAAAGAAACTGCACGACTTGTACCCCAGTACGATTCGTCCCGCTGAAAGGCCCAGAGCAACTGTTCTGACTAGAAAATGAAGACAACGTTTTTGCCATAAAATTTTATTGATACGCAAACATTTGAATCGATAGAAAGCAAATTACAGGCGCGATCGCTCAGTAGATCTACCCCACGCCCCCTCGCGAATCACGTGAGCCAAATCAACCAATCGCTAATTTTCGTTGCATTAGCGTTGCACCTGAAGAGTGCGCGAATTTGTAGAAATACAAAATTATATTCATAATTTCGAAATTCATACATTGGATCGAAAGGATATGAATATCTCTAAATTTTCAGCAACTTTTACGTATATATTTCACGTGAGATATAAAACATTTTGAAATATTGAAACAAATCGAAAAATCTGCAGAAGGATATCTAATAGAAATATACATTTCGCAGGCGTCAGAGAAGCATTTGAAGCCAATTACCCAATTATATCAATTATTCAATGGAAATGTGTCACTTGATCATGCTTAAGACGATTATTCGTGCTGCATGTTAGTCAATTTCAATGACTATCTTGTATATTACTGCACTGCCTCTTAATTCGTTTTAATCTTGCATCGCCCATTACCAGTTTTCAAATTTGATCGACGTGATCATTACCGTCAATTTTATCATCAACGACGAATTTAAAAAATTGCACGGATCGATTCCAAATCCTGTTCCACTGCCGATGTTAATGACGTTTCGAAATATTTCGTAAAACACGTATAAAAGTCTTTCCGCGACAGCTGCGTTCGAGTACACCCGTGGGCCCACTGTATGTGCAGACGAATGAAAATTTTGTTGACGGTACACGCGACGTCATTAACGCGTATACGGGCAATTTCGACTCGGACGTGGAACTTTCTAACGAGTGGTCGGCTCTTGACAAATCTGTCATTAGCAAACCGGAGTCGAACGATCGGTAAACGGTGTGCCGCAGCAACAGGCGGTCGATTCGGAATTTAGTGTTTCGTTAGAGTCGGCTTCCTTAAACGATTCGACGGAAACGAGGAAAGTGGAAAGAGAGGGAGAAAGAAAAAATGAAAGAAAGAAACAGAGAGGAATTAGCTTCTGCTCGTGTCTTCGTCGAGTATGTAGGTATCTAGCGAGTTAAAGGGGTTGGATCGTTGGATCGTTGGACTGAACGTTTCGTCTTACCTTATTTGGCCCCAACAGCTCTCTTCGCGCTCTATTCGTTTTCAGACCCTTCCCCTCTTCGGCTGGTGTTTATGCATTTATCTCCGAAGATCCGCGTGGAATCTCTTAAATGGAATTTTCACGAATTAAAGAACGCGAAGTCGTTCAATTAAACGCTTGGCCTTACCTTTCTCGATACCAGCCAGTTTCTCAACGCCAATTAAAATCTTCCTCTCGTTATCTGTTTGTACACTTTTATACGACTGCGTCGAATTGCAGACGGTGCAACGTTTCGGTAAAAACTCAACTCGGAATTCTAACTTTGGAATTCGTTCTCTTCAGTTTTTTTTCTTTTTGAATTAATTTTGTTCTTTAGTGGTACAGTGGTACAGTGTCTATCGTTGAATTCCAAACAGATACATTAAATTAAATTAAATAAGAAACTTCTAAACGGAGGTATTTGATAGTTTTAGCATTTCTAAATAGCTTCAAATAGAAATATTAAATTTGATTGATTTGTTGTTGGAACTGTGTTTGAACGGATGGGAGCTTGATTGAAGAGGATAAAGTGGATGGGAGAGGGGGGGAGAGGGACGATCGAAACGAAATAATCAAGAGTGAGTTTTAAATACTGATGCTTTATTTTATATAAAGTATTGTATAAATGTATAAACGCTATAAATATGTGGTATCTATCTATGGTGGTGGTGGGGTGCTAGTCGTGATCGCAAAGAAAGGGTATGACGAGGGCGGGCGGGGTCGGGGGCCGGCAGCGGCGCGCCATCTATTTACATTCATTCACTCACGGGAAGGGCTGACCTACCATAATCTACCGGTCTCTCTCTTTCACTAACATATAACACGATTATATAATATATGTGTAGTGTGTGTATATATACGAGTACACATATAGGCAATAGTGTGTGTGTGCGCGCGTGTGGCAATCTGTTCATATATATATATATACGCGAAGGAAGTAGTAGTAATAGTATGTATACATGTATATATATATATAAAGAGAAAACATATATGCGCATGGACGAGTAATGTAATAATAATATGTATGCTTGAGTGCGGCAGTGAGTATAACAACTTGTGAGACCGACGCGGCCGATCGTTGGTGCGATCGTTGGTGCACGGCTCATCGGAAGAAAGACAAAGAGAGAGAGAGAGAGAAAGAGAGAGAGAGAAAGAGAAAAAAAGAGAGAGCGAGAGGGAAAAGAAAAAAAAAAAAAAAAGACAGAGCGTGGTAAATATATGTGTGTGTGAAGAGCGGCGGCCTTACGGATGGTGGTTGAGAGAGAGAGAGAGAGAAAAAAAAAGAAATACAAAGAGAGTACTGCCGGAGCAACGGTGGGTGTTCAGAAAACAGAACAGAACCCAGTTGGTCCAACGACGAAGCGCCAAAGCTTACGCCACTTGCTGGGTCCATGGCGGAGCAGCCGGGTTCAACGTGCTTGCGTTGACTCTGGGCTTCTGGCGCGGATGGTTCAGGATGGTTTCGTCAATTGGAAAGCTTGGACGCGGCTTCGATGCGTTGCCGATCGTACGATACAGGCTCGTCGCGTGGAACGCGACCCGATGATAGTGACGACGGTCGCGGCGTAATCGTGGCTGGCAATCACAGTTTCTCGTTCGACTTCCTCCGTCGCGGTACGCGATGAGTGTTGATGAAACGAACGAAATTGACTAAATTTTACCCGTGCCTCGTCTTGACGATGGGGCGACGAGTCGCGTGATCGGCGAGAAGGTAACGAGACGAGACGAGACGAGACGAGAACCGCAGATCACGAACGGCCTGGTCCACGTTCTGTGTGTGTGTGTGTGTGTATGTATGTTTCACTCTTTTCTTTGTGTTTTCCTCTTTGTCGAGATCCGAACCCGTGATCGTCGTCCCGACGGCGCCAGGAGGCCGGCGTGCTGGGCTTTCGACTCGCGCTTTTCGCACCGTGTCTCGATATATATATATACCTCAACTGAACTTGTGTGATTAGAATATATTCTGACTATATACCGACTACACCACTAACGCCGGCGCTGTGACCATGTTCCTAGATTGGACGAAGCTTTGGGAAGAAGACGTTGAGCGCGTTTGAGGATCGTTTGAGACCGGTAAGTGACTGTGGTGGGTTTGCCGCCGTCGCCGAGCCGAGATCGCTGGGGCCTTAGAACGTCTAGTACTTGCCGAGTGCGGCGGGGATGATAGCTCCGTGAGAGCCGAGTCCAGCGTGGATGGCGCCAGACGGTCCGTTGATCACAGCAACACCACCGTCGTGTCCGCCGATGCCAGCGCCGATTCCGGCACCACCACCCACGACAGCGATGGCACCTGCAAATTACCAAACGGTTCGATTACTCAATTTCAACTCCATCTCATCGTTGCTTCTCATCGATGTTGTTGTTTGACCATCTGACCGGAATACAGACCAGCGCCACCGAGAGCGAGTCCAGCACCACCGAGTCCAGCAGCACCACCGAGAGCACTTGGCGCACCAGCGGCAGCAGAGCCAGAGCTACCGTCGTCACCGTTGATGTTGCCACTGCCAGCGTAGAAGTTCACACCTCCCACAGACGGTCCTACCAAGTTGGCGGTACCCTGAGACGGTCCAACGAGGGTGGAGGTACCAGCTGAGGCACCCACGGAGGTGAACGGACCAGTGGCAGGTCCAACGAGACCAGCTGGGCCGGTACGAGGTCCACCGACGTTCTTGGCACCTTCTTGGGGTCCTACGAGGTCAGATGGTCCGCTCTGTGGTCCAACGTTAGCCTTGGGTCCTTCGGCGGGTCCAATGTCAGCCCTGCCTCCGATCACTCCTGCATCGACACAAGAAACAAAATGAATGCGCGAATGATTCTGGGTGAACGACCGTCCCTCGTCCACCGAGGTACGTAAATCTCGAGGCGACTCCTCGTCACGCGGCAGCAGGTGTTACGCACCACCAGAGACAATCTGTTGAATTCCAGCAGCGCCAGCCGCCGCCGCAGATCCAGCAGCGTAGCTGACACCGAGAGAGGATGATCCCAAGCTGGACGCTCCCTCTTGCAGAGATCTCGCGCTACCGGCACCCGCTGCAAGTCCACCGGAGAGACTAGCACCTCCACCGGCTGCCAGGCCAAGACCACCAAGACCAAGACCACCATGACCACCGGCAAGAGCAATGCCAGGTCCATGTGCGATTCCGGCGCGGGCCGTCGCCACTGCCAGACAGGCGAACACAACCTGCGAAGCACGGGGATCAGTTCCGGTTAGTTTTCTTTCTAGTTGGTCGCGCGACCAACGTCCTTTTTTGCTTTTTCTTTTCTTCTTTCCTTTCCTTTCCAACACGATCGCGTTATCGTTACGTTACGTTACGATTACGTGTTTACGAGAGTACACACCGCAAGATCGTGAAAGGTAGGCGCGCGCGTGCGCGCAAGTGAAATCCAGCGAGGAAAAAGGAACGAAAACGAACGAGGACGAGAGGCTATCCCGAGCGTCGTTTTACGGAAGCAAACGCGTTTCGTTCGACCATCGCCGCGACTTTAGATTCTCATTGACTTGGCACCGATTACCACGAACCATCGTTGTAACATAACCGCGGCTTTCACTTTCGATACTCGGTACACGGTTGTAGATTGGCTTGGCATACGCGCGCGCGCGCGCGAGTAATCGCCGTTTCACTGCATCGGGAAACGTTCGCTCGCACCTGGGAAAACGTTGTTCCTCGACTGCGATCCCCTTTAAAGCGTGAAAGCAACGATGCGACCGGTTGTCGCCTCGTTTAATATCAAAGTCCGAGGTAACGATCGCCGGGTGGAAGTCGATCGTGAAATTTCGCAACGATTCCGAGACGCGTTTCGCGTTTCCTTCTCTATCGTTCGCGATCGATCGAATCCTTTTGTCGCGATTGAAATCTTTGTTGAAAATTTTGGAAAAAAGTTCTTTCTCTATGTATGCGATAAATCTTCTTTTTATAGAATGTTCGGAGTATTGTCAAGTGCAAGAGGAAGCTACACCATTGTCTAGTTATCGTGGCAAAATTTATGGATATTCTATCGCGATGCTGCTTTTCGCAAAGTTCTCAGTGTCTCGATATTTTGCTATATAACAGACGTATAATTTCTTCTTGCAGTTCTCAGTCGTAAATCTATTTTGCAGAAAGAAGATAGACTGGTTCGCGTCTCATGCAATCGCGTGATTAGTTGGACGATCAACGTCCTCTGAAATTCGCGCCAACACAGACCCGTTGCTCGTTTGTAAAAGGAACGATTTCGAGTCGACGCGAGCCGATTGCTTCCCCAGGCGATTTTTCCTCCCATTGCGAGAAACGACCGGTTCTCTCGAGCCTCAAACGGAACCGTGGTTCTTCGGAGAGAAAATCGAGGAGAAAGAAAACTGGGAGGCGATCGAAAACTAGTCCGGTAAAAGTCTAGTCTGTTTCTCTGATACTTATTCGTACCACGTGGATTAATGACTTTAAACGTCTCGGAATATTCTTGTACAATCGTCAAACGAATTGTCGATCAACTTTGACATTCAAAGGCTCGAGCTATTCGATCAACCTTTTACACTTATGTACCGTTTCAGAGTTCTAAAAACACGTTCGACGATCGAACAGAGAGAAGAAAGTTCAAACTTTAGTTATTTCCAGTCCATCTCGAACGTTTCAACTTCTGTCGGAAGTAGCCTACTCGTCTACTTTCCTCGTACAACCTTTCGATCGTTGTCCATAGTTACCTGTGGTTGTCCAACGTGAACGCGCGAAGGCGGACGAAAAGGGGAAGGTGTTTCGCGCGCGTGACGGAAGACGGAAAATCGGTCGGTCGACGCGTCACGCCCAACCTGTCTCGAATGTTGCACTTGGAGGAGCGCGTTGTTGCTCTGCCATCGTGCGTATCTAATTGCCTCGCCGTGAGACTTTCACGTCCCGTGTTTACGCGAACCGCGTTCTCGCGAGACACGGCGAGATCGCGACGGAGAATCGAACGATGCGACGCGCGCAGATTTCGAAATCGCGCGGATCGTTGGCGAGATTTGCGAAATCGCGTCGGCGCGAGAGAAGCGTTGCTTCTCGAACGTTCGACCGCTCGATCGCGATCTGAGAAACGAAACGACGTCCACGGTCGATATATGACGATTTGGATTTCGCTTTCAGGTCGAGAGGGAAATCGGCGAGCCGAGGAGACGAACGGGAGCGTTTGTGAATGAAGATGCGCCGAGAATAGAACCGGTCCGCGTACCGTTCAACAGGCTGAATGACGATGATGCTGTTACAACCGGTTCCGCGGTCAGCGCACCGTGCAACGGAGAACCCGTTGCCGCATGAATGGAACGGCGTAAGAAGGGCAAAGTCGATTCTTGCGTTCTCTGACAACGCGGAGCAGAAAGGATAAAACGATCTGCCAGAGGTTCGAGCCGTGACATTGAACATCGTGGAGGGCACGGTGCCAACGACGGAGTTTGTGTCAACGACGAGAAAGTTCTCGGACTTTGAGTTTCTACGGGTCTTGACCAGAGATTAGCAATTGCAGCTATTTACGCGAGAGTCCCGAAGACTCGAGTCGATCGAATCCTCGACGATTCTATCGGAACGAACCGAAAAAAGGGAAAACTAGGCGCAAACTACGTGCAATGCCTTCTTTGAACACTCTACAACGTGCCGAACGCGAGACCGATCGAGAGCTGTCTTAGCGAAATTCGCCCGGATCGAAACGCGACCGGACGAAAGCGACGCGAGGACGGAAGACACGAAAGATCCGAAATATATTCTACAGTTCGAGAACAACAAGGCCTCGCGGCAGGATACCTCGGATTAATCGATCGATACACCCCGCGAAAATTCGCACCAACCCCGTGGTGGATACTCACAAAGGCCTTCATGTTTGGTGTGTGTATGGTGGGCTAGTAGTCCGGTGAATGACTGACTTGGGCCGGGCCGGCGGGCCTTATATACGCCTAACTCTACTCTGGCTACGCTCCACAATCACCATCCTTTCGAAAGCAACGCGCTCCACACCACCCTCCCCCCAGAAAAACTATAATCCACGTCGTACCAGCGGCCGGCAATAGACCAGATGCAGTCCCACCAGCCAGCTTGGGTTTAGGGGGCAGGCAGGGGGAGATTGCCTCCCCCCTCCCCTCTCCCTACCCCCTCGCCATTTCGCCGATACACAAGTTACCGGTTGTAGGTTGTTTGCGGGTACGTCCACGGCTTCGTCCATGTTCCAACGGGCCGTTAGAGAGCAAAAGCCTCCTACTCCACCCGCCCCACCATCTTGGCCTACACGCTCGTAGGCATCCACACGCCAGGCCACACCAAGTGCAACACCAGGCACCACCCGGGTTACCTGGTCACCTACGATATCCAACTCTCTCGTGCCCAGGCGTGGTGCACGACGACGTTTTATATACCAGAGAGCTAACAACAGTCGGCTAACGAAATCAATCGAGATATCTGGATATCTCGACGAGACGCTTCTTGCGAGAATCGGACGGGTCTTCTCCTGGAGGTCGATGGAATAGGAATAGGAATGATTCGATGGGAAGGACGATAACGGTAATGGTAATGGCGGCTATTTCTATTTGTTGATGTCTAAATGCCACACTCTGTTACGTAACGGTTAGACAGCGGATATTTATGCAGATTTTTGTGCAACGAAGGAAGGAAAGTGGTGGTTCGAAATGTTTGATGTTACATGATATCGGTGTATACGTACTACCATGCTACCATCTCTCTTTGTACTCCTTTGTACATGTTTGCGAGAAATGTTAAACAACGTTCAATTAAAGTTTTAAGAGTTTAGTTCTGGAACGGTAACGTTGTAAACAAGAGAAGACCAACTTTGCTCGAAAATTTTACGTCAAATGTTTCTTTGTCGACATTAACACTAATAACACATGTGTATATACCGATTTTAAATTTCCATTGATTCGTTCGTCGAGAATAGCAACGACAAGAAATTTTCGCACGGTTTATAACCATAAAATAATATTAAAACCAAAAGAATCTCTTAAATTGTATATTTTCTTGCCGCTTGTCTGTCAAGCTTTCTTTCGTCCAGTTACATAAAGATCAGCTGATCTGCAAGTTATAACGCAAGCGTTTCTTATTATCGTAATTCGAACGAGCCACAAGCTAGGAACATGCTCTGGAAAGCGAGCAGACATTCCGTTAACATAGTCGCAGGAAGTTTCGATTGCAAAAGATCGCGCAGATTTAGCCCTGAAACGCGTGCAATTTCTCACGATCTCTTGTTCGAAGTAAAAGCACCGTGTCCCCCGCGCACTCGGAGGATCCTCTAGGATCGGCCGTGGAGACATTTCGAGAACGATTGTCCTTTGTCACCTTTGAGCGCTCGAGTAACTATCAAGCGGAGAATTTTTATCGTTCGTTGTGCAGATGGACCAAAAGAAAAATACGAAAGAGGGGGGAAAAAGCGGTAACAAATCTGAGAATAATGACGTGTCGATTAAAAGTTACCTATGTGGAAATGAGAAACCTATTTTCACTTCAAAGTCTTGGGATATTTTATGCTTTTAATAACAATATTTTTTCAATTGTACGTGTGTTTTATGATATAATTGAGAAAAAATTCCTTTCCTTAATTGAGAAAATTTTATTTTTAATTTTTCAATATTCAGAATTCATTGCAGTATTGTGAAATTTGCCAATGAATTTTAACACATTTAATAATACTTTATACAACAAAGAAATATCTTATCGAAAATTATATATATTAAATAATAATATATTTAATTATTCTAAAAAAATATTGTTAAAATTCAAAATTATTATTATTATATGTATTTAACAATAATGTGTTATTAATATACTATCGTTAACGTGTTACTTCGCAGATAATTTTTTGTACAAGGTGTTATTGAATTTTTCCAATTTCAGAGTCCCGAGAGTTTTGAACAGAGGTGTGCAGTTGGGACGACGAACGTAGAAGAAAAACGCTCTGAAGAATTGGAGTTACGGGACGTTGAATGGCCTTAAGAAATCTGGATTCTTTTCCAAATAGATTGCCAGCCTCCGTCGCTGTCGCTTGTTAGTTATTACGTCAACCTCCTAATTTCAGCCGGCACGGCGCATAATGCCGGCATCTGGAAATAAGATCGAGCCCGTGAGGGGTCGTACTATCATGCCTGCTGATTTTGAATCATGCCAATGGCCCGTTTTAAACGAACTCCGCGACCGAGAAACTCAACCGCGATAATTTAAGCGTTACGTTAACGTGAAATACTCTCTCGGGGACGAAAATTGCGAGTTCGTTGCACTCGCAAACGCGTGACTTTGTAAACTTGTTTGTCGGATTTAAAGGAGGATTTTTACGCGATTTCGGTATATCGAGAGTGATTGAACTTGGAGGTAAGTTAATTAGACGGGAATTAAGTTAATTAAACCTTAAGAGATAAAACCTGGCAAGTGTTATAAGAAGAAGTGTTGTCAGCATCTGTGCATTTGTGGAGAATTTGCTACGCGTCAAAAGCAAATGTTCAAAAGCAAAACTATTTCAAATCTCTAAAGACGCGATAAGAACCTAAAATACCAAGTATCTAACAATAACAGCACTGTATTAATAATAATACTAAATAATGTGAAATGCCTAAAAATCTTCAGCCTATTAATTCGTTTCTTCGTCGATTAAATTCCAGGCCAGAAATTTGTCCCAATATTTACGAAATAATTGCTTTCTTTATAGTGATTGTTTCGCATCAACGAGTGACAGTGGAGATCCGTCAAACCGGCTGTTAAAGCGCGAAAAGTATCGGCATTCGTTTAATTGTAGGGATGAAACTCATTCTCGTTAAAGTGGCTCGTTATCGGTTTTCATGCAGTTCGTAACGACGTTCGTCCGGATCATCCAGCGGCAGGGCATCGATCCCGCGTTTCAGTGTTCGCCCGAACAAAGAGAACGCCCCGACGAAGCTCTAGCTTCCATTTAGGAATTCAACGCGATATATTTACAAAGATAACATTATGCCGCTCTTCTCGCTGGTCCAATTTGCATAATTGCGCAACCGTTGTTCAGCGTTTCTCCGGCCGCAGTTTACCGAAGAAAAATCGCTTGTCCCTACCAGCGCTGATAAAACACGCGATCACGACGGTTCGATAAGCAACTTTCGTCGTATTTTCATCATCGGTGAGCTCGAAATGTTGAAATTTTTAAAGGGATTCCTGACCCTCGAGTCAGGAAGCTTCAGTTTTCTAAATTCATTCGTTTATTTAATCGGGGAGGAGGGGCAGTTTTGAAGGTAAAATTCTTAACAAGGGGTAAATTATATTGCGTCTCTTAAATCGAAGGTAATGAGACTAAAGCGAAACTCTGAAAGGGAGGAGAGCTATAACAATTTGTCATTAACAAAGTTTGTAGACGAGTTCTTGCGTAATAGTTGCAATTTATATTTAATTAAACAACGAATTTATAAATTAGACATAAAATTCTTCTTTCCAGCGTTGGAAGAATGGCGTAAATTTTCAAACAGAGCGAAATTACATCGGCACGTGATACGTGATACCTAATCACTAGTTTAAAATTAAATGGCACTTGTGGCGATGGAAATTTGTAACCACGCTGTACACATTCCTCGGCGATAAAAATTAAATTAAACGAGTGTATCTTTGCGACGTTGAGTATGACGTGAAGCTGTTATCGATCTTGTCCAAAAATAAATATTTCTCAGAAGACTGTACTTATGAGGGTAAAAAAAAAAAAAAAAAGGGAAGAAGATTATGTGAAGTGGAAAGTTCTGCAAGCTTCGGAGCAGCACTTTTGGCGTACACTTTTGTACGTCTACGTGGAAGGAAAACGGGAAAAGAAAAAGGAAGGGAAAAAGTGGAAATAGAGAGACGACCTTGGGATGACTTAATCTCACGCCGATGGAGGGGAATTACGCGGAGGTTAATTAAACGAAATCTAATTAAGGCCTGGTTTCGGAATGATTCCTCGGCCGGCACGTATCACGGCCGGCTAGTTTCCCGGCTCGCGCGAAGTGAAAGCTATTATATTATTTGGCGTCCACGAAAAATGGTGGCCGATCTATCGCGAAAGTCGCCCCGCGCACCGTGATCTTTTCTCGCAAGCACTGACCGGTTTTCAGCATATAAAGCGATGCGATTGTGCCGGTTGCGGGCTCTCTTCGCTCTTGACCACCCTCGAAACGGCAGTCTGATCAGTAGCTTACCACCGTGCCGATCAGACACGTGTCTCTATACTCGTTGTTTCGTCCTTTAGCAATCGAACGATGGATCTTTGCAAAGTATTCGAATGGAATTTTTTCTTACAAATATATCAAGTGCTACGTTGAAACATTCTGACATTTGACTAATATCGTAACGAGGCTTGATAATCACAGACTATGTCGGCTACACGTGAGATAAATCTAAAGATTCATTTATTACGCGTACGTGTTGTATTTCGCGAGATGACGCTATATATGCATTTTTAGATTGCTTTCAAATTTCAAAATCGTATTGAAAATATTCCAATATTCACAAAACGTATGAATATATATCACGATGTCCTTACATCGAGTCGACACGGGATTTAATAGAAATCTGATACGAATATATATTTCGCAGAGATTACGGAATGTTTAAACAATCATAGTCCATTACATCGAGAAATTTCAATGTTCAGTATAATTATATAGCCACGCAACCCGTTCATATTCCGTTCTAAATATACGTTTGTAGTAACAACGTATTACTCTCGATTTAACGACAATCTTGCCTCGCCAGAGACACAACAACAAGTCAGTTTCACGGAAAGAAAGAACAAGCATCACAGATCCACATGGAAGGTTGCGCAACGGTGAAAAATTCGCGAGCACGCGAACGTAACAAAAGGACAAAGGAAGAGAGGCAGGTGGACAGAAAGCCGCGCGGCGATCGGTACAGATTATTTAACGAACGCCGCGGCATTGTGCAACGTCGTTCGTTTTTCTTTCGTTCGTTCGCCGGTGTCACGGTTGAGTAATAACGTTCGCAGCCTATTAATTGTGCGTTTGTTGGAACCTTTGCGTTCCGTCGCGATCGAGAGAAAGACACGTTAGTTTCTGACCTCGTTTCGGGAATTTATCCACGACGTTTTTCGCCGCGTATCGATATCCATTTGCCTGGGATCGATCAGCGATCGATTGGCTGCAACGTCGCGCGCGCCTACGTGCCCCTGATAAAGCCACTTTCTCGAAACCCG
Source organism: Melipona beecheii (assembly GCA_032399605.1). NCBI lineage: Eukaryota > Metazoa > Arthropoda > Insecta > Hymenoptera > Apidae > Melipona > Melipona beecheii. Next base: position 4,095,604 of record JAUCMO010000463.1, read on the forward strand.
TGAATCGAATCGAAACTAAACTGCTACGCGTTCCTCTGGCCGCTATCCTGTCGCTGTTCGCCTCTCGAACGAGAACAAACGTCCAGCCTGTCGTTTATATCCGTGCAGAACGCGCGCAGTGTTCCTTCTCTCCTACGTATGCTTCGTACTTCTCTGTTATTTTCTTCTTACTTGCTTTACTATTTAGTTTGACTTAACGTCAACGACTCACGTTATTAGCGAACTGAAATCAAATTTGCGTAATTTAGAATGTCATATCGCTAGAAGATATTGGAAGTAGTTGTACAGTTGTAATCCATCAAAGCGTTCTGATATAAAACCGGCGCAGAAAGTATTCAATGAAAAATTGTCGATGCTTCAGGTTCTCATAACCTCGCAAATTCTACGGGATCGTTGCGAAGAGGAGACGCGGTGGATTCAGTTCGTCGGAAAGAATTTTCATATTTTCGTAAAGACGTTTGAGTTTGCGAAATTCCCGGGAGGAGAGGTATCTTTCTTCCTTTCCACGCGACAGGTCGCTCTTAATTTCTCTTAATAAAACATGCGCAAAGGATTAATCTACAAATCTGCCAATTCTTGAAAATGATCGTCACACCTTCGATCAATTAAGATAATTAACGATGGGATTAAACGCCACCAAATACAAATTCGTTCGAAATGACATCTCGTCGAACATTTTCCATTTTCATTCTTACTTTGTTTACCAGAGTTCAGTGTTCTTTTTTGCTGCGATGCATCGTGTTACCTCACGCCGTGCAATTAAATTCTTTCGAGCACGCTTCAGCCGTTGCTTGTGAAACGCAACGCCCACGGAACAAGGGACGAGTGAATTCAGAGGCAAAGGAAAAACAAGAAAAAAAAAGAAAAAAAAGGAAACAGCGTGGCGCATTTGCAAGCGAGGAATGCACTTGAATGCAGTCGTAAATACACAGTTGCTTTTATCTGACGAATTTTGATATTCGAGGTGTACCGAGCGAATACGAACTGCACCATTGCCAACGCCATACGCGCGCGTCGATCCGTACCGATCGGAGAGTGTCCCTTTCTCTGCGCTGACTGCAGATCTTAACACCGGGGTCACCGTACGTCGCACCCTTCGCACGCTTCTAACGGGGCGCTTAGAATCGTCTGGACACGTTACGGCCTTGACGACGAGGTTCGAATATTTGAGAAACGTTCATTCGAACGATACACCGTACACTCGATCGGAGCCTCAGAACGCGTTCGCTTCGATCAAATTTGTCACGCCAGTGTTGGATCAAACGAATCGTCGAGTTCGTTTGTTTGAACTTGAACTTTTGCGAACTGAAAAAGTGGCTAGTTGATTTCTGTTACATAAACTAGATTCCTACCGTGTTTTGAAACGAATATGCAAATTGAGCGAATAAAAATTCGCGATTTACTTGTTGGAATGCAACTCGCCAGGAAACAAACAATTCACGTAACCAATTTTTCTCATTAGACCTTTATACGTTTGCGAGGAATTTAGAGATACAATTCTTCAAATTCAGTTGAGTAACGAATTTTTATTTGGATTCTACTTCTTTAGTTATAGCGATGAAAACGTTTGGTTATAGTTATAGTTATATAATAAATCTTTAGTTGTAGTGAAACTATCAGAAGATGAATGTACCTACATTCAAAGTAAAGTATCAAGTCAGATTCGTGTTTCGAATCGCGAATTCAAAAAAAAAAAAAAAAAAAAACAACTACTTCTAAGAAAGTTTATCTCGAGTTACAACTTCAATCTCTGTTCAAATTTCATCTCTCTAATCTAATTGTATTGGTGAAGGTAAAACTGCACCAAGTTTCGTTCAGACAGTAAATGAATAAATTCGCTCTGTACTTTTCTGCTAAAACAATTTCCCCTCTTTTCACTAATTGATTCGTTTACGTGCAAAGCTCGAGATCGCCTCTGTTACTTTCGCGTCACTCTGTGGATCGCGCTGTTCTTCGGCGGCGTTGTTCCGCGAGAGATCTTCATAGGGAGAAACTGCGATAAGCCGGAGACGGGACTCGCACGATGTGAAACCGGTGAAATTTTCACGGTGAGGCGGACCAATCCGTGGGAAAAGCAAGTTCGTTCCGCGAGCGAGCCACGGCGACGACCGACGCGGGTCTACGAGCACGGATGCTTGCAGCCTGACGCGGCTGATGCGCGTCTGGACGCACGTGTCGTCGCGTGCTTCTCATTCTACTTCGTCCCACTTGGCCGCCTCATCCGTACCGACGACACCGCATTCCACTTGAGCGGTCGATTTCGCGCAACTGATTTCCCATCAACCGCGTCTCGTTAAATCTTTTTCGCGTTTCCCAATGATTTCTTAATCCTCCATCTTTCAAATTTTTCAAATCATCGACGGTGCTAGATTCAAATCGTTGACGCGGAAGCGTGTTTGTCCGATGGAAAATTAATTTCGTCGAGTTTGTCTGGAAATCTATCGCGCGATTAATATTGGGAAATTAATATTTCCTAGTACGTGATTTAATATTTGAATTGTTAATACGGAAACATTAATCGTTTAATTTTTGAGAATTACCGCGGGATTATTGATGGAGTTTCAATTATTTTCTGAAGTAATTAATTGACAAGAATGGCAAGCTATGTGATTATCGTGACAGGCGGAATCGATTACCCAATGCCGTCTTATTTTTTACCTCTTTCGCTTTACGTACGACACAATTTCTACACCCTTGCACACAACGTTTCTACGGTAATTGTACCATGAAATTGCAATTAAATTAGACAAAGTTTCATGCATTTGCTCAACAAATGTTCGAAGAAATTTCTAACGAACGAACAAATTCTTAAATAAACAAATAAGTGTCGACTGGTACTTTTGTGAGAGTACTATTGACGAGATACAGCAATGAAACAACAAGTAGACAAAATGTGAACGCGTGTGGATACGCAGCTTACGAATTGCGCGAATGTCATAAAGTGTTAAATGCGCAACAGCACACAGTCTGTCAATTGCAACAAAAATAAAATTGCTCGATCCTTGGATAAATAAATAAGTTCATAAATATTAATTACTAAATACAACACCAATAATTTGCCTTCGATATTTTTCATTACGATGCGAACGTCTAATTGCAATTGATCAACGAGCGCGCGCATTTTTCAAGAATTACGCAACCGAAAGCAGCGGCAGCTTCGGCCATAACGAAATAAACGTTGTTGTAACGTCGTGCGATTTATCGCCGCGTGAAATTCATTCCATCAACGAGGAAACGGTATTAATCGAGCGATAATGGCGTTACGATAATGTAAATTCAACGGGCGCGCTCGTTTGCCCGAACAGGCATCGGGCACGGCGACGCGATAGATTTATTAGCGACAAGTTTCACCCTTTTATGTAATTCATGTGCTGGCTGGCGCGATGGACTGGCCTAGGAATGGTCAACCGCCGGGTTCGTGCCTCGGATCGATCGAAGACACCGCGGAAACTCGAAATTGCGCGGCGATTCCGTAACTGCTCGCCGTGTACAGGCTCGCCGCAAATTAGCGGGAAATTTTCGCCGGTGAATTCGAAACGCAGCGCGAGTCAACGGGAGTGTATAACTCGCCGTTCGAAACGTGAACGAATTATACGACGAGTGTAAGATAACGAGATGACAAGGAACATCGCAAGATAACGAGATGACAAGAAGTATCGCGAGTTTTAACATTTTCCATTTTCGTCGTTCGTAAAATGACTATTACAGAGAGGATACAAATATTTATTAAGCGCCCGATGAAAAATTGTCGATATTCGCGGAAGGGAAAAGTTTTGGAAAATAAATAAAGACAAAGATACTTTTTCTCGTGAAAATTTTACAAGTTCAAAGTGGACGTCTTTGACAAAATTCGTTCGCAAGTCCGTTTGAAGGTTTGGAAGATCAAAGTTCGGACGATCTTTTAAAATTTGACGTGCAGTTTCCCTTTATAAAGTTACAAGCATTTAAAATGCCGATAATTTTTCATCGAGTATATATACTTTTTACATTCACTTTTTACATTCGTACAAAGAGCGAGATGCAGGAGAGAAATACAAGGAGTACCACGGAACAGTTTTTTAAAAAAGATTAAATTTTTAATATCGTGTTAATTTATCGAAACTGTCCTTCACAAAGCGAAGATTATATTTTAATTAGACGTTAAAAGAAGATTAATCAATAAAACATTATGAGCGTAAAATTCGCTTGCCAGGCACAAAGTGAACATTCTTTTATTATTAATTATCTCGCAGAGAAATTCTGTCGTAATCATTGTAATTTGATCATGAATGAAACACGTGGAAAATCACGAAAGAACAGACATTCTTCGTACGTGTAGGTGGGTAAAACAATCGCACTGATCAGACTGAGACGAGGATTGCCAAAAACGCATAATTGTGGTTACGCAAGCGTTCGGGTTCGCTTTCTATCGTTTTATCATTGAAAATCGCGCAACATTCTTGCTCGTGGCTGGCACGTACACTTTCCCCGCTGGGTAAAAAGAAGAAACTCGATAGCATGCACTTGGCCTGCAACTTCATCCTAACATCGTGCAAAATCACGTGTTGTTTCTTCACTTTGATATCTGTATCTGGAACGTGGATGTACAGGATCGATGATTTCATTCTTTATTGTAACGTGAATTTACTTACGATACACGGCAACAAACCTAATTTGTCATATGAAATATTCCTATATTAAATCCAAATTTCTATTTTCGAGATCATTTGGACAGATGGTTGAACTTGTCCGGGCATCAAGTGTAATGCCACACGAAGTCAGTTTTCTTTTTGACAATTTTTACCATTTTACAATTTGCAGCTGATGTAAAATCTGAACGTTTTTTTGATTTCATTATCGGAAGTGACACGGTGTCGATAATACGAACGTCCTGCATATGCACGACGATATCACGTAGACAAATATTACTTTCAAACTTTCTTTTGTCAATTGCTGCAGACCTACACTTCGTGTATTGAAATGGTTAAAACGTGTACGTAATTGAAAAGTAGACAAATACCACTTTGAAATTCTCTTTCTGCGTTTATACTCCATCTCGTGTCGTTTTAGACTACTTTCTAAAAAATTAAATTTAAACCTATGGACATATTTGTAGCTACTAGAAAAATTATATATTTATGGATAGATATTTAGAAAAATATCAGAAATTATTTGAACTTTTCTTCGACTGCCATTATAGATTCTCGCGTGTTGAAATAGTTCAAAAAAAAAAACACGTAAAAAAATGTTACTTTCAAACTTACTGGTGAAATGAAACGGTTTATAAAATTCCTGATGTGACGTTCCATTGGATTTTCGCGGCCGGGAGGCAAGAGTGAACTGCGAAAGAAAAGGATCGATAAAGCACGGTCGGTTCGATACACGATGTTATGGAAGTAAGGAAAATCGAGCACAAAGGATGAATAGTCCCGCGCCTCCACTCGCGGCGTACCGCAGTTCGCTTCGGCAACCAGACTCGAAAGTATCTTACGCAATAGGCGAAGCGAAATAGTGTGGGCTCTACCACCGTCCAGCGCTGAGCTGCCCATCATTTCCGTGTTCTGCTGACTGCTTGGTCGCGAACGAGTTAGCTCTCTCTCTCTCTCCCTCTGTCTGCGTGCACCGCGACAATCCACTGCATTGTCCGCGTCGCCGCTTTCCTCTGTGCAGCCACGCGACTGAGAATTTTCGACTTTTGCATTCCTGCTTTTCCGCGCCCGCGTGCAACTGGAGTGGAAAATCCCGCGACGCGTAGAATCGACGAAGAAACGAAATTCTTGGAGAACTTGCTAATGGGGCCTGTGGGATGTGGAAGTTGTTACAATGTTGAGTCGAGAAAATGAGCACGCGTTGAGTTGAAATGTCCTTTGAGTCGGAAAGAAAGAGTTATAATAGGGGAACAATTATGGGGATATTTTAATTATTTGCGTATTGTTGTATTTTAATTATTTGTGGCGCAGTGTACAGTTGCTCGCGAAATTATTCAAACAGGGGAAACTTTTTATGACATCGTAGTGGTATTCAACTGTTGTTACGATTATGAAACAAATTCAGAAATGACAAAAGTATTGAATTTATTACTACCCGTTATTAACTATTTATATCAATCATCCGAGCGTGTAAAAATGAATGCACTTTTAATTTGCTCCATGCTCTCCAGTCGATATTAAATTTTTAATCTTTCAGTAATTTTAAGCGTTCAAATAATTAATGTGCTTCGATGATCACTTGAAACATTTTTAACATACCTATTGTAGGTATATTAAAGACTGGAGTATTTATTAAAACACTAAATTTATTTCTAGAATAGGGTTGAATTTATTATTATAACGTTCAACGAAGGAATTTTTATTTAGATTCTATTTTCTTTCTCTTCTTTTTTCAGCGATGTATATAAGAACAAAGTATCCAAAGTAGAATTTCTCCTGAAGCTTCGTTTCACTGACAATTTATGGCACTTTGTGTAACAACTACTTTTTCTCAATTCCGTGTTTTATGGATTGCGACTGACTCTCACTGCCATCCATTCGATATTGAAATTATTGATAACGAGGAGACACTTACTCGGTACGAGCTCACTATCGTGCGACGATGCACTATGAAATAGAGTTTCCGAGTTCCATCGTCACGCATATTCCAGTATAATCACGTTAACCTGTGTCTTCCTCCTCTGCCATGATACTACTCGTTTCGCTACTGTTGGCATTTTGGGAAAATCAGAGGACAAGGATAATTGATTTAATCGTTTATTTGCCTCCGAATGACGTGCCTATAGTGAGGCTCGCGTTATTAATTTTTTAACTGTGTCTTTTTAGCGTGAGATTTTTAACAGTAGATAAATTAGAGATAAGTTATAGTTTTATTTTCATTTCAATCTTGAAGATATATGCTTTTTGAGAATATCAAGTTGCAAGTCTACGACGTTTCGAATAATATTGGTTTAATTATTGCAACGTGATAAATTCCAGTTTCGTTGATTTTCTTCAAACTTCCATCATGTTTGAAGAAAATTATTTTAATATCTGCAAAGTATCTTTTTATACAACGATGTAAAAAGTCCATGTTTCATAGTTTTTAGTATAATAATATACGTTAAGTTGGAAAAGACAGAATAATTTGTTGCGCGAATAACATTAGAAGGAAACACAGAAACAACGTTGGCTTACTTATCGGATTAGTTTGCACACATCACTGACTGTAATATCAAAATTGCAAGACGTCCGAAGGAAAACAAAAAACATTGTTTAAGAAATGTGGATGCGACGTTGTGAAAACAGGCGAGAAAGTCTCCCCTCCTCGATATTTTTACGCGCAGCTTGAGTGTACGCTCTCGTTTCTTCCATTTACACGTTCACAGTTTTTTACATTTACGTTGCGATTACATTACTACGGCGGATCAGCAAACAACTAACAATTCCATTTCGATTACCAGATCGCGATTCGTTCGTTCACTGACCGGCACGATCGGAGCTAATTGAACGGCAGAGTATCCTTTAATTAAATCAAACATGGAGGGGAAAGAACGTTCCCTGTCTGAATGAAATTTTTAATTGAATAAAACGAGGACAGAGGGCCATTGTTCCTGTTACCGGGGCCAGAGTAAATATTGCTCGAAACAGAAGATAAAAACTCTGCTCGCAATTTATCATTTTCATTTCGAAAGTAGCACAGGAATCGTAACTTTATCATTGCGTTCAAACGAGATGACTCATTTTCAAATGAGTCATTGCCCTTTAATTCGAATTAATTCGAATTAATTCGTCGAAACAAAGAAAGAGAACCAGTACTCCTCTGCTCCGAACTCCGCAGTTAGTTAGTTTGCGAGGATGCAACATACAAAAATGTAACATAAATGTGCAAATGATTTTTCTCTGTTACAGATTGTTATTTCAAGATGTCATCGAATAAGATGTTCTAATCGTTCGTGACAATTAATAACAAACTTTCGATATTTTTATTGTAAAATTATATTTCTTTTTTTAATGGTTATAATTGTATTTCTTTTTTTAATGGATAAAATAATCGAATCCAATATACTCTCGTCTATTAACAATACCGAGGATAATTATACAAATTCGTATCGATATAATTAAAAAACGTTAAAATTGCGTTGCTTGTTGAAAATTACTCGTAACAAGCGCTGTATTTTTCTTTTTTTTTTCGATGCCTTGCTTCAAATTTGAATATTTCACGAACGATCATTCTCCGAACGAACATTTTATTCAAATAACGTCGGCGACCGACCGGTTGCACGCTGAAACTCTCGCGGGAGAGGGAAAAGGAAAACCGTGGTCGCCGTGGAATTTTCTACCGCCGCACCATTTTTCCCTTTCGTCTTTTCTGCTGCAATATCGGCGGCCGCTTACGCGAACCGGCCGCTCGACTCGTGCCTTTTCTCCTCGCGGCAACGATCGCGTCGCACCGGTGCCACTGAACTAGAATTACCCCGTGTCTCGCTGCGGACAATAATTAACGCGGTGATAACGACGATAAGCGAGCCGAGGCCGGTTTCTCCGATTGTTAAATCGACTATGACCACGTTCACCGTCGCCCGCGGGCCTGTCACACGCGAAACGCCGCTCACGCCGCTCAAAACGTCGCGAGGTTACGCGCTCTTTCCGATTTCCTTCCGTCGTTTGGAAATTCTTCACCGTCGTACGGTTTGCCTTTTCTTTTCTTTTTTTTTTAAAGAAAGTTTAAGACAAAGTATTTTAATTGCTCGCAGTATTGTTAGGGGGATGGTGAGCGGGGCCGAGAACGGCTCGAAGTTTCTCAGGTTTTTTTGCAGTTTTTCAAGAGACGCGAAGATTGCGGCAAATCGTGCTTTAATTGCGCGAAAAGTGGTACTGTGCAATATAGCGTTGCGTAGGACAGTTTGTAGAACAGCTGTGTTTCAAAATCTTTTTTTCGACTGCTCCGAACTTTCGCAGGAAATTTTATATTTTATATCGCGCGTTGTAATACGCAAGAAGGAATAACGAAGAGACTGCGAGGATAACTCGCGAGACGATTATTGCCTTGAACTTTCTCAACTTTTCACAGTTCTTCGATGGACTCTGGAAGATCCTCTGTAGTAGAGCGCTTTAATCGCACGAAGTAAATTGTGGAATAATTCGTGAAGCAGCTTTTCAGAAAAACTTTAAAGTAGTTTTAATAAAATTGCGGGATATGTTTTCACTAAAATCGTGAATGTATCCCGAGACAATTATCTCTCTGAATTTCTTGAATTTTCTCGCCATTTAGCCGTCGTACAATTTTCTAGAAAATTTTGAGATAGTTTATATTCAAATATTAGCATAAATATTATTTCCAAATAAAATGAACGAGCAAAAAATTAATATTCAAAATATTTCATCGTTGTAGGTTGAATATTATTTTGTGAATTATAATAAATGCAAAAAAACCGTTTTCCATTTACCGATGTACAAAACAATTTTCAACTTTTCTAGATCTCGACACAAGAAATCAATATTACACAACTTCTCTCTCTCTCTACAGACATAAATCTATGTGTTTGCACACGAAGTAATCGCGTCTTATCCAAGGTGACGGCAAAGGAAGCGGAACTCCAATAAGATCTCCTTAAAAAAAAAAGAAAAAAAAAAGAAAAGAAAAAGAAAAATCACCAAGCACATTTGCAATTTATGAATATCGAGTCGATCGACATGAATCATCTAGTATGAAGAGAATGTACGATTTCAAATGTACGACCAGTTCGATTTCCCCGAGATTGAAATTGCAGTTAGGGTTGCACCAGCCGACACGCTGTACATACGTATGCTAATTGATTGCGCAACTGTCTTCCGGTATCTGAGCAACGCGACGGAGGGTAGGTAAGAACCGATCGCTTACACTTGCGTCGATCACTCGTGCAAACACACGCGTACAGAACATTTTTATGTACTTTTATGTGTAAAAGTACACAGCGTTCACTCGATATTAAAAGAGATATACGAAATATTTAAAAATATACATTATCATATCAATTTTCTATCTAGCATATTTTACAACATTTTTCATTGTATTAGTGAAAACATAAATTTTTGTGTAAATAGACACTATATTAAATATCCAATACAGTACAATTTTTTATTTAACTTCAATTGTGTCTAAAAATATAAATATCCGCTCAAATTGAACCAAAAACTCGGAAAGGCCGATTAAATTAAACTGGAAAGTGTTACGACAATTGTTAAAACAATGGAAAACATTACTACAGGCATTATTTTTTCAAAATTTATCTCGAAATCTACAGCAAAACCTCGTTCAAATTTTAATCAATACCCGATTGAATGAACCCCTGCTTGCTGAAACCATTTATTCGCACGCAAACTTTAAATGCACTTTAAATAAAAAGTTACTAATAACTAATAAAGCTTCTATTGTATAAACTATTTTTTTTTCTTGGCGACTTCATTTCATTGTATCGTTAATTCTATTAATTGTTAAATCTACTATGAACGTGCACCTCACTCTTTGAGAATCAAACTCTGATTTCACTTGCACTTAAACAACTTGAGGTAGCAAAACTTGAAAAAGAAAAAAAAAAAAAAGGATAAAGTGGAGTTAATGATTTCAGCTTTCGAAGAAACTCATATAGAACGTGATCGCGATGTATTCCCACCCTCAGTTCCCCTTATCTTTCCTCCTTTCTCCTCCATCGTTTCTGTCGCTCGTCCGAGAGGAGCAAGGCACGCCTGGCGTATGCTTTATATGTGGTGATCGGTAATAGCCGTAGAAAATGGCCCGGTTCGTGCTTTGGAAATACCTGCAGGTTGCTCCCGATCCAGTCCCGATGTACGAAAGTTAACGAGTTTCCAACGCGAGCTCGTTAAAACATGATTTTTCGCGTGGCGCACGCGCTGACACGCTGATCGGCGATCGATCGAGCCTGCCAGTGAAGCAACGAGGAATCTTTCAGGCTCTGGATGTGATCTGGTTCTCCGGTTTCACGCTCGTCGGTTTTATGGCTAGGGCCAACTTCGACTTTTAGCCTCGGAGACGTCCGACGTGCGTCGATATTTATGGAGACACGCTCGTGGTCCCCCCCCGTCGTTAAGGACTTTTGGATTCATAGCGATGCACCTGTTAGACGTTATTTACGAGTCCGAGGTATAATTTCGGGATGGAACACAGATTCTTTCTTTTTTTAAATTAAAACGAGACAATTGCAATGAAAATGTCTCGCTGTAGAATTTTTAAACACTGAAACGATAATTCAAAGAAGGATTTAGCACCATGGAATATGCGTTCGAGTTTTGCCCCCGGACGATCAGGCTTTGGGTTTAGATTTAATTCTGTTTCAAGAAAATTGGGTATTTATTCACAGTCACGATAGTAACATTCTTTTTACCATATTAGTGAGAATAATTTATTCCCAAGTTTATTCAAAAGTATTCCACTTTCTTTCACGTGTCATTGTATATACATCTTCATCCTTCACGTAGATTGACGTTTACAAAATGAACGATGAATGACATCGAACGAAAAAAAATCTTTCGATAAACAAGTGAGTTTTATTTTGTCGACGAATGAAATTCCTACCACCGAACATACGTATTCTACGCTATAATAAATTACCCTCGGATGGGTAATTGGCGATAGAGCAGAATTTATCGCAGCATTCTGGCTCGTCGTCTCTCGATTGACTTTGTTACTTCCAAATCGTAAGCGAACATAATAGACTCGAATAGAGTTACAGAGTTAGTCGGTTACGCGGCTAATCTTATTACGACAACGATCTTGGTGCCAGTTGGCGCATGATAATTGTCACGGAGGGAATCTAGAACGCATCGCGAGCCGTCCCTGTGGGTGTAACAGCGAGCTGTTGCGATACGGTATAACCGTAGCGCCATAAAACGGTGATGATAGAAGAGTGAAAAAACACCGCGAGACATGGAAAGGAAAGAGAAGTCAATCGTCTCGTTCGGCTCGTAATAGCGATCCACTGGAATCAAAGTGGATTTGTAGATGAGGCAGATTGTCGTTGAATCGAGTCGAATCATGCAAATCACGGTTTCGGTTTCATTGTCCAATTTATGAAAGGTTGATTTATCGCTGAATCAGACCGAAATAGTCCCTCATGGAGCGGTTACTTTTCTAATAAGGAAACATGTAGTTGAGAAGATGTGAACATTTGAATGTTATACGTAATATAATTGTTGTAATATAATTGTTTGTTGAATATTTATAGAAGCATTTTTTTCAGTGTACATATAATATATATATAAATAATAAATATATAACATAACATATGAATGTATAGCATAGATAGAAAAACTGCACGACTTGTACGATTCGTCTCACTGAAATGTCCAGAAGCAACTGACTAAGAAATTGCCATAAAATTTTCGACACAAAACAAATTACAGGCTCTACTACGACGCCACTCCTACTCGAGGTCTACCCCACGCCTCCTCGCGAATCACGTGACCCAAATCAACCAATCGCTAATTTTCGTTGCACCCGATTTTCTGGGTTACCCCCGCTAAAATCACTTTACAGTGATAACATTTCTGTAAATGTTCGAATGCTTTCGTGAACAATTGTATCGTGTCACAAATAATTACGGGAAATATATTCAGATATTCACGCGTACTGGAATTTTTCTCCATTTTCCATATTATAAAACATATCACGTTTTTCCCCGGTTAAAAGAGCTATAAAATACATCTCCTCTTGATCCTCTTTTAATCGGTTTGTAATAGCGATTAATCGGAATCAAAGTAGATCCGCGGATGAGGTAGATCGCCGCTGTTGAATCAAACGGCCATGCAAATCACGATTTCCAGCTGGACGATTTCGAAACCCGTTTGGATACCCACGGTTTGCTTTGGTGTCAGACTCGTTACACATGGTTACGAGCAACCGGGATGGATTTTACAGGCTCGAATATCTTCGTCGTGCCATCTAAAATTCCAATAGGCCACGCTAATCGATACCGAGAGAGACGTACGTACACTCTCCGGCTTCCGTTTACAATGGATATTTAAAATTCTAATCGTCCGTTGCTGAAATCGTGCCCTCTCGACTCGAATAGGAAAAGATTGGCTTGGCCAATGGTAATGGATGGTTGTTTCGAATCGTTGCTGAGCGAGATGGAGAACGGACCGGGACGTATGAAGAATTAAAAATGTAGAAAGGATGCGTGGACCCTCGTCATGCATCGTGTTTTACAGATGTAAAATATCGGCATTTTCTCATTTTATTTCTCATTCATAAGCCTGAATCCATGGAGATTATACATTTGTAAATTTTTGTTACGGTATACTATACATCCATGAGACTGAATTCGTAAAAATTACACGACTTATAGATTCATTCGCCATTTGCATTTAACCCTTTATAAATTTGCTCGTCCAACGACACAAGTCGTCGTTTGTACTTAAGAATCAAAGACGTTATTTAGCGATTACCTGCAAAACGAGATAAACTAAATTCAAGCGGTTCTCGGTCGAAGGAATAAGGTAAACTGTGCTATCGCTATAAACGTAAATCAAAACAACAAAGCAATGAGAATCGAGTCCGACGTTACATTCAATTACCAGACTCCTCGAGTCGGATTAACCGCGTCAAATTGCGAGGCACCGTCCGTCCAACTTTGTTTGCGCTGCATAATAAGACAAAGAACGAATCATTTACCGCGGCTAACCATTTACAAACCCGTAGAATGTGACGAGAAGGCTCGAAACGAAGTCAACGATCGTCTTTTCTGAAAGTCAATTTTTATTCCCGTCAATTCAATTCGAGTCTATTTACGTGCATTTTGCACATTGTACGTCACCTACGTACGCGCATATTATTATATTATTTACGTATACGTTGCATACATGTTACATTATGTTAATTACTATCATGGTAGTCATATTATTAAGCTGTTAATAACATCAAATTTATACTATCCTTTAGTCAATGAAATATGTAGTTATTATAAATACAAATACAAACCTTCTGAGTTAATGGAGCGTTTTAATAACAGAATAATTTCAAAATATTTTAATGCAGGAAGATATAACGTATCATGAAAAGACCGCGGATTTTCCTGTAGTTTCAAGTTTTGATAAATGTAATTAAAGAGGTGGAGTTTAAACAGGAATTTACCGTGTATTATAATAAATATTCCAGGTGTTTTTGCGTATCATTATGTATTTTCAATTTCTCTTAAGGGTCTACTAATTATTTTCATTTGCTTTTCCAGTTTGTTACAATTTTGTCTACGATTCATAAACGAAACGCTAACTTGATCGTGAAATATGTTCCATCGACATTATTCTCTTTTTTTATGAATTACGAATTACGAATTACAAAGAACATACAACAACACGCATAAAATTATTTGGTACAAGAAACAACATCTACCAATTACCTCTGTCGAGGTAAGTAAATATTCCAAATAAATCCAAAGAAATCCAAGAACACTAAATCGCAATGGACGTTGCCAGGAACGCAAGAGCGGCTATTTCGAATCGACGTGGAAGGGCCGCGAGACCTAATTCTCGCAATCAAACGGCAGCACGAAGCAATTTCACTCTTTTGGACAAAAGGACTTTGTCCGGAATTAAGCAGATCCGAATATAAACCAATCGCCGTTCGACCCTTCGACTGAGAGCTTTGGTTGCGTTTCCAGACGAGCTGTTTGATCATCGCGATCGCGTTTTCTAGTCGAGCGCTCGCGCGTCCTGAGATATAATTCGGCGAACGATGATTTGTTTCTGTTCGTCGACGTAACTGTCGGAGAAAGTCAATAATCCTTGGGATAGTAATTTTCAGCCAAAGTATGGAACAACTGATTTTACAAATTCTTTGTTGCAAAATTTACGTGATAAATCATCTTACTCGACACGTCAGAATAGGGAAAATTTGCTACAAATTTCAAGGATCTATAGATTATATTGAGACAGTGATAGAAATATTAAAATTGGTAGTCCCAAAGTTGGTAATCGTTAAGCAAGCACGCAATTAATTTTACGAAATCTAGGAAATTGTGTAATTATTAATTATAAAAACACGAGTAGATATATTCTGTATATATTTATAATTACATGTACTTTGATATTTATATTTGATATTTAATTATATATACTATAGAACGAATCAGATCTGTCTGTTAAAAATAACAACTGCGCTCTACTTCAGACGTTTCGCACTTTTATACGCATTTCTGCATCCTTAAATTTCCACGGTAATTTCAACGTGAATCCGCCCCTGCGTTCTTAGAAATCGACCAGGTTGTAACGAACGATGTTAAAATGTTGTAATACCGCGGAGGTTTCGCGTTTCCGGCAGTCGGTGAAATTTAAACACGACTCTCTTTGTACCTCGCGTCCACCTCTTCCGTTTTACTCTCCGTACCGCTACGAACGTCCGTACGTCTCTAACTGGATAACCACTCGTTCTTGTTAACGCGAACCGAGCCGACGCGTAGTCCTTTTAATGAAATTTCATTGTAACTAGCGGCCACTGGCCACCCACTGTTCAAATCGACATTGCTGTTCTCCTCCCCCTCTTCTATTTTTCTTTCTTTCTCTCCCTTCGATGGCGGACCGAGACACCGTTATGGTTAACGAGTGGAAATTCGTTTTTGGGATCATCGAACGATACGCGAGGATCTCATCTTTCTGCTACCGTTCACGAAATTCTACGATCTCATCTAGAGGCTCTTCTCGTTTGCAAATAAAATAAATGCCCGTGTAAACGTATATATACTCTTTCTCGTGAAAGTATCTGAAATTTTTATGAACGTGTCGTGATATTTCGTTGACACTCGTAGTGAAATTCGAGTGTCGCGATTATAGTCGAGTTTCTGATTCTTTAATCTGATTTTATTTTAAGGAATCATACGTGGTGGCTCTGAAATGAGACGTCCATTTTCACGTTAAATCTTATACACACTCTACTAGTATTGTTTCATTAGATTCATGTTATACACCTACGTGCACAAATGAAAGAAATATAGGCTTTGTTACGTCATGGAATTTCTCGAATTGCTGGAAGAAGCGGTAAATTGGATTAAATCGCGATAAATATTGCAACGCGTTCCGCGGATACTGACCGTTTCGTTTGCCGCATTGACTTGCACCGACCGGCCAGGTTGCACAGCTCCTCGACAGATTCTCGATACCCAAATGCATAATTAATGCTGTGCAAGAAGCGTTCCTGAGAGTGGAGAATGAGGAGTTCAACTATACGAGGGATACCGCGGCAACTCGTTCTCTAATCGTCAGTTTCAAGCGATTAGTAAACAGGATCAACTGATCTATTGACCGTGCGACCAAGTTTGATTTCGAAACCAGAACGTGATATTTTTCATTTCATGCGTGGAAGCTTGCTGAAATTAAATTTTCATGAATTTTGAATGACTCGAGATTTTTCGTAGGATTTTTAGTAATTTTAACAAATCGAAATTTAATCACCGGCAGTTTTAGAGTTTTAATAAAAATAAAAGTATCTTACGCGAGTCACGGAAATTGTTTTTGACGGTTCACGATACAAATTTCGAAACTTATCAATGAGAAAGCTAATTCGCGTTACATCTGACGCAATAAGATTTGTTTGCAAAATCCTCGTTTAAATTGCGTTATTGCAAAATTTGTGTAATGTCGTAGAAATAGGCAATTAACAAACGGTGACAAATATTTCCGCAATTCACGTAAGATACTTTCCACAATATTGTCAATAAAACCTCGATATTTGACGTAGGTTTGGAAACCTTAAATTGCACGCACATTTTTAGCAAATTAGTTCCTTTATCGTGTGAAATTGCATTCCTTTCCTCGACGATTACACAACATCTTCCAGCATCGAAGTTAACACAACGTTTCCGGAAACGTATACTTTTTTTTTTCATGACACTTTAATCTCAACTACTAGACGAAATTATACATTTAATGACGGTGGACTATAATTTCTGCAATCGTTTGCAAACTACGTATTATAACATTTCTTATGTATCTGATACACACGCATTATTATTTGATGCGAGTAATTGGACATATCCGCAGCAACAAACAAACAAGTATAATAACAAGACTGTAGATCTCTATTTAATCAGAGAAACGAAATATGAATGGAAATTTGTCTAAATATCGTAACAAACGCTTTGTATAATTTGTGTATTTTATATATTCTTGCATCACGCATTATATATATTTCTGTAGTTCCCAGTTTCTCATAAATAACCGTAGTCTAGTTATTGTTAATCTTCCGAGTGCCTATCTTCTTCTCTAACGCGATTCATAATTGATAACAGAACGTTAAGTAATATTAGCCCTTACACGTCAGACCAGTGTGCTCTTAAAGTCTCATAAAAAGAGAATCGACGTATTATCTTCGCAGTAACTTGTGCTTTGTGCTACGAATCATCTGTAAAATGATTTTTAAGGTGTTTCCTTACCGAAGGAACTCCTTTTGTAATAACACGTATAATAAGAAATGCGAAATCCAACTTTTGTTTCCACACATTGTCATGTATCTTTTACGAAATACAGTCTAGACTCAATCACGACTAAATGTAAATCTAAATCGAATAATAATTGAATAACCAAAGACTTGGCGGAATAACGATGATCCTCGGCAGATCACACTGATCGATACTACTTTGCAAGTACTGTCCTAAAACTTGCTACCATTTCGAACGAACGAACGAACGAACTCACCTGCCGCGTATAATTAATCGGCAAAGGACAGAATCGATTCGACTCGTGAGAGGCGACTCAATTCTGTCCCGTGGACTTTCAAAACCAGCAGGTTATACGCGGCATAATTTCATTCTTTGCAATTTATTACTCTAAATCAACTTCAAGAGGTATCTGAATTACTAGTTTCTAGAACAAAAAAAAAGAAAAAAGCAAGAGGGAGGGAGGAGAGAATAAAAAAATGCAGAAAACGCAAGGACGAGGAGCAGCAAGGTGGAAAAGTGTGACACACGGGCCACCACCACCGTGAGCGCTCCCGTTCACCATATCGGTATTTTTTTTCCGGCTCGGCGATCGGCTGTTGAACCAAGCGACTCGCTACACAATTCTTTTGCATACCTAACCGCATATTAATGACCGTAGGCACCGGTTAGCACGGCGGCTAAGCGCGCGCGGCCAGGCGAGCGTGTCGCGCAAACGTTGAATAATAACTGCATTCCTCGCGAGGAAACGGGTCCGAGCCGACGTCGTTCGTGCACAGGAACACGATTCGCCTCCTTCTGCGTTGATCTACACACGCCGCTCTATATATTAAATAGACGCCGTTGGACGCAACCGGCGTCTATTTCTCGCCGGATCCGTAGCGTCGCATTCGATCGAGGACTTCACGGCAGAGACACTTGCACGGCTGTTTTCTTCGAGAGAAACATTTTCTCCTCGTTTCCCACGTTCCTCTGCGAAACTACTTTCGGATTAATCTCTCAATTTATTTCTCATGTTTGGACGATTGCAATTGTGATCAAATTAGATGTAGTACGTAAGAGATGTTTAAGGTTCGAGTGATTTTGTTCGAATTGGATCTGTTTAGATTTAGAAATTGTTTGAAATATTGGAGGAAGAAAAGTCAAGGATGTTCGGCACGTTGCATGCATTCGGATTAGGATTTTATTAGAAATGGAAAAAGTTGAACAGTTCAGCCCAAAGATTGACTAAATTTCTCACTTGCCAGTGGAAAACGAACGAATCTCGAGAATCAAAAATCAATGTCGCGTTTGCATGCATTTCTGTCGATCGGAAATTGAAACCGCATTTTTTAAAGAATACCGGCGATTATATTATACTCGCTTTGATAATTACTCGAGAACTCGAAACTTCAAATTTACCGAAACGTTTTCGCGCGTGGAAACGAACGGTTGTCTTAACAACTCAACTCTCTGTTTCGCGGCACGCTATACACGCGCGCGCACTATTTCCCGGCCAAGTCGTAACCAATTAAATTGTCAAAGGTGGCTTTTGCCAGCAATGTAACTGAACGCCGCGTGTTTTACGTAACCAGCCGCGTAATGGAACAAAGTCAGCTCTGTAAGTGACACGCCGGTGACGGAAACGAGAAGATTTGTGTGCCTCGAGCACGCGTGCCAACCGATCGTTAATCGTCGGAACAATAGTTGCTAGCCGTTCCCTTCTTCCACGGCTAACAGCTACGGCCAAACCGTGTCAGCTGTTCGCGATTTTCGTCCCTTTCAGTAAGTAAATACCGTGTAACGATTCTTTCAATCAATTGTTTCCGTTTAACGCAGTGTAGAAAGTAGTCGATTCGATGACATTTCATTAACAGCGAAATTGATCGTGATTCTAACAAGATGGCGGAACCATCAGCAATTTGACTTGCTAAAGTTAGTAATTATTTCAAGAAGAAAATTTACATATACATAGTATATATATATATATATATATGTATTATGTATATATGTATATTATATTTTGTATATTTATGTACGTTGAAATTTTGTGTAAAAATTAGCGTAAGAATAATGTGTAAAATTCATTGACTCGATATATAGTCGTAAATATTGCAACATCTATCCATTGCGTTTATTAGAAAATTTTCAATACATTACACGAACGAAAGGCTGATAATCGTGTAAATTGCTGCTCTTTTTTTAAACAATGAAACAACACTCGGTTCGTTATTCAATAACGGACAAAAGGAAGTTTAAAATTGGAATTTGTCCGTACGTGCGTATGAAAATTCATACGCTTGTTTCGCACCAGACGCTCCTTTATCAATATTTTATTTGTCCGTTGCTCTTGTTAAATTCAATGCTGCAAAATTATGAATTATCTCGTACCTTGAAATGTTCTTCCGTCCGCCACGTTGTATAAATAACCCGACTAATTTCACTTTTACGAAGCGATTAATTTCATCACTGCGACATTTTTCCCATAAAAATGTAATCCCATCGTGATACACGCATTTCATTTCAAAAAATTATCATCTCGCGCCATTTTCCAGTTAAACTTTCTCCTGTTCGTCTCTTTGTGCCTTTAAATCGCGGAAACGTATTGTACCAATACACTTTATTACAAATAAAGCATTTTAAATTCTTTTTTTACTCGCAAAGAAAGGATCACATTCTTTTTTTTTTTATTAATTCAACAGTTAAACGAGATAAGTCCCTCTTATGTGAGATGTAACAATGCATCATGATTACAAAGACTCCCATCATCCACTGAACATTACACGTTTCAATCAGAAAACCCAGAAACGTATTACAAAGGAACAAAAATCGTTTCTAAATATTGTTATCAAATTTCTAGCATTGATCCTTTCAAGTTATTTTTAAACAATCGCGAAATCCATCTGGTAATTCCGAAAGCAATCATCTTTTCCTAAAATCTCTAAAGGGGAACAGGGAAAGAATCTTTATCGAGGGAAATTTCACTGGTAAATTTTTCGTTCCAACCGAGAAATCTTTTAAACGTTAAACGTGAAATAACGTAACAAAGACTTTGCCAATTAATCCAAAATCCTTTTCCATTTTTTCAGAAGCCAGAAACGAGACGCAGACGTTAACGGGGGTTGAAACGCTTCGAGTCACCTACTC
Source organism: Melipona beecheii (assembly GCA_032399605.1). Classification (NCBI taxonomy): domain Eukaryota; kingdom Metazoa; phylum Arthropoda; class Insecta; order Hymenoptera; family Apidae; genus Melipona; species Melipona beecheii. The sequence continues at coordinate 4,116,104 of JAUCMO010000463.1, forward strand.
ACGATCAGTGTTAAAGTAAAACGGCGCCGTCGTAGAAATAAAGCTAACGACAGACGTGTCGCGAAGAAAAGAAAAAAGTCGAGCTCGTTACACGTTCCGTTGCCTTTGTCGCTACCGATATATGCGTCTCGTCGATCTCGTCTACCGAAGATCCGAGAGAAGACGTTAAAACGCTCGTCACTCAGGGCGGGTAGAACGTCGCGGAAGTTTTCACGGGGAATTTAAGGCGAAAAGCGGCCGCGAAGATTTTTCACAAAGCCGACGCGTCAATATTGATACCAACTGCGAGCAAATTCTACGATCTCGTGGATTGCCGACGCGAGGGAGCCGATTTTTCCCCGTGCGGCGACGGCGCGGAACGAGGGATTGGACGTTCGTTGTAAACGATATTTGCGTTGTAACGCCGTTGCGGGGATTCGATCCATTCGAATTACCCCGGCGACCGGGCGGTCGAGATTTTTCTCGAAATACGGAACGCGCGATGTGCGATGAAATATTCACCGTGGAAAAAAGGGGGGGGGGACGCTTGCATCAACGAACGTGGAATTATATTAAACGTGGCAAACTAGCAATTTTACATTTCGAAATTACAGAGAATTTTCTCGGGAAGGAAAAAAAAAAAAAAGGAAAAAAAAGCTTCGCTCCAGCTCGCGCCGAGCGTAATGTAGTTATTAAAAGTATCGCGCGATACGCGATGCACGGGGGATGAGTTGTTACAAAGCTCGCTAATTATTGCGAATTTATACAGTTGCAGTTATTCCCTGCCTGTTTAATCGTCGTTTAATCCTCCGAACGCGCGTTAAACGCAAACGTTCTTTATTCTCATTAAGACGTAAACGCAGAGAAAAAAATCCTCTTCGCGGAAGACGGGTCGCAGATATTTGCGCGAGTGTATACCTTTGTGTCAAGGAGCAGAGTTTGTTTCGTCTCTTGTGTATGTGTGTTATAATTATATTTCGTATAATTTTTCACGCGATTAATTCTATAATTAATTAATTATTTGGAACGTAGTGGAAAATACATGTTTTTGTACACTCGAGCGATATGTACGAATCGTATATAACGTGAATTTGACGTTCGCGAACGTATAAAATTAATATCTTGTTTAGCGTTAATTAATATTCTAGCATTCCAGATCGTATTTTAACGCATATCTTCGACAAATGTTCGATATAATTTGGACCGTTTAGATCGACCGAAATAAAATTATTCATTGAAAATTCGTCTATTCGATATCCAGATTAAAACGTTTCATTTTCCCTCCAGTAAAATCATTTTAAAGATATCCTCGCAAATCTTTCAAATATTCAGATCCTCAAAGTCTCAACAAGATTATCCTACACAATCCCTTCGTGATCAATTAACCAGATTAATCCGGAACTGAATGTTTCAATCAACAGATTGCTCGATAATCAATTTTATATGGATAAGAGAGCTTAAACTATACGTACACTCGGAATACAGAAGAATTTCAACGGCGTAAAGTACTATTAGCAATCGCTCACGCGCGCCAATGGTATCCGCTCGATTTTCAATCGCGCGTTGCAACAACCCCCCCCGTTGTTGATTCAAAATTCAAGCGAGTGCGAGATGAGAATCGACCTCGAGTGCGATTTTCGCCCGGCGACGAAGAAACCGATTTCCCTTTCGAACGGTGCTGTTTGCTGCGCGGTTGCCGTGCACGCCAGGCCGCGATCGACCAATCCCCTCGATAGTTCGATCGGTCGAGCAGCCAGCTCGCTCGCCGAGCACTTTTTGCCTCGATACCGAAAGCATTGTGAGTCGTGGCTTGCGCAATCATAGAGCTGGCCGGCTCGCTCCCGATAAGTTCATGCTCTAGAATCCAGGCCGAAGGCGTTACCGCGCTTATAACCAGCTGTCGGTGTCGTGTCTCCAGGAGTGTCACCGGGACTCCCAGTTATTCCCCTGACGCGCGGAAGCTTCGCGAATTCGAAGGATGATCGATTCGATGGGTATCGCAGTCAGTGTTGTCTACTGCAAATAACGCGTGTAACGCACAGCCTGGTCTGTAATAATGTTACATTGCGTAATATGTACATTGTTTACACGTACAATATGTAACACAGATAATTATAAAATGTAACATTACGCGACTGTAGTAATATTACATAATGCACACAAATGCAAATATTACGCACAATAAAGTAACATTATACGTTGCAAGCGCCGCAATAGTGTTATAAATAATTCTGAAACATGAGTGTAATATAACGTTATATGTGTGTTATACATAATAATGTATGCGTAGCGTTATATTGCGATGTAACATGTACATATAATATCGTTTTATGTTGCAAAAACAACAGCAAGCAATTATAAAATATAATTACAATACATTTATTCAACACCACCATCCAGTTTGATACACGAAATAAAATTCAAACTATAAATTTTTAAATAAACGTCGAACGAAGGTCCTCCCGCATCGATTGATATTTATTTGCACGTTCACTTGTACAAAACAGTAGGTGTACGCATTCTGGTTAAATATTCATTCGTTCATATTTGTTTTGTATACAAAACAACAGTAATATTCTCTAAATAATTAACTATCTGATCTCATGTCGGCGGTGGTAAAGAGCAGGAATTTTCGCAATCGTTGAATAGGGATTATTCAATATTCATCGAGTAACAATGAGTATGCACGTTGAATCAATTCATTGACATATTCATACATATTCATGCGTATTCGTGCAGCAGGATCGTGTACGTCCTTTTAACGTAACACGGACACCTATCGCTTTTTATTAGAAATAAATTTTGCGAAAGTTTCATTTTGCCCCGGACTGGATTACAATTGCAAAGCCGAGCGCAGGTATTTGCCGAACGTTCCTTCACAGGAACCAATGTCCCGGCGATAACATCCGATGTTTAGTCAGTTGTTGCACGTTTGTATTCGGAATTTTGTGAAAACTAATCTATCTCGGGGCGAGCAACAAACTCAGAAACACAGACCGTGTCCGCGAGTTTCGATCAATTTCGATTTCAAAGGACCGGAATTAATTTCATCGTCCTTCGAATTGTCGATCGAGCTGTGTTAATTAATGGATGCCGATCGACTTTCTCCATCGATGTTAATAAAATCCTCCTTCGTGGGCGACGTTCCTCTCGTCAAAGTCAAACGGCTGCGTCAACTTTGCCAGTGACTTTTGTCTATCAAAGGGTGAGAATCAGCCATTTTAGCCTTTGTTATTGCGAAAAATGTACTCGCTCATTTTTCATAGAACGTTTCCGATTATTAGGACATAGGTCGTTGATAACGTGGCTTTTCCAAATTTAAAATAACGGAGCTTATAAAAAAAGTGAATTTAATACAACGGAATCGACTAAAGCAGTAGGAAATTCTGCAGAGTTTTTTCATGATTTACTTTACTCCTTTTACGCAGATTTATTCTCTTCTGTAATTTTATTTCTAATTGTTACATCGTTTATAATTTACTTTAGAGAGAATTTAGTATTACTTCTTTTTCATTTTTGACGGAGTGTAGATTATTGGAAATAATGGCTCCTTTGAATTTAAAATAATGAAACTTGTTAAAAAATTGTGCAATCCCAGCACGTTTCAAAATTCTTCTTAAAACTTAATCAAGTCTAATTAAATCTAATTAAATCCAGCCCATTTCACATACATTACACGTTTCATTAATTCCTACTTCAATACTGCAATCATTAAAGTTCATTCATTGGGCAGATTTATGTATTTAGTTATGTTTTTAATAAACGGATAAATATATTATAAATTTGCTCAGTTCCTTGCTATGTGTGAAAAATCCCGAGGAAATTTCATTCTTCATTAAATCTGCACGTGTTAATATATACCTACTTACGATTCATTATAATTCAGCAATTCCGTGCCTTCGGACAATCCAGGTTGTTCGAAACGTACATGTGTGAAATTTATGCAAAAACGTACGAGATGCATCTGACGTGGAGGATCGCGATGAGAAATATCTGTCGCTCTCCTCGCGAACGAGCGTTCTTTCACAAAAGTCTGGGGAAACTTTTTCAAATATCAGAGATTTAACAACGAAATATGCACCTCCGCAGATTTTATACGCAGATTTGTCCATCGAAGAGCGAGAAAACGCGAACAGACACGCGGAAGTAGATGGGGAATCGGAGCCGTAGACCCGGTAGAATCGGTGAATTACGAGCAGAGGCGGTTGCGTGCAAGGTGTAACGTATATATATCTGATAGGATATCGCGGAAATTAACGTCGTCCGGGGTTTCTACGGGATTGCACCGAGACGCCGTGGATCTGTCTGTCGGTTGGTCTCCCGTGGCCACTTCCACTCACTCGTGGCCCGTCCCTGTTGCTTGCTTCGTGATAATTAAACGCATCGTTCACGCGCGTACGCGCGAGCGTTCGTTAACTTTAAACGAGTGTCACAGGCGATCGTTCCCTCTGAGGACGACACTCGTTATCTTCAGTACGCTCGCAGGCCTTTAAGCGAACCCTTTTACCTCGCTCGAAAGGTTGTTCAATTAAAAGGTTTCCGTGTCGAGTGGATCACGCTTGAAACTCGCGGTAATTATGTTATTGAATTTCAAGTAACGAAATAGCCAAAGAAAATTCAGAAACAGTCGTGTCTTTTAAGAACCTGTCGTCGTTTTCTCGTTGAAGCGTTGAATTCGAGGACGGAGAGTGTTGGTTGATCGAAGATAAAGCTGGTAGTTGACAAAATCTCTTTTTGCCACTTCGACAGAAGAAAGCTTTTATCTTCTGAGGAGGGGTTGTTACAAAGTAAAGTGGATCGCAGTTGAAATTCTGATACCGAATTTTAAATGACGAGTGATAGTTGGTGAAAATTCACAAACGAAATGAGTCTTCCCGAGATCTGTCGTCGTTGTATTTCATGAACTGTTGAATTTAACAATGGAATGCGTTGTTAATCGAAAGTAAGCGATCAGTAGTGAATTTGTTGAATCGAAAATGATCGAAACTTTATATTTGGGAATAGCAGGAACTGCATTTTATTTTATATTTCATTTTATACTTGATAATTAAGATTTCAAATGACTGAATTATTAAATAACGTGAGTAACAAAAGATGGCGATTAATTCGGAATGATGCAATCTCCGTAATTGAGTCATTTAAAACTCTGTCTTCTCGATCTTGATAGTAGAACGTACAATAGACTAACAGTCTTGAGCTATCTACCAAATGGAAATACTTTAGATTTGGGGATGAATACAAAGATACTTGATGGCAGCTTTAATTTCTCAACGATTCTCAATCTCGGTGCATTCAGAGTATAGAACGGAACAACAGTCTTGATCTACATCTGCTAAGTGAAAATATCTTACTTTTAAGAGTGCGGTGAAAGGATATTCGAGCACATTAATTTTACCGAAGATAACTCGTATTCTCGTTATTCCACCAACTCCATCGTTCTGCGACTATTGCGATGAATAATTTGCAAGAATCGTCAGTAAGAAATAATATAATTAACGAATAGGATAATATTAATGTCAACGACTAAATTTTCAGTTCTTCGACGATCGTAATCGACGCTTGATCAACTCGTTTCCCGGCTTAATTACCAGCCAGCTCCGCTTAAAGATCCATCTTTATCAAGGGATCGATCTTCGTAGCTGTCTCGCCGTGACGGACGCGACGATCGTATCCGTCAATCGGTAGCCCGCAAAGCGGGCATTATACGGATCTTTACCATCTGCGGTTTCGAGTCCACGCGACGAGCGGCCACGTTACATAAACGGCCTGGTGAACCGCGAGCCTAGAATTTGAGAAGAAGGAAACGCCTGGCCGGATCGGCCTGGTTTGTGACCAAAACCTCGACAGGCATTAGCGTCCAATCAGCGTGGACGGTGAATCGCGGCTGTGAGCAACCGGTCCACGGAGTTAGCCTCGTCTCGTTATAAAACGAGACCGCGGCGCGTGTAACGAGCTCGGTAGCTCGCTCGCGTTTATATTGCGCAAGCGATGTTGCCCTGGCTGCCAGTTAACAGACACGGCGACGCGTTGTTTCCATCATTCGGGACGAGAACGAAAATGTCCTGAACGCTCTAATTACGTCCTCTGTCGGCGCGCACGTACGTACGTACGTACGTACGCTGCTTTCGTTGGAAAAAGTTGGATATCGCGTTTGCGGTAAATAGGTAGGATGAAAGGGGAAGAATGTGAAAGATCGTTCCTGGTAACCACGCGAGACGCGAGTTTGCGAGGTTTCCAGATATATTTGGAGGTATGAGTGAATTCTTCCTTTGGGTGTCTGACGGATTGGAGCGTCTGACGCGTAAGGGCCAATACTACTTGTTAGGGTCTGTTTATCAATCGCGCGGAGGGGAAAGAAATTTGACATGAAACACAAATGTGCTCGTGAAACTCGTGCTGATTTAATATTAATATTTAATTAAATTTGATATTTAATATAAACGTATGCTAAAATTTAAATCTTCTGCGTTTCAATTTTCCTTCAAAATCGCCACGAACTTTCCGGACAATCCAACGTATAAAACGTTTCGAAATTTTATTCAGATTGTGACGTGAGGCGAATAACACGACAATATTGACAGCACTGAACTAGAATTTTATTCCAATAAAAAAAAAGTTCAGATCAATAGATGGAATTCTGTTAATAGCGTTATTTGATTTATACACATTAATGGTATGATACTTTCCGAAATATGAAGTTAAAATATGAGATTGAAGGAAATGTTCATATATTCGTAATTTCAATATGTATTTTTATATTCGTTTCTAACTCTAATCGATATAATCTTAGAAATCACTTACTTTATTACAGTATCAATGAAATTGAGAATGTTTTATATAATATACGCGCGATACACTCACAAAATGAATACTTTCACGAGCAACTGTACCTCCTTCAACGAGATTACGGTAGATTAGAGCAGATCGTGCTAATGGACGGAATGACAGGCAATAAAGCAGGCCATCGCAGAAGAGAGGTCTAAAGAAATACCACTCTAAATGACTACTTAATTTACTTCTTACCAATTGACGTTTCTTCCTCGACACGAAAAAGGCATTCGATCTTTCCTTATCTCCGTTAGACTGTCAGACTATTAAACTATCGAACCATACTGTCAGACTGTTAAACTGTTGAACCATAAAATTTAATCAGAGTAACAAGTGTCTACTTGTACGTACATTTTGCAAGGAATTATCCAAGAAATTAGGAATTCTGGTAGTTCAAATTTCTTTGGACCTATATAAAGACATTTGCGTAATTTGAAATCAATCATTAAATATAAAATGACAGTAAATTCACAATTTTCAAAGATTTTACTCTGACGTGAAAAATACAGAACGACTGAACCAGATGCACTCGTCACTTTCGTTGCGGTTGAAACCGAAACTAGACTAAAAAAGGAAAGCACGATAAAAATCCTTATCTGATTTCAAAGTTGTAAACTCGTTACGGCATCGATTAATTAGCAGATTCTACACGCTTCCCTCGACATGATTAGCGAGCAGAACACGCGGGAACAACCTTCGATCTCCTTTTTGTAGGCCTGCGGGCATTGTGCTTTCCATTCAACTGCAATCCCCTTCGATCCGTGTAATAACAATATAATAATGCCGGTCGCGGACTGATACCACGGTCGAATCGATTCCAGTTGCGAGCGTTTATATTACGATTGCATTATATAAAAGCTTATTATGTGAGACGATCGCGTTTACCGCGCCGTGTAAAATCGCGCGTTTGCTGCTCGTCGTCGTCGTCGTCGTTGTCGTTTTATTTTCCCCCCGTCTGGTCCGTAAATGCTTCTATACACAAGGTGTCTCGATAGTATCGTGAAAAATTGATATAAAGTACGGTGCAGTTAGATCGAGAGGATGAAAAACTTCGCGCGTGTGTGAACCTATATATCGGGGGAATGATTTATCGTCAGGTCATGAGGAATTGAAGCATTGCTCTCGATTGCAGTCAGGTCGTACGTTGATTTTCTGCTTCGTGGCTTTTCTTTAAACAATGATAGCTGACAGTGGAGATAATAATTAATAATTCGTACTCGAGATGGTCGTTCTTAACGATAATAATAGATAAATATAAATTACTATGTATGTATAAATATATTATATAAATTATATATATATAATATTACACAATTATGTTGTTTGAATTGCGTTCAATTCAGCACTTTTTCTTCCAACATTATCAGTTCTCAGATTTCTTTATCTGGGAATATTTTAGTATTTCAATAGTAGATTGTTCCAATGCTAATAGTACTTATAGTGTATCTTATTATTAATATTTTAATAACATTGTACATGTTAAATGTCATATATAGCATAGCCAGAAAATACACTTGACAAATATTGAGCTAATACGAAAGACAAGTACAAAAATACAAATACTTTTGGCTATTGCCACGTACAAGTGGTACATCGTGCAAGACGAAACGTTAGCTGCCGCAAAGTGTTCCAATTGCCGGCTAACCAATTACAGCGAGATAACTAACAAAAGTAGTAACATAAACCGTGGAAACAGTTATGTACACTGTGTACGCTCGTTGATGTCTGACTGGCAAGAAACTTTCGTCTGACAACGAGTCGACGTAAAAGTTTACCATTTACGAGGGGGGACGATAGTATTCAATCCTCGAAACTTTGTCCCGCGCACGTGGAATTTCCAGCGGCCGCGACAAGCAAAAAACCGGTCTACTAAGTTTCCACGGCGATGTTTTCAGACGCTGCGGAGATGACTGCCCTCGTGAAAACGACGCCAAGTGAGATTTATCTCGAAAATGGGAGGAAAAATTCAATTGAAATTTCAGAAAGAAAGAACAAACTGACAAAATTAACTTTGGCTAATTCCGTTCGTATCTTCGTTTCTCACAACCCCATAAGCTTCTCTCCAGTGTAAATTGAATTTGCCAAATTTCGATCATTATTTTTATCTTTTATTCACAGACGACATCGCTCGTCCACTTGACAATCTAAAAATACAACTACTCTTGCAATTTCCGAGATATATTTCGAGTTTGTGAATGAATACATCTATTATTCCTAAATCGCCGAGTTCCAATCATAGTCGAAACATTCATCGAAACTAACAATTACATGCGACATACCGAAGTAATAGTTAAAACTTGCGTTTCGTAAACTTTGATCGACAATTTTCGACAAGATCTCTTCTAACAGATCTTGCAATTTCGGAGAAATATTACGAGTTTGTGAACGTATTTCACAATAATTCCTGCCGACGTCAGTGAAATCGCCGAGTTCCAATCATAGTCGAAACATTCATCGAAACTGACAATTACATGCGATATACTGAAGTAATAGTAACATAGCAATACACAAAAAGCTGTATCTGACTCTACAGAGATACCAACAAGGAGTTGTGTAATAAACTGTAAAATAATGAGATTGACTTTTAATTTGAATTTCCTTTCTTTCCATTTTTGACAAGTGTCGTCCACTGTGCATTACAGTTTACAGCTGACAGCATCCAGCTGTCCCTGTAAAACACGTGACAACGTATCACAGGATGTTACGAAGAATTTACGCGCGACGTTCCATCCGTTGCCCCGCATTGACAGTTTTACGCGGACGCGTAAAGTTCACCGAGGGCAGGTCGTGGAACTGTAGGGCTAAATCGACGGGCTTAGGTCAGCTGATACGCCCCGGGGCTGTCTGTCAGAACGACGTAATAAACGCAGTCAAAGGGCGCCGTTTCTCTGACGCTGAATATTGTCCGAGTAATCAACTAAAATGAAGTACCGTCTGACAATAAGTAGCAACGAAAGTAGGTGCCAAAATGAAAATTTGTTCCCGGTGAGTCGAACGAACCGGAGCTGAAAGAAGACTCCTCCTTTATCGTTGATAAGAAGAAATTGTCCTTTCCCCTAAGGTGCGATTTACCTTTTCAAAAATTGGGTATTTAACTCGATGTTATATTGACGGAAATAAATTTCTGCACAAGAGAAATATAGTATTAATAAAATTTAAGATAAAAACATCCAATGCTGAAAAATCTAGCATACGTAACTAGTCGCGAAACGTTGTGCGATTATTATTAAGCAAAAGATTATTTTACATGTTACGACGTTTTCATTCATCGAACCGTTTTGCCCGATAATTTCACAATTCTCCTTGTGGAATTTCATTTCATTTCATCGGCTTACGCAATAAAAAATGAAGAAACGCCCCTGCGTTGCCACGCTCCGTTTCAGCCGGTTGCACCAAGTGCAAGTGTTACGGGTGTGCTTCGGATTCGCGCGGCGAATACGAGTGACCCATATTTCTTCCTTGAACTTTTCTTCCGAGCACTCAATTACCGCGATTACTTTCTATTTCCCTCAGCCTCTCGCGCGGTAATTAGCCGCCTCGGAGATCGAATTTTATTGCCGGCCGGCGAAACGAAACGCGTGAGAATTCAGCCACGTTATCGAGCTACCAACGCCTCGAAGGTCAGCTTCAGCGATTCACGCTCAAGCTGCACGCCCAAGCGTTTGAGCCAAACCACTCCTCGAAATCTCAATTAACGAACACAGTCGAGAACAAACGCTAAAGTGAACCGTTCGGTGCAAAAACAGTGCGAGTCAATTTTTTTGAAACTTGTTTTTGGAAAGCATAACTTGGCAGGGTGATTTCTGATATCATTGCATTTTATTTCATTTCACTTTTGCACGAAATAATCAACTATTCACTCCGATTTGAAAGAAAGGAAAAAATATCGAAATTCGAAATCGGACTTTCAATTTCAACTCTTTCGATTGAAGATATTAATAAATACTTTACACGCAACAAATGTCACTTAAAAGGATCGAAATTCTTGTCTGTAAGAAGATTGCAAAAGGAAATTGTAAGTCAAGGGGTTGGAGCCATCAAAGAATCGAAAAAAATCAGTTCTGAAAACTGTTGGTATCAATTTCCCAAAATGTTTCTATCGTTGTTATGCCTCCTGCTTCTCGATGCCAGCACGAAAGGATCTGCGCATGAGTTACAGTTACCGGTTTAGCTGTGCTCTTCGTCGCTTTCTTCCTGTTGCAAAACGAGCGCGAAAGATTCTGTTTTCGAAATGAGACGAGGCGTCTTCGGGCATGTAAACCGGTAATGATCTTAATTCCTCGGCGCGCCGATGCTTTCTACTTTCTATCTGGGTCTGGCAACAATCGTTTCGAGGTCCGCGATCTCGCGTGCGAATATGAATTTCTGCGCTTATCGGCCGGTGTTACGAGATCGCCGAGACAGCGCATAGATCGGTCGTTGGCGCACGTAGAATGCATACGTGTATTAAACGAGCCGGCAACTCGTTCGCTTTTGCATTACGCAAGAACCACGCCTAAGTCGGAGCTGGTCGGTGCACCGATCGGCCGCGATCCAGACCGATCTGGATACCCCGACCGCTCGATATTTCGTTCGAACAATTTGAAAATTATCTGCGAGCCAGGGTTTGAACTACCGGATCACCGAAAGTCTCTGAATATTTGCTGTGAAACAATTGATACGTATGCTGCACGAAATATTTTGAAATTTTATTAACACTGCAATACAAGACTCGATTATTTAGACGATCGTATTGATGCATAAAGTTAGAGATATCTACTGCAAACTTGCATATTTTTAGCGTACAAGATATTCGCGTACGTCTTTGTGAAATATTTGTTGACTTTTATATTACATACTTTGTCGGCATGACAGTTGAGCCTCCTTACAATGCCAATGAAATTTTGAAATTGGTAAAATCAAGTCGGAACGAATTTTAAAAAATTAATTACGTCGAAAACAGTTCGAAGCAGGAAAATCTGTTCCTATTAATGAAAATAGATTTACGAATAACTGAGATGTTGGAAATGTCTTATTTGCAACAAAACATTTCTCGTTTCAGAATTTTGTGGCGACGTGGCTATCATTAATTAAAATGATATAACTTTTGGCTTTAAAAAAATTAAAACTTTTGGCTTTTTAAAAAATTAAAACTATTATTATATATTTGAAAAACATTACAATTTTCCATTCACTTATGAAAAATTCCATTCAGAGGCGTCAAATACACTTTTCCTCTCCGCGAAACACATAGCTATCTGTATCAAATATTTAAATAACTTCAGATCCTGCTTCAATTACTTCATTTCATCCTTTCTTAATCTCATTAACTCAGTGTCATCAACTTTTTCGTAAAAATTTTACAGATTAAAAACGTCGTTGTTGAATCGCTTCGAGTATAAATTAACGTATGTTATTCCTTTTTTTCAGCAAGCTCTAATTCGCAATCTCTTCGTTTTTCAGTCAGTGGCTCGCCAGGCACGTCGAGCTATCGATAACCGTGTTCGAGCAGCAGTGACTCGTTGGTAAATCATTCACCTTGACCAAACCGCGATTCCAGCCGCGTGTTAAATCGAATTATACTCGATTTCTCGTTGCGGAAATCTTGAAAAATTTCCAGAGTTTCAAACGACTAAGTTTCGTTGCTAAGTCTGCGAAATTACATTTGCTTTGTAGATAAATGACGCGCCGGTTTATTACACGATATTTTCCTTAAATTTATTTATATATTTTTATTATAATTATTTCTTAGATAAATATAAGAAACATTCGTGATTCTTTCGTAAAATGTCCAAAATTCTCCTTTCCTGTTTAAGAAGAATCGTTTTATGAAATATTTGATGGATGATATCCGTAAATCGAAATTATCAAATTCATCGAATTACACGTGTTATTTTATATCCCAATGCGAATTCAATGCAATGCGCTGTCCACGCGACTGAAACAAACCTCGATGTAATTAACCTCCTTCGCCAATATTTATCCCAGAAATTAGTTAGCGAGACAATTCCAGAAATCGATAGCCCACTACTTTACGCCACGTGAAATTAATTCAATGACACTCGACTTTGTTGTTTCCATCGTTGGATAATGGTTTCGTCGGCGACTTTAAGTTGGAACGACGGCTGGTTCAATCGTTGCTGAACGATGATGGATGACGATCGAAATTCCCAGTCACCTCCTAAAATCCGGTGTAAAATCCAGCGCGAATAGGAGGGGGGCGAACAATTTCGATGGGTTCCCAGGAGTCTTAATTAAGCCGAGGGCTCGGAAAATTAAGCGCTATTAGAGCGGCGCTCATAATTGGACCGCGCCGATGCAACGCGGCCGAACCGCGCCGTGTCTTGATCCCGATCTAGCCTGGGAGAGAAAAAAAGGGAGAGAAAAAAACTGTCGTTGATTGGCCCGACGGTTTGGCCCGATTAGTCGCGATCCGCGCGCGACTCACCAGCTATCCTACCCGCGACAGTTTTCCGTCTCGGCGGCTGATGAAATCAACGGAGTGTTTTCAACTCGCAGACGCATATCTCGGCGAGATCTGTTCATTTCCACGACTATCGTAATTTGTTTAATTTCAGTTTCCACGTACGAGAAGAATTTCTTTGATACAAGATGATAGAAAACGTGTTCGTCAAACTAGTAAAATCCATTTCGACGATTATCATAACTTGGTTTAATTTACTTCCACGTGCGAGAAGAAGCCTTTGATACAAAAGGCACAGTAGACATACGGGGAACGTGTTCGTGAAATTAACAGATCCATTTCCGCGATTGCCTCCAAAAAAGAAGACGCAAGATGTAATAGAAATGGAAATTAGCAGAACAGATTGAGACCAGATAATTACGATCGCTAGAGATAAGTATATCATGAAATCTATTAAGGACCAATTTTGTCCTGAGATGTGTGTCGCGAGTACATCGTGGAATTTGATTGAATCCGTCAAGGACCAACGTTGCATCAACACGTTTTGTATTTCATTTACATTTCATTTCGTTTCAATTCATGTTAGAAAATTCTATTTTTTACAATTTCATTGTATAGATCGACGAACTTTAGGCATTTGAATGTTGGCAATTTTGAGCAAATTTGGACATGTACATTATACGCTATTATGTAATAACTTTTGTCATTAAACGAAATGTATATTATATTTAGAGTGGTTTCGCAATTTCTATCATACATTTTCAAACCATAACCAGATTTCCTGCGCTAGTGCTAAAGTCTAAAAATATTTTACGTAACACCGAGTCTCGTGCATCGAGCAGACTGTAAAAACGTTTCATTTTCACGAGTTCTCATCTCTCCTCGTAGCTGGAAAATTCCTCGAACAGGGATTGAACAGGGAACAGCGTTGATCCCGGTAAGCACACGCGACGCTAAGGCCTCGTTCCAGACGCGTTTTCATCGATGCAGAATTACGACACCTTCTCTCTGCTGACGGCGTTCATCGGAGCGGAAGTGACGCGTGCGGAATTCGCCGTGGCTGAAACGCGATCGGGGTCGGCGCGACGTGCGCGCACGAAAATAAAAGACGGCAGATTTCACTCGCGGCCTGGGCAACTTCCTAGCTTTCCCCGCGGAATGTTTACACGCTCGCGCGGCACCGCGGCAGGAGCTTCTGTGCGCGCATAACAAGTACCGATCCCGAGATATCGATCGTTGTTGGCGTTTGCCGTAGAGATCGAAATTTCGTCTCTCCGTCTCTCTTTCGCTGTTTCGCCGATTCGCGACAGTACGTTTGCGATCGATAAGAGACGTTTCCCGCGAAACGAAACCGAGTGTGTTTGCATGCGCAGCTGGCACGCAGCAGGTTACGTAAAGCGCAGCAGGCGCGTGGCGATCATGGCGAGTGAAATCGGACTAAATGGTAAAGTGGAAATCAAGGTTCAATAACTTGGTTATACGCGGTAATGCGCAACCCCGGGGGCGCGCACCGCGCGAAAAGTCACTCGCGAATTTCGAACGATTTTCAGTTGTTTCGCGGACGGATCGAGCCCTTCCGCTCTGATTTATTCTCGCGAGCAAAATTTCCAATGAATTTCGACGAAATGGAATTTGCAAACAAGTTTCTCGAATGGAACTTGGAATCAATTTCTGGAGCAAAATGACCAATCGAATAACGAATCTAACGTTCTAATGAAATTTCCACTGGAGTCGAATAGAATTTCGAGTACATTTCTCGAAGGCAATTTTATTCGACTGATTTTCGAACGAAGATTGCGAGTCGTTCGAGAATAACGAGTATTTTTTTTATCACTGAAAGTGATTTTAGCGGGGGTAACCCGGGAAATGCAACGAAAATTAGCGATTGGTTGATTTGGGTCACGTGATTCGCGAGGGGGCGTGGGGTAGACCTCGAGGGTACAATCGTACTGGGGTACAAGTCGTGCAGTTTGTTTTCTTCGTGGAATGAAGATGTGCGTCGATGCAAAGGTTTCGAGATCGATTGAGAGACTTTATGAACGTATTATACGCATTCTGTGCATTTATGTGAGTCTCTAAATCTCCCACGAGTGCGTGAAAATGCACAGCTCTGTAACAAATGTTAAAAATGGTCCAAGCGAATGTTAAAGCCCATCGACGCATTGAATAATTAACCGTGATCTCTGCAAAACATGCAGTCACATTAACTACCTTGTAATTTCTGTATCCTGTATACTTTGTATCCCGTAATTATCTTGCATTTTCAAACTTTACCACTTGTAATCTCATTACAGTACCGACGAAACATCGAAATGTTTCATGCGCGTTCTACGCACGCGTTTCGATACCTTCGCGAGCAGCTGCGCTCAAGTGTAATAATTCGAGTATTGACCCGCGATGGTTAAATGTTTTCCGCCATCCGCGGTATCTATCGTTGCATTTTCAAACTCGCATCTGCAGGGAAACGGATTACCGCGGGAAACGCGTTGAATACATTAAATTCGGCCGAAATTTGCAATGCACCGCGTGTCAAACGCAGCCGACCAATCGATCCGGCATCGACGAATCCACGCGGAGGAAAAATTTAATCGGTTTACACGAGCCAATTGTCGCGTCTGTGTGCGTGATCCCCCGTTCTACCTTTTATATCGATAATTTAATCGAACGTTCGCTGTAAATGACGATTTGGCCACGGTGCGAGATGATTGTAAATATAACTCTTTGTACGCCTAACGGGGGGAACGTTTACGTGGCAATCTGAAATGGAGAGAACGCGAATTCATGCGATTATGACCAGGAGATTCGTCGATGCGGAAATCGCGAGCGGAATATTAATATAGTTTTGCGATTTTGCGATTTTGCGATTTTGCTTCGGGTCCAAAAAGGCTGAAAAAGCGCTGAAGTCAATTTGCGTAAACTTTTGTTTTTATTTATTCATTTAGACTTGCACGCTTTGCTATATACGTACATTTTTATTTTATCATTTCTTCTCGCATACCGATTAAATATTACTATCGTTTATTTACGTATCGATCGAATTTTACTTGTGTATCACGTATATACTTCGCACAAGCTTCCATTTTTATCTATTTATTTGTATTTCTGTTTTATTCTTTATTTACACATCGTGTGTTTATTTCGTGATTTTTTTGCACTTTTCATTTCTATTCTTGCTCATATTTCGGCGCAGAAATAACCACGAAAATTCCTAGTCTAACAATTTCTTATGTAAATAGAAAGACTGGTGTTACACTGTGCGTGAAGCCATCTGTTATAATGTTAGAGCAAGGTGAATTTCCAACATTTGTATCTTCAACTGCAAGAGAAGGGATTTAACGCGAGAGAAGAAAGATCGTAGAAATGAATCGTAGGAATGTAGAATGTAGAATTTTCCTCTTGGCGAGAGAAACTCGAAAAAAGAAACCGAGATCGTAAATTGCAATTCGTAAAAAAAACGAGGTCGTGCGCATAATAATTTCAAATTCTAATCGAAAATGAAGAAGAAAATACACGAGTAAAAATAGGATTACAATAAAATTAATTTATCAAGGATCATTTATCAAAGGTTAATGTAACGTTTCATTTTCAGTTACTCTCTGTCGATATACATTTCCAAAAATGTTATTTCTTGATAAGAGAACTGTGAACAGAATTTCTAACAATTCGCTTAATATTCGCCCCCCATGGAGCCTTTCTCTTGATACAGAGGATTTTCCAAAATCGTCCAAACGGGAATAACTCGAGAACCAGGAGGTGTATCTCGCTGAAATTTCTACTTTCATGTGGGATGCAACTATTTTAAATTTCTTAATAATTCAAAGAGAATCTTATTTTATAATTTTAATTTCCACAAATGGCAGAAATATTGCTAGTTTGTGCCAACCAAAAAATTTTGTTGTGAATTTAGATAAAACGAAAACATACGTTAAAAGGAAATACAGATATTTCAATATGAATTTAATAATATGAATATTTTTCCTAATCAACGATTTCCAGTGCACGTCTTTCATTAAAACGTCAGGATTAAACGAATAAAAGGACAACTAAAAGCTGAAGTAAAAATGACGCAAACATGAACAACACTAAATATGCGTGGCGACCAATGCAACATTCGATATATGCCAGTGTGAAAAAAATTGTAGAATGAAGCAAAAGAGATACAAAAATTGGTAGAACAAACAGCAAAAGGGCTTCGTTGATAATCTACCGTGTCGGCTTCGTGCGACTGCACAGTACAGCAAACATCGAAAGACCGTGGAATGAAAATTTCACGACCGAGAGAAACTGTCACAGGTGTTAATGCGATTATCCGTTGCCACTACATATTCTCGCGGAAAACTGTACAGAAATGAGGAAGCTGAAATATTTCTTCGTTTCTTCCTCTCCTTTATCATAATATTATAAGTTACATCGTAATTAATTAATTGATCGAAATGATTCATTATAATATTGTTGATATTGTTCAGAATAACATCACGATATTATTAATATTATTAATTGGAAATTAACTTTATCTTTTTGAAATATTGTAAGAAAATTAAATCACAACGCCCCTTGTGTCAAATCGACACATTTTTTAAAAGTAAAATGTCGCACGTTGTACAAGTGTTTCAAACATGCTTTGCTAACATTCTGTCAGAACATTGATTTCTTACCATTGTGCCGATCTACCACCAACAAAATTAGAAAAACGACGAAGAACAACAATTGATCGAACTAAATAAAAGGTAGCTCGATAAAGCAGGTGCTCGGTTCGCGAGAACTTTGGCACGAATTTCAAACTATTACAATATTCATCGCGTGACAATTTACAGCGAACAACCACGAATTTTGTCAACCGAGAATTCATTCACGGCCCGAACACGCCATTACGAAATCGTGAATGACACGCGCCGTTAAATGAGCAAGGTCTCGACTGGACTCTCGATCGGAGAGGAATTAATCGAGCGTGGACGGAGCCGGCTGAAGAAGAGAATTATCCGACGGAGGAGCAAGACCGCGACCGCGAGGCGCGATGAAAAAGAAGCAGAGAAAAGAGAGAAAGAACGTGGCTGACTCGCGGACACAACGCTGGATCGTCTCCCGTTCGCGATCGTCTTGCGAGGGAGCGACGATCTTTTCTTCATCCCATTCTTGAGGCGCGGAGCCTCTCCTCACGGGAGGAGAAGCCAGTTGAAATTAACGACTCGGAAATTCTAATTCAATGGCAAGGCTGCCGGCAAAGTCGCGGCTTTCTTCGGTTCGCGGCTTCCTGCCTAGCCGGCTCTCGTCTCCCGTTTCGTTCATCCTATCTTTTTTCTTTTCCTTTTCCTTTTCCTTTTTTTTTTTTTTTTTTTTGTCGCGAGCTTCCTTCGTCTACTCCGTGCCGTGAAATAAAAAGGAACAAAGAAAAAAGAAAAAAAGAGACGAAGAAATCTGCGGGTTTTCCCCTGTCCAATGAGGCAGATACGGCGATGCGACGAGTTTCAGAGCTGACTATAGAAATCGGACTTCTTCGTTATGCCAAGGGGTTTCTCTTTTTATTATTTTTCTTTTTTTTTTTCATATCTGAATGTAAGACGAGCATCGCTAAATTAATGGAACATTCGATATGGAGTGAAGAGCGATACGGAGCATTTGATAACGGAATGATAGATTTCAAGGGTCAGACTCGATTAGTGGATTAACCAGATTGCAGATTTTTGTGAGAAGCCGGAATTTTGAAAATACGATCGAACAAATGTGGAATCTCGGGGAAATGTTGATATTTTATTATTATTTTCTTATGTGACTTTAAGATATTTTACAAAAATGAACAAATTTCTATAGCCTAACAATTACGAACAATATTTGAGGCGCGCAATTTTAATTTGTATTTATAGATATAGAATAAAAAACACACGATTCAACTGAAATAAATGAAAATGCTGGTAAATCGAATAATTAAACAAGAATCATTGTAGTTATCAATTATCAATTATAGTTTACGATGCTAATGATAAGATAATTGTTCAAGTGTTGCAAACACAATCGAATTTTTAAAATTCTTTTTGCATAACACAATGTTAAGTAAGGGAGAAAAAGATTGCAAATGAAACGTTGTATTAAAACCTAATGCACGTTGCGTTGACCTTTTTATAGATTAGTATAGCGAATGAGGAGACACGAATGTCTTCAGAAACGATCACTGGGTTGTAGTAATTACATAATTAATTCAACGAACTGAATAAAACACGTTCAAACGCAATTTTTACCTTTGACCCTCTCGAAACCTATTCGATTTTGTTCAACAGAGACTGGCTCTCAATTTTTCCTGAAAAATTCGAAACTTCGTGATTTAGCATGTACAGTGATGGAAGAAAAGGAAAAGTTGTGATGTTAAAGATAAAAATACACGTGCTTCCGTGAAAGTTGATTTTCCATTTAAAAAAAACTGTGGATATTTGTGTAAATTTACGTTTACGAATAATTAAAGTAATTCAAACTGAAATTGTTGAGAAGAGATTTATTTCGTCCATTAAATATTGCCATTTGTATCGCGCCTTTCACTCGTTTGATCTATCACGATTGTACGCTGGATTTTTACGCATTTGTAGGAAACGTAATGATGCAGAGGTGTGTCAGATATTTAGAATTATATGAAATATTCGATTTATATTTAAAGACGCAAAGCTGTACTCAAAATACTACATGGTGCTATAGTACTTTGAATATTTATTGTGCAATTTGATTTTCAAACTTTTACAATTTGACAGATTTAAAATTAACAATCCAGAATGTCGTAGATTCGCAATGGTACGTTTTAAAGATACAAAAATGGACAATGATACTCGAGGATTGTATAAAACATTTTGTCCAAAATTATCGAACGATATGATAAAACTCGAGTGTATTCTTGAAATTCCCCGTAAATACGTGAAAATTCACGGTACGGTCACGATAGATCGAACGACCGAAAGATAGAACGAATTCAATTCGATCGGTCACGCAGCCGCGTGCCATTTAAGTAATCGTTTCAAAATGTCACACTTCATTTAGCTGTAAAAGGAGGCTTGTGACACAGTTTGCCATTGCTCGCGCGTGTCCGGATCAACCACAATCCACTCGTACAGCTAACACGTTGCCAGTACGAACGCGAAAAAGTCACGGGCTTTCCGCGGTCGATTAAACCTCGCGAGGTCGCCACGATCAAAGAAAGGAATCCGGAAAATGAAAGGAGCACTGAGAATGGACCGGTGGATCGTCTCGTTTTGGACGTTTTGCCGATTTTATTAATCAGACGTAGGGAAACAGCTAGGGAAGTAAATATGAGGTCTCGTAAATCACGTAGAGTCGCGAGATGTAACTATGATAGATGGTCATGTAACTGTGATGGGAAACGATTCTAGGTAAGAATTAATTAAAAAGAGAAAATGACGCTTTTTTATTTAATACCTCGAAAGTTATTACACGTGACGAAGACGACTTTTTCGCCATAAAATTTTATTGACATGCAAACATTCCAACGCCACTCCTACTCGAGGTCTACCCTACGCCTCCTCGCGAATCACGTGACCCAAATCAACCAATCGCTAATTTTCGTTGCATCAGCGTTGCACCTGAAGAGGTTCGATTCTCTGGATTACCCCCGCTAAAATCACTTTCAGCGATAATATAAAAATTAAGCGAAAAGAATGTATTTTGTTAAAGTGAGAATCACGTAAAGTCAGTTATCTGCACGGGTGAAAAGCGAAGAAACGCGGCAATCGAGGGTCGATGCAGCATATCTTTCATATGTTTCGTACATTGCCTCAGTAACGTGTTTTCTCGCCGTTAATTACTATTGTTTCGCACCGTGTTACGAGCATTATGCACTGTGATTCTCGCCATTTAATTGCTGCAGGCCGATAATTAAACGCTGCATGATTCGCGCATCCGAGATACCGTTGATCGTATCTCGAACGAACTTTCTTTTTGTTTCCCCAACACTGGAGATTTTATTAACCTGTAAAGAGACTCGTTCTCGTAACAATGTTTTATAGAGCAGTGTGGGATATTTTATAGGGTACTTCAGGAGCGGTAATGCATTATGCAGATGTTTACATCTCGATGCAACGTCCTTTCATTTCGACGATGCGAGAGATGAACTTGGATAATGTATTTTTAAATCTCCACCTTGAGAGAAATATCGTTGAAACAGAGAAAATAACTTGGCACGAATCTTTCTCATTGTCTTCTCATTAAAATTGACATTTCAATGCCATTATTGGTAAAAATTTGTTTAGTTTCAGTTCGATGAGTTTCAAAATTTACGTCGACGTAGATATGTGCAGTTCTGTATTAAAAACGTCTTGTACAAATAATGCGATAACGTGATCATTGAATCAAGATAACTTTCACACCGCTGTGTGCCATATCGTTTGCAATTACATCATTGATTATTACCAACTAACATCGCAAGTCGAGTGAAAAATTTTACAATCACGGAAAATTAGAAACCAGCACGTGTTTCTCGCACGTTTCCACAAACCTCCATAAATATCGGGGAAATATCCTGCAGAAGCAGTTTGCAATTAACCGATTGAAATCGCGTTACGCCAGAGCCTCGGTACGAGCTCGCGGTATCAAACGGATTGATCGCGACGCTCCTCCTCAGAGTGGCGTTTAATTTCATTAAGAGATCTATCGGTCGAACAAGCCGCTGTCTAGCCGGCGAAGGAAAAAGTCGACGCAAAGATCCTCGGACACGCGGTAGCGAGCGATAATGCAGCGAGAAATCGATTACGTAATGGATAGCTGGCCGCGTAATAAAGGAGGGATTTCTAAGGCTTGCGTGACCAGAACGCGGGCGATTATCGCGATTAGAGGGGAGGCCAACGCCTCCTTGGGATCGCGACCGATTAATTAACATCTGTTTAGCGAGATTTCAGCGCGATGGGCCTCCCAGGACGGGAGATCTCGCGCCGGTCCGTGAAAGGTTGCAATTAAGAAGCGGCGTGTGTTACGCAATTGGCTATAATTATGCGCTCTGTAAATGCAACGAGAGTTCTCTCTCTCGTTGTTGTTTAACGTCGCCGTCGTGCGAATTTCCAGCTACTTACTCGAGGCAGCGTGGAGAGCTTCGTCGGAAGTCGAGCGAATGAGGAATACCGTTAGTTTTGAAGAGATTGGCGGCAGGATTAATCAATTAACGTGAAATTAACTGGATAGTGTTTTCTTTCCTTCTTCCTGTATTCCTAGAAGAGTTTAGCATTTAGCATTTAGTTTAGACGATAAACTTTTTAGATGAAATTACGATTTTAACAGTTATTAATAATTTCGTGTGTACGATAAATAATAAAAATATAGAATTAATATAAAAGAACCGTCGTTATTATATTATGATATTATACAATTTTAACAAATCAACGTATGATTTGCACATTGTTCGTTGGTTTGAGTTTGATTCGGACGATCGCCTATTTCTATTTACGTCGAGATAAATTGAATTTCGAGATTATTTGATTAATTCAAAAGCTCGCTTGTACCCGAGCATAAGTGCATTTCTACTTGCTCGAGTGGCCAACCAATGACACATGAATTTCTTCTTCTTTTCAATTTCCTGTTATTCCTGTTGAACCCACGTAACGTTAGCCGGAGCTATCAGCGACTGAAAAACCGACGAGTCCCAAGGGCGCGATGGTCGAAACTCGCCTCCGAATCACAGCTGCGATTCCCTTCTTTCTCCGCTATCGCGCCACGATAAACGAGATCCGACGTTTAATTATCCGGCTCTCCAAACAATTAGCAGAGATAGCATTGTACGTAGGTGTTATTCGAGTCCGTCGTTTTTTAATTTTGCAAGCGTGGAGCAGCAGATTTCACACTGTCGATCCATGACTAATCCACGATTCTTTGAAAAAAAAAAAAAAAAGGGAAAGAGGAGAGAAAAATACACGTTCGCGAGTTTGAGATCGTCAAGTTTTTACGAATGAAGTGAAAGGCGAGGCGAGGCAAAATCGGAGAAGTTGCGCAACTCGGCGAGAGGAAATAAAATTTGGACGAGAGACTTTTTCGCCAAAGCGATAGGCACGGCAGCAGCCTTCGTCCGTTCTTCGGCTAATCGGTAATTAACCGTTTCCCAGTCGGTTCTTGCTCCAACGTTCACCAACGAAGCCTTCGTTATGCGTGGTTCCGCTGTCAGCGAAGAAGTGGGAGCAGCCACTTTTCTCACACCGCGTTGCGCAATCTCGCGTCTTTCACTTCAATGTCAATGATCTTCGAATCTTAGATTGCAGAAACGTTTTTACGCCCACGTGTATCCGGAAATTCGAACATCGAAAGTTCGTAGTTCGTTAAAATTGACCTCGAATGTGAAAACTTGATTGTAGGCTCGAACTTGAAAATTCGATCGAGCCGTGGATTTCAAAATCCAACCTTGAACTTAAAAGCAACGTTTTCGTTTCAACGTGAATCTATCTTGGAAATTTGAACTTTGAATCTGAATCGGTACTACAAATTTAAATCCAACGTGGAAGTTTCAAAACTCTGAATTGAAATTGATCCAAATTAAAATTCGCAACGTCTAAATTTCAAAATACGAAGCACTAACCTTAAACTAACAATGTAAATTTCGATCCCCGAATCTTCGCGAGCGCCTCCCCGTCACGCGGTGATTAATCAGTCTGAAAGAATCACATTTTCAGTCTCTAGCCATATTTTTCGGTCCGCAGCGAGATACGCCACTCCTTAATTGCTCCTAGCAAACATGCCTCGCCTTTTATGAATGTACAAAGGCTTCCGTTCCTCGTATAACATATAACGATGATAAAGATTCCAAGTCCAATTACAGGAAACACGCTGACTCGCCGTTTTTCCTCGGGTCCGGCGTCTTTCGTTCCCCATTGTCCGCGTGAGGGCAATTAATGAAAGTATAAAGGAAGAACCGGGGACATTAGTGGCCCTGCTTTTTCCTCGCGGCAGATAGGGCGAAAGTTAAGGGCGGCGTTGCCAACAGCCGCCGGTAATTGCACGAAGAAAGATAATTTCCACCGGTCAGCGGAATTGAAATTAATTTTTGAATACGCTTTCGCTGACTTCACGGCCCCCCCTAACGATAAGTAAATAGTGGTTAACTTGATCGACGAAAGTTTTCTTTCTTTTCAGATTATCACAGAATTGTATGGAATTTTTATGGAATTATAGATTTTGACACTTTTCCAAAAATTTACAGAGCTTAATACACATACTTCATTTTATTTATTCCATTTCTCTTTATAAAAATTGCATAAATAACTTCTCAACGCCTAAACTTTCAAATCAGACGTAGAAACGTAGAAATTATATTGGTTTACATAACTAACCTAAACCTAAACCTTTCTTCAGATTTTTCACAATTGAATTAATTTCAGGACAACGAAGAAATATTATCTTTCCACCTAGCTGGAATTCGAATTTTCGCCACTCTGTATATATCGTTACTCTGGCGGGAAATTCATTGCCCAACTCGTCAGAACGCATCAATCAAATTCAACGTTACACAATGGAATTTGAATTTAAAATTTCATCGAACCTGGTTACGCAATAATCGATGGAAACTCCGCGGCGGTAACGCACGAATCTGCTAATAAGATCGCGGGTGCACGGGTGGAAACGGTAAAATCGTCAGTTCCGTTCGTTCGGTTTCGCAAGTTTCCTTGTAGAAAGCGTGCACCACCGCGCGCCGTACAGCACATTACGTATTAAAGCGATCTAGATATTTTCAAAGGTATCTTCGAACGCGATCATTTGTAATAATTAAACGAAGTGCGATGTTGCGCAACGAGGCGAAATTCCGACGCAATGGATTTTAGAAAGCGCGTATGTTTGATCGCTGTAACGCGTCCCTTTTTTCGAACAGTTGTGCTACAAATCCGTGGCCAAGAAAAATCGTGGCTAATTGAGAATGAAAGTAGCGATCGGACTGATTATTATTATTATAGCAATACCACCACAATTTTTACGACATTTACAATTTTCACATCAAAAACAAAATCAACATTTCATTGACATGTACGATAATAGCGACACCTGTTTGACATTTAATTAAAAATACTGGCATCTTTGCATGAAAACATCGATATTTGTTTGACACGCGAGGATATTCGGACAGAAAATACTAATATTTTATTGCGTATGAAAATGTAGTAAATGATTCGGATATTTTACATCTAAACATAGACATCCGTTTGATCCTTCCATGATCATTAGATAAAATTCGACGAAATATTAAAAATATTAAAAATTACGAAATAATTTTGCCGATCGAAAATCTCGGAGCGCTCTTTACTTTTGATGATTGAACGAAGTATTTACAGATAAATTCGAGGAGTATTTTATAATACAGTATGATATTGTATCCTGCAGATTGAACGCCGATCAAGTATCGTCAATAATATCGACGTCAATATTGGTCGCCGTGGTGATATTTAGGGAAGGCAATATTTGTTCCATTTGTATTCTTCGCAAAGTGGTTTGCAGCTGAAGCGAAACTGCCTACGATTGCGACAATTTCGCGGATTATTTTGCAAATGCAGCCGCGCGCCGTACGAATCGCTCGCGATCACGTTTTGCAATTATCATGCATTGACTGAGCGTTCGCGAGCGCATAGCTAAAGCGCGCCGATTTGAAAGGTCGATAAGGACACGCGGAATATAATTACAAATTTCGAGCAAGCGTCCCGGAATAAAAGACGGGACGCCGTTACGCAAGCTCGATGTTCCGCTCAATAAGCGGCGACGTAAAATTCAATTTCGAATTCACGCTCGCACGTGCATTTCTCGATCACAGACTGATCCCCGCGTGCAGAGTTTGGGCAAAATTTGGAGGAAAAGTTATTACCATTTGTAGGGAAAATATCGCACGCCATTAAAATACAAATTTAACGATCCAATTTAAATACCGCGAATAAATTTATATTACGATGGTCGCATCACATTATGAGAAATAGATTCACTGTTGTCTCTCTATCTCAATATTATATTGACGCAGTGTGTATTTGTTCATAAATGTAATAAAATGACTAGAAACTGTAAAATAACGTACAACCGATACTTGTATTCAACGTACCATCACTTCCAGCAACTTATTTAAAATAAATCAAGTAAATTAAAATAGACGACACTTTTCAAGGAAAAGTTGATTCTCAGCATCCTTCGAGTAGAATAACATTTCATCCAACGCTGGCGACATTCGATTAATTAAATAAAACACTGACCTGAAGCTTCGTCCTTCAGATTGCCACTGATTGAACGAAACAGAGTTTCGAGGAGCAACGAGGAGCAACATGACAAATCCATCTTTCCTGATTTTCTGATATTTATATCCGTTGCTGATACGAACTTTGTTCGTCAATCTGAAAACATTTAGAGGGAGTTGCTCGTGTACAACTGAACTGAGACACTAAGAATTGAGATTACAAGCTGGTGAGTCGTAACTTGAAGAATAAAACAAACGAAGAAATTTTCACTTAAAATTCTGCGATGAGGTAATAATTCCGAACAGTTTTCTGGAAAACTCTTTAGAAAATTACACAGTGGAGAGTACAAGTATGAAAATATAATTTTGAAACGCTCCTCAGGAGAAATTACGTACAACCATCGACATCCGTTTCCTTCAATTTCAATTTCAATCTCAATCGAAGTTTCGCCAGCAGATCCGCGAAGACAAGGCTGAAAGACGCGAAAGCGCGCAAACAGGGATCTCTCTCCGTACTTTCATAATCCCCGACGTCGAATAAATAATCTGGGTTCGTTACGAATGCGCAAACTCCGTTAAAATGTTAAAAAGCTTGCACGAGCGAGGATCGTGTAACTCGCGCCGGGTAAACAAGATGCGTTAAAAGGCAAAGCAAATCTGTTGTGCGTTTCCGCTGCAGCGAGCGGAATCCAACGGAACGTGGAAAAAGCAAACACGCCTATCTCGAAGATCCCGCGTTTTTTTGCGCGTTAGCATCGAGAGAGCGATTAACGACTGAGATTTATGAGAGACACGTTTAATAACGCGAACGGAAGTATCAGGCGGGTATTAACGACCGTTAAATCCGTTTAGCGATTGCCAGCCGTTCGACGAAGAATTTTAACGACGTTACATAAGGAATTGCTCGGCATTCTCTCGGAATTTGCTAGCGGGTAATTTATTAGGAAAATTAATCGCAACTCCTCGCGTTTGCAGTTGCACGCGTTATGAGGTACGTGTTCCTCAATTAGGAATTTTAATCAATGGATCTTTACGGATCCAAAGTGCCTTGTAATTGCGCAGAGCGTTTTAATGTCTGTTTTCCCCCTTGTGAATCATAATTGCTACATTTTCGTTAAGTTTTCTCCGTTCCACAGTTTTTTTATTCGTTTTGTTCCTCATAATTTTTATAAATACAATATATCGTTCATAATCCTACTTGGATTTCGAACGAAATCATAAATATTCGAGAAAAATAAATCATATAATTATTTTCTTTTAAATCTCTCTTAAAATCTCTTTTACCCAACTTTTTAATTTGATTTGATTCTTCTTGCCTCTAAACTTTAACGGATATTTATCCATTAAAAAAATGTATCGAATGTATACAGCGCACAAAATTATGTGTATGAAACATCAATATACTATTCAACAACTAAAATGAATTTTTATTCAAATTCTGTTTCTTCAGAAGCAATTTCACGGACGAACTCGTGCAAATAAGTCCGCTAAAAGTCTGCTGATCTTTATCGGAAAGAACGTAAAATACGAAATAGAATTAAATACACGTATGAATTTTTGCAACGTAAAGCATGTTAAACACTACATAGTCACGTGTCATTAAACGATACAATTTGTGGGGTTGAGAACACGATGACATTTCCAAGATTCGGAAACAAAGGGGAGGGTAGGATAGTTCGGAAGCAAAGCGATCAAACGTTTTATTTGCCGTGTTACCAAAGAGAACCGCAACGCAGCTGGTCATCCGTGAAATTCCCGCGTCAAACGCGCCGATATTCATCCCCAATGTAAACTTGTCGGTTTGGCTGACGGAACGACACCGACACGGGGCTAAAGTAGAAGCATTCTTCGACAAATTGCGACCCTCGTGCTTGTTAGGAGGGAATCGTGTCGGAAACGCGTGATCCCTGCTCTCGCCCGAACGGAACGGAGCACGCCGGATGCGGTTGAAATTTCTTAGACGTGCATCTCCGGGGAAATTTTGAAGGGAATCCACTTAAGAACTGTTGGGAGATTGTCACGATCTTTTGATATTTATTGCACGCGTCCGTCAGAAGTCGCAGCTATCCAAAACTAAAAAATATACAAATCGTGAAATAGTAGGATAAATACGAGGGATGTCGCATCATATTATTAATTTAAAACGTATATTCTTTAATTTTTTAAATCTAGCTCTATATATTATACGGATTGTAAATATATTTTAACCTTTAAACGTTCTGTATTTTAATTTGTAAACGCTACGTTCCGTGTAACGTAAATAATGCTATATTTACGTGCGAAGCTTCGGAATTTCAAAGACGTATTTCAAACGTGACTTATCGTACGATCTCCGAGGGGAAATAATTGAGAGCAGTTAATTTGTTCGTTGGTAGACACGAAAATTAACTTTTTTTCGTGTAAATTTTAAATGCATTAATCGAATGCCGTATTGGCATTTTGTACAAAAGTAGAGGAAAGTAAGAAATTACTTGTATAATAAGCAAAGTCGCGTAAAAGATATCCGGAAAAACAAAAACCAACAAGAGAGAATGGTCTGAAAACTGAATACATCGAAAGCTCCTGTCCCGGTTTTTTAACGAACTACTTTTGTATTTGAATATCGCGCAAGAAAAATATAGCCCGTTCGCGTTCTTTGTTTTTCTACCCGAGAATAAAACATTTTCGTATAAAACAGACGGAAGATCGATGCGGCTCGAGAAATTTGGAAATACAACTTTCTTCTAAAAATTCACGATATTCTGCGATAGCTCAGAGCTCGATCGATATTAATTTGCAGATCATTTTCACGTGCGATGCATCGTTCGCGAAAAGATCAAAGGGAGTGCGACTCGTTGTGTAAAAAAATTCATATTTTTCATTTATACGAAACGAATAAATATGTCGCGCGCTAAATTAAAACACACCCACCCTGTACCTTTCCACAAACTTGCCCGGTTTCTTTCAACACGCGCGTAATCGCGACGCGAATAAACATCAATAAAGGCCGATGGACTTTAGAGGGGACATTA
The DNA here is from genome assembly GCA_032399605.1 of Melipona beecheii. Taxonomy (NCBI): domain Eukaryota; kingdom Metazoa; phylum Arthropoda; class Insecta; order Hymenoptera; family Apidae; genus Melipona; species Melipona beecheii. The sequence goes on from JAUCMO010000463.1 coordinate 4,145,499, forward strand.
ATTAGCGCGATGTAACGAACGAGCGCAGCGGAAAGTGTAATCGGCGAGGATGATAGCCGGGGAATCGCGGAGTCGCGCAGCGGAGCGCGATAAAACCGGAGGAGGAAAATTATCGTATCGACGGCGGGATTCGCTCGCGAGATCAGCTCGGCTGTTTTCGCGAATTCGAGAGTCAAACTTCCACCCGTTCGCGATTAATGGGACGCTTAATTGCCAGAAGTTTCGCGAGCGCCGTCTATCGCGCCGGGAGAATAACGAGTTTACGCGTTGTTAATAGTTTGCGGAGATGGTTTGTTGTCTTCCCCTCTGTCCACGGCGAACTTCTTCTTCGACTGCGAGATAAAAATTCCGAGGCAATTACGTTAAACGGCCGTCATCGCTGAAGAAAATAGAGAGATTATGCTCTCTCTCGTTGCGTATTCTCTTTGAACGACGTTTCAAAGGATTTTCCGATTTTTTGACTGCCAGTAGCGAGTAAAAGGGACGCTCGGACAAATAACTTATCATAAATGATAAACAAAAGGACGATCGTTTTTCCTCTTTCTCCTTTTTTCATTGATAATTTCCTCTCGCTTTATCGTTTCGTCGGTTTATATTCCGACGGAGTCGACGGAACGCAGCAGTTTCATACGGATGCACGCGTTTTATTTTTACTCGTCGTCGAAGCTCGTGAACGCAGATGGATAGGATAGATCGCCGATCGTAAAGCTCGTATCATCGTAAGATTATTTTTCGAGTCCTCCCTCCTGTAAAAATATATAAAAAGATCGAAGACAGTAGTGTGTTGAGCAAAAGTTTATGACAAAAATCCTTCTATTCAAAGCATTTCAAGCAAACCACTGTACGCGTTCGAAAACTTTTTCATTTACTATTATTCGTTGCTATTCGTTATTCGCCAATTTATTGTTTGCACCAATATGTAATAATGTATCGTATAATTACTTCCCTTCTCTAGATCAACGTCTCGCACATTCGTGCCGACACAATTTTCCACGCTAACGGCTGACTCGGCGTGCATAGTGAGACAATTTTAATTCTCGTGCATTTGTCAATTCGTATCAGCTTGCTCGTTATTTCCAACGCATTTACCCTCGCCACATGTGTACTTAATTTTCTCCCATTCACATCCAGCCAACGGTCAACAGCGAATTCCAAATACTTACATCGCAAACGTTGTTACACCGCTGAAAAGGCGCGCCGAGAGACGGCTCGCCCTCCGCGAAAATGCAGAATCAACCCTCTCGAATTGGAAAGTATTACACGCGCGCGTAATGTTGATAATCCCGCCGACGGAATTGCAGGACGGAAGTCGATATACGCTGTTCGAACGAACGTAAGAAGTGCGAGGGTAATTTAATATTCAGGAACGTTACACGGGGATTCGTATTAACCTGGCAGGATCTCTCGAGACCTGCGCCGAGCCTAACGCGGTGTTAGAGCAATGGGAGTTCCGCGTCGCAGCTCATTTTACGTTCTAACGGGATTCTCCTTGCCTCGAAGCTGGCAACACGCGGTGTTCTCCTGGTTCGCCTCGGATCCGGAACCGAGCCGTTGTCTGCCCGTGGATTCATTCAGACAGCTGCCAGCAAAATGAATGGGACGTGTTCTCCGTTCTTTTTTCACTCGGACGCGTGAGAAAAACAATTTCAGATCGTACACGAGGGAACTTGAGACGAGCTGAATTTCAGGAGTCGAGCGTGTTCACTTTTCGAGCGATCGTTTTAAATGACGATTGTGGAATTACTTGGAAAATCCATATATAATAATTTGGTGATTTCCTATGTATATATATATATATTCTAAAATTACATATATTGAATAATCTGTATTTTTATATTTAATTTTATATTTTATAATATATTTTCATCACAATGTGCATATGCAGACTTACAAAAATATTTGGACATTTCCAAGATTATTTTTGACGTAACTTATTTATTTTATTTCCAAGTGAACACCCACTTGTAAACGTCCACGGTTAGATCTACGGTCTATTTGTTAAACTACTGAAATTTTGTTTGAGATGAGTAATAAAGAGCAATAAATCAAATTGAAAATTAAGTAATATAATATATCCAATACCAGTCGTGGACGATAAAACTTTTTAATCGTACATGCATCGTCTCTGTTCTTTTGCACTTGAATATAGTCATTCAATAGATCTGCACCAAAGAGTTTACTGACAAACAGATAATTATTGCCACAATATTCTATAAGAATGCCCTGGAAATTTTATGACAAGGCAATTGATATTGGAAGGCTTGACATCGGATATCGAGCTTCGATATTGTGTTTCTTCGTTACAAACTAGAGGATGGGACACAAAACACCCGCACGATATAACTATTTTCAAACGAATCGAATCCTCCTGGTATGGTTATTCAATAATAACCAAATATTATTGGAACAGACCGCTAATATCGCAGCAGCGTAATTACGATAGTTAAAAGGTCCCATCTGCGCCGATAGTTGTACGAAATTAATAACATTCGTATTAATTCGATAAAATCTCGTTATAAAAGCGAAGATATATATATACGCTTTTATGTTTCTTATGAATCGTACTAACGTAAGCTAGAAATATGTTTCATTTATTAAATATTATAATCGATATGCATCTAAATTTTGTTACATGTTTCAAGTACAGTTGTACAATAAAGCGACACAACTGAAGACTGAACTTTGTCCAAATTAGAACAAACCTTTTTGCTCCACGTTAAACACTTGAGAGGTTAAATTTTAAGAAAGTGTGTCAAAAAGAACAATATTTTTTATTTTATTGCTTCGTTCTCTTAACGTGTCATTGCCTCTTTTATTTTATTTTATAAAGATTCTATAAAATTTATACGAAATATTATTTGTCGGAAGGAAATTTCTATTTTTATTATTACGCAGGTGGACTTTAAAGGATTGACGACAGATACGAACTGTTTGTATCATATGAAAAAACGCAAACGGTAATCGATGAAAATATCAATTCAAAAGATATTGATTCTCTTCACTTTTCTCTTCACTTTGTGCACTTTGAGTTTCTCATAAATTCGTGGAAAATCCGCGGAGAGTCCGATTGTAAAACATTTGCCAGCTCTCTTCTTGCAGGAGAATCGCATTTTTCATCCGTCACGTAACGAAAGGAGTTTCGAGAAACTCGAATTTGTATTTATATCGGGAATCGTTCTGTTCTTCAGGCGGTGGTAGATCGGCGTTACGAAATCGGCGGGTAATTTATCGCCCTTGGTAGAAAGGCGGGTAGTTTCAACGGTGGAAATCAATTTAGATCGGCGATAATTCGATCGCGAGAGTAATTGTTGCAATAATGGAGCCGATCGTTCGGCCTAGAAGCTTGCTTTCTCTGGCACCGTTACACCGGAATAGTTTTCTTTTTGTCGCGACCGACCGATCGCCATCCCGTTCAAGGGAAATCGTTTCTTGCCGCCGAGAACGGTGGCAAAACATCGCGCCACGGTGTCTTTCTTTGCGAAACGAAAGCAAGGGCACGCCGCTTTTTCTCGGAGCGATCAAGTTCAAAAACGTCGCGGCGAATCGATTCCACACTGTGGTCGGCAGCTAACGAAATCCGCCTTGACCGAATTTTTTCGTAGTTTGTAAAAAGTGTACCTACATTTTTCCGAGTGATGCCGACTGAGAAAGATTTGAAATTTAGCGAGTGCCACTGCAACTAAATTTGAACATCTCGACGACGAAAATCTCCACGTGAAAGTTCGGCGAACAAAGGTGAAGCTCATACATTGCTCATACATAGAAAATAGGAAAATACTTTTGAGGGAACTTTGAATTTCATTTTCATTTTGAATCCTGTGTCCTGATTCGTCTCCTGAACTGTATTAGAAACGAGTCTCTCGTTTATTCATTTGCAACGTAACAATGTTAATGTAAACGAAATGTTAATTATTATTATTATTATTATTATTATTGTGAAATTCAGATTTGGAGATCCATTATGTTTCAAATTTTAGTTTCTGGTAAGTAATATCAGTACTAATTACGTTACATCACGGCACAATGATAAAATATAATATTACATGCATAAATATATGCTATACATTATCGATAATAATTAAAATAAATCTTACCAGATGATATGAAAGAAAGAAACCTTGTAAATATCTATGCACATTTGTGCGTATTGTGTATTTTTCTAGATATTTTTATTATCTTTGTACATTTTTAATTACCATTCTTTGTACATTTATGTATGTCTATAAATTGTTCTTTCTGTCCCTCGTAACTGCCATTCTCTGTTTCACGATATCACCGAAGTGATTGATTAACGATTCGATTTCTTCCTTTCGTTCTCTTCCACGGTTCCATTACTGCTATCGGAAAACTTCAAAAGTTAGATTCACGAACGAACAAACGGACGAATTACGCAAAATGCATTTACAACGAATCGCAAATTTCTCCAGCACTTGGACACACTAGTCCATCGACAAGTTGAAAATGTTTCTTCTCCGTGTCGAGGAAAATAGCGGATAGAAGGTTTGTGGACAAAAGATGAGCCGCTTTAAAAAGACGATCTTCGAGCTATAATGATCGCGAGAGAAATCGCAACGAGACGACACAAAGAGAATCGAGGGTTAGGCGGTCTCGAAGGGGTCGCTGAAACTGTTCAAATCCGGCAGGCGCGTTTCGCGAGTTAATCGGTTACGTTCGTTCAAGAAATTATCCTGTTTCGTGTCTCGAAGCAATTGCTTATCTTTCTTTCTTTCTACTGTTTCTTTCGTCCCGAGCGGACAGATCCAGTATCTCATTGTCAGACGAAACTGAGGAACTCGCGTTCCTTCGAGAGAACTCGCTCGTTGAATTCAACGTGTCTCTTCCTTGTCCATGCTCCCTTGAAAGTATCCATGACGAGATTGCTTTCGAGACTCGAAACGTTCCGCAGGTTTTGTGCCACGGCAACGTTTGATTGGCTTCACGTTCAACTCGGACTTCTTCAAAGAGTTCGTTCTCCGCTCGAAGAAGAGTGTATTGTTTACTATTATTTTATTTTTATTGGAACTTTTGAGTTTGATTTTTAGAAAATGAGGACCCTTTGATAGCTCGAAAATGTTCGTAGAGTGAGTGCGGATGTAAAATATTTGCATTTTCACGTTATACTTGTATTGCTCGTGTATTGGTTCATTGTATTATAAGAATGTGATGAGAGAACATCACAAAATCATTTACATTAAACATTTATTAAATAATATAATATAAAAGTAATAAAAATATGCTGAATGAACAAGTTTTATTTCAATTTTCTTAATCTCAAAAATTCGACTAAACCAGCATTTTTATCTTTTCATTAGTTAGAATGTGGAAGATTTATCGAATCGTACGTTACGCTGTAAGTTATTTTTATTTCACGCATCATTTTATGCATTTATATGTATAACAACACACGAACTGAACGTATTTTTTACCAATACGTATCAAACGAAAGATATTTTCCTGGCTCTGTTATAGCACGTACCTGAATACTATCGCTGATATTCACGAAGAGGACGGATCGGCCGGAGAAACTTTTTCCCGCCGTGAATCGACGTCATTTCAATCTCAATCTCGACCGACTCGCAACTTCTCTTAAACGATAATTTCGCGAGCGAAATTTACGCGCCGTGATTTTTCCGCCGCTAGTTCGCTGCGTTCTCCCGACGCGGGTTTCTACCCCCTCGTTAGCCCACGCTTGTTCCCGTTCTCGGTGCGTGCTTGCTGGCGAACTTGCCGGTCCCACAAACGCATCGTAACGAGACGCCACGTGGTTCCGGCAATAACTTCCACCTGTTCTACGGCCGTATCTGCCGTTTGAATAATTTCCGCTAATAATTCTAAACTCTCAGATCTTCTCTCTGGATTCTATTTCCCTTCTTGCAAACTGTAACGCACCATCTGTTACTCGAGCAATTCTTTCTTTCTTTCTTTCTTTTTTTTTTTAATAGTTAGACGAACTCATTTGCTCTTCGTTGCTAGACTCTTTCTCCGTTTCTACTTCTTTGAAGTAAGGCTGCAAGGCAGTCCTTGAATAACAATTTAGAAAATGAACAGCAACGAAAGCGAATTGTTTCTCAATCCCTTTGCTGTTCGCGACTGAATCATAGATTGAAATTTATTGATTTTCATTCAGAGTAGTGAATTTCTGTTATTTGATTTCGATTACTTTTTATAGAATACAACAAATTGACAAAATCTGAAGCTAATTCTTGCTTTATTATAATTATTTTACTGTTTTAAAGGCTTTTATTTTCACTAACAAAAATAATTACAGGAGTAATTACAATAATAACAATAAAAGTAACAACGATGATCACAATGATACCGTGATCTCTTCCAAATATAAGAAGTGTACTAAAGTAACTATAACTCTTTAACTCGAGTTACGTAGGAACGCGGCAAACTGCACACTCACCCGACGTGGACTATTGAACACACTAGACCTTCAAGGGACTGAGAACTTAACGAGTCAAAGTCAGTTCTTTTAAACTGTGGTTCTAGGTATGTCCTTTTCCCTCAAGAGGTTGGAAAGCGGATATTGTCTACGGTCAGGCCGTAGTGTGAGGCTATTTGACAATTACCACATGGTCCTACCGATACTGTGAACTTGGGTCCACGTCGTGGGGTGCTTCCTGCAGTCTGGACTGTGTCCCCTACAATTATACGTACTGTTTAATTTTAGTAATATTACACAGTAAGGTACAGTATCTGGCTGTTTTCGTAAGTGAAACGAGACTGTCACGCACGGACAATAGTCAAAGAAACGGAACATTAAATTTTACTACTTGTTGTTCCAATCAAATATTTACCAAAGATTATACAACAATCCCCATTTGTGAAGGATTTGGATATCGACGAGACTGTGTACTTGGTTTTATCTCTTTTATTTAAAGATGAACTTGTACAATCAAGTTGACGACGAGCTTGATGAGAGAGCGGGCTATTTCGGACTTCGCGGTACTTCGCGGTTCGCACTCGCGGACTGCTCAACGTGTTCTGTAAAGATATTTAAAGACCCAGGATGCGCTGCTGGAAGGACTGAAGGAATGAGAGAGAAAGTGAGAAGAAAAGCGATTGCGTTTCCGTCTCGGGAGTCACTGCCTAGACTCATCAGTGGGGCTGATGGCAGCGACTCCTTACCCCAGACGCTTGTTGTTATAACTACCCGCTAGGCTGCGCCCGGATCACCCTCCTCTAGCGGGATTCCGCATGCTGCTTGCTTAACATCGGAGATCGGTAGGACCTCGACGCTAGGCGCGCAGCCACTTGCGGCTTGTACAAGTCGAGTGTTCGAAACTCGTAGTCGAGGAATCGTAGGGCCGCTACAAAACCACAAACAATTTTGATCGATTTTACTAAAATAACGCATTTTTTACTCAACATGAAATTATCGTGCGAAATTGCCAGAAATGTCGATAGTACGTGCTTCTTTCGTATCTCAAAGCAAGATAAATATAAATTGTTTTCGTTAGTGTAACGTGTACGTTTCTGTTTCATACATACGCTTTTCAGCGAAAAGCTTTTTTCTCTTTTTCGTTTTTCTATTCAAACTGTGTGCCACGTTCCCCGCGAAAAGATTAAACAACGAGGAAACATCGCGTGGAAATTGTTGGAGATATTAAACAGCGTGCGTTCCTTCAGCTGTTTCATTCCACCCCGTGTGTATATATTTCATTTCCCTATTTATAATCGCCGGAGATCACGACCACCGGTGAAAATCCGCGAACAGCGAAACGACCTAAGCGATAGTTCGATCGATAATCGAGCGTAGTGTGATGTTTGACCGTGCCGCGTAATAGCAACAATATTGAGAAGCGTCGAATCGTTTAATATGCGCGCAAACAAATATGGCAGGCTGAACGTAATTGAGAAAACCCCCGCCGTTCCCTTGTTATTATGTCAGCTGTTTCGTTCGCGCTGGCGAACGCATTTTATCCCGGCAAGCAGATCCTCTGACACCAGCGAAAGTAAATTGGAACGCGAAATTTAAAGCTGGGAACGCGTCACAGTCCGTGGGAAACGTACGTAGATCGAAGCACGAAAAACGCGAATGTTTTCATTTGCGTGGCACAATAACGTAGAAACGGGACGAGAGAGAAAGGTCCGACGAATGTACCCTAAATAAATCATTGTTTCCGACGCACAATTGCCCGGCAAACTTCGCGCAACAACGTCAAGTACACAAAGCCACGTTGAATTTTCCAATAAGTACACATCACTCTTGTGCATCGGACGCAGTCCCTTAATTTGTTTCGTAGAATTGCATTTTGTCTTCTTACGATTAATCTCTTTGTCGCTGTAAAATGTCTTACTTTTGTTTCCTTGGCTGTTTCGAACAGTTGCAGGAAGTTCTTGCGAATGAATTACGCGTGTCAAGAAAGCAACTTTTGCAATTTTATTTATTAATATATATATATATATATATATGGTGAAACACGGCTAATAGGAACAAAATAAATAAATCTGAGAAAATAATATCGAAATATGTAAATTACAAGATTTGATACACATGTAAAAATATTTAAACTACCAACTATTCGAAATATGTAGTAATATCATATATTAATAATATTAATAATTCTATGGTGCTCATAAAGACTATCTTTGACACCATTTGTTTTTACACACAAATAATTCTCTGCAATCGTACCAAAATTTCCACAAAGATCGATGAAGAAAGGGAACCAAAGTAAATTTCGCTCACCGATGGACAACTGTTACGAGCAATCGAAATCAATTTCTCTCGTCGATAACGGTTATTCACAACGAAGAAATTTTTCGGCCATTTATGATCGTTATTCACAGCCACAGGAACATTTTAATCTCAAAAAAATAATTTTCATTCCGCGACACATTTTTCATTTCACAAACGCAAGTCGTGAAATAAATTATAAATATGCGCGGCATCGCTCGTACAATCCCCGCGTGCTCGCATGATTTTCATTAACGAGAATAACAATAATCCTCAAGCGTTAAAACCCTAAATGAAATGACCGGGGGAAATTGTTGAAAAACTCGCCGGCTTCGTGGACGAGCGACGACAATTGAAAACTCGATTTCTCGATTCATTCGAGAGAATTTCTTTATCGAATGTTAATCACGTGGCGTGCGCGTGCTATCGTGCCAGTTCTAGCTACACGTGTGTACGTGTGTATCTGCGCGTGCGTGTGGGTCGTGTTTCGCGTCAAGTTCCCGTAATAAAACCGGACCTCTCCTATGTCTACGCCTTTTTCCGCGTCACGATCGGCCGTTCGTTTCGATCCTTGTAGGAAACGCCGTTCAAAAATTAGATCGAACGTTCCTCGTTCTTTACGCTGTTGCTCTGTGCCGAGTGCTGGCCGAACGAATTTCCCGATCTCCGGGAAAACGCGGACGCGGATCGCACGTTTGGCAAATGTGCAGCATGGACACTGGAGTAATTATATACAGTTGTACAATTTATAAATGTGACACAATGTTAAATTGTATAATTGTACAATTATATTTACAATATACTGTGTACTATATTGTTTCATTTTATTAATATTTATGCTATAATATATTACATTACATAAATTATACTTTATTTAAAATTATGCCGACTACTTATCATTTGCTATTTAAAGTCAATCGATCAGTTTGAAATAAATATTACTTCCCATCATAAATGAAAATTTCAGTAATAAGTAATAACTCGAAATATAATTTCAACAACAAATAAGTCCGCCACTGTGCAAATCTCTCATCAAAAAATTCGCATATCGTCGAACAGCCTCTCTGTATCGCACGGGGGCGATCGATTTTGCCTGGCTGTCCGTCGAAAGAGCCAAATTTCGCGGCATTTCCTCGGTGGCGAGGTTTTCTCATCGTCGTCGTCGATAACGATTCGATGGCCACGGAGTCGCGATCGCAATGGTCGTGGCCTCACACCGACGCCAGCCTGGTAGAAATGCATCGGCTTCGCCTTCGTGTGAGTGTCATTACTCCCGTCATGCTCCACAGGAACACTTTCACTGCCTTTTAGTTTAAAGTCCGTCTAACACTGTCGAAATCCTTCTCTCTCTCTCTCTCTCTCTCTGCACGACGCGGAGAGATCGTTTCGCGTACACCGCCGAAACGTTCCAATTCCTTCCTCGTTTCGAGTTCGTCCGAACGACACGCTTCCACCGGCCCCGTGATTACGGGGCCTATGAATTTCGAAATGTCTTAATAAGAAGCGGAACCGGTCGCGTTCCGTGGAAAGCGTATTCTGTATCGCGAAACTCTTGCAGCCAGTTGAAGAAGAATTATGTCCGTAGAGATACAGTTCCCCGTGACGTTATTCGAGCGCGTTTCAAGGAACTATTTTTACTGAATTTTAACTGAATTCTCATTAACTGACATTAACGAACCTCGCGAATGATTTCACTGTGATTTTGTTTGAGATAAACATGAAAAACGCGAGATATTTAATTACAGAGAGAATTACGGAGAATACTTAAAGAGAGACGAGTATAATATTTTGCAATCTCCACATACATATTTCAAATTGACTTCAAATTCCTTCAATAGTCGTGCCTGATTGATACGGTATCGATGAAATTTAACGCGTGTTGATATTACACATAAAGAGTGTACTACTTTCGTAAGTATATTAGCACTGCTTAAAATAATTACAGGGTCAGTTTGCATCATCGAGGAACGAAGATCACGTCGGTTCGGTCAAAATATGGAAATCTTTGGCGACGAGTTGCGTCATACAGACGAGCTTTGGAGCGACAGGAAGTAGAACACGCGCAACGTTTGAACCCAGCATGGTGAGACAATGTTGCGTTGATGCAACATTTCACCTCCAATGTTTTCCCGAGTCGAGTTACACTGTCGCCTCTGAATTCTTTCCTTTTTGTCATTGCGAGTATCGCAGGGAAAATTCCAAGCATTTTGTTAATAATCTCTTGGCGTACGTTCACCTCCTGCCATCTCGATTTTGCAACGATGTGCGTGCATGTACATGCAGTTTTTGAAAATTTTTATCTCCGATTCGTGTGATCGATTTTTGTAAAAAAAAAAAAAAGAACCGATATTTTTCGTGCTTTCTAAATTCCGAGTGTTTGCTGCAATATTTGAAGCGTTTGATTTTTCCACCAAATCTTGCGATAATCTGCAAAGTTTTGGGAAATTGAATCTCGAAATTCATCGCAAACTATCTCCGATCCGACTAAATTTCGAGCGTCGCTGCATGCTTGTTAGTTTATTTGCTTATCGTTTCGTTGTCATTCCCTTTTCCATCCAGATTTATTTTCAGGAAATTCGTTTGTCACTTTCGCAAGATAAAATCCTTTCGGTATTTTATTTTAATACAGAAAATTCATCAGCATTTCATACTTCATCTAGAAACTGCACTCGAAAATGAATTTTCCCACGAGTTATATTTGTTTTGGATAATAAAAATTCCATCGTACGAAGTAATTCTGACCTACGAAGAACATTCTTCGCAACGAGGAGCGGCGTATCAAAATATATCGCGTGCATGTACGGACTAGGAATTTTCTAGGCTAATCAAGTTTGTTCGTACATGATGATGTCCAGGCAGGGAAATTGCGATCGACTCTTTTTTGTCGAAAATCCGCCTTTCGGAATGTGCAATATTGTAGTCGATGGAATTTTCTCGGATGGACTATCGAGTTTTCGATTCGCCGGAAGACTGGGAGCGATTCAGCTATTCAGATTTCGTTTCCTCTTTTTCCCTCGGGGGTAATATTAAAACATGCTACCATCTACGACGTAATCATATATTAGATTGCAAGATACTTTTCTATAATGTTTGTGCGTAAGTATGCACTCGTGACGTTGTTATTTGTTCAGAGTACGCCGAAATTTGAAAGGCAAATGATACGAGATAATGCATAATTGTATCAAATGGAATTATATTTATTAATATTAAACGACGACTGTTATTGTATTAAATGATGTTAATCTTGGCGCGAGCCTCGTTTAAAATGACACTGAAAGTCTTTGTATGTTTAAATATTATAAAACAAAGGTTGTTATTCGTTAGTACATTTAGTATACATTAGAAATAGGATTACGATATTTTTGAAAAAAATTTCATAAAAATGTTGAAAATATTGAAAATATTAGTTTTATTTGTACTATTATATCTTGAGTATATGTATAAAATAAAATGTTAAATAGACGGCTACGTAAAATATTACTTATTTTAATAAAATGAATTTAATGTATCAGAGGGGATGAAGCTAAATATTACCATAATTGATGAAATGTTTTAACATTTTGAATTTCATTTATGGTCAGTGATGATCGTCCATGATGATCTCTTTCATGTAACAATTTTGTATAGCATTGAAATAATATTTGAAAATCTTTTTACCGTTCTTCGAAAGAAACAAAAATAAACCTTCAATTTGAGACGATACAACTATCGATAAATTTAGAAACTGTGCAAAATTTATATTCGATAATTCCGAACTTTTCTACATGTATGACGGTATTTTTAAAAAATTCATGTTCCATGGAAAATTTATGAAAACGAACGTTGTACGTAAAAGGTGTTATTTAACAAGAAGTTCTGAATTCTCATCGAGTTTGCTAGAATCGACAGAACGTTGATCTACTGGCTGTTCAGGTCTCAAAGGCCATTAGAAACGATAGCAAGCGCGCAGAGTGCGCGTTACGTAACGTCGTAATGATCCATTTCTCCGGCACAACGCGAAACAGGTTTCTCTAACAAACGGCCGAGATATAAATTTTCGAACGAAGTAAATTTTTCAGCTCTTGAAAAGTTCAAGTTTCGATTAACCAAACGTTAATTAATTGTATTTAAACTGAAGATTGTACTTTTGTAAAGAAATTGTCTTGTTTGTCCCGACAGAAAACAAAATGAAATTGTGCGTCCGATATCTTTCAATCTAAATTCTTTCCCTTCGCTTTTAGTTTAGAGAAGCAATGATCGCTGATATGCGCTGATTCATTTGTCTCTCGGAGGCGATTTGTCTATCACGCGTCCCTCGTGCACATTACGCTGTTCGTCTAGGGTATCTTCGTAGGAAGAATGAGAAAATATGCGCGCAAGCGTGAGTGAGATGGAAGAGCAGGGAATATACCGGAAATACGAGCTGCAGAATGTATGAGAAATTTGGGCGACGCTCATGGTGAAAGAAGCCGATGGGAAAAGTTGAGGAAATTCCTACATCGCGTAATTTCAACACACATCCGTTATAAATTCCTTTATAAATAATAAATTAACAATTGTAGACAAATTTTGAAGCACCCGGTTAGTAGTAACAATTAAAATAAAAATTGACGAAAGCAACGGATAATTGAACGAGTAATTAAATTCGATATAAAATTTTTCGATTCTTCTCGTCGAAGTGCGACCAATTTTTTTCGGCCAGTGTTTAACTTTAATTGATGACGTTTTCGATAAATTTATTTCGAGAGCAACGTTGGTATTGATTCACCGAGACGATTGACCAATTACATCGTTTCCTCCGCAAGCTTATTTTTCCTCGATTGCGTAACCGAGTCGCGGCGTACGATTTCATGGTTGGACAAAACCCTAGAAACTGTCTTCCGCGAAACTTGATCTTGGACTCGTGCTACGATTCATCAAACGCCATCGTGGCAGTGATACATCACACAAATTGGCTCTAATTGATCCGCGTCGATGCAACGACCAGCCGCTTTCACTTTCTTTCCGTGTTCGAGTGAAACTGACTAACCCTAGCAACAATGTAGATGGAAATCAGATGGAAAAATTGATCATCCACCTCGAGCCTTGCCAATGACTATCTATCTTGACTTTTCAATTATCAATTAATTGAAGCAAGTAATCTTTTTATACACGCAACGCAAGGTCATCGCAACTTTTTCGAATGTCAAACAAACTTCACACAGCATTTTCCTCTCACTTGCACTTGCGCTTGCTTGGATTATGCTTCCGCAATTTTACCGGGAAAGCAGGGAACTTCCTCGTATACAGCGGAGTTCTGCTGTAACAGCGAGTACAGAACACGTCCGATTCATCGTAGCAGAAACCGTTCGATAAAACACCAACACCCTCGGTCGCAGTCGATTACGCAAATACAAGCTCGCGACAGTCGGTGTTGCGCGTTACGACGAGGACCATAATGGCGGACAGAGCGGAGGAATCGCTCGGGCGTGTCAGCGGCTACGCCTTCGTCGCAAGGTTACGTTGGCTTCGATAATAATTCTAAGCTGGAAACTACTGCGTCCGTGGGTGGAAATCGATATTCCTGCGGTCAGTTTCGAATTTCGCGGAAGCTAAGTTGAATTTCGACGGCCCGTGAAATCATCGCAACGCGACACCGCTCGCGACGGACTAACGCTTCCCTTTTTTAACCTACTGAACGCGCAGCTTTCTTTCTTATCTGGCAGATTTTTTAAATTGGCGATGTAGAACGTTGCAATTGTAGGGACAGTACGTACTTGAAGAATCAAGCTAAAATATACCGTAGCTTTTTTTGCACTATTTTTGCTCAAAATATATCATTTCAGTCATTCTGAATACAATTATATTTAATTTAACTGTACACAAGTGACAGAGAATTCATCGATTGATAGAACGAACAGCGAAAAATTATTCCTCGAGTTTGAGCAATCATCGATTCGTACGTCCTTTGCACCTTTCAATTCTCCCCAAGTGCGTAAAAATCCGCGCAAGTCGTTCCGCCAAGATCGTTCTTATCGCTAAAAATAAAACCAGCAACGTCTAAACTCTGAGTAACCGAGGTAGTCAACGTTATTAGTCGTTGCTTGAGATCTCGTACGCTGTCGTAAATAGTAACAGCTCGAACATCGGTAAAGTATACGCAGACACGCGTCGGTAAAATCGACATCAGCGTAATGACAGTGCCGTGACTGAGCGCGGCTCGTCTCTCCCATTTAATGCCGGTGCAACTTCGTAGCGGACTCGTGTTAACCCAGTTAAGTTGTAGGGGATGATGTACGGGTGCTTCGGTTCGAGTCCACGCGGATTTAACAAGCCACGCGGCCGACAGCGACGTTCGTTCCTCCGTTCCTCGATGACAAGAGGATAACATCGAAAATTCATCCTGATACCCGGTAATTGTAGCCTGAGAACGTTTACTCTATGAATCACGGTCTCGTCGAGGCATCGCAGTAATATCGTCTGGCTCTGTTGACCGTCCCAGATCGCCACGGTGATTTATCTCTATGGCGCGCTTCTCCGTCTGGCGAGGCGAAGAAAGCGGGCGTCGACTTGCTCGCGTCTGTAGATTCCTTTACACGTTCTTAAGTCCTTTACGCGTGTTTACGCAACGCACTGATCAATTTGAGTAAAATATAGACGAAGAATATATATATATATATATATTATGTATGTTATATATATAAGCAGAAACGGAATACTTTTCTAGTGGATGAAACGAACTTTCATTCAAGATGCGCGATGCATGGTACTTGGAGCAGACGAAATATCCGAAGCAGAATATTTTTTAGTAGGTCAGACGAACAAACCTTCCGTTTAATTTGCATCTCTTTGTAAAGAAAATTCCTGATGCGTTTAATGTTGGACTTGTTTATACTTGTTTGAACGTTCTTAGCGTTTGATTTCATTTGATGGGATTTTTTGAGATTTTGAGTCAATGATACGAGCTTCTCCTCGTTAAATTTCGAAGATCGAACATTTACGAGAGGTTTTTCGGTGGAAGTTTCTTTAGAGATCGAAGCGCGCGATTAGAAGCTACGGCGTGAAAAGGAAAGTAGGGAAAAAGAGACGAAGAAAAAAGGTCGATGAGCTGCGAGCCGCGTTTCCGGCCGACCTAACACTGCTGGTTTTCGTTTCTTTTGGCGGTTCGCAGCCGCCGTCGTAGCTCGTTTTTAGCCAACTTAATTAACGACCCTACTAATGACGGAATAAGAAGGAAGTATAGTGGCCCCGTACGTAAATCTGCAGCGTGGAACCGCATCGAGCCAGATGCGACGAAATCTAAAGTGCAATACTATCTGTGTTCCAGCTACTTTTAAGGGGTGAGATGTAGACTCGAAGAATCTAAAGCAAGTTAACCCATTCCGTGGACAACCAAGGTGCCCGTTTTTACATTTTACTTAGGTACTAATTTTTCATATTCCGAATTCTTTGTGGACAAAATTTACGCAGAATATTTCAAATAACTAGCAATATACTACCAAGTGTAATACTTATCTGACGATAACGAAATGTTTTAATTCATTGACGATTGCGTTTGTAGCACGAGCTGAAAGATGGAAGACACAACAGATGGAAAAGTGTCAAATCTTTAAAATCGGATCCGATAGTACAGTTTGAAAATTTGATAATATAATTGACAAGATAAACGTTGACAATTGAATTTAGAAATTTTTTTATTAACGGTACGTGGACTGAATTCCTATTCAATTGGATATAATTTGCTGTCAATTATATACATTCGATTTCACATCGTGATCTTATATATTTTATACGAAAAATGTGACAAATGTGACAAATGTGACAATGGGTTGAATCTTCGTGCTTTGTTCCAAACGCAAATATTAAAATTCTGTATGAAAGAGGAAAAGGAAAGAGATAATTAAAAAAAGCATTAGGAACTATCACGATCCGAATCCTCTCGGCTGATTTATTTCACCGGTTCAACCTGTTTTATCGGCCACACGTCACCGCTTCTTGCGTTACATCGTAAACCGCGGAACATAAACTTTCAATATGTCGAATGGGAAGTAGTTTTACGAACATGTTACGCGCGAAAATATAAAACGTAGAGCTCCCTTATTACTCCAATTCGCTCTTTAACCACAGAAAAGATAGTGCTCGTTAAAGACGTGACGTTTACATCAAAAAAAAAAAAGAAAAAGAAAAAAAATGACAATAATTCATTCATTCTTTGTACGCGAATCTATTGATTTCGAAGGAGAGCATTAGCTGGCTCATAAATTAAGCGAAACAAATTATTTCAATTCGGATGATTTTAATTTAAACAGTTTGGCACTCAAACACACGATGGCAGTCAAGCGTCGGAATAAAATAGCGATTAAACTAGATTTTCGTAAGTTTTACGTATCTACGGAATGCTTTTCAAATTTACGCACATAGTCTAAAATGTGCAAAGTGTCTAAACCGAATGTGATGCGCGAGAGTGCAAACGCAGCCTCAAAATTTGCATCCATATTTAATACAATTGACAAAGAATTGCAAATTTGACGAAGGCTGGAGATGCAGACAGCGAACCAACGGGCATTTAATCGTCGATTTATTAGCGCAGAAGCTGCTCGGACAAATATGATATAGCTGCTGCTGTTCATTATTTGCAAGATAAAAAAAGAAACGGGGACGTATCGCCAATGGTTGGAGATATTTCGGGCCGGCGGGTATCGCGCTTTCATAAATACCAGCATTATCTGCCGCACCATTATTTGTCATGGTCGATTTCGAATCAGCCGGCGCTGTTCATTCCCCGAGATCGTTTCTACATCTGCCGATAAAAGCAGCCGCATCAAGCCGCCCTGGTCACGCCGTTTATCGCGTGCCTCGACTAATCAAGCTTCGCTCTCCGGATAACATTTTCACGTGAAATTAAGAGGATTTCTTAAAACCTCGATGTTCGCGTGTTTTGCGACGTCGGTGCGCTCGCGCTCGGGCTCCGAGCTTTCATTCCACACGGTCCATTGACGGTGTGGCTAATCACCGAAATACCGTGGTGAATTCTCGCGATTCGAGAGGAAACGTTCGACGACCATTTCATTAGCATCGCTCCTCTTTCACGACGCGTGTAAATTAAACCAGTCGGAGCTTATTAATCTGGCTCGTTCGCCAGTCGGTACTCGAGCTTATTATTTATTATAAAAATTCGCCAGCTCTGTCGACCCTCTCTGGATACCTTGTTGGCGATAGCAAGTAAAGGAGAAGTAGCAAGTAAATTCTGCACATTTTGACGTGTAATTATAATGCAATGGACTGGGGATTTTTACGCAAATTCACACGAGGATATTGTGAAAGTGTTAATAATTAATAGAACGTTCGTCGAATATGTTTGTTACAAATAATGAACAGCAATGTAATAACGATTAAGCACTCGTTAATTCGTCGACCTCGCGCTTCTGCGATTAAATTCGCAATTTCCTTTTTGAATTAATTTTATTAAACGTACTTTTATATTCAGTACGTTGTGCACATTACGCGAAGAAATTTGGAATTTTTGCATTAATATCGTAATGAGTGGATCACGCACTCGTATTTCTGAATGTTCAAAATGTTTCGTGCGTCACGCACATTTTTCACGCAAATACAAGCGTTTGGATATTTTTACGGCCAAATATAAAGAACTGAAAAATTTGAAAAAGAGATGAAATTTTACGAGTGAATTTGAAGCTTCGAAATTCCACGGATGAGTTTAAAATTTTAAAACGATTTAAAAACGATGTCATTTATTAATTCATCGATATTGCTATATTTTGGATACTTCATATATTTCCGCGCTTTCATATATTATTGTTGGTTTGAATAGCGAGTTCATTCGCCTCTCTGTAATATATATAAAAATAAATTACTCCTCGACTGGTTGACCGGATTTCGTACGAAAAGCAATTACACTTGACGTGCCATTTTAAGAACACGTCTGCCAACGAATTTATTATCCGACCAAATGTGCTCGTTCGACGCATTTTTGCGCCTTCCATTTGTCTACAAATGCACGAAAATCACCAACCGCCGGCAAGCAAAATCCGAAAGACATCAATTCAATATCACCGACAATGGCTGCGAGTATAACGAAAATCCGCGGGGAATCAAACGTTCGAAAGTGCAGCGAGAGCAAACAGATGGAACGACGGATAGAGTGTTTAAAAAAAGAGAGAGAGAAAAATGATAAAAAGAAAGCAACTGCGAATGCTTGATAGCCGAAAGGAAGGCAAAGCCTGTGTGTGTCGTCGAATCTGGAACGTGGTTTGATTGCGTGGAAAAACGAGAAGAGCGAGCGATTCGCCGCGCGATACGCGCCATTTCCTGTTCGTTTTTTCGCCGATGGCGGCTCGTCGACGATCCTTTTTCGCGGGGGATGGAGCAGGGACAACGTATCGCCAACTCGATGCTCGCATTTCCTCGTTGAATCGTGATTTATGCGCCGCGCATTCCTCCGAGAAAGAAGCAATCTTCGTCACACGACGCAATATCGCGTCCTCTGGCCTCTCTCGATCGCAGTCAATACGTTTCGCCGGTGGTTTTGTTTCAAACAGTCGTGGCTGTCGCTTTATGCGTCGACTGACAATCGATGGAGAATTTTTCGCAAAATGGATCGCCGTTGTTTCACGCGCGTGGCACGATGTGCAAATGGCCCACGAAGATTTTTTCTTAGCATTTTTGAGATTCAATTGGCTGTGCGTCATGTTTCTATTGTTTTATACGTTTCCTTTTTTTGTATGTTTATATATAAAAGTTTAAAGTCGAAAGGTGTTTGTAGAAATACGTAAAAGTACGATTCGTCTCACTGAAAGGCCCAGAAGCAACTGTTCCGACGACTTTTTTGCCATAAAATTTTATCGATACGCAAACATTTGAATCGATAGAAAACAAATTACAGGCGCGATCGCTCAGTAGCAGACAACCCCACGCCCCCTCGCGAATCACGTGACCCAAATCAACCAATCGCTAATTTTCGTTGCATTAGCGCTGCACCTGAAGAGGAGACCCCCGCTAGAATCACTTTCAGTGATAATATATTTTAAGGTACGTGAGATATTTCGATATTTTATTAATACTACTGAAGATATATCAGAACCTAAGATATATACAGAAATTATACAATTGCTTCACAGATATCAGGAAGGAATATATTTATGTTAAGCTTTGCTATCTCGTAGTAATAATATAATAGACAATCAACATCTATTATATGCTCGAAATGATTATTCATGCTGCGTACCAATTTTTTGTTAAATGCATACATGCTTCGCAATAAATGGTTCGTGCCTTTCGGATACATTTTGATTGGTTTTAAATTTGGTCAATATAATTTCATTTCAATTATAATTTTATCAATTTTACCAATATGATCATTACAACACGCACGCAAAATTCCATGCTAAATGTTGGATATAATACTTTCGCGCGCCACTGTACCTACAATCCGTGTAATTCAAACATAAGCTTGCTAAATATTTTCACGCGGCAATCAACCGTACAGTTCCATTTCCCCCACGTGTTTGTTATACGTGGTGAGAGTTGCACCATTTTTATTATTTGCAATGACACTGCCGGCGACGCTGCAGAAAAGTTCTCGCAGATTGATCGAATGGCGCGTTGCAAATATATTGTTTGAGAGTTGGTGTTTACACGATTGAGAAATTTTACGTTTCGCCCGTCGGAATGAAAAGTGTATAAAAAAAGAAAAAAAGAAAGAAAAAAAAAAAAAAACAATGGCGACGGAAGTTCCGCTCGGAGCGTGTTGCATCGATGCCCGTCTTCCCAACGAAATACGCAATGGAAATCAATTTGAAATTCATTTCCTATTCGTCGCGGAGAAATATCTATTAAATTGTCTCGACAGCGTTCCCCGCTGTGTCTCGTCGTCCAGATATAAAACTAGATACGACACGAAAGCGAGTGTACATCTACATTTCGAATTTTCACTGACATTGACGCTCAGCTGTCGTGATTATATTTTAGAGCAGATTATAAATGATTTCGAAAATGTGTACAAAAGTTGCACTGTTTTATTGAAAGACTATACTCGATATGTACAAGTAATCCCACCTGTGTCAACATTAGAAAACAATTATTTTCTATTATCTGAAGAAAATTGCTTTCGAAAGACAGAATTCATACAGCGTGGGATGTTGAAAATAAATACGTGTCAATTTTGAACTCGATCGTGTATAAAATTAGTCATTTAGGCCATTTATCGCTCCGTTTTTCAGGAATAATATAGAGGGGCATGAAATTATTAAACACTCTGATAATAACGACCACAAACAAATACATAAATATACATATATTTAAAACAAGACTCATTTTGTTATATCGTGCCAATTTATCATTAATACCTTTTCATATAGACGTAGATAGATATGACTGACGTGCACGTGTGAGAATTGGAGAGGAATCTCGTTTCAACTCTTTCGAGATTATTGAGACGATACGTCCCAATTTAACCATATGATATAAGCATGTGAGCAAATTTTTTCTCTTCCAAAAATACCCTAAAACTAATTATTATTCTCTGCAGGTGAACATATTGTAGTAAAAATTATTCTATAATCGTGTTAATTGTCTGAAAGAGAAGGATCATCCGTCTCGAAAAGATCAAACCAATCGCACACTTGTGCATACAGAATGCAAGAGGTATCACCTTCGTGTCGAACCAGAGATAAAATTCTAATGTCCGAACATTCGAAAGCAGCTTGTGTAAAGTATACATAGCGAGTGTGCTCGCTGAAACATTTTCATTTTCGAATGATACTCAAAACTCTCGAAACGAGAGCTTAGTTATCGAACTTGACTCAGATTCGTGAGTACATATATACACTGGACTGGCGTCTCTCGAGCGTTGGCACGCGAATTTGCCATTCCGTTAGCGACAATTCCACGCAAACCCAGTTACATTATCCCCGGAAATGTGTCAGCAGTTTTCTTGGGCCTCGGCCAAGATGTTTGTCTTCGCGCAGAAGGAAGACGTCTTCGTGACAACCGTGCAAAATCCATCGGACGACAGCCCGCGAATGAGAAAACGACGGATCCACCAACGATCGAATTTTCTACGGGGCCACGAGCCGCTAAGTTTCTTCTTCTTAACTCGCTTTTTCATCGTGGCGTTCGATCTCAACTCGATTTTGACGTTGAGGGAGGGGGGGCAATCTGCAAAACTCGAGAACGGAAATGGACGTTTCGACGGGAAACTTGATGCGCCATTTTATTTCACGGATTGTTTGTTCCGGGATTCGGCGGATATTTGCTTCGAGCAAAGTTTGAGCTTCCTCTCGCGGAATCGTATCCTTCGCTTTTGTGCTTTCGAGAGAATCGAAGGATTTTATTCTTCAAATGAACTAACTGACAGTTAACCATTCGATATAAACAGGCTGTACCGAAACTTCCAGTGTGAAAAATTAAAGAATCCCTTGATCGTTTATATTGTTTCAAACGTTTGGAAACAGTGCGCGATAAGCTTTCAGCTGAATCAGTTTGCCAGATTCGTATTTCCTCGTGATCGACAAATTTCATGTCATTTGCAGGGACGAATTCTCGAGAAAGTAGCGAGCTGCGTGATTGACTACTTTCGACGCATCGATTTTCAAAATGCTCAAGGGAGAGCAAGGCTAATTTAGAATCTGTCATCGGGAGAATGCAGAATCATCAAATGAACAGAAACATCAAAGCAACAGGAAACTGCGTATTTTCATTTTCATACTAAAAATGGCCTAATGAATTTGAACGAAGATGCGTGCAAGTGAAAGAGTAAAACTTTTGCGATTTGTAATTCTCAGAGAAGCTTGACAAACTACTTTTGCCAACTCGAATCACCATAATGTCAAAGATCGAAGTTTATCCTTTGCAAAAATTCCACAAAGGTTGACAAGAAGACGCGATATTCCGTTATCTACGATCATTACCCGTCATTACTTGCAACGTCGCGGCCAATTCAATTAATACCACTGTCAACTCGATTCTCCCGGAACGAGAAAGCAGAGATCGTTTCGGGAAGGTAAATTCGGTGGGATTCTCCGCGCGCAAACTGAAAGAAACTCGAACCTCGCCAACCTTCTACGTTCAAAAACTCTCACGCGATAGCCGCGGAGAAACGATGCCGCGAGTCCGCGAGCCGACGTTCTAAAAATGAAGTCGTTTGCGAACACGATTCCAACCCTTTCGTTCGGCTCTCGCAGCGTAAATCTCCCGACTCGTGACCGACGACGATGGCCAGGTTAATGGCAACGTTACGGGTTACGTAACGGCGAAACGCTTGATAAATGCGAGTTTATTTCAATCCTCTTTGCGTAGGAGGTGGTCAGGGTCGACGTCCACTAACCCAGATAAAGCGACTTTTGCTTCTCTGTATGGTATCTTCGTACGGTTCTCCAAACGGGGAGGAGGTGTCGGAAGGAGGCGACAACTTGCACGTTGATCGCTCTCTCTCTCTCTCTCTCTCTCTTTGTCTGATCCATCGGTCAGCGGGCTTTCTACGTTCTTGCTCCGCCGGCTGGACGTCCTACTCGTCTCTTTTGCCTGGCTTCACGGCTCGACTGCGTGCTCGACGATCGAACCACTCTCTGTCCTCTGTATTATTCGCTCGGTCTTTCATTAATTCCGCCCGTTTCCCCGGCTGTAGAACGCCTCGCTCGCAGTCACGCCAGCTTGCCTCTCCTTCTTGAATGCTAGGCGAGCCTGTTTAAATTTTGCTTGGGGAAATGTTAGGACAGAGGCGAATTAACTTACGCGTACGTTCTGCCACGTTCGTTCGCGAGTTATCGGGGAAAATTCGTCGTGGGGGAGATGCCGCGTGTTCCCTGCGAGGAAGCAGAGTGCGGTTTCTTCGAGCTCTTCAGTTGGTCGATTTGTATTATTCGGTTGGTTGATTTGGATTATTCGGTTGGAAATAGAGTTGCGTAAATGCAATTAAATATGTTTAAAACAATATCAATATCACTTGATAATAATGATGATGTAATAGTTTTAATATAATGATTGAACGTAATATTTATAATTTAATATTATAGAGATGATACGATCGAGCACGGGGTGAGAAAATTTTCTATTTCTGAGCTTTTTCGATTTATTTACCCCACTCTCTTTTCAACACCTTGCGCCCGATTGTATCGTCAGTTACGAAATACCCTTTTCGCGATGCTGTTTCTCCTACTCCTCCATCGTTACTACACTCTTTCCGTAATTTTATTACAACTTTATTTTTGCTCGTATTTACTTTCTCTAAATTAAACTCTATTACGCTTTGGCCGCACTTTGATGTCACCGAGGGCGCTATTTATACGAAGATATAAAGTTATACATAATTGAACATTAAATGAGGAGCGTTATATAATCATGAAGTTGTTGTATAAAGAATATTGTATATAATTAAATACGCTCAAGACGTTATTAATCTTTCTTGTCTTCCTTGCCTTTTACTTTCCTTCCATAATTTCATCGTAACGTTACTTTTATCCTCTAAATACAAAGTCCCTGTTCTTTTAGTTAGCAATGCAACTGGAGAAGAAGTGGAAAACAGCTTTCAATTTTTAAATACAATCTGGATGTTTTCTCGTTTCGTTTAAAATAAGTAAATGTCGTCAGAAAATTACCAGAGTGAAAACAAAATGAAAAAGTTTCACGTACTTTTTCTCTCACTCGACGTGATTCTTGACCACGCGGACAAGACTTTATCTTGAAAGGGAATAAGAAACGAGCTTGGTGACTCGTATTTATTGGCGGGATTTGCGTTTGTCGATAAAATCGAGATATGGTCGAGTGAGTTGAGTGAAACGTCGCTCAATAAGACGTCTAGCACTTTGAATGCAAGAACTCCTTCCGAGTTCTCTTTGACAGTTAAGGGAGCCCCTTTTCCTTCTTTGATCTTATGCTTGAAATCGTTTAGGTTCAAACGTAGTCTGTTTCACCCAAAGACCCGAAGAACTCGGACTTCAAGATTTATCGAGCTTTATAAGTGGATAACCGATGTGAAATCACTTCTTGGAAGAATAGTTTATGTTCTAGAACAATACCCCGTCCGTTGAAACGTTTGCAAAAAAAAGAAAAAAAAAAAAAGAAGAAAAAAGAAAAATGAAAAATGACAATTTACACTGTTAATAATTTTGGATTGTCCAAAATTTCAGTATTCTCTTAATATTCATGACAATATTTTCAACATTTCGCCTGCATCAATTTAATAATAGAACACGTTCGAATATGAGAGCATTTGAAGATAGAAGTACGAATTGGCGTATCGTTGTTAATTTATTGCTTGATTTCACATAGCTTAATAATTAGATCGCGGATTTTTGAGAAGTTGAAAGCTGCAACAACGCGCGCATTAGCATGCAAAGCTGCATAAAACGTTCAAAGCGGAGTGTTTGTTGTTACACTCGGTGGATAAAACAAATTTGCATCTAACTTTCATTTCGTTAATTACGTCGTCAAAAATTAAAAGTGGACAAAAGTCCGTAGTTTACTCGTTTACATCAGTGACGTTAAGATAACGTGCAAAGTATTTTATGCATCATGTCGCGTGCGTTTTTACACTCACTTTATATATTGCATTATCTCATATCGTTACATCTGCTTGTTCCAATTCTTCTTCAACCCGTGCAAATATATAGAATGTATAAAAAGTTGGCAGTTTACTTGTGATACACGTAAAATTATTATTCCTCCGTCGTTCCCGCTTCCATTAATTCACTCCATACGATACACATTGCTCCACGCTAATCTTCATCCCTCCCCGCCTTCAACCTGAAACAACGAACGCAACGGTGCGCGTGTTGATTTAATTCGCGGCTTGGTCAGGGTCGACGCGTCGAGAGAGAGAGAGAGAGAGAGAGAGTCCAGTAACCCAGATAACACGGCTCGACTTTGGCTATTCCCATCGGAGTGTCTCCCGGCCCTCGGTACACTAAGTCGAAGATTCCGTGCGTTGCGTGCGCGCCACCGGTATCCCCCTTTTCGCTTCCCGCCTAGCTGCCTACCCACCCCGCGTTGTCTCTCTTACTCGCGCGACCACCCCTCGAAAGCCATCCACCACCTCCAGCAACGGTCCGCGCACTCGTCCGGGGGTGGTAGATCGTCCTGGCGCAGCCAGTGCCCGCGCGTCTTTCGCGATCGTCGGACCGCGCGTATGAAAAACGGGAAGGTGTTCTCGGTCGCGTGTCCGTGTTCCACCCCTCGAGGGACCGGACGAAACCCAAAAGGAAACGTGCGTGCAACTGAAACGAGATCGTTCGTCCTTGCCCCAGTGTTCTCTCAGTGTTCATCGGCGGAGTTTCGAAGGATGTACGGAGGCGAAGGGGTTGAAAAGTGGCCACGGTGGAGAATTCTAGGCGTGTTCCAATTTTGAACGAAACTCGCGGAGAGGACTGTGATCTGTCCAAAGTCGATTTTTTACACATATATATATATATATCGAAACGAGGCAGTTATTTCGGTGGAGTCAAGAGAGCGATTAGAGAGAGTGATTAGAGAGGTGAAACTCACTGGACTCGAGGTACTCGGGAATTTCTTTGCCTTCGTTTCGTTTTATTCGAAGCATATACAGGCGAGCCTCTTTTGCAAGTGCGATCGGGGATCAAGAAAAGCGTAGCTCGACAAAGTGCCGGGTGGAACGAAGCGAAAGATAGGCGTTGATAGGTACCAAAATTTATCTAAAATTTTGCCAACTCATACCACGTGCGTCGAATGTTACTCGGATGTTGCTCTTGTTGCCTAAAATGGCAATTCTTTGTGACGCGTGAACGTTGAGAAATTTTCGGTCGTCCGACACCTACGTAATGACAACCCGCAGGACAACGAGAACTCGACCGAGATAATGCGCCGCGGTGGTTATCGGAACGAACATTTCCGATGATCACGCTCGACGAGCGCGATAACGACCGGTGTAACTGGCCTAGCATATCGGATCGGAGCGATTCCATGGGATCATCCAGTGTCCGCAAGAAAGAATCACCGAGATCCTCCCGATAGGATTCACCTCCTGCCCCTGTGTCTCTCTTTCACCGCTGTTTGCCCGATCGTCGTACCAAATCAGATCCGCCCCCGGCTTCCGATAACGCGAAACTTCGATCTCCAGTGCTGAAGCATGCTACGCAGGACAAGTCTCGTGCAGTGAAACGACGAAACGCGAGTTGTGATCTAGTGGTTTGGAGAGCGTCGACACGTTTGCTTCCGCGGCTGACGAGATAGGACGGACGAGTGTGAAGTGTGCAGGACTCTCGTTGCCCCGGCTTGGACGAATGTTCGACGCTCTGCGAGCAGGAGGGAAACGTGAGTACGTGTTACCGCGATCGTGTAAGAGACGCAGATGACGAATCGTTATCGGATATCAGGAGTCGTTTTGCGTCGGTTGTCCCGATGAAAAGTGTCCTGTTTCAACTGGCACGCTACGTTTCGAACGAATTTGAACGTGTTGCGTAACTCGTTACCTTCAGCACACACACACAAACACACACATACATCGTTTATAGCTTGATTGTCACCTGTTCAGCTGATAACTGAAATACGATGAAATAACGGCACCAACGTATTTATTCGCGTTATTAGATATTTGTGGTTGCATTCGAGCGCGGATGCATTCAACTGGTTAAATTATGTCTGTATGCCGATCACGTGCTTTTTGTAACGAGGTGGTCGATTGCTGGTAACCGCAACTGGTGCCGTACATGATGGAAATTAACAGAATCGGTTCGTCAATTTCCAATGTCCTATGATCGAGTCATTCAAATTTCACATTGCACCGAATATTGAGAATTTTTATTCGCCGTTTGATAATTGTCTGTGTAACACGTGAGATTCGTCGCGAGTATTTTTCAATTGCACACTCTTTATCCTAGTTTTATCTTTACCAAGCTGACGCACACGTGAAGTTGACAGAATGTTTAGCATTATGCACGTACCAATGCGATACTGATATTGATATTGATATTAAATAATTCTGTAATATTAAACTTTAATACACTCTGTCCCATAGAATCTTTCTTTCCGTTACACACTATGCACCAATGCATTATTAATGTGAAACCAATATCGTTATCGACGACAAATGTATCAACTGAAGAGAACTTAGAAAAGGGTCCCGTATGTATTAACTAAAGTAACGAGTCCCAAGATTAAACGACAAACGCGTAACTTAATCACTTTCCCTGCAAACATTCGCCAAATCGTTTCCCCGTGGTTTCCTCCTCGACAGACAAAGACAGTTTGTTTGCTCGACATTTTAATCTTTCTTCTCCGTCTGTTTTTCTTTTTTTTTCCCCTCTTGCGTTGTTACTGATTCAAGCGTCGATGGGTGATCGTTAAGTAACCACGCGTTAGACACGAGTCGCGATTATCGACTAGTTTTTCACGTGACGTCTGCCAGTATTAATGGCGTTGGTGGTTTACGCGGTGACTCTGGTTGAAACGCGGAGATGCGCTTAAATTTTCCAATAGTTGCCGATCGGCTAGCGATTAATGGCCGATCCAGCCAGCCATCCATCCACTTTGCCCTTTCCGCCGTGTCCTTGCCATTTTCTCGCCACTTCATTTTCGTCGTTTCGTTTTCGCAGGTAGTTGCCGAAGTTTAATAAGAACCGGGCAAGTTTCGATTCCTAACACGCGGACGCGGAGTTCGCGCAACTTTCTCGGTGTAAATGTCGTTTGTGTATTGATTCAGACCTTCGGCGTTTACGTTGAACGTTTTTCGAGTTACGCAAGCAGGCTCGAGTGCGGAGGAGAGAGACTTTCGTCGCTGCAATTTCGCAGCTCGTGAAGTTTCGTCGAAGAATTTAATTGGAAAGGGGTTGAATTACAAACTAGTGTAATTAATTCATTGCTAACCAGCAATTGTGAACAGCAATGCTATATACGCTGAATAGTGTCTAACAACGACTAAGAATAATTGCACTATATTATGTTTCATCAAAATGAAATTCAACGTGTGTGGTCAGTCACAGGGGTCTCAAAATTTCACTCTATGGATCTTTAATCGATAAATTAACTACTTACGCAACTTACACCACGCAGTGTTCCACATTTGCTTCAAAGAAAAAATAAAATACCGTTAGTTTCCTGTTGAAAAACAATCTGTACAAATATAACCTGTGTAAGTGTGTACTGTAACCTAACCTAAAGCTAACCTGTACAAATGTAACAAAGTCGAGCAAGAAAACGTTGACATTAACGTCCTAACAATTATTTTGTTCGAAATGAGAAAATATTCTATATTCGTAAAGAAAACAAAACATTTTCGCCTATTTGTTATACCACTTTGTAAAAAAAAAAGAATAACATTGGATCGTTACAATGTTATTTTTAACGTTAGTTGTTAAAACGGGACTGCACATTCGTTTGCATGGTACAATTACGTAACGTCATCAATGTGAGAGACTGCAGCGAAAAAAGTCGCGTTGCATCGAACCTGTCGCCGAGGTGTTCGTCGGCGCAGGTGATTTGCAGAACAAAGCGCAGCGTAATTATAATTCACGGCTGTTAGCTCGACGTTGCTCGCTCTGAAAATTGGACGTCTCTGGAAATCGTATGGCGAAATAATTGTTAATGTATTACACGCGTGATTCATGCGCATCTCGCAGTTGTTTCTCACGTTGTCGATAACGTCCGAGTATCTTCAACTCGATGGACTCCAAACACTGCCGCTCCAAACGAAGTCGTGCGTTATTGAACGACTCTTTTGTGGATACATGTTTAATATTATCGTTTTCATTTCCATTATTGGCAGCGAAAAACGTTACGAATAATTTCAATATGTGCATATAGAACGAAATTCGTGTGTTATTAAGCGATTCTTCTACGGACACGTGTTTAACATTGCCGTTTTCATTTGCAGCGCGAAACGTCGCAATAAAACATGAATAATTTCAACGTATGCATGCAGAGTGTTATCAATTCTTTCAAGATCGATTTTAATGGAATCATACGTTTTCGAATTTATCGATGGACGCGACGTTGGTTGTGGAAAAAAGTATTTATTCATACGCGTTTATTCGAAAAATTATTGGTTCAAAAGAGATATTTCAACCTCAGTTTTGTTTAAAATATCGTGCGAAAGGGAAGGGAACTATATCATTCGACTGTATCATTCTGAATAACGGTATTATCTCGATATTATGTCTCTGTACTTCATATACGTATTCACAAGAGCGATAAACTTGGCGATAAACATTGCTGAACAATTGTTTAACAATTACGGTAACTCGCGTAAACGAGTGTTGACACGCTTTTGAGCAACGGTGTATATAGCTTTCGTAAATTTCTGGTCAGTAGCACCGGTCGGGGCAGCCTACGCGAACCTATTTACGAGCTAGGTTGAATCGTTTCCGAATCGATTTCGGGTCAAAGGCACAGCACGAATAGCGCCGTAGCTCTAACTACGTTTCGTCTAATTTAATTACACCCAACGAATGCTTTAAACGCGTAACTACCGTGCAACGTCTCTATCTATCGATCAGCCGTAATTCTCTCTAGGAGTTTCGTTATGAATCACAACGATTGCACCACCCTCTCTCTTTCACCGCGGAGAATTCGTCCCGAAATTGCCCGAAAAATTATCTACTCGCCGAATCACTCCCTCTTCTTCGCCCAGTTTCGCCGGTTTGTGATATACACAATCTCACAAGTGGAGTCGATTAATTAATTCAATATGGATTTTTATGTATTTGTAGAAAGATGAAATTAACAGAACATAATGCTTCCATTTAATTACATTGTTATTAAAATTAATGTAA
Source organism: Melipona beecheii (assembly GCA_032399605.1). Lineage (NCBI taxonomy): Eukaryota > Metazoa > Arthropoda > Insecta > Hymenoptera > Apidae > Melipona > Melipona beecheii. The sequence goes on from JAUCMO010000463.1 coordinate 4,175,883, forward strand.
ACTTGTGTATAAACCATTATATAATTAATCATATTATTATATAAGACATATTAATCACGTAATCACGTTATTATATATAACATATTAATTAACAATATTATTTAATAAGTACAATGTGATACATGTAACCTAAATTTTTGTAAATTTCTTTTCCGCGGATTTTCAGGCATCATAAATATATGTAAAATGTCCAAAATATAGTGCTTTCTGTTATATAACATTTGGCACGTGAAACAAACAATTTTCATGTCTTTGATTATGTCGTCAACGTGCAAGAAAATAAATACTTCCTGTATGTTTTAAGAACATTTCTTTTCCATGATCATCTTTCACATCGCTGGACAATATTTTTGATTCCAATATAGCCATAGCACGTGCATATTATTATGAAATGTAGTACAGAGGATGTCTTGGGTGGAGCAGCTCATAAACACATGGTCTACGAAGAAGACTGGAAACTAAATCGTAGAAAAAGCAAAGTTGTTCGACGAGTGACTATTCCATTAGCACGACGGCATTTTCGATTTTCTACCAACGAACGAGTGCGTTCGAACTGCATGATAGAGATATAGTCTCCTTGTCTCTGTCTTTCTCCCTCGCGCCTGCTCGTCGACGATTTCTCGGGCTTCCACGCAAGCAAAGTGGGTTTCGCCGGGGACGAGACACCCCGAAGAGTAACGACAATTACGGTGCAACCGTGCAACGACATTTCCAACTTTCCTGTCGTTTCGGCCCTCTCCTCTCTATCCTGCCAGTCGGATTTTTGCTCGTGATCCTTGCCAGAAATGGTTTTTCACCTTCTTCCGGCGACTATTTCTTGGATATACGCGATGAAAGTTAAGTGAAATACACGTCTTTTTCGGGAAATCTTCCTCTCGCGTCGCCTCGAAGAATTGTATTCAATCGTCGCGTCGGAATTTAGAGCGTCGGGAAGTGAATGATGACTAGTTTGAGGAGAAGTTTTTAGAGTAGACTGCACGAATGACAGAAAGTAACGAGAGAAAGTTATCGATGATTGTCGTAGGGAACTTTGTTGCTTATTCTTACGATTGAGCTTATTCTTACAATAGAGTGAAAGGATTATGATGCCAAGTGTTACAAACAAATGGTACAATTTTTGGATGTTTTAAGAATTCCCATTACAACAAGTTACCCGTCAATTTTTGTACCTTGGAGTTGCATCGACGAATTAATTTTTAGTTCCATAAACTTTTGCTTTACAATGAACATTAAATATACTATGGATTTTTATGCTTTTATAAATGATACAAAGAAGTGTAAAAAAAACATTCAAAGTACAGTGTTTGTTAAACATAAAACGTTTCTCTGTCGAGAACGTTGCATTCTCTTTCTCTTTCTCAATTACATTTTCAAAAATATGGATCCGCAGTCCAGTGACTATAATTGGTGAAAGACCTAGATCGTCAGTGAGAAAATAGAAATACGCGCGTAATTTATAGTCTCGCGTGTCGGTAAATTAATAGGTTTGGTACGGAAATGGAATTATCGAACGGAACTATTTTACCCCTTCTAACCTTTGTATTTAGCGCGTATCGCTAATGAACACGCGTTCAATTTCCGCGACGGGACTTTTTGACCTGCTTTTCTTTCATTTCGAAAGAATTTTTTACTCATTTAACGGTAGATTAGATACATAGCGTAATAATGATATTATTACCGATACCTAAAATGACCGACTTGAGAGAAAAACTAAAAAATTTTTATGATAATTTCGTCTACGATGTTTTATTGTAATAATCCTCTGAGCAAATCTGACAAGTGTCGCTCGCGTATAATTGACAAACATTTTCTCCTGCAATACTCTATTTTCCAGCCATCAAAATTATCGAAATCGTACGGACTGACGAGACTAAAGTTAATGAACAGGGTTCGTGTAATTACTAAACGTTCCGTTTAAGCTATTTATCAACAATTTTCTGCATAATTAGATGATTGATCGACGTCGCGACACTCGACACTCGTTAATTGCATGCATCGTAGATTCCAAACTCCCATTCATTTCTCTCTTCATGCGTCTCTTTTCGTCTTCGCGTTCGCGTCTTTATAAATGCCAGGCAGCTTGCGATAATTAAAATTCCGGGCCGATCTGGGGCGGAAAAATGAGAAGCGCGTTCGCGTCAGAAAGGAGACGGTCAAGAGGGGAATATAAAATTTCGTGAAAGTTCCCGGGATGACAACACAAGCCGTGTACGTGAGCCGTCTGGTCGAATTTCGTCGCCACGGCGATAAAGTTTCGTCGATCAGGAGGACTTGGTCGCTCCTTAATTGGCCGCTGTCAGACGCAGTTACGAAATAACTTTTCGTTCCTCTCGATAGCATCGAGACCAATGACGCTGTACAAATTCTGCAATTTTTTAACCGAGACACGGGGATCGCCTCGCTGCGGTCGTGTGTTATTGCGAGATAATGGTTTCTCGTTAATTTTCGATGCGAAAATGTCGAAGATTTACATGTTAAAACGAATAAGAATAGATTTAAGAATTATTGTTAAGGCTTCTTTCGAGAGAATTAGAGCATTTTACATGCTCAAAAGTTTGTGAGTCAATGTCGATGAATTAATTTTTATTTTTCCAAAGTATATAGTCGGAAATTAATCAACAAAAGTGCAATATATATTTACACGTATGAAGCACTTTGCAATTATTTTTAATTAGTTACTTTCTTTTAAGAGATTTCATGGTTCAATAGATTTTTTACAGTAAACTAGAAGAATAGAATCTTCGGACGATGCAGTAGATAATATTTCTAAAGAACTACTATACTATATAAATAATAAATACTATATAACTATGTTTTCCGTATGTCATTTATGATTAAAATTAACATTCGTTTCCTTCGCAACATAATGCCAGAATTAATGAAAGCGTTCGAAGTTTCTAAACAAATATTCACGATATGCATTTAATACTTTCAGATACCCCCCCCCTCCCCAAAAAGAAGGAGGTTCAATTTTCAGCGGTGAAATTTTCCAGCAACGAAATTCTTATTAATTAAACCTCCTCGCGTCGTCCGTTTCCTTGTAAGAGGGTCGCGTGTTATATCCCGAAACTGTTTGTTACGTCGGTAATTCACTGGATTCTTTATTTTACGAGCAAGAATTGTATAAGCCGGATGATGCTAATAAACTGGCTCGCAAGAAAATTAATTAAACGATTTCGTCCGCGTCCCTTTGCTCGGTCGCCTTTCATAATAGGAGTTTCGTCCTCTCTCTCCATCCCTCCTCCTGCTACTCTTCTCTTATCTCTTTCTCACGTTCGCTTTTTTCGTTGCCAAACCGGGCGCGAAACGAACAATTAACGGGATATGTCTTTCGAGTTTATTGCCCGACTTTCGTTTACGACGCTTAACGTTTTATCATGTTAATTCGGCTCCAAAGTAAAAAGTTAAACGAGCAACAAAGGGCTGTTGAGATTGCCATTGTGCGGCCATTGCGAAGTGCCATTTTACGCCAGTTACGTTTCTTCGAGTCCCACAAAGGGAAACTTAGTTCATGTTTTTCAATCGTGACGAGGAAATTTTCTGCTTATTCTGCTAGAGGAAGAATTGAAAGTAAATTTCAACTGGATTAAAAGGTTTCTTGGGAAGTCACCTACCCCTTGTCTCAGGGTTTTCTTCTGAATATTCTCAAGTGAGCGTTAGTTGTTGCAATTTGTCGCACTGTTACACCGTTATATTCAGATATGAATTTGTGTTCTTGCTGTGATCTTCGATTTGAAATTCTAATTGAATTTAAAAGTCTAGTTTTCAATCTTTTCCATGTCGTTTAGACAATAGACGTATTATTGGAAATGTAGTTGCATTGGAAATATTGTACGTTTGCAAATTCTGCAGATGAGATTTGTTTTCTGTTTATCGAATGCAGAGACGCATAAATTGTACCTCTTTGTACATGTTGCGTGACTAAATTTTAAATTTTTAATTCGCTTCCTTTTTGGAATGAATTTCCAGTCATAAAGGAAAGATACTCCATATTTATACTTCAAAAGAGAGTTGAATTAAAAGAGACATTTCGATTCCATTCGATTTATTTATTTATTTGTTTATTTCCCTTAAACCAGAGATTAACTTGACAATTTATCAAAATGTACAATCGAGCCCAGAGATTCTAAAAGTATGATAAATGAAGAAATGCCATTTTATTTCAAGAACTCTTCAATTTCCTTTTTCCCTCAAACGAGAACCGTAATTTCCACCACAAAACGTAGCTTTATATCGCAAGTCGAGGGGTTGAAGCTACAAAATAACCAACGTCGAGTTGACGGGTGTGGATAGAACGTTCTTTAAAATTGCGTAAGCTGATTGGCGCGCGATACGTTTCCATTTCACGGAAATTCATCGGAAATGAAGCCGACTAGACTGGCGAGACCCGTAACGCAATGATATCCGCGTTCTCATGAATTCGAAAAAAATTCAATTTCCTTCCTGCTACGAATCAGAGAGTCATTCGCGTGGCAGTCGTCTCGAGATGAAGGAAATTTTCTCAATCTACGGTATTCACCGCGATAACAATGAATAAAACTGACAGCAGCGAGACAACGAACGATCGAACCAACGGAGTTTCCTCGTCAACTTCGATCATCTCGAGGAACTTTCATTTCTACTCGATGAATTTCAATGGTACGATTATAACTTCGTCGTTTGTTGGCCTGGAAGAAACGGGTCTGATAAATATTGGGCGAACTCCGGGAATCATGGCGAAAATCGGGTCAAGGAGATTCCGTGCCTCAAAACAAGAGGAAAATTAAGACCGAGTTGGAACGTAATTGAAAACGAGGCTTGTACATATAATCAATGTTTGACACTACGGATTTCACAATCCATAGAAATTTTCCAATTTTCTAGAATTTTGAAGATTTTCTGCTTCTCCGGCGACGAATCGCGCTATTCCAAAGATTTTCTAACGCTCCAACGACGAGTCAACTCGTCTCAGATATCGAAGAATTGTTTTCCAATCGCAAGTTAACACCGATCGTTGGCGGTCTCTGTGAATTCGATAAAGACCTCCAGGTCTTTATTCGCATACGACAGCCGAAATTCATTCGCGCAAATCCTTTCGTTCGAGCGATTTTTTTTATTATTATCAACGGAACAATCGAGCCCGGGAAATCACGCCTCGTTGCGATCGATGTGAAACGGCGACATGGATTATTTATTGCGGTTTGACTTCTGATCGTTAGCGAAGTCAACCGATCGATGACCTATCTCGCGTTGTTACACGCGACATTGGTAAGTGAAATTGTTCAGAGCAATTTAGGAAATTTGATTGTCGTTCCAATGTCCATTGAAATACCCGGTGAACCATGATACGAGCCGCAGAATCGCTAAGTTGATGAATGACGGAGAAAAATCCATTTGAAAGTCAATTCTCTAACGATTGAGTTATAACGATTAATACGATCTTCGCTATTATTATTATTATTATTATTATTATGATTGCGTGACACAAAATACTGAAGAATCATCGCAGCTTTTGAACAAATACGTAGTTCATTCAAGTTCGACATGTAAGAACAGCAAAGAGAGAAAGAAAAGAGAGAAAATCTTTGTGAATCGTTCAAAGGCTTCAATCTTCAAACAGACGGTAGATTCAGCCATGAAACCCGGTGAAAGAGCCGCGGATGAAAAGCAGGAGAACGAAGAGCGAAAGAATGGAACAAGGACGATTCGGACGCATGTACGTATGCACGTAATCAAGCGGCGCGCTTAAGGCCAGCGGCGGAGGAACGGCAAACAAACACGGCTAGGGGCAAAGTTACCCATCGCTAAATTGGGTTAGCTTAAATCCGTTTACGTTAACTCTAATAGCGGAAGCGTGAGCTGCATGGTGGCAACGACACCGACGCTCTGTGCCCCGCTGTGCGCGATTTTTTACACGTCCGTTGTGTTTTGCAATCGAGCAGCCGCGAGATTTTGTCACTGAAAGTGATTTTAGCGGGGGTAACCCAGAGAAAATCGGACCTCTGCAGGTGCAACGCTGATGCAACGAAAATTAGCGATTGGTTGGTTTGGGTCACGTGATCCGCGAGGGGGCGTTGTCTGGTACAGGAGCGATCGCACCTGTAATTTGTTTCGTATCGATAAAATTTTACTGGGGTACAAGTCGTGCAGTTTTTTATCCGATAGTTTCCGACAGATCGAAACGCCGTGATGTAGGCACGATACATTGAGGTTCGAGATGTAATTGTATATCGAACGACAGCTGGGAGACATTTTGTCTGGGCAGAGGACAGACGTTTCAAGGAATTCCTGTCGCAGACACGTCGAGGTAGAAGCGTTATATGCGAAAGTATGATATTATCCGCTCGAGAGGATTGTTATAACGACGACTGTCTTTTTAGGAAATATTTCTGACAATCGTTGCCACGTGTTAGCCTGTCGAAAGTCAAACTGATCGATTCCATTTTTCCACGAGCTTTTGTCAAATTTACTATTTGTATGGAAGTGCGATTGGTGTTTCGTCGATGTTTTTCAACTAACAGAGTTGGTCAATTATGAACCTTCCAAAAGTCGCTCATCGTTAATTACTGAATTTTATTACGTGAATTCAGCTGTCAAGAAACAAATGAGTTCTATATCATCGCTTTTCAATCTGTTTTCCAATTTGTGGTTCCGACGCGAGTTCACAGAATGGACATTGATTGACAAATTGTTCAAAAACATTTCACGTTCTGTTTAAATTGATCGACATCTTTGACAAACTTGCAACTCAATCTTTGAATTAAAAGCTCCTTGCAAATGTAAAACCAAATTACCGAAGCTTGTGCTCTTCGCTGCATTACATGTATAATAAATTTAACACGATCCTCCAATTCTGATGTCGATAGAAATCGATAGAAATACCCCGAATGTCAAAGCACAATGCTGAGACCTCGTTTCCCCGTGATTACTCCTCTTGGCATCATGCTCGCGAAAACGAGTGGAACGACTGTTACTGTCAACGGCTAATTAAGTGGCATTCCGCTGGCAGCGATTTCACAATTAGCAGCGGCGATTAAACAAACGATAAATTCCTCCGTTAACCGGCCGCGGTGTGTAACAATAGTCAGAGCCTTAATAATGAGCGGCGAAGCATTTTCAATTACCGTCGCGGATACGCGAGCATTTTCCCCGTGGTTATTAAAGCATTTTCAACGAGGCCTTTATTTCATTCCGACCTATAGACGAATTGCAGACAGGCTTGCTCGCGTTCTACGACGAACCGAATACGATTATAATTCGTTAATTCGCGTGCACCGGATACGTACTGCCACGTCGCACTGTACGCCAACGATTTTCATCGATAACTGTCGCCTCGCGCGGCGAGCGCTTGCAAATTGCACGCGTAATCGCGTTACCGTTTCACTTGACCCGCATGCAAATGAGCCGCATGCACAACGCCTGCACTTTTGCGCCGGGCGACTTTTTTCCGCCGCGCCATTGTGATTAACGCCCAAGCGAGTTTACTCGAGACGCCCGGTGAGAAAAGTTTGCAAGCTGCAGTCGGTCGCGCCTGCACGTTTCAAACGTTTAGGGGAAAGCACGGATCTTTTGAATATTTTGCAGACAGTAATTTACAGTTAATCGTTGACCAAGAGCGTTCATTGAGGATCGAAAGATATCGGAACGCAGTGTGTATCAACGCATATTTTTATCATTATCAACGAGTTAGATAACGCGTCGATGTTGTTTTAATTAACAAACTGATGAAAATGTCCGAAGAATCCTTCTTCGTGTATTTCGTATTTTCGAAATTTGACAAGTATATCTATCTAGACTTTTGCGAACGCGTCCCTTTGACAGATAATAGGATAATACGTGCAAATACGTAAAAACCCTGTTAGTTTTGTCTGCTACCGTTGTTTGTCATTACTTCATTCCCACCGACGAGTAGAAAAATTGCAGTTCCGAGGGTTTCGAAAATTCCATCAGCCCGAGAGCGGCAAGTGCTTTGGTCGTATTCGATAACCGACTCCTCCTCGGATAATCTGGACTCCTCGATCGAATTACTTAATCCGTCTTTCGCTAGAACGCTGGATCATCGCGGACACAGGCACATACATCTTTTGCTGCGAGAAACGAACAGGAGGAAATTCAATTACCACGCAAGATATCGCTCGGTCGTTTTCCAGACGAAAATGCCGGTTTCCCGATCAATTGAAAGGAATTCCCCGACGACAATACTGTTTTCGCGCAGCGTTTCGTGCCGCGTAGCTTTTTCTCCAATCGCTCAGTTCTCCGAAGGATTGTATGCGGATTGAGACCGAAATTTGATCGGAATGAGACCTGTTCGAGGGTGCAAAGATTCCTATAAATAAATTAGGTACATGTGGGAGATACATCATTTTATCGAATAACAGAAACTTCAACTCTGATTTTGTTGTTCAAGACGATAAAAAAAAAATATATATATATATATGTTTGACGCACTCGACGATTTCATTCAATCAATTTTATTTTCAATTTATTCATTCAAATATTCATATTTGTTTCTCTTCTTTCGCTTCGTACGCAGATTGATTCGTTTGTTCAAATTTCACGTTAGATCCGCGTACGAGAAGTACACATGTCCGCGAAATTATACGGGATGGTCAATGATATTCGCACGGTCTAGCCTGCAGCATCTGGTTCGACCAACTCTGTGCGATCGTCTGTGTGCACACCGACCTGTCTTTTCGCGTAATGACGGATCGTGTGTACACACGACGACGACGTGGCTGCCATTGAACGACTCCATAGAGACTCGCCGATGTTTTTCAATAATCGATGCTTAATGAGAACGCCCCCCCGTTCTCGTCTAACGTTTCGTTTTCCTTGTTTCGCTGAAACTTTCGCCCGTGTTGTTCGGGATTCCGGGATTGCCGTAATATCGTGGAATTGGAATTGCTGGTCGATGGCAAAAATGGACGTTGGTGCTCTCGACAGCATTGTTATTTGCGAAATTATCAAATAATGGATTGTTACGCATTCTACGCTTTACTTTTCGCGCTTTTCATTTATCGTCCAATTAGCAATTTATTCACGAAATAATAAATAAATAAAGCATCGCTACAAACGAAACGGTAGAATTTCGTTCAAGTGATATTTGGTGTGAAAGTCTATCGATCGTACTTCTCTCGCGTGTGAAAATGCATGTCGTGAGTTTGCTGGAGCAAGTATAGCACGTAGGAGTTAATGACGCGTATTTCCAATCCCTGGAAAAATAACTTTCATGACTATTTTGTGAATTTTTGCAAAAAAACTCAAAAGTTTTCGATTCATTCCACACTTATTCTCTTATTATCGAGAAACGTTCGACTAGATTTGAGACGTCCTCTTGTAACCTGGGTTTTTAAATACATTCACAAACATTCGCAGTGTGTGTAATTATTAAAGACCCGAAAGAAAATAATTCGAAAACAATTAGACACACGGTCCGCGAGATAGTCAGTGTGGTTACGTCTGAATTCTACTCGCAATAAAAATATCTCCCGTTGTTTCAGGTTCTGGACAATGAAGATTCTCCGAGGATTCGCATCAACGTGCGCGGCCATGCTCCGGCAATGTGCGGTTCCGTGTTAAAGTGTTCGTGAACGATTCTAGTTTTCGTGCGTGTGTATGGTTCTCTTGGCTACTGGTATCGCGTTCCGCCCCGTAACGGAGTACGCAAGAACGATGTCATAGTCAGGTGCGAGTCGAGTTCACGTCGAGGCACAATGGCACTGTTGTTCGCCATCATTGTCATCCTGGTCACCACTGCCATGTCGCTGCCGCCGGTCATCAGAATCGGTGAGTCGAATCAACCGCTCTTTTCCCCGTGAAACGACGAAGATAAAAAAAAAAAAAAAAAGGACGATTTGTACCCCAGTACGATTCGTCTCCCTGAAAGGCCCAGAAGCTTTTTTGCCATAAAATTTTATCGAAACGCAAACGTTTGAATCGATAGAAAACAAATTACAGGCGCGATCGTTCAGTACGAGACAACGCCACTCCTGCTCGAGGTCTAGCCCACGCCCCCTCGCGAATCACGTGACCCAAATCGACCAATCGCTAATTTTCGTTGCATCAGCGTTCCATTTGAAGAGGCCCGATTTCCCGGGTTACCCCCGCTAAAATCACTTTCAGCGAAAAAAAAAAAAAAAAATTAATAAAAAGAGGGAAAACACAAACTAATCGACGCGTGTGAATTTTATTTGAATTTTAATTTCATTTTAGCACGTGCGTTCGTCGCGTTAATTAAACCTGGATTTTCGCCGTGATTTTTTTTTTTCGGTGAATTACGAGCAACGGAAATATAATATAAATATATTCGACGCACAACGTGCACGATGTGATCGATCGTGAAATTGGAGCGAGTTTTATTAGCCGCGAGGCGGTTAAGGATTTTCGGCCGAGTAATTAAATTTATCTCGCGGCGACTTTTTTCCGTGGGTGGCTTCTTCTCCTCGTTAGAGGCGAACAAGTAGGAGGAGAGGAGGAGGAAACGGGGGCGAGGAGCGAAGATACGAAAGACGAGAGAATGTTCGACGCCGCGGCGAACATTTATTGAATGACTCAAAGTTAATCTTTGATAGACGGATTGGAAGTAACCGAGTTTTAATTACTTCTACGACTAATTAACGAGCGCGGGATTCTTTTCTCCTGCTTCTTGCGCACGAAAACTCTGCGCGAGGAGCGACGATCGTGCGTGTTTTCGCGTTGATACATTGAATTTAACATTTCGCGACTAATTAACCATCTCGCGAGTTAATTTGCTTTCGCGCGCGTGCTACGTGTTGCTTCCACACACACGTACGATCTCCGGCCATTGAAAAGCAGTCGAAACTTTAACATCTTACGTGTTTTTCACAAAATTACGTTGCACGTAATTTAATAATAAATTTTATTAACTACCAAGGTACACAACTTGAATTTTTTAATTTCCTTCTTTTGAATTTCCTTTTCACGAAAAATCCAAATAAAACTTATCCGCTAATGTAATGCAATTATTGATAATAACGTGTAAATCAGTACTACGTGACGTCTATGATACTTTAATACTTAGCGAAACTTGTGGATTAAATTTGTGGATAGTCTTGCACTCTCGTCCATAAATATTTGACTACTCGATGAAATATTTCTATTCACAGTTTTTACAGTCACTTTATACGAGTGCAAAAAAAAAAGAAAATTATATTGAAAAGTAACATAATTTAGTTACATGCTTCAAGCACGTAACTAAAGGAGAGTGATCAAATATAATACTCACAGACGACGATGTATTTTCAAGAGACACAGTGTACGCCTCCTCGGCTCCTATCGAAGGCTGTTCAATCAACAAACTCTACTCTCGAAACGTGTCGAACGGAAAACTCATCGATCTATAATGTAACGACGTTTCGCCCAAGTGCGCGAAACTTGCGACCCTCCCGAAACTTCCACGTTTCATTATAAACTCCGAAATTATCCCTCGCTTGCTGTTCCGCGCGATATCGCAGATTTATCAATTAATACATCGACCCAGTTAGTCAGCCAGTTCGGACACGAGGAACTGTTGTAGTTACCGCTGTCGAGAAGCTCCTGGAGAAGGACAGAGATCCAGGGGGTTGCACGACGCATACAAAGCGGTCGGGATGGCGAGCAAACGATTCTCTTACGGCGTGATTCATCCCTTAAACCGAGTGGCTCTTGCCGAGTTAAGTCGCTCTTTCGTGATCTCTAAGAGCAGGGGCCGCGTAGACGAAACGTTTCCATAATGGAGGACGTAACTCCTGCGAGGCAGAGGACACTGAAAAATTAAACTCTCTGGTCGGACGGTTACGTGACCGTACTCTCGAGCGTTCGTTCAGCGAACACGGGCGGGGGTGGACCCGACCGCGAGATATTGAAACAGTAAAATCCGAGCGAAACTGTTGATAACTTACGATTGCACAAAGGTTTCGAGCAAAACGGGCTTCGACCCTGTTAAATTCTTTTTTTTTATCTCTGATCTCATTCCCGTTTCAGGGAACGAAACGAGCTTGCGGCGAGCTTCAGAAACGACGTTTGACGTGAAAGCTTGATTGTAAAATTACGCGCGTCAGGGAGGATTTTATTCTTTCGTACTTTCTTACTTTAATTTCTATTGATTTCTACATATTGCGTCAGTTTGAGCAAGTTTTATGGCAGCGCTGCACGTATCATTACGCATGTCAGAATATTTACGAACAATATCGCGACACGTTCGTGTATGTCTTCGAATTGGTTTTCTTTCCGCTTCGTAATAACGTATGTTAATTACGCGTTTAAATTACAATAAAATTACAACTCGATAATTACGTTTCAAATTAATAACAAATCAACATACAACGGAGAATTATTAATTTATTAATATCTGACTAATACGAAACCATATGATATGCGATTGAAATATACGGTTGATGTATACGGTTAAGGGTTTAAAACGATTCTGGCATCAATTTTGGTTATCGAAACAATTAAGAGAACCGAAGTAATCGCGTAAACAGTTATATAAAATTCCAACGAATAGACGAACGAAAAATTGCGACAATCGAGAAAAATCTGAAGGAGAAATTGCAAGAACAGTAAACTATGGTACACGCGTAAAAATGAAAATTATTTACTTGGGAATGTCGTGTTGATTATGGAGAGTACAGGCGGAACGTGTATGCTCGAACGTTAATACTTGCGAGTATTTAGGGAAGGATCGAATCCGACGACTAAAGGCTCGAACCCATTGTGAGCCACTCGATCTCATCTCCAGCGACTTCGTCCAGGTCCAGACCTCCGCTTTGCTATTCCGCGCGCAGCATCGACGCCAGGCGACGACCGTGCATTCGAAAACATCGTTCCTCAGAGGGACACACACGTTCGCCCCTCGTCGTCGCGTTTTGGCCACGCGACCGAAACTTTCTGCCATGGTAATTGCACGAATTTCAACGCGGTGAACCGCCGCAGGGGCGAGGGAGGAACTTGGCCGCAATTTGAACCATGCTGTGTTGATGAGAGACCAGAACCGTGATTAAGGGGGTGCCAGCGCCGAGAAATCTAGAAACCGGGTTGCCGGAGTATTTTAGTAATGGAGAGGACGGAATTTTAGGGAAATTCTGATTCGATTAACTCAACTGCGACGGAATTACGAGAGTAAAGGAGAGGCCGTGGGGTAATTTGCGAAGGCGTTCGGATTGATTAGCAGAGACGTGTATTGGAAAGTGTAGATTATAAAAAGGGAAACGCGATCGATTCAACGAGAATCCATTTCATCGATTTTTCGTAAATTTATGTAACATGCTATTTTCACTTTAATTTCTTTCATGCTTGCTCATCAATTGTAGTATTTCAGATGTTGATACTGTGGTTGAATCAGTCAACGCGCTTCTAATCTTTTCTAAATTACACTGGAAAATATTTTACGCAGCACTCCAACAAGAGTGCAGTTCATCAAATTTCTGCTTACCTCTATTTGTCGTCAAAACTGAAATTTGCAACGATAATTGAATTTATTACAATAACGCAATGAAAAATATAATTTCGAGTGAAAATTGCGATTTTAATCAAACGCTAGAAATTAAAATCGCAATTTAAGCAGAACGAAAATTGCTTTGACGAAAACCCCCGACTAAAACGTGAATTAAACAGTTCGCGCAGAACGTAATTAATTAAATTTCCACGTATCTTTTTTGCCAAACGAAAACGCAACGTAGCGTAAATTTCGAACGAACAGAAACACGAACGGCAAATTTATTTTCTATTTCAAATTCCACGACCAATTTATCGTATTTAGTACGAACGATGAGAAACATTTTTGCCAGCAAGCGTGAAAACGGAATAAATAAAAGTCCAAACCGAGCCGAATTAGACCATAGTCTTCGCTGCGTGTAGCTAATAACGTTCTCTCTGAGAAGACCTCGCGCGCAAAATAGGACTGCCTCCTTATTCGACTAGAGTAATCAGCTCGACGCTGATGTACGATCTCCGAGAAGATAGTACCTTTCAGCGGAGACAACATCAATCTTTGATACATTGTCATTCGTGCGCGGGCTTCGGGAATTCTATTCCCTGTCTAGTCGTCGAGTTGCAAGCGAATCTCGTTCAGAATCTCGAAGGACGAGGAGAGGGAAGAGTCGTCGCAGCCCCTTCCGAGAAGACTCGTTTCTCCGCGCGAGTCGCGCGAATGCCTCATCGTCATTCAGCGCGTCGAACTTGCTTGCGTATCGTTCGATTTTTGCCGATGTCTCGAGACGTTTGATTCTCCGGTGAAAAATCGCGGAGTCCTCGACGCGACGATTTATCACTTGAAATGGTCTTTTACAGTGTCTCGGCGAAGACATACGTATTCAACACCTTGACACTCGAGCGTTGACACTTGTCACGATTATTGAATTATAGAATTTGTCTCGTACAATTTATATTTGCCAACTGGAAAATTCACGAACGACACAACGTGTATAACTTTCCAATTAACGTTCGACATTACATATTTTCATAAATGTAATTGCCGAATTACCAGACTAGATAGATATTCATGGAAGCTTATGTTTTTATGAAGATAATTGAGAAAAATGGAATTTAGAATTCCAGTTTTATCTGCTAGATGTTACGACGTTACATATTTTACATATTACGTGCAGCTGCCCTGTTTAATACTGAATTTTTTTACATCCCGAACGAGCTGCTTCTCTCATTGCTAGAACTCTGTAAAATCTCTTCCATAATAATATCTGATTTATGGAGTATGAAAGATAAATGTATTATTTTCCAATACTTGCTTATTTATTATTTGCTAATATCGGTGGATTAGTTTGTGCCAAGGTTAAATAAATTGTAAGAGAGAATGCTTCATTTAGATGTATAAACGTAGTATGCGTATGAATACAAAATAAATTTTTACCATAAATTAAAGACTAGTACATTCGAAGAACGTTTGAGGGAATAAATGTTGTAAAAGTATACTATTGCTACGTGTATGTGCGTAAACTTGTTTTTTTTTAACTCCTTTATTAACTCCTTTCTGACTCTTCAATTTTGTTAAAAAAAAACGCGTTCAAAGTAGCCAGGGACGCATACGTAACACGAAGCAAAATTGAAGAGCTCTTTCGTATTAAACGCATTTCCCTTTTTTGATCTAAATCTAAACGAATCATTGCGCCGCAACGATCTGCAACGTGAAGGGACAAAGGTGCAGACAACAACAAAGGAGCGTGGATGGTAAAAATGCGACAATCGGAAGAAAGGAACGAGAACGTCCTTGTTTCGAACAGCTCTTCGATTATTCACGACTCGGCAGATGAACGACATCTCCGAAATGACTAAACTTTTCCTATCGTTTTGATAGGAAACCTGGAATCTACTTAACAAATATCCGTCACAGTCCGCAACGTCGCGCGAATGCGTCACACCTCGTCGCACGGATCCGCGGAACCGTGTCACGTAGAACGAAAGCGGGACGAGGAAAGGCTTTCATTCGACGGCGAGGCAACATTCGCGAGGCACGTTCCACAAATATAAGTTGGCAAATTTCCGGCGAGCACTTCCGCGACTTTAATTACCTTTGCGACCGTGCGAATTCGCGCGAGTTGGGGCAGACGGCGGCACGGACCGGGATCGATATCGTTAACGACGACGAGGATCGCGTTCTCCCTTTCCCCGGACGATGACGGAACGTCGTTTCAAGAACGAGGTGACGACGGGCGGCGGGGCGTCGAAAAATTACTCCTCCGTTAAGCCGGCGGATCTCTTCCTTCCTGCTGAATATTCCACGTCGTAAAATAAACGTTAATGAAGTCCGGAACGGAAGCGAATCGCTATGGTGCTAACAGTATTAAAGATTTATAGCCGCGTCTACCGACCGCCGAGGAATTATAACGTGCTTAGAAGCTCTACGAAGGTGTGGTTGCTCAGTGTCAGAAAAGTAGCGTCGTCGTATTCCGCGACGATCAGGGGCTCGTCTGTTTTTTCACAGAAAGGACTATAAGGGCCTATTTTGGAATTCAATTCGGACGTGTACAATCGTAGTTAAATTTACGGTTTAACAGCACGTTGTACGAATAATAAAATTCTCAAATACCACGTCTGAATGATACCTGAACTTGCTTTGCAATAATGTTCAGAAATAAAACTGAAAAGGCTGATGCTACACGAATTTACGTAAATTTACGTAAAAAGAAGATACTATGACATACTAGATAGATGAAAAAAAAGAAAATAAGATCGAGGAACGACGTGACAGGGATCTGTTAATTCGTGTAAAGAGGAAGGCGATTACGCGAGTAAAGAATCTTTATCCGAGCGAAGGACAGGACGCCTCCATTAAAGTTTCGCGAAAATTACTCGGAACGAGACACTCAGATTTTATCGTTCGGTTAAGTAGTTTTCTCGTGGAACTGTGCAACTCCGTTCGTCTTTTCTATCGTTCCATCCAGCTCATTCAGATTTCTCCTCCGAGTGCTAGTCTAGCTGCTTCTCGATAATCGCGTACCTCGACGAGGACGCTATCGCTCTACGTTATTCACGTAGTGCTTGTTCCGTCTTCTGTTGTCACGCGAACAAGACGAGACAAATAACACAACGACACTCGATTGGACAGATGGAAACTTAAATCGACGATGTTCGTTTTTATCTGTTCATTCGAGCGTCTACGGACGAAACTTGGCCGCCAGCCGATATTATTAATTGGAATTTGTTTCAAACGACCAATCGATCGGATGTCTCTTGGCAAAATTAATTTAATCTAATTTTTTTTTTTTTTTTTGTTCAATAAGATGGAAAATCGTGAAAGTTTACGTACAAGTTGAACGTGTAATAACGATTGACGTGAACAAAATGATCATCATTGTTACTGTATGCGTGTATAAATGTGTTTTATATAATATTCCTTTCATTTAAATTGGCAATTCTTAGCATTTAAAGTTAAACAGCGAAGAAAAATCGTAAGTTTTAAAGGGTTCAGGTTAGGTTTAATTATACAACAAATTTTTTCCTCATTTTCTCTGAACAAAACGAACTGAACAAACGACGTTCAAAGTAGAGAACCAACGTGAACCAAAACATGGACCCGAGTGAATTGTCGCGCGATTTCGTTTTTTCGCAAGGTTACAACAATTAAAAAATAAAAATTTCATCGAGCGTTCGGATACTAGCTCCAATATTGGCGAATTTCTACGATCGACTGTACGCGTTGTTCACGTATTGACAAACGATTCGGATGGTATTCCAGAGCCAGATAAAATCAATTTTGCACGTTGCACGCGTTCGACTGCGAAACGCGTTGCGTGTACTTTCCGAGCGGAGGAAATTATTCGTAACAACACCTTTCACTGGCACTTCCAGCCAACGGTGCGGAGCGTTATCCGTACGCCTTAACGATATCTTATTTTCTTGACAATCGTTGAATACCAGCCAACCGATCCGGCACGAATGAAATAATAATAAATGTCACGGGAAAAGTCTCAGGCTCTGGAGAACGATCGGTCTATTATTCGCGTTTCGCCAGATTCTTATCCGACGACGAATAAC
Organism: Melipona beecheii; assembly: GCA_032399605.1. Classification (NCBI taxonomy): domain Eukaryota; kingdom Metazoa; phylum Arthropoda; class Insecta; order Hymenoptera; family Apidae; genus Melipona; species Melipona beecheii. Next base: position 4,193,352 of record JAUCMO010000463.1, read on the forward strand.
TCTATAAATATCCAGAAAACCGGATCTAATTCCTCGACGCGTTATGTAACAGACGTGGCGGAAAAAGAAGGAAAAGGTTAAACGGTGAATTTGCGAGGTCTTTCGAAATTCATTCGAACGGAAGCAAATATCTTTCTATCTTTTCGAACGAATACGATGATTACAATTTTTAAATATGATTGATCGAGATTTTTGAAGTATCATTGTTTTTTTTTTTTTTTGAAATCAAAATTTTTATAAATGTAATTGTGAGAATTGAACTGAACACTGTTTCGCAAATTTTATATATTTTTCATATGACTCTGTACGTGTGTGTTCGAAAGTAATCAAACGATTATAAAAGAATTTATATATATATATATACACAATGTGTATTACATGTAATATATTATACACAGCAATTAGAGATATTAGTTAAATTTCAAACCAATCTAAAAATATTGTATATTATTATCACAGACATGTAATTGTTTAAAAAATTAGAACCTCTATGGCGTCATAAACGTCTAACAACTGTTGAGAATACTGTAACTGAATATCCAGTGCTCTACAATATTCATATAATGAATTACAGCTGTTTAAATATTTTCAAACATATCTACATATCCGCGATAAATAATTCCAAACTTCCAAATAAGCGTATCGCATTGCAGCGTCAATGAAATTTTGAAACGTTCCACGCAAAATACATTCGTGAAAATTTCTAAATCGTATCAGCGAGATGTTCGAGAAATTAAAAGCAACTCGTCTACACGCATATCGTCGTAACACAATGGAAAAGAATTTAAAAAAAAATGAGATAAGAAGGAAGAAAGATTGGAGCACAATCGTGAAAACAACTCCTCTCACTTCTCCGCGTGGCCAGGTGACACCGGTGGAGAAAAAACCGGGACACGATAAACAGCCACTCGCAGTTCCATGAAATCACTTCATTCCCCGCGAGTGCTCGAGACAATGCGTCGTCACTTGCCCGGCATCCGCGGCTGCAAAGAATCCGCGCGGCTCACCAACGAGATAATTCATCCGGCCGGAGATTGCAATTGCCGCCGCGAGTCGACGACGACGCCGCTTCGTTCCAGCCAAGTGTCCGTAATTGCGAGCGCAATCGCGCGACCGCGTTGCTCCGCGAAATTTATGCGTCTCCCCTTTCGACGTCCGCGGGGGTGTCCCAATATCGAACCGAACGTTTTATTTCGCGCGGCCATCCATCGACGCCCGAGTCACCGGACACGACGATGAATTACAGTGACGAGACAGCTCGACAGTTTCGTCGCACATCGTCGTCGTTGCGACGAATGTGAAAAGAAACAATTAAGAAAGGAGAGAAAACTGATTTGATCATTGTGGCGAATTTCATTGCGAAGTTTAGAAAGTGTAACAGAAACGCGATATTATTTGATATTCGGATGATGATAGACACTGTTCCTCCATTTATACGGTGTCATTATTTCGCTCGATATATGTCGTACACTTGGTTTCGGTGGTGAAAACGGGAAATAAATTTGCCGTGGTAAAATTCCGCTTCGGAAACGCGGAGTAAAATTGCCGGTAGTAAATTTCGTTTCAGTTTGAACGAAAGAAACTTAATATACCGTGCTGTATTATTATTTGGCTCGGATGAAAGATGTTATTATTTCATTCGGATGCCAAGATACCGCGTAGTCGTAAAAATGACAAGACTCGAGAAGAAATCGATTTGAACTGTACATTTGGAACGAGTTGTTTGAAATTATAAATTTGAACTGAAATACGTGTGATAAAATTCGTTGCGACGTTCGAGCAACGGAAAAAGCTAAACGTGAAAAGTTTTCGAAGGGCAATTTTTAAAAATAATTTTCTTGGTCGAGGGAACAAGGCGCTTTCAACTTTATTATTTGATATTTTTGCTCTTGTTTAAACAATACTAGTCGAGTGCAAAACTGTACTCTGTAAAAAGATTTAGCGCCTGAAATGAATTTCTGCCCCATCTCTTCAACGCTGCTATATTCTTCCACTCGTTTTCATCCGAGTAGTATTTTTTTTCAACAACTATAAATGTCTTTCGTCTGAGTGAAATGGATACAAAAAAAACTGAAATGTAAAAATTCAAAGACATAATTCTCTCTATTAAAGAAAACTTGTCTCGTCTCGTAGAGCAACAGACTCAATATTTATTGAGTCGATGAGATGCTTGTTTCTGGCCGGCAGAAGATTCGAATGCGTAATCGATCGGAAAATTTTACTTGTTTTTGATTAAAAGTGCCGACACGAAAAAGGTATCGACCGAGCGAGAAGGTTGGGAACGGTGGCCGGCGCCTGATTGGTTTCATGTTTTTCGGGCGGGAATGAGGTCCCGACGAGATCTCGCGTTACGAGAATCTGCGGCCAATTAATTCGGTCCTTTAACCGTTATCGAAACTACAGAAGAACACGAAATTGAATCTGTTCCTTGCCCCGGGCACCAGAAATTCGATCGCCCTAGCCTACCAACCCCGCCTATCGATGCCGTTCGACCGAAATCATTCGCAGACTAGGTAAATCCAAGGGCTTTGCAGCGGGCTCGCCTCGCCGCGGCTAAGCAGCCACCCCGCATGAATAATTCAATTTTTAACCCAGAATCCGTTAATCGAACGCGATACCTCTCATGCAAATTCCACGGCTGCACGCCCCTTCCCAACGCTCGTCCATCAAACACCCGCTCGTTTGTATGTCCATTTTGTGTGTTTTACCCTTACACGGGATCGCGAAAATATTACACGGGACGCCCGTAGACCAGTTTTTCACGGTACGAGAAATTTGGAAGGGTGTAGCGAGAACGCGACTAAGAAAAATCGCGAGCGTTTGTGGAAATTCGCGCTTATATAATTATAATCGGAAAGAATTTTGCGCAATTTCGTTGCTTCGTTTAACTTCGTGTAATTTGGAACACGAAAAAAATTGTACGATAGAGCTCGAAGCCTCCATTTTCAAAACACATGGCTCAGTTCATGAAGATCGAACTCTCTTACGATAATTTCCAAAAACCTGATGTACGATTTTTATTTGCCGGTCTATCGAATTTCCGTCGTCTCAACTCGATCGATTCTTCGTTTCGGATTATTCGGATCTAAGTCTTACCCTACTTTATCTCTCAAAGTTGGTATCAAAAATAAACGCGTACGTAGCTACAATCAATTTTTTGATTATTAATTCCAATAGGGCGCCACAGTGTGTCTTCAAAGTAAGCGTCGTTCTTTTTTCATTTTCTCTCACGAGTAATTGCGATTTCTTTCACCAGTGTGCACGCTTGTACCGTGGACTTTGAGATGTGTTCACCAGTGTAGCGTGCACGACGCATCGGGGACACATGCACCTGGCTCGGCTGCACGTGCACACGTATGATGTCCGCACCCACTCGCGACACACTCGCCGACAGCGGAGGGGGAAGGGTGCTCCGGGTGAACAGGGTGAGCTCGCGCGCGAAACGCTGAGTTGCAATATCGGAATTCCTAGTAGGTAAGCATCGACACGGGCCTTGATCCAGATTGCGCACACAGTCGCGCACACGCCGCCGCCCGAAAGAGAAAGAGAAAGAGAAAGAGATCGTATCGAGGGCGGCTTTTTCAAACGGCTGTCTCGTATTTTTCAAGAGCCATCCGATTCGACGTGGCAGCGTCTTCCAGTTCCGCCCGGAAACTCGTCGTCAATCGGCGAATGCACACCTTCTCCCTCTTGCCGTCACTTCCTTCCTTCCAGTCTTCTTGCTTTGCCTGAGCTTTTTTTTTCCTTTTCTTCTTCCGCATCGGCTGAATAGACGCCTGTGTGTAGTTTCGTTGGTGGTCGTTGAAGAATGCTTGGAGGGTTCGTGCCTGGACGAATTCTATGCCGATGTGGAGATGATTAAGGATTTTGGAGTATTAAAATCTTGTCGATTATTATTATTATTATTATTGTGATTACGTTCGTAATGAGAACGGAATAAGCGATCTTCTGTCAGAGGTTGTACGATATTGCTCTTGCAAGTCAAAGTTATTAGTGGAAGTCGGTATAGACTTGGCATACATTTATGGTGAAGTTCTTTGGAGCGGAAGAGGAGCATTGTGAAAATTCGTAAATTCATTTATACAACAGCCAAAAGGTTATTTATCAACGACATAGTCAAACGACGAATTTTTCAACGTCGAAGAAAGAAGAAGTCATAAATTATTGAATCTACTTGGTGATTCATCTGATGTGAACGCTAAATTTCCAAAGAAATTCTCTTCATCTCGCATCGAGAATATTACCTCCTTACGCGGAAAAGATTGGAGCGAAGCTTACGCGCGGCCAGATTTAATTAACGCGCGCCAGACCCCCCTAAATCCTCTCGGAATTTCACCGCGGAAAACAATTTTGTTCGCCGTGTTTCGCAAAACTGATATATATATATCGCGAACAACGCGACGCTTACGATTTAACAGAAGCGATCCTTGGTGAAATTGTCAAAGTAAACGCATATAAATTCCCGGATGTTCGAAAGAGAGAGAGAGAGAGAGAGAGAGAGAGAGACGTTTGGAGGGGAAAAAAACACGAGCTTTCAACGAGACGACTAGAAGGGCGGAAGTTCATTTATCAACAAACAGGATTCGTATAACTCGCATATAAAAGCCGTCGTGACGATTTATTTGGTTGAAAAATATTCCGTGTATCTTCCGGGGCGGTGCTGGTATATTTGCCTGTGTAAATAATGCATGTTGTATCGCGTAACGTATAGACAATGTAGCAATTTATCGGGCCCGACTGCCACTCCTATTTACATACAAATTTGTTTGACCGAGCATGCGAGAGTTAGATAACGTGCCACGTAACAAATACCGACTAATTGTGAGTGATAACAGATTGAAAAATCTGCGACGCGCATCTTTATTTCGTTATTGATTAACGATAAAATTATCGGGGTAATTATTGGAGTGACCAATTTTTGAAATAATTATTTTTATAGAAGTTTTGGTTTCAATCATCGTACGATTAATTTTCAATTAAAATATCACCGTTTAATTCTCTTGTGTGAACTGAAGCTTGGAAAATTAGTGGAAATGCAAACTTAACGTTTGGGAAATATGTTAAAGACGTTTTTCATTCCACGTGAACAATTTCATAAATTATTCTACATTAATTTTATATTAATTATACCAATTACATTTTCATCAGAAATTTATAATATCTCTTGAAATTCTAAAATTGGCAATTTTAACAAATCAAATGGAACACTGAAACAAAATAGTTCTTGAAAATATGTACCGAATGACGTTGAAATTACTTTGACTGATTGAATATTTTGAAAGCGTGAAATTGAAGCATGATTGAACAAAATGATATTTAATACACACCAAACTAAAGTAGAAAATTTGAAAAGTAAAACGAAGAGGGAAACCCTGTAATTTTACAAATGAAATGAAATTGACAAGAGAAATAAATTTAATACGAAAAAAGAAAAAAAAAGAAAGAAATATATCGTCAAAAAGTGCCGACAATGAAAGTATCAAGAACATTGACATTTGTATCAATCAATAAAAAAATATGGAAAAAAGTTTGTAGTACAAAGAACCCAATCTTTTATTCATGAACTCCATGAAATATCTCTGTAAAATTACAACAGTGTATTTTCAGAGATTTCTTTTTTTGTAAAATTCATGAATAAAATATCTTGTTCTTTTGTTCATAAATTTCATAAAGTTACGACTTTTAAAAAATATCTGCGAGAGATTACCAATTTTTTTTATCGACTCTGGCAGTTCATGCGTTAAACTCTCTTTCATCCGTCACTGTTGCCCAAAAGATACAGAAAGTTACGTTGCCTAAAAGTTACACAGCTATCTCTTTACCTTTTGCTTCAATAGCAAAGTATAATATTACATCACGTTCGTTACGATCGTGAAGACGTGAAGACGATTTTTGTGCCATAAAATTTCATTGATATGCAAAAAACATTTGAATCGATAGAAAACAAATTACAGGCGCGATCACTCAGTACCAGACAACGCCACGCCCCCTCGCGAATCACGTGACCCAAATCAACCAATCGCCAATTTTCGTTGCATCAGCGTTGCACCCGAAGAGGCCCGATTTTCTGAGTTACCCGCTAAGATCACTTTCACAGTGATAAAATAAATGTACAAATCGATTTTCTCTAAAAAAAATTCTAGATAACTCGCTCTTGGTCAAAGTTGCCCCCATTTGTATCCGCAAGCGTAACGTTGTCGCCGGCTGGAGCTTAGCGAGCCTCGATATCGTGCGTCGTTCGACGCAGGGAACGGCACTTGAAGGAACTCGAGATTACTCGCGCCAAGTCGTAGTTGTAAAAACGGTGCCCGGAACTCGGCGAAGAATTCTCATATCGACGCCGAACGCTATAGTACCGACACGGGGTTTGAAGAATTTTTCGAGTTGATCGCGTTGTTATGCGCCGCACGCGAGGAATTTCGGCGCTCTCGCGTCCCGTCATTTGCCTCGGTTCGTTAGTCGAGATAATAAGGACAGGGGATTACATCAGGCTGCGGGAGTTCTTTCACGATCTCCTGCTATCGCCGCGGACATTCGTCATAACGAGACGAGTCGAGACGTTGCTGTTTCTTCGTCTTCCACAGAATAATTTCGCGTTTGAAATTTCTAACAAACGAGAAATTTCCTACTTCTCCGTATTTAGAACGCAACGCGTTCGAGACTGACAAATTTCGAGAGGATCTTTTTCATTTCCAGTAGAATTAGTATTTTGTACGTGTGTATAAATAAGGGGGCACAGAGTCTTTCTATAATATCAAAAGGAGTCAGTCTCTGTAAAATACAGTACTGCGCAAAAGACAGAGAGACATTATTATGAATCGACAGAGATGTTGCTCTTCGAAACAATTACAGAATAGTGAGAAAGACAAATTTCGTTGTTGAGTACCCTCCGAGCCCCTTAATCTCTCGGATTTGGAAAATTTCCTGACGACACGAACTAGCAGACTCGCTCGTACTTCCACAGTAAAATCTTTTGGAGTTAAGGTCTTTGCTTCTGGGACAAACAGGTTGTAAATATTCGTAAATCGAGCGACTACTCAAGACTCGCCACAATGTTGTAAATAATTTCTCAATTTTTTATAAGCGAAATTCACTTTGTGAAATTATAAAGTTCAGATATATATGCGTAATAGCGACGAAAAGGTCTCGACACAACAAAATGGCGAATGTAGTAAGATTGTTTTATTATTCAAAGTGGAAGATTAATTAAATTTATTCTTGATGTTAGACGAGATAATTTTTTTCTGAAGTAGGGATAATTTATGGAACATTTCTGACGATCATACAGGCGTCATGTTTATCCCTTGGAAAATCCAGATGGTTTATTCCAGACGTAGATTCGGCTGGCGCCTTGAAATTCCAACGATTGTACGCTTATTTCATTTCATCCGATAAGAAGAATTTTTTACGCGAGAGAGGATGAAATGTTTCGCCGAGTCTAAATGGGGTGGCTACCCTCGGTTATTTCGATTCGTCGCACATTGGTACTCCTGAAGCATAATACATATCTTGTTATTAAAATTTCTAAAATTTTTGTCCGTATAAGCGGGAGAGACTTCATTTTGAGAGATTAAATTATTCATACGATACCCACAGTCTTACTGTCTCGTAATACCTAAGATATGCACGAGGGAGAAATTTCCACGTATTTCCTTTTTCGCGTAATTTTATTGCGCCTGCTACTTTTTAAGGATTTTAAAATTTTAAAATTTCGTTTTTATGAAAGCGAGACTACATTTTCGCATAAAAATTGCATACAGTTATATTACAAACTCCAACATTTTTCAAGAAAGATAAGACTTCATTTCCTGAAAACGAAGTCTTTGGTGTATTTTATAAATAAAAGTTGCTCGAGCGTGGTTGAAAATTTCGTTCTCTCAGAGACTTGTATATCTCCTTGATAAAATATTTCTCTTCGAATAATCAAAATTTCCAATGAAAATTTCATACAGTACCCACCGTACTTCTACAATTTTCTTAGAGTTTCAAGTTTTTCTTAAACGAGAACAAAGAGAGCAAGACTTTCAAAAAATTCAATTAAATAAACCTTACATACGGTTTTATCGCAACCCTCAAGATTTCTCTACAACAACAAAACTTGGTTCCTTTAAAACTCAACGTGTTTTTCTAATAAAGATTTCATACAGTTCCACTATATGTTCTCCGAATCTTTCAAAAACTTTCCTCCGCAGAAACCAAACTTCGACCTTCTGAAAATCACGTTTCACTCCGTTCCATCGAGAATCAACTTATTGCTCCTAATAAAAAAGATTTTTTATCGCACTTTCCCAAATCTTGCGAAATTTCGCAATCTCCGTAAAAATTCTCCCACGGTCTCCCTGTCTCTTTTCTTTTCGCGAATTTCACGCAGACAACTGACCTCGCGATGTCGCGACGTGTGTCAGCGCCCTATCGAAGGAGCTTTAATGGAGAGATTCTATCGTCGATACGCGAGGAGTGCGTGAAAGGAGCCAGCCGAAGCAGAGAAAAAGATCGCCCGCTCGTCAAATATTTGTCGATCGACGTCGAGCAATATTTTCCCAGCGACTGAGATTCCCGATCGATCGATCGCCCGAGCTCTTTCATCCCCTGAACGCGTGCACGTGCTGCGCGTGAGGAGGAGGGTCGAGTTGATCGAGCGACGTAAGCTATTAGAGAAGGCTGGAAACGATGAAAACGTTCCCGCGAGATAAAATGTCTGCGCGACTATACCGGGAACCCGACGTCAACGTGTTTATCTAGATGCGGGCGAACATAATCCTTCTGCGAGACGAACGAGGTCCCGCGAGGGGGGACTTCCGCCTGCCTGGCACTCTGGCTTTCGCACTGACGGAAGTCGAGGAATACAGTGGAAGTGGAGTTGATCGACCCGATGTATGGATGAGTTGGTACTTTGTTCCGACGAGGATTGTCTACGTACGGAGTAACGATTTGAATTTAAAGACTCCATCCAGGATTCCATCGATGTTGATTCCTCTGCAGCTTGGCGTTTCAAATTGAAGAGGGTTGTAATTTTTATACACTCGTTACGCAAAAATTATGCCGACAAAAATTGCACACTTTTGATTCTATAAATATTCATCGCCAATATACTCCTATCGATGGATATTTATAGAATTTATACATTTGTATAATTTATTAATATAAATATTCATTCGTAGACTCTTCCATTGCTATTGGTGGAAGCCAAATAAATAAATTTCACGTTATGAATATTTATATACGGAAAAATTGACACAATATGATATGGTACTGAAATGATAGTTCAATATGTGTACCAAAGTAACATCAATAAAATGCAAAGAATTGGGGACAAGAGAAATATGGAAACTCAGAACTGAAGGACTTTGAACAAATGCTCGTCAGTAGAGTGAGAGCAATACGGAATCGAGAAGAAAGAAGCAAAGTATAATTTGGAAATAGATTGTTACACGCGTAATCAGAATATCTGACGAAACGTTAATGTAATCATGCATGCTCGGCAATATACAACGTGAGCATCCTCGTCTCCGTAATATCGAATAATTAAACGCAATTACTTATGCGAAATTCCTCCCTCGAACCTGTGTGTTAATGTCTCTGTAAATCCTCGAGTTGTCGTACAACCTTCCTTGTTTACCCGTGCAATGCAAATCTCGAGCAGGATCGAAGCGATCCTCGAAATTGATTCGCGCACGCTGATTTACCGGCGTAGAGGCGAGCATCGGGGTAAACAAGGGTGAATAAATTTCATCCAGCAACGCTTCTTTAAAGCGGACGTCCCGACACCGACATAACCATTTAATCGGATCATTTTTGCCAATTAACGAGCGAAATTATGCGAATTGTCTCGTTCCTCGTGAAACTGACGCACTCGATGCGCGATCGTAGATCTCACGAAATAGCAAAATTCAAATTAGCGTGTCGCATTCCTCTTAGGTGTTCACGACTGGATCTTTCACTTTGAACGAAACGTGCCTCGTAAAGATCGAAGAACTTGCTTTCAGTGCTGGATTGTCGACCAATTCCAGCTAAGATTTTCTAATTTTCCAACGACAAAGTCAACTTTGTCAGAAGAATTGAAGAATCATACTCGGAGTGACTCGGACTTTCACAGCGTCGAAAAGCTTCGGATGCATTCGTTACGGATACACGTTGCTATCGTGTACGATACAATACTATCCGTCCTGATTATAGCACGCTTCTAACTAAATTGAATCAATGTTTCAATTCAATGTACTTGTAGCGGCCCCACGATTCCTCGACTACGAGTTTCGAACACTCGACTAGCACAAGCCGCAAGTGGCTGCGCGCCTAGCGTCGAGGTCCTACCGATCTCCGATGTTAAGCAAGCAGCATGCGGAACTCCGCTAGGAGGGTGGGTGATCCGGGGTCTTTGAATTCTTTACAGTTCCCTAAAGTACTATATATTATTATTATTATATAGTAATATATTATAAGCGTACCGTGATCAGTACTTTAGGGATCTGTAAAGAATATTTAGAGACCCAGAATGCTGCTGGAAGGACGCTTGTTGTTATAACTACCCGCTAAGCGCGCAGCCACTTTGCGCTAGTCGAGTGTTCGAAACTCGTAGTCGAGGAAATCGTAGGGCCGCTACAGTACTATTATATAGTAATACATTATTTATAGTTATATATCAATATATAGTACTACATGTTACTATATAATAGTACCATATTGATGAAAGTACATTACAGACAGACGTGTAACATTCAAATTCAACAAATGTGGCGGAACGACAGTCGAGGAAATCTCGCGCGAGAGCGTTAGAGAGAATTCTCCGTTAACACGAAAATAGACCGCGATGAAGCCGTCGATAAGCTGGTCCCAGTGTCCATTTCGTGAACGGAAACGGCGAGGGTCGACGACGTAAATATCGCGTTCCATTCCAAGCGAATAGCGCCGGCATTGCGATCGAAAAAGAACGGAAGCTGGAATTTTCACCGAGGGGGCAGGGTTAGCAGGCTGATATTGTCGGGCGGGGTGTGGAACAAGTAGTCATTTCGGCGATGAGATCAGCCTGTCGAACCCTGCGCCGTGTTTTATTTGTTCGATTGGTCGAGCGTCCTGCACAGAGAGTTCTTTTCCTCTGTCCCGCGTATCTGGCTACCGTGGTACTCTGCTACTGCTCTGTACTCTGTCCTACTCCACACGGAACTACTCCGTTAAATCCCTGATGCATGGTAGCAAAAGGACGCTGGATTATCACTGTGGCTGTTCTTTCTCTCTTTCGACTTTACTTCCCTCTCGTAAATTTTTACGGGGAAGAGGAATTATACACAGGATGGGCCAAAAATCACTTCCTGCCGAAGTAAATCTGTAATTTTTTTTATTATACTACAACTTAAATTTAAAATTTAAAATCAATGAAATTAATTTCTTCTTACATTTCGACGTTTCGTTAAAGAAACTTTTGGCCCGCCCTGTATTCTTTGATACGAAGAGCGAATAATTAAACGACGCGGGTATCGCTTAGAAATAAATTTTTGAAACTTCTTACAAAGAAAAGGAATAATCCTTTTGATACAGCGACGTCGACTGAATAATTGTGACAAATGTCATTAAGCATAACGTGGCTGGTTACACTGTTACACACCGTAGGAACAGTGGACTCTGTTACAGGTTTTTGCTCGTTAAGAAGATAAAATGATGAAAAGCATATTCAACAAAAGAAATGCCAACTCCGTGAAACTCTGTTTCTCTGGCGATTCATAGAGGATTCTCTTGCTTCTGAATCGCAAACACAACACGAAATCACGCTACGTGCAGTCTAATCTCCATACGGCACCACACGCGGAATTTCTCATAACACGTTGGAACAATGGAATGACAGTGTGTGTGGTGGAATAAGTATAAGTGTAACACGTGTAGATGAAACAATTACAGGACACGTGTTCACTGAGTAAACGTATATATAGCGACATCATCTGCGTGATATTCCTAACCATGAAAAAATACAGTACCTGTTGAATAAATAATTTTTCCAAATCTTTCACAAATACATTTTTAGCTTCGTAAGCGATGCACAATATCTCAATGAAATGATCTGTAACAACTTCATATGAGCTTTAGAGTTCACTAATACATTGAATCAAGTATTTTGTCGGAAAAAGGAATAATGAGTAGAGATGAACATTTAGTGTTTGGAACTAGTACGATCAATAAATATATTTCTCGCTTTTCAAAAAGTTTGTTACCTCCGAGTAAGTAATTTGTGAAATTCACATAAATTTCTAGAGTTTACTGTTTACTGTATCTTAAACAATCTAAATAAATAATAAAGAACATTTGGTAAAGTTTTAGACAAAGTCAGAGTCAAATTTAAAAATACGAAAAATGAAGCGAGACTACTTCTCACCACAATTACCATCACGACTGAACACTTGAATACCGTCAAACTTATGCTCGGCATTTGTCCAGGCCAGCCTAGCTTCTGATCGAAGGCGGAGATAGCGGCAGCGAAGGTTAATGAAGCGTCTAGCGTAACAACTCGAAACAACAGGCATAAATTGCAGAAATAGTCAAAGTTCGTAGCAGACGATACTCCCCTCCGCGTCACTCAGGGACATTCCTGCCTTTTCAGACGATTAACCCACGACTAGCTTCCTCCCCGGCGGAGTTAGCGTTTCTAAGCTGATTTCCTTCCACCGAAGATCGCAAAACCGGCTGAACATCGCGTTGACGGCATTATCTCCCCGCCGCGATTCGAAGCGACTCTCATCGGTGTTTGTTCGCAAGAAGTTTTGCCGTTCGCGGCTCGCCGGGCGCGTCTCTGATACAGCGGGCGTCATTACGCGAGATTAGAAGTCAATTATAAAGGCGGCCGGCAAGAACCGGCGTGAACGTTCGCCGCGATAAGCGGGTTTCGCCTCGCCGTTTCGAAAACGACGCTGTCAAACGCAAACTTCGAGTCTTTGTGCATTCGGCTTCGCCCGCAACTACGGCGTAGTTGTATCTGTTGTATCTCTCGCTTGCCGCGTTTACGTTTCAAATCGCGCGTGCACGCCAACAGTTTGTCAATTACGTCGGTAATGCGCGCCCGCTTCCCCTCGAATTCTGCCGATTATCAACGAATTTCACGGTCCTCGCGACTCTCGTGCGTCGTGCCAACCGAAATACCGTCGCCTGCGTTTATCTTGAAATTGTCGATAAAAGTGACAATTTGAACCGTAATTTTCAAATTATCGAGTAAGGCGCGAAAGAGAAAACGTGCACGAAAATACAGAGACGTAATGGCGGTATATCGATGGAATGTCGCTACTGCCGATAATTATTATTTATGCAACGTTCAAAGAAACAAAGAATAAAGAAGGAGGGGAAAAAAGAGAATCAGCAGATCAACACGAGAACGCGACAAACTGCCAACCATTCGGATATTCGACAATTTTTCAAATGAATTACAGTTGAGAAGGAAAAATCGACTCTGACGATCAACCGGGACTGAATTTTCTGTCACGCAGTGGCACAAAATTCGAAGTACAATTGATCGCAATACCAAGAAGATTTATTACGCGTTCAGGGCCGATGCTACTTTTCATTGACGAGACAAACTTTCTCGAATTACTTTCCCCCTGACAAACGCGGGATTTCTCGAGGGAGTTGTGCCACAGTTTCTCAAGGGAAACTGGAATTGGTTTGGCAACGCTGCCACGATAGTCGCGTATCGCGATTCGTAACCTGCGACGTTGCAAAACAACGACAAAGGGAAACGCGATGTCGCAGCTGCCACAACGTAATCCAACATCCTGACTGTCACCGCGTAAGCAGCCCGTTGTTCTTGCATCGAATTAACACGATCAACAACGGGCTATGGCCGTAGTTCGTTAACAAGTGATTAATTCGTACTTGCGCGAGCTGACATCTCAACCACGTTCCCGCGGAATCCTCGAGTTTCTCATTAAGGGCCCGAAACCACTAAGCGGAGTGAATCTCGGCAGTATCGAATCGTTGATGAAATCGTAACACCGAATTAACGTCTATACTCAAATGACGACGAGACGAACTACTTTTAAACTTCGAATCGATTGCTAATCCACAGCTGAACGATTGATTTCTACTATGTATAAAGATCAGTCCAAGTCGACGAGAATATTTAGCGAACGAATGAATAAAATCTTGTTAAGTTTGACGCGATTCGGTAGATAGAAATTCGGTAATAAAAGCGTACCTACTGTACATCCCGTGATCGACTTTCAAACTGATCCAAAATTTCCTTTTTCCAAAATCGAATCAACTTGGAAATCGGCGTCGCGAGTCGAACATCACGTCGAATTCCCGCTGTTTGCTTCTCCGCTGGGACACGCTGAAAGCATTGTAATCGATAGCTCATCAAAGTTCCGTCCGATACTTTCCAATTAGAGATACCCGTTGCGATTTAAATGACGAACGAGTGGAGTAACGCGGCTCGAGGGTCGAATCGTAACGAAAACAGATCGCAGGCTGGCTCACCGTTCGTTAGTTTCGGTTTCATTTGCCTCGCGTCTAACGAGATTGCAGACCGTAGCTCAAGAGACCGATGGATTTAAAGGGACAATTGTAACGGAGAGTGGCTTTTGACTAAAAAAGTCTCGCTGCGCGTTGTGGTCGGTTTGTGCGTCGGTCATTTGTTTCACTTAGCACCTTTAACGCATGTTATTAATAATATCAATACAGGTTAGCAAAGAGTTAGAAATACATATGGATATATTTAAATCAACAATTCACGACTGCGACATATAATTAATTATAGATATTATTAATTGCAAGCATTATTAATAATATTAAATTACGCAGGTGAAGATACGAAAGTATACATCATATGTATATATTTCAACTGATAACTACCGCGTCAAGTTGCAATTAATATCTATTATGGTCGTGAAATAATTCCAATTGAAACAAACAGACATAGCTAATTCTGTTGATAGCGTATAATAATTAAGCGTTGTTAATGGGGTAATTAATGTAGAAAACAGAATTTCGTTGAATCTTGCAGATAGATAGAAGGATTAAACAGGGATTTTCCTCGATCGTCAATTATCTTATATAGAAGGGAACGCAGATCAAATGTTTTCTTTCCCTTTCGCAAACAGTCTCGAGCGTTGATTTATCCCAAGCTGATTTAACGTACGAACGTAATTGCGACCACAAACGTGACACGTTTTTCCAACTACGGATGGAGAATTTTATCCCGTGTTATACTCTCTATTAATGATTCATCTCCGACGAGTGCGCGCACATTATCTCCGTCGAGACCTCGACGAGGAATTAATCACGTTCCTACAGCGGAGCGCGGTCGCGATGAATTATTATAACGGCGACGAATTTGCGAGCAATTCACGGATGAATCCGATGTAAATCATTGTTTCGCTGTTACAAATGATTCAAAGTTCAAACAACTCGACGATACAAAGTGTTCAAAATTATCATATTACGACTGCATGCGCGACGCGCGGCTCGCGGGAACTGATATTAATCGCGGAGGGGGAGGGGGAGGAGGGGGGTGGTGGATATCGGTTGACGGTGGCGCTTGGCTGAAATTTCGCGAAATATATAGCAGACAGATTGGTGAATTCGCGGCGGAATATTTGCATAAATGTCGTGGAAAATGTGGTGATAAGCGGTGCATTTGACAAAGCACGCTTCTTCGAACCGCGTATGTTTATGCATGATCTAATGGCCACGATAAATATTTATTAGTGTGCCGGCCGTGAGCGTTAATATGCGGCCGAAACTCGTTAAAATATGTATAAACGTGACGAATTAAATGTAAATGGAAAGAGAGGTCCTGCGTCAGTCTTGAAAATCTTAGTCGAAAATGACTGTTAAATGAAATTCGAAATTTAACTATATCTAACCTCGATATGATTAAGAACGTTTCGTCGACTGTTGTATCGTTTCACTTTTTGTTTAATTGTTTTCACAGCTCTGTCTAATTTGAATCACCAAATATTAATAAATAATTGATCACGAAGCCGTTCAACGTCACTTTAAATGGCGGATCGTGCGAAAATTAACATTAACATAAAAAGATGATTTCATTGCAGAATGATTTATTTGAAATTATTGGTTAGTTATTGGTTCAATTATGTAACTCCATTATACGATTTTCCCCGAAAGAAAAAATTCGACATATTTCTTCGAAAGAGAACCCGGCGCTTTTCCCTTTTAGCGGGCCAGAAGAATAACTGAACGCCCCCATTACGGAATGGAATCACTGCAACGGTGACTAATTCGGCCAAGTAATTCCCCCGCTGAACTTTGATTCATCTTCACGAGTTATTTAACTAACTCGTTCCCACCGACGAATTCAGTTATCAATTTATACCGTGATTTGAAACTATTTTGGTATTCAAATTTTACCTATTTTATAGCCTAGACGCAAATAATCTTATCCCTCTATTTGAATTCATCGGCTTGAAATTCTGGTTTTGACCACTCGGGCAGGCGGAAACCTAAACCTTCTTCCGATCGAAGATCTTGAAAACCAATTGCATTTTCTCGTAACTCGTTACACTTGTTCGAGCATTTTATTTTTATATGAGAATCAAGAATCTATTTACATTGGATACTATCGTATTTACATTTATTTCCATTTAATTTCCAGAGCAAGAATTAATATTTCTCTCAATTTCCTATAGTTTTCACGGATTAGTATATATTTTTTAGCAATTTCAGTTTCATCCACGTCAGAGCCAAGTCTAGAATGAAAACTACGCTAGATTCAACAATTATAAGATGGGATTTTATTTATTAATTTTGACAATACTACGATGTAAGAGTTATTTGTTAAGTAGTTGAGGTTCGTAAATATTTGCACAATTTGGCCCAGTGTTACTTCGTCGCTTGAAAAAAAATCGACAAAGCCTTTCTTTTTCGCTGCATCATAGAGTCATTATCCATGTTAAATCCTTACAACGATCGTAGGACTTTGACAACTGCGTAGACACGGTAAAGCGACAAGAGATCGTCCGCAGACGGGCTGATTTTCGAGTCGAGACATCCAAGGGTCTTCGACTTTCGTTCGCGAGCTTTCATGTCCCGCGGGAGCAGAGAAAAAGGCGAGACCGTCGTGAATATTTTAGTGGGAATGGCGCGTCGTTCGCGGTTAAGGGAATAATAAAGGGGGGCGTCGTAAAGGAAAACAGTACTTTAAACGTTTCGAGGAGCGACCCGCGGAAATCCCCAGGGATAATGAAATCTTGGCGGAAAAGACGAAATTTTAGACGGTTGTACGCGATAACGCGACCGCGTACGAGTCGAGCTATCACGAATTTCTGAAAGTAACGAGGCTGCCGAATTCCAGCATCGTTAAAATGTCATCTTTGTCCGAGATTTATTGGCAAGTATATTTGCCAAGATTTTCGATGATAACGGAAAATGTAGGAAATTTCCTTGGTTAATTCTGGAAAATTAGAAGGCTCGAAGTGACGTCTGAAGTAACATCTTGCTTAATTGAAATTCTGAAGGGTACTAACGTTAATAAATAGTTTCGCAGGCAGATGAGTGAAACTTTAAATTCTCTGGTTGTTTTACGACAACTTGATACTTGTCGATTCACTGATATTATTATTATTGTTAGTCGAACAGAAATAGAAATTCAGAATAGAATATCAATTAAGAGAAAACTCTTCATTTTCCGTTTGAGATTATTTAAAATTTAACAGACAGACTTGTATTTTGTATCAACATCGAGGAGATCAGAATTGAGATCAAACATAAAGTAAATTTCGCGACGAAGGAAGAGCCGACCATGTTGTTGCAATTAGAACTTGGAAACGTCAACTTTGGAGTATCTCCTTCCAGTTTATATTCCTCTCTCTAACAGAGTTTAAGTGAATTTAAAAAATAAAATGGCTCTTGCGAAGAAAACCCATCTCGCGTCGCTTTCATCTCCCGGCTACAATCTCGAGCAGAAACTTCCTCTCTGTGTGTTTTTCGCTTCGAGAAGTATCGCGTCGACCCGAAGCGATCGTACTTCACTCGTGCCTCTCCCACTCCTGCAGTCAAATTCCCCGCGTTTCTCACTTTCGTCCGCCGCGCTCGGATTCACGCAGGGAGACTCGATGGGTCGGAAAAGCGACGGACAGACACGTCGAACAAATCGCCGAGGGAAGGAAACAAAGAGAACGAGTTTCTCGGTATCTTCGGGCGAAAGTCGATACAAGAAGCGAGATTTTTTCTTTCTCGCGTTTAATCGCGACGCGACGCGGCAAGTTCATTAATCTTGGTCGCCTTTGAAACGTTCCTTCAATCTTGCGACTTGTGCCACCTGCCTGTGGCACCGCGTTCCCTCGCAACTTTTCATCACTCGTCTACGATTTCTGAACTTCACCGGTCGTCTTACGTCGTCGGTAATTACTTTCCCGGGTTCGCCGGTTATGCTAGTTGCGCTCCGCGCGGGGGGCGCAAGGGCTGCGACAAGGTCTCATCCATCTTCATTCCAGCGACGATTGTCGAAAAAAGGAGCGAGTTCGCTTTTGATCCGGAATTCTTTCATCTCTTAACGAGTAATTCGTGTTCCATTCGTGTCACGTCACTGCGAATTCTCGACGTCTTTCCGAGGGTTGTTCGAAACTGCTAATTACCTCGCGCACGTTGCTTGTAACGGGGAGGAGGATCGTGAAGAGAGGCTTTCCCTTTTTTCATTTTGGGAGAATTAAATTTGAAAATATTGGTAATTTTTCGTCTTATTTCCCCCGAGGGGATCTTTGCAGAAGTACGGTTTCCTCTGCAGCGTTGGAAGTATAATTTAGACTGTGGATTATTTGTGGAAATTCATATTTTTGAGAATGTAATTAAGAGAATAAAATCGTTCATCCAGTGTTATGGCGGGCTTTTTACTTTGGATATTTCATGTATTTTTTTAATATTGCACGTTGATATACGATATAATTTTGTGTATTTTTATATAATGAAAAGGATAAAAAAAGGGAGCTTTGCAATCACCTTACCGAGGCATTGCAAAACCCAAAATTTCCCATTCAAACTCATTCCCCGCGTTCCCTCATTACACGCGCGGACCACGAATTTTTCCATCTGCAGCGCTCCCGCGGGAAACGAGCCGGTTTCGGGTTCTCGTTCAATGAAACCGGCTGAAACTTCGTTGGTTCGCGCGGTACGAGAAAAACGTGAATTACAAAGGGGCCGAAACTACCCGTCGGAGGAATTCTTCGGCCCCGATCCCTTGAATCTCGCCGGCGCGAGGGAAGCTTTTTCGGAAGAACCGCGGTTCTCCGTGAGGAGAACGAATTAGCCAAAGGGCGAGGAGACGCCGACGGGAATTCGCGCGCTCGACAAACCGCTTTTGAGAATTCTCGTCGGGCGTGCAAACGACGCTTCTTCCTCTCCGCCGCTCGGGGGAACGTAAACGGCCAACGTTAACGAAGGCAGCGAAGATTCGCGCCGGTGAATGTGTCTTGAATGCACTCGTCCCTGCCAGAGCCTGTACACCGAAGAGCGTTCTAATTAGTCAGCTGGTAATCTGGCGAGACCAACCGTTTCAAAACGGGACGTCTTTCTTCGTCCGTTGCTCGACGAAGCTCGACTGTTTCACCTGCGGGACTCGTGGGTCTCCTCGAATCGAACGACAGCTTAATCGCGCGAGTGTCTACTCTCTTTTCGGGGGATCTTCTCGCGCCTCGCGTTCAACTTTTGTTTTATTCGGGTCTGTGGAATTGTTGGCGCGATTGATTAGTCGGGGAATGTTAGACAGTGAAAAGAAGATAATAACGAAGAAGTATCGATACTTTAAATTGACGTATCGGTTTCTTTCGAACATGTTTTTATAAACGGGCGAGAAAATAGCAAATTGTAAAAATTCAAACGTCTCTGAAAGCATTAAAATGCGTTACTTGCAACGGTTTAAACTTTGAACATTGGCGTTGAGATTTCTTGAATTTTTGTCGTTCAAAGTTCAATAGAACGGCGCAAAATAATCGTAAGATTTGAGAATTTGTAAATAAAACTTCGTCGAAAATAAATAAAATTTTTCCATGTTTCCGCGTACGTGTGAATCATTAAAATTTCCTCCAAAGAAAAGGACGCTTTTCCATTTGCTGTCTGATATTAAAATGTCTTGGAAAAACAAAAACGAATTCGAGACAGTCAGAATAGGAGTTTTACACTTTGAAATGAGACCAAATAAATAAATTGTTTTTAAAATTACAACAGTTTAAAGTATATAGATAATTTTTCCATTTGAATTAACCGCGGTGTAAAACTGACTCCACGAAAACAGTTCGTATCTGACAGAATAGCGGTAGCAACACGATGGTAGAATTTTCCTGGATAAGTCAAAACATTCTACAGAACAGTATATATTTTAGTTCTTTTTTTTTGTACTTTACATGCTCGATAAAATATCATTTATGTTAAAATTCCACGTGTGCGTTTGTTCAATTTTGTTCATCACTGTACATCTCGATCATCGTCGGACTGTGGATATTTACATAGTTACAAGGCAAAGTTTCTATGTAACAAATAAAATAAATTTGCAATGAAATTTCGCAGTTGAATTTATCGACTACGCGTTCACGAAAGCATTTTAACGTAAAGCGTCTATATGAGAATGCATACACGCGTGTATTTATGTTTTTTAACGATTCTTTAATTTCTCCGTGTAGAATAAACGTACAATAAACCAACAAAATTGTACCAGTGCTGTTGCAAAGAATTAAAGCAGATTGGGAAGCTTTCAAGATGGTTGTTTGCGATAAATATTCATTTATCTTTGCAACAGATTTTAAATTGGAGATAATGCAAGTTGTACGAACTTAGTTTCCATACAAGATAAGAAAGTAACTAGTTTGGAACGAGGAAGATATATAGAGTGTATAGAGAGATAAAGGATTAGATTACACGCTTGCCTGTTTCGGAAAATCCTGAACGATCGATCAGACATTTAATTTAATAACAAAGTTTCCCGTCCAAAATTTCCGTTCGATGGTTCATCGGTGTCGCACGTGTCCCATTATACTTTGTCATACCAACTTTGGAAACACAAATTTGGTACTTGAAGAAGAAAATGTTTTGATTAAAAAAGATACATTGTTTCCTTTTTCACATAATTTTTTCGCTACATTGATCATCTATATTATATAATACAATAAAGTAATGTAAATATCGTATTATAATATAATGATTAAAAATATTATAAATATATACACATTTCTATATCTATTACTTATTTTAATGAAATTATCTCTGCAGAGAATTAGCGAAGGATATCATAATCGTTGATAGGTAAAAATGTTGAAATAGTTTCCAATAACATGTCTCTGTCTTAATAACAACTGACACCATTCCAGTAACAGTAGCGACAGTATTCGTTACATTTTATAAAAGTAACACTTTTCTTTGCCGTTGATAGATCGAAGAATTCTTTCCTCCATCACGATCGCGGAGAAAAAAATACATTTGATCGATGAAGAAAGTTCCACGTGAGTGGGAGCTCTCGAAGAGGATCTGTCCTTGACAAGGAAAGGCGAGCGTGGGCTTAAATATCAAAGAAAATTCGCGCAAAAATTCGACCGACTCCGGGCTCGCGGTAAGCAGAATAGCGAAGGAGTTGAATTTCGTGTCTAAGAGTTTAACGATCGTGGAAGAAGCGTACGAAGGTCGACCGAAAGTGGCCTGGAAGCGGGTTGAAGTTATTTTAGAAGCAAGTGAGAGATCCTTTTAAAAGCCACCTCGAGTCTCTGCCAGATTCGATTACCACCCATTTCTGTTGGCGATTTTTAATTCGCCAAACCCGGAGATTTCGTTGAACGAAAGATTTACTCCGCACGTTCAAGCTGCAACAGAGATCTCGTTTCTCGTGATTAGTTATAGTTATGGTTATGGTTTATAAATATTATTATATTACTCATCGACGTAAAATTGAAAGTTTTCCTTCTCTGAAATCACCGCAGATCGGCAAATTTTGATCGAAAGATTCACAGAGGCTGACACATGAAAATGTCAGGGCGAATTTCCTAAATTAAATCTCTAATTCTTCAAAATGAAACGGCGTATTGATTTTTGTGCCGATACGTTGTCTGTTTGAAACATTCCGCACAGTTAAAAAGTTACAGCGACGAACACTTTTCTCTCAAAAAAGTGATAAGCAATATTTAAATATCGCGTTGAACGCAAATAAAATCCAGAGGAACACGGAAGAACGTGTATTACACACAATTTGCGTAATTGTAAATTATTTCGCAACGCAAACGGAACGAAAGCGCGGACTTTAATGTCAGACGACGCTCTGAAGAAAACTCGACCGAGTAGTCAATACGCAAGGAATCTGTCTTCCTCCGCTCTTCTAAGCAAACGCTTTGACCCGATAGAGAAGGCTAAATTCGTTACACAATCGAGCGCAAGTTTCTATTACTCCGGTGGTCGTTTGGTGCGCCGGGCAAACTCCATTTGGACGCCTCGAAAATCCAATCAATCTCTTCCTTACGAGCGACCAAGTTAACGGAAAAGTTTCGCTGTTCTACGATTCAGAACAGAATCTAGGGCGTTCGATCGTTCGCCGAGGGTTGCATTCTTCTTCGAACGGATTACAGGCGGAAAGAATTCTCGCCTGCAACTTCCAGAATCGCCGACAGAGGCGAAGAGAGAGAGAGAGAGAGAGAGAGACAGAGAACGAGACGACCCTTTAAGCTCTTAAACGCGACGTCGCTGTTTGAAGGTGAACGCGAGAAACGTTCGAAAGATATCGCGGTCATTTAGATAGAGCTCCGGCTTTATTAAATTTACACCCTCCCGATTGCGGCGAAGATCGTCGAGGGAGAAAGGAAACGAAATTATCGACTTCCAAGGGACCGAGTTTACCGACAGACTCGGTACGAAGCAAACGTGATGGAATTTGCCGGGAAGTTCAAACGCTCGAAAACTGTTCCCCCGATTCTTTCTCCCTTGCTCGTTTCTTTTTTCTTTTTTTCAGTTCCGTGGTTCTGGAAGTTGCGGGCATTGGATTATTGAAACAACTTCTCACTCTCCCTGGTTTGTGGAATTAATAAAACTGCTTGCCTTTTTAGTCCTCTTCTCGCGGTAAGCAGTTACACTATGTTCGACGTAGTTTGTTTGAGTCCAACATACTTAAGTCAAAATTGTAAATTTCAACTCGAATTCTGTACAAGTGTAACTTGATTTTCCTGTCAAACAGAAACTATAATTCGTACCGTGCCATTGTTAGATACAATTAGAGTTAATTCCTCTGGAGAGTAACAAAATGATGAGAAATTTGGACTGGACAAGATTCCTTGTACTTCTACGAACGATAAATTGTGTAATTGATCGTTCATATGTCGCACTTTTACGAATACGATTTAAAAAAGAGAGACTTGAATATCGACGTGAATTTGGATTTTATCTCCTTTTGCAGATATCGTGTTACAAACGTAAAACTCGTTGCTTCGTTCATCGTCATATTAATCAATCTAAAGTCAGCCTGAATGTGTATGGAAATTTCGTGTAATTCGTAGATATTAATTAGGAATAAAACACTGTAAAATGCAGCCGACACACCACGCATGCGAGCTCAAGAGGGATCTGTTATTCGCCACAAGCGTTAACACGCGTGATATGTTCATAAATACGTATACGAGGCGTGTCTTTAAATTTCTCTCAGTTTAATAGCAACGCGCAAGATTCGTGCAATCCCTCTCGGTAGTTAATTCGCTAATCAGCACGTACCTGCAAATCTAATATCCGATTGACAAAGTGAAACATCAAACGAATATGCACCGTGCGGCACGCCCTCTGTATGCAAATACACCTGTCCGAATTTCGATCCGTGTAACTCCATTTCATGGGAAATTACACGAACGTCTGGTCTACCGTGGAAGAACCGTGTCGTTAATAAATTTCATCAACACGCTGCAATTTACGTTTAATTTGCGCAACACGTCGATAACATTGGAAAAATTTGAAATCAACCTGAAAATACAATACACGAAAAGCTGTGTTACAGATGTTACAAGATACTCGTTTAATGAAAAAAAAAAAAAAACAAATTGACGGATAAATTCGTCGTTGCTCTTTACATAATCTTGTCAACACCACGATCACCAGTTAAAAACACGAAACACTTAATTCAATTCGCACGTCCGAAGCCGCGACCTCCGATATGCGCGTTCAGTTCATCTAAACTTTACTTGGACGCTAAGGCGAACATCTCGCAAGATCGACGGTTATGAAGGATAAACGGCGAACGATGTTGCGCAATGTGGCGACGAACGAGGGTTGTTTCACGGAACGAGCTGGTTTCAAAAGGCTGGATAGCTGAAATTGTACAATTGCGCGCATTAAAGGATATATTTACGTTACGAGGGCGAGGTTGATCGTCGCGAACGGCGACGAACGACGACGCCTGTATTTATTACAGGCAATAAAGATACCATATTCCGGCGATACGGGGGGGGACGCGTCGCGAGGACGCGCTAATATCTCTCGCCGGTGCAAAGCGCGGCACAGCCCGATCTGCAGATTTGCCTGGTGCCAAGTGGATTTACAATGGCCATTCGGACGGAAGAACAGGGCAAACCCGCGGAAGCGACTCGATTTTTCGAGTTTCACTCCAGATTTATCGGGGCTCTCGTTCGAATTCGAGCGTCCATTCACCGTGAAACGTTAGGAGAGAGTCGCGGGCGTTTGTGCTTTCGTCGGGCGCATCGATTTTCAATAAACATCCCGTTTAAAAGGCTTAAAAAGAGAATTCTTTCACTTCCCTCTGTATTAAAACTTGCGCGCTTATATGTACGTAGATAACGATCCTGCGAACAAAGGTAACTGTTGTCGCACGGATGCTTCCTTCCTGTTATACTGATCAACAGAAAAGAAGAAAAAAAGATTGATTGTCTTAATTGGTGCTTCTGTCAATTAGTCTTCGACGTAATGTTCATTGTTACTCGCATCGTTGTTTGCTCCGTTGTTGTTGAATCCTTTTTTTTCTTTATTAAAGTACCTGCGCAACGTGATATACTACTCGGTATTGAATATTCCTCCCGTCTACTTTTTTTCATTTCCACACCGATAAATATTAATAAAGATCACGATTTTAAGTGACGAGAGGTTCGTTAAGACTTCGTTAAAGTTTATAAAAATAACTGTAACCTACTTTCGCTGACAATTTCCTGCAATTTTCCTGCAATTTGCCTTGAATACTTTATACTTATAAGTAATTATAACAAGCATATATTGTGTCCCAAAATTTTTGAACATTCCTACAAAAATTACTCTAATAAAAAACACGATCAACTGGAACATGGTGTAGATTCTACAACATCTCTCGCACTAAACTCGAACCATCCTCTACATCCACCTTCATTTAAAGTTATTACCGTAGTAACTCGTTTTCTTTTTGCCAACTGCTTTCAAAATTATTTCTTCATATATATATATATTTTATAGTAAAAGTAAGTATATTATATCACTTGTATTAATAAGTAGTACTATACTTTATAGTAAGTATATTATAATACTTGAATCGGTTCCAAAGTCGCAAGAGTGATTCTAACCCACCAGTCGGTACCACAACTACAATATTTTGAAAAATTTTTCCCACACACTGTCGCAAGCTCACGGATTTGAGATTCACAAAAAAAAAAAAATGGCCGATAACGAACGAGATCGTTAATGACGCCCTTATCTACTAGCAACGCCGCGCACGAGTGGTTTCACTGTTCGCACTTTATCACCGGTGTTGGACAAAGCGATTTTTTTTCGCTCAGCCGATTTTCCACGACCTCTCCTGCCCTTGAACTCTGTCGTTAAAAACCCGGTTCAATCTCTGCCCGTAAGCCGCCCGATCGTTCTCGGGGGGAAAAAGTGTGATCTTCTTTTTTCTTTCCTTTTTTTCGCACGCGATTTCGAGAGAAATCGAATCTCTCCGGGACGTCGACGAGCTCGCACGCGATGTAAACACTCGACGTGTTTCGTGATCTGTACACGCTGCCTCCTCGTGTTCACGGCAGATCGGCAACGCGAATAATCCTCCGACTGAGAGGATCCGAGATTTACCGTGGAGAAATAGAATCACCTTGTGGAATGCTTTTAACGCTACGGGGATTAGCGAGAATCGATACGCGCTCTGCTCGTGGAAAGGGGATGAAAGCGTCCTCGATGACGTCGCATCTTTGTTCCTCGATGATCGTGCCTTTTCGTGGGAAACGTCCCTCCGCGAGATGAAATCGCATCTTCTCGCGGTTTTGATTGCAACGGCATCGAGCGTTGAAGTGTTTGTTATTCACGGATGAAATAAAACGCCACGACGGCTCTCAGGTTTCTCAGAATCTTTCTAAACGTTCTGCATTCTTGCTGCAAAGATCGCGATTGTAAATATATCAGACACGTGGTGATTTTCCAATATTTAGCGAATATTTAAGAAATATTTTCATAAAAATAATTAAAATAATGTTCACGATTGTCGAGTCGTTTAAAATTCACGAGAAGAATCATAATTCTTCTTTAAGAATCTTAAATCATGTACACTCGCTATTTTCACAGAGATTGACACAATAAGAACCATTTAGATAAATTTAATCAGATTTAATTGGATTTCTTTTTTTAAATTTACCTCAACAATTACGGAAAATATCTGAAACTTGCTGAAACGGTTCTAGAATATCTGAAAACATTTTCAACTTGAAACATGTTCAGTTTGAAAACATTCCGTACAGTCCGTTAGCAACGATAAAGGCTCGAAACTTTACATTCGATCAAAGGCAATAGCGATGCAAAGAACGATGGTGAAATATAATCCGGGCTCTTTTAAAATTGACAAAATATCTCACGAATTATTCTCACACTCTCGATATTTCTATATGAATGACTACACCAAAGACAATAGTCAGACTATGCAACTAAATTCCTCGACCCCTTTCGAATTCACTCCAACAATTCACGTGAAATATCCAGAACTTACAATTCAGAAACGCAGAATATATTTAGGAACTTTGCGCATTCCACGCTCCATTATCGAGCTACCTGAAACACGCAGCATCGCGCATCGGGCGCGAAAAGCCAGCGGCCGAACTTCAATGGATAAAAATTCGTGAAATACCTCCGACCGATTTGCATTTGAAAAAGGAGGGCCAACCGGAGCGATGAAAGGGGATGGACTAATCCGCGCCGGGCTGCCTGACGAAAACATTACCTACGAATGAAATTGCGAATTTGCATAAGTTTCGCCTCGGCCTTTTCGAGTTTCCGTTTTTCTCAATGCTATGCCGGCCGCTCCATCAGTTACTTCGGTGGTAGAAGAAAAAAGAAAACAGAAGGAAACGAAGGGAAAAGAACTTATGCCTGCCTTGACTGGGACGAGTTTATTTCGCGAAAGTGGCTGCCAACTAATGGACTTTGGTGGTCGTCGCTTTGAAACTATCTCGTCCAGTTGGCTCGTCGGTTCGTCGGTTCGTCGCTTCTCATAACTTGGACCAAGTTTTCGCGCTCGTCGATAAGCAATTGGCGAAGGGACAGTGTCTGAAATCTCCGGGAATCTTCATTGACCGCGAGCAAGCGTCGGCGTTCAACGCGGCCCGGCTCTTATCTGTTGTGTACGAGTTTCCCGGCCAAGTTTTATCTTAATATTCCAGCGGTAAGTTCGGCCGCTCTTCCGCGAGACTAGACTAACTTTCCGCGGTTAGTCGCGAATTTAAATTTCAAATTAAAAGGAGAATGAAGAGTAGGTTTTTAAATATCAGCCACCGCCAGGGAGGATTATCTGTCGGTGGTGACAAATTCGGTGGGGATACAGTTATACTGAATGCATGTTTGATGTTTTTATATGCCTCGGTTTTATATACATTGATTGTGTGTTGGTTGTATATATATATATATATATATCTTATTATCTTCTTTATTTCAAATAATATGAGGAACAGGATATGTTTATTTTTCATTTCGTAGAAATTTTTACTTTTTCTACTTCATTATATAGCGCATGTCTTCATCTTCTAATACTTTGAAAATATAATCATACCGTGGAATAATCATATTTCAATAATTTTACTCTCATAATTTTCTAATAATTTCATTCGCATATCGAACGACAAAGATAAAAAAAAGTTGGAGTATATGTGGTTTGAAAGATGAAATCAGTGATCGAAAACAAATAAAAGAATCTCGTTACAAATTTTTAGTATATTTGCACTGTGGCGCAGCTGAAACAACTTAAATTTAAATTTACGCGAACGACGAACTTGTCGTCCGCGTTTCGATAAAAAGCAAAGGCCGGCGATCCCCATCTGCAAGTTATTAATCCGCTTTGCCCGTGACGCGAGCAAAATAATTTCGCTTCAATCCGAGAATCATCTCCGCGTGAAAAAGCATCACCGCGTTCCTCCTTTACGCGGCAAATTCAATACCTGTCAAAAAATTTGAATCGAGAATCGAAGCGAAGCTGAATCCACGCGCACGCAGCTGGATTAAGCGATTTCCACCAGCGTAATTAAACTGCGCAACGTCGTTTGAGAATTAATCGAACAGGGGAACGATTAAAAAAAAAAAAAAAAAATGTACACCGAAACGTCAAGCGACAAAGCGTTGTGAAAAAGTAAAGACGAAAGTCCGGCGAAATAATTTCTGTACCGATTCTGTACTCGGTTCTCTTTTTCAATTATATTTTATTTCGCTTCTCGTCATTCTTCCTCTTTTTGTAAACCTTCAACACCAAATTTTAACGGCGCGTCCATATTTTTAGTGGTAAATTTGCGCAGCGAAATAAGAGAAAAATGTCACGTAAACCAATCTTCTGCATATCTTGGCTTTCGAACTATACACGATTGAAGAGAATGATCAATACGTACGTGACGTTGCATATCACCGTATCACGTCTAAAATTTACTTAATCGTTTACGGACAATGTCCATCGACGTGGATAAACGAAACACAATCCATTAAATATTTATTTTCAGCGTGTACTCGACAGAGATGAATAATGCGTACGATCGAGGACAGGAAATAGATTTGAGAATTATGGAATAGCTGATGTTTTCGAGTTTGATGCTGAGGCATGCAGTGTCGAGGATGGACATACTTCAAAAGTATTAAATTCACGCAACATAATTCACCGTGCGTATCTCGAACGAGAGGAATCAAATTGTTTCTTCACTCGAATCGTAGAGTGACAGGGAGAAAAAGAAGGAGGAAAGTATGTGTGCGTGTGCGAGAGAGAGAGAGAGAGAGAGAGAAGAGGAAGAAAGGAAAAATGGAAGAAAAAAAGGAAAGAGAAGGAAGAAGGGGATGGCACTGAATGTTCCACAGGGATGTTACAAAGGCCGTTCCATCTCACGCACACGACGAAGGAGAGCATTGAGAGGAGAGGATTCTTACATTTGGCAGCGTTCCATTGCCGAGCGTCGGCGAGATGAAAAGGTGGCCAAAGAAGAGCGCGCCGCTGACAAAAAAGAAAAGAAAAAAATGGCCTATCTGACTGTTCTTTTGTCAGACAGAGGATCCTCTACGCCTTTTCAAGCTGTCACACTCCCTGGCTGGAATCTGGTTGAAAGAAGTTCAACCTGCGATTAATTATCAGCGAACGCTTAATCGGGGCCGTCGTGCCCCGCTTTTCCGAGTCTCGAATCGATGATTACTCGGTTCGTTAGCCCGCCGTTGATCTCCTTCGTTTGATTATCGAGGTTATCGGTCGACGGAAAACTAGGCAGAGTTTCACTCGGAGGAAATGATGAAAGGTCTTCCCTTTTTTTTTTTTGCATGTGTGTGTAAAATTTCCACTGAACGCGGAAGCGTTCGCTGGGAGAAAGAAATACAGATTGTTGGTTCAATTTGCGCAGATTATTCGAGTGAGTTGCGGGAAAATACTCTGATCTGTAGATAATCAAATGTATTCGAACGGGATGCTGTTATTTTAATTTAAGTTCTGGTTCGTTATTCGCGAAACTGTGGGGATGGTTTTGTTTGAAATATGGAAAATACGGGACAGATTTCTTTTTTTTTCTTTTTTTCAATCAACGGGAGGAATAATTGAAATACATGTTATTTACGAGGAACAGAATTAATCATTAAACGTTGCGGCCATTGTTAGCCAAATTATTATAGACAATCTTTTTCTATATTTTTTTGAAAAATGAGAATGTTTTAATAACAATTTTAACCTCAATTATGAAAATAACTACACGAATATAATTTCAATATTACGAAACAGTCGCTATTTCAATTTGCTCTGAATTTTGTACGTACGTACAAGAACGAAAAAGACAAAATGAGCATTGAAAAAACTACGCGACTTGTACCCCGGTACGATTCGTCTCACTGAAAGGCCCAGAAGCAACTGTTCCGACTAGGAAATGAAGACGACGAAATTTTATTGATACGCAAAACAAATTGCGGGCGCGATCGCTCAGTACCGGACAACGCCACTCCTACTCGAGGTCTACCCCACGCCCCCTCGCGAATCACGTGACCCAAATCAACCAATCGCTAATTTTCGTTGCATCAGCGTTATCCCCGCTAAAGTCACTTTCAGTGATAATATACATATATTTATATAAATAAAACCATCTCGACCAAGAAACTAACAAGGGATACATATCTGCAATACACTTATTTTAACATAAATTTCTGTTTAATCTCTGATTAAACTGTATATTAGGAAACGATAAAGTATCTGTTAAAATTTTTACTTGCGTCAATTGAGAGCTGCTTGTTCATTATTGTAAACAAATAACACAATCGTCATATTAATTTCTAAACGCATGTCACGAAATAACAAAGGACTTGTCAAATCATCTTTCCCTTGTACGAAAATTCCTATTGGTTCGTTATAATTACGTTGCGTGTAATTAGATTGCAATTTTGTATCTCTACGGAGATAATTGAACGCGAGTAAAGATCGTTTTAGCAAATAAACAAAACTTTCTAAAATTAGAATTTACTACGAGAAATTTTACTAAAAATTAAATTCTAGTTACACGTACTTAATTCATGAAGTAGACAACTTCGCGAAAAATTACGAAATTCTAAACGTTTTTCGCGTGATGAATGTTTCATTATTAAACCGAGGAGAATCTCATGTAAATTCATGTTTAAAAAAATAAATAAATGAAACCTTGATAGAAAATTATTTTGCACACTAAATATTACACGAAGTACTACATTTTGAATATTTATGCTCTCTTTCATGTACGCATAAAAATCCAGAATTTGTTCGTAAGTAATCAAAAATTCATGGAATTAAAAAATTAATTCGTCCAATGTTTCCCAGCAATACAACAATCTGGAAGCAGGAAAAATAAACTCGTACAAATTCTCGAATAGCCCAAAAGTTTTCAAAATATTCCCAAATCGCGTGATGCCGAATTTATTGAGGTTGACGCTACGTGATTTTTTTCATTTTATTTATCTGGGTTGTGTACGCCTGCTAGCGTACGCGGTTCTTCCTCGCGTTGTAAAACTCGCGGTTTAAATAAAACGAACAAAATCGGGGCGAAACTATAATTTTTTCATCGGCAAAGCGAGCAACGCGACCGCGGCAATTAGCAAACATAAATCATGAAACAACGAAACTGCCCCCGAGTTCGGTGGGCTTGTAAACTTCCTCCGGCCGACGAGAAATTTAATGTAAATCGTCGGACGAGGCGTCGGCCGGAGTAATTCGAGCCAAGATAAAACTCGGCCCGCTCGATTTAATTAACAATTTAGCGGCCGGCTAGATAAAGGCCGAAGATAGAGGGTCCGCGAGCGCAAATGAATTTTCATAGAACACCGAGCTCTCGTCGAGGATTTACAATCGGTTTGATTAAACTCGACCGCCGATTCATTCGACTTGGTCGCACATCGCCAAAGGGAAGTTGTTTGACGATGATTTTCCGCCAGCTTCTCCAACTTTCGATTAAATTTCACGGAACCTGGATGGAAGATCGTCGTCGTGGCGACGAATGTTGACAGATGGAACGATGGCGCGAGATAATTTTCGACGAATTGTAATAACGATGAAAACTTGTCACGACTTTGTTCTTTTTTAAAATATTTTACAGCGAGGATTCTTTCATTCCTAATAATCGTAAAAATTCGAACATTTTTCGAAAAATTTTTTCGTCATTTCATCGAACTTTGGACATTGGGGTTGATAAAGATTCATTTCAATGTTCAATTGCACGAAAATTAGAATGAGCTTAAATTTAATTCTCTGTCAAATATGTCCGTATTATGAACGAGTTGATATATCATCACGAGAGGTCTTCCCATGGATATGGATAAAGTATTTTGATTCTACGTATACTCTATTTTATTCCTTGCGATCGAAGAAGAACATATTCCAAATGTTTAATATCTCTTATTTCTCCTTACTGAAACTAACCCAACTAAATGCACGAGTATTTGCACGATAAATAATAAATTTGTTTAAAATATTTAGAATTAACTCAGGCTCGTTCATGAGTATAACATCCCGTTTCACTCTGAACGTAATACGGAGATTTCCCATTGATCGAATTCGAGCATACAGGAATGCTGAGATTATTGAGGTTTCGTGTTTTACTGACATAACCTCGGGTCATATCGATGTTTTTCATTTAACGATACAAATGTGCCTGTATTTAACGTGTCTGTATCTTGGTAACTGGTCAACAGCAGTGCCGGAGGATCTCTCATGCCCGGCGAACAAAGTTATACGCCGCCGAAGAACGATCGATCGATCGATCGTAACGATTTTTACACCGTAAAATTGGCGCGGGGATTCCGCTCGCTGGTAAAGTGGTTTCGCTCTGTTTCCCTTCCATTTCTTTCTCCCCCTCCGCGATTGTTCCGATTGCTTTGTTTCGCTGAGTTGTTCCTTTCCTGCTGGTTCAATGGACTTGTTTCTTTGTCCCGTTCCAGTCTTCGAAGGCGCACGTTGAGAAGCTTTCAACTAAAAAGAAATACTTTTACCACCTGTTATCGTTCATCTCGCTTCCCTTCGGTCTACTCGAATCGTATCATTCGGCGGAAATATCGGTTTAACTCTGCAGGGAATTACGTTAACGACACGTTGAAGAGCCGGGAGATAGTTTCTCAAATACGGTTAATTGAAAATTGTATTAGAGAAATTTATCGGCTGCCGTCGTGTTGACCGCGAGGAAATGCTGGCAGTTATCGGAGATTCGAGGCCAATCAATAATTTAAACGTCAGTCGGTACTCTGGGTACCGGTTCTCGAGAACAGATAACGCAAATCGGATCAAGGAAATCCCCGTCTTACAGGCGATGATGGCGAAATTAACGTCTCGAGATCCTGGCGGAGATTGTTTGCGATCACGATTCCCTCGTCAACAACAAAATACGTATTATATTCGTGCTACATTCGTGTTATTTTCATCGTACAAGTTAAGAGAGTAGAAATTTTCTCTGACTCAAAAGTATTTTAAAGACCTACGTATCTTTAAATGTATCTTTTCCGAATACGATATATTACACGAAAATTTAATTTTCTCACAATTTCTATGCATACCCACGTATTATTATTACGTGTATTGTATAAAACATTTAAAATTAATTGCAAGATATAAATTTTATTATATCTTATTACATGTTATACGTGATATTTTCACGAATCACGTTCAAATTTACTCTCCGCACTGTACGCTGATTTTCCAAACACGTGTCTGCAACGAACGCCTTACAACTTTCAAGTACATTTTTAACACGCGATGGTAATAAAATTTGCAAATTCGGTTCGCGCGACGCGAACGATACATCAGCGTATCTGCTTCGAACGATCGGAACACACTGGAGAATTCACAAATCCACGTACGGCAGATCCCTCGAATCGTTGATCTCTCGAATTTCGCCGAAAGTCGATCGACGTCGTGATCGTGGGACTAAACGCACAGAGTCCCGGGGGAACTGTCTCCTGGAGCGACGTTCCATGTCCTTGGGAATATTCGCGTTATAGACGCCGGCAGCGTGAACCAGGATTACTCGAGCGAATCAATCTTGATTACTCGGCCGCGGCCGTTTCGCCGGGTCATTAAAGTGTTGAGAAAAGCGCAACAATGTTTAATGATCGCCTATTAAAGGGATTTTCGTTCGCCGCCGGTCATAATGGAAGGACATTAATGGGCAGATGCGGCAGATATATTTCACTTCATTTGCATTCGACATACAGCGGAAGACAGCGGAGAGACCAGATTCACTTAAGACCGGAGGAATCAAGTGATAGCGGACGACGTTGGTCAGACAACGGTTCGGACAGTGATGTTAATCATTGATCGGTTCTTCGGAGAATTGGACCGTCGAACGTCGAACTGGACGAATGTAAAGTCCTAACTATTTTCGTGAGAACAATAGTATCGAGGGTTGACAAATATTATTAATACTATATTTATCACGCTAGAGAATAACAGAATACTGTAGTATTTTTTATATTTATTCTTTGCTCTTGCCATTTATCGCTTAATTTTTTCCCATTCGTCGATTAGATAACATCAGAAAAATACGACATTGGAAAATGGAAACTTTCTTTCGTTTGTAATTCCCGACTACGCAGGTATCTTTATCAAATTTAGAAACGTAATTGTACGAATCTGCTCGTTTCAATCATTGCCATTGAAATTGTAGTGATTTGTCCGTGGAATATTTTGACACGTACCAAAGACCGGTTCTGCTTGTCCAGTGTTAACAAAAAGAAGAAGGAAAAAAGTTGTGAATGCGTCGAATTCTGATAATTGACACAAATCTCAGCACACTGAGGACTTTTGATTCAGTGAGGGTTCAATTGCAAAAAAGAAAAAAAAAGAAAAAAAGAAAAGAAATATTCGCAAAGTTTCGTCTCAGAGTGGGGTTTCCTCTTTTAATAGGTTGAGAACATAAACGTATCTTTGTGCCAACAGCTCGACGACGACGGTCACGCTTTACCTTAGCGCGGCGCGACGAAGAATCGCGAGGCGCCGAGTAACAAAGCACCACTTTGTTGCATTAAAAATGAAGCCGGCGCTGGAGCTCTGCGGAGAGGGCTGCATGAAATCCGCCTTTTTTTCTCGCGCGGATTATGTAAATAATGCATAAGTCAGGACGCCGGGGAGCGTCGCGCGACACAGCCGAGAAATCTACTCCGCCGTTGTAATTCAGCCACGTAATTAAAACGCATAACCTTATCTAATTGCGTGTAACGCGCGAGAACCAGGGACGACTCGACATCGCGAAAGGACCTGTGACGTATGAAAATTAGCCGACGCGTCGTTCAAACTCCCGACGTTTAAAAGTTGAACAAAAATCGAAATTCCAACGCTAACGAAGGCACTACGAAATTTTGAAAGTCGCTCGCTCTGGAAGTTAGTTAATCCTCAGTTGGAAAATTTGGGCTGTAGTTATTTTTCTGAGAAACACGCTGAACATTTGATCGAAAATAAATCGTACAATACAATAAAGATTTTATCATTAACTGGTCTGAAATCTTTTTTCCACTTTCTTTTTATGGAAAATAATATAAAATATCCAAAGTATTTATCTGACGAGTAAATTAATTTCCTACTCACGTTTCACGTTCTTAATTGACTTCACGAAAATATCAAATATGAAATTGCACGAACACCCCCTATTTCAAGATCAGTATCAAAATCAATATCACAGTCGTTCTCACTTTTTTTTGATTTCAAATTCTGTCTTTGACATTGCTTCGCGAGTGCAATCGAAGAAGAAAAAGAAAATAGAAAAGGAAGAGGACGATCTTCTTGAAGATTCGTAGAAAGCGAAGAAAGATGTATAATTAAAACGATTCTAACGATCGATGAAACGGCACGTCCATGTGTCTTAATCCAATTTGGATTATAACAGCCTTGTGAAATCTCTCTCTCTCTCTCTTTCGTTGAGCAGTAATCGGCTCAAATCGTGCTAACGAGAATCGTGATTTACGCGGCGGGCTTAGTTGTAGTTTTCGTCTTCTGGAGAGCGAACGAGCACGTTCATCTCGCGTATCATCGCGCATTATCTCGCCGTTCGTTTCGCAGCAACTTCGCGCCGCGCGATAACTGCATTTGTCACGCGGCCCAACTCAACTTCCGTTCCACCGATTATTAGTAAGTAATTTACCAGGCACTCGACCGAGACGGGGATTAATCAATTCTCCGTCGCGCGGAGATTTCACAAAGCAAACAACGTGCAAATTTTAATTGAAACTGTGATCGAATACACTATCGGCGGTTAGTATCAAGCGATTTTTTCTTCCGGATTATTATTAAATATATTTTCTATCTTTTCAATAATAATATAACTGGGTTACAAACTTTCACGTGGCAATTAAATTCTTTGAATTGTCAACTTTCGGACGGAGTTATCGAGTTGTTAAATTTCATATTGTTTTCACTGTTAACCGAAAAGATTGGAAAGAATTCTGTTTCATGTTCTATTTAAAATTCAGTGCAAATACATTGAAATTTCGAGAGCTAATGTTATTTTAGAACACCTGTTGAGTAAATTTATTGCGAAAGCAAATTTTACTTAGTTTATTTAGTTATTCAGTTTATTTATAATTCAGAACACAAGTGATATAGGTTCCGGCTTATATCGGTTTTAATAGAACGTACACGTGTTATACCGGTTCCATAATTCGGTCGTATTCCGGATATAATAACGTGATATCTCGCTCATACGTTCGTTTCGTATTAGTCGGTTATTAATAAATCAATATCGTCCATCGTTTATTATACGTACAGCTTATTTATTATTTCACGAAATAATAACAGTTCTGTTATCGCAGAAAAATTCGTGGTATATTTTTTACAAGAACTGAGATTCGTGACTAAATCCAAGTTCCGAAAAATCTTCGCCTCTGCGATTAAAACTTTCGACTCACCGCGTGTAATTTATTTTTAAAAATTTGCACGAAAGATAAAATAAATCTGAAAAATCGAAATATTTCGCAGCCAGAGGAAAACCAGAGCTACGACCAAAATTCTTAAAAAGCCATATCCTGTTTTGTCCTAAAACTGGGAAAATGAAACGCGATACCTTGTCACGACACGGGGGATTGAAGAAGAAAGTTGGCGATTTATTTTACGAGATAAATATCGAATATTCAAAAACAAAAAGAGAAGACTTTTGAACGAGAGTGTATACGCATTATCCAGGCGCATTACGCAGGCGAGCGTAATTAAACGGCGAGCCGATCAGGAACGCACGACACGAAGTAACAAACACGCCTGTCTAAGGACAGTGCTTTCCAAACCAGCCGACTATCCTACGTTGCCAGCGCGGACAACTGCTCGTATTACGTATTAATGCCAGGTCCCACGCTTTCCTCGTTTCCAGCCTCGATACCTCGTGACGCAACCGGTGAAAGTATATAATAAGCGAACGAGCATAATCGATTAGTCAGGGCCCGAGCGTTGTTTCCTCGACCCGTCGCGTCCCTCTGTTTCGCGTGACGATTTTCAGTCAGCCACCCGAGGAACCGAAATTATACACACACACATACATACCGAGGCCTCGAGTCGAATTACCGAGGGCAGGGAAAACCGGACGTGACGATGATTACAAAGCCGTCGCGCAGAGAGAGCATCGCATCTTTCTGTTGACGGGACGAGACGACAGCCACCTCGTTCCTCTCTCCTTTCGCACGTGTAATTACCAGCCACATTTTCCAGCCAGTTTTCATTCGTTCCGACACGCGGCCTGTCACCTAATAATTCGAACCGCGGACAACCCTCCGAAACGAAATATTTTTGTCCGCGAGATTTATCAGAGCGGAGAAGCTGAGCGGGCTGTTATCTGGGACGTTCGAGAGAAGGAAAAATTAGTTGCTGCTTGTTATCGTTCGATAACGGGCTGGGACGGTGTAAATTATTTTTTTTGGCTGGCCAGGTTTCTTTGTTCAGACTCTTTCGTTTCGTTTCTTCGCGGATTAAGATTTTTTTTTTTTTCACTGTCAATCTTTTCAATTAAATTTCCCTTTAATATCCTCGTTAATTTCTTTCAATCGATGAAACAATAGGAATTATTCTTTCATCGCTATTTGTTTAATCCCGTTTTCTTCATTCGCTCGTTTTCACTCCGGATTAAAATTTTTACCCGCAAGTAAAAATTTGTACCTGCCCGTTGTAATAGCCCGTTTCCTTTAATTATAATTAACGCAATTATTTTTTCTCCCCTCGGCTGCGCTTCGATATTTTACCGCGGAATTGTAATACTTCGTTATTACC
The DNA here is from genome assembly GCA_032399605.1 of Melipona beecheii. Lineage (NCBI taxonomy): Eukaryota > Metazoa > Arthropoda > Insecta > Hymenoptera > Apidae > Melipona > Melipona beecheii. The sequence goes on from JAUCMO010000463.1 coordinate 4,231,453, forward strand.
ATTATTCGGGATACGTCAGTCAAAGAGTGGTATTAGCAGTTAATCACTTGATGTAACAGATTAAGCAACATTGATTTTTCTCCCGTCAATATTCCGATTGAAGGATCTTTTTTTACTTTATTCCTCTTGCCGCATTAAAATTTTTACCATCGATCTTTCGTACTTTTCAATTAAATTCCCCTCCATCACAATTAGCGCGTTTCGTGTAAATTTCTGGGAATTTTTCGCCCCGGTTGTTCTACCTCGCCGAATAAAATACCGCGTAATTTTTGTGGACTATAATTCAAAATGTGCAACCCGTTGGAGAAGGAAAGAAACACGAAATAGAATTTTTTGCGGGTTAATTCAATAAACTAAGCGATGCGTGACGTTCTCGAAATTTGCCTAGTCTTTAATAGATGATAAATCTTGAAAAATTTGAAATTTTCGTACAAACGTAATTTTTCCTCGTTGAGAAAGGATATCGAACGAAAACAGTGATATCTCTTTGATATCAAGAAACTTTGATACCACGGTTGCAAAAAGTTCAAGAAATTCCACGTTCCTAAAATACAATCCGTTGCAGCTTCAGTCTCCCATCTCAAATATCAATTTCCCGAGTTAAATTGATCGATAGCCCTCCAAATTCTCAAAACGAGGGAACAAAGTAAATTCTCTTTTGCTCAACGTCAGAACGAACGTTTCGAGTGTATCATTTTGTTGAATCAGTGTCTCCCGACTTCTCGAGTTGTGGCCACCGGTTGGCAATTCTCTCTTCCTTTTCCGTCTCGTTCGGACAATCAGCGAGAGGTTAGGTTGCTCGCGGGCGGCCGTTTCTTACGCCGGCGTGTAATTATTGTTGTCCGAGGCACTGATGTATTGCCGGTCTGGTCAGCATCCACGTGTTTTCCGCCGCGAGCACGCTATTTCTTGCAGCTTCCGCTGCGAGAAGAGCGTGTGTTTTCGTGGGCGGTTTACTTTTTCCTCGGCGACTCGTTAGCGTGGAAAAATCGCTCGTTTCTATCTCGCGCCGTTGCGCAGTTCGCTTTTTGGCGGAAGGCGTTCCGCGAGAACGCCAGGAAACCACGTGTTTCAGTCTCGTTAAGAGCCACCTGGCTTCTTGCACGCTCCTATTACTACGTTTCGCGCACCGGCGAGACTACAATGCGAGATTATAGTTTCCCCGTCCTGTTGCTCGCCGATTTCCACCACGTAGGAGGCGAAATTGTGGAATATTCGTGCGATTCGTACGACTGCGGAGAGCCGCTCGAGCGATCGAAACCCTCTCGGTTGCGAGACTCGGTTGGAAAGTGAATGCTCCGAGCGAAACGGAACGCTCGTTACTCGTCGACACGTGCAATTTTTATTGTCATCGTTATTATTTATTCGTTAACCTGTGACGCAAGTCCTTTGATACTGAACAGAAGCGAGTAACGTGAAATTTTCTTTTCCTTCGGTGTGTGTGTGTGTGTGTGTGTGTGTGTGTGTGTGTCGACAAGTATAAAGGAAACGTAAATAAATGGAAAAATTCTCACGTGTATAAGGAAGCGAATAAAATTTATTCTGATCGTAATTGCAATAGTAACGAAAATATATCTTCTTGTGTTTTAATGTACTTCAGTGTACGTTACAGTGGATCGAAGTAATTTCTCATTTCGATTTACTTACATTTTTTGGCAAACAAGCTCAATACATCCTCACGGATGCACGAACGAAATTTACAGATTCACGGCTACTCTCACGATCGATCGACAGATAAATATCAATTTTAAACTTCTTGGTTAAAAATTGCTAAATCTTGTTGCATCCTTCCTCGTTTAGTAAAATCATGAAGTGTGCGAGAGATCGAAGAAGAAACTTGTAAAATTGCATTGAAAGAAGAAGTGATTGAAAATTATACTGAATAATGAATACATGGAGCTAGAGAAGCAGGGCTAACCTCCTGAGGATTCGCTGAGGTTAACTTTTAAAGAACTGTGCCAAGAAGAAACAGTGTTTTTATTATCACGGTACAGCTTCTGTTATATATTTATAAACCTCTAATAAAATTGCACGAAACACCGTTTTCTGTAAAAGGGACTTTTATTTTTGCACGCGAGAGAAATTATATCGTACGTACGTGTGTGTACATGCAGAGGCGGAGCTTAAGAGATTAAACACACAGCCAGCCAACTACAGAGTATATCACACATGTAGGAATCTCGGTTGATATCCCAATTTGTAGGAATTTTTAGGAATTTTTGTTTAAAATAATGATGTTTGTTATTTAAGATGATTTGAAAATTAACACACGACTACACGTTGAACTCGCTAGATCTCAGTCCTGCCGCTCTCGCGGCTCACCACTCTCTATCTGATTCTTCTCTTGCTCATCCGCACGAAACATTCGTCGTGCACGCAAACGCAGCCATAGCCTAAAATATTTCAAGTGCTAGGACCTGGAAAGCTAGAATAAACACTCCCAGGTCCCCGGCTGAAACAGATGTCACGCGGGCGACGATTGCTGGGCACTGGAGCAAAGTTTCGAGTCCTTTCCCGGAATTCCCAATCCCACACACACACACACACACACATAAGCGAGAAAAATTTTAAATAATCTTCTCTCAACCGCTCTGCGCGAATCAGAATTTTTACGCGATTTCAAAATTTCATCGTTCCAATTACACCCGGCTGAATCGTTTCGCGAAACGAATTTGATCGTCTCGATCGACGATTCTCCATGAAAGAAGCGGTTTGTGTGCCAGCTGGAAACTGTGCCGGTTCGCGTAAAAAGTCGGTGAAAATTTAACGACGCCGGAATAATGGAGCGTGTTTGACGAACAAAAATGCCGGGGACAAAGTGACGCGGCGATTAAATCGTCGAATCGACGAAAATGTGTCGAACGTGCTTTTCAGCTCGATGTCGTTCGAATCGCGCGTCATTATTTATGAAAATATCTCGGCTAATGGCCTTAAATGCATGCTTATCGCGACGTGCCTATATTTCGCGGTTAATGCGCTGCGACTGCGGTGGAATCAGTAGGTTGCAGCCAGCTGACGCTCGCAACGCGACTTGTTACCCCTGCGAACCGATTGCGTTCTTCGATCGTTATCCCGGATGGAACTGGCTCGATCTGGCCATTTATCGACGGAGCAATTTTAATTCTGTCGAAACGTTTCTCTTGTATCATATCGCGACGTTTGATATTTTTTTTAATTTACGTAGGGTTCTTCTATCGAGGGAAGATACGCGGATATGTCTGAAAGAGTTTGACAAGATCTTTGTCACTTTGATCAAACGGAGGAATATTGGAGTAAACGTTACTCGTTCTAGAATTTCCCAGATCTCTCTATTAATAGACAAATAATTAAGAATGGGATGAATTTTACACATCCGAGCGACGGAAAACAATTGATCAACGTGTTGCAATGTTTGTCCACTATCGATTGCAAATGAAACGAAACGAAGAGCTTCGTTTCAAAACGAACAGTTTTTACTAGTTTCTCGCGAGTCAAACGGTTTTCGAACTCGCCAACCGGTTAAATCGAGTCGAGTTGGAAATGCTTTCGTGTTCGTTGCAAACTCGCGCGAAGAAAACGGGTATTATCTTCTTCGCGCGTCTTCAACGAGCAATGGTTTGTAATTGAAACGAGGGGTAGCGAGGGGGAGGAGAACTTAAATCTAACTACCTGGAAAACGATGTTAGCAAGAGCCTGAGCTCCGTTAGAGCTCCGTCTGGAATTACGCGCACGTTGATCAACGCCGGTTCACCGTTTCACCGGTAAGAGGAATTAGAACGTGGCCCGGACTACGTCTAAATAATAAATAGGAGAGGAGCTTGGTCACAGGGAAGCTCGAAGTGTTCCCAGCAGCCCTCGGGCCCACTATTTTCCCGGCACTCTGCGGCAACTGCACACCTGTGGCAGCGGAAGTACATCAACGAGCACGGATTCGCCAGCCGCTCAGAGCTTCCACGAATGCCACCGGCAGATTTACGCGCGCAAGATAGATTTTTCCCTGTCCACGGGGCGGAGATATTTTAGAAAGCAACCGCCCAAATTGCAGCCACGACACGCGCGAGAGTCGTAGAATTTTTACCTTGAAATTGATTTCCAATTGCGGAACTTCGATTTGCAGTTGAGACGGTGGAATTTTTGTTTTCGCAATTTTGAGGATCTTGGAAGGATCTTTTCGTATTTTTAGTCGCGAGACGGGCGGGACTCTATTCTTGAGACAGTTTGTTCGAGTAAAATTTTTCTTTCATTCGCCGCACACTTTGCTGTTTCATCTCAGACGATGTTATTTAAGCGACAGTGTCCGAAGAACAGATTGGAAAACCAGGGAGATGATTTTCCTTCTGTCGTGGCACGGTTACCTTTTAATTTTCACTATTTTCAAATAAAACGTCAGAGTCCGCTTGCGTTCGCTCTTACTTTGAAATAAATAATAATATGTAAAATTAAATAAAATAAATATATCAAATTCAGCGTTACGTTAATTTAACGAGCAAAGGAACAATGATTTAATAAGTAAAATCTTCAAATGGTTGGAAATTACTAGGAAATTTATGATGCGTCATTTTCAATTTACGTTCAGACATCATAATAGATTTTCTGCGTTAAATCGGCTCGTAATATTAAACGAAACTCGAATGGGCATAAAGTCCGTTGAAAGAACCGGGACAAATCGTAAAAGTTGACCTTAGCTTCATATAAGGAGCTCTTTCCAGAATCTCTTCGGAGACAGATCCTTAATTTACTACCTTTTTACGATGCTGGACCTAACCTACCACTAATCTACCGCGATAAACTCCATCCTGTCAAAGATCGATTAAAGATAACGTGGCTCTCTAAAACATTCACCGATCTTTTATATCCTGACTTTATATCGCTCGAATGTGACAGTAATTTCTCGTGGTACTCGACGTGGTATCCTAAGAACATGTTTGAAGAAGAAGAAGAAGGATTTCCAATACTTTGTTCACTTTACTATAAATATAGATTTCAGTTTTTTAGTTAGACTGTGCGTTGGATTTATTTAACACGACACAAACGCGGGAAATATGGCCCTAAAAAATTGTTCGCGACTCAATTTGACAATTTGCAAGACAAACTGTGCACGCAATTCTGTGCACGTTATACTCTTCGCATTCGCGATCCACTTCCACGATCCGAGCATTAGGAAGTTGAGGGAAATTCACAAACTTGGAGATCGAACGGCGAAAGGTTCAAAGACCCCTGGCAGACCCCGCGGGAACGTCGATTTATTATCGGTTCTACGATGACACGGCATTTTTCACAGACGCTTTCTACCAAATCCATCAGTATCCGACCGACGAAACGTCCATTGTGCCGCCGCGCCGGATGAGTCGATGGATTCCGGCGGACGAGTTCAGGAGAAACCGAGACGATCATCGATCCTGTCAGACGAATCGACGCTGCGTTACGCGCTGCGTTACGCTAATTGCAGAAACCAGCCGTGTCCGCGATAATTCGATTGGCCTGATTGCACGCGACAGTCGCACGAAAGGCGAATCGCCGAGGATGACCGATCGAGAAACAGATCGACCGAGCGTCTCGATTTCAAGAGGCGGAATACCATTGCACCTGATTGTTCTACCTTTGTGCATTTGCCAGCGATTTATTCGACTCCTCGAGCAGCTTGCTTCCGCTTCGACCGTGAGACGCGTGGTAAAGAGAAGCTTTACCTTTCTTGGAGATGAAAATTAATGATTGGTCTTGTGATTGAACAACGAACTGTTATTGGAAGGAGGTTATTAACGTATCGTTGCTCGCGAAAGTGTTCGGACAGTTATTGGATCATTTTACGAAATCACGTTTCGAAAATTAAACGCGACTCGTCACGACGATATCCAGTCGGGTTTGGAACATAATTGTAAAACTGTGCGAAGAAATTTATTTAATGGAATTGTTTCATTTACCGATTCTGAATGTTTCCAATCGGTACCTTGCTTGCGATATACGTTTTCAAAATTCGTCTCAAATTTCAACAACAGCCGTCTCCTGTTATCGTGTCCGTTATCAGAAAATAATTGTCATAATTACGATAGTAATATTCTCGCGTGTCGTATCGTATAATTGTAACAAATAATAACAACGAAGATATTCGAGATGCGAGTTTCTCTCCCAACAATCAGTCACGAATAAATCAAACGTGATATTGCAACTGCAACGAACCGTCGTTGATTGAAATTGAAAGAGTCGCACGCACAGAGAGTCGTCCGTTCGGGAGCGTCGACAGATTTCATTATCTCGACTCGGGTCGTTATTTTATCGAACTGTCGAGAAGTTGGCCGAGGAGCCGGCGTCTTCCCGGCTGCGAGGGGCGGGGTCCAATTGATCGAGCGCGGCCACGTAGAAACGGCAGTTTCTGCTCGGTCGCAAATTTCATTAGATTCGGCGAAATCGATAAGGCGAATCCCGCGGGGATATCGAGGGACGTTATTGGCGAGTGGCCGTGTCACGAACCTTTATGAAGTTCTCGAGTACTTTGCGCTTTCTTCGATAGAATATCCAAGCAACGTCTTACCCCTGCCGCTCGTACACTCGAATGTTTCACGAATCGGTGCGCTCCGAAGTTAGCGAAATTAGACTTTGCAGATTTTCAATCGGACCGGCCGAGATCAGCGCCCTTGTTATTAAAACTGAGCTTACATCCTTCGAATGAGATGAAGACACTTGGAGCAAGCGAGAGCGTTAAAAACCCGGTTGGCTCTTACACCATTGGTGAACCATTTCGATACTCGAGTGGACTTTCGGAGTTTTAGTTCTGATAATTGAAGTTGACGTTCGCGCAGAATCGGCGGGTGAAAAATTAATCAGGAGAAACAGAGAACAAGTCAACCCGTTTTCGATCCTTCGATGCACTTTTGGCTCTTTCAGTTCAACAGTTGGAGTTTATTTACCAAATTGGTAAATAGAAATAAACTCCCCTTTAAATTTAAAACTACAGATACAACGAGTTTGTTTAAAACTAAAGTTCCCAGCGGGCCACTTAAGGGTTAAGAGTTGGTAAAAAATCTTTGAAAAAATCAGAGAAAAATGCATCGTTCTCGCGACCCGAGGAAGGACTTTGCAGGTAATCACCAGCACGTCGTCGGTTGTTGTTCGCGCATTATCTCTCGTCGGCTCCGCGCGTCTCGGAATTAAGCGCGGTTCGCGAAAATTTCGCCTTTCTCGTCCGCGCGCGTCAGCTGGAGCCGGTACCCGTCGGCCTGGCGACGATGCACGCGAGAACGGTGGCAAGAATACAGGCGGATATTAAGCAGCGCGTTGAAGTAAGTTTAATCCGCGCCGTCTCTTGACTCCCTTTCCAATGGCGGCGCGTGAAAGGACCCGGAGTTTCGACCGAGCTCGCGCGAATCCCTTTCATCATCGTAATGCGCGCCCGCTCCCGTTTTCTTCGCACTCCGTCCTCCGCTTTCCTCCTTTTTCTTCTTCGTTCGCCTTTCGCGTGTGCACCTTTGTGCGCGCCACTGCCCCCCCCCCCCCTCCCGCCGCGTCTTGACAAAAGGGCTGCTCGATGCGCCGCAACGTTGTTTCGTTTCCCTAAAGGCCTATAAGCGTCAGACGCACGCGTCGGAAACGCGTTATTGTCGCCTTGCAAGGAAGATCGAAAACGAGTACAAGAAACTCTTGTTTCTTCCGAAAATCTTCGTCAGCACATTTCAGAAACAAAAATAGATAGATAATTTTATCGCTATCTTTTTATTTGAAATTGCAAATTAATTCGTGAGAAAATTAGTCATCAGAGAGGTCATATGTTGAAGTAAGATTCAATCGAAATACTTTCATTAAACACACGTTTTAATGAACGATTAATCTGAAAAATTTAACGAATAATCATATAAAACTGTTTAGATATTTCCGTGACGTTTATTATATTAAACACAGTCGTGATATTACGTCGTCGATTTTCACACAAAAACAATCTACTTCGCGCAAGAGAGAAAAAAGAAAAGATATTGCCCGAGACGAATATCTCCTTCGGTAAAAATCGCATGAAAAAAAAGAGAAAAGAATCGAACGGTCCGACGTTACGCTGACTTGCTCCACTTAAAATTCTTGCCGCTCCCCGTCAAAACGAGAGAGTCTGACAAGTCAAGTCCAGAATCCGGGAACGAAGAATGTAGTTCCGAACGTTTCGCCGTGGGGGGGGATTTCATTCCAGACGGATTTTAAAAAGACGGCTACGGATTTTCTTACCTGGATGCGTCGCCGAGCGGCGTAAACTAATTTCCAGCTTCTTGCGCTGCTCGTCTTTCCGACGTCATCCCGGGAATCCGTTGCCTCTGATTAAATCCGAACGGCGGAGACGACAATCGCGGGGCCGGGACTCGCGGCGGTCTCCTCGTCAGATCGATAAACGTCGAACCGTGGGAGTAAGAGATCGAACGAGGAATTCGAACGGCGGCGAATTCTTTCGGAGACCCGTCAGCTATTCACCGCGGATTCGAATTAACGAATTTACCGGTGGTACTCCGGGGGATATTCATTCAACGGGGATCTGTAAAAAATGCGCCTGATTCACGGCGAATAAAGGCCGATCTCGTTACGTCGCGTCTCTGAAAGACTAAGACGTACGAATGAAGCTTGCCTGTAACGTAATTGTGAATAACGACGCGGCCATCCTTTTTAATTACGTTGACAACAATATTAATTCGCGTGCTTTCTTCTCCGTCAACGGGTGATAAACAAACGCGGCTAAAGTCAATTTCTTTGGATTTATTAGCGAAATCCGTAAAACAGGCTTTTCTTTAAGCTTTCGTTCTTTTTTAATCACTGCCCCTCTCTGCCAGGGTATGTATATAGAAATATTGCCCTTATTATACTCTGATCTTGATCACTTTGAAATTAGTCGTGTTAGAATTGTTTCTAAATTATGAATAACTACATCGACTACTCCCAATCAGTTTCATCAAAGCTTAAATAATTGTGTCGTCCAAATTTTTCTTTGGATTTTACATGAACAAAATAAAGAAAAAACACTGTGACTGTCTGAAAATAATCTACTGAATATTATATTTTTCAGTACTCCGTTGTAAAGTACATTTTGCCTTTAATTACATTTCAATTGTAATTTAACCACTTGTTTACAAACCTAAATATCCGCCGAATTGTATGTTGTACCGATCAAGTTTGTCTTTTTGAATCACGAAACTAGCATCCTCGAGGCAAGCGATCCATTTAACATCCTATTAACTATGTGAACAATCTACTCCTTCAATTTACAACTATAACTCGTACGATGCCTTCGGTTAGATGCCTCAGACACTCGCTGAATCATTACTATCGCCCCGTAAGCAATTCAAATCAACCTAAACACCTATCTCAGGCTATCAACCATATCCCATCTAATCTATTTTCCTCAACACGATACACCGTAACACCGGCGGAAGTTCACTCGGCCTTAGGTGTCCGAAACTTGAACCCCGACGACGTCTAAGCTCACCGTTATTATTGCTAGGTAAGCGATTCCTGTCATCTTGGATGCTCGTTAAACATCTTATCAAGCACGTCCGTGATCTACTTACTTATTGGTATCGTTCAATATAATTCTGTTTCCTGAAAATATCGTGTCTCGTCATCTAGAGTCTAAATTTTCATTTGTCTGTCAATAATAATACAATTCGGTATTGTGCTCCATTTATAGAATGCAATGAAACTTAATTTTGATTTTGTTTTTAGTTGCTTGTCTCAGTATTTTTAGTATCTTAGTATTTTTACACTCGCTAAATCGTTATTATCATTCCATAACCACGTTCCATCTAACCTACTTTCCCCCAAGACTTTGTAAAACCAACGAAAATTCACTCGCTCGTCCAGAACCCTAAAGACAAAGTCTAAGCTCGGCGATACCTGTCACCACCTCGGATGCACGTCGAACGTCTTGCCAGGCACGTCCATAATCTACTTCGCCGCGAGCAGAAAGCTGAACGATCTGGCCAGGGAGAGCATTGATCAACGTCACTGGCAGAAATCCGTTTCGCGACGCTCGACCGAAACGCCGATTGCTCCCTGCGGCCAACGCCGGTCTCTGACTCGCGTTAAAAACTTCTAAACACACACCGTGACGTTTAGAAGTGGAACTGGCGGAATAGGTGACGAGCGAGTCGAAACAGGCCTCCTAGACCGTGAAAGATCGAGGATCGCGTCGTCACCGGTGTAACGGAGCGTTTTTTCCCTCCCCCAGACACGTTGGCAACGATCGTGTCGCCTTCTCGCACGACAATTTCGCTTTATCGAGCACGCCTCGACGAATGCCTTCTCCCGCGATTTTTCTTCTCCCTGCCGAGCACGCTGGGAAACCCACGCTCCCTCCCTTGATTCACGCGCCGGCGACTGGAATTGATAGGTAAAACTTTTTCGCCTCCGTCGACTAGCGGCGAATTATGTTCCTCAACTTTTCCTGCTTCCCGCTTGTTCCCTTTCTTCCGTACGCACGGGTATATTCATCGACTGTGTAAGACGTTTATCGCAACGGCGGTTTGTTAACCCATTGACATACGAAACACGTTTCGGTATTGCGGACACATTTCTTTGCTGATTTGCTCGAACAAATTCGTCGAAAGAACCTGTCAAACAACGACACTAGGGAAAACACAAAGTCTTTTCATTTTTAACAACAGTGAAATATGGACAACAACGCTCTCAGCCCCCGTCCGAAATATATAAATCACGAAAAATTCACTGTTTGTTCGCTGCTTGCGCGCGTTTGATAGAAACAAACGACGACACTATCAACGACGAATACCGACCCTCCCCCGAACGCATTTTCGTTTCCAAACGCGTTTCCGCCCGACGCAGATATGTGTGTCGCGAACGTTTCTCAACGAGAAAACGTTTGCGCAAACATCGCGCGGTCATTTGTTAGAAACGTCGGACGGCTGGCTGGCTTAACAGAATAAACTCCGTTCTCGAGATTCGCGAGGCCAACGATGATCGTGTCATACATTTTCCTATCTTTGACCGTAATTTCTACGGGGTCGGAAGCCGCTGTCCTATTTTTCATCCCTCGTCTCGACCCCGGCGGAGGAACACGCCGGGACACGAGTGGCTCGGCTAGCTTGTATCTCGGACTCGGTGCGCCGAGCTATCGCGGGTCGGTGATCTTTCGCGGTCTGGTCCAGAGCCACGGGATGGTTCGTGTTCACGCAGGAACCGCGCTCGTAAGTCATTTCGCGGCGATAACCGCCCGCGCGCGCGTGTGTGTTTGCGCAAACCGTGCGCCACCGCTTGGTACGGAGCCAGTTTTCCAACGATGTTTGAAGACAAAAGGCCTTCGTTCGGACGAGCGAACGAAGAAAGTCGAGGCAGAACTGACGATATAAATGGACGAAATTGTTTCTTCCGTTGTTGAAGAATTTCTTTACCGATATCCTCGAAATTAATTCTTCTTTCCTGGTTCGTTACGTAGGGTGGCTTTCGATTTATCGTACGGTATTACATATTTATTTAGAGGAAGAAACTATTACCATTGGCGACTTTTGTATTCGCGGTTGAACTGAATGTACATTTTTGAAAAAAGTAGAATTACGAGGATGGATCTACGATTGTTCCCGACACGAGAGAGAAATTTTTTCCACCAAAGTAAAAAACAGATGCTTTCAATTTGGAACACGCCACGCATCACGTCTCCAGCCACTAACTGCTTCTTTCCCTTTTTTCTTGCCGCGCCTTTTTTTAGCACACGCCGGTACGATCGTTTACGGCAGATGCCGGCCACACCAAAAGGTGGAACGAGTTCATCGGCGAAACGAATTACTTTCTCGTGCAACGTACTAGGGGAACTTTCACGCTATTTACTCTTTTCAACGCTTCGCAGGTGGAAGCTCGGCTCGTCCTTTGTCTGGAGCCGTGTCCAAGAGCAAGCGTCTTCGAAAGTAAGACAAATACCTCGACTACACACCGTGTACGTGTTAACTCAGCTCCCATGTTGCCCACGAAGCTGTCGCCGCCGCCCCCTGTTACCTCGCAACTTTTCCCTCAACTGCGTCAATTCCTCCTCCTCGTGGAAACTTCTTTTCCTCGCAATCATCTCTCCCCCTCCCCGCGTCCCGTTTCATCGCTCGTTTTTCACTCGCCGTTCGCAGTTGTCTCGGTCCTCACTCGGGTCTTTCATTGTCTTTCGGACGAGTTCGTACGAGTTTGTCGATTAATTATCGTCCACGTTTCATTTGTCGCCATCAGTTTTCTTTGTTTTCCCTTTGTCTGTAGAAAGTGATTCGCAAATGCGCGCGAACGAGATGGAAAGCCATGCATCGAGCAAAAACTTTACGAAAAGAAACGTTTTGACAGTCCCGAGTATTAACATCGTGTGGCAATGTATAGAAAAGTGGAGGTCTTTCTCCTCAAAAGAAATTGCAAAAATTTAAACATAACCTTTTGCCTAAATCCAGCGCGATCTGGAAGATTGAAGTTTCTCCTACAGAATTTTTTCAATATTAAAGTTACAAGACGAAATATCAGGATGTTTTAAATTATCCTCAGAGCGGTCACTTCGAACGTTCTCCCTATAATTAATCACAACTCGAAAACTGAAAATACGTGTGACGGTAACAAAATGAATGTAAATTTTATCGCTCTTATTTATTGCCGCGTAGATTTATGAAGCACCTTGTAACAAGGGAAACTCTTCACTTCACGAATAAAAGGGAATAGACCGTTTGGAACGCAGTAAAGGGTGAATGAAGTTACTCTCGCGTACACTTTCGTCTGGCGGGGATATTATCCAGCCGCGAGTTCATCTTTACGCTTTGACACGTAAACCGTTAAATGTTTTGAGTATCGTTCAAATTTCTCTGGCCAGAAGTTCCGAAGCCAGATTTCACCGCGGTTGCTTTGAGAACTCCATCCTCGCCGGTGGATACTCCATTTTATATTTCTGTTTCTATCGGTCTTTTTTAACCCTACTGATACCGAACATCCAACATTCGAGAATTGCAAAATGATAAATGGTCCCTGTATTACGTATTGCAACGACTGCGTATGCACATCTGGAGTGAACACTTTCCTCTGTGATAACATCTTCCCACAAGTACTAATTTATTTATTAAAGATTTTGAAGAAATTTCAATGTTCCTTTACATTTGTTTGCCCACTGCGAAGTTACAAGTGATTTCTGTCGACACTTGGTTGTTGAAAGTAAGCAAAAGATTTCTAACGTGACAAGTTTCGATCTCTTTCTCTCATATTTTCAACTCTAAAATTGATACAAACGAACAAAAAGACACGAGTAGCAAGTAAACCCATCGCATCGCTGTAAGATTAATCCGAATTTTATCCATTATCGTAGAATAGAAACTTGCTGTATTTCAAATGAAGAAGAAAAAAGAGAAGAAGATTGGCAGTAGATACTTCGAGATCAAAGGATTCAAGATCAATGTTTTCCAACTACGTGCCAAAATTGACCAATTCACCACTCGCGCCAATTAAAACCAACGGGACAAGGGCTCTCAATCAATAACAACACGCCGCATCGGGATCGATAAACGGGCCAATTTCGAGTAACTCGCCGCGCCAATGGAGTTCAGTCTGCGACGATTATTCATCAGCAGAAACTAACCGCGATTACAATTGTTACAAGCGTAAATGCATCAATCACCGTCACCAATGAACCGTGCATACACGAACTACGTAATTATACGCTGAAGGACGAGAGAGAGAGAGAGAGAGAGACTACTTACTAAGCCGTGTGTTAGCTTTGTAGACGCGGAGGTAGCAGAGGCTGTTTGTCGTCCTTGCTGTATTAGCCGTTGTTTAGTGACCGTAGTTAGTTCATTATTGCACCCGGGGGGACACAACGGGGAACAACGGGGAACAACGGTGGATGCGGAGGAGACGCCCGGCGTTTCTAAGCGTTTGGTAGGTTGCCGAACGGGGCAAGAGAGAGAGAGAGGAATGCAGATCACGTAGCTAATTGGTCGGATAGCCGATGCGGCGGGCTATGCCGGTGATGCGCGGCCTGGCTTGTTCTACTTGGAACATTCGCACGAATTTGTCGTCCGCCGAAATTGCGGACGTTCCGTTAATTAAATTGCGCAACTTGTCGGGCGTGTGGTCTTCGCGAAATATCCGTGACACGGCCGGGGATGCCGTCGAGCGAGATCGCTCGCTGCGTTTGACCACCTGTAGGGACGGAATTTTACTCGACGATAAGCAGATCGGGGGTGCGCGAGCGAAAACCCGATTGAAGAAACTCTCTCGTCGCGTGCCAAACATTCTGTGATACATTTTGAATTCGTCGATGATAATCGAAGTGGAAATCTTCGTGCAGTTTTTTGCGGACATTTGTCATTTCAAATACCAAGCATCGTATCGAGCATTGTTTCATATTTTACATTCTACGATCCCCGACGATAATTGGATCGATGCACAATTCTTTGCACAATTTCATATTTTCGTTAACGCGAGGATTGGAATATTCGTTCTGTCAACTCTCCGTAGCGGTGTGCAAATATTAACACGATATAATACGACTATCGTCAATATCAATATTGTGACAACTATATAGCGTCGCGCGATTCAACATTCAACAGTTAACGATAACTGATGCTGTTGTTCGAAGGTTATAAATTGTTAGCGGAACTGGTAGAGGTTACCTCCTTTAGGGAATCAATGTCCAATAACTATCGATTAATTCCACGTTGCGAAAATTGAAGTTATATTTGAACGCTTAAACTAAAAACTGAAAATTAAATTTAACGAAAAGCGATGCGGCAAATAACGATCTGAGACGACAACAAAATTCGAAGGCAAATCGAAGACAGGATATTTTTTTATACTTTCTAAAAATAATTTTCAACTTCTGTTTATCCATTTCGCATATTTATCAACTATTTTCGCCAGTTTCTTCTCCCGTTTTAATTACGTCATATTGAAATTCTCCTGTTCAATCATAAATCGAGATTAACGTCAGGAAATCAACCGAAAAGTTCCCCGCGATTTGTCACAATTTGCTCTCTTCGTGCAACCACTTTCAGCCAACAATTCCAACCAACTTCACACTCGCGCGTACTTGGGTCAACTTTCAACTACAAGCTGAAGTTCCGAGCAAAATTATTCTTCGAGCACAGTTCTACAGGTAAGAAGCTTAGAGTGTATCAAGGATAACGAATAATCTTCCGGGAACGAAGATCTATCTCTTGAAATTAATTATCGTGAACTATATACAGCCGAGCAAGAAAGTTTCGTTCTAGTTAACAAGATGAATCGCGTTAATCGAGCACGACGAGCTCAACATCGCTGCGCAGGGGAATAGAATTTTATCTATGACGCGATATCAGCTCTGATCCCGCCGCGGACGTACGAAATTTTCGTCCGATACATCGCTATAAAAATGTCCCCGCTATCGTCTCAGTAATCTCTTTTTGAGATCCGAGCCTCAGAGAAAATTTGTCAAATTCATAAATGGAATTAATTTTAAAAAAATGGCAGTAGGTCAATTATTTTTGAAATGCCAGTAAATTTGCTTTTTATTTGTAAGTTTATTATTACCGTGTTCTTTAACAATTGTAGTTACGCAATAGCAGTGAAAAGACTAATGGTTTAAAGACTAAAACTGAAGGGAACACTGATTTTACAAAACTAAAGAATTATAATCTACAAGAGGAATGAAAGTGTAATATAACATAGCTGTCCAGAGTATTTAATGTGAAAGAAAAACACGCGTAAAATGTGAATCTTTCACTTTAATTTCTGCATTTACCTAAATCGAAAGGTGAGATGCAACACTTTTATAGTGTCCGATACAGGATGTAAAACTATAAATTGTAAAATATATTCGTGATCGTGGCAACACGTCCGAATATTTTGGTGACCGACTGTACAACCACCGAAAATCTGAAACTCGTAGAACGAAGGTGCAGTTGGAATTTCAGTGGAGAGCTCGCTGAATTTAGACGAGAACGCTCTTAACTACTCGTGCACGACGTTAGACCGGCGTCTTGTTCGAATCTTGGATCGTCGCCCACGACCCGGTTCCAGGCTTTTCTAGAAATTGAAAGGTGCGCGGCTACTCGTCGTTTCCATTAGAAAAAGTCGCGAGCTCGACAGCTTTCACACTGCGTTGACTCTCGCCGTGTGAAAATCCTCGTGTAATTAATCCTCGTTTCCTCTCCTCTCTTTCTTCCTTTGCGCTCGATCTTTTCCCTTCAATACACTCGTCGTTCAACTTATTGTTCAATTCCTCGCGAACTCTCTCGACTCTTTCAGATTTATTACTACATTTTCGGCGTCTTGTGAATCTCGCAACTACGAGATGCCGAGAGTGCACGACGTGAATTTCTAAAATTTGTAGACCAGCAAAGCTAACAATTGATTTCACACTGATCGATGCAGATTACAGTATAGTATAGTCTGGGCATCTGAACGCTGTTCATTTCAAAATTTTATAATCGAAATCGCCACGACACGTGTATCAATCAGACACACTTGCCACACATCAAAGCCACGTGGTGCAATAAAAGGAAATACGCGGATACTGCCTTGTAAAATAATGAGTTTCGTAAAAGATAATCACAAAGAAACACTCTCTTTCCGAGAGAATTGTTTGAGAAGATACGAAATCTCATTTGCACGTTCGATTTTAAGTGGAATACACTATACTATACTATGTAAGGTACCGCCAAGCTGACAACGATTCGAGAGAAGAGAGCCTCGAGAGCTCTTGTTCCGACTAACTAACAACGTGGAAAAACTCCGGTCGCGGGGAATTCGTAGACTAGATTCGCCGAAAGGTATTATTTCAAGAGGCCGCCAGCCGTGAAAGCCGGACCGTCGGATGGCGAACGGTCCTTAAATAACTGATACGAGCGGAAGAGGCGCGGCCTAAGACGCGTCAGGTGTCACGCTCTCGTGCATTTTATGCATCGAGCCGGCGACCTTTCCAGCTTGGCGGAGCGACGGAGATCGAGAAGCAACTTTGAGCATCGAACTCTCCATAACCCGGCCTTTTTGCTTTTTCGTCGTTCGCGCACGCCTCGTTGCATGCATTATTCATCGCGGATCCATGACTGATATCGGCGACGTGGCACTTTTATCGAGGTTCTGCTTGCGGCTCGCTGCCTCGTCGATTCTCCAACGGTCAACCACTTTCGGATTGACTGTATCGCCGATCCCCTTTTCTCCGCCATATGCCGCTATTTCGAGGTATCTCCTCGGGTAGCCGGGATAAGAAATGGACGATAATATTTTCACAGACAACGTTCTTATCGGCGTTTTCTGTCGAGGTTTTCAATTGTACGTGGTTTATGACGCGACGTGGCCCAGTTGAAACGCGATCCTTGAAAATTCTACGTCAGGTGTGTGTGAAAATGTCGAGTTGAGAGTTTGAATATTTAGCTACAGGCCACCATATAAATATTGTGCAGATAATCTTGTAATTCAATTATTGGAGGTTCAGAGAGAGAGAGCTAGAGAGTAATGTACAAGTAGAACAAATTATATCGAAACTATCGACGATCAAAGCGTAAAATTTCCATCAGAGTACAATTCAACGAAACGCGCAAACGTTTCATTTTTATATTTTAACGAATTCAAATCTCTAAAAATACACTAAGTAGTTCTTTAGATTTTTGGTAATTTTAAATATTCAAGGGATATTGACAGCAGGTAAGAATGCTCAGAGCGCAGTAGAATGATCCTGACACAGTCAGATCAGACAGGTTGGTGAAAATATCTTGCCCTAGTATTTTCACATGGCAATAGTCACTCTTAATACTTTGTCCAATCGTCACGTATTATTACAGTGGTCTTCTTTATATTGATATAAATATATTAATCATACAACACGTTATGATATATCGACGTACAAATTGAGCAGTCTTCGATACATCGATTATGTTGAAACAATTCCCGACCGTTTACTCAAATGTGCAACTTATTTATTTTTCGATTTTGACTGTTTTGTTTCTCTCGTACCTTCACGTACACGCATCTCTGCGTTTCATATTTTTACGCCAGTCTCGTCACGTCGCAGAGAAATTTCACGAGCTTACCGGAGATTCAGTTACCGGAGTGTTTCGTAGTTTGAATTTGATTTCCGCCAGCTATTTATTTCTTTCCTTTGAGGTTTTACGCGCGATCGCGGGGCGTTCTGACGGCAAATTTGCCGATACTGGACTTAAACAGAGCGCGATTCCACTTTGACGTGAAAGTTGTTCCCAGCCACGGTAAATATCGCGAAGCAATCCGACGAGATCGATCTCTCCGTTGATTACCGGTGGAAACTCGTGCAAACACTCGCGAAATTACTACACGATGGAATAGAAACAAGTGTCATGCCAAAGTGTCTACCAAAATATCAGTAACGCGATGTTCTCTTTCCGAAATGAATTAAACATCATTTGAAATACTTTTCACACTATTAGATACAATCCAACGTAATCGCGACGGAACAGATAGCAAAGTTAAGGACAAAATTGAAAGCAGCAAAAATTAAGAGCGGATTTAATTTGGAAAATTTCGGCACGTCGCTGATGACTGGTTCGCCAAGATTTGTTTGTATCTCTGAACTGACAGTTCGTTCGCGAGGAAGCAACCAGCTGATTGGACCGGGTCTAAACCGCGTTCCCGGCTTCTCGAAGTCGGCTGCTGCCTCGTTGGATTGCCTTATTGAAAACGGAAGGCAACTAGGAAGGCTTATCGCCTTTGACCGAACAAACCAAATTGTATTCAATCTTCGCGACGTGCCGCGCTCTCGTTCAAAAGCTGCCTCGCGGTTAAATCGTTTAACTATTAGTTATACCGCGCCTGTTCTATCGCGAAACTCGGCTAAATAGCTTCCCCCTCCCGTTTCCTTTGAGTCCATTGAATCCACTGGAGAACCCCCCCTCTCGTCGATAAATTACTCAAAATAGAAAACTGAAATACAGTATCTGTTTTACGGAGATAGATAAATCACCGAATTAAGACCGCTCGCAATTTTCGACATCTTACAAATTCTTAGTATCGGTAATTTATTAATCAATTTTACTAACCATTAAATTTGATAGCATTTTAAGAAATCTTTGGAATAAATAGAGCAGATACACTCACATTTGAAAGCTCTTTGTCAATAAATAGCTTTTTACAACTACTATTACAATTACTTTATACGTCGTAGCTTTCTACTTTTGACAGAATATTTTGAACACTGTACAGATTCTTTGCAATAGAAATTCAATTACATGATACAGCAGTATATTTTTAAGATCAAGTTAATACAACTTGTTTCGCAACCCCCGCCTTCACTCTAAACAACGCGGTTTTACAAAAGATTCGACCAAGAACCTGAAAATCGTAGCGCCGAAAAGTTTGAAAAACGTTCGAGTAATCCTATTGATCGGCGAGAGGAGAGTTCTTCGAACAGCGGCGTAAAATGACGGGGCAGGCGGATCGATGTTGGGCTTTCTCGCGAGGCGTGCAGTGAAACGATTACCCCAATTAGCGGCTGAAGTGTGGCTCACTCGAGCAACAATGGATCGTGAAAAAAGTCGGAATCAATGCCTTCCAAGCGAAGTGCTAATTAAAACGTCGTACACATCGCGCGTACGCCGCGCGCTGAAACCAGTGTATACCGTGTCTCTTATTGTTTTCCTCTGATCCATTCCTGAATAAACGCATTCACAGCCTGATCTAATTTCTCTGTTTTCTCCTTCGAAACGCGTCGTTGATTAATTTGATTTTATTAAAACTCCATTTTCTTAGTGGAATTTCCAGATATCTTAAAGACACGCTTGGCACGCTATTTACGTACGCGAACGCCAATAGACTTTACTGTCTCGACGCTTTAAAAAAGTTTAATAATTGAAATCAGTATCAGTTTCCTAATCTCGCAACTGCATGTTGTCTCTCCTATTTCGTCTCGCACACTCTCTGCTGTTCATTTCTGGGTTTCGCAGTAAAAACTGCACCACGCTGAACGAATAAATAAATTACAGTCTCGAAAAACTCAGTCGACAATCCGGTAGAACAGCTGCGCTCTTTCGCCAGAGAAAAGATTAGCTCGCGACAAAACACGTGGTATCGTTGTATCGTTGAACGAACCGAGCGATATCCTCCGCAGGACAGATAAATAGCTGACATCAAAACGTCTTTCTTTAGAAAATGTTAAGTGATTATGAGAGACCGAGAAGAACGTGGACAAATGGCACACTGGCTGGTTACAAGGATAAACGATAGTCTCTCCTAATAAAAAGCTGATTCAACGAAAAAAGGAACGAAATCAGTTTTGGCGACAAAATGATTTCCGCGGTGTTACGTAACGGTGATAAATATTAATATGCTAAATATGTTGTATTAGTGTGTATTAATAGTTTCCGCGTATTGTAATATTTTTTTAGAAATAGCCATTGCCGTATTTGTGGATAGTGAAATTCCTGCCTGAAACACATCGCGGAGAAAGTCTTTCGAATCGTCCAAAAATGTACGTTTTTCATTATTTTATAATAATTAAAATTCTGTACGCTAGATTTTAGATAATATCCGTGGAATTTTATCTGCGAAACAATAGGAATTTTTTACCCCACACGTCCCAGTTTTCTGCAAATAAATCCGCCATTTCGTAACATTTTCGTTTGATAAAAATTTAATTATGAAACCGAAAGTTTTTTGAATCCATATCGAGAAGCGCAGACAAATGATACTTTGATAACTATTTTTTAAATTTACCCCGGAACGTAACATTGTACTTTTCTTCGTCAAAACTCACTAATAATCTTGCACTTGTGTAATAAAAAGCGTAACTGATCGCTCCAACTTTCAAAAAATATCCATTTACTTTCATTTAGCAATCGCCTATAAAATAGTTAAACAAGTGAAACGAATGCCTAAAAATAATCGGACATATCTACGATCGAATTTGAAAAAGATACGAATCATTTAAGCACCCGCGATAACAACAGCGCCTTTGTTTAAATCCACGCGAAAAGCCGTTTCACGAACGGTTAACTGTTACGTGGATTGCTTCTGCCGATACGATCGACAGAACCTACACGTCGAATTGTCCGACATACGCTTCCACCTGTCTTGCTCGAGGCAGCGAACAGGATCGAGTGTTCGCTCGTGTTCAATAGAATCGAGGTCCGTCCACGTGACAGACGTCCTTTTTTCTCTGAGCGCCCGTTTCGAGTAACTTGAAAACGAAGCGGATAGAAAATGAGAGTAGAGTCACTTCGTACTGTCGTTGCCTGTTGCAATTGCAACGATGTAGTTGGATTTTCATTAAAAGCGCAGATACAATTTGAAAGAGAGAGAGAGAGAGAGAGAGAGAGAGAGAGTAAAATCGTCAAGTACCTGGGATAAGAAGTACAGATCCCTTGGGAAACTCTTAAGCCATTGACGCGTGGAATTCCATCACCGTTGGATAAGCAAACGAGACTCGCACAGAATTTATTGAACAAGTTTTAATTGATTCTATTAACCGGAGAGACAGAGATGGTAGTTTCTGCATGGAGAAGGATTAAGTTCCAATCGCGAGCACCTTCGATTCTACGAAGCACCGTTATATATATACATTTTACACCGGCAGGAATTCCGCTCGGGCTTACTTGATACTATTTTATCTACTTTGGAGCAACTTTCGATCAATTTGCATACGTTCGCGTTCGCAAGTGTGCGCTGAGGTACGTTGTCCGTGATATCTCGTATGAAAACTTTCGACTGCGAGGAATATATATATCATACGTACATTGTTCCTCAAACGTTTCGAAATGTATTACGTGTAAAAATAACCTCAATACCACAACAGTGGTCCGTAATTAAGTGGTTGAATTAATTAGCGTACGAATATTAATTCGCGATCGAGATATTTTTCGACGATATTTTTTCGGAATATGACGGACCATTTAACCACAAACATATTTTCTGTACATTCAACTGAAACACGAAATTAGAATTTTAAAAGTTAGAACTTTATATGTAACCGGAGTTACGCTGTGTCTCAGACATTTTCAGAGGAAAACTTTACGCGAAACTTTTTAAGTACCTTTGAGACACGTATTGGGAAAACGTGGCTCGCATTCCATTCCACCTCAAATATCCCACAAGTGCATAAACGCGAGCTCGACAGGCATTGTAACGTGTCTCTGGACTAACAACGTATACGTCGCGTTTGCTCCAGAAATCAGAGATACGCTTTGCACCTTTGCACAAATACGCGCGTTACACTCGCTGCTCGTCTACTCGCATGTTCCACTCGCGAAGAATTAACAATCCCAAAGATTATCGGTGTCTGTATCAGGCGGATGTGTCCGTCGCAACAACACCCTAGGTGAGAGTCAGTTTCGTCTCGCCGCGTCTGACTAGAGACGGCGCGTTTTCCACTGGCGAGGAATCCCTCGCAGGGTTTCATGACGGCGATAACAGTCGACCAGCGGTTTCCACCTCATGAATTATTCCACGCATACGTGGCATTTGCTCCATAAACCGTTGCCTGACATCTCGAACGGCAATCTCGATCCGGCACGGTGCATTTATTGCCCGTGATCGCCGGATTTCACGAGGTAAAACGCTCGCGTATTCCGTCCACGAAATTCATCTGTTTGCGTCCGACCTTCCTCGCGAAGTAGGCGAAGCTCTTCCGGGTGACGAGGCTCTTCTTTTCTTTTTGTTCTTTTGCTTGGCACAGCTCTCAGTTGTGTCTTGGAATTTCAATTCTCTGTTGTTTGACGTAATTTCTTCCACTCGGATCGTTCGAAGGGTTTTAATCGCGACTATGCGACAGGATTTTTACATTCGCCGTTATACTTTGGGCATCGTGATACTTACTTGAAACGAATCTCCTTTTTCACTTGGCAATATTTGTAAAAATGTAACGTTTACATAAAAATTTGCAGTCCGTTTCTCGCACATAAACGTACGACCTTCGCAAGCAGAACGACGAGATCTAGTGCCAATTAAATCTCTGACAACTCTGCACTTTGGTCAATTTTACGAAAAGGAGAGCTACAGGACCACAATTTTGTAGATATACGCTTTATGCCTCGAGCAACTTTTATCCCCCTCCTAGATTTTGCTTTCTTCACCGCAACTCACAACTGCGTGAGAAACAGTAAGTTCTTTCCCATGTCGTTGCCAACAGAGCTGCGATGAAAATGGACGTCCATTATTAAGCGATCCTCGAGATCTCTGATTCTCAGAAAAACAGAAAGGAAACACCGACGATATATATATATATATATATATATGTGTGTGTGTGTGAGAAAAGTCGTAAATTTCCGCGAGTTCCAAACGCGAAGAAGCTGTTCTCGCGATCGGAATAAACCACGCGACGAGTTTCTGGAGGCTTGGAGCGTCCTTGAGAGTTTATAGACGCTGCGGCCGTTTTCCTTGCCCCTCTCCCTTCGTCGACGACGAAACTGAAAGGAAAAAAGCGCGAAGGGGCCGATGCAGAAAAGTCGAGCGCCGTTTCATTGGCCGTTTAATAAAATCCAATACTTTCCGCGTGGCAGAGTCGATCCGAAGGGCTTCCATCGACTGTCGCAAAGGCTCGAATGACGCGACGCTGTGATTCAATCGGCTTCGTGAACACTGAACGAAACAAAACAGACTCGGTCTCGTTCCCACTTCAAATAAAATGAGAAAAATTATTGGGTTCGAAGCAATGAATTATTTCGATCGATCCAACATTTTTATTTTAGAAATAACGCGGGAAATGCAAGTCTCTTCAGTGCGTGATATTGAAATGAATTATTTCCAAGTAATTTATCACTCGAGTTTAAATAATCTGACATGAAATGTCGAGGGTATTATTTCAACGAAATATAATTGTCACTGTACAATATCCTGCTTGACTCGACGTCATTTCAACAAGCACGTAAATTATTTATTTTCCTTACGTCCGTATCCTTCGGATAATTTCTGATCCTATTTTATACGTTTTTATTTCAACGAAGGGTTATTTTCAAACAGAATCACGTTTTCCAAGATTTCACTTTCAAATCAACAGAAACAACTCATTGTTTCAAATGATCATTTTTCGCCTTTATATCGATTAAAATTTGCCTCGTCCTGAATAAGATTGCGTACTGTTGACAAAAATCACTGGAATGAAAATTCATTCGAATAAAAATTAAAATAACAGGTTACTTCGTTCGATAGCTAAATAATAAAATAGTCTGGAGAAAGATCATTTTCATTTTCGTATAAATTAACGCACAATTATTTCAAACAATATCCAAAGACGTGAGACGGTACACCAATTACTCGTTCAATTCGTCATTTTTGAAACGCAGTATCCGAACAATACTGTCCAAGTCCGAAATAAAGTCTGAATAAATTACTTCGTCGGCGTGCGACGTGCAACTCCGCGCTCGACACCGCGATTGTTGCTGCTGTTGTCGTTAATGAATGGCATTTGCAGAATTTGTTGGACCTAGTCGAACGTTGCACTGCGAAAATCTGCTCGCTTTAAATCGCTTTGTTGTGTTGTAACTGGAGAACTGTTTGAGAGAGTACTTGGGCCATCAACAGTGCGGTTTCAGTGGAGACCCATAGATTTTACGGACAGGTCGGATCACTTCGACAACTTCAATCTCTGTAGCGAGGTATAGACGAAAGTTCGGTTCCCGAGGTTGAAGTTAAAAGGATAAATTGCCAGGGATTGGATAATGGTTTAGAGAAATATCAAACGCTGGCAGGTGTGTCAAGAATAACTGGCGATTGTCACCAATCGTCTCGTGAATTCTATTTGAACACACTTGGTGGAAATCGTGATCTCTTTCGACGTGTAAGATATATTCTTTGCTCCGCCGTGTTTCTCATTTCAATCAAATATTGCAGCGACTGATTTAAAAAAAAAAATCCACAATTTTATTGTTCAAATTGATCCCCCTGATCCTGTTTTCCTTGCAACAACGCTGAAGGAATATTCTAAAAATTTCAAGAAATCAACAATCTTACGCTGGTATCAGAATATTCGAAAAAGGTAACGTCTCTCTTTCGTTGTTGAACGTACTCGTCAAACACAATTATTAACGAGTTAAACATTTCGTTATTAAATCTCCATATTTATCCAACTTCTTACTCATTTCCCACAATCGTCTGTCTACGTTTCTTTAGCAATAACCAATTCGCCGTTGCAACGTTTACAATTTACGCGAAATTTACGTGACATTTTTCTGTCCAACTGTGGAAGCAGACACCCTGTATAACGCTTTATATAGGTGGACGTCGACTTAACTAATCGTGCAACGCGGGGCTTCCCCGGCTTCGTTCGCGTCTGACCCCACAGACTACTACTCTGAAAGATGCACGCCATTCCGTGCGACCGCGACGTATTTATTAAGAATCGCTGTCAGACTTACGTTTCCACCAGTCGTTTTACGTTTTCAATTTCACAGACACCAGACAGTTACAATTACCCGCGTACGTAACGTGATTCTCTAAAAAAAATTACAGCCACGAATTACTCTTCTTCAATGAAACGATCTTTCGAGAAATTACGAAAATTAAGGAGATCGCAAGGCGACGCGATTTTCGGGAAAATTGTAGTCGCAAGTTTCGCACGTAACTTTCTAAAAAATAACCAACCTTTCGCGAACACGCGACGAGCAACGACATGCCCAAAAGCCTTAAAAATCACGCACGATTTATCGTGATTTCTGAAGTTTCTAAATTTTCAGACGGACAGAAACAAAAATCTCGGATCGAAAATTCCCGAGCGAACAAAGAGAACAGAGAGTTCACACGCGGGACGATTCGCGCAAATTTCGCATTCATCGCGATTTCGACGCGACCAGGTCGGCTTTTTTCGTAAAATCATAATTTCGTCGGCCGTGCAATATTTTCACTCGATCGCGTCGCGCGAAATTGTACAATGACAATAGCCAAGTTGGCCGAATTACCGGCATAATTGAATGACAAATCCGCGCCGCGTTTCCATCGGTAACTGCGTTATTTCCGGCCGTTCTCCCGGCCAAATGAAATTAATTTTTTCAAACGGATACTCGAATTAAATAAAATATTCTCGCCGGAACGCCGCAACAAAACGGCGAGCACATTCATTGTGAGAGTATCGTATCGCGCACGATATTCCGCAATTCGTGCCTAGTAAATCTCGAACAATTGCCGCGGATGAGTATATATCGCGGCAGCGATTGTAATACGCACAGACATTGTTCCATTAAAATACTTTACGCCTCTGTTTCTGATAAGCGGTCGTTTTGGCGAATCGGTTATTATTGTTACTTTGTTAATATCCCCGATGTACGTGAAATATATATATATATATATACGTGCGGAGTGATTGTTAAATTCGGGGTGAAAATATTTGGAACATTTTGTGCATGGCGATACGAGAACGAGAAGTTGTTCGCTGATTGAAAATTCTAGAAGATTCTACGTTAGAATCATCTGGTGTGTCATCTTGACAATGTTGAAAAGGGAGCTTCAGAGGGAAAGTTAAAGTTTTTTTAGGGATCTGTAAAGTGTATTTAAAGACCCAGGATGCTGCTGGGAAGGAGAGAAAGAGTGTGTGAGAGAAAGTGAGAAGAAAGGCGATGCGTTTCGTCTCGGAGTCACTGCCTAGACTCATCCAGTGGGGCTGAGATGGCAGCGACTCCTTACCCCAGACGCTTGTTGTTATAACTACCCGCTAGGCTGGGTCCGGACACCCTCCTAGCGGGGTTCCGCATGCTGCTTGCTTAACATCGGAGATCGGTAGGACCTCGACGCTAGGCGCGCAGCCACTTGCGGCTTGTGCTAGTCGAGTGTTCGAAACTCGTAGTCGAGGAATCGTAGGGCCGCTACAGTTTTCAATTTTTATAGCTTCTGTTTAGGCACGTAGATTAGTGACAACGTTTTGCTTGGACATATTAACTTTTCTTTTTCAAAAAATATAGTAAAACCAGTTACTTTCTAACAAAAGTACTCTTTGTCAACGGTAGCCTTTGAAAAGATTCGTCTATTTCGTGCGAACATGCGAATCGTCAGAGAAGCGTGGAGCATCAGAGAAGGTCCATCTGACCAAAAAATCCTTCGCGCCATGAGGGACGGAATCCCGCGAACGAGAACGCGAAGGAACAGTTAGTACAAATTTCGACGTTGCGAAAAAAGGAAACAGAGGAAAAGAAAGTGGAACAAAAAAAAAAAAAAGGAGGGGAGAGAGAAAACGAAGCGGATCAGCATTTTCGGGATTATCTCGAGTTTTGGAACCTGGTGGGCTCGTATCTCTGGCGTTCCGAAGCTATCGTAGGGACAGGAAGAAGCGGGATAAGGCACTCGAGTTTCCGCTTTCAGTCGTCGTCACGTCTTCTTACAACTCAACGTCTCAACTTATGCACTCCTTTCGAAACTTGTTTGCCGCTGAATCAGAAGAGATCCAACAGGAGCTTGCAACTCGCCAAATTTGCACCAGGATCCGTGATTTACGTCGATTTATTGCCGCGTAATTAATACTTTGATATCGAAATTTAATTTCTAATTGTACTTTGAAGCTTCGCTGGATCGAACATGGTGCATTCGAAGTAGTCATTCATGATTTCGAGAATTTCGTTACAGGGAAAACACGAGGGAACAGCTGATTTCCTGAAAGGAAATAAATTTACTCGTGGTATTATTGTTCTCTGACATATTAATCGATAATTCGTTACTACTGATAAATATTTAAAGACCAACTATATTGAAAGATTGGGATCGTAATCAGAATGTTCTTGTTTCTCGGAGGAATGTGCTTCGAGCGGTTCAAACGTTGATTAAAGCTCAAAAGTTTCAGTTTCATGAGACAAGAGATAGCAATTATACATAGAAACGTTAGGTCATTTCGAATTACGTAACAGGACGGTGAAACCCACTTTCGACGAAAAGAAATGCTGTTTTATCGATCACAGCGTTCGACGAATAAACAACATCACAATTTGTTTCGTGCAATTTCCAAGAGAAGGTTCCCAAGAAAATTGTACTTTATCCAGAATGCTATCGAATTTGAATCGGAATGGCCTCGACAATGCATCTCACTTAACCACCACCGGCCAGTCGTCTCTATTCTTATTTTTCAATGTATACGGCTGTCCCATTTCTGTTTTCACTCGAATGACAATTATTCCCATCCACGTGGTATCTCGTAATACAAAAATTCCCTGCGAATGCATAAAAATTCTAAACTGGACGTTTTGTCCGAAAAATTATAGCAACTACAAAAATTGCCATTGTATTTATACTCCAATGTTTAATTAATTCCCAAATAAAGTGTCAGCACATACATTTTATCGTGGAGATCTAAAGTATCCGACGAAAATCCGAAATCCTACGGAAAACGAAATAGAGCGAAGATGAAGAAGATTCGAGGTTCGGGATATTTGTCAAAGAAATACGTACGATCAACTCCGTATTATTTTATACGAAATTATTCCGAATTCGAATCGGAACGAGTTCAACGACACGACGATCGATTTCAGCATTCGCCGTTCCACATTTGTTTTTCACCGGACCTCCCCCCATCGAGGAGCCGGCCGACCCAGCGAGCGATCCTCGTGGAGATCCATGTGGCGCCTGGAGGAAAAGACGCCCGCGTCGAAACACGAAGGGACGGCGAACAGCGCGCGGTTAAGTCTCAAAGACGCTTGGCAGCGATCGTTGCCAAGAAATGGCGCGGAAAGTAGCGCGCGTTAAAGCCGCGGGTCTATCGGATGAAAAACGGTCGTGGGGATGGGTTACGCGTACTTTTATGATCCGCTCGCGACGGGAATTTCTCAACAGCGTGACGCACTTTCGACGTACTCGCTGTGTATCGGGGCGTGTACGCCGCGCAACGACGGCGGATTTCCAGTCTCGGTCGTAATCGATGCGTCGCTCGTGCTCCCTTCCCGGTGTTCCGGATCGCGCGATTTTTGCAGGAAAAGGAATCCTCCGCGCGATTCTCAGCCAATTGCCGTTGCATCCTCGAACGGCGGCGCAATAAGCAGGGGCTCGATATTTATCTTGGGAAATTGCCGGTGTGGATATTGCTAATTCCCG
Organism: Melipona beecheii; assembly: GCA_032399605.1. NCBI lineage: Eukaryota > Metazoa > Arthropoda > Insecta > Hymenoptera > Apidae > Melipona > Melipona beecheii. The sequence goes on from JAUCMO010000463.1 coordinate 4,260,364, forward strand.
CGACAACTGCGCCGTTTCTCAAGCAAGTAAATTTTGGAAGCGAGAGCAAGTCCTCTCGCGCGCTGTAAGATCCTACTCTATTTTTGCACGTTTGAAAATGAAACGACGCTGCCGATAATTGTATTACGGGATAAAAAGACGTTTTACTCGATTGATCTATCGCATTGTAATTAGAACTGGATTGTACGTATTTTTCAGTACGTGATAATTTATTTTGGAATTTTTATAACGATACTTTTTACCATTTAAATCCTTTCTTTTACCGAGAGATATTACATTAAATGTTTATTAAGTAATGTAGAAAAAAAATAAGAACGCGCAATAACGATTCGCCATTTCGTTTATCAAAATGTCTATCGTAGAGATTATCCTGTTACACATTTCCCGCTTCGTACCAACAAAAATTCCAGCTTGCAATATCGTCAACGTTCCTATTTACCGTCGTTCGCTGCCCGGGCTCGTGCTCGAGCCGTCCGAATTTCAAATTGAAATCGCGCGACAAAAAAACTCTGGGGGAAAAACGCGGAAAGTTTTTCCTTTCGAACAGCGTAATTAAAAAACAATATCCGGAACGAAGCCGGCCGAGTAGTATTCCTTTCGTAAAACCGGCAGCGAAGTCAGCATCTTGCAGCGCCCGGCGCTGAATTATTCAGCCGGACCGGCATCCGACGCGTTGCATTTCCGTCTGCCATTTTCTGGAACAATTCGCGAACGATCGTTGTTCGCGCGCACCTACCAACCCGTTCCGTTATTGAATCTCTAAATTACGGCCGCGAGAGGGAACGAGGGGGGCGTAATCGGGTCGGCGCGTGCCACGATGCATTCGTAACCAGAATGCGAGGAACGCGAGCGAGGAAGACGGGAATAAAAAGAGAGCTGAAAGGCAGTTGTATCAACGCAAGATAATGGGGGGTGAGATGGGGGGCACGTACGTATGCGCGTACACGACGAGTCAAAGGACGTTATTTTAACGTCGACGGCAAAGGATTTGTGAAACGCGCGACGCGCGCGATAATCATGGATAATTATTAGACCGATTATTAGCGGCCTCTGTTTAATTGGATTATCACATCCAGCATCCGGTCCATTAATCGAATTTCATAAAGCCGCGTCGGTAACGTGGTTGAAACGGATGAACGTACCTTTGGCGTCAAACGTAGAGAAATGAGGGTGTTTGAAAATGATAAAAGAACGCACGATGTGTTTTTTACAATCGTTAGAGAGGATCGTTTTCAAGTTGGGAACTTGATATCCTAGAGCAACGGAAACTGAAAGTTAGACAGTTAGTGTCTCGTGAAAGTGTTTGAACGCTTGAAATAATTACCATATATCTTATTGTACCATAAATGTACACGTTACGCGTGTTGTATAAAATATTTTCAATGTCTACAAGAAAGTATATCTTTCTTCAAAAGTTAGATAATGTCGTTAATAAAAGACCGATATACAGTGTGAATAATAAAAATCTGCACGATTCGTACCCCGGTACGATTCGTCTCCCTGAAAGGCCCAGAAGCAACTGTTCCGACTAAGAAATTGCCATAAAATTTTAACATTTGAATCGATAGAAAACAAATTACAGGCGCGATCGCTCAGTAATCACGTGACCCAAATCGACCAATCGCTAATTTTCGTTGCACTAGCGTTGCGCCTGAAAAGGCTCAATTTTATTGAATATTTAGGCTTCTTGATATAATTTGACTATACTTTGCATTTATACTTTATCGATATAATTATGATAGTCGTGTTTCGTACAATGGTATTAATAAAATTTTAAATTATGCATATATCTGTGAAAAGTTCTTGTGAATGTTTGAATACTTTCACGAGCAACTGGATAAAATAGTATTTGAAACAAAAAATAAAAGTATTATTATCCAAGGATTATTTTGCGCAAGAATGTAACGTTACACTAACCAATTTCAAATAACTACTCATCTTTACATCTTGACTGAAATATTTAATTAATTCGACAAATATATTCACCGTGTGTTTCAATTATATATTTCTCAGGATGAACTTGAAATAATTATTTTCTATGGATCGACGAGCAGTTTCATTCAAATTCCTCGCGGGATTCCTGTCATTCCTGTCCGCGTTATTCAAAAAAACACTCCTCATACACGCACGAAATTGCTTAAACTGCGTTTAAACCCGGGTTGACACAGCGTAGACGAAAGCTGCTTCGCGAAATTCAAGTGAGCTCGGTGGCACCGTTAACTTGAAAAAAAAAAGTTCTTTCTCGTGTGTTCCTTTTCCATTTTTTCCTTTTCCTCTTTTCATCCACAAGTGCACTCGTGCCGCCATTCAGAGTCTAATATCTGGCTTTCTCGAAACGCGCGTTTGACCGTTTACCCGGAGCAATTTTCTTGCCGCAACGAAAATGAGAGTTTCGCCCGACGAAGTGGACAGAGGTAACGTCCTTCCTGTTCCTTTTTTCTCCGTTTCGTTTCGTCCATCGATTTCGAGGAACGAGACGTTTCCAGCCCGAGTGTATACAGGCATTAAAAATCAGAAGCATTCTCCGTTCTCAAGAAATTGGAGAGCCACCGAATGATGACGGTCTTGGAAAGAATTGTAAAGTATTCTGACACCGTAATGCTTTCTCCGAATTGCTCCTCTCAAAAATGACTCATAAAAGACCAGTCGCACGAAAGTTGAAGCGATCGTCACGAGCGCGAGCATTTAATAAAATCTCGTTTCTCAACAATTTGCGGAATCCGTAAGTTCGAAAAAGCTCGGCAAGCGTGCAGCAGGCGTTAACGAGCCGCTATTCCCAGCGCAGGCAACGTCTCGTGAACGCGTGAAAAATGCATCTCTTTATTATCCCCTGTCCTCGTATTTCGTCGACTATTATCCAAACATACTTCGCGTTGCCTTCCATTTAATGGTCGTGAGTATCTCATCAGTTATCTGTTTCTTTCCTTTATTCTTTTTTTTTTCGGAAGGAAAGTACCAATGGACCTCGGAAGCGTAAAATATATATATGTATATTTGTCGTTAAGAACAGGTTCTTAATCGTTCTTAATCGTTCGCGAGCACGCAGTTTGGTAGAATTCCGTGGACGATGTGTCTCCCTCGCTGCGATTTAAAGTCCCTTGGCCTCGTGCCCGTAAACCAGCGAGGATCCTCGCCGCTCCTTCTTCGTTAGCCCGCGACGAAACCCCGGCTACTTTATCTTCCGGCTGCGCGCCGGACTTTGTCGGGCCTCGGGACGTAATTTACCGTGACGTAAAAAGGTCCGGCGGATAGAGAGTATGATATCGTTGGCGGTGCTCGCGAAATTGTGGCGAAATTGTGGCCGTGTTCGGCGCGGGAAGAAGGGTCTTAGGACGCTCAAGTCCTTCCCAAGTGAAACTCTCAACGGCAACACATTCGCGTTCGTTGTCGGAAATTGAACATTGATCAATCGGTCAAATTTCTCGTCGTGTGCACAACAATGGGTGTGCTTTTTCGAAAAATAACATTCAAATAGTTGTTGCATCTGCTAGGTCGACAAGACTGCGACAATTGTACAACGTATTAAATTTCTCTTTGATCAACTCAATCATTCCGTTTTCTTAGCTTCGTGATCACGAACAGACATTTTAACACTGTGGAAAAGTATTTCACCTCTCTTCATAGATGTTTCACCGCGTGTTTAGAGACAGCCCTTTATTACCGAATCCTTTCCTGCATCCAATAGTGCGATTATATCAACGGATAAACGGGCCAGAATGTAGCTAATCTATCGACGCACGCAGTACGTCAAATCGGGGACGTCTACGGATCCTTGATCTAGCGTTTACCGAGGGACGCAAAGGATAGATTAGCGGATTATTGATGCACGGCTCGACTGATTCGATAGCTGTGGTTCCATTACACAACAATTGAAATCGAGGCACGATTGCATACACGTATGCTTGCGCGCGAGAATTAATTCCCTCGCTCGAAACTTGCCCTCGACTCGCCGTCTATTTTTACTTCCTTCTACTTTCAAGATGCAGTCACCATCCTCCTCGCACGATCTCGACATCCTCCACTGAACGTGTCTCAGCTTCTAAGAGGAGAGTAGAGCTTCTTCGAATTTCAAAGACTTTTCTCGACCGTTGTGCGTCGAGGAACAATTTCGGCAAATTTACGAATTTCGTGAGAGAACTGTAGAGATTTCGAGAGAGAGAGAGAGAGAGAGAGAGGAGGGATCGCGAGGCGTTGAGAATAATGGCGCGCCTCAACGGTCACGGTTTTTCTTATCCTAAAACCGCGAGGTCGAAACGTTCAGGGGCTGAAACTTCTCTCTCGACTTTATGTTGGCAGAGCCGGTGAAAGAGGAGCCGAAGCTCCGGCTCGCGGCGCTTTAAAACTGAAACTCCGTAGCCAGATCGTCGAGTAATGGATCGCAGCCACGTTTGTAAAACATTATTGCGTGCTTCAGCGACGTATTGAGGTAGCAATCGCGTCCTTTCGCCATTTCCTCGCGTCGCCTGTTCAATTTCTGCTCGCCTCCGCTGCAAAGTAATTTTCTCGCGCGTTCAACTTTTGACGCTGAAAATGATCGCAAACAACAAACGCTCTGACGTAAAGGTTCCCGTTACGCGAATATGTATAATCAGTCGTGAAATTTTACGTACAGTTCGTATATTTGAAAAATGTATACTCTGCATCGAAGATACGAGACTTACGCTCGTTCGCCAGGAAAGATAAATTAAAAATAATTTGAGCGTGATTCTTTTACTTGTGAAGCTGCACAATTACTTGTATGCGTGTTTGTATATAAAGTTTTTTCTTCGTTTTATTATACGTGTGACGAGATACTTTAAGAGTGATCCAGTTTCGTACATCAAACTGGCAAGAAATCCTTCTTCTTCCTTTCATTTCCCCACATTTTCGAAATTTTCTCCGGATGTACGTAGACCTCTGTGACTGGGTTGTAAATCAAGCATTCAGAAATCTGGGTTTTGTTATCAGAATATCTTTCAAAAATAACACCCCCACTTCGACTATTGTTCCATTCCTCGTTCGCTTCTTCTTATCTCTGCGGCAGATTAGAAATGTAGGTCAGAGCTATGTACGTTTTTATGTCTGACTGCCCATTGTCTAGGCCATTCAACGTGGATTTATAACCGCGACTATCCACCCACTATTTGTATCTTGCAACTCTCGAGTTTTCGATACTTTGCGCTAGACTTGTTCACGCGTCGAATACTTGACGATAATATTACAAATATTCAAGGAAATATGAGAATGCGAAGATGCACGCAATACGTACAAGATGTACGAAGATTGTACTAAAGAAAATAAGTACCAATCGTCGGCTTTTACTACTTGCGTGAAAATAATATTTAACTTTCTCTATTAAAAACTACATGACAATAACAATAAAATCTGTTATAAATTACATAATAATATTCAACTCCTCCTTCTGATTTCTGTTCCAACTTTCTGAAACTTTCATCATTTTAAACGTAATCTTTAGAAGAACTGTTACAGTGTGATTCAAACTTGGTACGAGGAACAGACTTGTACTTGATATACCGTACACATACAAGTAATATTCACTAGACTTTCATCTCTTCGCAAATTCCATTGTACTCGGACACTTACAATCCGAGAGCGGAGCAAAGGGCCACCTACTCCCCGTGAAATAAACGCCGAGTAATAAATAAAGTTGCGGAGCCACCGATAAATCCGCCGTAGGTGAGAAAATCGGCGAGCAGTACCAACCCGGTAGGGGGCGGAAATTCGAGTTTGGCAGCGTGGCGGATACGGAAGGAAGGGTAAAAAGCCCCCCTGGCTGAAGGTATGAATTTCAAAGGAGCAATAGAACAGGGAGCAACGAAGCCCGATAAAGCGCCGGCTCGTGCGCCTCGTACGCGCCTTTCCGCGCGATTTTATCTTATTTCGCCGGCTTCGCACATCGAGGCCTCTTTTGAAGCGTGAGCGTGCGTTCTCGCGTGCAACACCTCGCAACCGTAGTTTATCGCGTTCCACCGACTGCTGCAGCGTTTAAGGCGCGTCCGTAGGGAGCTACTCTCTTTGTTCTCGTTTCACGGGCCCGAAGGAAACACCGTCGGCGTTGCGATGATATCGCGAGTAAACGGTGTGTTGTGCTCCAACGTTTATGGCTACTGAACCTCGCACGCCAAGTTTCGGAATCGATCGCTCGGGATCTAGAATCTAGGTAGGGTCGGAGACCGCGAGATTCAAACGCGCCCGAAGCACTTTTAAAGCGTCACCTGCGGTATTTACTTTGTGATAACGATGTCCACGACAAACGAACTGATCTGTCGATTTCGTTTTTATTTAACGTAGTAGCTCAATTTATGGATATTTCTGTTGTTGTTTGTTTTATAACAACGATGAACTTTTAATTCATTTGTGCGCAGATGAACGATCGGAGCATTGAACGTTGCTGGCCTTTATTCTCCCACGAATATAATAAAACAATAAAACACAAACTTTTTAATTTGGTCTGTTGTTGGCAGCGAGTCAGTTAGGAAGAGGAACTCTACGGATGTACGTGTGTTCAACAGTCTTTGATCCCCTTTATTCAGACAATTAATTACAATCCGAAATTATGCACATTGTTCGCCAACGAGTTCTTCCGTTATCTCACTTGATGGATATTATAAAGCTCGGAATGAATTTTTCCTGCAGCGGAAATCTAACATACATATTCTCTGAACCGCACCAACGAACCACTGAGAAATATCGTGTTAATTATATCGTCCTGACACAATGAATTTTGTTTGTCAGACATTCTGTTGTTCGCGGTGCAAACAGGGAAACACGCGGAAGCATGAAAAGTAAGCGGTAAAGAGATACAAGAATTAATGATCTAATCTACGATTGAACGGACGTGGACATTCTCACAAAGCCATAGAAATAGAAATAGTATTTTCAGACTCCTCGTTTAAAAAAGAAAAAAAGTGACGTCCTACATAGATTCATTGTTTCCAAAAACTGTGCAAGGGAGTTGCAGAAAACAAGAAAGTGAGACGAGAATCTCGTTGAAGATGTACTTTTCACGACAAGACGCGAAGAGAACTGAGGGCAGACTCCTGGACAACGTTTCCAACGACGTTTTTCACGTTTTCCCGCAACTCTGTGCAGTCGGTTGCGCGAGAGAAACAACGACGCCGTTTAAAACGACTGGGCAATAAATCGAAAGAGAGAAAAGTGGAGATAAAACATGGTAACGAAGATAAACAGAAGCGGGAACGGATCAAGGAGAGCGGTAGGTGGTACGTAGTACCACGAAGTGGCGTTCGAAGAAGCACATTGCGGATAGAATAAACGTGGAACGGAATGGTCCTGTATGACAACCTCCGTTTCGTAGCCAGGGCGGGCACACCGGAGACCGTATATAAACCCGCCCACGTAATTGCTTTTCGGTTCAGTCCCGGGAAACCGTTAAGAAAGCTCTCTCACTCTCTCTCTCTCTTGGTTTCTCGATTTTTTTTATCCTTCTTCCTTTTCCGTTTTCTTTTTTTCTCTTTTTTCGTCACTGCCGTTCGCCAGTCCGCGTTTCCGCGCTCGTTTCGTTTCGCGCCGGAAGCGGCTGACAGTTGAACGTTTCCAGTCACGAGACTTCGTTGAATTTTTCTTCCAACATGGTGAAACTTTTCACCGTTCTGAAAACGTTGAAACGATGGAGCAGAAAATTTATCGTCGAATTTATATATGTATATATACTTTTACCCGGGCGATGTTCTCTTGGTAGGCACGATTTTTACTGCAAGAGAGCTTCTGATTATTGGATTGCGAGATTAGATTTTTTTGTATATTCTGTAGGAAGGAAGGAAGGAAGGAAAAGGAAGCTTATGACCTTGGACGGAAGCTTCTATACCATTGAACCGGTACCCCTTTCAGATCGTTCATCCCCTCTCCCTTTGTTCGCCTTGATTGAGAGAGAGAGAGAGAGAGAGAGAGAGAGAATGAAAAAGAAGCTCCCAGTTGCTGGGCCCGGAGTCTGAACACACAGCGTTGGAATATATACTCCACTGTAACCAAGAGGAGAGGAGAGGAGAGGAGAGAGGCCGTGTTCGAGCAAATTCTCAATTTTACGAATAAATCTCGATCCCGCTGACCGGCTTTTCGCGTAACTGCTGCGCCCAATATTGCGGTAGTTCGCAGTTTCCGGGCCAGCGTGCAGGTTCACGTGCACGCGGAATTGTTCCGCGAGTTCGACACCAAACCCATACCGCTAACCGGTGGTATTCATCATACGTACTACGCTTCTACAAAAGCTTTCGAACGGAAACGCGCCACTGTTTCGAACGCGCCAGCTCCTGAAGCGAATATTTTTCTTGGAGTTTCCCCTATTTAAGCGTCTCGAGAGAGAGAGAGAGAGAGAGAGAAAGAAAAAAAGATAGGCGGGTTGTTTAATTTTAAAGTAAAAAGGTTTTGAAAGGAATCGATTTGATATTATATATTAAATAATCGCGCTTTTTATGATGTAACTTTTTCACTTTTTTAAGCATTGAAACAATTTCTCGAAGGATAAACTCTTCGAAAGGATAAACGCTGTCTGAAGTTTCATCGATTTCTATCGATCGAAATTCTATGTGATTGGGATAAACAAACTTGTAACTTGTTGGCGGAAGCGTGTTGAAGCAAATGGTTGTTACTTTGATTAATAAAAAGCTTTGAAAGCTTTCAGATATATATGTTTTTGAAATTGAGGAATAGAAAAGCGCAATTATTTTCTGACCAGCCTAATGATTTTCTTTTCATTCGTAATAGGTAGCATCACGTTGATGTGAAGCATTGAAATATTGAGTTATATATAATTTACATTATACATTACATGAAAATGAACGAACAATGAAACGTAATTAAGTAAATTGAACAAACTAAAATCTTCGCTAAAAAAAGAACGAGGATACTGTATCTTGGAAATTTCATACATTTCATACATTTTAATTAAATGTTCTATTAGTAAAAAGATGAAATTAATTAAAGCGGAATCAGATCACGTCAATCACTATGTCGATCAACGAGAAAAATATCTTTTGCAAATCCCGGATCCCGGATTCCATTCTGACTGACACGAATTGCATCTGATTTGCATTGCACAAACAGCGGACCGTTTCGTCAAAATCGAACCGAAACGGAGCCCACGGAGCAATTCGAAATAATTACAAAGTATTTGCATTCTTCGCCGTGTCCCGACTTTACAAAATTTCGTTTGACGTTATAGGTAAAAGAATGATCGTGCAAAACTCTCGCGACGCGCGGCGAGAATTTTTACAAAACTTTTACGAACCACGTCGGTCCAGCCTGTGTGTAATCAACAGAATTGAAAGTTGCTAATTGAAATTAACAACGCACGCAACGTTGTTCGTTTTCCTCGACGAACGAAATGGTCACCAGAGATGGTACGCCAGAATTTTTCCCTCTTCTCGAACGACCAAGCGTTATTTCCGCGACCGACGTGTCGTACACGTTGGATTAAACGAACCGAACGGAGATCGTAACAAAAAGGAGAATCGTCGTGGCTGTTTCCCTTTGATCGTCGCGCAAAAATTTCGACGAGGACATTAACCGGAAATCGACGTTGCCAACGTGTTTTCATTAGGACGCTGGCGAAACTTGGATGATTTACGCCGATGGATGATTTCGCAGTGCATTAATTCAGGGTAAAATTACACAGAATTTAATTTTACCAAAGAATACCGACAGATTGAAAATTGTACTCATCAAGATCATATTCTTCAAGAAGAAAAAAAAAAAAAATGCTTCCATTAAGTGTCACATCCGAGTAAAAAGCAAATTTATTTCATTTCCCCGATCAAATTGATTAATCAACACTCACTTTCGACGTATTTGTCAAATTATTGGTCAAACGAACACGTGTGTGTTTCTCATTCGTTGTATTTGAATAAAAATATTTTACAACACGATAATTGAATTTACCATCGAAACGCGAGCGCAAACAAGACTGAAAAGCAGAAATAACTACATCTATCGCTGAAATACTTTTTGAACCGCTGCCTGACATGCTCAGTCTAAGCTTATTCTCCAGTTCCACCGCGTTATCCTCTTTGTTCCCATTTTCTTTTCTTCTCTTATCCGCCACAATCGAATCATGAAAAATACCTGGTCTTTTGCTTGAAAGGAAGAAAAACGAAGTTCTCTCGACGCGATCGTTACATCGGAACAGAGAGTTCCGCCCGGAGTAAAAGAAACAACTCCGGCAGTTTGTTTGGGACGGAAAGACAATTTCTTACGAATTATTTGCGTGACCGAGTCGGGGCACGATCGGACTCGTAAGACGATCAAAAGTTTCGCGAACAACGCTTAAATAAGGGAGAGAGAGGAAAGACTTCGAACTTTAAAGGTAATGACGAGTCGATGTTCTAATTGGCCAAGTTGTTCGTCGAATGTCAACTCGGAACGAGTTGTCTTTCACTTACGGAGTCGGTATAGTAAGAGCGAGACCCGATAGAAACTGCTTTGAGAGACCGCTTGAACGAGAAAGAAAATATTTTAGTTCCAATCAACACTCGAGTTGATTGTTGACGCTAAACGTTGTCTGCTTTCGTGGAAGAGCGATTCTCGCGCTGTTGCGTTACGTGCGCTTAATTGAAAAGACTTTTCGCGTCAACGAAGAGAAACGCGAAGAGAAACGCGAAGAAATTAGTTTCGAGCGTGTAGTTTGATATTTCTTTGGGAATATAAATTCGATCGATTGGATCAATTAGATACAATAGATCGAGGTTTAGCTTGGAAAATACTGGACGACCAATAAATTTCTGTCGTTTCTTTTATAATGATGGAACGAATGACGCAGCAACAGATCCATAATCTGACGTCTGTCACTATCTTACTTTCTATTAAAGTTAATTCACCTTTTTTTAATATCGTAAAAGAAACGACAGAACTTTCCTGATTTTAAAATATGCAGTCCTTGACACTAGCTTCAACGATGATCGATTTGTAACATTTCACAGATTTGCAACAACGATTCTGATATTTTTTTTTTTTTAAGGATATGCACTAAAAAGACATACTACTTTCTATTTGAAGAATGAAAATTACACGTGTATATATTTTTCTACGAATTATCTTCACCTCTGAGCCATACAGCGATCTAATCACTGACAAATCAGTCTGAAAAGTCTGAAAACTCTCTGTTACTTGTGTAAGCGAATTTCGATGTAATAGTTGAAACATTTGAAACATCAAAGATGAGCGAAAGGCTGCGGAAGTTCGGCTGGCATTGATCGAGTTTCGTCGGCATCGGGGGTCTGGAGCAGATTCGACGAAGATTGAAATTGACAAGTTCACACGAGGAGGAACCGCTCGGCCGCAATGGTCAAGTTTGTCGAAGGTGTATTCAGTTTAATTTGTCAAAGACAAAGTTGCCCTCGGTGTTGAGCCAAGCCGAACCAAATGACGTGTCAGCTTGTCTCCTGTAATTCGTCATTCGATTCCCTCGGGCTTCGGCTCGTTTAATTGGATGGCTCTCTTGACCAAAGCCAGAAACCATCATAACAATTTGCCAAACGAGAATTGATTATAATTTATTTACGGGAAACGTTTCGCGTTTGATCCGTCATGCCCCTATGAATTCAGTTCCAATTCATTTTCAAATAGCACTCCGGAGGATCGGTTCAGTCGATCCTATTGACAAACGTTCGAACGAAATTCGAAGAATCCAATCGAAGAAGAAGCAACTATTCCACGTTCTATAATCGTTTAAATTTAACACCAGAATAAAATAGAATAAAAATACAAATCCAGTTTTCTTCTTCGACTTCTTCCTTCGTTCGCAGAAACTAATGATCCGGATGATCAATCGACGAATGATCGTCCAGAGAATGATTCAAACGACGTGTTCGTCGATTCGTTAGCGAGTAGCAAAATCTCGGTCCCATTGGCAGATATGTACAAAGCCGAGATTTCGAGGGATCAACTGGCGTTTTCAGTTGTCCATCCAGCCGGAGAGAAGAAAGGAGAGAAGAAGAGAAGAAAGAGGGTGGAACAGCTAGTCGTTTCCTCGAGACTGGCACGGAACTCGAGAGCAAGTCCGCTAATTACGGGTTCGACTTATCATTGTTCGTAATCCCGGCTCCTTCTCTTTCAGCGGATTCGTTTCTTCAACGGCGAGGTAGTCTTCCCGTCGAAGAAACTTCACCGCTTTTGATTATGCCGCCGCCGCCGCCGCGAAACTTTTTCTTCCGAGGAAATATCGCTGTTCCTCGGCCTGGAATCACTCAAATTTTCTTTCTTCTGTTCCGTCTTCAAAGCCACCGACGCGGCGCCGCGGTTCGTTACTAGCTGTCGAGACACTTTTGCACTTTTCGGCGTGCAAAAAGGTTCTCGCGTGCTGCTCGCGAATCTCTTCGAAACTTTCCCCGCGAATTTTCCATCTGTCGTTTTATTTTCTCCGCGGTCGCGGCCACTATCAAGTTCATGCCGATTCATTGACGATTATTTCAAATTTTACGACTGTTTGAATTTAACGAAAGATTAAACGAGTATTCGAGCAACGACGTCAGCGAGTGAAGCAACTGCGAATTTAAAATTGCACAAGAAATTTGGAAATTCCCTTCGTGTTCGGGTGAGAGACGACTATTGTGATTATCTTGCAATTAAGAGCCAATCTGAAAATGTGTGCGTGACAAATATAAAAAACAGATTTATGAATACAATATCGATTGTTTAAGTACTTTCACAATTTCGATTTCAACGTCATCAGCTGAATATATTTTGTAATATTTCTGATTCCGCGCACACTTCGAAAATTGTTCAAAATTTCATCAATACGATCAATGCTAATAATTGTTTCTCATTAAAGTGCCGATGAAACTTCGATGCGTTTCATGCAATGAACAAAACATAACGTCGTTTGATTCTGCATAAGTTTCCCGCTTGCGTGAAAAAAATGATCGTTTCTGGGAAATCCAGTGCGCGTTATCAGAGTCGCGCGGTTAAAAAGAAGATGCAATCTCGGACAAATTCGCGGCTCGGCGTTGCTAATGAGCTATTAAATCGTCCTGGACCGAGCTGCTGGTTGGAAGAAGGCGACCAAGTTGCTGCGCTAAACAGCAGAAACGACGCGACGATAAGAAGTTGCTCGTCCAAATCTCGCAACTCGTTGTTGCATTATCGCGGCGAGCCGCGTAATTATAATTGCACCGATGGTGTGCCCGAGCGTTGGCCTAATTATCCTCTCTCTCTCTCTCGCGATGGTATATCAACGGGCAACGACGATAACGTTCCCATTACACCCGGCCGCGGCAGATTTTTCTCTCTATTTCCGCACAAAGCCAAAGATAAGAGCGCTCGCTTGTGCGTTCGCGTGGGAGCAACTTTGAGAATTTTTAGAAATCCCGCAACTCTCGATACGTTAGCTCTTTTCAGTTGCGAACCAAGCGAGACCGTGATTACGGATGTATCAAGTTGTCGTGGACGAAATGACAGAGCGATGCAAGTTTTCACGTTAATCAAATTTCGACGCCTTCAAGATTCGACAGAGTTCGAAATTTTTTATATGAATTACGATTGTACGCAGGTTGCCTGTTTTCTTTCAATTCTACATTGGTCGATTACTTTTCGAGAACTTGTACAAACGTACTCGCTGATGCTTTCGCTTCGATAAACTGAAAGTCAATTCGCTACAACTTGCTATTTTTCTCGACTAGAGCGTCATCGCGCTTGTAGCCGATTCTCGCGATATGATTCTTTCGGACAGCCACGGTCAACATCCACTCGCGAGAGATATTCTCGCAAACAATTGCTCGAACAACGAACAAAGGACGTTCTCAAAGGGTTGAACGTTAACTCTCTGGCAAAGATCGCGATTAATCGTTAATCGACCACAAAATTAGATTGCACTCCCCTGCTGACCGATCAATCGTGACGCATCAAAGCTGTCCACGGGCGAATATCCTCCCTCCCCCGGTCTCTCGCATAAACGCCGCGATATCGCGTCTCGTTCGACGTCACGACGTTGCAAGTTATATCAATCCACGGAACAATAGCGCCGATGAACGCTGCCGAAACTGTCCGCCGCGTGTTCCCGTCGCAGGTCGAGCGGCATTATTGACGCCGCCGCAAATGGTATTTCCCTCGGGTATATCGCGTCTGCAACGCGATAATTTCAGCGGTCGACCGGAGAGTTATTTCCATCGGCGCGACCAACTCGATTTTCGACGCTTAGGTCGTCGCGTTCCGGCAGATTACGGACGGCACCGGAGAACAGGGCCGAGTGGTTCTCGGAAACTCGGTCAAGAAGCGGCAAATCGATCGGCTTCGACCAACCGACCAACTACACAACGTGTTTTCCAGGGGACGTTTTTCAGTTTTTCTCCGAGTGTTCTCGGACACGTGTTCCCGCGACGATCTGTGTTTTTTACCTTTTTCCGTCGCTCGATTTCGCAAGAGCCGCTATCGAAACGATCTGCGAAACGAGCCTCGTTGCTTCTACACGAAACTACTAACTGTAAGAATATCTTTTCATCTCGAACGCGCGTTCTCTCTTTCGAAAGACGACCATATAAAGTTCGACCTATTATTTGGATTTTAGACGCGCGAGGATTGACGCGCCAGTTCTCAAATCTCGTCGCGAAAATCCACAAAATGTCGCTAAAATCTAGGTCAATCAAAATCTAAATTCGCATCCTCGGCTTGTCCGCTTATGATATTAACGTTCCGTTCCGTTCCGTTCCGTTCACCGTCTCGGCGAACAATCTTTGAGACCGAATGTCGCGACGTACATCAGACGGTTTTTCGCAGTTCTCGAAGTAAGTCTTACAATTTATCATTCCTGTCGTCTATTGTGAAAATTCTGAAATTTGATGGAACAATGAGATTTCTATTAAAATCACGCGGTTGAAATACATTTTTCCTTCGTCCACACTGTGAAGCGTGATTGTGTTTGTTAATATTAAGCTGCGCTACTTAATAATAGTAATCGACGAATCTTTAACGGGGACAAGGAATGAAATTCAACTACCCGAAGCACTCAAACAAATGAATATCTCACGCCCGTCGTATAATACATAATAGCTGTCTTTCCTCGTAGACGGAGCGACGAGTCTTTAAACTGCAAGATATTTGCTTCGTTTTTTCGCCACGAAACTCCTCTCTCGGAATCTCTTTATAGCGGACGCGTTCCTCGGAGGATTTTCACGCTTGAACGTGAAAATCTTTACGCGGCGCGGAAATTCTCACGTCGCTAATGATCGTCGGAGGCGAAACGTTTATCTGGCAGGCAACGATTAAGACGTATCTCTTCGTCTCATCCTTTGTTTCCGTTCTACTCTCTCCTCTCTCTCTCCTCTCTCTCTCTCTTTCTTTCTTTCTTTTCCTCGAGATGATATTCTTGTTCCAAACGAGATATCTCGTCCGAGCTGAACGGCAGGTTTTTCATAGGAAATTCAATGGAAATTCAAGCTCGCGAGGCATTTATGAATCTAACGCGCGCACCGGATTCCCCGACTTATTCTTCCCCGCGGCGAGATAAAGGATTTTCTCCATCGAGCATCCAAGCAGGAGCAAGAGTTGTCTCCGCGCCGGAGAGATATCATCGAGGAATCGCGAGTTTTGCGATCGGGCGGCTGGAAAATTTGAATAATACGAAGAATAAGGAGCTTTATTATCGCGAAATTTCTTCCTCCTCGGTTTTCCTTTCCCCTCCCGCCGCCGCCTCTCATTCTTCCGCCCTGCTGCCACGTTCTCCCGCTTTGTGGCCTCGACGGACCGTTTTCCGAGGCTCGCGGCTAGAAGGACGTTCCGCGACCGTGTTCAATGAAAAATTCAATGGAAAGGCTGAAAATGCCTGTACACTTTACACACAGTCGCGGAGAGAGACGGAAGATTTTCTCCTTTCTGGTGTGGGGTGATTAGTCCGCTGAACGAAAAAAATTATCACGCTCACTTCAAGCGAGAACTCGCACGGTGCTGCGCTTGTGCTCGTCACTGAATCCAAATTTCCAACGTTTTCAAAGTTTTTGCTGAATTTTAGCAAAATTCAATCGAACGATTCACACGCATACATATGTACCTATTAATAATTTACACATCACCGCAGGAGGTCGTTGTCTGGATGACAGTATCCTCCGGGCGGGTACGGACGTAGAACGCATGGGGAAATTTGAACAACTGATGGTGTGGTGTGTCTGTGTCTTGAAGACTGTCGCGAGGAGTGAACAGCGCCGGAAAAAACAAAAGAGCGAAATACTACTTTTGCAATTAAATCATATCCTTTCTGCTGCCTACCAAACATTCCTACATTACCATACGCAATATATGATTGAAACACGACGGTAACGTGACATTTTATACTTATTATCTGTTGTGGCGAATGTTAGGAGAATCTACTGGAATCTTGAAAAATCTTCGCGAAAAAGATGATTGCACAATATGTACGAACGTGTATCTCAATAGTTAATGAAACTTGTTGTCAAACTACGCTCAAACTCTTCGATTTTATTTCAAACGCACAAGACGTCGAAAATTGCGAATGGTCCAAATTCAACAATCGAGCAAATTGCACGACCTAAACAACTCACAGCAACGAACAATTAATAACGATTTTTAAACGCAGCAGATCCCTGCGATTTGTTTAATCGATCAATTGAAATTACGCGACAAAGTTCGTGGAAAACGGGGCTCTGCTCCACTAATTTTAACAGACACGCAGCTTAGGTGTTCATTCATCGGACAAGTCACTTTACGGGGGAAACGCGAGAATCGAATTCCGCGGTCAAAGTTCATCGGTAAGCCAGCTGACTGCGGATAAACGCAACAATGGCCCATCGACACTGCCTTTCCCCTCATTGTTCGTAAAGCTCGGCTCGCTGTGAATGATTTTCTAGTTTTTTTTTTTTTTCCTTCCACGGTCTTCGAAGTTTTTAACCCAGATCCAAGAATGAAACGAGAGAGAGAGAGAGAGAGACAGACAGAGAGAGGGCATTTTCAAAACGTCCGAGTCGAGGACTTGTCGCGGATAATTACGGAGCTTCTTGATCCCACTAGAAACAGAACGCGTCTCAACCGCCAAGCCCATCACAGTTTTTTGATTCGAACTGCTTTCCCGCTTTCGTCGTTCCTTTCGACGTCTTTGAGCGTTCTCGGCGAAAATACACGTACGTTGCTTGACACGATTTCCCCCGACCGTGAACCAAGTACGTACGACCTGAAAAGGTGCGATTCTTTCTCAATCCCTTTGAGATTGTGCGAAGGTGTAATTGAACGCTCGTATCTCTCTGTCTCTCTTGGGTGCGTTGTATGAAATTTTTGGAAATCTTGACACTCTTCTCGAGTATCCGTACCAAAAGAAATAATCGAATGATACAAATATAATACAATATTGCCGTGCAATGTATACCCGTTCAAGTGAAACTATCCGATGAATATATTAAGTACGTCGTACAGTCGCGATGAAAGTGAGGCGACTGAGAAAAAACGCGATTTCCATCTTATCACTATGAAAACTTTGCAGGGATTTTCGTCGGCCGATTATGTATGAAAATTTTATTCATTCATCTTCATAATTTTGCTGGTAGAGGGCATTCACTGCGTCGCTCTTCCCGAAGCGTATATGTTAGTTTAAATTATATTATTTCTTGTTCGCAAATTTATTTAATATTTTCTAGAGAACATACCTTTTTCGAGTTGTGTCACTTTTGTCACAAGTGTACGATCAGTATATATTCATGCTGAGCGTAATGGATGATTGATTATTCAAATACCTATATTCGTGTTAAATATTTCGTAGCTTCTAAAATATTACGTGATATTCAGTACATTGCACTGTACTCTACCCTAAAACATTAAATGTTTTCCAGAAAATAAAGTTAATCAATCTGCCTTCCAGCAAGTTTGCTCCAATTATAATTGTAACGTTAATTACATTACAAGTATCCTAGAATACTTTGCGAGATATATGACATTGCTTTCACGAGCTTTTTCCTTTCTTCGTCATTCTGCACAAAAGAAGTGCGAGATGGAAACGGATGAGTTCAGGCAAAGTAAGTTCAATCTCCGCCAACCACACGTGTGTCGGGCAATTTGTATTTGTACCCAATGAGGTCGCGTCGCGCGGAAGAACTCGTTAATTATTCACACTCGTTAAAAACTAGTGTGACGAAACAGGGTAAAAAGTAGTAGTTCGCTTACAGTTAATTAAAAACTACCGCCCGTAAAAGATACCCCACCCGCCCTTTTTCTCTCTCTCTCTTTCTCGTGACACTTTTGACGAACTTTTTCTTTCCTTCACGGTTCCGCCCTTATGATTCTCTGAAAGAGCAATTCCATCAATGAAAAATCCTCTCTGGATTTCCTGAAAAAAAAAAAAGGGAAAACGATGAGAACATTTCTCTTGACTTTGCAACCTTTGTGACTGTCTCAAAGGATAATTTCATCAATGGAATTCTCTCCGAGCGACATTACGCTCTCTGGTAAAAAGCTCAAAAGTGCTTTTGCAAGTGCTGTTAAAAATCTGGTGTTTTTGCGTACGATAGAATGCTCGAAGGTCTTGGAACAAATGTTTTATCTGTTTCAGAACTGAAGACAAGAAATAATACTTTGTACAACGTCGATGCGTTGACAGTTGCATTGTAAAATATTACGCTGATGCACATGAAATCGTCGTTTTCTCAAATTTCGAGCGTTTAGAAGATTTTTGATAAAATTATCGAAATTTTGTTATTAATCACCACACGAGTGATCGGAATATTTTTTTTTTTTTTTACATAATTTTATATAATATTCGAAAATGCCTTAAAAATTTTGATCCTCCTAATTTCACCTAATTGAACGAAACGACAAACGCGGAAGGCATTGTTCCGAGAATTTTTGAATTTTAAAGTTAATTCCCGGCACTTTTTTATTGAGAGGAAAGCGCATTGAATCGTGCAAATATAATTCCCCGGTATACGTGGGGAAAATTACACGCGATTGAAGTTATATTTGAAGAACGACATTTCGATAAACGCGCGATTTAACAATTTTATTACCTGCGACAAACGTTAAAACATCAAAAACGACAACCCGATATGCATGTTTGAACGGAAATATGTATTCTATACTTTTCGAGAAACATACCCGACGATAATGACATAATAACGATCGCGTCGTTGTTTTCTCTCCAATGAATTACACGCATCGAAACATTCATCGGCGATCAAAAATGAAATTACACGGTTGTTGTTTCATCTGTCCTGTCACGTATATTCGAACGACGAGCGACCCGCATTCGGGAATTACGGCCCGTTTCCCCCATTTCCTCTCTCTCTCTCTCTCTCGTTTCACGCCTTTTTTTTTAATTCGTCGGCCGGGTCCGGTGAAATATTATGAGGAAAATCGTCCCCGAGGTCGAGCGAGGGTCGCATTTAAATGGACATGGGCGCGCAAACAAACGCGAAAACCCCGGACGTATCAGCCCGATACATCGTGGGTCAGCCAATATACGAAGCTGTTCGTATATCGTGGACGAGCACAATACGGCTCATACAAGGAAATACTTTGCAATTCCATTGCAGAAATATTTGTATTCCACCTGAATCGGTAGAGGCTCGTACGCAAGTACGGCTCTGGAACTTCGTTTCTTGTCGCAAACGAAGGCATTCCGTTTCGATATACCAGTCAGTCGTGAAAGTCCACGCTGTGTATCTGGGAATTTCAAATTATCCAAAGGTTTCAAACGCGAGGAGATGCTTCAACATTTCAGAGGAAGCAGCGAAAGTTAAACAGTTGCCGAGAAAACGATAGCGTTCCCTGCGTTGATTTTTATCGAGAAACGTAAATTTGTTTCCACGTGAATCGTCGTTCGTTTGCGAAAATGTAAAAAACTGTTATTATTACGATCAGACCGGGTATTAGGGAGCAAAAATTAGTTAATCTCATAATTTCAGATTCACAGCAAGCAGTTTGACTTTAGTCCTTAGAATTTTAGATTCTAGTTTTGATTTTCACTCAGTCTGCAATTCAGGGCAGGAAACGTAGAGCACCCCTGCTTATGAAGACAATTTGTCGATCTCTTGGGACAATGGCAGAACGTTCTTTGGATCTCGTTTCACGAAATTCTCGGCAAAACCAACGGAGGGTATTGTTTGCTTGACCCTTGTCTCGCTGAAACACTATCGGCGCAATTGTAAGTCGGTGAACGAACGTTTAGGCGCCTTTTGTTCCACCGTGATTGTATTATTTGGTATAAATTATTTATATACCAGAAATATGATACGCTCGTGTGAATGTACACTCCTGTCTCGTTATAATGTCAATGAAAGTACAAAATATTTTATATATATATATATATATAAAGTCAATGAAAGCAATAATATATATGTAGTACAATATCTCAAACAGCCACCTTGATTTCTATCCGCTTTTGCCGCGACATATTCAATTTCAATGAGAAATCTCCGAGGAAACGTCTCACTGCATATGCCATCAGGACGATTTAGAAAGCACGCGAATGGGAGCCTTCGAGGAACACGACTTCTTCAATGTTTCCCTCGAGAGTGCCGGCTCAGGCGAAATTCACACCGAGCAAGTGGAATAAAACCTCGATGATCAGACGTCTATTTCTCCCTAGGCGTAACCCTTTGTCGCGTCAAAATCTACAAACAGTCTTTCGCAAACTTTTACGTACGGAGGAATCGCTTTACCTTGGTACAACTATTATTACAAGGTCTTCAAAGATACTTTTTCATTTTATAGATACACAAATACGAAACTAATATTATGTGATAGTAGTAATCGAAAATGATGGCAATTAATTTTTTACTTGTTTAATCTTTACAAACAGTGAGTGATCAAATGATTCGAAACCTATTGAGGGGAATAATTTTTAAAAGCGAAAAATAATTGACAATTGTTATTAATTATACACGTATGTAGTTTTAAATTTGTTTGACCGCGATTGACATATATTTTTACAATTTGCGTTCGTTATGCAGATTTGCCTGTTTTACATTTCTCGCAAATGCCCTTCAATAATTGTACATAGAAATTGTAAATGGGGAAAGTAATCACGATCGAATTTCAGCAGAAGGTCATCGATTTCTCGCGGTTCATGTTCATTCCAAACATAATTTAAAAGAGTGACCTAAAAACTAATTATCTATGTTAAGAATTTTTAATACGAAATCTCTACTACCGCAGGGTGACTGTTTAAAAAAAGAATCTAAAAAATGTAGAACCTCGGTGAAAAATTATTTCACGTACACCTGAAATCCTACTGAAAGCACTATATTTTCGGGCGTTTTATGTATATTCCTTCGCGTTGCATTTCAAAATTTAAAAATTCAAAATTCAAAATTATTCATAATCCATAAAACGTAATGTTCCTGAAAACTGAATTAGATCAATGGAATATATTTCGCTTCCAATGCATGTCATAAATTTTGATTAGAGTCACGTTGCTGAAAACAGCAATGACGCGACGTAAGGGACGTCAATCGGGAAACCGGACACGGAGAGAGGTGAATTAATCTTTTCAGGGAATAAGGGGGGATGAAGGGAAGCGATAATTAGACAGGCGAGAGGATGTACTCTCTTCTAAGGCTCGTTTAGAAACAATTAATTCAACTTGGTCAATTATCGTCGATGTCGTTTCGTAAGAGCGATGGAGATCGATCGGTCTCGTGAAAGAACTTGCACGCCGAGAGAGAACTCCCGCCGGTGACGTAGATAAATTCGTCTACCGGGCGATTACGTTTCGGCGGACAATTTTATCGTTCGAATTAATACCCAAATTGATACTCTTTAAGTCTCGAGTGGGTAAAACGCGTTACGTTTAATTACGTACAATCAGAATTTATTTATACATCCGCGAGTTTCATTTCGCACGCTTATTCGATGAGTCGTTGGAAAAATAGTCTTGCCAATTCTTGATCCTTTCATGCAACCTAATTTCATCGGTATTTTTTATCGGAAAAGATGTAAAATATAGTAAGTAGCAAGTAGTAAATTATCCACGACGCGACAACGCTGCTCGCACTAACAAAGGGACACCGTCATTTCCTTTAATTTCAAACGAAAGAGAAAATACGAGGCGTGCAGCTGCGAGGTACAAAGTTGACGAAGGAGAAGGGAAGAAAATAAAGTAACGAAGTAAAATGGTAGGGGGGGGATTAAAGTAGTCTGACTCGTTCCAAGATGGATCATTCTTAATAAACTCCTAAACGCACGCTAACTCTAACACGTGGAACTCTAAAGGAGAAATAAAAAAAGGAAAGAAAAAAGCAAGAATTATACGAAAATAGAGGGAGGCCGAGAGGGAAAATGAGTTTCACAGAGAGGAGAGAACGCTTCATCTTTTATCTACGTGGAAGCATGCAAAGGATCGGTATAACGAAGCCCGGCAAATAAAATTGATTATCAAAGTTGTGAAAGTTGAGAGGTTCGGGCACGTATAAAATTATGATCAGGAAAATGACGCTTGGCTGCGGAATCTCGTTTATATCTCCGGCTCATTTAAAATCTCCTTCCCCTCCCCTACTCCCCCCAGCCCAGTCCAATCAAGTTATATTCCACGGATTACTACGTCAGACTCGTGATCGATCATCGCTCGCAGTCATTATTCTCTTACGTAACTTCTAACTCGCGATATATAAATATTTTTATTATTATTAGTTGATAATTTTGATTTTAGTTTTCAGCCTTCGAGTGTTTAGTCGAGTGTATTGCACACGGATAATTTGAACTTGAAATAATTAAATTGTGTTACTTGCTGGGGGTTGAAAAGAAGATGAGATTATTTGTTTATTATTTGGTAGTTACTTACTATTTGGTATAATGAATTTGACATGCATGTTGGTGTAATACAAATTTATTATAATAATTAAAAACTTTATGTTGAACTATAATCATATTATTTCATCAATATTTCTTTCATCTGTATCGTGCAATAACATTTTGATTTTAATCGTATCGATTATTAATTATCACGCTGTCAACGTATTTGAAACTTGCGAGAGATCGAAATCATTTGAGATACTTAAATGCACGTCACGTCAACGACTCTAGATGAAGGCAATATTTATAAAAATATCAACGTATGTAGCTCTCGGGTTCGAGAGCCACACACAGGTAGCAGCACTTTCAGGATTCGTTTAACATAATCCGTTAATTAATTCTTCTTTCAG
This sequence comes from Melipona beecheii, assembly GCA_032399605.1. Classification (NCBI taxonomy): domain Eukaryota; kingdom Metazoa; phylum Arthropoda; class Insecta; order Hymenoptera; family Apidae; genus Melipona; species Melipona beecheii. Next base: position 4,283,448 of record JAUCMO010000463.1, read on the forward strand.
AGTTGACTCTATATACTCAACTCTATATACGCGATGGTTTTAATTCAATGCCTCTTTCCTTCTCCCTCTCCCCCAGCCCCTGCAAACTGGCACGTCTCTGGGCCGGTATTGGAAATGTTTCACTTTCCGACCGAAAGGAATTTTTATTATTCCACGGCGGGATTCCACGTTCCGCGGATTACACGATTCAATCAAGCTATTTTAAAATAATGAAGCGCGCGTTTGTTCTCTCAATCGTTGGCTAGACCGATAGACAGTTGGCCAGAGGTGAGGGAAACGCGATTATAAACGTTTCTCGCTGTTACGAAGCTGCAATCGACCGCCTGTAATTGCGTCCGCTCAACTTGTCAGGGCTCTAATTGATGTAACGTAATTAAAAGGTCGGCGGAGAAATATACGAAGCGGAACAGAGAAACGGGCGCCGTACGGCACACACGTTACGTTCCGAGGTGAACGTACCGCCAACGTTCGAAACGTTTTCTTGCCGCGCGCGATGTAGCTTCTTACTCCTCGCCCCCCCCCTCCCCCCTTGCACCGCGTTCGATCATTCGAATCTAATTAAAGATTAATTCCCCGTGCCGGCGTTATGGATAGCTCGTTAGGCCGTGTACTGTGAAACGACGAGCCAGTTGCGAATTACGTAACACGTGTGCACGATGGTTTTTCCAGGCGTTTGGAAATGTAAAAATAACGGAATCGAACAAAAATCGAAACCGAGTCGATAACCGAAGGATCTTTTCCTTTTACTTTTTTAGTTCCTATTTCTATTTGGAATACAATTATGTCAAATGACGTAAGTCTCGATGAGACGCAAAGAAGATGCATAAAGATTTTCCGCGAGGAAGATTAAGAGTTACGATTCTTTTCTGTTTCAAAGTGTTGTGTCTCAAAGCCTTTTAATGGCCTTTCGACAAACATTTCGACGTAAGAAGACACGTTCTCGTCATTTTCCTTTGTTGTCTCGGTTTATGAGAAAACTGCTACACTCTACATCCTCGTTGCTCGTAAAATGAAATACTGATTTACCACAATACGGTTTAAACGTTAATACGTTCTATTAGCACTGCCTTTTTTTTCCTAAACAAAATCTCGTATCTCATGTTTTGGCAAGTGAAATACAATCTTACATAAGAAGAGACTATTATTATCGAGATATATTTACCTTGTACATATTGTGCAATTTACTATTGCACATATTTGGGTAACAAAACATTCGAATATCGATCATTCAATATACGTGTACGCTACTCGCTCAAGAATCAAAATCGAGCATCGGCGAAAATTACTTTCCAAGCTCTTGATGCCGAAATGAAATTAACAGCTTGATTTTCCGATGATGTTGCAGGTGCAATCTTCACGGAGGATCAAAAGGACAGTCCTTCGGAGCTGGCGTTCAAGTACGCCATCTACAAGATCAACAAGGACAAAACTCTGTTGGCGAACACGACGTTGGTCTACGACATACAATACGTTCCCAAGGACGATTCTTTTCGAACGTCGAAAAAGGGTAAATCGTTCTTGCCATTTCCATCTCCTCGCGCGATATTCTACCAGAATAACTTTGCACGTTTGCAAATTACCTCGCCTCTAGAAGAGGTAAGCCCTCCGGTGTTCTCCGTTCCGACATTGATACCACTCTCCGGTTCTCGTTTCAGTTTCACCGGAACCGTATTTAATGCATTGAAACGTCCAGGGCGAACGTCTCGACGTGGAAACGTTGCGATGCTGACAAGGCACGGACCTCCTATCTGATAAATGAAAGAAGCCCTCGCCAAGGCTCTCGCTAAATATTTCGCGGCTTAACAAACTGCGAGGTGGTTCGAGGCGCGCTAGTCGGACGGACGTTTGTCGGACTTTTCTTCCGCAGTGACTCGACGAAAATGTTCGAACACTTGGCAGAATTGTCGTTACAATGTTATATTATGTTAGAACGCGAATAGAACGCGACTTACCAACTTAACGGACGGTGTTGTTTAACGTTGATACAATGAAAGTTTCATTCGCTTGTTAAAAGAGAAAAGAAATAAAATCCAAGAAATAAAACTAGTTATAGCTGTCACAAATACCTAAATCATTTGGTACTTTTTTAACGTTCTATCGATACATGATACGAACAAGATTTGCGGTCTTTGCGAAATATTCATCAGAGTTTTTGAAATTTGAAGATCTCTTATGTTTCATGCAGCACGAATAACACGTTCGACAAAATTTCTTACGTGTGTTCGCGAACATTTTCGCGAGCTACGACTGTATCTACAATTCGAATGCACTCGGAACTGATCTCCATCATCGATACGTCCTCGTAACTTTTCTGCGCGCGTCGAGGAATCGGTGCGCCGCGGTGAAGTCGGAAGAGAGATCGTCGTTTCCCATCTTCGAGACAATAATATCGATCGCGGCAACCTATTTATTCGCGCAGGATCTCGCGGTTTTTTGCAGCCGCTTCTTTCGGTCGGATACGACGTATTACTTTCAAAGCGGGACGCCGAGTTTTCAAAGGATCATTCGGCGACGTCGTAAAAGAAAATCGCGAATCTATATTCGGAGTTCGTCCCGCGGGTAGATACTTTACACACGTCTTTCTGTTTGCACGTATCGTGTGATAAATTCTCGACGCCGTTGTATATCGTACATGACAAATTCCATTAATTTTTTATCGTGAATCGCAGAAAACTTGTTTTTCCATGCATAATCGGCCAGTGAATTGAAGATCATTCGGAATTTTTCAAACTGTTAAAGTGTCGTAAAGTTACAAACACACGTGTTAATCATTAGATTAAGAATTAATCCAAGAATGCATAAAAGCGTCCATCTGCAACACTTGCGAACATAATTTTAACCTTAACAATAATTGCAACTGGAATACGAAACGATTTTTAAATATACAAGAATCGACTTACGTCAATACAAGACGATTTTTAAAGAGGACATACGTCCGACCGTTGCGGTTGCGTTCTACTTGCGCTAATACGCGCGAGGTTCAGAAATGACAGATCATCCTCTCCGAAATGAGACGTCCAGTTTTCGAAAGGATTACGAGGGAAGATCGTGGACCTTCGAAATGGCAGAAAGTACACATATACCCAGGAGAATTCACCAGTGGGAATTAAATCGTTGCATTAACAGGAAAGTCCGAAAGTAGAGCATCAAACGTAACCACGGCTGCCGAAGGTCTTTGTCTAATCCCATCCAGCACGAACGTACCAACCGCTCCTCGAATCTTCGAATAGATTCCACTCCGCGGAAACTCCGCGTAACTAACCAACTTGCTGTCGTAGAACATTGTTGCTCCGAGTTCGTACGTCAATTTATAGCTCTGAAGAATTTCAAGCAGTCGGAAGTATTCCGAAACTCGTTCTTCAATTTCTAATTACTCCGCGCGAGTTTCTCAAGTTCGAAGCCGCGTTGATCAGCTCTATAAATTGGAGCGCGGCGAACAACAACGCGGCATTATTTTCGAAAATTCACTGTGAAATTTCGGACTCGTTATCGCCGTCCCTTTGTGAACGAAACTTGTGAAAACTTATGAAAACGATCGGGCGGAAAGCCGCTTGTTTTTTTGAAACGTCAAATTATTTTTCAATTACAACGACGAAACTCCGTTTGCCTGAATTTGTCGGCGAACGAATTCGCACAACTGGATCTCGCTGTTATGTATCATACAATGCCCCGTTTAAACCAAACGAAACAAAATCGTTAATGCTCGTTTAATCCAACGAACGACACAAACCGGCAGACGAAATAGAAATTTATTCGTACTTTTTTTCTTCATTATATACCCGTTATTACATTTCGTTCGCGTGATTAATAAAAAATTCGATCGACGAAAATCCAGTCAATCGAACAGTATTTTACTGTAATTGGTGAAATTGAGAATTTTGTTGAAGAACAATATCCATCGGTTTGATTTTCGAGGAATTTTCAGACATACGTATATACAGAGATTTAGTCATAAAATTCCAAATTTTTTCGATAGAACGAAATTTCGCATAAAACGTTGTGCACCGGGCTGCGGACTTTTATGCAAATTCACGTTCTCGAGAGTGTAACTAAAAAGAAAACTCGGTAGGAAATTATTTTGCATACCAAATACTGTAGAAAGCACTGTACTTTGAATATTTTCTCGATTTTTTTCTCGTGAGTTATGCTCGCGTTTTAAAGTTTCTTAAAAATTCATTTGAAAAGTTTCGAAAATGGTCTTGTAGTCTTGTTATTTGGCTGCGAATTTTTAAAGCAAACACGCAACTTTCAAGATGTAATTAAAAGGAGAGAAATAAAGTATAAAGAGAAAATCCTTTCGTGACAGCGAATGTCATAGCGATCGTTTGTACTTGGAACGTTTTACTGGAAGATTATTCTACGATAGAACGAATATTTCGTAGATCTATCTAATTCTACTGAACGCATAATTGATTATGTACATACATTTTCAGACTTATATTTGTGCTGTAATATTCTTTTTGTATTATATTGTTACATTATTACAGCGTACTATCCACGTTAATTAATACCTACTGAATTTCTGATTTTAACACGTCCCGTGTCCCGTGTCCTTAACGCATAAAAATCCGTAGCCTAACTAGTACCAAAACACCAACCAACGAAACAAACGTCCACGCCTGTAAGCCGATATTTCAGGGATTTGATTTCAAGCGAGCAGAACACGAGTAGCAGAGGGCGCGTAACTCGCAAGATGAAATTTATGCAAAATAATTCCGCAGACAAGTCGGGTCTGAGTCGTCGGCCCGAAACCATAACAGTGTTTCTTGCCGGCCGATGGTGGGCGGCCGGCGAGCAAACCCGAATCGCAAACCGTAAATCCGAACGGGCGTCGATAAATCTGCAGAGCAAAATGTTCCGTCCGCCGCGAGTGTCTATTTCGCGGAGGACGCAGCGCGGATTATTGAGACGCGAGGACGCTTCATTTCCTATCGCGTCGCGTGCTTTTCGCGCGAGCGTATTTCACCCGGCGGAACAATGGGAAGGGCTTCATTCTCGAAAGGGTCTCCCCCGTTTAAGAAATCCCATCGCCGGGGATTGCACGATACGGGTGAAATGGCGTTATTGTCTCGAATGGCCACGGTCATTAAGGCTGACATAATAGCCGGACTACTTTTATTAGAGTACAAAGCCGTGGATTTAATTTCTCGCCCAAGGAGTGCCTTCTCTTTTTCTCTTCTCGACAGCTACTCAATGTTCGAATTATTAATCTGTATACATTCAATAATTGTGACACAAATCAATTTGAAGTCTGTTGTTCCTGACGGATTGTCAATTTTTGTATTGGTCTTAGCTTTGGAGTCTGTATTTGATTATTATGATACAACGTTATTATTAATCTGTATTTAATAATTATGACATAAAGCAATTTGAAGTCTGTTGTTTCTGATGGATTGTTAATTTTTGTATTGGTCTTAGCTTTGGAGTCTGTATTTGATTATTATGATACAACGTTATTATTAATCTGTATTTAATAATTGTGACACAAATCAATTTGAAATCTGTTCCTGACGGATTGTTAATTTTTGTATTGGTCTTAGCTTTGGAGTCTGTATTTAATTATTATGATACAACGTTATTATTAATCTGTATTTAATAATTATGATAGAAATCAATTTGAAATCTGTATTTAATTATTATGATACAACGTTATTATTAATCTGTATTTAATAATTATGACATAAAGCAATTTGAAGTCTGTTGTTTCTGATGGATTGTCAATTTCTGTATTGGTCTTAGCTCGAGACAGGTCGAGAAATGAATTTGTAAAGTTTGTATTTAGTAATTCTTATAACAACGAAGAGTTGAGAACTATGGTAACAATTTCTATTTGTCAAACTGTTGCTACCACGTTCTATTCTGCATCTGCTTTGATACGTTTGAATGAAAGAGGAGAATTTGAACATGTTTCATGTACTTCAATGTATCCACTGTGCAGTAATTACGTTCATCGCTAAACAAATCTTAAAATTGACTTTGATTAACGATTTAATCGAACCCCACGAAACGTCCAAAAGCGTTCTTTCCCTGTTTAAAACGTTCGAAATTTATCTCCTCCAGATAACGCGCGTTACCTCGTTAAAGCTACAAAATTTTCCAAATATCCAATCGACCGTATCAAACCCCGAACGAGATTAATTATTTCGCCACGAATCTATCAAATTGAATCCAGTCCGAAGCAGCGAACGCATCCTAATTAACGTTGACCAGTAAAACAAACAACGCTGCGAAAACGATCGCGTCACAATTTCGCAACAGCGGCACCGTCGGCCAGTCCTCGCTGTTAAAATTAATCGCGAGTAAATTAGCTGCGCGCGCGGAGATCTAGCCTCGTTCATCCATTTCGGACAAGGGTCGGCTTGAGATACACTCTTCTTCGGCTTGAAACGACTCTGGTAGACCGCGTGTGGTCGCCGACACCCCATTCACCATCTCCGTTTTAGCAGGGCGTTTCCCGTTCGCGTCGTAAATATGCTTGGGACCAGTTCTCGCTGCCCTGACACCTCGCATCCGCGTCAGCGCCCGTGTCTAAAGATATTCCGAAAAGATTTTCTATTTTCAGTGGCCGAATCCTGGTCGAATCCATTCGGGCATTTCCATCGTTTCTCCTGATCTCGTGACGACTGTGTTTTCTAGATAGAGAGATGGTCACGAAACGAACTCTAGGTAGACTCGAGTCTAAGACTAATCGCAATGTGAACCATATTCTGAATTTTATTTAGAAATTTCTTAAAATTTATCTTTGAAACTTTTTTTTTTACTTTTAACGAAAAAGTTGCAACTCAGAGTTTCTCCAAACATTCAAAAATGAGGTATCCCTTTTCCTTTTGATTTCAATTATTTATTATATACATTATATTACTGTCATTCATTAATTATTCAGTCGCATCAACTATTTGCACGTGTTTCGGGTAGCGTAATAGATTTTCGATTCATTAGATGTCGAGGTTGATTCAGATTTACAAATATGTATTGAATTTGATCCCATCCTCGCTACTCGTGTCTCTTCTCTGGATAATCCGTGACGTCGAAGGATCCAAGAGTCTGCTACGCATTTTTTCCCCTCTTTTTCCCGCGAAGCCCTGCGCGACGCTGGCTTAATGTCGCGTATCAACTGGCTTAAACCCCCATGAAAGCTAATGTCCTGGCGTAGACTCACCAGGGGCATGATATCTCGGTGTTGACAATGTGACGTTTCGCTCGGGTGGAGGTCTTAAACGCTGATCTTGTTAATAATGGACGGAATAAGGAGAAAACTCTTTCGTGAAATTTTCTGCATCTCGAAGATTTGCGATTTGACGTTTCGCCGAGAGATTACAGTCGGATCTTGTCACGACGAGGATAAGTAGTGAAACGACTTCGATGACATTCACGAGTAAGATGTAATAAATTTTTCTGCACGAAGCGACGTGCAGAAATTCTCGAACTTGCGAATTTTTTAACTGCAACTTCCAAATTATAAAATCCGAGCTTTCGGATTAAAATACGCTCCAATATATGATAATCTTCAATTCTTTTTTTCACTCGCAAATTTTTCCTACGAATTCCAACTTGTAAATTTTCCTCGTTTTTCCGTCTCACTGCGACTCGCTGATCTTCCGATTTGCTAACTTTTTGTTTCCCAAGCGCAACTATCAAAACCCATTCCCCGACAGAGACTATTAGTCTATTAGGAAAAATCGTTCCACGAGAGAAGTCTCGCAGTTATTTTCGTCTTTCTCGCAATTAACTCCCGACCCATTGATCGCGTCCTGGCGAAAGAGATGAAATGGCGACGAAAAGCTCGGAAAACATAATTTCCGCGAGTTGACCGGTATTCCATTTATATCGGGCCGATGTCGTTCACGCCGCGTTTCATCACCGTTGGCAATCTCAATCCGCCACTGAATAAAAAATTGCAAAAACAGAAAAAGAAGAAAAAAGGAAATAACTCGCATTCCACAGGGTCCTGTTTTTCCCCTCCGAAATTCACCCAGGACCTCGCGTACGGAGAGAAAAATTGTCGTTCGCACCGGCAACTAGCAGCGGTCGTACGAGTCGATGCGAAAGAGAAGACAAAGCCCTCCGACGCGGTGAAGATTGAATTTGCGTGAGAGGGAAATCGACTCGGGAACAGCGTTCGATGAATTTCTGAGAACTGCCTGTTAGGATTACAAGCGACGCGTATATCGGCGTTCGAGCGGGAAAGGAAATGGATCGGCCGACGAGGAAAATTAGATTTTCCAGCCGAGATTCTGTCGCCTCGCGAGGAAAGTTCCTTGCATCGCGAGATATAGATTCGCGGGCAAATCAAGCGATTGGTTTCTGCTCTGATTTCGATAGACCGCCGAGACACAGATACAGAAATCGATTTCGGAGAATCAGGGGATTTATAATACTCGTGGCGAATGTTTGTATTAACGTTACTCGCATTGCAATTATTTTACAATGGATATTGTCGTACGGTATTTAGATGTTCCGTCGTATTATCTCATACGTTCTTTCAAAATATTTTGTTACAAGTAAAAGCACACCATAAACAGGTGTACAATAAATAATTTTGTAATAATAACAACATGATTCTATTTTTCAATAGAATATTTTTACGTATAGTAATCTATCTTTGCGTAGATATTTTCTGATTTGCTAGCTATTTTCACACGATGTTACAATCAGAAACACGAATCTTTGCCAATCCTTGTAATTATCACAAAAATTATAAAAATATTTCCATTTGACTTTTACCCGGCGCGTAGCTTTCTTCAATCCATCGTCATTGATCGCATTAATTTTCACTGACCACATTGGTCGACGATTCGAGCATTCCAGCAATTATAATTTATATTATTTATTAAATATTTAATCGGCGTTTGTCGAAATTAATTAGCCGTCGAGAAGAATGGCCACTACCATTACAGCCGTTGATTTCGTTTCGAACGAACCGAGAGAAGCGTGTCCAGGTTCGTCGTTAATAACACGGCTGTTCGCGCGAAGCTTCTATAACGCTCGTTCCGTCACAACGGACAGTCCCTTCGACGCTTTTATCAATATTTAGAGAATCCCCGCGACTCCGTTCGAAACGCAGTGGATTATGCTCGAAGCGGCGGGCAAGAAAGCGGAAAACAGACAGAGTCGGCGGGGGGCAACGAATTTCCAAAATTCATCGAATAACTTGCACGGTGGATGATATTCCCTTTGATCTCGCCAGGCGGAACATTTTAATGGAAGCTTTCGTTTATTACCGGCAAACTTTCCCTCTGCGTTACGGCCCGTTCTTTCTTCTTTGTGGCCGTCGGATCCTTGTTCGCCTCTAGCATTCACTGATTTGCCGGGAAATCTTCCCTCTCGGATGTTCAACGTCTTGCACGCGCCCCTGTCCGGGAGAAAAAAGAAAGGAGGAAAAGAATCGTTTACAACGATCGCCTTCCCGGCGATAAAGAATTCCTTTTGCGATTGCCCGAGAGGGCTATGCTGCTTTCGAGATAATATAATTGGGTCGTTTGAGTTTAAGGATGTTGCAGAACTACGTTTCGGGATTGCTGTTTCTCTCTTTTTTTCTTTATGGGACTGTTTCAACTTCACCGAATGTGATAACTTTCTCGATACGAACGCCCTTATCCGTCCAATTTTGGTTAAATTTCATTCGCAAGTGAAACGTTCGTTGACCCTTCGTTTGGGTGTCGTTTAATTTATCGTTCAATTATTACAGTTATTGACTATTAAATTTATGTGATCACTCGATCGCGATACTTTACACAATTACGGAATGTTTCATTTCAACGAGAAGGGGAAAAAATATGAAATACGAGCTACAATTAAACATTTTAAACTACTGCAATCGTTTGTAGTTCAAAAACATTTAAGAATTGAAACTGAACCGTCGGATCTCTGTTGTTTTTGAGTTCAAATTATTTCTTTCAGTCAGAAAGTTAAAAAAGTTACTTTCGTTCAGAGTGGAAATTATTAACGCGTTTAAAGTGAAAGTTAAAAATTGAATTGAATTCAAATGAATTCAACGTATTAAGAAATCGCATTGATTAATCGTTGTCCCGTTGATACGAAGTAGTCTTCCAAGAATAAATTTCTTGATAAAATCTCGAACAAATTTAGTCACATCTTTGTATCAGCTTTGTAGTTCAAAATGAAATTCTCATTATTTCCCATTATTTTTCCAAGGTATTTCCTAATTAATTCAACTACTCTCGCGAAGAGCAAGCCATCTTTAGACGTTGTATCACGTTTTTAAAGCAGAGGATACGCCATTTCTCCTGCTGGTATTCTCGCACTCCCGAGAAAGCTCGATACTCTAATACAGAGTAGGTACCTTCTCTTCTCATTAAACTTGTCATTGTTCATTTTTCTTCTTTTACATCTCTCGAGAGTGATACAGATTCATTTCAGAAATAGACTCGCGCCGTTCGCAGCTCTCTGAAAACGACCAAACGAAAGATAAAATGCCCCCCGTCGCACTGTTCCCCAATTGATCGACTCGACTCGATAGAACGCTCGAACTACGAAACCTAACGTCCGTCGGCGATAATTCTTCCCTCTTCTTCTTCTTTTTTTTTTCTTTTTTTCTTTGCGTCCAGCCTCTCTCGCGAAAAAGAGCCAAGAGAAAGGAGACACGGATGCGACCGATGTAATTCGTTTAAAACGGGGAAGTGCGCTTGAAAGCGCTGATGGAGAACTTTTTTTCGGCAGACAGCTAAATGGGACCGTTTAAAATCCGGGCGACACGCGAGAGCCCGTTGTATTCTTAATTTACTGCTTCCACCCCTGCTTCTCCCTGCCGTTGGACACTCTTTCGCTCCCATTTCGTCTCGGGTGTACCCACGTGCCGAACAAAACTCTTGATATCTTTCCTTCTGGCTCCATAGAAGGCTGTAACCGCGGCCAGAATTCAGGTCAACCGGAACGCGAGATTGCCAGCGTTTCGTTTCCCGCTTCCGTTCGGGAACTCTCAACGAGGCCGCCGCCTCGCAATTAAATCTGCGTTCGAAACCAGAGGGAAAGAGAAAAAGGCGGCGGGAGAGAAGACACGAAGATGTGCAGAGTGTCGTGTAAAGCGAAGCGATCACAATAGAATCACCTTGTTCGTACAAATTTCGTTCACTCGATCCAAATTTTTGTTCAAATTGGCTAATTGAACAAAATTGGTTGAGCCTGAACTCTTAGCGCGTGAACAAGAGGTTAGTAGAAGAACTGGTGGAAGAGAGAGTCAGTGAATGCTATTTATTCACGACCCGGTTCTTTTATTTTCCAATTTCTCAATTTACAGATTTTCCGAACTTTTCGACTGCCCTTTCCAATTTACAAAATCATTCTGCTCTTTCGACTCTGCAAATTTATAAAATTTAACATTTCTCCCAATTGAATATTAATTTAAATTTTACATTAGATACAAAAATTAATTTATACAAGACTCTGTAGGATCTTATTATCGTCCCAGAAAAAAAATTTCAACATTTTTATTAAAATTATATCTTTCACTCTAGATTTCATTTAAAGATCAATTGACTATGCCACCTTTGTACAGTCAGTTATACTGCAGCCATGTACTTTCTACCTTCGTCATTCTGTTTTTATTATTTCTTTCACTGTTCCATTTACAAATTTTTCTCAATCTCTCGGTTTTCCCCGACTTTCTTTCCCTCTGATTCTTCAATTTACATCGAGGAGGGCCTTTCCACTCCCTAATTTTCCAACTTGCAAACCTTTCCAATCTCAATTTACAAATTTCTCCTCTTCCGGTCTCTCGACTTTCTGGTTCTTTTTTTTCCAATCTGTAAGAGTATTTCTAATTATCGATACTTTTCGAGTTTCCACTTCCTCGGAAACGCAAGGAAATTGAAAAAGCAACGTTTAAGGTCGTTTGCCCCCCATTCGTTGCCATTATTTCGAAAGTCTTCTGCCTACACAGTGAAACCGCCTACGGTGGATTCACGCGCGACGTGACTGTTAACTCCACACATTGTTACGCGATCCTTGGCCCTCCGCCTCTGTCATCGCGTATACATACGCAAATGGCGACTGGGACGAACGAACGAGCGGAAATTGGTGACGAAGCCATTTCTGGATGTCACCAGTTTGCTTCGTCGTTGAACGAAAACTAGATCGCGAGAAACTTACTTTCGCAGGAAGAGAGAGAGAGAGAGAGAGGAGTATTTTTGTGTAAAATTATCGTCGGTTATTTTCGACGAATGACCGGAAGGGAGAGAGAATGATTTTAATGGCCTGGTCGTAATGAAGATTCACGTTCAATTTTGTCTGTCTTATTGATGGCGCTGCGATGCTTTCTACTGCGATTAATCACTCGGTTATCGATTGTATCGGTAATAAACGCAGCTCCGTTACGATTGCCGGTGGAACGTATATCAAGCCACATTAATTTACGGAGATAAATTTTTTCGATTGTTTAACGTAATTGCTGCGAAATAATCGTCGTCAGCGATTGGTCAGGTGGGGCTTTTACGTTGCAGAAATAACTCGGAAAGACGGAATAATATTTATACGAAAAATTTGTCAAATTTGGCCAACTCCGGTATTTATTTTATATTTTATAATATATTTATAAAATAAATATATGTATCGTTTTTCACAACACCTGTTGTATTTACGAGATCATAAAATCGCAAATTGATCAAAGGTGTGCGAGTCAAGTTTTAACCAAATACGTGTAAAGTTTGTTTTCCTACAAATAGTAAGTAATAGGCTCCAAGCGGAAAAGTTTGATTTTGCGTGGAATGATCCGCGAATTTTTCAACCTTGTCCAATTCATAATTAAATCCAATTCCCATTGAATTGAATTACAGACGACGCTAATAATTTCTATCAAACTACCAGAACTTTGCATTTTATACTAAATTTGCGAAACTTTGACGTAAAAAATTTGGCGAAGCAAATATAAAATTTAATTAAAACATAAGTGAAAGTAAATCACTTCGAGAACTCGTCAAGACTTTCTCAAACGAAAGAAGCTTCTTCCTTTTCGCGCGTAAATGTACACCATCGTGTGTACATTCCAAACAAAAAACTCGTACTCGAGACTTGATTCGATCTCGGCGAAATTTGATAAATCACTGGTGTTGGAGTCGACACATTCTCGGAGTGCTCGGAGAGTGTGGAAGCTCGATGACTGATCGTTCGGTGCGTCGCGACGCGAGACAGCGTCGGCTCGTGAAACCGAAAGAGCAACGTCGTAACGAAGTAACGAGACTTATTTGCCAATGTCGAGAATACGGTGTAATCAACGGGGAAAAGGAGCAACGACGACGAACTCGCGGGGTCGTTCTGACTGGCTGGTCTCGAATCTTCGCTGCGTCCTCCAGATTGCCTCGCGATCTCGAAGATGGATCTCGAAAATAGAAAATCAATTTTTGTTGAATCAATCTCCGTCTCACGCCGCGCATCGATCAGGAATCCACGGGCAATCGAATCGATCGAGTTTAATTCCCTTCCGGCGGGGTATTGCCTGGCCAAGAATTTCGTTGCTTAACGAGTTTTCGATCGCGCGTTAAGCAAAACCGGGCAACGTTAAACGCGGAAACGATGAGTCAGGCACGGCTGCCGATCGACAGTCGAACCGGAAGGGACAGAGGAAGAAGAAAGAAAAGAGAGAGAGAGAGAGAGAGAGAGAGAGACGGAGTCGCGTGAATAATTCAACGAGCACACAGCAGAGGCGAAGAGCGGGGGAGGGTAACACTTAGAACACGCGGCGCGAAATCCCACTTTCGCGATCGAGCTCATCCATCGTGGCGCGATCTTTGCACGCGTGCCAACGCGAAAGAGGGGCAGGGAGGTAGGGAGGTAACGAGCCCGGTTTCCGAAGGTACATCTCGCGGATAATGGATCAGGAAGACGTCAGTCTTGATAACGTATCAATTTCCTGTCCATTTTCCGCGATGCTCGCGCGCCCATATACCGAGCTCGTAAATCATCGATACGGTCACGTCGGGCAACTATCGGTGCCCGTGAATGCTCCGATTAATAAGCGAACCGTGCGCCGAATATGGGCGCAGTCGATGGAAAAATATCGCGCACCGTCGGAGGAAACTAGCGCGCTGTGAAAATATTTTATGTAAGTCGATGACGATTTGATCCCTTCGACAAAGTCTGAGGTTTTTCGAAGGGCGAGAAGAACGATTTAACTGGTTTGGTGATTGAGAAAGTAAAAAGAGATTGGGACAGCGATGAAAGCATTTCAAAGTTGTTTTTATTAACTTGTACATACCTATGTCGGAGACAAAATTTAGTTTCGAGAGACACACCTCTCTGCAACTACTGATAATGCAGACACAGTTGTAAATTTCGAAAATTTCCAAATAAAATTACGAATTGATCGTGACAGTTCTAGTTTGCGTGGATATTTCTCTCGCGTGGAATCTGACGCGAAGGAAATGAAACGATAAACGTCCAAGGAGAACAGCAATTTCTGAATCGCAAATCGCGAGGGATCGCGTAATTCGTCGCGAGGAACTGAGGAGAAAACGTGTGTCAAAAAAATGGGCTCCAGCTGTCAGACCTCCGACGTCGCGTAAACGGTGTCGAGGCGGGATTTAAAAATCACGGAGAGCCGGTGGAAATGGAAATAGGACGAGAACTGCCGATAACACGCCGATTTCATATTTCCAGCGGGGACACGCTCGGGGCCCGTACACATCACGGAGAATCCGTGTCCCCTGCCTCGCTACACCGCATTCCCTGGTAATCTTCTCGTAAACTTTCATCGCGGCCGCGGCGCGAGCCAGCCGAGAGAAAGATTGACGCGAAACTTCGCCGCCTTCCTCGCCACGCCCGCAAACAACTCGCTTCCCAACTTGCTGCCTAAAGTCGTGTTTCCTTCGTTTAGCAGCGACTTAACCCGACGCGAACGCGCGCGTTACGACTCTCCGACGAACGTTCCTCCCCGTCGTTACCAGCTGCTGCGAGACAGCACAAACCCCGGATACCGATTCACCGGATTACTCGCGACACTTTGGTACACGCCGCAGAATCCTTATTTCTCGTCGTGTTACGCTCGACTTTCGATAAATGGGCTCGGAAGAGAGCTTAACTCTGGGAATATCGCGCGTAATTATATCTTTGGCTTTCGCGAAACTTTGTTTGATTTGTCGATTGAGATACAGCGGCTCGTGATGGTGTGTTTCGAGCATTTCAAGTTTGTGACGTTAAAGAAAACAGACTGGATAAACACGAAACTTCCTATTTCGCAGGAAAGCAGGTTTTTTTAAGGCTATATTTTAGACTTGAGAATGAACGTTTATCTCGAAGAGATTTCTGAGAAATCTTCGTTAGGAATTGTCCCAGTTACAGTATAATTTAATAACTTGAATTTGAACGCAAATTGGACTAAATCGAAATGTACAGGAAAATTGTTATTATTTTCTTAAATTTGTCGCCATCTCGCCGTGATGAATTACTGATCGAAAAAGATTTAACGAATTTGTTGAAATTGCTGATAAAATTGTCATTGTTATATAGTTATAAAGTTAATCAATTTGGTTTGTAAAAATCTCCTATATAGTCCAATCACCTAATAATAATTGTTAATGCTCTTGTAAAACAAAGAGGCTTTATTAATTACTAATTTTTATTTCATTTTGCCAAACGTTTCGAACGTGTAACATGTTAATCTGAGATGAACACACGCGTGTAATTGGGATTTTCAGCGGCGTTTAAGTCGAATGAATTGCCCGCTCGCAGGAATACGATTATGTTAGACGAACGGGAAAGTGTACGATGAACAGCTCTTTGAAATGCACCAATAATAAATTAATTTCTACGTACAAACGATCGTATGTGTTTGTTTTGTACAGATAAATTGCAATTTACGACGCAGCTTACGTTACAGTCGGACAAGAGAATACGTCGGTTTAATTCACCGAGGCAATAATTTATCATAGCGTTACAAACACTTTAATTCCTTGAAACTTTGTGAAATCACAGAATCTAGATGAGAAACACTCGGTAAAGCCTTGAAATTTTTTTTCACAGCCAAAATGTTTCAAAATTTCATAAAATTGTAGGAGAACGCGACGACGAAACGATACTAAAAAGAAAAAGAAAAAGAAAAAGAAAAAGAAAAAGAAAAGCAAGGAATTTCCTTTCAACGTCGAAAAATAGAATTTCGAGAATTTCGCAAAACTCGATATGACGATTTAAACGTATTTGTTGAAGTCACTGTTTGCTATTGCAGCGTGCAAGCAGCTGTCCAGGTCGGTTCAAGGGATTTTCGGCCCGTCTGATCCCCTTCTGGGCGCCCACATCCAGAGTATCTGCGAGGCTCTCGACGTCCCGCATCTGGAGGCCAGAGTCGACTTCGAGCCAACGTTCAAAGAGTTTAGCATAAACCTCTATCCCTCGCAGGACCATTTGAACAAAGCCTTCAAAGATCTCATGTCGTTTTTAAATTGGACCAGGGTGGCCATCATTTACGAGGAAGATTACGGTGAGTGTCCGATTATTTAATTCTGTTAACGACCTCTGACACCTCTGACAACCCTTCTGGGATGTGAAAACCATCATAATTTAGACCATCTTAAATTCCTCGTTTAATCTTATTCGTGTCGCAGTGGATATAAAATAGAAAATACAATGAATAATAACTCCAATCTACCGTCGACTCTATTTGAGGATTAAATATAATTCGTCAGTTAGCACCGAAGATGTCCAAATGTATTGAGTAAAAAAATAATTTCGTATTAGAAAAGAATTTTGTTAAACAATATTAGATGTACCATTTTTTCGCCATCTTTCTGATAATTTTAAAATTTCGTGTCCCGGAACGTGCTCAGCATCTTCACCAACAATCTCGAAATTTTCCATACGCATTGAAAATAACGTTCACACATTGACAATGTCGCCAAATAAAAATGCTGAACATAACGTAACAAACGAAAATACGCGGGGAAGCGTAAAAAAGCTCCCGCGAAGTACGAAATTACTTTCTACTTCGAGTCAACGTATCAAAATCCAAAAGACGCAAATGAAAACACTCGCTCGGGTTACTCGGGTTACTCAAACGCGTTATTTAAACGCAAATTTTATTGCGTGCGAGCATTATGTTTCGCGGGACGGTGGAAAGTAAAACTCGCGCGACGAAGAGTGGAACGATGCCATCCGAACAATGAAACAAACGTCCCAGGTACCGGCGGGTTTGCAAGCTTACGAGTGCCGGTCTCTAAGGAGTCACGCAACACCGCTCTCTCGTGGATCCCTTGTCGTATAGACTAGTTATTACGCTGTTCCTTCCCTCCTCCCTCTCGCGTTTTGTTCCGCTCTTGCTTTTTTTCCCTTCCTCCTCCTCTTCTTTCTTCTTCTTTTTTTTTTTTTTTTTTTTTTTCTCGCCAACAACGAGCAGCGCGAGCGTCACGTCGGCGCGATGCACCCCTATGCAAATAGGACGCCGGAGTCAGCCGGCGGAAGTGGATGCCGGCGCGACGCTGAAATGTCGACCTGTCAACCGCACGCACACGCAACCAACCCCCTATTCCTCGTGTGTGAAATCTCGCCGTTTGTCATTATCGTCAGAAAAAAAGAAAAAAAAGGTGTCGCTGGATAATCTTCGATTTTATGAGGTTTGCGAGATATCGATTCCTCGCTTCGTGAAGCGTCAGGTATTTTCGCAGCGCAAACTTCTCTGTCTGGTTTTTACCATTTCATCCTCCGCTTCGTGTGTCAAAGACTGTCACGATCGAGTTTGCAAAGCATTAACTCCTCGCTTCGTAATCGCGGCGCAATTTATTCACACGCGCGGGAATAAATCTTGCAATTTGTCATTCCCATTCGTCGTCAGATTCCAACACGCTCGTTTCCGTATTCCGAGCGTGTTGGAATTTCAAGAGAAACAGCGACGTTCTTTGAGTAAATGGACGCTATTCTTTCGCATAATTAATTACGCGCAATTGTAATATCCCACATGACGCGACTCTTGTTTGATACAATTCCAGTTCTACAACGCAATTCTAACTTAACACTGCTTGGTACTCCTCGGAAAAATGCATGAAAAGTTTTCACCACAAACCGCGATTTTATGTCTCAAAGGTTTCCTCATGAATGAAATTTGTAAGGTAATAACTTTTTATTCTCTATTCCATGCATAAAATCACACGATTCGTCAAATTCTTTATATCCTTCGTCCCCGGACGATCAATGAATCTCAAGGACGGGATGTTGATATCGGTACAAAGTACGTGATTTCTCTGATTTAGAAATAATCACGACTCTCGTTCGATTTCACGGTCAACGTTTCAGCTTGAGTGGGTCGTAGTTCGGCAGGATTTCAAGTTTCAATATTATCCTTCTTCTCGGATAAACTTTTGGTATTTTTCCCTCGGCTTAAGCGCGCAAGATTTAACCGCGAGGTCGGCGAACGATTGTTTAATATTTACAAGTCAAGTATTATCGAGACAGAGAGCGTTCAGAATTGAAGCGTTGCCCGATCCTTGGTCTTCTTCTTGACCTCTCGGAGCTTGCCAAGGCTAAGGTTTATTAACCTCGAGTTTCAAGGCCAGGCCAGGCCGGCCGAGTTCTTCCCCTAGAGCTGCTCTAAAGTTATTCTCATTTAATTAACACCTAAAGTCAACGTACTTCTGGCTAACGAGTTCGCAAGTTTCCATCCCTCGAGCTTTTTGCCCAGGGACGACGGAGCACAATACCAAGTAACTTGGCGAACCACAGTCGATCATCACAGGCTTGTCAAAATTAAACGGTGGCTACTTCCGCGCGCCTCGAGCCTCTAATTTCACTGTCGCGGATTTTCTTCTTAAGAAAAATGTACCTGTTCCATCGTCCTCGTCATTTTATTCCATTTTAGTTTAATTAATTCATTCTGTTCTATTCGAGTGTTTAATTATAACTATATGTATTTTGATACCTAGAATTTTATACATCAACTTACCATTTATTGTTTTGAACTTTAACGCTTGTAGTTTTACCCATAGTTTTATATCTTGGAAAATTTTTAAATTAAATTGACTTCTGATTGTGCCTGCTATCGCGAAGAATTGAGACACTTGCAAGAAGAGTGAAGAAACGATCAGAAAATTATGAGCATCGGTTCTTACTTCTTTCGTACTATTAATTTTCTTTTTATCGCATTATGGCGGAACTTCGCCTCAAGTTTCAATTATCGTAGATTTTTTTCCAAGAAAAGATTATTTATACAAGTTTGTAAAATAATCATTTTTATTTAGAAAGTGATGTCGTAAATATGCTCGGAACCGATTCGAGAACTACGTGTATGAATTCTTATTTATTTTATAACGTCGAGAGTCTTTTGCCATATTATTTACTGCGCCATTCGTTATCAGAGGAACAATCAAAGGATTGTCATTTGGTTTGAAATTTATGTTTTGTTTCTCTGACTACGAAACATATATATCATAACGGAATAAACATTTTTACGTTGTTCTCCCGTTACGTCATTTTTGCACAAAAATATTTTCCACGATACACATCCTCGCGTGTCGTTGTGCAATTTCACATTTCACAGGAAATCAAGAGATATTCAAATATTTACGAGCAGGAGCGCGTGTAAAAAAGAAAGAAAGAAAAAAAAACAGACACAAAGAAACACACGATGGTTAAAGTAATCTCGTTCGGCGAACAAATTTGGTAAACAGCTTTTACATTAAACATGCAGGGAAAAGTAAACTGCAGCTCGTTTTTTCCAAACCGAAAGCGAAAGCGTTTTTTAACGAAAAGTTTGCACAGCTTGCGTTCGCGTTCCATGCTCGGCAAAAAAAAAACAGAGAAAAAATCAACCGTCGTCGGCAGTCGTACGAGAGAAACAAAACGTTTCATTATTCTAAGTGAACCGATTCAGACTTCGCAGCGTCCTAAAAATTGCTCAATCGCGAAATTACTTCTTCTGATTAGACGACGTAATCGTTTAGGCAAAAGACCGGCGGGAAATGGAACGTAAGACGAAGAAAAGAGAATCTCCCCCCTCTCCCCGTGCGTTCCGCGACACCCATAAATTCCTCGTGCAACGATCTCCCGGAGTTGAGACGTCTGGAAATTCCTTCTCTCCGAAGCGTGTCGCCGAGTATTTCCCCGACATTCTGTCTGATGGAATATATTTTTCAGCGCATCTATTCGTCGAAAATGCGAGCGAATTTTGCCTTCCGTGGCACGACAAGGCTTTCTCGCCGGTCGATCGTTTAAATGCGAATCAACTTTCGCCGCTCGGAGCCGAGCCAGGTATCGCCGAGCGAAAGAACTACTCTTCGTTCCTAA
Source organism: Melipona beecheii (assembly GCA_032399605.1). NCBI lineage: Eukaryota > Metazoa > Arthropoda > Insecta > Hymenoptera > Apidae > Melipona > Melipona beecheii. The sequence continues at coordinate 4,303,665 of JAUCMO010000463.1, forward strand.
ACTTTCGCATTATCCCGAGGATTTCGGTTCTTCGATACACGCGCCAATGTCACGTTGAAAATATAAATTTGTAATCGAAGCTGCTAGACACGCTACGAGAGCGATCGAATCTCGAACACTTTGAATTCACGAAAATGACGTCGAGAACGAGAACGAAAGAGAAAAAATAGCGGCAAATACGTTTGAATTTCAATTTAGAATCGGTCGAGAAAGACAAACACATCGTTACGCATATAATTAAATGAACAATTCTGTGCTTTCGCATCGATTCTTGCAACGTTGTTTTAATTAAAAGGAGCAAACATCCAAAGAGTGTTTGCAGCAAACAATCTCGGAGCAATTCGATGCATCGCTAACAATAACAAATTAAGAGTCCGTAGATTTAACGCGTCCGTACGTTACCTGTCGTTAAGACACGCCGGATACGGCCCCCGTAGACAAGAGATCGAGATACGCCCTAGAGGGATGCTCCACGAGAACTACCAGCGAGTTCAGAGTGTAAGCTCTGAACAACCTCGGGACACCCCTAAATCCTTCTGCAGGTCTGCGCTCGAGCTGAAACGCAGCTCATCCGAGGACTCTCGCCCCGTGACACGGGCTTGCCACTACCCCCGAGAGTCCAATCCAATCGAACACCCACCGTAGCCTTCAACCCCCCTTCGGTACCAGCGATAAGTCGTACTGGTCATACCTGTCGCAGACAAGTTTGCTTCCCAGGAGGTCCTCGCGAATCTCAGCCTGGGTAGAGCCAACTCGGGTACGTGGGTACGGCTTGCCCCCTTGCCAGGAGCAACAACAAACGTAATCAAGAAACCTTCAATCCTCCTCAGAAAAAAAGAAAAGAAAACCTCAAAAGTTTCTGGAACGAGCAGAATATCGCTTCTTCCTTCGAAAGTGTCTGCGATAATTCTCAAGTCAACGGGGAGCAAGGTGAAAGGCAAACGGAGCGACACAACAGTTGTCGAGCAACAGGCTTTTATCAGCGTCGTTCGTTGCCGGGGAGGGGGAGGCCTACACGAGGCCTACAGGCGCGCGCGTGTATGCAAATCGAGTCAGGCTAGCACGAGTCTCTCCGCCGCGTTCGCCAACCTCGCCAGTTGTTCTTCCACCGGATTAATTACCCGATTCACGTTCCATCCTCGAACCCCGAGAACGACTCGCCCCGGATCGAGTCGCGCGAGTCGCGAGACGCGGAGCTGAGCTCGCGTGAATAGACGCTCGAAAGCTCGCCATTGTGCCCCGCGTTTTTCGTGTAACAGCGGGATCCTACGATGAAGATATTAAATCGCGACGGACGAACACACGGGGGATGAATGGCCCTTTTCAACATTCGTCGGGGGTTGAACACTCGAGAAATTCTTTTGAGGTCCGTGTTCAAATATACGTACGTACGCACGAAGTACGCGAGTCTTTGATATGGATGAGTTGGACGTCGACGGGGAAACCATTGGGAGAAAAGTTTTTTCAAGACATACGGTTCGGAATTAAGATGGCAAAACTTTGTTCGAAACATAGAGACGTTTTGGAGGTGACAGACTAATTGATTTAGAATTTAACGAATCACCATTTTGATAGTCTTCTGCTATTTTCTAGGAAAAAATTCTTCAGACAAGTTACGTTTCAAATTTAAAAAAAAATCAACGTTCCTCTGAAGTATGATAACCATATCATCAAAATACAGTGGGGTATCATACAACGAATGAATACTGTACCAGTTTTTCTCATTAAATCAGAACGAACGTATTTTGTAATTACTGTTTATCATAAATTTACGCGTGCATACGACGACTATAAAATTAAAGTATGATAAATTCACTCACTAATTACAATCAATTATAATTTAAAATATGATAAAATATGCAATTCATATGTTTTTAGAGTACACGCTTGTTATTAAAAGTACATACGTTATACGTGTGTTATTATCTTAAATACGTACCATCCTAAATAAAATTCGTTTCAGAACGAATTGCTGCATTACGGAATACCCCACTGTAGTCCAACTTCTCAAATAATACGATTTTATTTCTACGAGCGTACAGTGCTCGCATGCGAGCGATCGATCAATCATTCGAAGTGGAACAATCAAACTGATATTTGAGAACTACGTATCTAAAATGGAAGAAAAAAAAGAAGAGAAACGCAACAAAGGGAATGGAAAGCTAGCTAAATTCTTTGCCGCTGCACGTACTTTTTTGTATCGCGGAGACCGTCATAAATTACGAGCCACGAGAACCATCCAAGTCGCGGTACTCTACAGAGTCGTTCTGTAAACCAGCAACTCCCGATATGTTCACATCTTCTCCACCCTCGTTTCCAGCCAGCCCCGTTGTTGCTGGAAACCCATACACGAGCGCACAAAGGGTCAGCCGACGTGCACGCGTTGCTGCACGTGAGGGCGGCGCGATAATTGAAAAGCGCGTCTAAGAAGCGGTTTGTTATTTTTCAATTTCAGAGACAGGCTGGCCCATTACTTAAATGGCATTCTCTTGGCATCGTCTTCCTTCGAGCGAGGTTTCGTTTCACTTCCTCCCGCCAAACAGAATTCGAGCCGGTGCCGATGCCTCGTGCGAAAATTATTGAAATGCCTGTACCGATTACGCGAGTTTAATTAAACGCGGTATTTCAGAAAAAATTCGACTTCGTGCCACGCGGTATTCAGAACGCGCGATTTTTAATAACGGCAGCCCACCAGCGTGAAATTGTTTATCGTGCATCCACCCCCTTGGCAGATTGCAGAGCGTAAAAATCAGTTTTCGATCGATAAATTATTCACTTTTAAGTCGATGGTGGAATGTTGTCCGTGCGCGGAAATTAGTGATTTATATTTGCCGAAAATTAATCTGAGAACAACGTATCTCACCACGCATTGTTTACGTTATTTACGCGACACTTTGGACCAGATATGTCGCGATGCAATATTTAATTTTCCAATTGTTAATCTTAAATACCATGCTTCGAATTGTTTCACACGCCAGAGAAATAAAACTTTGTTCTATTACAAGTCTAATAGTTCTACGTCTCGTTGTAACCATGACTGCAATGTTGAATTCCAAGGGGAAAACAAATTCAAACTCAAAAATTTGTCTTTGTGCTCAATTTTTAATTAATTTACATATATGTATACATCTTGGAACCGTAGAAAAAAAATTACGGGCGACTTACATAAGATTACATCATGAAATATTTGACAGAGTTAACTGTTGTCGCGATAGCTCTATTCGGTGTTTGCGGAAGATTGCTTCTGTAACTAAGATAAATTACGCAACGTGTGAACTTCTGTACTATGCTTTCAGTGTGCAAGTTGTACGCATTTATTATGCAGTAATGTTCCGAGTTTCAACGCAGTGGAAGAATATTAAACGACACGGTCTTTAATAAAATCATTAACGTTATTGAACTCTCTACCTTCTTTTTATCTTGGACATTCTTTTTCCCTTTAAGAATAGCTTATTCGACTAGTTTACTTTGATTAAATATATTAATGACGTATGTCATTGATATCAATATAAAACTAGATTAAAGATATTAATTATTTCTCACGTTTGGCTTAATATACCGATTTCCTACATTTACGTTCGTTGTTCGTATTTTCTATTCCGCTAATTGCAGAAAATTTCAAGCGACTCGGGAAACGAAAAGACACGCAAGATATTTCATCCGTAAATCCAAAGTGACTGAATCGGATCGATATCTACGCTCGCGTCAAAGTTCTGTTTCCTGTCTCTCATAAACCACAGCGGAAAAATGCGGTAGAAACGAGGGTAGAAACGAGCCGAAATGAAAACCGACTGGCAATAAAACCGAGATCCGATTAAATAAAGTTCCCTGCCGAGCCCTGCGAGACCTCTTGTAATTTTTCGCGAATTTCATTTCGAACTGTGCTCCCTGGCGACACACTCGCCGAATCGAATCTGTTTCTCGAACTACCGTTTTTATTTTTTCCCTCCATCTCCCGCGAAACTTCTCCCTTCTCCTCTCGTCGTTTCCCGTTTCCCGTTTGAAAGACAGAACGGTAGGAACGGCGTAGCCGAATGGCGTGATAACAGAGTTCCATTTGTTCGTTGACAGGTCTGTTTAAGCTGCAGGATCTGGTGAAGTCGCCGCCCTCCTCGAGAACGGAGATGTACATTCGCCAGGCAGGACCTGGTTCTTACAGGCAGGTTCTTCGGGAAGTCAGACACAAGGAGATCTACAAATTGATCGTCGACACGGACCCCGCGCACATGCAACAATTTTTTCGAGCGGTGAGTTTCATCTGTGATTCCAAATCGTCCATATCTTTTTGTCACAAAAAAAAACGAAATAGATGCGCTTTTTCTCCTTGCGTGTTGCAAAGAGTTCTTCATTTTACACATATCGTAAATTTCTGTACGTTACACGCATTGCGCGAATGTACATTTAAATTTCAAATTAGGATAAGTCTATGAATACTAAACAGTATTGGTTCGATTGTTTTACGCGACTTTTTTAAATAAAATCGGGTTTTTTACTACGTGACGTTTCAATCTTATTTTTAAAATTTGGAACACTCCAAAATTTTCGACTGATTTGCATACTTTCTTTCACCAAAGATTTTCATCTTTTACCAGAAATACACACATATATATATATATTTATTATATCTGTAATATAATAACAAATGCAGATATGTCACGAGAAATGATCGATCAGCGTGAAAAAAAATTCAACGAAACAAGTGGTGGAAGATTTAAAAGGTCGCGTTGCTCGGCTGGATGGTCCCTTTATCGTCTACACGAGGCGAAATATTATACTGTTACGTGCCGCATCAAGGAGCTCGCTAGAAGATCTCCTGGTTCGCAGCCTAGGAACCAGTAGAAGCTTACATCCTTACTCGTAGGAGCGGAAAAAGAGAACGACTGGTAGAAGGGGTGTGACGTTCGTCGATCGATACCGCAAGCACGATGTGTATAGCTTCCGGATAGACACAGAACGAAGACCCATAATACTTGCTCGCGGGGTATTTAATCTCCGAAGTCTCCGTAATGCTGTCGAGAACGATACATCAGTGGAAGAGGATTTATAACTCGATCCTCGATGGCGAAAAAAATATTCTTCTTCTTCTCTTTTTTTTTTACTTTACGAAATCATTGCAATTTGCTCAACTGTGGATAATTTTTCGGTCGAGTGAAAATCTCAAATCTTGAACAAGAGTGTAAAGTATATTCGAAAAGTTAAATAATTTTTACTCAGAAAAGTAAAAACAGCTTCGTTCGATCGCGATGTTCGTGTTATTCAAGAGAGCCTCTCGTTTCCGAACGACTGATGCGAGTCGATTGACCTCGGCAGCCCCTGGACCCGCGTTACACGAACTGAGATCATCGTCAGGTGTCTCGCGCTGTTTACAAGCCACCAATTGTTTCCTCGAGTTTCTCACCTTGCATTTGCACAGAGTCCGTCCATCATTGAGAAATTTTCGACTCAGCTGTAACTATCGTACGTGAACTTTGCCTCCGAGTTTCCGCGATTTCCCCGAGAATTGAGATAAATCGCGCTTCCTGCTCTTCGCCATCAACATTGCCCGTACAATCAGAGCTTCAACGCGATTAACATCGTTCAACCCGAATAACAGAGAGAAACGCGACGGCGAGGAAAATTTCGAAAATTACCGGTCGAGTCGGGCAAATTTGGCCTCGCCGGCAATTAGAACATCGCCGGTTCCCCGGAAACCGATTGCAACCGGAGGGAACCGGACATTTATTTAGAGGGCCGAGTGTCGAAATTAGCAACGCGAATTCCTTTCTGTTCCTTACGTCGTTATCCAATTGCCGAGGGATCTTCTTTGCGTTATTCATCCCACGGCCGCAATTTCCACGAGGAATAGTAAGATAACGCAGAGTCGGAGAAGGACGATCGCGAAGAAAAAGAGAGAGAGAGAGAGAGAGACGCAATTTGCTCATTGCGGTATCGCAATTAGATTCAACGATAGCCGGCGATACGAATTGCCACTGTTTGCGAAACAACGCCATAATTTTCCGAGGTGTTAGCCTCGACGAGAAATTTACATTTACCTTCTGTGCTTTTTACAAAGTTAAACGTACATTACAAGGTTCGATATATCGACAATTTTCCATCGTTCAGTGTCACGCTCTTCGCTATATTTCTACGCTACGTTTGATCAATTGTTAATTCGGCTCGCTCGATAAAATGAAAACAGAGAAACATGGACGCAACTGTTTCAATCGACTTCGAATCGGACAATAACACGACTGATCGACTCTCATTCGCGAATTTGGTACTCACGAGCCAGAGAATCGCGGGTCGCGCCGTAAAATATCCAGGGAGCTCGTCGAATTTTATCGAGGTCGATGAAATGAGATCCTCGATGAAACCGTTGTATGAATAATACCGGTCGAACAGTTTATTGAAAATTCTCCATTCCCTGTAAAATTAAACCATTCTTTACAGCGATTCAAGTCCCCATCGATACAGCGGGAAAAACGCGTCGAGAAATATCTCCATCGACTGGGAGAAACTTTGTTTGTTCGCCTGGCGAGTAAGGATGAAAGTCTCGCCCGAAACAAGCATTAGTTTTGGCGGACTGTTTGTTTAAATCCTTTTCTATCGATGAAATTCTGCGTGTACGTGAAAAATGAAAGCAGTAAAAATGCAACGAACGGTTTTCATATTTATTCGCGAGATTTTTGTTATTTGCATGACTTTTGTATGAAACACGCCTTTTGTATCAATATTTGGAGAAATCGGAAGCCAATTTTACATTGAAAGCGACAAACGTACCAAAATTTTGTATCATTGGAATTTAATTGCGACAGCTGATGCTATAATGATTAAATCGTTAAATTGCTCGACTTCCGAAAAAAGAAATTCCACTAATTTACTACTAATTTATTTCCGACGAAACCACTGTACGAGTAATAAATTAATTTCGGTTTCGGTTTAATAAAAATTCTCTTCTGGTCAGCGCGTAGAAAAATACCTTCGAGAAGAAATTCGCTCGCTTCGTCTAACGAATAACGACACGCGTTTCGCGCGTTTAAATTCTTGATTTGACGTGGTTGAAACTGAGCGAATTAGAGTAGAATTTCCCGGAACGCGTCGCCGCGATCGAGCTTGACCTCGAGTTTCGTCGCCAAAGCGACGCGAGAATTCAACCGGCGACTACCCTCTGTTCCATTTTTAATTTCCACGTTGCTCGCTGTTGCGTTCCGCTATATAACCTTTCAACTTTCATTCGAGGCCTTTTCCGCGACTTTTTATCATTTATTTCTCTTTTCTCTTCGAACGAAAGAAAAAAAAAAAAGAAAAAGAAAAAGAAAAAAGAGAGGAAAGGAAAGGAAGGACGTATATAGTTGCGACGAGTTGATGGAATTTTTTATCAGCGACAGCGCCGGCGACCAGACCGCCGGAAGGCCTTCGCGAAGATCCTCAATTTTTCAACGAATATATTAAAGGCGACTTGGCGCTCGACCGTCTTTCTATAAAATTCTGTTTAGCCGCTTTAAGAAGGCAAGCGACTCGTCATCAATATCCTCAAGGAATTCAAGAATTTCGTCCCTGGATTTTAAGAGTTTGTCACAAGAAACTCCTCTCTCTCTCTTTTCTTAAAAAGTCTCAAAAAGAAATCTCGAACGAAAATTGTTCAAGCTAGAAATGGGGGGGACTTGTCAAACGACGAGATCACTTTCAAAATCGTTAGAGCGATGACGAAGACTTCAAAAATATGACTGCGTTACATACACAGATTAACACCAACAAAGTACAAAAAATACTACTCGATACGAAAATGTCACGAAATGTCCAGTTTCAAAAGACTCGCATCCTTGAACCTATCACTCTCAACTTTTTCAATTTTGAACTGCACGTTAAAGTATTACTCTCGGACGAAGCAAGTATTAAAAAAAGAAAAGACAAACACCGAAACCAACAAAAAGAACGTTTTCCATGCACGGGTCTTCAAATATCACAGATACTCGTACAATTGAAACAAATCTCGCGCGAGGATCCGAATGCTCGATAAAGAAAAAATAACCTCGGTATCGCTCGGTATCATACCGGTTTCGAAACGAAACGAGTATGCGCTATTTCTCTCTCTTTCTCTCCCCTTCGATCAAAATCCCCACGATGAAACAACGTGAAACAATGGCGAGGCGACACGCAAGATTTCGGCTCGGACGCGTGTCGAACGAAACGTTCGTTGCCGACGAGGTCGACGAAATTCAGCCGCGATATTTCCCGGAACAGATTCCGCTGGTCGTCATCGACGCGACACCGCGTCGTCCCGGGACGAGTAGACGGTGTTTCCCACGATTTTCGACCCTTTTATCCGCTTGTCGGGGGGGGAATTTGCATAATCCACGGAAGCATTGGCGCGGCGGAAATTGCAGGTTCCGCGTCCAAACAGTCCTCCCGCGTTTCACGTTCTTTTCTCCTAACGCGCGACACAAACAAATTTCGCGAGACAACGGTTAACGCGTGATTGGCTTTCGCGTTATAATAACGAAGAGATTACTCCCGTACTCGCGTAATAATTAACTGGCTTTTTATCGCGAATTGGAACCTGTTCTCGTATTGAGACGATGGTGGTAATGATGGTGATGATGATGATGATGATGATGATGAGGTGTAGGATTGTATTACCAATTTCCATCTCGCGTGAAATTATCTTCGTTACTTCAATTCGTATCATCAACCGATCAATAATTGTGTCGGTTAGTCAATAAAATTATAATCAAATTGCGACTGCATGTTGATCCTACGATCAATCGATGAAATGGATTACCGCCTAAATTGAGAACCGAAGAATCTAGTTCTACTTGAGAAAACCAAGATTATACCCCGAGCTTCGAGATGTACGTGCACGTGTATTTGCCTTTAGCATGGGATGTCGGAACACTTTATACGAAATGAGTGATTGAACACCCTGCACGTAATGGATGATGGCGCAGAAGATCCACACGTACTACTTTTTCTCAACTATGAAGGAAAATGTTGTACGAAATTTTTATCAAGAATTTGGCCCTTTCACATGCAATTAATTCACATAAAAATCTAAAATATTTGATTTCTTTGCACACTGATTATAATTATTGTATTTCCATCTTTGTTTTTTTTCTCTTCTCTCCAATTAAACAAAACGCGAAAAACTTTCGTTTCTCCAAACGAGACCTCATGCTAATTCCTTTTTGCCCTCGGTAAAAAAATCTCCTTTCTGCTTAAAAGTTTACGTGGCGTAAAGCTTGCTCGCCTCGACAAAATAACAAAAGTTGTTGCCCCTCGGTCATAGTTCGTCCCGTTCGTAAAATGAACTGCAGTGTTTAACGCAATAAGCGAAAAAGAAAACAAGTTCGGCGTGTAAAACATTTTATTTTCCGTCCAACGGAGGCTTCGGGCTGAAACTATCGAAAAAGCGCCGGTTTTGTTGGAGAAGGCAGGATGCATAATAGAAACGGAAATGTTTCGCGTTTAACGCGATCGATGTTGCCAAAAGCAACAGTCGTTGATTAATTGAATTTCCACGGTGTTTCTTGGTTGCAACGCAGCCGCGGATAATCGCGCGAGCGACGACCCCCGGGTATCCTAATGATTGAAACGTGAGCCGTATCAACGATCGCCCGTGGTCGACGGTGGTAAAAACAAAAACAAAAAAAAAAAACTCGTTTTCCTCGGAGAAACGAGTTTTCGCCAGCGGAACACGAAACTGACGGATTATTTGTTGAAACGGAGTTTTCTGTATCAACGGAGTGCCCGTGTCCGCGCGCACGCGGAAAAAGAAGCGCGACGAGATTCGGTATGAGATTCACTGGTAATGAAAAACCCGCGACTGTTTTCATATCTCTCCGTCGAGACGTTTTCCGCCTTCGTCGTTCGTAAAATAAGAGTAAAATCGCGATAATACGTTTATACGTTTGGACGACTGTGATAATTTACGTTCGATCGCGAAAGTTGATTCTACTCTAGAAGTTAATAATTGAACAAAGAGTTTAAAATTCGAAACTTTCGCGGCCTGCAGCATTTAACGTTAGAGTCAAAGAGAAACAAAGTCTCTTCAACATTTTATCGGTACTGTTTCATTTTTTGTTTGAAATTATTCGAAATTCCGAGACGATGGCTGTACTTCGTGTATTGCTTCACATTAACCAACGCTAGAACTACCAAATCGATGCGATCGATTCGTAACTTTCCACAGAAATTTCATATATTTGTAGCGTTGTGTTTTCAAAGACTCTTGGTAAAAGTAATATAAACGAAAGCTCGTGCTTTTTATTACGTTATAAAACGTTCCTTGTCCCTTGTACTGCAATTTTCCTGCTTCAGTTGGTAGTTCTAGCATTGGAAGTAAAAAAAGCTGTTGTTCTTTTATACTCGGGAAGAATCTCTCCTGCTCGATATATACATTTTCGTTCAAAAGTTTCGGAAAAATCACTGTATGTTTATTTCAAAACTAACAAAAATGAAGCTATATGTACGTTGTATTATATCGTATCAATATTGTATTACATTGTATGATAAAATACAACAATTGACAAAAGTAGGTTTGACGGTTCTGAAACACCTCTACTCACACATCTACGATCACTATAATAAAGTAAATTACTTTAATTAGTAAAATTACTAAGGCCCGTCGTCCCAGCTCGTAGTCGACGCTAAACATTATAGAAGAAAAGAAAAAAATTTTACTATCCGCGATAAATGCTGAATGTTAAAAATAAAAATCGTCCTGGAATTTTCGAGCGGCAGCGTACCAAAGATGGGACATTCGGTCGTCATAATTATTCTCGAATCGTTCTCCGTCTCTTTTTCATATCCTAATTTCACGAGTCAACGAAAGTCGTGATTTGAAGTCGGAAAGCATTCGCATAAATGGGAACGTGCACGGATTTCCTCGAGAAAAAGGGATAGGAGATTAATGCGGTGGTGAGGGAGGGGGGAGAAAGAGGGACAGAAAAACGAGGAACGAAAGGAAAACAAGCAAGACGGAGAGTTGAACGCACAAAGGGTGGAGACGGCGGGGCTAAAATGGTTGGCGGAGAGGATCGTACGAAAGCTGGAAGGTTTTTTGATTACTCGAGCCACGAAGGGATATCCGCAGGAATCTCCCACGGGACGGGACATGCAAATACTCGGTTTCCTTCGAACCACGTTTGAACTAAGATTGCCTCTCGATCGGAGGCAAGGAGACTCGAGGATCGAGCGCGGAATTCATTCCTCACGATCGTTTCTATCCGTCGGTTCTATTCCTTGCAATGACTGGCGAAAAGAAAAGAGGAATGCGATTAAAGTTACGCGTCAACAAATATTTTACAGCCTTTGGTTGTTGAATCGGGGCCACTTGCAATTTTCAAGATTTTACTGTACGATCAAAATCAGTGTGAAAAGGAGTGTATCCCCGTCATACGATGAAAATGGATGCAGATGTTTTAAGTCAAGTATTGAATTCGAACACGCGGTTTTCAACGTCGTACGAGTTTTTAATAAAATTTGAAGACTTTCGCAAATATTGAAAATACCATTTTCGCGTTTGTTGAAAGTGCTATCCTTGTAAATATCAAACACATCATTTTCACAGATACGAAACCTGTCAAATATTGAAACGATGCCGAAATTACCACTGTTCTCCACTGTGACCCAATTCCTAATGTCTTTCCAAATATTGAACCAACTACTGATATATTTGCAACTGTCAAACTTGCAACTTTTGAAGAAAAAAGAAAAAAATATCACTGAAGCCATCACTTTCGCAAATATTGGAGCAACTAATCGAGACGTCGCGAGACGAAGTGAGGCGAGCTAAACAGACTAAGCATCCTCGAAAAGCGCGGGGGTCTGCGTCCAGGCGATAATTACACGTCTAATTTTCGCTTTTCCCTTTCCTGTTACAGATCCTCCAGCTGCAAATGAACGATTACAGATACCACTACATGTTCACCACGTTCGTAAGTATTCGCCGTTCGACCGACATTCTCTGTCCCGTGTGTATCACACACGCCGAGGAAAGTTAGAGAGAGACGAACGTCCTTTTAACCAAGCTCGGTTTAATACCGACTCGTGGAAGATGCTTTCGCTCCTTTGGCGCGTTTCACCCTAAAGTACGTGCAAATTCGTAGCCCTTGATGCTTCCTGACTTCTCCTAATGAAACGTCCACCGCCGTTAAATCCATCATCGAGGTCTGAACACTACGATTTCAGTGAAACTTGGCGCGAACTCTGAACTCGCGTTCTTTCACACGTCGCACGGAAAACATTATCGAAGAGCAGATTGGATTGACTGAATCGGCGAACCGGAGAACAGTGAAAGATCAAAAGATCAAAATTAGCGTATACTTGATATTACATGTTACGTTATAATATTAGATGTAATACTCGTATCATAACATTAACATTACGTATTATTATTTAACGTTTAAATAAAAATATGGAACTACACGTTCAGTAAAAAGAAATATAAAAGTAAAAATTGAAAATGAAAAAGCAGTATCTCTAATGTCTTTGAATTTCTATTGTTTTTTCCTTTTTTTGTCATTCATTAACCACTCGCAATTTGTCTGTCTTTTGATAGAGAACTGTCTACTACTCAGAAAAATGACTAAAGTACAGTTAAACATAATTTTTCATTTTTATTTTGAGCACGTTGATATGTTACTTTTTTCACAATTAATTTTTGTTTTAATCACAGAGCATCGTTCTTTGTTCTTTTTATTTCAAGCGCGTTTAGGGATCCGTAAAGAATATTTTAAGACCCAGGATGTTGCTGGAAGGAGAGAAGGAGTGTGTGAAAGGAAGTGAGAAGAAAGGCGATTGCGTTTCGTCTCGGAGTCACTGCCTAGACTCATCAGTGGGGCTGATGGCAGCGACTCCTTACCTCAGACGCTTGTTGTTATAACTACCCGCTAGGCTGGGCCCGGATCACCCTCCTCTAGTGGGGTTCCGCATGCTGCTTGCTTAACATCGGAGATCGGTAGGACCTCGACGCTAGGCGCGCAGCCACTTGCGGCTTGTGCAAGTCGAGTGTTCGAAACTCGTAGTCGAGGAATCGTAGGGCCGCTACATCACCCCCTTGCCAGTGTAAACGATACTGGGAAGATGAGGAGACTCATAGTAGTAGCGTTGCGGCCGATGGAGGAGTGAGTGATGATGGATGGCTGCTCTCCGTATTCTGTCTTTGGCTCGGTCCTGGGCACCTTTTCGTCTCGTAAGATCTGGTCACTCAGGGCCGGCGTCTGTGTTGGAGGCTTCGTGTGGCTGTCTTCAGAGGCGGCGTCATACGTGTGGTGGCTGCGCTGCGTGGTGACTGCGTGTAACATGCGTGGCTACTCTTTTGAACCCCGTCGTGATGCCTGCATGCGGACGTGTGTGTCTGTTGCAGCGTGCAGCCTGTGTGCGTCCTTCAGTCTGCGTTCGGTGGAGGCGCTGCGTGTATCGGGCCGTCCTCTGCGATCTTCCGTGTGCCATGTGTGCTCTGTCCTCGTTGTTGCATCCTCGTTCAGCGTCTGGATTTAGTCCTTCCAGATGTTGCTGCAATCCTTTGTTTGGGTGTCGTCCCTTCTTTTGTAGTCGATGTGGAAAACTTCCGTTTTTCTGACTCCTGCGTGTTCAGTCGTCGGGTGGTCACCAATTTAGGGATCTGTAAAGAATATTTTAAGACCCAGGATGTTGCTGGAAGGAGAGAAGGAGTGTGTGAAAGGAAGTGAAAAGAAAGGCGATTGCGTTTCGTCTCGGAGTCACTGCCTAGACTCATCAGTGGAGCTGATGGCAGCGACTCTCCTTACCCCAGACGCTTGTTGTTATAATTACCCGCTAGGCTGGGCCCGGATCACCCTCCTTCTAGTGGGGTTCCGCATGCTGCTTGCTTAACATCGGAGATCGGTAAGACTTCGACGCTAGGCGCGCAGCCACTTGCGGCTTGTGCAAGTCGAGTGTTCGAAACTCGTAGTCGAGGAATCGTAGGGCCGCTACACGCGTAATTGATTTTTAAGCTCGAATAATCTCTCGTAATTAATTTTTATCTTCTAAACGCTTCTTCGATCCTTCTAGGTTTGATTTTCCGACTGAAAAGTGATTCGAATGTCAAAAATAGTGCAAGTCTAAATCATGAAAAAAATTCATAAATAAAGTTCAACTACAGCACGAATATCCGAATCAAGACGCGACTGCGTTTAAACTGCAACACCGGTGTAAAAAACGATACACCGTACAAACGATATTAAACTTTTGGATATACACCGGTCTTCAATTTGCCGATTCAATTGGACTTATCGTTAAATAACTCCGCTCTTCCCTTTCGTTTCTCGCCGATTCAACTTTGATTTGGTTATTGAAAGCCAAACGGTTGTATGTAACAGTTTATCGATACGAATGGTTTTAAATTCCAACAAAGACAAACACCAGGCGTGACGGGACTGTCCCAAAATCGAATTTCAATTCGGTGTCAAAACGCGGCGACAGTTCACTCGTTTCACTTCCTCTCTCTCTCTCGCTCTCTCTCTTTTTTAAATTTTTTATTTATTTGTTTTTTTATTCTCTTCGCTGGAATATCCCCGAATTTTTCCCCTATGTACTCAGCCGCGTTTCACTTGGAATTCGAGCACAGACTGCGTTCGACTGTCGAAAAACCGCCGGCGCGATAGTTGTTTCGAGCATTTTGACGAATGATCCCGAGTGAAATTACATGATCTCCGACAGCGGTCCACACATCTGGTTTTGAAATGTTTTTCAACGAAACATTCGGCAGTTTTGAGTGCAAAATCGACGAAACGTTTCAACGTGAAGCGAGGGGAAAATGGAAGAAGGACAGAAACGTTCAAAATCATACGCAGAAAATGTTTTCTGCGGGCAGGGGAACGGACAGGATAGAGAGCAAAGTCGCGAAGAATAACTTGTTATTAAGAGATGTCGAATTTACACACAAAAGACATTTTTCAGAAACATTGCTACGTAGGTATCGATACACCTATTTATTCACTGGAAACTCATCGTCAAAGCGATTCGAAACGTAATAGACTAGCAACACGTGAATTTACACCAATCTACGAGAATCGAAAATGAATTTGCTCGCGGAAGACAAAGGATCAGTAAGTAATCCGCTTTAAGGATCACGTCATACTTTCGCAGGACGATTGAATGAAAAATGTGCGTGCTCATTCCTAAGTTTAATTCCCTTGTGCTTTGTTACGTCGTGGATTATTGTCTTTTGGTACAGTGGCTGCAGAAATTATACATTACTATTTGCACGCACTCTGTTTTTTCAATGAGACATCCTTTTTTTAGTTTCAACTGGCTTCTAAAATCTCTCATTTTACAGCAGATATTAAGTTATTAATACAATCATGCAATATAATGATATATATATCATACCAGGCATGAAAGAAGGAATCTAGTTTAAACAAGGAAATTAAACGGGGAATGAAAATTAATTAATCTCTAATTATGGTTAACGTTGAAAATAAAATGTCAATAAATTTCACTTTTTTCGGAGATTTTTCTTTTCAGTTTTGCCAACTTTGAGTCAAATTTCGTAGGGTAGTATTCAGGAATGAATTTCAGTGAGAAAAGGGGGTAATTTTTCATTTCAGCTCTCAATTTTTTAAATTTACCTTCTGTTTTATTCTATTTTATACGATACTGCATTCCAAATTTTATCAACGCTAATTCTTCAGGATAAGTTTCGGGAACTAATTGAAAAGAAAATCCAGAATGCACTCGATGAAAAGACAAACAAAACCCAATACTTCGAATACTTCACGACGAATAAAACGAAACGCCAAGTATCGCATGACAAACAACCATTTGTAAAATATTACGCGATAAATCCCTTTCTCGTGCTTCTCTGTTCAAACTTTCGAGATTTATCTGCATCGCACACATTTCCAATTTGTTTGTCCTCTCTTTCGTTTATTTGCTGATACTCTGTTTTTTTTTTTTTTTTCACGAATGATGTGTATTTATTTATATTCTCAGTTTTTTCAGTCTATATCCGTTCGTCTGATTATTTCTTTCTTTTTTCTCTTTTTTCGTTTTTTCCTGTTTCTGTTTATTCGACGAAGAACGTTAATCAAACTTCGACCGTGGCAAACTTTCCCAGGCAAACAGGTGTCGATGCGAAAACAGAATTGCGCGGCTTCGGGATCCGATGGAATTCCACCGTTGATTGACAAGTTGATCCGACAGAGTGAAACTGATAATTATGACATTTATTAACAGGCGATTGTTGACCGAAATAATTATTCACGATCGAACGTTGGACGACTGGGCCGCGTGACAAAGAGCCGTTGTCTATGAATTTCACGGGAATGATCGATCGCCGTTAATGTTGCACGTGTCTCGTATAACCGCGCGATACTGCCGAATACATAATTGTCGATCATTGGGAACGCTGCGTGACAGTCGTTTGAATTCGAAAACCGGCCATGCGATTAAAGTTGAACGAAACTGCTTGGAACTAGGATCCAGGAAAATAACTTTCTGTTACTTGGGAGAATCACAGACAAACTATGTGAACAAACAAAGCATTTTCCAATGAAAATGAGAGAACATTTTTCACTCGTTGTCAAATCTGTATACGAAATGAATTCGAGCAACACTAGCAACTCTCTAGCAATTGTAAAATGGGAAATTTTCAAAATTTTCAAAATCAAACGCGAAGAGTGTCTCGTCGTGTTTAAAACTCCCTATCAATCTGTGCACTCGTGCTTTAAAATGCGCAACATTTACGACGCGTTCAATGCGACACGTTGGAGATTGCTGATGAATGACCATCTCTGTGGGGAAGCTCTCGTAGCTGCATTACGTGCTCCTTCCCTTATAGTTGCTGTAGAAGAAACTCCGTTTTTCTATGGTTGCGTGTTCATTTCACCAAAGAATGGGAATGAAAGATGAGAAGGGATGCATGGAAGGGATCTGTGAATGATGAGAAGAACCTAGACTCATCAGTGGGGCTCTGATCGCAGCGACTCCTTACCCCAGACGCTTGTTATTGTAAGCTACCCGCTAGGCTGGCCCGATCACCACACCCATCCTAGCACACTGCTTTACTTAACGTCGGAGATAACCTCGACGCTAAACGCGCAGCCACTTGCGGCTTGCGCTAGTCAGTGTTCGAAACTCGTAGTTGTGAGGAATCCTAGGCCGCTACATTCGTACGAATATTTTACGTTTGCAAACATTTATATTAAATATATTTTGATTTAACAAGTGGAGTACTCTAAACGTATATATTCTGATTGTTAAAATCGCGATCTGCAAGAAGCCCTATCCGAAATGTTACTACTCATGGGTACAAAAATATTCACGGTCGCTATGCTCATCAAAAATTCTACGTATACAACCAGTCACCCGTGCCGATTCGGACCTTTCGTCCTACGACATGATTGAGTGACCGGAGGAACATAAATGTATGCGACTCACGCGACAGATGTGAAGAACGTTATCCGTCGATGCTGCACTGGAGCCGGAAAAGTTATCGTGAAGACCCTCGTCAAGCAGATATCTCACTGAGAATCCCACGAGCGCCGTGAAAAATTTCTTAAGAGACATAAAACATTTTGTTTTTAAAGACACGGTGTTACTTGTGACAATTTCAATTTTAACAACGACAAAAATTGGGACCAATCATTTGAAGTGTATTTATTTTATAACTTTACATTCGACTTCAATGGAAAAGGAGAATTCATGTACGACATGCCAAAGTACTTACATTTTCAGCTTTTGAAGCATCATAAGATTCTTGGAGGGGAAATGGAGATTGTGAAAGATCTGTAACGAAACATTAAACATTAGAATTTATATATTTAAAAGCAAAATAAAATCTTAAATTGAAAGCAATGAGAGATTCTTACATTCTGAGGTTCAGAGCCACCGTTGGAATTTCCCCCAAAAATGCAAAAAGGTTGATGCTGCGAAGAGTCTGTAACAAACATCGAACATTATGCTTTGTTGTTAAATTTGAAAAATTGAAGATAAAACTACTTACGATCTTGATTTCCTATAGAGGCCTTATCCTCTTGAGCACTGACTCTAATACCGAAAACGAATATCGAACAAGAAAAAATACAGAAAAAGAAAAATAAAGAATTATTAATGCACGCGTTTTAACAATCGGCGGACTCAATGACTCTAACTTCGCGAATTATAATTTAAATGATAATAATAATCTAATTTATTAAGAGTCATTTCGCTCAGAGAAATACTAAAATACTGCGCAACAAACACTGACTCCATCGACCGCATTGCGCGCGGTCACAAAAACTTTCTGGAAATAAAGCTGGTTATTCTAGAACATAATTCTAAAGAAATTTGAATATTAGTTGTAAATTATAAAATTTTCATTTTCAATTATACCAAATAATTACAAAATTACGTATTGTGAATTGCGTTTCAAATGTATATGAATTGTAATTGTAAATGTTACCTGAAATGATGCCAAATTTCCGTGAAAGTTCATCAAATTGTCCGTTAATGACCGTGGCGTCTGTGCAATCAAGGGATAACCTGCACAAAGAACCGTGTAAAAATAAAACGATAATCAACTTCAATTTCTACTAAAAAGACGTACTGTTCGGCGATTGAAGAAAAATTGCCACGAAAAGTTTCAAATCACTACACGATTTCATTGTCGCAATGCTCAATGAATCGTTAATTAAATAGTGCTATTAATGAGGTGTAAATGGAAGTAAAAGAGTGTCGAAGAAGCGACGCCATTCCAGTTAAATTCTGATAGTAACAGTGATTGAATTAAGAAATTTTTTAAATTGAACTCCTTTCAATTGAAACTCCATCTGTTTCTGTGTCTACTATCTTCCATCAGTGTTCATTGATTCGTCCACCCTTTCGTAAAAGTCCTACTTTTTAATTGATACATTTTCCTTACTCTTCAATTGGCAATTTTTTAAATTGGTATATTTCGTAAAAGAACATCTTACTGACAATTCAGAGAAAAGACTGTTTCTTCCTGTGTGAAATGTATTTAGAGCTTAATCGTACACAACGGACATATTTTTACAACGAAACTAAAATTACTAATCACGTAGGAATCCGAGACTGTCGGAGATACTGACGTTCAAGTTCATCGTAGCCTAATTGCCAGTCTAATTGCTACTAAACTATCCTGAAACTATTATACGCTTGCTGCGTATGTCATACCTGCATTTTATGTGTATATATATATATATATACACACGTAGTACAACACTATTAATCCTCAGTGAATAGTTTTCCATCCGATCAGATCACTCAACTCATTGCCAATAGCATATTTCCTACGTTATGTAAGAGGAAGCAACTTTTTATACCGGATTTCCCCTTTATTGAATATCTCATCTCCCATATTAAATTTTCCTTACATGGAATTTATTAGCTTTCATATTTCATAATCAAATTTTTCTTTTATTGAATATTTCAACTTTCCAAGGTATTCCAGTATATACGACAATTAAAGGAAACAAGAAGCAAACATTTATACTGAATTCTCTTCTCTTACGTCAATTTTAAATTATTCGAAATTTCACTTTGATCGAACATTTCAGCTTTCCGAGCTATTCCAATCGAAGGGAGCAAATGTTATCACGGTAATTTCGTCAACGAAAATCCGTTTTACAGATTCGGTAGCAGTATACATGCGCGCGTCCATACACATTCCTCGAGATCATCGATATCCAAACAACTTTCATGTACACATCCTGCAGTCTGCATCCCCAAGTGGAGCAACGCCGCTCGCGCCCTTATCGCTCCGCAGGACGCGAAATCGCGCAGGAATATTTTATCGCGGTCGATTTCTGAACGCGTTACATAAACATAACCGTGAGTCCTCGAATAAATCACTCAACGAGAACGCTGCCGACTTGCGATGACAGGCTTGTTCGCGACATCGCGATCCCAGGCAAGAATAACACGCTTGAAAGAGGAAAAGACAGACAAAAATACATAAGAACGACGCAGGGACAGAAGGAGGGGCGGTCGGTAGTCGAAGGGAATTCCTTCGAAGCGAAAACAGCTTTATCTGTCGGTCGTTGAACTTTTGTGTTCGCATTATTTGCGTTATATGCATCATTCTGTAATTAATAATTGTTAAATTGTACGTAACTAATATTTCTGTCGAATCTCGGAGATGGACTTGACGGAGATTGAAAATGAGCGAAGGCAGTTAATCGTGAAATGCTGCGTACGTTCGCGAATTTCAAACAGACTTGGAAGGAAACGTGAATTTTAGGTTTTTTAAATAAATTTATCAAACTGAACTTGTTTAAACTAGACAAATCTTTAAAGACAGGGAATGGGGTGGTGTATGAAATATTATCATTAAATTCTTATTCTTATTTGTACGTTATTATCATTGAAGGGAACTGTAAAGAATTTAAAGACCCTAGGATGCTGCTGGGAAGGAGAGAAAGGAAAGCGAGAATTTGCGTTTTTCGTCTCGGAGTCACTGCCTAGACTCATTATCAGTGGGGCTCTGGCTGATGGCACCCAGAAAACGCTTGTATTGTTGTAACTACCCCCTCTCGCTAGGCTGAGTCCGCCGGTCACCCTCTTAGCGGGTTCCCCGCATGCTGCTTGCTTAACATCGGAGATCGGTAGGACCTCGACGCTAGGCGCGCAGCCACTTGCGGCTTGTGCTAGTCGAGTGTTCGAAACTCGTAGTCGAGGAATCGTAGGGCCGCTACATCATTATACAATATATGGATATTACGAAACAATTTTATAATTACAACGATTGAGATTCTTAGTCAGTGAGTTATTGATAAAATCGTAGGCCACTTTTCAAGGTATGTATTTTTCAATTTAAATCTTTCACGTGAACGACAGGTTGTTCGTTCTATTAACGTAGTTTTTCGAAAACCTGTATTGACATTATTAGCCCTGTTGCGTCGAAGAGAATTAATTTCAATTCAATTAAAATTGATTCACTTTCTTCTTACATTTGTTTGAGAGAATCGGTGAACTTCTACTGTATAAATTCCAATTATTAGTACATAATTGTGCAGCTCGTAACGTTTTCCTTCAATTGAGAACTTTTTCTGTTCAGTTGGGGGTAAAAGATCTCCTCCGGAATTTGAAGAGAACCTCCGATAAATTTTCCTCGACGGAGGAAACTCGCTCGACGTTAATCCGTATTTTTAAAAGGAACTCGATCCTCCGGTTCGTCGATTCTCAACGGAATTTTAATAAGTCGGAATTTTAACTCAAATATCGGAAAATACAGTAGCGATCAGAGTTTCATTAACAGAGCATTTCACGCGAATTTATTTGGACGTTGCAGCGAACGTTCCATTCTGACGCAATAAAGCGCGCCGCCGATCTCCTCCTACCGGATAACGCTTTATTGATAATTTTTCTTTGAGTTTCTCTTTTTTCTGTTTCTCATCCACGAATATGACAAATTGGAGATACAACGAAGAATTCATATTTCGATAATTCTACGTGCAATGTTTGCAGATATTTCTTTGTGAACGTATCGTGCAAGTCATCCGAAACGTTTCGAAATCATATTAAAGTTTAACACGGATACTTAGCTCGTTTGATTTAGCAATTCAACAGTTTTTGTTATTCGTGATATTAATAATTTGACACCGTTCGCTCCAATTAATAATCCTCGATATGCGGTGGATTATGTTTAAACTTCATTAATACGAAAATACCAGATAACTTATTCGTAATAATTATTAGTTTCTGGATTCTTAGTCGGAGTAAAAACAAACAGCAAACACCAAACTTTACAAAAGTAAATATAATTAACAATTTTTCTTTCTTGCAAGGTAAATGAAATTTTGACTAATTAATTAAAGATGGATCGACATCCCGCCCTTTAAGATTCTCCCAAAATTAATTTTTGCTCGTAAAACTTGCACGAATATCCACGCTCGGCTCGTTATAACGCCAAAAAAAATTCACAATCCATAGAATGTCAGCTTCTCGAGTCTCCAGAGTAAGGTGAACGAAATATGATTTCGCAGGACATAGAGACGTTCGATCTGGAGGATTTCAAGTACAACAGCGTGAACATGACTGCGTTCCGCCTGGTGGACCTGGAGGAACCGAAGGTGGCCGAAGTTCTACGGCAGATGGAACGCTTCCAGCCGATTGGCCACGCGATTCTCAACAAAACCGGAGTTATCCAGGTTGGTGGAAAGTTCGAGTGACCCCGTGGTATGCTTGGCCAGCGGAAGTCGCTAGCTAACACTCCGAAACTCGTCTCTCCCGCCCTCTCTCGTTGCTCAGCCTTGCCCGTCGAAACGGAAAACGATTCCTCCGCGTTTCCCCGTCGCGAGCACGCGAACACGCAAAGTTTGAGGAAAGAACACACAGCGTTCGATGTCGGTGCGTTGTTCTTTCGCGAGGACGCTGGCCCAACCCGCGGCTTGCGTCGGGAAATATCGCGCATGGCTGGGCAAAAGTCGATGCCCACAGGGCGAGGGCGGTTTCGAGCGGAAAATAATTCGAACGGGGGTGAAACGAGTAAATACAGCGTGAGTATAGAGTAGCGTGAAATACGGGTCAAGAATTTTCATTTAACGTGGCGATTAAGAGGTATTAAGAGAGGAAGTCCTCCTCGCGATCCACTTCCGGTGTTTAAAAACGCTTCGAACGAAGCAATTGTTAAAACCGAAACGCGCGAAGAACCTTGTTGAAATTCTGAAACGCGATGGTTGGAGGGATTTTTCGGGAAAACTCGAAAGCGTCGTTATGAATGACCCGCGAAGAATATCGAGTGGATCATTTACACGAGATCGTTTGTCCGAAAATACAGAAAATAAAATGATTTTAACAGTTCGGTGTAATTAAAATATATCAATTATTGAAATATAATATTCCATCCTTTTATAATGGAAATTTAATACTTGGAACGTGAGAGAAAACGTCCGGTTTTGTCCAAAATCGATACGACAAGTAATTTGCAAAACACAAATCTTGGAACAAAATACAATATCCTTTCGCAGTCAAAATTTTTCTCGCAGAAAAATACGCTAATAAAGATAATGAAGAAAAGCATCTCGTTTATGACACACTTTGCTTCATATAACAATTATAAAACTTTGTAAGATACAGATCTTAAAGTCCGAAATTTCAAAAAGTAAACTTTTCCAAAAATTCCGAAAATGAAATGCTTAAAAATCGCTGTACCGTTCTGTAAAAGCAACCAACAATAAACAAACTACAATATTCCATTTTCTTCGTAATGAAAATTTTTCCACAAAATGTGCTCCGTATGTAAACAAAAAAAAAAAAACCTTTTCCACCTGGAAACCTAATTTCCATTTGGAAACCTGAAGAAAGCAAACGTCCAAACGCCAAAAATGAACTGTTAATGAACGAAATACGTCCGAAATACTCGTTTGCTGTGAAAATTCTGAATGGGGATCCTGCGGGGAATTGCAGGAAAGTGACCCACTTTCGATTCCTGGATCCGCGTACGCAGCCCGTAGTAACAGCGGTGGTGGTGGTAAAAAACACACCGATTCAGTGTCCTGCACTGACCGGCGCGCACGTGTCGCGGATTCGGTCAGGTCAGCGCTGGCGCGAACAGCGAGAGAGAGAGAGAGAGAGAGGGAGACGTCAAAAACTCTGATCCGACTCGAACGACGATATCTCCGGAACGAAAGGCCCGATTTGGGCAAAACAAAAACTGCTTTAAAAAGGAAGGTTTCTATCTTCCAGTGGCGTCGCTTTTAACGACCGCCGGCCATTTGCGAATGAGTGATGCGGCGGAGAAGAAAGAGCACACGGCTGACGCGGTTCTTAATGGTTTTCGATTATTGTTGAACCGCGGATGAAACGCCGTGTTTCAGGTTAATGCAACGCTAAATAAGGGAGGAAATACAGAAGCGCGGGTAAAATCGAGGCGATTTCAAGCCCGGTGAAATTCAGCGGAATTATTGAAATCGCGCTCGGCGGAAAACCGAAAAGGTACGTTTGCATTAAAAGTTCGGCGTGATAACGCTCGTACGATCTTGAAATTAATACGGATAAATCTGTTTAATTAGTTTGCTATTTATGGAAATTGATCCAGGTCTGCAGGTGCGCGTTCCGCTATAATTTACGTCTTTATTAGTTTTGGTTGTTAATGCATAACGTTCGCGCTCGTATCCTGTGTTTCGATCTGTTGCCTTCTCTTTCAGTGGAATGTAGAAGCGGAATGTAGAGTCGTGCATACTCGATATTTTAGCGGCCAAAGTTCAACGATAATTTAACGACGAAATGAGATTTTCGCTGTGCGATGAAAATTTAATGAAAAAGAATCTTTATGTGAAAGAAAAAAAGACTCAGATACACTTAACTCTCTAACCAGCATTGAACAATATTAAATTAAAATTAATTTCTGAATTTTTAATTTAGTCTCGTTTCGTCAGTCTCCGTCAGAAAAACTGCAAAGTACAAAGCAAAATTAACCGATAAATTATAAAATTGATTACCTAACGTTTTATCTTGTGTTAAATTTTTGAACTTTAAACCGACCTCACTTGATATTTTATGAATTAAAGTCGAAAATTTTAGTAATTCGACATAAATTAAATTACTGGAACGATACTGTCGGAGTATGACACACCGTTGCTCTTTCTTTTCGATTCATTGCACAGCGATTTGAGAAATCGCTACCGTTTCCGAGATTGCACTGCAATTGTATAATAAAACAATAAAGAGCATTAAACTGGCAAGAACGACGAAGGAGAAGAGCGACAGTCGATTACCGGCTACTTTGTCAGCATTTCAGTAATTAAGCGAGACTCGTGGCGGAAGTTGCAACGGAAATTGAGACCGCTCGGCTGAGCGTGCTCGAAACGCGTTCCAGTTTCTTTTTAAGAGTTTTAACAATCACCGACGTACCTTTTCTCTCTCTCTCTCTCTCTCTACTATTAACGTTTCTCGGACACGAAAAGTCTCCAGGTGTGACCGTTACCCAATTTTAACAAGCGTTCAATCTCTCCGTCGTGAAAAGCAGTTTTCGCGTCGCGAAGAACAATTTCGGATCAATAGCAGAGAAATCCAGAAATTATTTGTCGAAAAACGGGACAAATAATTTTAATATCCGTCATTGGCGCAACAGTGTACAGTTTCACATCGCATATTTGCACATTCTGAACAAAAATAATCGTCGCATTCAACGACATTCATTCAACACTCTTGTTGTTCAATTTTACTGTATTCGTTCGAAACGCTCGAACTTCAAGATACGCCCGAGAGGACACGGTCAAACAGAAAGTTCCGTGACACAAATACCGCGTAACGTAACACGTCCCGATTCCATCTCGTAGATTCGATAAATTTCGAACAACAGACCGTGGAACAATTCAGAAACATCGGGCAAACAGTGAAATTCCCTCTGAAATTCCGCGGGTCGCTTTTGACGTGTATCTTCTATCGTTGAATCTTCTTCGACCGCGAATCGACAATGGAATTTGCTCCGTTGGGAGAAACTCCCGGAGAAGCTCGGTTTTTCGCACTCTCGTCCGGCGAACTTTCTCGCAAAATGGGCAAAATGGACAACGCCGAGGTTGAAACTGGGCCAGGAAGATCAGCGATAGAGGCGAGACGCACGCAGGCAACTTTCTCACACGAGGGGAAAACGTATGTTTCAGGCAGAACCAGCTTTGGTGTACGACAGCGTGCAGGTTTTCGCGCACGGTTTGGCGGCGTTGGATCGCAGCCACGACCTCAGGCCTGCCAATTTATCGTGCGAGAAAGAGGAGCCCTGGGACGACGGCCTCTCCCTTTACAACTACATTAACGCCGTACGTACGTTCTATGATTTTAAATTATCGAGCCTGTTCGCTCGCCGCCGCCGCTTGCCACATTACGCGAAAATGTATGTCACGGTTAAGACCCGAGCGGTTTGTGGCAGATCGCTGCGATTCTTTTGGAAGAAACATTTCTCACGATTTTGTACTCTTCTTGGAGTAATGAAAGAACTTTGTGCTTCTTCCGAATACGCCACTGTTGCGGAGATTTGTCGCAAATCACTCGTCTGCGCTGCGCCTAACAGTTCAAGCTAGAATTCTATTGGATTGATGATACTTTATTGTTATATTTTCTTGTTTGTATATTGTATTAGACTGTAGATTTTTATATTTTAATTTTTACTTATATGTTAATTTTGTAATGAAAAATAAATGGTAAATGATAAATAAATCTGAAGGTATAATTATCAGATATTTAACAAGATGAAAAGTATTTAAATTGATATCCGTTGCATCGATAAAGCTTGATACTCAAATTTTTCATATCTTTAAGACGATGCTTGTTAAAAGTAGCTGTTGAAAAATTTCCTTTATATTTTATGTTTATTATCAATGTTAGCGCGCCCGGATGCGTGACGAGATCTTCTTTATCGGACGAGTGGACTGTATGATTTATTATTTTCGCACGCTGGTATGGGTGGCGCGTTATTCGCGTTGCAGAGGTTATCGCGCTCGCTCGGTTCGGACTCGCGTATGTTTATGTATCTCTCGACGCTTTCTCCCGACCTTTAATGACGATGCGTTAACGAGTAAGACGCTTCCGGGAACGAGGGACGAATATATATCTCCTCGGTGCCCCTACTCTAGGCCGGTCGCTACGTGGCTGGTCGAGGAGTGGGGTAAACGTAGTACGCCGTGCTCGTATATAAGCAGGACGTTACGGCGGGGGGTCTTTCTTTGTGGCTGACGCAATCTGGTTCGCGACTCAGGTAGAGAGGGTCGGTGGCGAAAAACTGAGAACTCTCGCGAACAATTAGATTATTAATTGATTCAAATCGAATTCCTTTTGATTTAATCGAAGGTGAATCTGAACTAGTTTCTGGATTTAACTTAGAATATTATAGAAGATTATTTATTTATATTTTTTTGCCTGAATACATAAATTTATTATTTATAAGAATAATTTTAATTATTCTCTTTTTGAACTATTTTCGAGAATTTTGAAAGTATAAATTTCTAGAAATACGAGGTTAAGAATTCGATCATTTCATTTGACAAAATAATCTGACGAAAAACCAAAAGGTAATGTCAACGAGGGGAGTAATCCTACGATTAAATAATACCGATTGAAAGAATCTCGTCACAAATTCTTACCGCCGACTGGAAAAACAAAGTTCCAATCAATTCTCCGACGACGTAATAATCTCTTCGACTTGCGCAAAGAACGTAAGGAAGGAAGGTTACTCGTCCCGATACCTCGAAGCGTTCTCACGCGGCTAATTAAAAGAAAACACCAGTCACCGGTTACGTTCTCAGATTATTATTCACCAAACTCTTATTCCGATAGCACGAGTTGTACCGTGCTTAATCTCGTTTCAATTAACCAATTCAATTAACAGATTGAAAAGCGCGTTTCAACGGTTCCCCCCCTCCGGAGAATTTCATCGATGGAGATGTTTCTTGGTTTTCCATCGAGGCGAGGCCGAAGCGAAGTTGAAATTAAAAGCAGAAATGGAAACCAGCGAACGAATGGACAGGCTGGAAGTTTCTATTAATTCACGGTGTTTCGTGCTCGTTCAATGTTACTCTTACTCGAGCTGGTGGTATCGGACTGTTAACTGATTTTAAACGCAGATTTGACTAATGAAATCTACACGAACACTACCAGCCAAAAGTTCGAGTACAGATTCGGTGGGTAAAATACACATTTTAGATCCTTTAATGCCAATTGTTCGTTGGCTTGAAGCGTTACACCGTGTGCAGAGAATAGCCAAAAAATAAGCAAAAAGTAACATACAGCGACAATCGATATTAAATTAAGTGTGAAATACAAATATCGTACAGAGTGTACTTAAACTGTTGGTTCGTAAATTTGGAAAAATTTCTCGAGTTTCATTTTCGACAGTTTTATTTCTATCAAAATATTGGAAATTAGAAATTATTAATTTTTGGAATTTGGAATTGGAATTTGTTAGAATTTTGTTATATTTGTTAATAATATTACTTCATTATTGTGTTTATATTACACATTACATTATTACACTATTCTATAGGCAACTTTGCCAAGGAGCTAAAGTTATTCTACATTTTGTTATTAACATTGTTCACGATATTTTTTCATTTAGGAATCAAAATGTGAATTAAATATAAATGCTGAGAGTCCCGATACAATTTGTAACTATATATACCACGTATAACATCGTCTATCACTTTAGCATTATTCATGATCATATTATTCCATAATTGTTACCCTAATTAGAGCCTAATCAAATATTTCAACAGTATTGATAATACGAAATATTGTGACAATGCAAAATTGACCGATGAAATATTAAATTTCAACTTGTTGATCGATTAATTCGGGTGGCTTTGGCCTCTAACCCCACAGACATCTGGATTAAAATTCTAGAAAAACAAATGTAAAACTCAGGAAATTGTACTTTGCGACACTTGAGCCGTCAATCGATACAGATCCAAATATCCGAGCTCTTTTATTTTTGCCGCGCTACGCACCCTGTCGATACGACTTCCGACTGTATCCCTTTTCAATTTGAAGCGGAAGCTTCTAAAAGCTTTTAGATCTTTCCCGGAGGATCTCGGTTGAAAAACTGCGATCCTCTTTGTCCCTGCTTGGGGTAGAAATTTTCACGGAGGCACGCGCATCGATCGAATCGCGTGTTCACGGAGTGGAAAGTAAACATGGTAAACATGGCGTCCAGACGGATATTGGCAAAGACAAGAAACGAGCATAGTCCACGGTTTCTTTGTAACGCCTGACTCGAGTGCGCGAATGAGGTGATATTTATTCCTCGATCACGCTGCGTGCTTTTTGCCACGCAGTGGAACGTGGTCCCTCGAATGCTCGAGGATCATTTTTCTCTCCACGGAAGACGCTCGAGAGAGTTTCCAAACTTCTTTACTTTCTCTCTCTCTCTCTTTTTCTCAGACGTGGCAAGCGTCGACCCAGGACTCGTTCCTTGTTTATACATCCACGATGCAATTAAGGAGAATGGAACTGTTAACCGGGGAACCAGACCGAGCCTCGGCTTTTGTCGCTGTATTCTAAGCGCACCGTAAATCATTCCGCGGTGTTCCGTCGGTTCTGAAAAATATCGCGGTCGAATATGGCGACGTTGAAGAAGTTTGCAGTCTGCGCTTGCAGTGGACAACGAATAACGCGTTCGAAGGGCCAAATTTTGAAGACAATGCGTACCAAATTCGCGCGGACGAGCGCTATCGAGAATTGTGCTAGTAAATCAGACTGCGAAATTTAGCAGTGTCAAAGATGTGCAACGGCTTACGATATGCGTGTCGTATAAGAAATTTTCAAATTTTATCAGAACTGAAGTGAAAGGTATCATAATAATTATATCGGTAAAGTTTGAAACCAACTTGTAATTGCAATATAAATACTTACTACTAAATATTCTTACGTCATTTTTTTCTATTCATTTTTTTTTTTTGATTCACATTTTCAGATTGATGAAAGCGGTAGTAACATTATTACAGTGGCAATGATATTCCAAAACGTTCAAAATATGACACGCGAAAGATTTTCGCGAGCCACTGTACCTCTCCAAAATCATATCTGATACCGTGACGTGTCAAATTAGCAATTTGCACGTTCGTTCAAAGCATGGGCATCCCAGTTTCTTTGAGATTCAAACGAGGCAAAATTACCAGCCCGCCTATCTCGCGAGCTACCCATAAGCGAAGTTAAACGACCTACCGGCGGCATAAACTCCTCATTAATTAACCTAAATTTCGAATTCGAACCTCGCTAATGACGAATTCGCGCGTTCGTTTCCGCGAGACGGGCGAACGTTTCATGAACTTTCAACTTTCATCGTGAAATCGAGGTAGGTGCCGGTGAAAAAAAAAAAAAATGGAAGAATCAGGTGGTAGTAAATTTAACGGCTTCGAGCGATTGCTCCGTAAATTACGAATAACCGAGAGCACGAGGCGAGGTTACGTAACACATAACGCGCTTTGTCGGTCGAGTCGAGTGCTCGTTAAAGGAGCCTCACTCGTAAAGTACAGCGTGATATACGGCGTCAGCCTATCGTTAAAATTTATGCGCGTATGCACTCGATAACTTCGGTGTCTCACCAACGTTTGACAACCGATGCTCCGACTTTCGCCGTGATACACGCCGGAACGGCAATAACCTGGAATCTGGCCGGAAGAAAATTATTACAGCCCGGAGGATTCTTTCTACCGCGTACCAATCGTTTTCGGATACGTTGCAATATACGCGGAGACGGTGGCAAAATGTTTCGAGGAGTCACGCTTCTGTTCTTCGTACGAAGGAAGGGAAGTTTTTCTTTCTTACGTTCCTGCGTGTGCTCTTCGATTGCTTTTGACTGTGTCGCAATTTTCTGTGATAAATTCATTTTCTATATCCACGTAACGTTACAATATGATTAAAGTTCAATCAATCTGTAGAAAATCTGACACAGCGTTTTCGGTTTCAGGCAATTCGTTGTTTCTTATATCTTGGGAATTTGGAACTTTCTCCGCTGTAAATTACTGCAGTACAGTTTTGTATGTCTATTTTAATCTGTTTCGAAAAATCTCGTCAAAGAACCTTCCTGCAATCGAACAACATAGAGATAGAAAAATTTTAATGTATTCTACGAATATTAAGCTACGGTATTTAAAAATTGCCAGAACTCTATCACAGTTTGTTGAGAATTCGAGAGAAATCGTCCGATAAAGATTTATTCCCTGTTTAACAACGACACGACAGTGAAGAGCAAAAGGTTATTGAAATTTGTACACGAACAAATCTAATCCGTTCCGATGAAATCCGCGCGTCGAACGCGATGCGAGAACATTCGCGGTGGAATATTTGATGTGTAAACACGTGTATATGAACAGTGCATCGCTCGATCCGGATCGGTAACGATAAAGTATTTGAAATACGAATAATACCGCGTTTCTAATGCATCGGATAGAATGCTATCGTGATGTTATCGAGACCACACGCACGCGTACGTGTGACTTCGAATGAAAATTGGGTCAAATTTACATTGAGGTCGATCGGTCGAATCGTTCCGCGATTAAATTAATAATAGAGCGGACAGTTGACGCTGTGCAACTAGAATTTCGGTCAATTATAAATTTTCGGATAGCTGTAGTGACGAGAGATTGAAATAAAATTTTGCAAGAATTTAAAAGAATTGAGAAGAATTCCAACACGTAGAAGCTTTTAGTAAAAACCGTGCATCGTGTTTGTATTTATTGGTCAAGTTTGAAACAAATCTAAAAATATGCATGGAAAATATATAAGTAGTCGATCATCCACTATATCAGTCCAACTATTTAGCAAAATTTTCTTATACAACATTTGTAAAAAATATTATAATATCAAAATATGAAAATGTTACACACACGTATAGCATAGACGCAAATATGGAATAAAAGTGAAGAGGCAAAGGTAGTAATGTCTCGCGTCACGTAGGAAATACCAAAGTTGCTCAGACGCAACAGGGAACGGACGCCTAATGCAAATACCGTGTCACTGTGGAAAAGCCACAAGGTAGATTCTACACAGGGGCCAAAACGAAAGGAAAAAGAAAGAAAAATCCGAGATATACAAGGAAAGGAAATTGCGGATATCTCGACAAATGGCTGCGAGTATTCCTGCAGCTGGAGGCAGTCAGATTGGTAGGCGTCCAATGATAAGCCGCAAACGTGCACGGGGAAGCGAAGTAGCGTTGACACATGAATAATTGAACAGCGTATTTAGCAAATAGCTACCGGAGAATGGACCGTCCCCTGTCCTCCCGTGTCTTTTGTCCATCTTTCTCTCGTGATCTGAGAGTTTCTCTCTTAAGCTGCGTACACACTTGTCTGTCAATCTCACTAACACTCACTAACACTTGTTAGTAACGAGATTCAATGCAAAACCTGTTCCTGAATCGTATCTATAAAATTTGCGCAATTTTATATCTCTGTGAGTATAATTGAAGGAATCAAGATTGAATAGAGACTTGTTTCATTCACTGAACACAATATATTAGAATTTGTATTACACAACATTTATTATTACAACGAACAAATTTTTATTATTCTGTGTACTGCTTTATCGATTTCTCTGTTTCTTATTTTGTACGGTTAATGGATTTGCCAAATGAGCGGTTCATTCAAGATACACTATGTGTACGCAGCTTTACTTTCTTGCCCTCGAATTACTTTCTTTTTCCCTTTTCATCATTAAAATTTTCGAATTTTTGCACGATCGTTCCACCGTACGGTATTTTACGAGATACGAAAATTTGCTTCCCCGAAAGGAAAGTAGAATCACCAGAAGACAGAGAATCGATGATGTAACATTGGAGAGTCTAGTTTCGTCTTGCGAAATTATTTCATGTGTAATTCGTATTGGAAATTTTGATGCGGACACCAGAATTTTTACAGACTGATTAATTAATTAATTATTATCATATATTATTGTAACGTTGTTATGGAATATTTATGAAATATTTAGGGGCGCTGTAAAGAATTTAAAGACCCAGGATGCTGCTGGGAAGGAGAGAAGGAGTGTGTGAAAGAAAGTGAGAAGAAAGGCGATGGCGTTTCGTCTCGGAGTCACTACTCTGCCTAGACTCATCATCAGTGGGGCTGATGGCAGCGACTCCTTACCCAAGACGCTTGTTGTTGTAAAACTACCCCCGCTAGGCTGGGCGCCCAGCATCCACACCCCTCCTAGCGGGGTTCCGCATGCTGCTTGCTTAACATCGGAGAGATCGGTAGGACCTCGACGCTAGGCGCGCAGCCACTTGCGGCTTGTGCTAGTCGAGTGTTCGAAACTCGTAGTCGAGGAATCGTAGGGCCGCTACAAATATTTAGAATTGCTACGAATATTTATGAAATTCCACACTTTTATGTACATGAATGAAAAAACTGAAGCGTAGATGATTTCACCCAGATATCGAATATTATAAAAAATATCATATTTTGATTATTTTATACACTTCTCCGTATTAAATGTATTTCCTGCATGTTCTCTAAACACGTACAAGTCCGTAATCCTATTTAAGAGCCATGGATAAGTTCCGTGGATATAGTGCTCATTAATTTCCTTCGATTGATCTTTCTTCTCTCGTCCAGTTTCTTCCGTTTCCTCCGTTCCTTTGATCAACTTCCTTTCAACAAACGTACCAGCGAGCTTACATCCCCGATCAAACATGACCCTCTTCACCGACCGTTTCTTTTTACAGCCCTTCCCTCTAACACATCTATTCACGGTCTATTTCGCGCGATTCACTCGAACAATTCTATTTTCCGGCTGCATCCTTTCGACGTTCGAGTTCTGCACGAGCTGTCTTCTCGCCATGACACGACTAACACGTGTTAGACCTCGTAAGGATCTCAGCTCACGTCCGCGTGGACAACGGTCGTGGCCGGGTTTATTAAGTGAATATTGCCTCCAAGTTTCCGACGAGTTCGACCGGTACAACCGGTACGAGAGACTCGCGAACTTCCCCTCGAAACTCGTGGCTTAGTTTCGAATTAGATCATCCCGTTTCCGCTGATTGAGAACAACTTGATCAACGTTTCGACGGGGAGATGATTGCTAGATGTTTACCGTCGCAGTTCGTTTCAATTCTGTTGGAACATTTATTGTTATTTCCAAGTGATGTTAAATGAGATCGCGAACTTGTCCAGCGACAAAAGTCGTTGTAACTTTCTCAACAGACTTTTTAGCGATAAGATTTTCATTCTTTGAGTGGGAAAGCTAAATTGTAACCTTCGTAATATGAATAATGTGCTGGATAGCAGATATCGCGTTAATATTTTATTAACTTTTCACAATCGTTTGAGAATTCACAACAATTTAGGATTAAATTACTCTGAAATTTTCAATTTAATCTAATTTCAGTACAGATTTTTATCACGAAGAACGTAAGGTGGAAAATAAAATTCTACACCGCGAATTTCGTTAATCTAATAACAAAATGACAAGAATGACAAGAACCGTGAATAAATGTAAAGCATACTTTAAAATGGACTTTACTGCCATTAATACAATTGAAAACAATGACTAAAAGACTCGTTATTAAACGAATATTAAAATATATCTCTGCCATTTATTTTCCCTTTGAATCTAAAAAAAAATTCTC
The DNA here is from genome assembly GCA_032399605.1 of Melipona beecheii. Classification (NCBI taxonomy): domain Eukaryota; kingdom Metazoa; phylum Arthropoda; class Insecta; order Hymenoptera; family Apidae; genus Melipona; species Melipona beecheii. Next base: position 4,337,659 of record JAUCMO010000463.1, read on the forward strand.
TCCCCTTAAAATCTATAGGAGTTCAAGCGACCGTCAAATTACATCATTCGCTCTCGTCTCCGTCAAACATCTCCAAGATCGTTTGCCATTATCGTCGATCGATTATTCAATCGGAGAACTGCAACGAGCAGGACAATGCGGTTGTTTCAATGAACCCCGGTAATAACGGAGAATTAGCCGCGTTTGCCTAGGCAATTCAATCGCGAAGAATATGCTAATCAAACTGCGAAAGCGGATCAATGGGGAATTGATTGAAAAGAACGCGATAGAGTTTAACTTTGCAAATTTGCAAAAACGTACGCTCCCGAACGCGAGTGCTCTCGAGCAGTGGGAAAGGGTGATTCGCGCGGCACGCGTGACCCGTGATTCATCGATGGAGTCGCCGAGCGAGTATCGATTAATGAACTGCGCCACGCATATTCGGCGCAAATGAAACAGTTTCCTTGATAAATGAACGGGAAATTGAGCGGACCGACGCGCGGAAATAACGAGCCTCGCGCGCTTTCGAATTCCCCGTAAGGTGAATGGGTCGATTGTTCCCATAACCGTTCGACAAATTTACGACCGTGAAAAAGAAAGAGAAGAAGATACCGCGTGTCACCGACGTTAAAAAGCTTGCGCTTGCGCGTTGCAGGGAATTGCATCTATTTGCGACGAAGAACGTTTGTAAACTCAAAATAATGTGCTACGTTTCTCCATACCACAGAAATAACGTTAATCATGTCACTGACGTTTCCGACTTTTGGCCCAACGAAATCCTTGAATGTCCGAGTACTCGAATTACTCGTTATTCCACGATATCCGTATATCAGGATCTGCGTATTTGGATATCCGAGTATCCGATCTCGGACGATCCACCGCGAAAAACTTGCGCGAATTCCAATCGAGAAGAACAAGTCGAAGTAAAATAATAAATAAAACAGAATAGACGTATTTCGTCTCTAACGATAGATTTATATTTGTCTTGTATGTTTACTATCGCGATAGCAAATGTAGTAATAGAGAGACAAATATGTTCGGATTGATGAAACAGCTTTCGCCTTGGGTACAAAATTGACATTCGCAATTACACTGAAAAACTGAATACATTAAATTAAGAATGATTTCATTTCGGTGGGAGGAAGTGAATTTTGTATGAACGTACGCAAATACAACGAAGAGTGCTGCATTTCGATTACAGGACATTTGAATAATTAAGAGCATTCGGATAATGGGTGTTTAACTTTAAATCGCGAGGATATTTGAACGACTAAATCTAAATCAAACAGAGTACGCCCGTACTCGAATTTAAATTAAACACGCATTCGGATACTGTGGTAGTTACACTCGCTCGGGTATTCGTGCGTCCGAGCGATAGCAAGTGCCGCCGTGATCAGAGCTGGAAACAACTTTTGAAACCAACCGGACCAACCAGCAAGCAGATCGGAAATATTTCGTATTTCGATTATCGTTCGATCCGAAATGCAGAAGTTTCCCGAGCGGAACGCGTGAAAAACAGAAAATCGGAACGTGACAGAAAATCGAATTCGTCGGGCAAATCGGTCCGGCCGGGAGAGCTTCCCGTCATCTACGTCTCTGAAATTGAAATGCAAAACGACGGCTATTTTTTTTTTCTTTTTTTTTGGAAATGAACGACAGAGTGAACAACCCCTTCTATCGATCTATATCTTGCCAGCGGCATAGAAATCGTATTGACTGACAGATGTCAATGGAAGAAAACCGGAAACGTCACGTGAGGAATCGGTCCCAACGGGGTTGGACCAAGAGAACGCGCGTTCGCAAAATTTGCAAAACTGCACGATAGGATTTTACATGTAACGAAGCAATCGAGTCGATTTGAATAAATTTCGTTTTTATCTAATGTATTAGGCCATTTAATTAATAAAATGATAAACTAAAACATTTACAAACGCGTAACGTGTAATATGTAATATTGCAAATGTGCGTAATATTTCAACGCTTGACGTAAAACTCGTAATTGAATTTCGTTCAACCCTTTCAGTTTCATTAAAAACATAAAACGTTCAAAAAAATGACCAGTAGTTTGAATTCAGTGGCCACCGTATTGTTGAAATATGGTTGAAAATCACGCGATAGAAATCCGCTGACTTCCTTCTCGATCAGTTCAACCACGATTTCATTTTGAGCTCGAATTCATTTAATTCGTCGTTCCCGGTGATGCAAGAAGCGACTTTAGAAAATGCGGCAAAGTTTTTCGAAACGTATCACTCGTCCAAACTTTCCATCGTTCGCCATTTCTACGCCTTTCGGAACTTCGACCGTCAATGATTTTTTTTAACGCAATCCAGCACGTTCCACTGGTTTCCATCTAGCCAGTTACGATCTATTTTCGCGAACGCGTGATCAAACAATATTCAGCCGGCCTCGATTCTTTTTCATTGGTTAAACAAATTCCAATCGGGCGATATTACGCGAAACGAACGATGGTTCGGGGATATGAGATATTCGGAATACCTCGGAAACGAGTGAAAAACATTTTTCCCTGCTGAATAAACAAGCTGGAATGGCATTCCGCCGCGTCGCAGTGAAAAACTACACATTTCATCGTCGACGTGTACGCCGGAAAAAAAAAAAACAGCCGTCACGTCAAGTCAAGCGCGGCTTTCGCTACTAGTGCCAGCCTCAAAGTAGGAAAGGACTTTCGAAAGCGTAAATTTCTACGTTTCGCCTGATGTGTCAATTTGTCAGGCATTTAAAACGTCAATTCGGTATTGAATCGAGGAACAAACTGAAATACATTGCAATCGTAATACAAATAATATGTTCCCGTTACCAGATGCCAATTAACCCGTTTGCAGGCATCGGCGACACTCAGCTGACGACTGTCCGTATCACGCGCGGTCGGTCATGCCATCTAATTTAGCGACTGGTAATAAAAAGCACAGGGGATTATTCCGCGCTTTGATGCAAATGGGTTAAGACTAGAACTACCAAAAATGGTGATCGAAATGACCAAACTTGTAATTTTGCAGATACGAAACTTGCGCAGTTTCAGAGATTTAAATGACTTTTCGTAAAATAAAAGTTTGTGCAAGTCATTGTTTCTATCGAGATCAGATTCGTCTGAGCATCCTGGCACAGTTAATCTTTCCCTCACTTCGTATCGGACGCTTTCCAAACCGAGAATCGAACAACAACAGCAACAGCAACAAAAATTAAAGCAACTTACTTCAAACATCGGTAACATTGGCTGTCTGTAACACTGGTCGAGCTTCGAAGAGAGAACCGCGCGGAGAGATTTTGAGAACAGAGCAAATATTTGCGCGACGAGTGCAAATGGATAGACACGGACGTCGTCGGTGGTCTAGTGGACGAAAAATTTTTCAAAAAGATACTCTCAGACACGTTTCCCGAGCAGATTCCCGCCAAATAGGCGCATCGATTTTTTAAGAGGAGCAATTCGCGCGTGACGTGACTTCCGTCAGAACGAACGCGCGTACCGCCGGCACAGATCCAGTCAAAAGGAACGTTCTTTCATTCTTCGTGATCTTTCAACTTGTCGCACATTTTGTTTGCAACGACGAGTGAAACTATCAGAGCTAACGAATCACGAGTGTAATCGTTTAGAATTTTTTGCGAGATAACATTTATTCTTTGCAAGACGTGTTACTGACATATATATATATATATATATAAAGAATACCAAAAATTATACAAAGAAACCGAACAGTTTGTTAGTTACTCATTTTTAGAATGCCTGATTAAGATACAACCTTCATTTTACAAACGAGAGTCTAGTAAACTTACTCTTCAGTTTGCAGTAATTTAGGTGCAAAGCTCGGTGGAAAGTCTCTCGTACGAATTCAACGCGCGTAATTGAAATTTCGCTCGTCTGTACTTACGCATCGACGAAAAGAAAAGAAAGCAGTGTTATCTCGCCGATGTTCCTTCCGCGCAGTCGATTTTTCTTCGAGCAAGCGGAAAAGTGTTTATCCGTAGCCTCGGCTAGATCGCGGGAAGCTCGAGAGAAATTCACACGGATGCTATTTCGTGTACGCGTTCTCGTTGCCTAAGCGAAGATACGCGAACGGATACCTCTGGAGCATAGCGTAGTGATCCAGAAGGTTCGCAACTGAATTTACGAGTGCCGCGATGAAAATATAATTCATTCCCGGCCCCGGTGAAATTTATCTCTGGCTAGAGAATTAAAGACACAAACGACCGTGACTAAATGGCCGGATGTTTATGCATACACGAGCGACATAAACGGTGAAAAATTCACCGAACGAGTATCAAGAGCATGCGTGGACAAAACGTCCGAGGCAAAGTGCTCGTTAGAGTATTTACAACGGTGAAATAAAATTGGGATACGAATTTGCATAAATACTCGCGGCGTGGACATAATTGATCACAGTTCGTGATCATTTGCACGCGGATGTTTGTTTGTCCGTTTGTGGAAAATTGAAGAGTGCAAAAATACGCAGAAATATGTAAAACGTCTAAATTTTGTAATGGAATTTAATAGCCAAAGCTAAACTTTTAAACTTTTAAATTGTATTTTTAATCCTTTGCAGTCAAATCTACTCTTTTGTTTGTGAGATGAGTGATGAAGCTCGATTTGCTTTCCTTTCTATTGCAAAACAATGAAACGATAACACTTTAGTGATAGAAATTTGCACGTATCACTTTCTGTGTATTTCCTTCCATCGTATAATTTTTCGAATTTTCACGCGAGGCAAAAGGAAAGGAAAAATCTGTAAGTAAAAGTAAACAGCAGTGAACGCGAATTTTACGCTCACGTCTCTAAAGATACTATAAAAATATTGAAAGAGAAAGCTCGGCAACGATTGAAGCGAAAACTGAATCAAACGTTGTTTCCACAGACAACGTACTGTAGAAACTATGAAATACAACATTATAATTGGGTAACATAAAATTATTCTTTGTACGAATAAAAACATTTCAGAAACGAATGATAAAAACCGCGACGAGAAGTATAAATTTTTCAAATCTTCCTCTTGCAAATAACGAGTCGAATTATCCGTCGCGTTTTACGCGTACGGTAAAAAGCCCATCTATATTTTCGTTGCAAAACGTTTGCGTCGAAAAGCACGACACTTTGGCACGAGATTTATTTATTCAAGTCGCTATTACACGCTGGATGCATTCGACGAGGGGTGCAAAACGAATAAAACAGCCGGAAGATCGGCATGTTCCCGTTTTTGGGACAGCTGACACGTGAAAACGGGTTTGCGATTTTACACGCGCGTGGACGTAGATGCAAAGGCAATTAACAGACGAATCTGTCGGATGAGTAACGGCGCGTAGATCCGCGACGCACACGCGCTGCCTGTCGTACCGGGCCACTTCCGGTCGGTGTCCTTCCAAAACGACTCGACGAACGGGCGCCGTCACATTACGAAAGATTTAGCACGTTTTCGACACGTGTAATTAGATCTCAACGTTAATAAAAATCTATAAAATCCAAAACTTGGTGAAAGTTTGGAAATCGTGTTTAGCTGAGGTGAGGTGCAGGTTTGGTTGAATTAAGGACAGTCGATCCTTGCAATTAGGGCTTCACACTAATCAGAAGAGTAACAATAGTGATTTATAAAAGGACGAATTAAAATTACACTGTACCGGTCAAGGTTCTAAAAAGCGTGTTGTGACGTCGATGTTGGAACAGTCGATCTTTGTAATTATAATTCTGTAATTATAACGCTCTCTAGAAAAAAAAAAAGAATAATAATTTACGATATAAGACAAGGAATTATAAAATTATATCGAGCCATTTTTGTTCAATTCTCAAAAAAATTGAACAGGGGTCGTGTAATAATTTCCGGAAAATTTAGGATAGTCGATTCTTTTAACTACGCTAATCAAGAAAAAAAAAAAGCAGAAAATAATAACTTGCAAAATTTCACGAAACTGCAACCAGTTTGAATAATTATGCAGACTGTGAAAACGATAAAGAAATTGAGATACTTGAGCAACAATCTCTCTCAACAAAAGAAAAAGAGGGAGGAAAACTGAAATTCGCGAAACTAGAGCGAGTCTCTTTCGAGCGGTGTTTCAATGTGATTCAACAAATAAAACGCATCGTAGCAAACGAAACTCCTCGTAATGAAGATTTTACGCTGTCCAGAGTGAAAGATAACAATCGGCGAGAGGAGAGAAACAAAAAATTCGCGGAACTGCGGCAGATTCGAGTAGCGACTGGAGCCGGAGAAAAACAAAACGACGCAACTCCCATTGTCTTCCGCGGAGATCGCGGGATCGTGGAAACGATGGCTCGTCGAAACGACGAGGAAATTGGGTTACACAGTTTCCTGGCAGGGAACTCGGGCCGCCCGCCCCAATAAAAACACTGGTTGAAAGATATAATGGGCCGAAATTTGGTTCTGGCGGCTCTGCGAGGAGAGAGGGGGAAAAAAAGAGTCTCGTAAATTAAGCAGACCGCGATTACCAGGCGGTAATTAACGAAAAGGATTTTCAGAGTTCTCTCGTGGCCGTATGCGCGTCGCAGACAACGATCGTTGGTGCGCGTGATAACGGGGATAACAAAAGATACGTCGAACAGAGATTATTGGTAATTTGGTGCAACGCCGAACAACGACACGATGTCTCGTTATCGAGTAATTATTACGCTGGCGAATTAAAGCGGGCGAGTCGCGATCCGACGATTAATTATGCCGCGCGTTACAAATCGCGCAGTTATCCACTGGCGCGGAAATGTTTATCTGCTTCGTTGAAACTCTCGACGAATATTTCTGGTACAAAATTTTTCTCGTACAGTTTCTCGAAGGCTTTCAACCGGAGACTCGTCAATTTCATCGAAAGATGTATCGAAGAGAAAGTAATTTAGTATAACTTTTCAGGTGAACGTGTTCATTTCGTCTTTTCAGACAGAACCTTCAATGTATGTCATGCGTGCGCAGATGATTTAATTTCGTAATTTTGCATTCTTCGTGTGATAAATACGCGTGCGTTTACGGAAATGCTAGTTACAATTTAATCCTCGTTTGAAGATTATTTCCTGATCTACAGTTGATAATTTTTATGAGATTAATCTTCCAATCTTAAATAACCCTCGATTACACACTATTTCTTAATAATACGGTTTCTTCCGTAATTTCTACGTGATTACATCTACTATTTTTACGTAATTACGCCCATTTTTTCTTTTTCGTAAGAAATGGAACGGAAATGGAGCGACTGTTGCAGCGTGGAATTTAAGGTTACGAACATTTCTGTTCGCAGGCAGGTTTACACGGCCTAACCGGACATATCGAGTTCAACGAAGGGAAGCGCAACAACTTCAAGCTCGATCTGCTGAAGTTGAAGAAAGAGGAGCTGGTGAAGGTGGGCGAGTGGAAGCCTGGAACCGGCGTTAACGTGACGGACGTTGGCGCTTTTTACGAGACCAGTGCCACTAATATCACCTTGGTCGTTATGACGAGAGAGGTAATCACCGAGAGGATGCTGGCGCAAATGCTCGCTCCAAAAGTTACGTTCGCTCTGAAACATTCGCCGTGCCGCACAACATCGAAGGAACATTTCCTATAAATAAATATAGTTTTATAAATGCAGCACTTTCTGCGTTTACGTAATGTATAATTTACTACACTGCGCAGTATGATTTCTATTACTTTCTATTTTTTTTTAAATCTGAATAGTTTTTTTTTTTTTTTTTTTTAACGAGATACAGAAATCGTCGTTGAGATCTCTTTGTGTCATTTTGAATTTTCGAAAGACGAACGCCAAAGAGAATTTTCGTTCTCTTCCGAAAAAAACAGCGAGATCAGAGGCTGTTTCACGTCTGGATATTTTCAAGTAATTAAAGCAGAAATTTTCTCCACCACTTCACTTTAAACATTTCGTAGAATTTTACAATTCACGCGAGTTCCGAAGATCCTCGGGATTTCCAAGTTCCTTTTGCGCGGCTCTGCGGATTTTCTCATAAACGCATCTGAATATTTTCCAAACGCGTTTCCCTTTGTACGTCCACGCTTAAACGGACGTACTGTTCACTAACGCGGCGACATCGCGACGTCGGCTGTTTAGCTCTCGGACGTGCTCTGCCGCCGGATCACAGCCAGAAAAGTCCGCTCCCCCGAAAGAAACTAATTTCACTTCGGCTCCGGCATTCACTCGGGGCGAAATCGTCGCGAAAGATACGACGCGTACCGCCTCCGTCTCCATTTTCCAAGATGAAAGGGACGGGGGAGGGAAAGAAGGGAGGAAGGCAGACCTGGAAGCTTCTTCCATCGGAACCGTTCGCGCTAGAGGCCGTCCAATGACGCTGCACGTTTCGTACCATCGATGCCGGTTCTTATCTTTGAATAAGAATCTCTCTCCTCGGATAAAAGAAAAGCAGTACCCATTCCCCTCTCCTCGCCTCCCCCCCGAGTTTCGCCGCTTTCTACTTCGCTTTCTACCACCGTCTGTTTATCTTGCGACACTCGGTGCCGCGCGCGGGCGATCCGTCAAAGGATTTTTCCCATCTTCTTGCAGGAGAAACCGTACGTCATGGTGAAGGAAGACAAGAATCTGACGGGGAACGCGAGGTTCGAGGGGTTCTGCATCGATTTGCTCAAGTGGATCGCGGGGCAGGTCGGCTTTCAATACGCCATACGACTGGTGCCTGACCACATGTACGGCGTTTACGACCCGAAAACCAAGGAATGGAACGGCATCGTTAGAGAACTCATGGAAAAGGTAAGGGAAACTCCTGTAGATCGTTTGTAGAACAAAGGGGGACTTGTTTCGTTGCTGGCACTGTACGACAGATCAATCTGTTAACTTATCGTAATAAATTTCACAAAATTATGGATTTTTATCGTGAGAAACAAGGGATCAAATATTAATCGATAAATAATTGAAGCGGTGTGATGGACAAATTCGTCGAGTATCGAGGAATAATTTATCGTAATATCACAAACATTTCAAATTGCATTTCGTCGTAGAATATCACGTCGTGAATGAAAGGCACCGAACATCCCGATGCAAAATACAAACATACCCTGCGATTACGAACCATAGATCGTTCCAACCGAGCTCCAATTAAATACCCGAAAGCGCGCCGGATATTTCCGCCAAAATTAATACCAACATTCCGCCCGGACAGAAACATAATATCACGCGTCTATTTATTTTCGCCGTGTCATTTTAATTACAACCACCTGGGTACAAAACATTCAGATACACGATACAAACTGGTATGCAGTTTCAACGTTGGCGCGGAGTTTATCGCGCAGACGGGCGAAATATCAGCAACTTCCTCGGGAGCGGGCGTTGCGTTACGCGAGCCGGAGTCTCTCGATGAAACTGTATATTCTCGCGAGTAAAAGAAAGAAAGGGAGGGAGGAAAGTAAAAGAAAGAAGAAAAAGCAGCCAACACGGAGGGAAGAGTCCGCGAATAATTTTATATGCAAAGTAGCGACCCGATGCTGTCGTAATAAATCCCCCCCCCCGACTGCTCGACTTTCATTATGCATGCTCGGTGCTTGAGAGGAGCATCTAATTTGGCGTTTTCTTCGACCGATGGTGGCCACGTATCGGATATTCCGATTCATGGCGGCCGCCGATGGCAGATGTTGCCATCAGGTGACATCTGAATTGTAAAAGAACGGTGTTATTAAGTTGGAATCTCACCAACAGTGGCCAATTCAACAGCCGTCGGATAATTTATGAGATGTAGCGAATCTAGAACTTGGATTCGATCGAGGATTTCACCGAGTGACATTACTGTCCAGTTGCAAGAAAAACGGCTGAATTTAATCTCCTTAATTGCGGCGAAGCTGCCCGTACACGTGACACTATACACTGGATTATTAAAGATCATTAAAGAGAATTAATTACGTCGCCGTTAGTTGCCCAACCAATGCTAACCTAAACCGGCGAATTTCCTATAATTTCCATCCTCTTAACGATAATGTCTAACGTTCTAATTCCATCCTCTTAACGATAATATCTAACGCAGAATGGCTGAATCAAGGCAGCGCACGTTGATATTTCGTCCTATAGACGATCGATCAAACGAGACTGTTGCGAAAGTACTTTAACGTAAGTAGTGCAGCTACGTAATGTGGGTGGAACGTGGCGTATTATGGTTAAAAATCAATTTCAAAAGTTTCAGCAAAGCTAAGCTGCAGGATCTTTGTCATTGGAATATTTGCGAAACACGACGCAGCTGTATATTTTATTTTATCGTTGACAGGTACATTTTGGGAATTTTCTTTTCGCTCTTAAGATTCTTTAGAAAAAATTGGACACGAATTTTTCTGGACAAAGTGTGAAATGAAATATAGATGTGTAGTACAGATATTATGCGAATGAAATGTGTGCAGAAGTAAATGATCATAAAATGGGATGACAGTCTTCAAATACAATTTCTTCAGGAAACAGTATAAACATATAAAATACGTAAGGTTGAGTTAACGAATCTTCTTCTCGTCTGAGAAATGGAAAAGTATTCGCTAATTTGAAAAATTTTCTAAACTGACATTTATAAATTATACGATACGTTCCTGCACTGATCTATAGTTGAGCTTCTCCACTTTTTATCAACTTTCCAACACAACTGCATTACAAGATTAATATTCAGCTTTCAACAAACGAAGGACTCGATTTACGGGGATACTCAATGCGGCTTCCAAGTAGTATAACTCTGTACTCGGTCGGACGTCGATCGAACGACGCAACTAGGCAAAAGACGCGGCTCAAAGTGGCGAGAAGGTCGAGAGTATAAAGGCGAGAACGAAGGGGCGGGAATTTTCCACGAGTGGGAAGATGAATGTCGCGCCTCCGGGCGTCAAGGTCGCGGATGGCTCGCGGCTGAGTCGTGTTTCGCGCGAGGAACCGCAAGTGCGACACGAACGGACGGTGAATTCCAAAGTTTGCCGATTTATAAAAGATGCAGAGCAATCTGTTCGCAAAGAGGAACTTCAGGAAGGGCCTTAACCCAGAAACTGGGGGGGTTGTAAGTGGATCGTCTCGATGGAAAGAGGTCATCGGCGGTGACCTGGCCGTGCCAGGTTTCGATCCAGATTATAAAAGATGCACTCGCTATTTTGCAGGGCAAACGTTTGCCTAGGCAACCCTCCCTCTCTTCCTTTTTTCTCTCGAGAAATATTACGTCGAAGGTGATTCGCGCAGCGACGTTTTTTTCATTGATATATTTCGGAAGGAAGAGTTTCTCAACGTCTTAAAATAGAATCACAAATCTCATTTACTCGGCGCGTATACGACGCGACGGATCAAACAGTGTCGAAATTTAAATTCGCGAGAGATTCTAATGAGCGTGTAAAATCATGTAACGATCTACTTCGATTTTGCCAAGGTGCCTTTACATCACACAAAGCCGCGATGTTTCTAATCTCGAAAATTATAAAAATTCAATTCTGAAGAGAAAGTTGAGATTTTTTCCATGATTCGGGGACCATCGCGGTCTTGAAAAACATAACTTCCCCAAACTTCCGTACGATTTTTTCCTACCGACTTATTGAACTTTGAACGATAGCTCGGGGGAGGCTTTCAACTTACGCCCTGTAAAATATTTTATTTTCATAGAAGGGTTTTCGTTTCAAATCGTGGTTACAGAGAATTCTGACGTATCGTTGTCCGATGAATCTCAATTCCGTGTGCTCTTTTTTTTTTTTTTTTTTTTTTGAATATTTGGACAGCTCGTGTTCGACGAGGCATGCACGTAGAACTATTGTTCCGTTTTCACGCGAAAAATCTCCCTTTTGCCCACAGAGAGCGGACCTGGCTGTTGCGTCTATGACGATCAATTACGCTCGGGAGAGCGTAATAGATTTCACCAAGCCGTTCATGAACCTCGGTATCGGAATTCTGTTTAAGGTAAGTCGCTGTTGTCGTTCACACTGTGTCTCGATAATGGCAAACTAACTTGTAATTTACGTTCACGGTGTGTGCAACATGTATCAACTTTCGAGAATCTCGTTCTCGTACGAGGAACCCAGATTGATCAACTTTAATTTTCTGAGGAACAACTCTTCATTGTTCACGCACGATTTTTATAAATTGATTGTTTTATAAATTTAATGCAATTGCAATCGCACTTTTCTACGATTTGAAAACTTTTGTCAAATGAAAATTTTCTTCGTTTCTTTTCGTTGCGGAAATCTTTGAAACTCGAAATATACAAATACCAGAGTTAACTCGAATTATTCCCCACCACGTTCGTTTAAATGAGTGTTCATAAATGTCCGTGCAATTTTGCGAATTATGATATTTTCATGAATATAATTAAAGACGTGGAATCCAAATAGAAATTCCTTTCCTCTACTACCTTGAATATTACATTTTCGCAGATGTAGAAACCTTTCTGAAACCTTAATAGAGTTATCGACGACTAAAATATAAAACTTGCGTCGAAGAAATTATTTACATGTTTTACAAGGAGTCGTTCCAACGTCGGAAAATAGACCACTGTGATCTTGCAAAATTGCTACAAATTGGTCATTTTGATTGCTCTAGTAAAATTCTGAATAATGAATCTAAATAACGAATCATCATTTTTCCCTCTCTCTGCCTCTAAATTTACAGGGTTGATCAATCTGGCTCCTACTGTTGCATATTCGTACGTCAGAGGATTTAGCAAAAGAGAAAGACACTTTTATTCAAAGATGATACGATTCCATAGGATTCCGTCAGAATCGTAACGATCTCACGTGTCCTCACGAGTTCGTTTTGCACTATCAACCAGAGAGCGACGCAGAGAGAACGGGATTCTCGATGAAATATCGATTCGTCCGGCGTTAGCAATCGTGAGAAAAAGGCCCGCGCCGGCACGGCGGGAGAGCGGCGTACGGGATCCGTTTTAATTAAAATCGTAGCGTAACGTAATTTAGGTGCCCTCCAGCCAGCCAACGCGGTTGTTCTCCTTCATGAACCCGCTGGCCGTGGAGATCTGGCTGTACGTGCTGGCCGCGTATATGCTGGTGAGCTTCACCCTCTTCGTTATGGCTCGATTCAGCCCGTACGAGTGGAACAATCCGCACCCGTGTCTGGGGGAAAGCGACATCGTCGAGAACCAGTTTAGCGTCAGCAACAGCTTCTGGTTTATCACCGGCACGTTCCTCAGGCAGGGCAGCGGGCTCAACCCCAAGGTACACTTAACGAGGTGCTCCGCCACTGGACTATTTCTCTGCCGTTCAATTACTCCTACGACTAAGAGCAGACCCTTGTCCCCCCTTCTTCGTTTATAACTGCCGAGGAAGTTTGTGGATTCTTAAAGGGGGACTTTATGGTTAAAGAAACGGACAACCATACGGACTGGCATACGAATGGTCGCGGTTTCTGCCGGACCTGGAAAATTTGAAAAGGGCGCTCGATCGTGTGTGACGAGATTGCCCAGAAAAGTACATCGAGCGACTCTTTATTCAGACTTTTGTAAGATCGAGGCTCGAGCCAAGTTTGAAAGAAATTGTCTGTTTTGACATTCAGTGGCGACCGTGTTCGTATTCTACCAATATCATCCGTTTGACCGTGTATCGTCGAGTTCTTCCGTGTTATAATTGTTCGATAACCGAACGGGAAATATTTGTGCAAACAGAATTGAAAAATAGAAGCCAGATATTGCTATTACGTACTGTACCATAGATTCTTCAACATTTAAGTATCGTATTAATGTAAAAAAATCTGCAGTCTAATTAGAAGAAGCAAAAGAAGAACGACGCTTTTCAACATCATTTTCAGCTTCATTCCGAAAGCCTTTATCTTTCAAACATAAACTTATTACACTGAAATCCGTTGAAACTTCAGCGAACAATCGACACAATGTTCTACGCAAAGTTAATGAACCCATTGTTGCTTTGCAACACAATAGACGTAGCTTCTTTCGTATAATTTTCACGAAATACGAAATGAATTAAATTACGCCGAGTAATTATCATTACGAAGACTCAAAGACCAACGTTTTACGCAACGTTTCTTTCTTACTTGTACGGAATATATCCTCTGTTTAATTGAAATTTTTCCCTCGGGAAAAAAAGAAATTGGAACCCTCTTTGTACAAAATCTTTCCTCCGCGGAAAATCGACGTTATTTGTTCATAAACGTCTCGCGGAATCCACAAACGAATCTCCGAGAGCAGTTACGGAATTACTTTCATCCCGCAGCCACCAGATTTCCGTCTGAAATCCTCCCGCGTGACGCGATCGAGCGAGCAAGGAAAATCAGAAGCTGTCACGGCTGAAAGCGCCGATTGTCGTTCGGTGGCTCGGTTTCGGTGGCCCTCCCTCGCATTCGAATGCATCGGGGGAGGATTCGCTCGGATCGTGGCCCAAATCACGATGATTCGCGTTCCAGTTTCGCGTCCGACGAAGCGGTTGGGCGCGCGCGAGCGCTGGCGGGAAGGGGGGAGGGGGAGAAAGGGAACGAAAAGGATAAAGGAACTCGTCTACCGGTTAAATTTCTGCCGCCGTGTTGAGACCACCGCCATTGTATCCCGTTGGCTCCTGACGGGCCGGAGAATAGAAAACGGAATTCGTGATTTCCCGACGAGATAAAGGATCGTCTTGCGCCGCCATTCACCGGACTGACAGAGGAGCATAGCTGAGACTGTTATCCTCGAAAGAGTCAGTTCGCGTGACAAAAAGGAAAAAAGAAAGAGGAGAAAGAAGGAAGAAAAGAAACAAGAAACAGCGAACAAACGGCGCGGAAAAGAGGTAAAGAGGTAAAGAGGTATCGCTCGATGACCAAGAGGGGAGACTAGAGGGAAAATCGGCACCGGAACGAGAACTGGGCAGAGAGAAAGAGAGTGATAGAGGTGCCGGGGTGTAAGGTTCCGAGAGATTAGTAATCCGGAGATACGTGTAATTGCCTGCAGGTTTCCGGGCGAATGCCGTCGAGGCTGTTCTCGTTCATGAATCCCCTCGCCGTGGAGATTTGGTTATCCATGCTGGGCGCTTACGTGATGGTCTCCCTAACGATTTGGATAGTGGCGAGATTCTCGCCTTACGAATGGGTCGAACCGACACCCTGCCCGAGCTGCAAATGCCCGCTACAGGTAGGCTCTCGTCGGGTGGTGCTAATCGACCGTGCTAATCGAATCCTTGGAACGGGTGCACGGTGCTAACTGATTGCGCGACGTCGTTGCGATATTTCTAGAGACACGTACGAGCGTCTATTGTTTCAATTTCTCGTCGAAATTCTCCTAAAGAGGTCCTAAGTGTGTCCCTTCACATCGAATTTACGAAAGTTTTGTGTTCGATTTCATTGTGCTCAAAACAACACACTGTCTCGTCGACTTTTCACTTTCCACCAAATTTGTCTCATTTTGTTTGATGTAATAAATACGACACGACGCAATACGAGCATGATTTTTGAAATTCGATCTACAGTATCTACCGCGAAAAATATACATTTCGTTAACATCTTCGATTAACATTTCTTTCGCGTAATAAATAATACTCGTATCAATGAGTACGTGATATTTCGCGAGCACATTGACAAACGTCGCGCGTATCGATATCCACGGCCGGTTTTCGATTGCTCGGTTGAAGAACATTAGCTGGTTAGGGATAGCCTTTGTGTAATTGTCCTTGAAATTTCGCACCACTTGGCGGGGGTCCCGATGTCATCAGGGTGGTCACGTGAGCGCGTTGGATCCTGACAGCGACGACATTCCTCTACCGAGAACGGTCAACGAGTTTACCCTGGCCAACAGCTTCTGGTTTACGGTCGGCACGCTTATGCAACAGGGCAGCGACCTCAACCCCAAGGTAAACGTGTCACCGCAGAGTCGGCAACAGTTACTCGAACAAACAAAACCTTCGAAACGAACACACCGGCGCGGCGGGAAGCTCGTTGGATCCTCCACGCGTCTGTCTGTGCCAATGTGAAACACACTCGCGCGCGAATCGTTCGACAATCAGTCGCGGTTTGATTATAAAATTTTCGTTCTTACTCGAGTAACAACGGAATTCTCGCAGCAGCATTTTTTAACGTGGTAACGAGAACAACTCTAGTTGCACAGTCACGAATGTTTAATTCTACGAAACGCAACGAACAAAATTATCGAGTCGCTTTCGAATTCGCGAAAACTGGAGACAACCGATACAGGATTCACGATCAACGCGATGGCGCGAATTTTGCGCATTTTTTTTAACTAAAACAAGAACGTCCAGAGAGAATATTACGCGGCAGGAAAGTAACTTGTACCACGTAATAACGTTAAAGGCGGCTATTTAAAACGACCGCATGGAATACGCGGTACTGTCATAAAAGTCGGAAGCGTGCAAGTGTACCCGCACTTTTAACTGCACGCTTAGAACCGCGCCACTGTTGGCGAAGCTTGGTTTTATTTGTCAAACAATTAGAGGGAGGACGTTACGTTTGTCCTCGCGCCTTTGTTTGCTGGTTTTTCCTGTTTCGTCTTACTCGGTCCTTTAATTTCTCCCCGCGTTTGTCCCCGGAAGCAGTGTTTTGTTTCATTGTCGTTTTTTTTTTAATCGAAACAGCGGTGCACTTTGACGCGAGTGTGAGAAATTTCATAGTCCCTTTTTTTTTTAGTCTGAAAATTTGCCACGTAATAAATTATCTGGATGGATTCTGAGGGTATCGTTGAGAAAATATTTCGGAAAAGCCGCGAAAAAGGACGAAAAGTTATCTTCGAAAGTAATTGCGCGTTCCTCCCAACATCCATTCTGCGAGGATTAAATTCAGCACGTTTATACAAGGTGTTCCAGTTTTTATAGTGTAACGTAGAAAAATAAGCTGAAAATGGAGAATAAAACTTTTTCACGTGACGTTTCGATTTTGAATATTTTCCAAACGTACGTGGACCGGGTGTAGAAGTGAATAAATCGATAGAAAGTCGTTCAATTAAAAAAACGTACAAACACGCAAAATTCTCCATAATAAAATAAATTGAAAACTATGGAGTTAAGTTCTCACACTGTTACTCAATAATGACAATATCGTGCTATAGCACTCGTGTAATTTCTCAAGCAAACAATCTTTTTTTCACATTTATAATTTTGCAAGTACAAAATTATCCCGTACGTTTGGCAACTCTGGCAGACTTTTGCTGAATCACTCCCCCGGGACACTTGGTGTGCAAATTAAATTTCTTTACGCTGTATTCCTTCGAGCTAAAAAAAAAAAAAAAGACAGGCCCGTGAAACGTGACAGCGCGAGAACAAAGAGTTTAGAACCCCGTATCTATCTAACTTTTCGCCAACGTGTTTCCAAGAACCGTGAAAGCGAGCGAGTCTCATTTTTCGAAAAGTTTCAAAGGAACGCGAGGATGATCCATCAAACGTGCGCTACGAAACGAGACCAGGTCCAACGAGCTTGCCTATTTAACGAACGAGAAACCACGTACAAAGCGCTGAAATGTATCAAGCACCATATGAGTACATAGTGTGACGCTCGAAGCTAGACACAACGGGATCGAAAAGCAGATACGTTTCATTTGGATAATTGGTG
The DNA here is from genome assembly GCA_032399605.1 of Melipona beecheii. Taxonomy (NCBI): domain Eukaryota; kingdom Metazoa; phylum Arthropoda; class Insecta; order Hymenoptera; family Apidae; genus Melipona; species Melipona beecheii. The sequence goes on from JAUCMO010000463.1 coordinate 4,355,077, forward strand.
GATAAAACCACGTGAGCAACGCACGCCGATTTTATTTGTCTGCCACGCTTTTCAACATTAGCCGCACGTTTGAAAACATTACACGGTTGTTGCACGTGAAACGAGGGATTTCCAAATCGTGTGTTCAAATCGTTCAAAGTATCGCGATTGAAAATATTGTGATTTATTGTTTCATTGTGAAATTTGTTTATTGTGACTGTTTCATTGCGAAACGTTGGATTTCATATAAAGCTTTGACCTAGTCGCACAAACGATGAAATTCGGAAAATTTGAGAAAACTGAATAAACGATTATAGACTTTATAGATTTCAAATGTAAATAATTGTCACGACCAAAAAAAAATGAACAAAATTATCAACGATGATTAAACTGAAGATTTTCGATCGAAAGATTCAGGTCGAAATGCAGAAATTTGGTTAAATGTTATCCCGAAGGAAATCATACTCACAACAGATGTTGGAACTTGCGCGTCAAACCTCGCCGTTTCACTTGCAACAACCAAATAGAAGAGAAAGTGCCTGGTTCGCCCTAGCGATGTCACACCGAATTATCGGAAACCGCAGGATCTTAATCAGACGAGAGATCTCATCTCTTCTCATTCAATTCTATTGGCACGAGAATTAGAACAATCCGAGTTTCTAAGATTTCCAAACGTAGAAAGACTTGTCTGGCAAATTTGTTCCCGAGATAGACGAACACGGCGGGGAATCTCGATAGAGGCAGAACGATCGAGTATCGAGAGATCGCATGTCACCCCTGCATGCACATAGCAAGCCAAGCACCTTGACATTTCGTCCGCCTCGTTTTCGTCGTATCATTCCCGCTGACAGCTTCTCTCCGCTCCTCCCGCGTTAGTCCGACTAAATCCAACGACATTCCCCGGGCTGGAGCTCGGTTTCTCACGAGTCCGGAAGTTTCTCTTGGTCTGGTCCATTCGCGACCGAGGATCACGGGCTGAAATTTTCCTAAGCCCGTGCGAATCCTTCCTCTCTCTCTCTCTCCCTCTCATTCTCTAGGAGAGTTTCCTCTCGTGCAAAAAGTTTCAACGCGTTGTGCAAGTAGTTTCGCGTCGAATTCGACCGGCGAACTCCTCCGGTGCTCGAGATTTCTGCGCTGGAAGATTCTCGTTTCTAATCCGTGTACGAAATTTCTGTAGGATTCTGGAAGATTGCGCAACGAACGAACGTTCGAACGCTCGGGTGGTGGACAGTCGACAAAATCGCGAATGATGCTCTCTTGCCGCGTTGCGAGTTGATTCGATGCGCGTGAATCTTTCAGAAAAATGGGCCAGGAACGGAACTGCATGTTATTTAATTGTTTGATTATAAAAAGTATTCCCAGTAGATTGAAATGCTTCGTAGAACGCAAGTTGGAAATTTCCCTCGAGTTCAACTGGACTGCGGATTTTTATGCAAAGTTACAAAATACGCTGTATATGCGAATGATGTATACAGTGTACAAGCAACAGTATACAGTAACCGTTAACTGTGTTGACAAACGTCTCAAAAGAAACTTGTTCTATTTCGCGGCAGAAGTTATTCGATCTAATCAATTAGCTTGTGAGTGATGGCTACTTTTACGTTTTTAAATGGAATCGTGTATATATCGAACGATTCATTTGCATCGTAAAACAAATAGGGTAGCGGTAACATTTTAATTTTAATTTTGCAATCTTGCATACGGTCTTGAAACTTGAAATTAAAATAGCTAATTATGCACCAAATATTACGATTATGATTCTGCTTGAGAAAACGCACGTCATCTTCTCTCTATCAATAATATACACAATCTAAATAATAATTAATAGCTTCGATGACGCTTCACCTTCCAATCTCAACCCAAATGTATGAAAACATCCAAACGACATTAACTTTCATTTAGCAAAATAAACTTCCACCTCGCATTTCTTTAGTCACGCTCCGAGTATAAGAAGCATAAGAAACGCGTAAAAGTCCAGAATCTAGTAATAACTGCGTGCACGATTCACGATGCGTTCAATTTATCTCCGGCAGCAATTTCAAACTGCTAAGTAGTTGCGGTAAAGCGATAACGGCAACTCGAGTAATTGCACACGAGATTCATTTTAGAAATCCATTTTTCACCCCCCACGCTCGAGCTGGTAAGAAAGAAATCCAATTTGCTTCGAATTACACGCATTTGGAGACTGTTCGTACGTACGTACGTACACGTTGCAAGCTCCTATCCACCGAATTGAATCTTCCTCGTGGCCACAGACGCGCGTAATACCTCCAGGAGAGGTGAAAATTGTTTCTAACGAGGAACACCTGTACGACATATGGTGCTAGCCGGCTCGCGGTGGCATGTGTGTACATGCGGGGTTGTCGTTGCGATGCTCGCGCGGTTTCCACCAGATCCTGCGTGGCTGCGAGAGCTCGAAGGATCGTGGATATCCGCGCGAGAATTCCTCCCGCTGGAGGAACCGATATCGTTCGAGAGACTTTCCGAGTCGTATCGCCGTTGTGACGCGACGAGAAGGAAAACACAGAGCAGAGACGGTGATCCTCGAACAGCGCGTTGATACTCGCCTCGACACTGCCGGGCGATATGAATAAATATCAAGAGAGACGGGCAATTCCTTCCCTGCTGCGATGGGTACACAGCGAAATCAGCCATTTCTATTCCACTTTTCTTTTTCTCTCTCTCTCTCTCTCTCTCTCTCTCTCTCTATCGCGTTAACACCGCCTTCGCAAATACTTCTAGAGGCGTTCTCTTTTTGGGTTTCTGTATTTTTAAGAATTGCAACTACGGAATATTATAAAGCACGAAGTTATAATTCGTTGTGAAATCTGGTTGTCACGGCCGGGTTAATGGAATCAATCAGAATTAAACAGATATATGAATCTGTACACGTTTTCAAGCACTCTTTGTAGCAATAAAACCGCCGGTGATCGCTACGGTCAACGTGTCAACGCATTAACGTGTTAACGTGTTAATACAACAGATGTGATCGATTGTTACATTCAAATATTTCCGAGATCTCTGCTAATTATCTTTCTACACATATCGACAAATTTATTTCGAATTTGACAAATTTACAATCACGATGGCTGAATTTCATAACACTGCTAATTAAACTTCAACGCGACTCGCATAATACGCACGATACGTATTCGTAAAATACGTTCTTCAAGTACTTGAGGCTACATATGGGTGTCCAAAATTAATTGGGTAAATTAAATTTCGTACAATTTAGTACTACTACTAAGGTTTCAAATTTTTTCGGTACTCTTTTGCTGGAAGAGTAGGAAAATTTAACGTCTCGAAAATGAAACGTAAAACCTGCTCGTAATGTGTGCAATTGGCTCTTGCATTTAGCTACCTGGTGATAGCTCGAGTAACGTCGCGAATGTAGAGCAAGAGGAATTATTCAGAGATGTCTCGAGGCTCGATAATCGTTTTCGCAATCGACTCGATCCCGCGGCTAATGGATCGAAATATGCCATTAGCGGGTTCAGGAGGGCGCAAATGAGACCGCATATTGCATTCTTCAAGCGGGAACGTAGCGAAGACGCGCGCGCGGAGCTCTTAAATCGTCCCCTCCCGACCTCGATGCTCCACACTCACGTGGTTTCAATTGATCGTCGGGGCTCTTCACAGGCTTCCAGGCACGGAGATGCGATATCGAGGCGACATTCGCGAAGAAAACTGATTGCCAAACGAACGCCAGCCATTTTAATCGATTTTTTAGAGAATTCGCTTTTTTATTTTGCAAGATAAATTTTTTTCTCTTTCTTCTCATCGAGCCAAATATCTACTTGATACGGTAACTCAGTGATAATGATAAAATAGGGCTTATTACGGGATTTGAAGAATTTGAAATGAGAATAGATCTTGATAACGAATTCGGGCGAAAAGACGGTGATTTAATAAGTAAAATTACCGAGGAGCTACATTGTGGTGATATTTGCGGAATTCTCCGTTTAAAGGTCCACACAAACATTCCGAAATATCCATTCGTAGACTCGTTTTCGAAGAACAGTGAGAGAAATTGGCTAATAACGGCTTGTTGTTTCGCTGTTTCCAACTCGCTCGCGGTAGTTAAAGGGTCGCAATTTCCAGCGGCTCGAACGATTTCCGAGAAGGAATTGCCCACGAGAGAGAGAGAGAGAGAGAGAGAGGAGGGGGGGAGGGACGATTTTCCTTTATGTAAGAGAGGTATCGATCGTCATCATCAGGCAACCAGCACGAGAATCGTCGGTGGAATCTGGTGGTTCTTCACGTTGATCATCATCTCCTCTTACACGGCCAACTTGGCCGCGTTCCTCACCGTCGAGAGAATGATCACGCCGATCGAGAACGCGGCCGACCTCGCTGAACAAACACAGATCTCCTACGGAACTCTCGAAGGCGGAAGCACGATGACATTTTTCAGAGTAAGTATCGAAGCTTGTCCCCCCAGTCGCGGCTAATTTTCAGATCTTTCTGCCCATAATTTATCTTTCCCAAGTACGACTCTATATCTGTATTACGTGTATCAAATATCTTTTACAACTAAAATAGCGCAATTCTAACAGTAATTTTATTTTCACGTAATTCTATGTAAATCGTAGTTAATCTCGACGTTAGGATTTAGGATTTTCATTTACACAATGGTTATTCTTTGATCTTCTCGATGGACATTTCAATGGACATGGATCGTATTCGTGATTTGTTTGATACGCAATCGCAAAGCATCGCTTCATAATCCGAGATCAATTATCGCGATGCGTAGCATTCGAACCGAATTTATACATCGAATCCTATTGTTCGTTACTATTACTGCAGATTTCGGCACGTGAAAAACGGGATAATTTGAAAGAAACATCGATCCTGCGCGGTCTACACTCAGTCCACGCAAAATATACACACGGTATCGGCCAAGAGTTTGAAAACACAGAGTTCGGTGTGTCAAGTGTACAGTGTGTATTGTCCTAATATCAATTGCGATACTAGATTTAACTTTCTTACTTTAGAATATTTCAGTATTTAACATTTATTGTATACAAAAAAAAATGAAAGGTAAATGTAAATTTTTGCCCGGTACTGTAATGAAAATGAAAGAAAATGAACACACTGTGTTTCAACACTGCGGCTGATTGATTCAAATTAATGCGCGGAATTAAATTTCTTTTCCAACATTCAAAGGATAGTTATACGATAATTTAAAAAAAAAAAAAAAAAAAAACGAATAGCATCAAATTCGAACTTTTCCAATCGCAGGATTCGAAGATCGGGATATACAAGAAGATGTGGGAGTTCATGGAGACGAAGTCGCCGTCGGTGTTCGTGAAGAGCTACGAAGACGGTGTGAAAAGGGTACTTGAGGGCGATTACGCCTTTCTAATGGAATCCACCATGCTCGATTACGCTGTACAACGCGATTGCAATCTCACGCAAATTGGCGGCCTGTTAGACAGTAAAGGCTACGGAATTGCCACCCCGAAAGGTAATATCGAGGAATAATCGAAGCTTATCCCGCGAATCTCCATTTTCCCATCTTTCTCGCGCTTGCGGAAAAATTTGAGAAAGAAAGACAGAATGTTCTTGACAATGCTTGCTAAGTGATAACAACGCGCTCTCTTCCCAGAGGAACAATCAATCCACGATTATTTACCTATATATATCGTCTTTTCCCTGATTCTTATTTTTCTTCCGCACTCACGAGAGAATTTACTGTTACGCCCACTTTCCGCGGAGGAGAAAAAATCCTCGAGGAAGCTCGCCGAGGAATAACGTCCTTCCTCTCCCGGGGGTTTAATTAATTCGCGATTGCTTATTTAGAAAACACTTTGCAACCGCTCGGTTGCACAAAGCGAGCGAGCTGCTCCGCGCGCGATAAAACCCCTCTCAAAGCGTTTATCTCCGCGAAAATTACACTTCCTCCTACCTTCTGCCGGACGTTTTGTTCCCGCGTTTAATACGCCACAGTCTTAATTAACGCGCGTACACGCGCCGTGCGAACGAGAGGGAACAAGTTCCAGGAGGCGGCCGATGCACGGCGCGAGCTTTCCACGGGTGTCGAGCGTTTCACTTTCACGATGCAATAACCTGTTTGATAGCTTTCAAGCGGCGCGTATGTCGGAGCTCGGCGCGAGAAAACTCGCAAATATCTGCCGGCGTTGCTTCGCTGCGCGAAGGACTGCCAGAGAGTTTAATGGCACGCGAGGCGAGGGGGACCAGGTTTCGTAAACCTGGCAAACATCGTAAACCTCGCGGATTTGTAGTTCGTTTCGGGGAGGAAGCACTCGAGCAATAAGTAATCTCGACACAAGAAGAACCTAAAAATATTTGCATTTGGACCGGTCGGTGGAACTTTCTTCGAAATCGAGTCGAGTGAGTATTCATAGAGTGATATTCCAGGAAACTGCAGATTTTGGTACGTGGAAAACGGGATAATTTGAAAGAAACATCGATCCTGCGCAGCCACACTCTTGGCTTAGAACTTATCGTTTCAATGTCAACTGTGATATTAGATTCAACTTTCTTACTTTAGAATATTTTAGAGTATTTAACGATCGCGAACTGAAATTTTACGCGCAACCTTACGTACGCAATACGTGCTGCGTGATACAAATCAGAAGATACAAGTCCAATTCAAGTTTCAAGTTTATCTCCGATGTCAATTCTTCAATGCGTTACTGCGCTTCTGCGCTTCTGATTACCGCGCGCATTTATTTGTAAACGTAGGATGCAAATTTTATTTCAATTTCCTTTTCTTCGGGTGCACGCGCAATTAATGATTCCGCAACATGCAAAATTCGATGTTTACGATGTTTGGAATACAGCGAATTTACGCGGCTCGCATTCATTGCGAGCTTCAAACATCGTAAACATTGAATTTTGCACGTTGCGAAATTATAAATTGAAATTTCACGCCCTCGCGCATCGCGTAACTAATAATTCTCGCGAAATTATTATGAAAAACTTCAAATTCTTTACGTACGCTTTCGTCCGAACCGATCTGTGTTTCGAACAACGCCTGGCTCTATCCTCGACGCTGTTTCGAATTCTCGCTGTACAAGGACTGACATCCGTCGCGAGATTCGCCGTTCGCGGAGCAGCGGCTTAATTAACGAGTCGAAACGCGGGGTCCGAGCTCGAAATCCGCGTAACTGAGTTTTTCGGCCTCGCGCGGAGACTCGACGGGTCGTCGTCCAAGACTGTCGTCGCGGCAGCTGAGCAATTTCCCTAATTGGACTAACGTGTCTGTGTTTGAGCTCGCTCTCTCGCCGTGTCTCCACCTCTTAATAACGAATCGCCGGTCGCGCGGCAAAGATCCCCGAGATTTTTCTTTCGCGGAGCTGCGCGAGCCAGGGAGCGAGGAACGTCTTTCGAGTTGAAGGAGAGCTACTACCACGTTTCTCTCTCTCGAGTCGGGACCTTTCAAAGATCCTCTTCTCGGAGATCTTCTTGACCGACCTAACGAAGAACCGCTTTGCGTCGCAGGCTCGCCATGGAGGGACAAAATATCGCTGGCGATTCTCGAGCTGCAGGAGAAGGGCGTGATACAAATTCTGTACGACAAGTGGTGGAAGAACACCGGCGACGTGTGCAACAGGGACGAGAAGAGCAAGGAGAACAAGGCGAACGCGCTCGGAGTGGAGAATATCGGTGAGAATCAGTCTCGTTGATCTTTTACTTTCCTCCTCGGCGAGGAGGAACGCCAGCGAACAGGTTTAGCCAGCGAATTAACGCCGGAATTACCAGAGTTCGAACGAACGAACACTCGAATTCAACCGATACTTCGAGAGTTGCCAATTCGATTAACCCCTCGAGAATTTTGCGACCCGAGCTTGTTTTCGCTGTATTTTTACCATTGGAGAGAATGTTGGGTGAGCTCGCGAGAGAGGTTAGGCGCGTAATTTATCGCCGGGGGCAGAGGAGAGACGGCAGGAACTTTATCTGACTTTGAGGCAGGAAATATCGCGCGAAGGGCTGCAATTTTTACTCGAAAGTTGTCAGTGCTGCGCCCTGATGATAAAAAGTTTTATTATTTACCTTTATTGCAAGTCATCTCATTAAGAGCGAGGAATTAGGAAAAATAGAGTCGGTAACAAAGTGTTTCGCTATTTTTACTAATTTTTACAAATCTGATGCTCGTACTCGTTCCAAGTTGTCAGTAACGTTTTTTCAATGACGTTATATCGTTAAAAGACTTCGCGTTATTTATTCGGGAAGAACAAACGAGAAGTTAATGAACGCTAAATTGACGAAACAGTGCCGGCGATCGCGTGAAACAGCTGTCTGATTTCGGAACGAGCCGGTCCAGGCGAAACGTCCACATTAGCTAACGTAATTTAAAACAATACGAGAAAATTGAATCTCTGTCTCTCTCTCTTCCCTTCTTTCTATCAAAATACGATAACCACAAGAATGTTTCTTTTCCATAATAATCGCAAGAACGATCGTATCCTAGAATCATCATAGATCAAAGCGTATGACACAACACACGCTTTGATCAGGAGAGAAGACGTGGCGCGGAATTTTCCTGGAAATTTGAACGATCGAGTATCGTACGATCTGGATCGCGCCCATAATTACACCGTGTAATTTACGGCCGCAAATGAGGTCGATAAAACGCACACGCGAACAGTGGCGTCGAAATCATTAGGTTCGTTCCGATCGTTTCTGTATACAGTGCACTGTATAACTAACTTCATTTGTGGGCTTTCGGCGAGCATGTCAGGTTACGTAATCAACTACGGATGGATTTCAATAGTAGGCTATGCTACGATTCCGTAACGCGTCATTTCCAGATTTACCGAAACGCGTGTGCGAAACTCGAAGAACGTAACTGCATCAGGTAACGGCTGCAGGTCTCTCGTAAGAACGAACACAGTAACAAACATTTTGGATAATTGACCCCTTGTTTCGTAACATCGAGTCCCCCTCGTAGTACGAATATGTGACTTAGATTTGAAAAATAATGTAAACTTCCCAAAGTTCCTCGACGATTATGCACAATTCTAGTACTTTGCATCTTACACTGACCAATCTTTCTTTGTAAGAAAATCGCAAAGAATTTAACAGACAGGAGAAATCATTTCGTAACGTTTCGAGTATAAGCTGTTTGTTGTATTAATTTAAAAGCAAGAAAATCCCGACTATTTGTTTCTATTTACACAGAGGAGAGCGAAGAAACACCTCTTTTGACGCGGAAATTCGGTTCATTAATCGCGGACACTTCGTACAACGAACGCCGACAAAGAAAGTAAAAGGGCAAAGGTGGCGCAGTTGAGGTCATGGAATGCTTTCAAGCTCGGGGAAATCTCGCGAGAAGTTCGCCGGGAATTTTTCTTGGACGTCCCGTAGAACGTCCGGATTTTATGGAAGTCACAACAAGTTCTCCCTTTCTATCTCACCTCGCTGTGTCCTTTTATATTTTCTTTCCTCTTTTTTTCTCTCTCTCTCTCTCTCTCTCGTCTGGTCGAGAATCTCTTCCATTCTTTCTCCTCTTTTTCTCGTCTCGCCCTCTGTCGCTGACTAGCCTCTAACTCGGGTAAGTAGCCACTTTGCCAGCAGCGTGAACGTACTCGCCGAGAAAGAAGGATGAACAACTCCCGCGGACGCTGTGAAATTTCAGTCGAACCGCTGCGAATCGCTTCTCCACTAAACAGGTCGATTATTTGTGGGAACGAAGGGAGGGAGGAAAGGGAGAGACGGAGGGTTGTCGAATTACGAGCCCCGTTTGGAGGAAATTGTACTTGAACTTTTTTAAGTCTTTCTTTTTCGAAACGTTCGATGAGTTTTACATTCACACGTAGGATTTTCAATAGATACTTTGTATGTTCTCGCAATTTATGAGAAGACAAACGGTTCCATCTTCTAAAGAACGGTAGAATTTTTAAAGAACGCATTTTTAAAAGATAGAATTACGTGTTCGATAAATATGAAATATATTTGAGACTAGATTACTGTTACTAACGTGGCAAAATAATGAATTACTAACGCTCGTACAATTCCGAAGATTTCTTTTATAAATTACACACACTTCGTAAAGTTTGCAAATGTCATTTTTGCAATCTTATATTTCCAAACAAATTGCACGAACGTCCGGAGTTTAAAGAATTTAATTCATCGAAAAACGACGCAAGTGCGTTCTCCTTCGAAAACAAGATAAATACAAAAAATAACACGCGAATGAATTTACAAGCCATCGTGAATGCACATGACAACAAATCTGAATGGTTAGAAGCATACAAATTGCGTAACTCGAGTTATCAAAGATTTATAATGCGACGAGATTCCTTGGTCGCAACAAATCGTCAACTACAGACTTTTCTCTCAAGTTCTAAATTCTTGATGCGCGATTTCAAAAGTATTTGTAAAAGCAGTAATAAAACGGACAAGGAATAATAATTAAACTGTGGGCAAGATTATTCAAAGTAATCAGAACTACTGTGCGAACGCGGCGACTGGCTAAATATAAATGCCCTATTTCTACTAATTGCACGGCATGAAATTGCGTTTCAGTTTCTTCGTTCGGGGGAAAGCGTCTGTGTCAAAATTCAAGCGGTGTTTGACCTGGTGGACCACGAATGCAGAAATTACCAACGCGAAACGCGAACGGTGAATGTGCAATAGCCAGGTGCTGAGACGTTGGCGTCTCTTGTTTCTCGACTTGCCGTGAAATTAGTCGCGACGAGAGGAGGAACTGGCGTGAAAATAGAAGACCACGCGGAAACTTTGTTACTTCCGGCGGAATGTCGTTTAAATCATACTGTTGGCGCGATTAAGTCTGCTAAAAATCGTCGCGTTTTCGGGCCTAACGACTAACGACGAGTTACGGAGCATTGTCGAAGAAAATAGTACAATGCATTCGTTGTCTCGTCGTTGGGGAAGTTTGTATAAAAATGCGAAATCGGAGAAACAGAAAGATTAATTTTCGGCTGATTCGGAAGAACTCTTACACCGTAAACGTTTATCGGATAATGAAGAGAAAAACTGGATGTGAAAAAAATTAAGGAGAGCCACCTAAAAGTTCTGTCTTATTTCCCGATTATCTTTGAAAGATATAAAATGGAACAAAAAAAATTGGAAATTGGAAATTATTTTACATATAGTAGTACTGCGATGCAAGAGTACAACACTGAAAACCACATTGTACGACCTAACTCAAAACTTTTCAAAAAGAACTTGAACCTTCAAATTAGACTTGGCGATAGAAAATCCTCCTCTCTCTCTCTCTCTCTTAGAGTGAATCTTTTTCTTCTCGCAAAAGTTCCAAGTTGGCGTCGAAAAGAGAGTAGAACGGATCGACAAAGACGTTCGGGCCACGGGAGCGGAGCGGAGCGGAGACGTAGGCGTAAATAACGACAGGATCGTGTAGACGGGAAGCTAGACTGATGGATAGATAAATAGATAAATAGACAGGCGCGGAGAGGGCGATGAGGGGTGAAAACGACGAGGTTAGAGGGTGATAGATGGGCGGACAGATGCCAGGGGAACGGGCGAGTCCGGGCGGGCTGGCAGCTACATTAACCGTGAAACGTGCGCCCGAGCGACATCAGAAAAGAAGCAGAGACAGCCGGCGGCGATAAAATAATGAGCTTCCGGTTTTTCCCGTTTCCAGGTGGCGTCTTTGTCGTGCTGGTGTGCGGACTGGCGCTGGCTATCCTCGTCGCGGTCCTCGAGTTCTGCTGGAACTCCAAGAAGAACGCCCAATCGGACAGGGTAAGCGAGCGAAGCACCGAGATAATTGCGTGCGATTTCGTGCTTCGCGTGTATGTGCTGCATGAGTGTATTTTCCTCTTCGTCGCGTGCAAGGCCGCTCGTCTCGTCGTCACTAAGCCATTTCTTTTCTCTCTCGTCTTTTTTTTCTTTTTTTTTCTAAATCATTATCGAGTTTTACTTTCTTTCTTTTTCTTTTTTTTTCTTTTTTGGTCGAATATATTTCGATCGAAAAACGGTTGTACAATATGTCAATTTTTCAGCATTTTGATCGAACACTGTTTGTCAGCAGAACGGAAAAATTTCACGCTGCGTTTGCCTGATTACACGCAGTGGCATAACCGGCAGGTCTGACCATACGTGTCCTCGTTCTACTTGTTTGATTTAACACGATACCGCTCTTCGTTTTGGCGAGTTAAACATCGTCCAAACAGTTTTCGTATCAATCCCTCCGATGCAAACAGACGAAGCATGCAAACCCGAGAGCCATAACGCGTGTCCTCCATTGCATAGTGAATCGAAGAGCAAACGATTAAAAGACGCGAGACGCGCAAACAATTACTTGTGTCGCGAGGTACAAGATATTTAAGAATTCTTATCGTATCTGTATGTCACTTTGAACATCACTGCACAATAAAATTAATATAGGAGTTCTTACCATTCGAATACTGATTCAATTTAGATCCGAGTACTAGGATGCTCGCTGGATTTAAATCCGAATTTAGGCAAACAAACGAATATTAATGTACGGATGTACGAATATTCGCAAATGTTCGCTGTAATTCGAGTAAATTTCTTTATGCTCGTGTTTTGAATATTCATTCAAATACTGGATACTCGGATCTGAATCCCACGTGCAATATTTAGAAAATTTCTCTGAACACGATCAAGTAAGACACGCTGATACTTAAGAAAAGATACCAGATCGCGGAGAACCAGTTCTATCGACGATAAGAAGATTAACTATAAAACGTCAAACTTTACGTTTCGTTTCGCACGACGCAAAACTCTATAAAATGTAAGCTTCACGGCGCACCTCGATTCATCCATCACCCCACGATTCGATCGCTATTCGATGAATGAACGAGCAAAGAAATCAGCGACAGGGAAAACGATGTAACCGACTCGCGATTGAAAATTCGAAAAACGCGAGGGAAAGCGGCCTGGCACGCTCGAGAGGGATTGCATGGTATCGAGCTCGTGGTACGATCGTCTTTCTGTATTATTTGTTGGTATTGTTGTGCCTGTTCTCTGCCGGCCCCTGTCCATGCGTCGGCGGCAAAAACGAAAACAAAAAAACACGTCGAAACGGAAACGCCGCGGCACGGCAGTCCCTGTGCGCCGAGATGGCCTCGGAATTGCGGTTCGCCATGCGGTGCGGCTCGCGGCAGAGGCCAGCCGCGAAGGCGCGCAATTCCGACGCCGCGGTGCCCTGCGACCGTTGCAGCCCGCGCGCCACCAGGAGGAGAACGCGATATTGCTCGACCGGCCACGAGGAGACCACCTACATTCCGAGCATCGAGATACCACGGTTAAATGGTGTAAGTCCTGTCCCTCACGACGGGCTCGCGACGATGGCCTCTCTTTCAATTCCCCTCTCTCTTCGTTATTATATTATAGCATTCGAAAGTATTCGAAAGTAAAAGCATTCGAAAGGTCTCTTTTGCATTTAATGATAGACTCGACGTCGTCGAGTTTATTTTTTCCATGTATTTCGAACAAACAGAACCTCATTTACGAGGTTCGTTACAGCTAAAATAACAAAGGAAAGGAGGGGGAATATAAACTTTGCAGATTAAGGAAAATGTGGACGCAACGGTAGACCGGGATGTTTGGTTTAGCATGGTTGGCACGTCGGAAATTTGTATTTGCCGAGTTTCTTGATGAGTCTAATTATTTCGCGGTCGGGACAATATTTAAATGCTTTCGAATGCTTTGGAATAGCCGCGTGTTTACAGACTGCGGGTTTTTACTCGCAATTGCAAAATTGGACTCTTGCAACATTCGGAGTGGAAAGTAGTGGAATCGTACGGTGTTTCTACGTAATTGTAAAATAATTTTATCGGTTTAATCGGAAACGAGTGGCTCGAAACAGGTCACTCTCATCAACTTGGCAAATTGAAATCTGTAATTATTTAAAATAAACTCTCGACAATTTGCGACAAATAAATTGGATCGAGTCTTTCGCGAATTGAAGTTAACCGCGGCTATTGAACGGACACGATTGAAAGAACGCGAAACGCTCTACTCGCTAAATTTATACTTTTAAAACTCTTCGCAAATGCACGAAAAAGACCCGCAGTTTAGCTAGATCGAACGATTCTTTCGTACCGTACTTTTGCGTGCATCATTCGTACCTACCGTAAAGTCGATTTAGAAGAGATTCTCTCTCGTAATGGAGAAGAGAAGCCATCGGTCGAACCCGGAGCCATGCCTGGTTTCACGGTAATTCAATCTCGACGAGAATAAACGCGTGACAACGTTTCTCTCAACGAGTCGTTATCAACGAGTGATTTGGCACGCACACGGCCGGATTGTTACGTCTCGAACGCAATTTCGAGCGGCGAACCGTTCGAGAGATTCGATTGTCGTGATCGAGGCACGGTCTCCATGGAGCCTACCAACAGATTTGTGCGTTTCTTTCGTCACGAGCTTCGAACGAAGCGCGAGATGGGGGAGAGAAAAACGCGAGGCCACGTGACGACGCGTGAAGGGGTATTCGCAGAAGAAAAAAAAGAAAAAAAAAAAAAAAAATGGGAAGTTGCTTGCGCGAAAATTTGTCCCTTATACTATCCTTTTGTGTCTCGTTCTCATTTTCTGTCTGTTTCTATATGTCTCTCTCTCTCTCTCTCTCTCTGTCTTTATATGTCTCTCTCTCTCTCTCTCTCTCTCTCTCTCTCTCTGTGATGCTCTCTGTTAGACTCGAGTACACGTTTGTTTCACACGGACTAAATCTATTTATTTATTCGTGCCTCTTTGTACGTGAATTACGTAAATACTTGGTGTGTTCTGCATTTTGGCACGGTCCGATGTATCTTGCTTACTACTACTACTACTAGCGAAGCGAGCGCCGCGCGCGTTTAATCGCAACTGGGCGCGGAGCTCTCAGTCACGCACTCGCTTACACTCGCCAACTCGCTTATAACTCGCTTCGACACGAAACGCGCCCGTTTCTTGTACCACGTGCGCGTTCCATAAAACTTGATTGCATGCCTCGTACCGCTGTTGAACGATTGTAATACGATCGAACGCGACGGCGACGTCACTTCAAATTCGTCGTCGCGCCGGCTAAACCAGCCAACGCTCGTCCGATGCCTCGCTCGGAATCGATCGTTCTCACGTGCACCCTCGGAAGTTCGTCGAGTCGGACAAAAGAGAATGTGAGAAAAGTCTCAATAACGGTGTCTTATTATTCGTTTTCCACGCCGTTAGACAAAGGCACACGTTTCGTGGCGAAAGAATAGCGCGTGCTATTTCGTCGAGTTAACTGATTTAATTGCTGCCGAGAGTCGGAAGGATTTTCTCTAGCTCGTTGGCTCGATAAACAAGAACAAAAGGTGAAACACTGGTGTACTGACCAGAAGCCAAAATGAATCGAAAAACGTACAAAACGTACGCGGTCGACAAATTGAGCAATTTTAAAATAAATTCGTCTGCGAATGTCCGGATTGTCATCCTCTCGATTTCCAGCTGCACGTTTGTGCTTCGTTATTCCCTCATTCGAAATTACAGCCTCTCCGCGTGGAGTGCAGCTTTAATAAAGGAAAATTCGCCGCGCTATTTGGACATCGATACGAAGCGATAACGTTAGATAACTCGTAAAATTTGATTCCGCGAGGTTGCTTGCCGCTGCAAGAGAGCATGGGGGAGGGGGTGAAGCGGTATCCGCTGCTCGGTACGGTTACATCGGGCGGAGAAAGAGAATAGAGTGTTCGTTAAACAACGATCGAAAGGGGACACGTAGCCGAGGCGGAACGACTCGCCACCCTCGAAAACTCGCGTGAATGGTCCTTCCGATCGTGTCGGAAGTGATTTTTCGAAGCTACGTCGCATTTTCCGGGCTCGTTTCCGTGTAACCGGCTGGCAAGTCCTCGGGATATTCCGAAACGTGCGCACGATCGGGACCGTACCAGGAAGAAAACGTCGATCGTCCATATTCTTTCCCAAAAAAAGAAAAAGAAAAAATGAGGGACAGATCGAACGGAAATTTTTCAAACCAATTTCTCTCGTTTCCTTGCCGTCAGACCACTTCCACCAGCGGAAATTTTTCACTGTTAATTGACTCGAGTATCGGAAAAGTTGCGTAACAGTGGCCATATCGAGTTCAATTAAATCAGGACGCAATTACAGGCGCGTCAATGGCCGACCGGAAATTACACAGGGAACGCAAGTTTCTGTTGCTCGAAAATTTCCCCTCGCTCGACGTTCGATCGAGCTCGAGACGGATACTACCCCGCGAGACTCGTTACTCAGAGCCGGAGTTTAATCGCAATTTAAACGAGGGGGAGGATCGGCGAATCGATGGAGTCTCTCGTCATCGCCGTCGCTCGAGGAGTACCACCGAGTCGGATTTTTCAGTTTTCCCAGCGAACAGAACCGAAGGGAAGCTCTTCGGTCTCGAGTTTCAAATTCTACTTTCGATACTTTAATCCGCGACGCGGCACCGATGCTCATCGACGCGGTATAATCCACGAGGAATATTTATCGCGATCCGCCCGTCTCATCCAACAATTCGATACACAGGCAAACGAGTTTTCCATTTAAGGGGCTGGAGGGGCCAGACGAATATAGATCGGTGCTTCTCAATAAACATAGTGCGGCAAAGAGTGATTAGAGACTTGGAGTATCGAATTTTTTTTCAATCGTCTCTTATCGGACTCTGTTCTATTCCGATAGTTTCATCTGATAGTCCTGTATTTCGTGTCAATGCAACATCGATGCAAAATGTGCAATAAGAAAAGTAAATCAACAATGAGAAGAATTACCTGTAATTGTCATTCTGCAAACTCTGGCTATTGAATTGGGATCAGTTAGCTGGAACCGTAAACTATTAACGCTGTGTATATTAAAAAATGTAACCGTGTAAGGCGTTGAAAATCGTGAAGAACCACATAAATAAAAAATTGTGTTTTCTATTAATTCGATAATTGTATTATACTACGGAGATATTTTGCTTTGTTTTTTTATCTAATTTATCTAATATGCTATATACTTGTTCGTTGCATAAATGCAGAAAACAGTGAAACTAAAATTACAATTTCGTCACCACTAACTTTTAAACTTTCAAATTGTCCATCAAATTTTATTAACTATTAAATTGCGAGTAGTCCTACTTCAATGGCCAAGAGCTGCACATTTATACATACACCGATTAAAAGCGAGGAAGACTTCGCCTCGAACTTTTGCAAGTACTTACAGCGCAGAATAAAGTGACAGAAAGTTCACTTTTGCACTTCAGCGTCTCTCGTAAAAATCGTTCTAGCGCTTGAAAGCGATTCGGAAGCAAGTTGAAAATCAAGTTTTCAAACATTCGGGCGGAAAAAAATTCGACTCCATTCGAACCATTTCGATTCTCCGCGCGTATCCGATTAAACGGGATGTTGTAGAATTTTGAAGAAAGGATTGAAAAGCGGTATTTCCGAGTACAAAAGCACCGGAATCGTATCCGAAAATTCGATCCGAAAAATCGCGTGTCAAGCCTCGCGATTTCCCAGGCTTGCTCCTCCGTTCGGCAAAACTGAAACGTTTCGAAACATTGTTGCTTCCGTTCCGGAAGCGCGAACCTCGGTTTCGTGAAATCGATGGTCCGCGTTTCGCGCGACTCGTCCCCTCGTTCCGGAACGTGTATCTATCTATCTGTAAAAAGCGAGGGGAAAAAAGAAAGGAGGAAGGAAAAAGGAAAAAGGAAAAAGGAAAAAAGGAAAAAAGAGGATCCGTCATATATGCGGCCGCAAGTTCGCGAGAGACCCTGTCACCTTTGTCCGCCGATATTTCATCGAATTTCGATTCTCACCCGTGTATACGTACATTCGCAAAATAAGTTCTCTTTTCGAGGGGTCGCAGCTGGACGTCGGTCGCTCAAATCGATATACAGGGACAGATTCGGCAAGTCCCGGGGAGAAATTCAAGCGCCAGAGACGAACCGTGGAGAAACGGAGAAAGAGCACGACGAATCTCTCTTTTTGTCTCTCTCGGAGACGAGAGTCCAGATAGAAAAACTTGTTGGAAACAAAGCGAGGACCGGTGAGTCGCGTCGATTCCGACACTCGGAAGGGCTCGTACGAGGCGGACAACGACTCGCGCTCCTTCGCGAGTTACGAAAAACGTTAAGAGCAAGTTTTAACGAGGCCTGGCAACTTTTAATAATTCGCCCGCTCGCGGCTATGAGACGTAGAGAACGCCGGGGGACGACCCGGAGGAGGAGGGAGGAGGAGGAGGAGGAGGAGGAGGAGGAGGAGGAGGAGGAGGGGGTGGTCACTCGCCATCGATCACCACCCCGATATAGCTAACACCCGTTGTTTCCTATTTTCTCAGCAGGAGGGTGGTGCGTTGTCGATGACGGAGATGAAGAAATCATTGAGCTTCGATCAAGTGGCAGCGGCCCGTGGCGGGAACACCTAGCACAGGCCTCATCCTCATCTTCATCCTCAGCAGCAGCAGCAACAGCAACAGCAACAACAGCAACCGCCACCGTGCAAAGCCACGCCCACGCACACACGTCACACACACTGCCACTCACATTCACACAGCCACAGTCACAGTCATACGCACAAGCACCAACCACCCCCACCGAGGCGGAGACGGGGCTCCTCAAGCATCGTCTTGGGACAAGGTTAGTTCCCTCATATTGGTGGTAACATTTTGCCGCATACGTAATATATACGTACGTGCGCGTAGAAATATATACCCAGTGTAAGTACCCAGGTACAAAGCGAGCAGTTTTCTAATCATTTCTAACTAAATAATTAAAAGTAAGTCTTTGATGATACACGCAGGAGGTGACCATCCTGAGAGTATTCTCTGGAGATTCGACTGCGACCTGGCGGGTGAGCCAGACGTGGTGATATCGCCGCCACCGCCACCACCACCACCCTCGGCGGCTGTGTCGAGAACCACGACCCTTTGACCAATACTCGAGGAGGTGCCGACAGGTGTGCCCGTCCAAAAGGAGCTGCCCACCCAGGCCTCGGTGGTAGTGAACGTGGTCGACCAGAAGGAGACCTGCTTATAGCATATGTAGTCGCCGGGGCGGCTGAGTCGACCGCAACGCGGTCCGGCTTGTGCCATCGGCGACGTTGGATCATCGATCGATCAGCTGTCCACGTGACGACACAACAAAATGTAGATTCGCTTAGCAAAATACGAAACAAACGTGGTGGACAAGCTGCGACGACGTGTGCAAAAAAAAAAAAAAAAAAAAGGAAAAAGAAAAAGAAAAAAAGAAGAAAAAAAAACGATCCATCGCAGTGGTGTGGATCATCTAGGAATGATCGTGTCGAGAACCATGCGACCAATAAACGAACAGAGGAGACGTTGATCGAGATGGAACGCGACAGACGCAAATGACGAACGTCGGTAATTTCAATGGGACAGAAAACGAAACGAAGGACGTACATCGTCACAAAGTTTGAAACTTGAGAACGAGCGAATGAAACAACAGTCCCGCTGATTACAAATGAGAAATCGATCCGGTGGTGAATGCTCGCGGTGCAATGTTAATAAAACAGGATCGATTGCACGTCACGATCGAAAGGCGTCACCCTGCAAACGGCCGCGTCCCATCGATCCGACGAAGCTGATAAATAGCAAATGAAACACCGTGTGCAACGCCAATCAAGCGGGCTACTACCGCTAGGCGAGGACTTTCGAGGCTGGGAGGGAGGGATCGAATGGGTGGCTAAACAGCCGATTCGATTGTCCGGACTGTCCGGGCAATTTTCACGCTAAACATATCGATAACGTACCGAGAAACGAGGTCGAGAACTCGATCGAGATCGTTTCGGCAGTACGTTGAAGAAGTAGCCTCGTGCGCGCTCGCAGTAGGATGAGATAAAACGACGTTACTATCGATCAACGACCACGATCACGTGTGATTAGACTCGGACCAAAACTTATATAGTGACCACTGCCAACAGCTAGCCTAAACATAGTCGAACGACCTGTTGTAGCGAGCTTCCTCGCGAACCAAGGGGAAGTTTCAACGAATAAAAGGGACGCGTGGCTATTCGAATTCACGGCCTAAAACCCGATCTTCGCGGTTAGCCGAAGATCGATTTTCGAAATTTGTCGGAGACACCCACGAAGATTTTTTCGATTCGAGCGATGTTGTGGAACACGGAACATGCACAATAAAGTACTATTTAAGAGGAGAGGAAAGGAGAACACACGTGGAATAAACAGGTTACAAAGTTTAGAGAACAAGATTTAGATAGAGATAGAGTCGTTATCTCTTCGACTAAACGACCAACACGACCAGAGGTAGGAATCTAGGAGGAACCAAGAGACGAGCTATAAAATTTATCACTTTATAGACAAAATTGTACCAATGGAACCACCGAAGAAGCAACCTCGAGCGTCGCTCGCGAGAAGCGAGGAACCGGAGAGGGACGTAGTAGTACAAAATTTCCAAAGCGTTACCTCACCGTTTACGATTTTGCGCCCTGACCTTTGTTCCCGCGCCGTTTCGTGCGAGCGCAGCCAACAGACTCGATTCTGGCCGATTCGAATTTTTCACCGCGTTTTATACCACGGAAGAAAGGACGAGAAGCAAAATTCGTACGAACGAAGGCAGCCTCGAAAGATCGACCGTGCACGGGGATCGTACGGAAACGTACGAACGAGCCGCGGAATCCTGTCGACCGAAGAAGGAAGCGTACATCGAGGAACAGTTCGTTGATTCGACGTTGATTTGCGCGTTCTGTGTTACAATCGACACGATTGTACGTACACGATCGAATTTTGTTTTGTCACGAGTTGACCGGTGATTCACGGTTTTTGATTTTGCCGGACGATTGTATAAAATGGAAGAGAAAAGAGAAAAGAAAAAAAAAGAAAAAAATGGAATGAAATCACAGGTATGAGCGAGTACACGGGGGACGAGGTTGGTTACGGTGTACGCGCGCATACACGCATCTTATCGTTAGTCTACATGTAACGCCATAAGATAAGTGCGTAGCCGCGTAAGAGACCTAGTCATATTTTGACACGATCGAGTTTATTATATCGAGACGATACGATACGTTGTGTACAGTGACCGTTTTTTTTTCACCGAGATTCGAACGACCGACGCCGACGTTGTCGAGGAGAAGCGAGTTTTTAGTGTTGCGCACCGCGTCGTACACAAACATACAAAAATACAAACGCAGATACAAACAGAACACAGGACACACACCGTGTACATACAAAGAGAAACGATGATCGTTGGATGAATAAGAGGAGTGCGACGTCCTTGGACGGTTTTATTAAAGCGTTATATTATAACGATATCGAGAGGAAGGGTGAATAAGGATGTGACTGATGGGTGCATGATTGAGGGTGCGTGACGAAAAACAGGAGCGAATCGTGCCAGAAAAGAAGGGGATAATCCAGGCTGATGTCGCGGACGACAGGCGGATGACGATGCTTTTCAAGTCACGTCTGATTATCCACCGCGCGACGTCGTGTAATTTAATAATAAGACGACTCGCGCGACCGCAAATTGTCTCGCGAACGAGACACGTTTCCAGGCGACGGCGAGGAACAAGTAAGGCCTCGTTTCTACAGATAATTTCAACGTAATTGGAGGCTGTGTGGAAAGTGCGAATCGAGACAGCTTCGTCGAAAATTGATCGCTGAGTCGCTGAGATGAGGAGTCCATTGAGGAGTCCAGGACAAGACGCGATAAGAAATTTTTAACGATGGGAGCTGATGGGAGCTCGCTTAATTGCCATCGCGGGATAATACTAATCCCAGCCTGCTGATAAATGAATTCTTCATCCGCGTCGATTAATTAAGAGGTTGTTCGCTCTCTCGTCGAAGTCGAGACACGTCGGTTCGTCCCTTTCTTTCCCCTGCCTTCGTGTCTCTCTTTGTTCGCGAGGTCCGCGACATCGGAATTTCCATTGGCCTACGCCGAAAGCAAGCGTGCAAATCGGGCCGGCACGATTCGTTCTCGCGGCCAGGGCCCCCGACTGCGACTGATTTCGATCGAATCGAAGAGCGGAAACGTTCGCGTTGCTGCGACGAACGACATTGGGGGAGGGAATGAATCGAGGCGTGTGAGGTGCTGGTCGGACGAGCGGACAGTTCGAACGGTTCGTAACTCTACTTGTCGCGTCATCACTGGTGTGCCACTGTTCAATAAATAAATTTTATTTACTTAATCGATCTAGACGTTTCTACACTTGGCGTAGCAATTTCGAAACACGTTGACTTCCTTTTCGTTTTCTTTCTTTGCGATCGAGGGTCTGAGACCCCGCGGGGTGCGAAATTTCTGTCGATTGCAGCAACGTGCTCTCTCTCTCTTTCTCTCTCCCCGTCTTGACTCTCAGCTCTTCGGTCGAATGAATGTGATACGCAATGAATCGTCAACTTTAAACATATCTCTCCGAAATAAGACAGACAATTAAATGTTGTTATATACATGTTTTACTGAATATCATTGAGACACTTTTTCTATCTCCGTGCAAAGTTCATCCATCGACAGTCATACCATGATCAACCCTCAGATAGTACCGTTGGGTCATAGACGACCGTAGCAATTTGCGTCAAGCTGGTAAAATTTACTACTTGATTTTGAGTCGATTTTGACGGAGGTCAGTGATAAAGTTCAATTAAAAGTTGAATTAAAAAATTGTAGAACTCTAGAGTAGATGATTGAACTCTCAAATCGCTATAGTTCTCGATGGCCCAATGTGACACGTTCGTGGCCGACGTGGTCTTACTTAATTATTTTATAATTTACGACCAATTTCGATTAATCGAATTCTACATTCTTTTCTCGCATTTCAAAGCATTATAAGTGAATTCAAACAGCTGCTTCGGTTTCACATTTTCCTTCCATTTGTTTCAACTTGTACTTGCAACGTTTAATTTTCTTTTTTTTTTTCTTCTTCTTCTTCCAAGCAACAGTGATTGTATACTATACAGGCAAATTTTGTACGTTTACTTCCACTTAAATAGCAAAACTCCCCTAATAAATGGTCAATACGTGTACTTTGTGTCAGAATCGTCAGCTGCGAATGTGTTCAAAGTTGAAACGATCCCCGACGCTTGTCCCGACACCCCTGTGAAAAATTCGACCGATCACTCGGCAAGTTTTACGCGCGATTTATGTACCTTTTCCTTTGACACCTCCTCCCTTTCTTCAACAGCCGAGCACTTGGCGAGGGGGATAACAAACGAGCGGGGCAATGAACAGCAATTTTCGTTTCTTCGCCAGGGAAAATTCATCCAGCGAGTTGAGCGATCGGATCGATTCGATCGGAACGGAGGGACACGGAGGGACACGGCGACGACCATCATTGACAGGATGACAAGTGAACAACGATAGTTCATCAATCACGTTTATTCCTCGATACATATTCAAATCGACCCGATGTGCCTTCGGTTAACGTAATTTCGTTTGCCGCTGCCGTTACGTCAATTATGCAAACCTCGTTTCCCGCATGAAACTATCAAGTCAGCCTATCGATGTCCCTCGAACGCCACCGTCTTTCGATTCAATAGCGTGTTCGTCGACCCCGATCGCCACTGACCGCCAGCACGAATTTCCATTTTCATACGACGAATAAAAACCATTCCATCGTTTCTGTAGAAATTTCATTTCGTTTCGTTTCGTTTCGTTTCGTTTCGTTTCGTTTCGTTTCGTTGTTGTGTCCAAACGTTTGTCGTGCGAACGAGACGGTCCATTCGAATCAATTTTATATCAATTTCCATCGCAATTAAGCGACGCGAAATTATAACTCCGTTGGTTAAATAAAACTTGCATTCGGCAATCGCGCGTTGTATAATTGACTTCAATTTGCTGAATGTTCCATTAATATTAATTTTACTCGCGACCACTACGCACGAACCTTGTTTAGGTGTGTTAATCGTTAATGCCGTAATTTGCAATCCCATTCGTTATTATGACTCGTCATCGTAGTTATTAATCGGGAATTAAATTCATCGTCTCTTTTTCTTTTCAAGTGAAAAATTAAAGATGTATCTTGACCTCATTCGTTTATGATTTGGTTCGTCAGACAATCGTGTAAAAAATGATATTCAACAAATTCCTGGGAATTGAAAAGTATTTTCAAATGAAATATTGCGTTGCAAATGTTGATCTTTAATGAATTAACTCGAGTTTAGATTGAATTTACGCGACCAAGACGTTCGAAGACTCAAACTATTTGTTTGAAGACTATAATTTTTAAAATTTTTCCACAATCCTTACGCAATATCACGTGCAATGATCTTCTCGTCAGATTTTTGTAAAATAACCAAAACTTCAGCGAATACGAAAAACTTTATAACAAATAAAGCAAATAAATAACACGAGCTTCCGATCGTACATCTTGAACAAAATCGTTCGAATCTCTAAAACTGTGCCGATTTTCTAGACTTTAATTTTTTCTATGAAAAATTACAGTCATTACGATCATTCCGATATTGCAGAAATTAAAACGGTTTGGTAAGATAAACGTCGAACGTTCTATTTTTGATAGTCGCGACGAAATAACATTTACAGCATTGAAATTCCTACTTGTAGCGTCTGCGACTTCGTTCGTTCGGAGTCTGAGGCGTGCAACTTTCTCGAAATTGTCACGGCGAAGTGGCTTCTATCGCTTCCACATTGAAAATTGCATTCATTTAACCGCGTCAAAGGCAGCCTGTTAAAATCTGGGCCATTGGTCGTTCCTCGCGGATGGCGAAAAGATGGAAGAGGAGAGAAATCGTGGAAAGAGGCCGGGCTGCCGGAAGAGAAATAAGAATCGCCGTCGGTTTCCAATCGAATCGCGCACTCGTTAATTTTTGCGATATCGTTACGCCATAAAATGGATCTTCCCTTCACTCCGTCCCTTGTCCCTTCGATCGTTAATAGGAATACGAACGAATTGCCGAACGTTCGTGAATCGAGAGCACCGAGCCTCGCCCCAATTGTTCTCCACGATGAAAGAAGAATCTTACGACTGAATTTTTGGAGCAATGGGTTTGTAATTACAATTAATAATAATAGTTGATATTAAACGGTAGATAGATGATTTTGTTTGCAATCTTTCGTCATCATTAGGATTATATCTAAATGTTTCATTTTCATAATATTACAAACTGAATGCTTGCTAAATTTTTTGCTAAAAAATAGAAACGAACATATGAAGTTACGAGAGGAACGTGATACGTAGACTATAGATTTTTATACATTTATAGAAAATTTGTATAATATATTAATTTTAAAAATTATACTATATATATTATATTATACTTATATTAATATATCAATTTTATTCAAAATTTCTGTTTCAACCTTTCATTTGTCAACGTAACAAAGAATGATCTAACAAATAGCAATAATTAGACAAATCCATATTTGCTTCGTGCGACACGCGTCACAGAGATTAGTCGACTTTCTGACTCTTTTACTTTCATTTGGTGTCTCGAAAAGAACTTTATTATAGAATAATCAAAAAGAGAGCCGATTCAATTTAAAAAATTTCAAAAAATCATATAAATTACAATATTCAAAAACATTGAAAATTAATTAATATTGATATTCAAGAGAATAATAACGGATGTACTGTGATTGAGAAGGAAGCTTTGATATGGAATCGGTTAGAAAACATAGTGAATATTAAAACTACTCTCCTACAAGAAAGAAAAAGAACTGCGAACGAAACATATTTTTCTACTGCATGCTGAGAAGCAGATTCTAGATTCTAATTACGGCCGGGAAAAATACAAATTATTGATATAGCCGTGCGCGTGTGTACCTCGGCAGTCCATCGACTTCGCTGCTGGAGTTCTCTCGCGTTTCTCGATTTTACAGAAAATAACGGACCATTGGGAACTCGGTCTTAATAATTCTAATTAAATGGTCGGACATTTTCACGGTATTTCACTCGATGGAAAGACAAAAGCTGTCGTGCTTCCTTTTGATCGGCGAGGATCAGAAGACGAGTCGCCTCAATTTTCAGGAACTTTCTTTTTAACGAGATTTCCTCTTTCCTCGAGCCCTCCCCTCTCTCGAACCTTGTTTCGAAACGCCGGGGCAAATTGAAAGCTTCGCTAATACCCCCGATGCCTCAAAGCAGATGTCACGATCTTCGTCTGCGGCCCCTCGTGCCCCATCGTTTGGACGGTTCGTTAGTAAATTACAAGGAGGAACGCGCTATTTAACCCGACGAATCGATCCTTTGCGCCTAATACGCGGATAATGGACTCGGGGGGGGAATAAAACTGGAAAATTGGACGTAAGACGGATGCTCGTTAAGGTCGGCAGTCATTCTCGCTCTCGTTGAACGATTGTTTCTTAATAATTCAGCGTCGAGTGACGGCGATTTGATACGCGGCTCTTTCACGTTCGACGGACGAACGAGGAGTGACTCGATGGAGGCGGGAAGAAAAATGAGAAACAACGAGACGATTCGCCGCGCCGCGCCAGTTTTCCAGTTCCGTCATTTTTTACGGTTAATCTCCGACCGATGATTTATTACCACAGAACGCCAAGCGCGAGTGTTCATCGATACGCGTTTCAAGAAACAAAACTGTCGAATTGTCGCGCGTCGCTGATAATTTATTCACAAGGAAACAGCGCGCGAAACAATGGAATATCTATGCAAATTCAACTATTTGAATTTTGTTGAACTGTTTACTTGTTATCGGTCGAGTTTAGCTTTATCGCTATGTCGTGCGAAGTAGATATGGATTTGACGGATTGTTATTGTTTCTTGGACTATCCTTTGTTAAAAATTCTACAGACAGAAAATTAGGCAGAAAAATGTCGTGAATTTTTTTTTACTGATTACCAGACAGATTCAGACAGCTTTATAGACGAACGAATTATCAGAAACAGAGATTACTTCCACTTTACTTATTGATCATTTCTGATCTATTATAGTTTGCGACGCCAATCTTTGTACTTCTCATCACGAGCGAATCATCCGAACTGTACAATGGCATATCAAAGTGAAATGAATATTTATTGCAGAAAGACTTGTAGAAGAAATGTTTTTCAGAACGTGTTTCCTCTGAAAGTGAATTTCTCGCAAATGCGTAAAAGTCTAAATTCGATCAACTTTAAACAATTGAACAATAAATTAAGGATGTAAAATCCGACTGCTAGTTTCTCGTTTGCCAGGCGCTTAGAGAACGGACGGAATTCTCGTTGAGGGGAGCTTCTTTCGAGACGTCTAATCAGACCGGACGAGCAAAAGTTTCGACCCTGGGGACTCTGGACCATCCTCGGCAACCTTGTGGTAATGAACAGAAACGAGATGGGGATAATACGCGGGGAAAACGGTTGTTGATTAAATTTAAAGATCCCCCCGAGGATTCCCGCGCGCGCGGGTACTTTCGATTTGCATGTTGATTGACAAACGCGCAGCTCGTGACGGATCTGCTGGAGTCGCGGTGACAGTTCCGGCGGTGCCGTTTGCCCAGCGATTGATGGAATTATCGATAAAAATCGACAGGGAGAACGAAAGAGTCGCTTCTCCTCTCGTCTTCTCCCTTCCGCGCCCGTTAAATGTGAGAAAATTGAATTCATTCCAGTTATTCAGCAATTTAATTGAACGTCTTTTAATAAAAGAGGAGTGCAACCATCCAAGGGGATGGATCGATAAAATGATTAAAAACTTCGACGCCACATAGTTTGGTAGAAACTTCTAATTAAAAGAATTAATCCTCATTCGATTCTCCCTTCCTCGACTATTTATTTCCGCGTAATTAAAACTTTAATTCGTTCGATCGATTCGTGTTTTTCTTTTTTCTTCCAACTTACAAGGGAAGATTGTCCACTCAGAAAATCAGAGAACGATGTAAGAATAATAATATGCAGGGCATGCTTGATTGCAATCGTTGTTAGAATTGTTACAATTTATTTAACTATGGAAGAGAGAATAAAGTTTTTAATTAGAACTGTCGCGAACTGCAGGATTCGTCAATTATTCACGACTCTTTTCTTCTAATTTTATAAATAATCGGACCACACAGTAGTCCTTAATTGAAACAGTAACATTTTTTTTATCTCGTGTCAGTCATAAAATAAAACCGAAAAATGGCAGAATTTTCAGGGGCCAATAGATCCTTAGAGTTTTCCGAATTTTCTGAGTTTAACGACATACCCTTCGTTATCACCTTCGTAACCCTCTCAGTTGGTCGAAAGAGAAATTATACGACTTGGTCGAATCGAAGAAGCGAATGCCAGATCCGGTTTGCGCGGCAACCAAGTCGAAACGCACCGATAACGAAGATCCGAAAAACGGAATAGTTTTCGACTCATGACCGCGTTTCACCCTCGCGGGGTCGTTCTTCTTCGTTCCGGCGCCTGGGGCTCCACTTAACCGCGCTTATCTCTGACCAAACCCATTACGAAACGTAAAAAATATCCGTGTTTCTTTGAAAGCGGCGTACCCGTCGTTGGTCAAGTAAATCGAGCGTAACGTAACACCCCGTGTTTTTACGTGGGTCGTTATCTCCCCGGCATTTACCTCGCGGAGGCTATCGCCGTTTTTTCGGCGTCGCTAAGAAGGAGAGGAGAATGGCAAAGAAGCCTCAATCGTGCAAAATGAGCGGGACGTTCGAGGGCTGATCCGAAATCTCACACGGTCGACGCGTACTCGGAAAGAAGCTGGACGCTTCCACGGATTTAATTTTCGACCGAAGACAAGTAGCGCCCGATGAGCTTTTCATCGCTGATCCGGCTATAACCTGGTAATCGTGACTTTCCGGGGAACTGCCGCATTATCACCGGTGAAATACGACGAGGGACCACCGTGGCCATTGATCAGATGTTACTTATCGTGTCGATTTGAAGCATTCGTCGATCTGTGTTACGATTTTGGTACGTAACTGTAAAGTAAATGAACCATTTATTTTAAAAATAAATGGGCCGATTATTCTATATAAAGATGAACGAATAATTTCAAAATAGCAAGAATTCTAACCCTGTAGTAGGAATTTCAGGGGAAAAAAAATTATTCTAACAACGAGTGGATTGATCATTCTGCGAATACATAGACCAATGATTATTCCGAATAATAATAATTCCGAAAGGAAAAGCGCAACAAGTGCAAGATACCAAAAAAAGTCTACAGTAAGAATTTTAATAAAAAAAAAAAAGATTCCAACGATGAAGAATCACTGTCGACATAATTATTAAATAACTAAATAAATAATCTTCAACGTGTATTGAATAGACACAAAGAGATTAGTCTCTGGAAAAAGAGCTTATCTTTCCGTGGCAAAGAACAACTTTCTCAAGTAGTATAGAATTCGTCGTTGTCTCAGCGCGACGTTTCGTCTTCCAAACTTTTACTCGCAATGCCTCAACTTTGGTCAGGCACAATTTGCGCCGTCGAGTAACGACTGACGAATTCTCTGACACGGCGAAAGTAACGGAAAAGTTACAGCAGCCACTGAATATTCCATTGTCGGCGCAAATTCGAAACGTTTCTAGAACGGAGAACCATCGATATTTCTGAAGATTCGATCCACCGACAGCATGCATGACGCGCTTCCTTAAAAATCTTCGTTGCGAATCGCGCTACAACTTTAGCCATTCATATCGGCGAAAGCTCGCAAGGGGAATTCGCAATTAAATTTTAAAGAGATAGCTTTGTGAAAGACGTTTTAATACTGAGCTTTGACGTGGAACTACGCTGAATTCTCCTCGTCCTTTAATATTTCTTCGAGTCTAGCACCATTTACGTCACATGGAAATTCGAGAATTTATTTCCTAATTTATGTTCTTAACTCTTAATTGCTGCTATTGAGTCATGGACGGCTATTGTAATAATTTGGACATATTTGAATTAGATTCTTTCGTTTCGAGATTTTCTAGTTTTGGTTTGAAAAATCTAGATTTCTTTTAAATTTTAGATTAAATAAGTCGGACAGTGTTTTAAGATTAAAGAATACCAACCGAGGGTTAAAATGTTATCATTCATACTCTAGTTTCTAAAGGGCGAAAGTAACAAGTAAAATTCAGAAGACTGCGTCAATTATTGTCCTTAAGATCTTAAATTTGCCACTGTAACAGTGAAAGCAAAGGACCTGAGATTCCATTATTGCAAAGGCATTTATCTAGCGTTTCAGAGAGATACATGTACAGCATAATCAATAGATTAAGCATAAATCAACGGACCTCCGAGGCATAAGACGGTTAGTATCCTGGGATTAATTACTATACGCTAGTGCATCACGCTGTATTTACAGTCGTACATCTGTGATACCACTCTCCAGTGATAAATATTAATAAAACAAACAATAAAGGTTTGTGTACCGACGCACAATCATGTATCCAGCAATGGTAAAACGTCGATGCAAGTTTTTTATCAACCAATGTAAATTAAGGTTTCGCAACATTAGTTATCATGATCAATTATTGATCAGAGCCACAGACGAGATACATGAATAGACTAAGCGCTATGGAGAATAGAATTCATATACAACATGCTAAAGTACTTACATTTTCAGCTTTTGAAGCATCATAAGATTCTTGGAGGGGAAATGGAAATTGTAAAATATCTGTAACAAAACATTAAACATTAGAATTTATATTTAAAAGCAAAATAAAATCTTAAATTGAAAGTAATGAGAGATTCTTACATTCTGAGGTTCAGAGCCACCGTTGGAATTTCCCCCCCAAAATGCAAAAAGGTTGATGCTGCGAAGAGTCTGTAACAAACATCAAACATTATGCTTTGTTGTTAAATTTGAAAAATTGAAGATAAAACTACTTACGATCATGATCTCTCGTACCGAAAACGAATATCAAACAAGAAAAAATACAGAAAAAGAAAAATAAAGAATTATTAATGCACGCGTTTAAGTAACAATCGGCAGACTCACTGACTTTAACTTCGCGAATTATAATTTAAATGAAAAATACTAAAATACTGCGCAACAAACACTGATTCCATCGACCGCATTGCGCGCGGTTACAAAAATTTTCTGGAAGTAAAGCTGGTTTAGGTTAGGCTTCTAGAACGTAATTCTAAAGATACTTGAATTTCAGTTGTAAATTATAAAATTTTCATTTTTGTATATCAAATAATTACAAAATACGAAAAAAAAATAAAGAACTAAATTGTAAATTCAGTTGTAAATTATAAAATATTTTATGATGAAAAACAATTATTGTATTCTGAATGTCCGTTATTAAAGTGATGCATATTAATAATAAATCACGTCATGTATTATAAATATTCGAAAATGTTTGCACAAATCAAACTTTTGCAGCTAAATGTATTTTAAAAATCTTATACATATGAAAGCTTGCTCTGAATTATTTAATTCTGCATCAGCGTTCGGAAAAAGTATATAATATAGCAAAATATAGTATAGCAAAGTATGAAAACTTTGAATTTGATAATCTGATACAAGAACATACATACATCCATTTGAAAATATATACCATTAAGCTACTACGATCCCCGTATTCGAAATACAATATTAATTGATTTAATCTTTTCACTTTTCATCCTTGTATTCCATATAATTACGAAATTACATATTGTGAATCGTATTTCAAATATATATAGCAAACATAGAATGAATAAAATGTTATCAATTTTCCGTGAAAGTTCATCAGATTGTTTATTAATGATCGTGGCGTCTGTGCATTCTATGCTATTTTTGCAACCAAGGAATAACCTGCACAAAAAGAAACCAAAAGTTGGAATAAATATGTCAAATGAAGGCAAATATATAAAATTAAAACAATAATCAACTTTAAATTCTATTTAAAAAGCATGAACAAGGTATTGATAACCGTAAGAGTGAAATCGACGGATGATTGAATGAAAAAAAATTGGTGCAAAAAGATTCAAAGCATTACACGATTTCGTTGTCGTAATGCTCAATTAATTGTTAAACACGCACGTATTAATTAAATGATGCTACTAATGAAATATAAATGAAAGTAAAAGAGTATCGAAAAAGCGATGCCATCGAAGGGACGCCACCGACAGGTTAAAAGTTACGAACCTAATGCGACGTAATACGTCTTGTTACGAAATTCCAAATGACTCCCCGCCACACGTCTCACCCACCAGTTGAGAAAGTAGTGGGGGGTGATCCTGTCCGAACAGGCACGATAATCAAAACGAACGTTTTCGAATTTCGAGCTTCAGGGCCTTTTACGTTTTAGTTTATTTTTAAAAATTATTATTTTAATTATTAAATATACAAATGTACATTCCAAATAAATTATTGTTAATATAATTAGTAAAATTGTTAAAAAGTATTACGCAGTATGAAGTTAAAGTATCTAACAAATAATAGAAGTGTGTGTCTAAAAACATATAATAAAATGTGTGTGTGTGTAACAATGAGTTAGTCAATTACAAAGTTACAATATTTTTATTGGATAGAATTGAAATTAAATTTTGATATAAAATTATAAATAACTTTAGCATGGTACGTTCTGTTTAAATGTTTATATGCTATTATTTCTTCAATTGTTGAAAATTACATGTAATAATTATTTGGTTAAATGTTGAGTTGAAATAAAAAATGCAATTTCATCTTAAAAATTCACAACGCTAATCTAACAACTATTAACAGATTTATATTTTTACCTGGGAACTTTTGGATAGTACTTCTTTCTGGATGATTCTTCTGGATAATACTTTCGTCAAACATTATAATTTGATGTTGCTAGAGTTTCAAATACTTTGTACGAATCAAATATGGCGTTCGTTGAATCAAGCGAGATGATGCGCAGAACAAATCCATCAGCGAAAGCGTTCCTTTTCGAAAAAGATATTTGCCTTCGTTAAAGTAACTAACTACAATAAGTAACTAACTGGAATCTTACCATACATTACTTACGTCAATCAAAGCATGTTGAACAGCATGGTTATAAAACGTGAGGAGATGGCGGAGAGAAAGAATTACGCAGTTAATAAACGACACTCGCACTGATACACACAGACGCCATGATTTTTGACAATATACTAACCCTCACGCAACAGGTTGCGTCATCAAACTAATTTGGTGGGGTGGGGGTTCGAACATTCGCGAATAGGATGCAATTAATATGTACGTGAAAAAACAAAGTATTTTATGAAAACATTTTTAACAGAGAACATATCATACTTTATACACTTATAACATGCGTATCTATTGATTCGATTAATGAATATAGGGTGTAATTAAAGACAATGCTTTTTAACAATATAATTACAGTTACAATATACAAAAATATACAATATTGTAATTTTATTCTTTTTTTTTTTTTAATTTTGACTCAACACATAAGTATGTCTGAATTTAAAATTTAGTTACAGGTTTCAAAAAAAACTCACCATTCTAATTAACTATTTCGTAATAAGAATTCTGTTTCATCTTTGACGATTGAGTAGGATATAATTGTTATGTTCATCACAGTATATCACAGAGGGCGCAACGCGTTGATTTTTTTCGTGGTCGATATTTCAGAAATAATGGGACATAAAGTCCTATCACAGAAGAGGTAAATGAAAAGACCAAACCACAGACACAGATGAAGTATATGAATAAACTTAGCATACAATATATTTTTCCGGCCAACGATTCCAGAGTCAGCTGACCACGTTACCATTTTCGTGTCACCTCCTGTCGTACCGATTCAGGCAACTTTTGTACCGCAAAAATCAAAAAATATGGACAGTGTCGTCAGCTTTATTTCAAGAATTATTCATTGAATTGAAGTGATATTTCGTTAATAAAAGAATACAACGATTTAAAACAGAGATTAATGAAAATTGAGATGAAAAATTTAGTATATATTTGATTATTAGTATTTATTTAAAAGTATTAGAAAAAATTCATTGAAATATGATATTTTCAAAAATATTGTAATTCGATATAACGTTTTTCATTTACAAATCAGTAAATTCACAACTTGAATGAATTATCTTTATCCAATAAACCTGATTTTATGAAAGTTTGAACTTATCAATAAAATATTTCTACAAATATTGTTTGCAATAAAGAAGTATTGTAAATTATTTTTTGCAAAATTCATCCGCTTCGATATTACGAAGTTAAATTTATTTTTTTTAACGATACCATATATATTTTCTTTTTTATACTCACTAAATTGCATTTTCGATGACCGAAATCATTCGTTTATAAAATGTTAATAAAGCATCAGTGACTTTGTGACATATACGTTAGTATTAACATTTTATAAGTTTAAAACATTCGTATTTTCCTTCATTCTGAATTTGTTGCAATATGCACGTCCAATTTGTACGTTCAATTTGCACGTTCAATGTCTATTCATATACCTCGTCTGTGGTTATATTTATTCCGTAACATGTTTATAATAATCTTTAATCAACGATGAAAATCGATTTTTCTGTGTTATGATGTATTTTCTACAAACTCAATATTTTTACAATCTCTTTTTCTTTTAAATAATGCTAATACAAAAAGTCGAAAAATTTTGAAATTCAATCGTTCACTAGATGCAGAACGCTGTCTCTAGTAATGCCAATTTCTCTTAAAGTTGTTCCCAAGTGTTCCAATCTTCTTGGTGAATAGCTGAGGATAGAAAATGTAAATATATATATATATGTGTGTGTGTGTGTGTGTGTAATGTAAAATTTTGAGACAAAGACAGTGAACAAATTTTTACCCGCTAAGAACAATTTTGTATCCTCGAGGAACAGTTCTTGCCATTGCTTTATCTAACAACTGATAAAGTCGGGCTATCGGTTCGTCGGCAGACACGTGTACCAGATAAACCGTACCGCCGTTTAACGATCTCACTTTCAATCGAAGTTCACCCGGTTTTCCAGACGATTCGTTGATCTGATGTAAAATAGGAGGCTGGAACAGTCGAAAGAACATATATAAAGGATTTATCATTCAAATTAGGCGGTTACGAAAAGAATCACATCCTTACTGCATTCTTTCTACTTGGTGCAGCAGATCTCGCTGCGCGTTGATTCTTTTTTCCTGCAGCTTGATGATGCATTTGAGAATGATGCGGCGAAGAAAATTGCGAAGGGTCGACGTTCATCTTTGGCGTTGATCTTGAAGTAATGGAGAATCGAGAATTTGGTAAGCTGGCGGATCTTGATCGTTGCCTGAGACGTTCATCCGCGTTGTCCAGTCGGCTAAATCGAGGACAACGCTGTCAAGTTATCAACCTAATGCATTCCAATTGACAAATTTTTACCTGGGCGATAATTTGGATGCTCTGTCGGTGGAACTATGATAACATCTACCAGAGCTTGGGAACCTCATAACACCTCTAGATTTGGAACCTGCCTCCCTTCCCGAGTTTTCATATTCTCTGTTCTTAGACGTTTCACGCTTACGAGAGAAAGTTTTAAGTAAGCATTACGTGTATATAGACAATTCATTGATTTTTAACACGATATTAGACTCTTTATGAAAAAAAATTACTTTCTCTCTTCGAGTCGTTCTTTTCTCGCTCAAACCGAGTTCTGCATTAATGTGCGATTGCAAATGAGTATCGGAGCAGATGTTGTT
The DNA here is from genome assembly GCA_032399605.1 of Melipona beecheii. Taxonomy (NCBI): domain Eukaryota; kingdom Metazoa; phylum Arthropoda; class Insecta; order Hymenoptera; family Apidae; genus Melipona; species Melipona beecheii. Next base: position 4,390,414 of record JAUCMO010000463.1, read on the forward strand.
GTGCGATGCCAAGATTTGAGAACGGAGGACATACATCTCTACAGGAGGAGCTTCCAAAGGAGTTTTCAGTTTCGATCTGTTCGAGAAGTTTCACGTTCAATTGTTAAAGAATTCTGGATTTGATCTATTGTCCGTACCTAGCTGTGGTAGGAAAGAGTTCCTTAGAGGGGTCAAAATTATACAGACTGTCTTTCTCCCTCGGAAGGGCACCGCGACGATTCGATCTCTGGTTACTAGCTCTACGAGTAAGTCTAGATGACATCGGTACATTGTCAGCCATTTCCTTTCCCAATCGATAACCTTGGCCAGGAAAATCGGAACTCAAGAACAGTTGGTTTCTATGATCCTCCACCTAACGGAACACTTGTCAAAATAAATTCCTGTCCTTTTCCTTCTCTTGACATTAATGAATTAAAATTGAAATTTCACCTTGAAGGGTACACCCTCTGGATAAGCTTCCTGCAATTCAGAAGGGAAATAGCCGTCCAAGATATCACGTAAAAACGACAACGTAGTTGGATCGTTGTAAGATCGTAACGGGCCGTCTTGAACTATCATTCCATTTTTGTAGAATTTCAATGACATGCAAGAGGCGGTCTTCGAACAATTATTAGACAACGTATCATGTTATTAAAGTACACTAATCGCGCGCTTTGACAAAATGATCTAACGTTATATATATATATATATATATGCATTACCGCGCAATTAATTGTTATCTCATTTTCAGAAAAACGAGAATCTACGGTTGACTCATTGTCAGCTGCAAGCTAGAATCGTGGTGTAATTATTCGTAACTCACATTCGTCATTGTTATTCGCGTAGACAACCGATTCGACAGACTCGTCTGTTGCGTTGGAATACATTCAAAGCAAAATATTGACGAAAATCGATTGGAAATATCAGTGCAACGTGTCTGTCAGCGCTGTGTAAAACGATGGGAAAGAAAAACGATCACGTAACCATATTTCGTCAGAACGCGTAACGTCAAACGGTGTAGGAATTTATTTCGCAATTCTTAAAGAATTATACAGATATCTGGAATATCTCAAAGTATTTCTGAGAGAAATAATAAAACAAATAATTCTGAGAGAAAATATGTAATGCACGTAAAGAGAGATTTACTTTGAACGAAGCTCCGTTTCCTCTTTCGTTGTGCTGCACGTGAACTTCGCCCTTTCCAGCGGCCAGATTCAGCTGATCGATGTTCGCGATAATCTTCTCGTAACAAGTCTCGATGGTGTTGCTAAAAGGTACGGCTAACTGATCATTAATTCGATCGGGTGCCGATCGCTTGAGATAGTAACGTATACTCGATTTACTTGGCTATCGTTTCAGGATACTTGGAGCAGTTTGTATTGCCGACCCAGACCAGACCATAATCGGCCAAGAATTTCTGAAGAAAATACGATACAACACGATGATTTCGATAGAGGTAACACAATTTTGGGTAACAAATTGTTCCATGCGAGCGTATAATAACCTCCATCTCGTAAATTCTCTGTTCGAACATCAGACATCTCCTGTACAGATATTCGGAATGATCGACTTGAATTCGTCTCTGTTGCTGCTCCTTTTTTCGCAGAATCTCTTGGTTCTTGCACTTGGTCTCCCATTCCTTGACCTGTAGCAAATCGAACGCCGTCATGAAAGTGAAAGGAGCTACGACGAATGAAGGGAACAGCGAGAAGAACCTTCCGTTTCAACTGGGAAATCTCCTGATCCTTCGACTTTATTTTCTCTTCGCTTCTCCTCAAGTCAGATTGCACCTTTTGCACCTGACTCTCAACTTTGTACAACTGCTTCGTCAATGTACCAATAAACTCGCTCTCTGCGACAATCAGTTTCTACGATTAGTGAAAAGTTAGAAACGTTCGACCTTGAAGTTGGAAACTCGTTGCCAAGCTTTGACGAGCACACAATGTCGCGTAAGTAACGAATGTCTGCGGAGCAAGATAAAATTTCCAATCATGGTTGTCGATCACCACAATCGGTTTAATTAGCTTCTTAATTAGTCCAACGGACACACAGAATACGTGATTGAGTGTGAATAAAACAGAAAGGACAGAAAATACAAGTACGCGCAACCAATTATACATCAACTCTACACTGTGAGACAAGTGATAACTGTGTTCTCTCCCCATGTGATTAATTACCTCCGTTTGCAACAAATTACCTTCTTCAATCACCGAGTTTTCCGGCACGTAGACGTTCGTTGGCCTTGCGTGACAATTCCAAAACTTTCTACCGCTGAACGTCGTGCTAGAGGTCTAAGATCATGCGAAACAGGTCGGGGAAATTAAAATACGACGACGCTATTGAATAAAGAAGGATATCGGTGATTACGCAGTTACAGTTTTATCAATTCTTCTGTCGAAGTGATTAATGTCTCTCTGACGATCCCTAGGCGTCAGGATACTCGCGTTTTCCAACGAAGCACTCTTCACTCTGTCTATATATTCATCGTCGTCCACTATGTAAGTTGCTGTCGAAGAAATTCGTTTTAATCTGCGAATAATCACGAGAAACGCACGAGTTTAACCTAGAGATTTTAGAGGTTTGCACGTCGAAATCGCGTTTATATGCCATTCGAATTTTTCTTTTCTTTCTCAGTAGAGAAAATTGCACGGCTTATTTTTATGGATTATACTTTCAAGCGTATAATGTTAAAAATACTTGTGATCCGAAGTGGAAATGGAAGAGCACTTTGCAAGTTTTTTCCGTGGATGGGCAGAATTATTCGGCTGGCTCATCGTGTATGTGGCGACATTTAGAACGAGTTTGTTATCATTTTAACATTGGAAATTTATATCAAATTTTCCGAGAGCAATTCCGGACGTTGTATTTAAAGTACACGAGGTGCAAAGAGGGATCGATCGTGAACTTCGCGGTTGGTGACAGTTTGTGATCGAACGAACAATCGATGCGAAGTTAACGTCGACCAACAAAATGTTTCGCGTTATGCTTACATACTTTGAATCTTTCATAAGTGCAAAATTCAGTACGCTGGATGGCCTCGTTCAGAGAATCGTAATCGAAAAGATCGGCTGGAAAAACAGGGAAAAAATGCGGAATTTTCATTTATGCAAGACCGATAAAATTGTCCAAGGTAGTAAAGGCAAGAGACCTTCGTGTCGAATAGACTTTGACCTATTTAACGTATCTACGGGAAATTCATTCGTTCGTGTGTGCACAAAGAAACACATTGTCATAGTTCTATTGTAATTTCATTAATATAAAAGAGATTGCACAATGTAAGGAAACATGCATTGCCTTACAATTGCTTCATATTACACGATGTAAATTTTAACAATATCGCATCGTCGATACGAACTTTTAAATTTAATTTTAAATTCAAAATTTAGGTTGGAATTTGAATTCAAAACTCGATATGAAATTTTGCTCTCAGATTTCATTCTAACCTTATATTATAGCGTATCAACGCATCGGCAACTGGTAATTGTATAAAAATCCCAAGATAATAAAAATGAAAATTTTAATTGTTTATTTCAAAACGACACGTTTCCTAGCATTTCTCATTATTAATTTAAGTAATTGCGAAACATTCTCCATTTTCTAGAGTCGTTTAATCATTGGTCTACGAAGTCGTAACTTGGCCGTGAAAAAGAAAAGGTTATATTACGTCATCGAGGGAGCGAGTTCCTATTTTTGACCTTACCAGCTCAACCACCCATCTGCGTCAGTCGAGGAAAAATCGATGACATTTTGCGATTCGATTCGAAGCGAAATAGCGAAAGGCGAGACACAACGCGACGCCGCGTGACGACGCGACGGCTTTAAATCGATCGGTGCGCGAGCGTGTTCGTGGTCACGTGACCATTACGCCTCGAAGGAACGCCGTAGAGTCGCACGCTTGTGAATCTGTGCCGTGCGTGCTGACGTCCTGTGTTTCGTGTGTTTCGTTTGAATGACAGCGAGGTTCACGCATCCACGGTCTTCTCTATCTTCGAAAAATAATGTCGTTACGCGCGTGAAAACTGGCGAGTCGCGTGTCTTCAGTTGAAAATGTGAGTCGGAACGAGGTTCGTGGAATCGCAACAACTCTTGGCCGGAAGTGAAACGTATCAGGGTGAGTCACTGTCACGATCGACCTTGCTTCTTTTCTTCTATTTCTTTGCCCGATTACGTAGGCCACGGTCACGGCTACGTGCCGTATTTGTACCGAGATCATCGTCGCCGACGGACATAACCTCAAAGTCGCAGACAAGCGTCAATGCCGCGAGGTTAGGGTCCGTTGCATCGCCGACATCGTCGCTCCATTCTGTGAATTTCGATCTGTATCGAACGATTACATCGGATGAAACATAAAATTAGTATGACGATCGGAGATATTTCGAATGACGTAACCCGTGGCAATTTCGTAACAGACTCGTGTGTCTATGAATTATCGATTTTCGTTACGTTGAGCATCACGATTACCGGTGTTTGATGTATATACGATATTCTCGAGTGTGTCAGTACTTTTAAATTGTTCGCTATATACGTCGCTTCTATGTATATGATCGGAGCACTGGCTGTTATTTATAATTTAGTCAGAAGAATATACATTCCTACAGTCTTGATCCTCGTTTGTGTAGACACATTTCTTAATCCTCCCTCTTTATCACAGCATGAAATCTTCACATTAGTTACGGGATAACTGTCTGTGAAATTAGCTAGATGAAAGAAGACAAAGATCTATATCATCTTTATACGCCATGTATTACATTGTGTAAATTACCATTTAATAAGTTTAGATAAGCAAGTGCATGCAGTAGACGTGTAATTTTTTGAAAATTGAACAATCGAGGACAGTCAATAACGTAACGAGAACCAGTCACGTGTCTAATTTGACGCCGGCCGGTTTAAGAATTTCCATCGAGCAAATTGTACAATCCGACTTGTTCGTACCGCTTAATAGGGTCAACTAAGAAATAATTAAGCTTAATACAACCGGGAACGAAATTCAGCAGACGCATGTTTCTTTTGTTTTTCGCAACAAGATTTGATTTTGAAATCAATGAAATTGAGAAAGAATCCTATTCTTTTTTGCCCTCTTTGCGCTTCTCTGTCATCGATAAATTTGTACAATTGCATTCGTTTCGTTAACTTTAAAATACTGTGTGTTTTTACAATTTCCCTCTTGATCCAAACCAATATCGAGTTTCGTACAAAGTACGACTTTAGAACTGATGACTGTTTCAGTGAATTTCTAGATAAACACTCTTGTATGCCACGTGTGGCATTGAATAATAAATATACTACTAGCATATATGTATATATATATATGAAAAACTAACAAGATCTTATATCGTATGGCAATTATAATCGATTTGTTCAAATAATATGGCGCATACGAAATAAAAACTTCAAGTCACACCTGTTGTACACAACAGTCTGTATATTCAGGGCAGAAAACAAACGCTACGATCGAAAACGAGTAACGAAATATTTTCATCCATGCGTCAATATCGAGTCGATATCTCGACAGTTTATCAGAAAGTGGAAACTCACGTGTACTAAATATTTCAAATATCTGTATTCCCTAATTTTTTCGTTCGAAACTCGAGTACTTTTAGTATCACGTCTATTATTTTCGAAAGTTTCCACACAAAATGTTGGTTAATTGAACGTTCCTTTTGTTTGTTAACCATCAATTCTCGTGCGTTCGCACAACATTGAATTGAATTTCAATTTCGAAATTAGTCCAATTCCACGGGGAAAGTTAGAACGTGTTGAGTTAGAAACCTCGGGGAAAAAGAATTTTTGAACAAACTTGTATTATACTTATGTGAATTTTATGCTAAACAAACTAATTTACCGACACACTTTTCAAGTTTCGCATCCTTGAAATCGCATGGCGGGTAATCGATTGCAGGGTAATTTTACATAGACTGCAAGTTCAAAGGAAAATGTATCCTTTTCTCACTTGAATCTCTACGATTTTGAGAATATCAAGTTTAAAAATTAGTCGCACTCGAATTTAATTAATTCTGAGTTAAACAGGACTCCGAACGAGAAAGTCAGAAATGGGAAATAAAGTTTGAGTGCTGCATTTTCAGAGAAATTAAGTTTCAATCCATACATCGGTATCGCGTGTCTTTTCAGCTGTCAGAATATTTTGGAAAGTATAGATTTCTTATTTCTTGACGTCAGTGTCGCAAGAATTATCTTGTCACGTACTCGTATTTGATAAATTTCCAAGTTGAATTTTCCCAGAAACGAAGTGTCTTGCGAAAACACTCGATTCGACAGATATTCACGAAATGATATTTCTTCTCTCTCGTCCCAGTTCGCAATTCGACAAGTCCAGAATGACTCGACAAATTTTCAAGCTTTGAACGAAGAAATTTTATCCCTTCTTCCGACTTGTTTCGTATCGTTCCTTGGCCGGTTGTGTCAGAACTTCAGGAACACTTTACAGATCGACTGTCCCAAACGAAAGAAAGTTATTTGCATCTCGCGATTCTCCAATGCGAAAGGGAGCAAGTGGCGAGTGGTAGAAAATTTCAAGGAACACGTGATTCGTCACGACCCCTTCGCAGTAAAATTTCATAATGAAGCGTAATAAGCAGCTTGGCACGTCTTCGAACTCCACTTAACACCCTTATTACTTATTATCGTATCGAGCATTATTTGATCACGTCGACGCGATATCCGGTGTCGAGAGGACTATCTATCTCCAAACAGTGTCGCTGTGTGACGACAGTCCGAGTATCAGTGTCACGGCATTATCACCGTCACGTTTCCTCGTGATTGGCGGTGTGCTTGCGATCCCTGCGGACTTCCTACCCGGCAGAAGACCGTTTAAAACGCACGCAGTGGTGGGGTTCGGAAGATAGTCAATGCCTCGTGGCCCGGTCGCCTTTCAGTGTCGGCCGTGCTCCTCGTCCGGGATGATTTCTTCGACTTCTCTTTGACGTTGTCTTTGATTTCCTTCGTTTGCTGCTCGGTCATCGAGCACTCCCTCTCGAAAGCCGTCGTCACTCGAGAAATTTCTTAAACTTTTATTATCGTTGGAGATAGATCCCTAGCGAGTAGAAGATCTGATCGATCGGATTTTAATTGAATAACCACGCTGTTATTCGACAGTCTGTCGGGTTGTTTCGTCCTTCTGGGTGACGGGAGTGAGCAAATTGGTGATTTTGATTTATCTCCGAGTCACTTGCAGCAGCACTCTGGAAAGCACCGAGTTCGTCATTTTCCGCGGATATTGTTTCATGTTTCGTTGCTGCGACTAGCGTAAATTGAGAGTGGAAATTGATCCGAGAAGCTGACACTTGAATTGGTTGCTGTAAGTAACTCGTTCGTTCATCGCTATTTCATCTGTTATTCGCGACCGATTTATTTTGTAATTTCCAGTCGACGTCGTGCGTTTCCTCTTTCGAGTTTCGCGGACGCGGATAATTTTAATCAATGATACGAGTATACAATACGAGATTTTAAAACGTAGCAACTTTTCCAAGTTGTATCTCCGCTTAATGAAATTCATACATTCTTTCGCTCTGTCGTTATTCTACTTGCGACAATCGTGAATTTGCATTATTCTCGTGAATTTTTCAAATCGGACAGACGAGTGACGTCGATTATAAATGTTTGATAGTCGTCGCGTTGTCACACGGTGCGGGTAATTTAAAGAACAAACATTTCGAGCATCGAACAAAAGCTTGCAACATCTTTTCGAAATATACGACAGCCCGATGTAAGTTGAAATTCAACGCGGTGAAGAGTGTAGTAAGAAGAGGAATCGCATCGATTGGTCGGCGTATGCTCGGCCACGCGATGTGCAGTTTGCGCGGATATCGCGGGATCTTTCTTGTGGTGAAGCACGAAGTGTGTGACGCGTAAACGAGGAATTACTGTCGGCAACGCTCGATTAACTGTAACATCGGTAGGAATCGTGTAGCAAAACCAAATAACAGAGCCATGTTGATCGAATACATGTCGCTGCGGAGCTCTGTATCGGAAACGCCGTGATTTCAATACGCGAGCGCATTGCGTGCTTCCTGCGACTAACGACTTCGAACGACAAAAATGTCGCGAACCTAACGAAATGTAAATTAACCATATGTGTGCGGAACGAATCACAAGCGAATATTTGGTCGCGCGAAAAGTCGTTGAACGTGTGATGTTCCATTAACTCTATACCCGTTTTCTAGAAACGTAAACGAACGAGAAACTGCTCGTGACTATTATAGAAAGAAAAAGTCATGCTGACTAGTAGATTGCAGATCTCGATGCAACCTTGTATATCTTGCGTTTGTTTGTTTTTGCTACTTCGTGTTGCGACAGTGCACTCCACTTCGCGTATTTTTATACTTTTAAATATGTAGATGTTCCACAAATGTAAGAAAATATGCAGTCCATCAGTTATTTACGTAGCAGTTATTAACTAAGCGCTGTGTCATTCTGCAACCGTATCGATTCGTTCTTTGATTACGATTTCAATTAAAATCGAAACCGCGAGGAAACTACAACTACACGCACATAATCGATCGTTATAGAAACCAGAGTGGAACACGTACGAGGAAACGTTTTGCGAAACGTTTTGGAAAGAAGGTTATCCGATATACGCGTAATTTCGCCCGAGTCTAGCCTCGATCATTTGCGAGGACGGCGAATCTTGAATGGCGTTCGTCAGATGCCGCGTATATGAGTTTCGTGTCGGAATTTCATCGCGCCGTTGCATGCGCGCTATTAAATTCTGAACGTTTCATTCCTCGTCGATCCCATTTCTCCACTAAGAACGTACCGATGGCTTCGGCTCGAAGGAGAAACGATAAAAAACAAGCTTACCTCGCACTTTTCAAACTCGCGTGTCACTCTCTCCTCGGTCGTTTCAGTTCGTGTCGCGTTTACTTTTTACTTGACGGAACGACAAAGATGGGAAAAAAGTGTACGCGTTGTTGTTGTTGTTCGACGCAACATTGCAACAATCGTCGCGTGGTTAATTAGGGCCGGTATCCGCCCTGCGAGAAGTGTTCGCGTAGTTCCGGTCGAGTTACGTGTAATCGCGGATATTAACAAAGGATCTTGATGAACGTACAGCCTCGAGGAAGTTACATAAAAATGCAGCGAACCTCTGTTGAGCGATCCGTTGCGCTAAATTGCCACGTCATTGTGTCCGCCGATTGATGTAAAAATGTGCGGATAAACGATTGCACGATTTCACGTGAATTGATTATGTGCGTTAACTTGCTAACGGGGGCCGCCCGCTGTATGATAACGGCGAATCTAATAGTTAAATCGTCTAAGCGATTCAGCCATAGTGTAATGATACTCGTTAATTTCTATTAATGTCCCGGCGATTTATGATCGTATGACTCTTTCCAACGATCATCCAGAGTATCGTGTCGTATAATCTGATTATAATATGCTATTCGTATGGATTAACGTACGGACCTTTAGTTGATTTCGCGGATATTAACGACTTAACCCTTTTATCTTCGGAGGCCCGACAAAGTTACCTTTGTGGCTCAATTTTCATATTTTACGTAGCACGTGGGTTATAAAATATATACAGTGTGTACATACATAAACGTAAGAAAAAAGTTAACTACGCTCTGCTTGTTTTCAGCAATCCACTATTTCAATCGATCGAAGAATTAATCTCTCAACGTTCTGTTTCTCGTAGGTGTTCCACGAGACGAAGTTCTGTTCGATGGAAGAGCGATCAGCCGGCATAAGGATGAAAGACTCACAGGGGTAAGAGAACCGATTTTTTTCTACTCGCCGATGCAGCGATCTAAAGTTCCTTTCGAACATCGATCGTAGATGAGTACGACGCCGTAATTGTTGATCATTAACCGAATACCCCGCTGTTATTAAGCCGGATTGCTCGCCGTGACTTGTGTGTATCGTTACATCACACCGACAATAGCATTGAGAAAAAGAACGAGTTCAGCGTAAACGTCGATCAAATACTGCGTCTAAATTGGCGGATCGGAGAGCAAGTGGTTTCGGACGGTCATCCGGTCAGACACGCCGGCGAAAAGAGTGTGAAGTCCGTCGAAGAGACGGATGAAGAATGTCTTCGCTAGGACGTCTAATCGGTGACAGTCTAAATTTACTTTTTCTCCGATCTCATTTCGCGCAACTAGTCCCGATCGAGGCTTCTCTTTGTCTTATTTTTTTCTGGTTCCCCCCTCCTTTCGTTCTCTATAACTCAACTGATTCCTTCGTTTCCATATAAAAATGTCAATTGTATCTATTACGCAGATACGAAGATCATACCATATATAAGACACGATCACCCTGCAGCCTGCGAAAACTGAGAGGTAAAGGACTCTTCAAACTATCAAATCGTTAAAAAAAAAAGAAAGAAAAAAAGAAAACAATTCTGTAAAATGTAGTAGGAGTTTGGTGAAAGAAACATGTTGTTAGAGTCGTTAGAGAAAAAAAATGAAAGAGAGCATTTGGAAAGCTCGAGTATCAAGGCGATGATACGTCGATCACAGAGCAAGTTCGCGTTTGCAGACATGGTCCCGGCACGGGTGGTGCTCTACATGCTGTCGTTCTCGGGATTTACCGTCTCGTTCATGATGAGGAACGATATCAACATCGCCATGGTGGCGATGGTGAAACCGCCACCCACAACATCGGACACCAACGTTACCGTGACATCCCAGTATTGTTACGCAACGCCGAATGCATCGTTCACCAACAACACACCGATCAGACTCGAGGTAATGTCATTGTCGTGGATATACAGAGAAACAGCGTATCGCGCGAATTCTTGCGTTGCCTGAAGAACGCCGCGTCGAGATCACGCACGAATCATTTACACGAACGAGCGACATTCCTCGAATTGTTTCGCCGAAGAAAGGAATTTCGAAAAGTTCCGAGCGAGGAAAATTTTATGGCATTGGTTCTCGAGCGGTGTCGTTGGGTCAAATTGAAATTTGATTTCAGTAATCTTACGTCATGCGCTTAATTGTAATAGTATAAATATACATAAATTACAACAGCCAATATATCTGCAATTCAATGACGCTGTTTGACTAAAAGTTCTTTTATGTATTTCTGCCACGTACGATCGTTTTCTAAGCGATCGTACATGGCACGATTTGAGTTTTATCGAAAATGTGTGTATTTCGATGTAACATTGTTTCGCAGTAAGGACGACGCGGTACGTGATTAGCCGAGTTGACCGCGAGAGAACCGTGTACACTATTGTTACATAGTGATTGTTACAGGAAGCGGAGTACTGATTTGAGGAAATGTTACGTTACGCAGACCGCATTGATGACTAGGAGTTAGAGAACGCGATATCACGTGGCCGATTTTTCTCGCGGACATTACGAAATCCTATTAGCAGAAATTAACAATTCCCGTGGCTTGTTAATTCCACCAGGTTGGAATCGATAGCATAATTAAAGCCACGATTGCGTTACGATTTAATCATCTGTCGTCGAAATTGCGACGAATTCCGCGATACTGTTAAGTAATCCCACATAGGTAACACGATCGTTTGCTGTAATAGTTTAAAAAATTAGGAATAACTCGTTAGCTATTAATCGGTGCTGAATTTTCCTGTATTTTTATATTTCATTTCTTTCTTTTCTTAAATTTTCTACTTCAATATTTTAAAGCTTCGACAACAATCACCGCTGGCATTTCGAAGCACGATAGTAAAACTTTGATGATAATAATTCGTAGAAAAAACATATTTTGAGATAAAAAATGCAATCGGCGATATTATCGATAATTGTACTGCGGATAACATGCAAGAAATGAGTAAAATAGTCTAATACTTAGGTAAAATATTACTTGAGTATGTAGGATACTATAATACTTAAGTAAAATAATGTAAATAGGTAATCCTTGGAACATTTAAGTAACCTAAGTAACTCTAGAATGCGATCGGCGGTATTATCGATAATTGTACTGCGGATAACACGCAAGAAATTAGTAAAATAGTCTAATACTTGAGTAAAAATACTTAAATACGTAGGATACTATAACACTTAAGTAAAATAATGTAAATAAGTAACCCTAGCATTCTTTTTAATACATAGAAACATTTATAAAAATACAAAATTGCACAAATATTTGCAATGTAACATGTATATAATCGTAAGCTCTGCTCTTTACGCGTACTGTGGATAAAATTCATGATTCTTTTGTCTTTGTGCAGGATCAAGGAGAGTTTGATTGGAGCCCAACCATACAGTCAGCTATTACCGGCTCGTTCTACTGGTGTTACATCCTGTCGCAGGTAGTCGGTGGCGTGCTGACGCAGTACTTTGGTACAAAGACGGTGTTTGGTGGTTCACAACTGATCACGGCGATCTGCAGTTTACTGATGCCCTCTGCAGCTGGAATTCATTACGGAGTTATGATCACGTTGCGTAGTATACAGGGTATTGCCAGTGTAAGTCTCCTTTTACGTAACGAAAAAAAAAAAAAAAAAGAATACAAAGGTGTACAAAGAATATTGCGTAAAGAGGGAAATTTGATCGAAGAATCGAATAGAATCGTTATTATGATCGTTTAAAACGTGCGTATTACGTATGTTCAGGGACTCACGTGGCCTGCAATGTACGCGATTGTCGGACACTGGATCCCTCCTGTGGAGCGGTCGCGTTTTATGTCTTCCTTCCAAGGTGAGTGTTACCAGTGCTAACAAACCATTTTTTTTTTTTGTGTGTTGTATTGTAGGAAAATTTCAAGACGCACGAGACGGATTCGCGGTTTAGCGATACTAAACAAATCTAATTGTTTCAATATCGTGTCTGTTTGTCGTTTCTTTCTTTCTCTTTTGCTTTCAACGATATAATGCATAATGACTAATATGGTCTGACGCTTCTTTCAGAACACAAGAAGCGGAAGTTCGAATGAGAAGCATATTTTATCCTGTTCGAAATGACAAAAAAAAAAAAAAAAAAGAAAAAAGAAAAAAGAAAAAAAATGAAAAGAAAAGATAAATATGAAAGGTTTTTTTTGTTGTTTTTCAGTCGAAATTCACGGATCAACGAGATATAAGTATTTAGATGCGTGTCAGTCAGATTTCCGAGAAACGTTACGACGGGTTCCTTCATTTTGTTTGTCTGATTGCTTTTTAAGCTCCACGCGGTTGCATTCGCCGGACCGAGGGGTATACTCATCAGCAACCGCTCAACAGCATGAGAAAGGCCGAGTATACTTCCAGCTGGTAGAATCAGCCAGGCTCGACGGCGACACGTTTCGTATATAACACGCTAATATTTTTTCATCGTTATCTGTATATTCTATTCTATATGTCAAGTCCTGCCGCCACGGAGAATCTCGTATACGCCTTTGTTCAACGACCGACCGATACAGTAATCATCCTTCTCACTCAAACTTTCCCGGAAACGATCGATAATGTTTCATATAACGCAACGACATTCCATTTCGTTTCATTTATATATATATATATATATGTATATATTTTTTTTTTGCCTTCCATTCTTTTTCATTCGTGTCGCAACGGCCTAGCCTTGGTGTGTGCAATATGTACCACTCTGCTATTATCGATCGCACGAGTCGATCGTGGAATGCCTTGTTTCACTGATCGCGCGTAATACGATCGATTTGCGTTTTAATCGGTATCAGCAGAGGGAAGTTTATATTATTCGTTATGAAACACTGTACCATGTTAATAGTCAAGGCTGAGTTTCAGATAAAAAAAAAAAACTATCTTCAAAGAGATTCACGAAGAACGATCCAGCTATTTATGCACGATGAAAAGAAACCCGACAATTTGCAAATCATTCAGTCTCATGTTGACGTTAAAGCGAGTGAAAGCCCTTTTGAAAAATTTCCAATTTTTACATTTTATTTCGAATGTTTTGTAATTCCAAGAGATAAAAAGTGCTTGAAATTTTCGCTCAGCAGCATGTGTGAATCCCTTTGATGCATCAGTTCGTCATATTTCTATTGATCGTTCCGACGAGTCGAAAAAATTCAGTGAGAAGAGTGTCGGTACAACGCGTGTACGTGCAATATCGCGGATGTTTCGTTTGCACCTTGCTCTTGATATTTTCAGGTATAGAGGTTTCATTGTCCCACTGTAGCCAGCATTGTCACGTGCGTTCATCCTCATCTCGTCGTACTAAGTCTCTACTTGAATCGCTTTACAGGGTGAAATATACGCCACCGCTGAAGAGCGATCGTCGCCCACGCATGAATCGTACACGAGCCAAGGCGAAGCCATTCGACAAGCATCATGTTTCAGCTTCCTTCCGGGTCGTGCGGTGAGCTACTCCTAACATCTAGATTATCTATATTCAGGGTTCAGCGTCGGCATCGGGATAACCTATCCACTGTGCGGATTCATCATCGCTCATTTCGGATGGAGAGCGGTCTTCTATACGACTGGGAGTATCGGTACCATTTGGTGCCTTTTCTGGTACTTCTACGCCTTTGATACGCCTGCCGCGCATCCCAGAATATCCCAGCAGGAGTTACGATATATCCAAGGAAGTGTGAGCAATCAAGTTCACGCGAACGAGGTAAGTTTCAATATTTAAATTCATCGCGCTATTGTGAAAAATTATACCGCTGCTGAAAGATTTGGAATTTCTCCATTTTATTTAATTGCAATAGTCATTTTTACGTCGATTGATTTTTAAACAGTTTTCTTTGATGATATGATACGATATGATTGCATCTTCTGATCTTTTTTTAAATATCAGTTGAAGTACTCGTAATCTCAATAATTCTTCATCTCGACAAGTTTTTAACGAAGGAGCTTTTTTCTCTAGTTACAAGCTGATATTCTTTCAAGCTTGTAGCTTCTCACGGCAGTTCAATTAATCGAAATTTTTGTTATTCAAAGAGCATGCCGGTCCCGTGGGGTTCCATTCTCAAATCCTGGCCAGTGTGGTCTATCGGGATTACCACATTCGGAAGGATATGGGTGCATTATATCTTCATCATCTCTGGACCAATGTACATGAAGACAGTTCTAGGATTCAGCATCCAAGCGGTACATATGTGTTTGAAATATTATTTAAAATAATTTGTCTTCTGATGATAACTTTCGTTGCTATTTTAGAACGGAGTGCTGTCGGGTTTACCGTTCATCTGTAGTTACTTCAGCTCTGTTGCCTTCTGTTATATAGCTGATGTTCTCGTCACGCGACAAATTTTGTCACTGACGAACGTGAGAAAGGTGTTCACCGCCTCTTGTACGTATCACATGAAATCCAGTTGAAATCTCAAAATCATTTTGTCACTAGACTGTGGATTTTTATGCAAAATTTCTATGCCACGGATGAAACAAAGTTCTTACTTTTCAAATTGTTTTCACAAACATATGGAGTTGCGTAAGAATCCGTAGTCTCTTTATTACAAATTGTCTAACATTGGAATTTTTTTGTTTTACAGCACAAGTAGTTCCTGGAATAATGTTAGTGTTAATCGGCTACTTAGGCTGCGATATTATTCTCGTTTTAATAGTGTGGTTCATAGCTGTTACACTGATTACTGCTGCCTACGCAGGGGCGATGGCGAGCATCGTCGATATCGCGCCAAATTTTGCTGGTAAGTGACAAAATATCAGTACTACGAATTACGAAGTTGTAAAATGTCTCTTCATCGTGTAATCTATTGGAACAGGTCCAATATTGGCGTTCGCACAGACAATTCACATGACAGCCAGTTTTTTATCTCCGGCCGTGGCTGGTCTCCTCACAGAAAAAAGCGTGAGTAAATGTTTTCTCTCATTTTCATTGCAGTTTCCTTGGAAATTGAATAAATTTCCTTTTTATAAGATGAATAATCATACTTAAATCTTGAACATATTTATAAATGGTACGATCCTTTTCGTATGATGAATAATTATATTCTGACAAACCGCAATCCTTCGTCCGTAACTGTCGGATCTTTATATAAATTCATAATTTTATGAATAGAAAACTTTCTTTATTAAATATTACGGCGAATATTTTACTTTGAATGTACTTAACAATGCACGAACATCGGCAGTTCAATTTATAAGCTTCAAATCTTTATATTCAGCATATACTTACAAAAACCTAAGTCAATAATCGATCCTTAGTACTTTGTTTTGAACGTTTCCTGTGCTCTTTTACAACTCTCAATTTCTTAACGAATGCATAAATATTCTCAATTTATTCACGCGTGTAAATACTCACGTAGAAATTCTTTTGCATGGAAATACCGCTAGTATTCCACTTTGAATATTTTATACGACTTTATGTGTAATCCTGGGCATTTTTGCATATTTCTTTGGTATATTTATTCATAAACTGCAATCCTCCTTATTCATCGTGCAAACCTACTCACGAAGAAATCAAACCTCTTTTCCTCGCATTATATCCGCAATAATGAATTCTGATGCGTGAAAATAACGAAGGAATTCGTTTCACAGCAAACTCTCGACGCATGGAGACAGGTATTCTTGGAGAGTGCGTGTGTCGCATGTGGCACTTATATCGTCTACCAGATTTTCGGTACGGGTGATATCCAAGCGTGGAACTATCCCGATCAGAAATATCCGCAGTCGGTTCAAGAAGATTCTCAGCTTTTGAACGAATTTCCCGAAAAGAACGGGAAAATTGTCAAATCTCGATCAGATACTTGCGAGGAAGCGTAACGTAATTGACGTCGAACAAAGAAAGAAAGCAGACGAGCTGTGTCTCGTATTTCAATCAATTGCGAATACTTCTCCCTGATTCTCGAAACAGAGGCAATCTAAGATTATATATATATATATTATATATACATATATACATATATACACGCGCGAAATATGTCTATTTTTTTCGTATAATATCTCTGTATCTATGTAAAAATAGAGTTGGTAGTTGGTCAGTATCGAGGTAGAAATGATATGATATATAGCACTCAGGGTAACGTACGTTGTAACGATTCAAAGAATATTTTTATGAGAATGTGTCTAAGAACGCGCAAACGCTCCGTTTTTCGCCTCTTCTTGCGTCACACTTTGTAAAAAGTCCTAAGCCAGGGTGAAACGTTCTAGCTTTGAACTTGGTTCTTATGGTCAGGAGTGATCATTTGTTCGCGTATCGTCTCTGTGATCAAACTTTTCCCTCGTATTCTCTCTCTTGAGTGTAACAGATCTCGCAAAAGCATCGGAGCAACAGTTTTCAGAGTCAGAACAATCGTTTTAATTAATTTGAAATTAAAATTTCTCACTCTAGAAATTTTCGTGTTCTCGAATCAAAGTTCTTGCGAACGAAAGACTGAGATTGCTAATTTTTTGAAGTGACATACAGTTGAGAAATTTAGGGTATATTGAGATTTTAACAGACATAGCCACTCTTTCAAGTAAATAAATACTCTGTAACATTATCTAATGCTGAAATTCTAATTAATTATTTTTAAAGCTTGACTATATAATAAATAAATATTTATTTGTTCCTTCAATTAAGTACTATCTCTTTCTATTAGTTATATTTAATATAAATTTATTATAATATTTTTATAAAAAATATTATAATAGAAAAGTAAGAAACGAAGAGGCTTGTTTCACCCAAAAAAGTAAAAAGTGCCTTCCTAATTTTTGTGGAAGAGTATACAAGCTTGTCTAATCGTTTGAAAACCGTTGCTCTTGCACTCGTATTTTTTTAAAATAATTCTCTCTATAAGTTGCAACTTGACGACGATATAACGAAATATATCGTGGGGATTAGTTGTTCTGTTTTTCTTCCATCGTTGTCACAAAGTGCTTTAGCGAATTCTAAGTTGTTCGTTCGTGAACTCGTTCACCCATAATCAAGAAATTATCGTGATAAGTAATTTCTCTCTACAACTTTGCCGGTGATATTTTATTAATCTGTTATGACGCGTTTAAACCAAACGAACGAATATTCGTTCATCCCCCAACAAATTCGTACTCACTTATTATATTAACATTCGTTTAATAAAAACGACGATATGAATTCAAGAACAAAGGGCGAATGAACATTCGTTTGATCTAAACGCATCGTTAGATGTAAGGGGGAAAAAAAATGTTTCTAAGGGTTTCGTATGATTTGTACTTATGTTAGTACTAGACAGTGTTGACGGATGTGCCGTCGACGTCGAATACACCGTAGAATAGAAATAGTGCAGTGTGTAAGATGAAAAAAGGACAAAAGAAACTACATATATATATATATATACACACTAATCGATGCCTTGCAATTAGATCACGGGTTCTTGTTACTTCTTGTTAAAGCGGTACTTATGTTTTTTGATAAGTTAATTTCATTACGTTCTGTCTCACTCTGTTAACATTTACTAGTCACATTTCACGAAACGAAATTCGCCATTTATGTACAATCGAAAGAAACGAAGGAGAAAGAAAAAGTTACGTAAAAAGCGGGAAATTCTTTGTACTCTGTTAGAGGTAGTTTCAATCTGACGTCTCAATAATTCCAATCGTTGTAAGGTGTACACTGGTATCTCTAGTATTGTAATTTTAATTATTTTTATATCGGCGCTGTTTAGACACGGGTTAGCCATATTTTTCTCTCTTTGTTATTTGTAAGTACTTTGAGTTATATTACACGGATACTTAACAACCTGTAACGAGCGAGCAAAAAATTATATATTACGTATGTGTGTCGCGCAAAAAGAGTTTAAAGATAATATATTGCGCAGAAACTTACGATAAAAACGAGCCCTCGCATTAGTACGCGTACAAAACGAACACGAGCTACGTACATGCACGTAGAAAAACAATCGGTTCGCCTCTTATTTTTCAATCGAATGATTTACGTGCACGTTCTCGTGTTTCTCGTGTGCCATTGGCATGATCTGAAATTATAATTTCCGGAATTGTTTGTAATTTAAAATGGAATGGACGCGCCGTGCGCAACATGAAACACAGCATGCATAAAGTCTCGATAATCATCGATGATTTTGAAAATATCGGTGGTCTGCGAGTGTTATTTTTTTTTTATCCTTTTTAAAGAAACGACGATGCCATTTTTGTAATCAGATCGATCAATCGCCACGAAATCCATGGCACGAATTATTGATACGGATATACTATATAAACAAATGAAAAAAATATATGATTACATATAATTTCAGTAAATACTGCAGTATTTGATTGTCAAACCTCACTGACTCTATTGATCATTTCACTTGAATTTTATTGGGTACAAATTAGATGTACGGATTTTTAAAACTAAATTCAAACATCAAACAATGTATTTATTCAATACTTTATGAAATCTTCCTTTTTTAATTTTGTTGCTTCTAATTTTTTTATTCTCCCCTTGATCCTACATGATCTATTGATTTTACTAGAATGTTATTCGCCAGGTCCGCATATATCAGGTCCAAGTAAAACAAATAGAATAATAAACACATATAAATATTTTTATACAAGTTATATATGCATCGAACAGTTATATATGCCTGTAACATGCCTATAAGTATGGCGATGAAATTTAAAATTACAATATATTCAGAAATTGTTTGTACTTATAGGATATGAAATTTTATCCTTCTCGTCTATATAATCAGATATTAAAATAATTAAAGACACGTACATGTAACTGTATAAATCAAACTTTCCACTATATGAATTATACTTGCAAATTTCTAGAGCGCGGATGCATTTTAAAATTTTTATGGATGTAAAAAATTAAAAAAAAAAAAAAATTAAATTTGTTTTATCTGTACGACAAACAATCTACTGCAGATATTTTATATGTTTTTGCGTATTGTATACATTTCTGCAACATCTCATAAATCTGCATACAAATTACTAACTGACAGTCAGTTATTTTAGTTAATTGCATCACATGACCGAATGTCCACGTCAGTTCCGTGGAATTTTTGCCGTTAGATTCATCAGTATCAATAATAATTGTTTGCATCATTTTTATGTTATTAAATCGATCAGTATCAATAATTGTTTGCATTATGCGGAATTATCGCTCGCCGATCCCAAGATAAATCGAATAATAAAGATCGTTGCAAATACACGTTGACGTGGAAAATGCAATTTTTTCCAGAAGGAGAAAAATAATCGAATGATAAGAATGATGCAGACGACCTACGGAATCCGATAAACAGCCGAGAAAAGAGAGGACGAGATTGCATTTTTATCTGCTCAAGGTATCGCGCGGCGATATTTGCTGCAGCTATTCATCGAGGACAGATATCGCGTTGCAGAAAGTAAATTGTTAGGTAACTCGTTTGTTTTTTCCAGAAAAACCGATTGACAAAAACTGGCAAGATTTACGGTTTCCCGTGAAATGAGTGTTTGCGTAATTGTACAACACGCATCACCTACGGTTTTATCGAAAAACGCACAGAATATCTCGTAAAACAAACGCGCAGATGTGCGTATTTATGATTCTCCCTTTCTTTTATGTTTGAGCACAGATTCAAACTGTTCGCACGTTTATTTTTCTCGCGACTTTTAAAGTACAATCTCAAAGTACCATAGACGTGTAATAATTATCCTCAGATTGGCATTTAATTCCCAAGTGG
This sequence comes from Melipona beecheii, assembly GCA_032399605.1. Classification (NCBI taxonomy): domain Eukaryota; kingdom Metazoa; phylum Arthropoda; class Insecta; order Hymenoptera; family Apidae; genus Melipona; species Melipona beecheii. The sequence continues at coordinate 4,410,856 of JAUCMO010000463.1, forward strand.
TGTCGTCGGACCATTGGAAACTATGAAAATGTAGAGTTTAATTATTCGCTCGATCAGATTGCCAAAATTCAAAATATTTGATTTCAGTTTAGAATTATTAATTTATTTGAATTTTATCACTGATATTCAAAGATTTATCCACCATGCGAGTGTAAAGTACGAAACAAAATTAACATTTTAAATTCTAATAATCCATCATTAGGATTAAATAACTTCATTTTTAAATTTTTAGTTTAATTTAATTTCATTACTAGCTTCTATCACGATAAATGTAAAATTATGCGTTGTAAATTTCGTCACTCTAACGTAAATTATTTTATAATATCATCATCCATAATTCAACGACACCGTTTAAGAATTAATAATTGTTATTACACGTTCAATTGATATTTGATATTAATTTAATCTACATTTAATGTTAGTTTAATATTAAATCATTAGACTATTTTTGCACTATTCTCGCAATACTTCCTCTTTCATTCAAATTTCGTCAGACTTTTCAAAAGTATCAAAATTAGATTAGACGATACTCAGAAATATTATCTAGCAATTTTTATGATAAATATAATCTGTCGTAAATTATCTACAGTCGTCTACGATTCGACGATGTTATTCGAGTTAATTCACACGAAATCCACGCTCGAATGCCTTCTCGAGTATTTAGTGATAATACCACTATTTAAGACCGACCAATCTTCGACTCCCACGCATGATTTCGTGTTTAATCTACCAAAGATATCTTACCACGTGGTAATACAATAACGGCGTAATTACACAATTTGACTATTCAGAGAAACCGGTTACATCGATCTCGTCGAAGTTTGTTTACACTGTCATACACCTATGGAATCAGAAATACGAAAATAAGGGCGTGATCAGATGGAAAACTACATCTACATAGTATCTATATTATCCACTCTCGAAACAATGACATTCTTACAGAAGTGTATTCTTAAATTCCTTCCAATTGTTCTTACTGTAGAATGACGAACGTTGCAAGTTGCGACACAGCTTTAAACTTTCACCAACTCGACGTACATTTCATCGAAAAATTTAAAAATTCATCGCGTCAAAATTAATTGCCAGAATATGTAGAAATGAGATTGGAATATAAATACGAAACGGTTTAAACATAATATTAAAATATTTCAGACAGTATTCTTAAATGGGTGTTAGAAAATCCCAAATTTTTTTAGACCAAACAAATTGTCTTCCAAGTATGATGACAGCTGTACTATGTAATAGAATTTGCATTTTGAGCGACAGCATCTGGAATCAGATCAACTTCTGGTCTATCTGCATAAGTAGATTCAGAATTAGAATATATCAATGACAAACGGGACTTTTTTGTTACATTTCTCAAAGAACCAACACTGTGCTCCGTAAAATTTTTGAACAGAATATCGCAAAAGGTACGAAGACAGGTAACAGGATTTGTTCGGGAATGCCACATGGGGAACTTATCTCCTTTCTAGTTTCAAGGTCCTTGACCCTCTTGAGCCGATCTTTGTCCAAAAAAACCTAGTCCTCGACCGTGGCATAAGTCAAGGTATTCACTTTCCCGAGTGTAGGCAAAGTGTTTAAACAAAGTTGCATCCAAGCGACGGTTAACGTCTGTGCTCCACCTTGGAGCCAAGAAATTTCTCGAAGCTGATGAAAAGGGAAACAAGAAAGCTTTGTCAGAATTCGTTCGACGCCCATGATATCTCAAGCGCGCGAGAAACATACTAAGTTTACCATGTAATATAACATAATACAAATGCAATACCCATAGACATCGTCCCGCGCGCGAACAGGATTGAATTAAATTGTGTTCAGAAGAATATTTGACCGAGAGTGAATCACGAATCTGTGGATAGCGCGGATCAAGCCTGAGAGTAGTTCGGTCTACGTAAAAGACAATCTACGCGTGTACGTCATTTGAAACGAGCCACCGTAATTTTCGAAATTACCTACGATACGACCACTTTGTTTGTCACAACGCGCGTACAACGTTGTATATTGTTCATTGAGTGGTCGTTGACGTCAGACGTATCGCCAGTACGAAGATTAGATACCGACCGACCTAATTAGGTATCTCGTCTCGCGTTGGTGAAAACGATCAACCGGCGAATCGGTTGTTACGGGAAGAAGGACGAGAAAAGTCGAGGGAGAAGTTGCGGAGAAACGACGCGGACAGTTTTCAAGCGTGGGACGTGAATGGGTTGGTCCGCTATTTCAGGCACCGAGTGGTTCTAGGTCAAGAACGTAGTACGATGCGAACGTGGTGCGAAACGAGGAAGAGATTCCACTCGAGACTCCACTCGAACTTCGAACTTCACGCGTTGCGAATTTCGCGCACAACTATTCGTCCACGTACTGGCGATCGTTTTCTCGCTGATGCAGCGACCGATATCGCGAAGACCATTCACGGACCGCGCCGTCGGGCCGTCATGCTGCGAGCCTGTTTATCAAGATATCAACGAAGAGCATAAGATATAAGAGAGCTGGTGCGTGCAGAAGTCAGTGTCGTGCTGGATTTCGATTTCGATCGAACTCGATACGTGTTATCGTTGGAATTTCAAGAGTGGTGGCCCCTCGAGAGTGAATCAAGAAGCAGACATGCGGTGAGAGGAACATCCTCGCGTGTTAACGCAGCTTTTACGGCCTTGATTGATTATTCAGTTTACTGAGAAACTGATCAGCTTGAGCTGATCGATTAACCAACGAGTTAATTTAGATAATTTCGAACAATTTCGTCAATTTTGTTTCGTCAATCTGAATGTACAAGTTGGATGATTATAACGCAAAAATATATAATTACAATAGACATGAAATATCTAATTAAAACTGCTTCATTTTTTTCTTCTTCTTCGGAACGAACTAGATTGTTAGCAGAGTAACATTCTAAACAAATTAAATTCCCAATCGGTGACACAGCCACGTCACGCACGCCCTGTTTCGATTCAACTTGACAGTCAGCTGAATAATCTACGATTGAAACTCACTCGCTATATTCTCATCCTAAGAAAAGGTTTCGCTCTAACGACAAGAAGAAACCTTTTAATTCGTTGGTCGTTTTTTAGGATTTGGACGTTATTCGCTCTTCTGTTGATCGTTGCGGTGCTCGCGTCCGAGACGTTGGCGAAGAAACCTGGCAAGGAAGTAGAACCGAAGCGCGGCTACGAGAAAAAGAAGAGGGACGTGGCGTATTCGAAGTGAGTGTTGAAGAAGTGCAATTAAGATGCGATCAAAGTTCTAACATTCGCTCGTCGTCGATGGTGGCGGTTACGCAACTGTTTTGCTCCCGCTCTCGGTCCTTATCTTGTCACGGGTGACGGACATCGGTGCAATTTTTCCGCGGCGAGATTTTGCCACGATGCCTGATTTCATGTTGTTTCAGGGAAGGGAAATTGAAGAACGGCGAAGACAAGAAGCTTCAGTCGAGAAAGAGGAAGAACAGCGCGTCGGAAGAGAACAACGTAGAGAGCTACGCGGAGAGTGCCGCTGAGAACGAAGAATCGAGCAAAGGGACAAACAGATCGAGGAACAAGAAACTGAAGGAGAAGGAGACCGTTGATCCGAAGACCGTCAAGTCAAAGTACGAATCGAAGAAGAGGAACAAGTACTCTGGCAGCTCTCAGGAGGTTCACCAGGGAGATTCGAAGAAATCGAAGAACAAGAAATTGAAAGAGAAGAACGTGGAAGAGCAGAGCAACTTGGAGAATGAAAAGAGAACGAGCGAGAAGGTAGAAGGTGGAAAGGTGGCCAAGTCTGAGAGAGCTGCGAAGGAAGGCAAGAGAAAGAAGGCTCAGAAGAAAGAAAAGGAGGTAACGGCGGAAGAAGAAGTGGAGGAAGCACCGATAGAAGAGAAGGAAGAAGAACCTAAGGCGAAATCGGTGTCGAAGGAGGACAGGAAGAAGGCTGAGAAAAACAAGAGAAAGAGACGAGAGATCTCAAAGAACGAGGAGGAGAATTTAGAAACTCTGCCGGCAGAGGAGGAAAGTGCAGCAAATGGAAAGGCGAAGAGTTGTTCAGTGGCGAAACCTGAAGAAGTAGAGAATGAGAATTGCACGGATAACTGCGACGATGAGGTGTAGTTATGATTCGGATAGTTTATTATACATGCGTTTTATGAAAATTTCGTATTTTATCATCCATGCTTCATTAATGGAATATCGGAAAGATCGTTGAATTTATAATAATTAACGTTTGAAAATGACGATGATGTTTGTTATTGGAATAAAGACAGTTAATATGAGACTCATTTCGTAACGAGAAGTAATTTCAACGAAGAACACTTTTATTAAAGATAGGAATAGAAATCATTCGTTTTAAAAATAAGATATGTGTTCTTTTGCAATATATATTAGAAATCTGTGAGATACGTTGCAGAAATGATTCCATTTAATTATAAATAATTTCAAAATTGTAAGTGTATAATCATGTGCATAAATATTATTGCATAGTGTATACGATAAAGTCTGAATTAAAGTCTGAAGAATCTTAAACTGCATCACGTGCACTGTACAACAGCATACATTTACGAGAATGATTGGACATTTCCAATTCTGCAGGAAGTTATTTGCAATTGAATCCAACCACTTTTTTCAATGTATTTCACAAATATGTATTTATTCGCTTAGGCAGATAATTCATACACGGTTAGAATTGAAACAGCATTGCTATAGTACTAAGAGTTCTGTAATAAAGATAAACTGAGAAGAGGTCTCATATCAGGCAGTTTTATTCAATAAGATTATGATTTCCTTTTTACATCTCGATTTCGACGAATCATAATAAAACACGTTGTAATCTCATTCTATTTGTCTTCACATCGTACAAATGTTACATTATTTACAAATAACTACTCATATCATTTTCGAACAGTTAATTGCCTTTAAAGCGCATCAATATAAATACACTGCGTTACGATAAAGGAAGAAATATTTTTTATAAATCGTTCTCTTGACTTTCTTTTCCCTTTTTTCTTGATCCTCTTTCTTGTTAGACTCGACCCTCGAATGTCGCCCTCCAACCTGTTCCAACGTTGTTCACCGATGAAATATACTTCACTATTACCCGATTGCTAGTGGCTAAGAATGGTGCTGGTTGATCCTACGAAAGCAAGTAGAAATTAAATGAAAAAAAATCATCATTTCGCTTTTGTTAATCACTTCATTTCTTTATCACGGTATCATCTTTTTGTACTACTGAAATTTTCATTAATTACTCAACTATCTTTAGCAGAGTTTCTCAGAAAAATGTACGAAGAAGTTCAAAAGTATGTGACAGATGCTTCAAACTTTTAAGTAGAGGCGTGTAACTATTTAAAAAAATAATATTTCCTGTCGTACAGACTCAATAGGAAGCGAAAAAATTAATCGTATATTTGAACGTTGAATTACCCCTCCGCAATAAGTATTTGAAAGAACTGCCTCTCCATCCGTCGTGACGTCATATATGAACACGACGTTGTAATTATAGTTACAGGTGCTTTTCGTGCCGATATCGAATACCGGAAACTCCACGACGACTTTCATGCTAATTGGCACGGTAATATCCCAGTAACACGTCGAGGTATTGCGATATTCGTTAGGGTACATGGGTGATGTAAACGATCCAGCGTAATTAAATATTCGACCTCCGCAGCCACGACCTGTGTATCATCAATTAACAATTAACGTCGCGTTAGTCGTATTTTCACGCATTTATGAAAAACTGGACTATTGTTGCAAAAGTGCATACAATACGAATAATAATACGCAAGAGTATACAAAATATCTAACGTGAAATATCGATCGTAATTTGTTATGATATTTAGCAAATAAAACAAATTTCCATTTAGGTTCTATCTCTTTAGTTACATTTATGAAGGCTTAGAAATCGTCAAGGATCAGGAAAATTGAGTAAATTTCTAAACTTTTGAGAAATGCAAAGAAGCATTTGCTGTAGCAAATATATACAGCCAGTTTTAATTCCTAAACAGTTATTCCTTCGCTGTTTCTACGCACGATGTTTTTCACGCCGTGTAAAATCTTTGTCTATTTAACGAACTCAAGGACCAAACACAACGCACTGGTCAGTGATACGTTACTGATCAAATGTTTAAGAACACGTTCTCTACGTGAAATGGATCTCGTAATAATATCAATATATGTTTCAATAGTGTCAATATTGACGTTTCTAGAGTATTTTAGTACTGTAGTTGCACGTGAAGTAAACTTTTCTGTTATGGCAGTGTAGTAGCCACACGCATTATAAATTTACTTTCTTTGAATTATATAAATACTCGTGGCAGATGGAAAATGAATTCTCGGAACTTTCGTTCATACTGAATAATTAGAATCTTATAAAAATTGCAAACGAAATGTTTCACCTTTGATTTTTAAGTGGACTTTCGCGATCTCTGCGTCTAATTTTAAAACAATAATTTCAATTGAATTTTAATTTTAATTCAATTCGGGATAAATTAAATATAAAGAACAGTTATTAAATCAAACTTGAAGGTTAATGGGTCAAACTATAAGTACTGTATTAAGTATTTACTTAATACAGTGAAAGAGTATGTTGAACTGCTACTGTCAAATATACTAATATCAAATATACTAATATCAAATTATACTCTGTTCTTACCTGAGGCCGTGGTGGTGTACGTGATATCGTAGAACTCGTAACTGCTGTGATATAGGGACCGGGAATGTAAACTCAGCTTGTTTCCGGTACTGAAAATAGGACTAGGCAAATCCATGGAGCACAATGACGCCATTAATTTACCGTTGAAATCACCATCGTACACCTAAATACGAGCGAACGATCAAGTAGAAACAGAATTTTTAGTCGGACAAGTTGTTACACAGTGGCTTGCGGAAGCATTCGTGCATTTTTATATATGTATATGTATATTTTTTATTGCGCATACTATACAGAATAATAATCAAATAATAATAATTTTGAAATTTAGTTAACCACAACGACGCTATCTTTGTATCAGAAAGTCTCAGACAACATTAGTACAGTTTACATTCCGTGATTTACTAATAATTGATTAATTTAAATAAAAAGAACAATGTGATATATTAAATTTATATAAAACATAAAAAATAAGTTATATATTTTCTAGTTGTAATGAGGTTTTACTACTTATTATACGAATACTTTTGTCTGCCACTGTATATACAAGTTACAAAGACTCCATCAAATTTCGTACATCATCATTTTAAATATGTACTATTTAAACATTTTTACGATCTCTACGAAACGAAATATTTTCCAACTTTTGCCTAGATTTTGAGAATCGTTTAAAATCTCACCAATATAGTCGCGATGGTCGAGTGTGCTAGTAGTGCCGAATGAAATTTCGAAATCAGAAAGCGTATATATATTTATCAAAGATATGTAAATTTCGCGAGCCACTGTAAATAAAAAAGCAGAATGCTAGAACACTTGCTTGTAAGGCGTTCTGCGTGCAGTCGTTCGGATCGTAGAGCGAGAGCTGGTTAAAGTAAAGAGAAATCGTGTGATTCTCAGAGGCTGTTATCGTGATCCAACAGTCGTCCACACCTTCGTGCACGATTCGACCTTGTTCCGCAGTGAAATTCTGATCGCAGTTCGCCTTGCTGTACTCGAGCTTGAAACCTTTGTGACCAGTACTGGAACCTTTGAACATCACGTCCAGGTCGGTGCTATAACTGCATCGAGGAAGATTGCAGGTTTAATGTCTCGAGTTCAGTTTTAGATTCTGATCGGTCTTTTGTCACTTACCTGTAGTAATCGTGAGGCAGTTTGTTGCTGCAGTATCTGCACGAAGCGGTTGCTGCGAAACTGGTCTGCAGATTGTCAAATTAAGTTGAAAATAATGTGAAATTCTATCGGATTTATCTATATTCTATTCTTTTTCTATTAAATTTTTTTTATTATAAATAAATTCTCGCGGATATAGATTAACGATAGCTAGTAAGACTCAATATCTTCTGTTATCATTTTTTATTACACTTGAAACGAAATTGAAAAACGAATGAAACGAAGCTGCGTGTTGCATTACTGTATTCAGGATAAGTGTCTCGCGACGTGATTTAAGAAAATAAAGATTCTCACGCGGAAAATGTCCAATCGCAGTCTATTGTTTCTGAATTTAATTGATATTGTCATATCCATTTATGTTTTTCATATATTTTACTGGACACAGGCCATTTTTTCGTAAATAAATAAATAAACGAAATAGCAATACAAAATCCAGTACACCGTAACCATGAAAATATAAACATTAGAGAAAGCTCAGCATAAGAATTTGCAATTTTGTACTTTTTTAGCTTAGCATTTATATTTTCAACAAACACCGCAAGAATTTATTTATAATTTTCAATGATGGGTATCAAAGAGCCTTCATTACCGAGCCGTAATATGAGTCGTCCCAGTCTCCAGACCAAACGAATTCCTCGCCGTAGCCCTGCTCGATGTACTTCCGATTCTGTACAAACATCCTTTCGTGACCACACACACGACAACGATCTTTCTTTACTGGATAAATCGGATCTTAAATAAATTACCCTTTTGTCCGTGATTTGAAGATAATCGTCTTCGCACAGGCTAGAGCCGGCCACGTCGAAGTCTAAGAATCGTATCTTTAGTCTCTCGGTGAACAAATCGTTGGAGCGTATCGTCCAACGACACCTCGTACCAGGCTCGTAATTGTTCGGATAATTCGGCGAGGTCAGTACGAGTTTTGTGTCGGTCGCTTTGAGAACAGAGGTGCCGCATAACGCTGAAAAAAGAATCGAGCGATCGTTAGGTTTCGAATGTTTTCTCGCGATTAAGCGAGAAATTACACCTTTGAGCGTTTAGTGCAAAAATGCATAGAGTATATATAATACGTAAAATACCTAAAGTAAAATGTTTGTTGTAACATATAGGTGCGATTAGATTTTATTTCTTTAGTTACGTTTAAAAGTTTCAAAGGTGCATCAAATCTAGTAATTACGTAGTTTTTAAAAGTTCAAAGAGGGCAACGTGTTAGTACGTTGTAAAGTATATGCACGATAAATGCATATACCAATTGGTATTTATATAGTAATGAATGTACGCATAATTTGTTACATGCTCCTCGTTCAGTATTCAGAACTTTTAAAGTGAGTGTTAATTTTTGCAAGCACTCGTAAAGGGAAGTTAATTATTAATTATCAAACGTTCGATTGACTTTACAATCTACTGTCTCCAACGTTCCAATGATTCCGGCTCCCTCCAATGTCCCATCGCTGACAAATCGTATCCAAAGAGCGTTGTTGCTGGATAATATTGGAGGCGGAGGTTGGTTGCCACAGTATCTTCCGAGAAGCTCACTGAGAGGTCCAGCGCCATTGCGGATCTGAACGATGCGAAGGAAAAGTTGAAAGTACAATATAAGATATCCATACACTCGCACTCGAGAGTTTTGCAACATTTCTTATTTTCAGTCTTATTTTTTAGTCGTACGCTTTACAGATTGTGTTGAGTTTTGAAACAAATAGGACACATAGCACTCATTTCGAGATTTTTAAACGAAGGTGTAACTTTCAATTTTTGATCCAATATTCAATGTGAAGAATTTCTTCTATCATTTTGTGAAAATAGTTGAAAAATTTACAGGTTTTACAGGTTCTTGACATGATACGTGAAAGCTTACACTATCGATAGGATTGAAATCCAACGTTTTCTTTTAGTAACTCTTTTGCCTAAAATCCGAATAGATAAAACTTCAAACCCATTTGAAAAAATCATTACCCTATATTTCATTCTCTTTTACATCTTGTGTAAAAGATTCATACAGGAAGCGAAATTTTTACCTCGAGGAAATCGCCCGTGCACTCGTTGTCACCGGTGGCAGTTTTGTTGGTAGCGTTTCGAATGTCCATGCTATTGATAGTGAATACGATGTTCTTTCCCTCGGATGCTCTCACGTTCCAGTGACAATCCTCCAAGCTGTCGTACGTCGCGTCTTTTTGAGTCCTGAACGTTTGACTTTGAGTGGTGAATAAATGAATCGCACCGCCGCAACCTGCCGCGGCGTTTTTCGCAAACAGCACCTGAGACATCACGTGGGAAATGATTAGAAAGATGGAAAGTTCTAATATAAAAAAATAGACTGTCTGGACTGTGTGACATTTACGTTTGCGGAGAAGCCCGGGTAATGGCGGCTGTCATCGGTGACGAACGTAACCAGCATCGAACTGGAGTTAGACTTAAAGATTGGCAAATGTGTCGTCAAGTTTCCACACAGTACGGCCAGTCTGTTCGTTTCCTCTTCGTCCAAACCTTCGTAGATTTTCACGGAATCGAACATACATCTGCAAAATGTTATCTATCAGTTTTATTACATCGTGCTGATTGTTCGTGATGTGCATCGTGGAATGTCAAGTACTTACTTGTAGCTGTATTCGAGCTGGAAACTTTCGAAACGAAGGACGACACTCTTGTCCGCAGGTGCTTCGATCTTCCAAGCACAATGCATTTTTCCGAAGTACGAGCCACCGATCGATAAGCTTTCAATTTTTCCAGGCTGTGTTATCGTTCCGCCGCAATCTTTCGAGACAAAGAAAGAAAAAGAAAACGATGTCGAAATTTTGTCGAAAGTTAATTCTTCGACGATGTTATTTATAATTCGTTGATGATGTCGTTTTTAGTACGTACCATTGATGTAGTATTCGAATACGAAACCACTTCGTTGAATATATTGATCGGTTCTAAAGATGATCTCTGCGCTATCCGAGGATTTTATCATAGGTGGCTTGTTTTCTCCGCACAAAATCTTTTCCTCCGTCGAGTATCCATCGCCGTATTTGATCGTCAAATTATCGAAACGGCATTCCTTGTGATCTTCGATTAACAGAAATATCCAACGATTAGTCTCAATCATGTTTGTCACGTTTCGCGACGTCGAAATAACAATTGAAGCCCCGCGCAGACGTGCAGTTTGAAGCAAATTCGCTGTTGCCTCGTTTAATTTGAAATATCCATGTATCCATGGATATTGATAGTTTTATTATCACTGAAAGTGCATTCAGGTGCAACGCTGATGCAACGAAAATTAGCGATTGGTTGATTTGGGTCACGTGACTCGCGAGGGGGCGTGGAGTAGATCTCGAGTAAGATCGTCTCCCTTTCCTAGTCGGAACAGTTGCTTCTGGGCCTTTCAGTGAGACGAATCGTACTGGGATACAAGTCGTGCAGTTTTTTCTCTTTACTTATTTCTATTTTTTTACTGTATTTCATCAATACGCGAGTTATTTGTAACAATTAATTATCCAGATTTTAACATTTCTTTCCTTATACGTACGAGTGTATTTATGATACAAGTTTTTTATATTTTTACGAATGTCGGAACGGAGTGGGTACATTTGGCGTTCGACAAATTTGTGGAATCTCAAATTATCTCGATCCAGATGATAAGTAAACTAAATCCTGGCTAAAGGGTCAATAGGTTAGTGCAGATTTCGATCAGATTTTGATCGCTCGTGTACATACAAGCGTTCGTTTCTTCAACACTTACTGTGTTCGATCTGGAACTCCTTGAACTTGATTATGATGTTCTTGCCTGGCGCCACGAGTGTGTAGTTGCAGAAAAAGTTGGGCGGGTAGAAATTCGGATACGACGGCGACCTGATGATATTTCGGTGATGGGTGACCTCGAAAATTCCACCGCAGTTCTCGTGCCAAACGGCGCGAAATCCGTCACCCTGTATCGCCTCGTTCGAACGGAACGTCACTTTCATGCGATTGCCGGTCGAATTGAATGTCGGCGGCGTGTCTCTGCCGCACACCTTCCCGAGATCTTTCCACGTTTCGGACAATCCGTTTGTTTCTTTCACCCAGTCGAATATCTGTGTCGGAAGAAATATTCTCACGATGAAATATATAATCATAATTATTCTGACGCTATTTGTGGCAGATTACACTCGCGTGTACAACGTTCAATAAATGTAAATTCGTAAAAAAGGCAGAAAAGTGTGCAGCATAGGAGAACTTGATAAATAAAATTTAAGAAATTAAAACATGATATTTATGTTTATATAAATATAAATATATTGTATATTATTTGAATATAAAACAAGTTCTTCTAATTGTGTTTTCGCGTTTCTGAGTCAAAAAAAGTTCGATATATTGAGGCTATACTAAAAGCTATTAAAAACAAAGAGAATTTAATCTAAAATTATTTTTCACAGCTTCTTGAAATTATACGACATGATCCGAGATGATCTATAAATTGATGAAATTGCTGTCATCAAAGGGATGCGTATAATTGCGTATAATTATAAATTAAAGTCTTCGTTATAAGTTAAAAATTATACTTATTCATCTTTCATACGTCGTTCTCAATGAACGAATCGTAATCGTCAAAAGGTATATAATATTCTTCGCTATATAATACGTTTATCAGTTTCACGTCCATTAACTGCTTTGGTTTCTCGTTGGACAGCAATAATAATAACAAAATCAAACACACACGGTGCCGTTAATTTTCATGTTAACACCCGAGGGCCGAGTTCATCGCCACCCGAGTGCAACGGAAACCTATCGCGCGGACTTCATTACCATGCAAATTTCCCACGCACCTGTACGTAATCCTTCTCGCAGTTAGAGCTGCCCTCCAAATTGAAACGATCAACGAATACCAGGCCGATGTGGTAACCGGTGTCCGCCGTTATTTCCCAGATGCATTCCGCGTTGTTCGGGTACTGCGCCGGGAATCTGGTGGACGCGTGTAACGAAATTACCGATAAAATATTTCGATTAAATGTTTCTTCGATCAATCGCGCGCGCAGTCACGTACTTGGGCGACGAGAGTTCGCGGCTGGTACCGTGAATCGCGCCTCCGCATCCGTTGTTCGCTGGCTCCAGCACGAACTCGAAGTCGTTCGGGTCTTCCACCGCCGTGTACTCGATCCACAACTGATTGGACGTGCTGGTGATGTTGTGCAGTTTAGTGCTTCCGCAGAATCTGCCGATTTCTGGCGACAGCGGTCCACCGTTTCTAAAGAAACGCATCAAAGGGAAGTTTTAACGTCGAAACGCCGTCAGAGCGATTAGAATTCCTAATCTTCGTAAGGAAAGATTTCTCTTTCTTACTCCTTTCGTTATTTATTTTCTCGAGTGTCTTGCATTTTGGGTTCTTAGGGTACAGATTTTACATATCTGTCTCTAATTATCCGAGAGAAATTTTACAAACGTACCAGAGACAATTATTCATCTTTCAACGAATCTCTCTCTTGAATTCTCTCGATACGAATTTTATTTATTTTATTTTAAGGTGCTCGAATTTTTATATTTCAAACATAAATTATTCCAAGAAAATATGTAACGTGAAACTGAATCAAACCGAGTACCAAGGATCACGAGTACCAAGACAGAGATCTTTTTACGTTTCGATTCAACTTGAAGTTTTTTTAAATAGAGGAATACGAGCGAATCGTCGAGAAAATACTCGGCAGGGTTTGAGATGAATCGTTTACAGTGGATCAATTCTCAAAGTACTTGACGCTGATGTAATTCTTGCCACAGCCACCCAAATGAAGTCTGTTGAAGTGGAGCTTGATCATTTCGCCATTGTCCGGATAATCCGCGTGCCAGACACAATTAATAGGGTAGGATATATTCTTGGGCGCTTGTACCACGTGTGACAACCCGCGAAGAACGCCACCGCAAGGCTGCCATTCATACTCGAGCTTATAGCGCATTGCTTTCCCATAAGTACCGTTCACTGCCTGCAAATTTCCAGACAAACTTACAAAACTATTATCTAACACCGTAGCGTCCCTCTCGTTCGAGCACTTACGATCACGCTGTTAGATAGTTTAGGACTTCTCAAGTACACCGGCTCCGAGTGATTGCCGCAAACCATACCGATAGCTTAAAAAAACAGAGATACATTTATCACATAATTCCAGTCTATGTTACACTTACAAATTTGCTATGCATTAATGTGCGTAATAAAGTTCTATTACAACCATCTACAAAGTGCTCACGCTGCAGTATTAAAATATTAAAAATTCTATTTATCCTATCCTTTTGATACCACTTTGGGAAATATAATTTCTCATAAAATTGAGATAAAAATGAAAATCTTGAATTTGTTGGAAATGAATAATTTTACCATTTATAGCGATGTACTGGTTATTGAAGCAAAACTTGGTGGAGGCGCCGAGAATTCCGCCAATAGTGCCAGTTACCCGTATCGACAATGTCACTCCGACGTTGCTGACGTTTACCAGACTCTGCGGTGCGTGTAGCATCCACAGACAGAAGTATGACGATTCGTTGAACGGCAGATTCCTTGGCCCCGTCAGGTTCCCTCTAATTTCGTGTATCTCTCCGCCGCAGGCTGGAAATTCCTTTCGTTAATAAAAAAACAGACAGACGGATGACGGTATTTTCGATCAGACTCAATAGAAATAACAATCGAAAGGAAACGATAACACGCGCAGTGATATAAAAACAAAATAACGTGTGAAATAAAATATAACAGAGAACGATGCTTTTGGGAACGTACGAGCTGGCGCTTCGGCGTAATAGCGCAATTTGAAACCACGATACCCTGGTGACGAGTAGTAGCCGATCATCATGGTATTACTAGAGCTCGTTATTACTCGATCGGTTGAATTTGGCCGTATTGACTTGATCCTGGATCTAAAGCGGAAATCGTTGTAGAACTGCGAGAAAAAGACGAGGGAATAAGTAAATAACAAATTGGTTGGATACTGTTAATTAATATAGATAATAAATTAATGTCTTTTCAATCTAAATGATCGAAAGAACGAGCGATAGAAAAGAGAAGAATATCGATGTGTAATTATTTTATATTTTGATAGAGGAATATTATATCACAGTATTCAATTTATTAATCTCGAGATACATATATATATATATATATAATTACATACAAATAGATCTTGTTTTAATACTAAACTGAATACATATTAATAATTATGTCTTGATCATTTAGATTTAAAATTAGAAATTAAATTAAACATGCGTATTTATACATGTTGTACGTTATACATCTCAAGATTAGTAAATTTTCACATTGAAACGTAGCGATGTATCAACAGGAATTATATTTTTGTATTGTAACACACGAAATGAATACCTTTTATATATTTTTCTACAATTTACTCTTTCAATTTTTTATATAGCCAGAAAACAATGAAAAACTGAGTGATAATTACCGACAAACCGTACGACATTCGCTTGTCGGACACAGGCGTGATGTCCGAGTCCTGTATCTCAACGACCACGTGGTATCCCCTCGGCAATTTAATTCTCCAGTCGCAATAACTGCTTCGAAAAAATAGAAACAAAGAAGATCAGGTATAACAGAAAGTTTGCCTCGGTACGAACGATTTTCAATTACGTACTGGGAACGCGTTGCAATGTTGGGGTACCCATTCGACTTGATCGTGCCTTGCATCGCGGTTAATTCACCTCCGCAAACTGCAACCAATACGTTATTTATCGTGGCTTCGTTTTCACTTCGAGCATTACACGTTTTACTCACTTTCTTGACTGGCGGTGAAATTAAGACTGAAACCTCTGTAAGCTGTATGTTTGAAGTTGTCGTTTTTGAACGTCACTACCGCTTCGTTGGATGCCGTTTCGATAACGTCGGGTGTCGCGAAGCCGCAATACGTTCCAATTTCATTGTCTGATAAGAAACAGAGAGACAGGGAAAAATTACAGAAAGAATTGCAGACGGTATTCAAAATAATATCGATGAAGGCCTTGGAGAGCTATAATTTCATTTCATTTCGACATTGTTCGAGATTTAATATATAACACGTATCGTGTGATATTATATAAAGTAACACATTACAGATTTAGGTCTTTTCTCGATTTTTTTCATCACTGAGGCCCTCGTATCCAATAGCATTCAATTTGGTTCGCGTCGAGTCTGTTTGACCCGTACAAGTCTGTTTCTACTTACTCTTGTTATTCGGCACTACTTCCGTGATCCGCACATAGTCCCTGCAGATGAGATGACCAGGCAATTGCAAATCCAAAAACGAGAACTTCAGCGTGTGATCTTCCGGAGCGATTACTCTCCAAACGCAAGTTTGATTTTTCGGAGAAAAGAACGGATAATTGGGTGACGAGATGATACCGCTAACACCTCTCATTACTCCACCGCAAGATTCTATAAAAATGGCGCGAGACTTTAGGAAACTGTGCCAAAGATATGGGTATCGGAATTAGCTTAGCTAATGACTGAATATCATTAGACAAAAATATTCATTGAACTCACGAATGTGTTGGAGAGCAATTTTGCATGAGAAAGTAAGACGACAAGATCATTTAAGACTTCGTTTTCGAGAAGATTAAATCTGAAAACTTTCAATTCTCGACTCGAACTTTATCTCCCTTTGAAATTTGAACGTAAGAACGTAAATTTTACGTTTATTGTTCGTTAGTGTCAGTCATTTTTAAATTAGTTGAATTCAAGTGCATTGGACAACTGTCTGAAACTTTATCTCCTCAAAAGGAACGAAAAAACTGCGAATGAGAAAGTATTCTTTCTTTTCGACTTAATTATCCACATCCCTCTGATAAATATACGCTGTGTATATATTCATTGAATTGAATCGAATACAATGAAAAACGTGCGGAAGAGGGGAAAATTTACATAAAATCGTACCCTTAATGGAGAACACAGCTTTGAACCCGTTCTTCGGCTCCAGCACGTCCGAGTAAAAGCGAACGTACATCATGTTCTGCGTACTGATCATGCTGCTGGGTGCCACGTCTTTGCAGTATCTTCCAAACAGTTTGGCGCTGTCGGTTCCACCGTCTCTGACCTCGACGTACTCCTTCTCGCAACTGAAATCAAACCGTTTTTCCTCTCTCATTGCTCGCCTAATAAAATGAGTTGAACTCGTAGCGGCCCAGGATTCCTCAACTACGAGTTTCGAGCACAAGCCGCAAGTGGCTGCGCGCCCAGCGCAGTCGAGGTGCCTGCCGATCTTCGACGTTAAGCAAAGCAGTGTGCGGAACTAGGATGGGTGATCGGGCCAATAACAAGCGTCTGAGGTAAGGAGTAGTCGCTGCCATCAGCCCCACTGAGATGGAGTCTAGGCAGTGACTGACTCCGAGACGAAACGCATCGATCAACTTTCTTCTCCCACTCGCTACCACAAATCCAAGTCCATACGTCCTTCCAATTTCATCCATCCATCTTTCGTTCCTTTCAAACCGTTCCAACATCCGCTACTCACTTCGCGCTGGAGCTCAGGTCGAATCTGTCGACGAAATGGATGAATATCCTCTCTCTGTTGGACGCGATCGCTGTCCACGTGCACTCGGAATACGGGGGCGGTATGTTGGGATAATTCGGCGTGCTGATTTCCCATTCCTTCTGCCTGTTGGACAGATGGAACTCGCCGCCGCAATTCGTGCTCACTTCCCTGAAATGTGAATTCATCGAAATTCGACGATGGGAATCCCTTGGACGTGCGAACGCGTCGCCAGCCAGGCTTACGTTATTAACAAACAATCGTGATCACCTGTACGTCAGTTTGAACTTGACGTTGGTCCGATCGCCGTGCGCTTTCACGTACAGGCGATTTCCGATGGTTTGGAGGGGCAGTGGCGCCACGGAACCGCAGTATTTTCCAACGCCGAGCAAAGGCGACGAGGCCTCTCCGCCATTTTTCAACTACGAGAGCAGACAACGAGGCGTTGAAGGTACTCGAAATCGTGTAGAATTACAATTGTATTTAACATTCAGAATCATATTTTCAGGAATTTATTCCTTAAATAAAGGAATAGCGTGAGTATTTGTTGTAACACAAAAACAGCGTTTGTTATCATCCGCTATAACTTAGAAACTGATCCGGGGAATCTACTGCAATTAGAAAATAATTCAATCCGTAATTCTCATTTAATCGACGTAATTCGTAATCCAGGCCTCCCGTTCAATTAAATTCGAACGTAATTTGTAATTACGTTTGAGGTGTAACTGCAAAGTACAATGTAATTGAGTCGAGAGGCACGGAGGAAACCATTTGAAAGTTTGAGATTGCAATATAATATCGAGTAATTACGCGGTTGAAATACAACGTAATTGAATTACATTGACCAGTATTCGGTTCAAACAGTGTCATCGTCGCGAAATTAATTTTTAAAACGAGCCACTTATTTCGAAAGATATCGATAAAGTAAATCCAAACTTACCATGAGGTAGTTATCGGCGCACGTGAAACTCGGACCTTCTGCTATCGACATCTCGACAACCGTCACTTCTATCATTCGTCCAGGCCTCACTGTGACAACCCACTCGCAGAAAACTTGCCAACTACGTGGCAAGTACCTTTTGCTCAACGTAGTGTTATTAATCTCGATCACTCCGTTTGGCCCCGACATTTTACCACCACAGTCTGAATCGTGTCCGAGAACAAGCATAAAAATTCTGTCAGATTGTTACGGATGACATATTGTAGCTAAATTGACTATCGCAAAACATTGTTAAAATTGTCACGATTAAAATCTTTAATCGACGTTGTTCATAACATTTAATCTGTTTTCGAAGGTTGTGTCTTCTGACTTGTAGATTTGTCACACACATGACCCTCGTTCCATGCAATTTTTTGAAAATTTGTTGTCAATGCTGCGAACAACTTTTTACGTCGTTAGGTTGAAGTTTCAAGTTGATTAGAAATTAATTCAATGCCTTCTTTTCATTGAAGGTTGAAAGTTTGAAAAACTCGAAGAATAATCATTAAATGAACTTGTTCAACAGCACTGAATGATCTGAAAAACCAGTTTCTTTAGAACCTAGAGTATCTAATCTTATTGGAATCAATAAATAAATGGTTAGTTTATCTAAAAAAAAAAAAAAAAAAGGAGAACGTCGAATTTCAATTCTTCCTCCTCGTGTTTTACGACACTTTGCTTCGAAAATAACACCATCGTCCTCAGCCTCGAGCTAATTCGGTGATTTTGCCTCATTTTGAGCAGATCGAGAAAAGCATTTAAAAAACAGCGTTACCTCGATAGACGTACGCGCTGAAGCCGGTCTTGTTCAGGTAGCTGTCCGACTGGAACTTCACCGTCATCAAGTCGCTCCCCTTTATCCACGTCTGCGTGGAATTCGGGAAGCACAGCGTATGCAACAGAGTAGCGCTGTTGTCGGTCTCCAATGCGTTGCCGTCGTAGACGGCGACGAAATCTGCCGTGCAGTCGCTGGTTTCTTCCAAGCTCATTGCCAATATCTTCAGCATCAAGTGAGTTCCCGGCGGAGAGATGAAAATCCAGGAGCAACGGAGATTATTGTCGTAGCCGTTCGGCCAGCCAGGCGAAGAGAATTCGTAGTTGCTGTTCAGCACGTCTGTTAGAGCCACTTCCACGTTGCACTCTGACACTGTTGGCAGAACGCGAGGGGATTACGTTGGAAGGATTAAGAAAGTTACGTTTCAAAGGAGAAATTAGTTATGAAGTGACTGCAGTTTCCCGAGTATTGTTATCCTTTCTGTTGTTCCGCGAGATTGTTTGTCACCGAACATGCTCCTTTATTCCGCGCAATTCTCCGAAAAGTAAGGAAAAATATTCCAGCTTTGAAAGAGAAAAAGAAATGAAAATTTTCGCAAATAGATCTCCTGCAAGAGATGATACTCGTCGTTTTAGGGCTAATCGAGTAACGTTAACGACTAGTACTTCGAACTTACGTTTGTTGTTGACATTCCCCTCGTAGATATCGTCGATGTTTTTCGGTATTTCGAGCCAGTTCAGAGCGAACCAGTTGCCTCGCTGATGGCCAGTGGTCGAAAATTGTATATTGACCACGTTGCTGGACGATACGATGGGCTCCGGCACGTCAATGCCGCAAGCGTCTAGCAGAACAGGCGCCTCGTCGTTGTAACCGTCGTACACCTGTCCAAAGCACACGAGATCGAAGTTTGTTTCAAACGTGTCCGGTTACGCGAGTTCCGAGTTGTTACCATTAGAACGTTACAGGGATATTTCCCCATCAATTCGTTTATCTTCATTTGCATGGAGTGGAGTTTGAGCGTTACACGTTACGTACATTACATGCCTCGGTTTCGACGTAACAATTTTTCGATACAGCAACTTCGTGATTCGATCTCAATGTGTAATTTACGAGGACACGCGCGCCGAGGCAATTTTCTCGAAGAAGCTCGAAGAAGTCAAAAGTCTATTTCCTTGAAAACGGAACCTCAAAGATCGGAAAGATTCGCCAAACTCAAGCGCGGTTGAAAGAAAGAAATACCGACCTCCTACAAATTTGCGTAAACAGACTGCCACTCACCCTGAGATAGGAGAAGCACATCGAGCTAAAACTCTCGGCGTACAGATCGGTGATCTCGATCCGAATGGTCGATCCGAACTGCACGGTGATCCTCCACGAGAGCGTCTCCTCCTTCCTGTAGGGAATCGGGTAAAGCGGCGAGGTGATCCTTCCTATCGAGCCGCTCAGCTCGTCGCCGCCAATCAGTTTGAACTCAGCCGCGAATCCTTTGCCGACGTCGTCGCCGTCGCTCTTGAACTTCATCCACAATTTCTTCGACGTGCGGACCGTTTCCGCGCTCGTCCCGCAGAACGTATCGATCAGCTTGCCGATCCCGCTCTCCTCGCGTATCTCCACGTAATCCAAGTTGCAGTTCTCGCTCTGCTGCAGCTCGAAGTCGGTGAAAGTCAGGCTGAGTTTGTTCCCGGGCGAGTTCTCCAGGATCCAGATGCACTCGGCGTTCAGGGGGTAGCTGCTGGGATAGTTGGGCGAGGCGATCATTCCCTCGTACGAGTTGTACGTTCCGCCGCACGCTGCAATTCGAACGACCCGTTCGAATTATTGGCTTATTATTGGCTGTCGATCGATCGATCGATCCGAACTGGACATATAAATTTTCTAGTGGCTCGCTTAATTAATTCATTGACATTAACACTCCATCGCGTTGGAGACAAGCTTGAAATAAATTTTTGAAATTTCATCGATACGAAACTTTCGTTACTAACGAAACTCGTACGTGTATCGTGATGACTATAGCGATCAAATTTCAGGATATTTGGTACAAATATAGACAGACAGAATGTGGATGCAGACAGAAGAAAGTTTAAATTTCAAAAGGTATTCAATTGAAACGTTCTCTTATAGTCTGTATATACCGCACGACGTAATACCACACGTTACAATACACGTTAAAATGCATAAAAATTCGCAATCTACTCTGCTGAAAATAATACAGTCAACGTCGTTCGAACCTTTATTCGAAGTTAACGTGTTGCGTTCCCAGCGTCTGGAAAAGTCTGCCAGACTCGAAAAAAATATTTGCCAGAGGCAATGAACAAAAGTCGCTCACCTGAATTTAACACGGTGTAAGTGAAGAAAACGCTTCCAAAAGTAAACGAATGGAGATTCACGGTGAGCGCGTTCCCGTTGCTGGTTATCGGCAGAGGTATGACGTTGGACGTCCATTTGCCTCGGGATGGCCCGTCCAAACCTTCTCCCTCAAACACTTCCACGTAGTTCCCATTTTCGCCTGTCCCCACGTCCAAATGCGTGAACGTCACAGTGACATGGTCAGCTGTTTCCAAGAAATTTATCAATTAATACTTTTTAAATTTTTGTCGTTTGTCTTTGCAAAAGGTAAAATTTACTACGACGTCTCATTTAGTTTACGTGTGAAATTACTCAGTCTACGATCAGTCACGAGGGTTGCAAACCCAATTTCTCGAACCAAATTTTCTCGAGAAAATTACGCATCAAACGGAAAGATAGTCATTTCCGATTACTCGCACGCGTGTTCTATAACTCGATCAAGTTTTACCCGGATCCTCGGCGACCAATATCCACTCGCAGTTCCTGTTATCGGTCGAGTCGGTGGTGTAACTCGTGGATGGCACGATGTAGCCTTGATCGCGCACAACTATACGAGCGCCGCAAGCCTTGTGATACGACGCCTTGAATCCTTTCGCTGATTGTATTCTGTCCGTCTTCATAACGACCAACATCTCGTTGCTAGTTGTCACGTAAGAGGGTGGCAGTTCGTTTCGACAGTGGGCGCCCAGCAACCGCGAGTCAGTCGTCGGTCCGTCGTATATCTGTCGAAAAAAATCACGATCCTCCATTAATTTCATCCAGCGTTTGAAGTTAATTTCATCTTTTGATTCGTTTCTTAACAGACGCAGTTTGACTCTAACGTCTATTAATTTCTTCTCGATTCTACCTGCTAAGTTTTAACCTTGTTTCCGTACAATTTTTTTCCATCTGTTTATTCACGTCGGACAAAGAACCGAAAAGCGAATAAAATGGAAGTTGCAAGCAAATACAGAAAATCAGCAGATCGAGCTATGAGATGGATCAATATCTCAAGTCAAGTTTCTGAAAGACGCAAGAGGACTAGAAAAAACAAATCCAACCTGAACGTAGTCGTCGGTGCAATTCCTGCTGTCCTCGATGTCAAAGTCCAAGAACGTGATGTTGACGACGTAGTTCGGATCGACTTGTATCAGCCACTTGCAATTCTGTCTGTTCGGGTAGTTTTTCGGGTAATTCTTCGAGAATATGACGCCGGTGTCGGTGGTGAATCTGCCGCCGCAGGTAACGGGCACGCTTCTGTAACTGGCGTTGAATCCTCGCGTTGCGTACACCACGTCCGACTGGAACTTGATGAACATCGCGTTCCCGAAGCTGGTGTACACAACAGGCTTCGGCGAGTAACAGATTTCCACCAACTTCAGCGCGTTCTCATCCTCGCCGCTGTAAATTTGCAGTTTATTGAACGAGCAGTCTTTGTTCATCTTGGTGTCTACCTGGAAGCGTATCGTAACAACGATATTAGAGAGACAATCAAACGAACGTTTTCTTATTTCAATTGCACGAAATGTAAAAATATGCGTTCTGCTCCACGTCGAGGAAGACTAGCTCCCTGTGGTTGTAGAACTCGTTTAACGTGTGTTAAATCTGGTCGTGCTTCAATTTATGTAATTTCTAACATCACTGAAATACACATACACCGAAACACACAGATACGCGCGTGTCAAATTGTTCGAGTTTCAGTTTCTGTTATTGGTTACATCAAAATTGGTTACATCAAGCTCCCTTGTGAAATTTATACGTAACAATCACGCAAAGTGATGAAATATACCCGAATATATCGATACAAACGTGCATTTTGACACGCACGTTCGAAATCGCGATTGATCCAGTTGAGATCAGGAGTTTGAGAGATACCAACATCGTGAAGAGTCAGCTCGACGCTGTGCGAGTAGTCGACCTCGATCAGCCACTGGCAGACTACGTCCGTGGAGTAAGCGGACGGATATCCGGGCGAGGTGAACGAGTCGAAGGGTCTTGTCAGGTGTCCACCGCAACCGTCGACCACCCATTCCAGTCGGAAGCCGTTGAAAGAGATCAAAGCGTCGGTAACGAACTTCACGAACACTTGATGCTCCTCCGAATGAATCTTGGCCGGGAGTACGTCGGAATTGCAGAGTTTCGCGAGTTCGTGGGACGGTGTGTCGCCGTAACCCTCGGACACTTGCAGATAGTCGTAGGAGCAGGTGTTCTCGCTGCCCGGCCCTTCGAGGTCGAAATGAGAGAACGTGATGTTGATCCTGTTACCTATGGGGGCGATGATCGTCCAGCTGCAGTTCAGATTGTGCTCGTACTTGGACGGGAAATTCGGCGACTCTATCGACCCGTAGAAGCCGCGCAGTTTGTTCTCGCACACTGCGAAGAGAAAGGAACAGGAGTTTGCTTGCTGAGAAAATTGATAGATAAACGAAACAAGTTGGCGCGTTCTTCAGTTTTTTTTTTTTTTTTAAGAAACGTGCTAAAATATACGTTGGCTCTTTTTTACATGCTTTTTTACATGCGAATTTAGACGTATCAATTTCAATTTCAATTTCAACTGTTCAGATTCAACGTTTATTTCAACATAATTTCTAAGTGACAAAGAGTTTGACTGTCAGAACGGACGATAAAAAATTGGTCACTTTCCACAAATGCAAATGTGAACGTCTTTACCTCGTACGAGGTAACAATTTACGTGTCGAGTCGTCGTGCAAAATGGAAAACCTCCACGAAAAACCTCGATAGAAAATAAACATCAGCGAGCACCGACGGCAGAGATGGGTCAATACACCGGGTTCGTTTAAGAGGGGAACTTTAATGCGGGCCGCTGAGGAAATCGACTCACGTGTTTCGTACTTGAGATGGAAACCGCGACCAGAATTTGTAAAGTCGGAGCGGAATTCTATGTTCATCATGTTAGACTTCGTCTCGATGATTTTCGGATAAGGGTTGCCGCAGTATCTCTGGCTGTTCCGGTGATTGATTCCCTCGGATATCTCGATGTAGTCGTATCTGCACTTGTCGTGCTGCTCCAATTGCAGATCGACTATTAGCAGTCGTACCAAACTGCCGGCTGCCACCGCGATCTTCCAGTAACATTCCGCTTGATGTAGGTACGGTTCCGGGTAATTTGGCGATATGATGTCGCCATAGGCAGCGTTCAAAGTTCCACCGCAGCCTGAAACGGCGGAAGAAGAAGATGGAATCGACGTTCTTTCGTTGATTGTACAAAGAACAGTTGATTGTAACAGAATATCGCAAGTATTTTTATCAAAATTAATATCGATTTCTGTTTAAACACAGGCGTATCATTTAAATTGCAATAATTTGTGTGCAGAATATTTTGAGATTAGCATTGGACATCGGTCTAGTGATTCTCTTTCGATTCTGGAATTAAATTCCGAGCCGAACGATGGCTCACGACGGGATATCGATAAGAGCAAAGTATTCGAGCCAATAATTCGTTTCTGAGATGAAAAGGAGTTGGATTCTGAACTTGGTCGAGTAATTGAAAAAGATTATTCCCAGAAATTCTTAAATTAACTCGAGAACATCGGAAACTGATCGTTTCTATTCCGAAACTCGTCTGTCGTGCCTTTCGAAAGAATTCGTTTTACCTGTCGTCGTGCTGTCCCATTCTATGCGAAATCCAGCGTACGATCTCGTCAAGTCGGTCACGAATTTCAGGTATATCTGATTGGTTTGACTTATAATTTCTGTGGGGATATCGGTTCCACAGAATCGGCCAAGCAGCGGAGAAGTTTCGTAGCCGCCGTTTCTGACAAATAGTCGAGAAAAAAATCATACAATTTCGTTTCATACGAACGTATTAATCGACGCAACAAATGGAGAAAAAAAGAAACGCGTTGATCGTTAATTAATAACTGACTCATCGGTTACGAGCGAAACGAAAAAGGAAACGAACAGGGATTGCGTTCTATCGAGAGTTCACCTGATTTCTAGATAATCGAACAGGCAAGCGGCGTGCATCTCCAGATGGAAATCCGTCACATTGAGGATCACTCTTTGCTTGTGCGGCGCCTCGATCACCCAGCTGCATTGCTGCTTCTCCGGATATTTCCTCGGATAGTGCGGCGACTGGATGACGCCTGTCGCCTTAATGAAATGACCGCCGCACATTTTGCTGGCGTCGATGAAGAAGTACGTCGCGGTGAATCCCTCGCGCGTTATCGACGAGTCGGAGTGGAACACCAACGTCAGTTCGTTCCCTTGCGTCATCACGACCGGCGGCTTCTTGAAACCGCAGAACCTGTGAAATCCTTCGAGTAAGGATCGCTCGTAATTCGAAACAGATAGTCGCGGGTTCAATCGTCGAGCAAGGAAGAATTCGCACGTACGTCCCGATCTCCTCCCTGTTGTACGACATGAAGTTCTCGTACACTTTGACGTAGTCGTGCTGGCAGCGAATGTTCCTTTCCAGGTCGAACGACAGCCAGCTGAGCTGCACGATGTATCCTATCGGGGCTAGTATCGTCCAGACGCACGTTTCGTTGTTCAGATATTTGCCCTCGTCGGTCGGTGTCTGAATCGTTCCGCTGGTCTCCGTGTACAGTCCGCCGCATCCTTTCAAACAAATCACGCGCTAACCGTTGTTAGATCGTGGGATTTCCGCGAGTCATTTGAGAGCGTGGAAACGCGCAGGATGCAAAAATGGATAGGATGTGTTCCAAACTGTGTTCCGAATCTTTAGATTCGACCCTTTGCGCGTCTGTTCTCTGCGGATTATTTTTCTTGGTTTTTTGTCATTGAAGTTTAATCAGTCCGAAACTATTGAGAAGACGGTTGTGTCGAGCGATTGAAAAATGCAAACAAAGTGCGTAAAAATTAAAAAAAGGAAGAGACTGACACTGAAACCTCCAAAAGAGGATTGCGTAATTCCACGTGTTAAATTTGCTCCCATTGCTCCCACGTTCTTTCGTCTTTCCTTCCACTCTCGTCGCTGCATACTTACTGTTCTGGATAGTCGTGTAATTCGCCCGGAAGCCACGTCCTATCATCGAGCGATAGTTGAGCAACATGACGTTGTGCGTGGAATAGTAGCTCGTCTCGTCGGTGGAAATGTCGCAAAGATGCGCGAGACGCGTGGCGTTCGCGTTTGTGCCGTCGTACAGGTCGAGATAATTATAGCAACCGTTCCGTTTCCTAGACGACTTGGGGTTGGCGATGTCGAGCACGTTCAGCACGATTCGTTTGTCCGGCGGCTGCTTAATCTCGTAGTCGCAACTCTCGAAAATAGAGATCGAGGCCGGGTAGCCGGGCGACTTGATAATTCCCGAGTCGCCGGTGAACACCTGGCCGCACGTCGCACTGTACGAGAGCGTGAAGCTGCCGTACATTTTGGCCTTGAAGACGACGAGCAACACGTTCGTGTTCGATCTGACTTTGGAGGGAATCATGGAGCCGCATAGTCGTTGCAGCAACGATGACTCGCTGGTATCTCCGTCGTAAATCTGGCGAAAATTTCGAAACGCTTCTGAGAAGTTCAGAAAGCTGTGTTACCGAAGAAACAACGACACGTTCTTTTCGATTGGAAATTTGTCAGTAGTAAGTTGGACATATCTGACGTAAAATACGTTTTGACACGTCAAAATTTGAAAATTCGAACAATTGTTAAACGACGGATGCAAGAACTTGTTTGTTCAAAGTTTTGAGTCGTCAAAAATTATCCTCGCGAACGCCGTTTTCATTTAAAAGAAGCCTAGTTTGAGACTCATTTTCGATTTCATTTTGAAGTTCGAAACTGGAGATACCTCGAGCTGTTGCATTCGACAGTCGCTAGACGTGAGCTCGAACTTGGGCCAAGTAATCTCTATCCGCTTGCCGACGGGCATTAGGATTTTCCATTCGCATTCTAGCTCTTGGATAGACAGTGTAATCGCGGGGCTGTTAATGGTGCCGGTTGGAGCGGTGTACACGTCGTTGCAACCCGGAACACCTGAAGGAACAGGATTCGTTCGAAACAGAAGGAAATGCGAATTTATTCATTTGTAAGGTGGAATTTCAGTCACCTTCGATGACGGAATAGTGGATTTGGAAGCCAGCGTCTTGTCCGGCGCTGTCAGAGTGGAAATAAATTATTGCCTCGGAAGCTGGCACGACCAGGGGCGGTGGGTGAGTGTGATTGCAGTAGAGACCCAGTCGTTCGTTGTGTATGGTGGTGATCTGGGAAGAATCGCGATAAACGTTTCGTTCAACCTCTTCAATTTTATTCAGTACGAGCGCATCGAAAAAGTACGTTTCTTCAAACTTTTGGACGTTGTGTAATTACTTTAAACACGTAGATCGTTCGTACGATCCAAATTTTCAAATGCTGTACGTCGCCAGTGAATGGCTGACTCACCTCGAGGAAGTCAGCCTCGCAGGTTGGATGTTCTTCGAGCATCAATTGACCGAAATGGATCTGTATCCTCTTCGAGGGTCTAACGGTAATCTGCCAATAGCAATCTCTGTTCGGCGGATACCTTCCTGGTGATCCAGGCGAGCTGATCGTGCCGTAATCGTTCGTCAATGTGCCTCCGCAAACCGGCTTGATACTGTCCCAATGAAACGCGAACCCGTCGTGGGATATGCTGTTATCAGAGTGGAACCAGAAATACAGGGAGTTGTGCGAGGACACGATATTTCCGTTCCCGTGTGGCGAAGTGTTGCCGCAAAATCTGCCGATCATCTGACTACCGGCATTTCTGCCGTCGTGTATCTGAAACGCGTCAGAAACATAATGAAACGTAGCCAAGAAAGCCAAAAACACGGCTCACAGTTTCTTCCGATTGTATCGAAATTTAAAAGAAAAAAATCACAGAAAATATGCGCCATTGGAAGGATTATTGAAAAGTCGTAACAAACGTATAAACGACAACGAATGTTTTTTTTAAACGAAGAATATCAATCATTCCTAGTTTCAACTTCAAACGTAATCAATAAAGTTTCAATGCTTCGAATGTCACAAGCGAGATGTCTGTTTACTCAAGAATCATCTTCGAAGAAGATCCAAACTCGAGAGTTTCAAGATCGGTGGACGGATCGATACCTGTAAAAAGTCGTATTTGCAGTCGGTCGATTGTTCGAGATTGAAACGGTCGAACGTGACGTTCAACACGAGCGAGCTGTTGGTGATTAGGACCCAGGCGCAGCTCAGTCCATGCTGATAAACGTTGCCGCCGATCGGGAACTCGAGGTGTCCCACGGTATTACGGGACACGCCGCCGCAGGTTTGCCGGGGTGTTTCGCATCTGTTGCCGGTGTGCGACGACGGACAGTCGCAGGTCGCCGCGCCGTTCGACTTCACACAGACGCCGCTGTTTTTGCACGGATTCGGTGTACATGGATCCTTCACGCTGCACGTGTCGCCCGACGAGATTGGGAACGACACCAGCCGCTGGCTGGTTGTGCCGGTGTAGCCAGCGTGGCACACGCAGCTAGGGATGTTTCCCAAGATCGAACAGTCTCCGTGCCCGCACGGATTAGTGGCGCAAGGTGTATTACCATCGGTGGATGGTTGACAACCGTTTGGACCGAGTCCATCGCCCACCATGCCAGCTGGACAACGACAGATCACGTAGGCGCTCGTGAGAGCCGCATTCTCCACGCACGTGGCAAATGGATGACAGCCGCCGTTGTTGATGGCGCAGCTACCAACGTAGACGCAGGTGACACCGTCGCCGCTGTACCCCTTTGGACAGGGACCGCACATTCTCGAACCCTGTTGGCAATCGTGTCGTTCTTCGTCAATTTTTCGTCTTTATCTTTCTTTTTTCACGCATGTTCTGTTTTGTTGAGAAGTTTCTTCGATTGATCAAGTGGATCCACACACTTGCGTTTATCTAAATCAAATTTCGGCCAATTCTCGCGACTGTAACGCAACTAATGAGGGTGGCCTCATTCGTGTTACGAACGTGTTGTACAAAGACGATAGAATATTGCCAGAGTCGCGAATCATTAAACGAATTTCATTAAATTACCATGGTGTTGATGCACTGAACTCTGGGGAAGGTGCTGCAACCTCCGTTGTCCACCAGACACTCGTCGACGTCGGTGCAGTAATAACCATTGCCGGAGTAGCCTTGAGGGCAAACGTCGCAGAAGAACGTTCCCGGTACGTTTCGGCAAGCAACCCAAGGATTCACGGAACACGGCCTGTGGTTTCCGGCGCATTCGTCCACGTCTTTGACGCAAGCTGGATTAGCGCCTTCGGATTGCCAACCCTGATAGAAACATAAAGATTGGAATTGCACGGTGGAAAATTACAAGTAAATTACGACGTTACGAAATTAAGCGTCTCGTCGTATATACCTGGTCGCAAATGCAAGTGTAACCGAGCGGTGAACCAGAGTTGCTGACGCAGACACCGTGACCGCAGAGTTCGTTGGAATTTTGCGTGCTGCATTTGGGAGTTTTCTTCGTGCAATGGAGACCGAACCATCCTGCTGTACAGTCACACCTGAAAATAAAATCAGTAGAAAACGTGTAATCTCATTCAACGCGTTGATTGCTGCGATTGATACTTGAATGTTTTGAGACGGGATGTTTAATTTTGAAAAAGTGTTACGTTACAATAAAAGTGCAATGAAAGCACACTTTTTCTGGTAATTTTCTTTTTGTAAAAATACAAGATTGCATGAATATTCGCAGTCTACTTGCGAGTCTACACTAATTAAGTACCTGTACGATCCTGGAAGATTACGACAGGTAGCTCCATTTTGGCATCCAAGATCTGTTCCCAACAGTCGAACACACTCGTTCACGTCTATCACGCAATTTGGACCCTGCAATATCGCCATAAATAAAATATTTATGGACAAGACAAGATGAGGTAGTTAACTGTATTAGTATTTTATAATTGACCTCCCAGTTTGACGGACAATGACACTGATATCCCCCGTAAAGATCCTGACACGTGCCACCATTCTGACAAGGATTGCTCCTGCACTCGTTTATCTTCAATTTCAATTCTATCGATTTTACTTTTTTCTCTATTCGTTGTACCTAGAAATACCTCGATAATTATTCAATACTCGCCGTTAACCCTTAACTGGTGTCACTGGATATTGGAAATCGTAATAATTCAATCTCGTGTTATTTAGTTCTGGAATTTAGTTCGATTCGATTGAATCCCTATCGCAAAGAATTGACGCAAACTAAAATTAAACCAATCCAAAATTTTAGTAATCCGACGAAAATTATTGCAAAATCGTTTATAATCCGATGATACTGTTTCAGAGGCAAATCAATGCAAAGATTTAAAACTCGTTCATACATACTCGATGAACCATCATCCGAATCTTCATTCCTAACTGCAAACGAATTAAACATCGACCATTAAACATTCCTTGACGAAACGATTCCTTGTATCTCAAACGATACTTGCCTGATTCGTCGACGAAGTATTCGCTTGTAACGTGCTGTTCCCTCCTCCGAATCCTTTCAACGCGGCTACTTTTTTCTCCAAACCTTCCGGACCCTCCACGAGCTGCATCAATCGTTGCAAATTCGATTCCACTTCGGCCACGTATCCGGTTTTCCATCTTTCGATCAAACGTGTCGCGCTTACCGCCTAAAAAAAAGAAACAGAAAAAAGAAAAACAAACGAGAATTAAACCTCGTTAACGAGTAGATAATTCTCGACAAAAAAAAATTCTCTCCATACGGTATTCGTGACGTGAAGTAAATTAATTTCGTTCACGTTCAGGTAGCCTCTCCCCAAGATCTTCAGGGTGATGTTCTTGTCCTTCGCAGCGGAAATGAACAGATTTCCGTCCCGCGACTCCAGCACAGGCCTGGAACGCGTTAAAAATTACGTTTATGTAACGTCTCACGGGCAGGAACGTTTCTTTTTCTTTTTCGGCGAGAGATCGGATCTTCCGGAAATTGCGTTCGCCAGACCTTTCGTCCATCCATGCCGCGCAGAATCCCAGCCAAGTCAACAATAACCATTGCCATCTCGTAGCCATGTCGCCGCGATGCTTCGAAGCGTGCTCGATCGAATTTTTATTGTAGCATCACCTGCCGGATGTTACGCGCGATATCTTTCTCGTTTCGAAGTTCGTCGAGGACTGCATCGAATGATCGGAAACTGGGCATATCTTCGAGCGAAAAGTGGGCGTATTTATTTCGTGGATACTTATCGATATCCACCCAGTATCGGTTACATTCGGTTCGTTGCGGTACGAGTTACGTGCTTCTTTCTTTTCTTCCTTGCCTCCTTTTTTCTCTTCCAATAAAGTATATATCCCTTTGAAAAGTGTGTCTCTCGAAGAAGAATCGAATCGAGAAGGTAGCAGGTTCGAGAATTTTATTCGTTCGATTCGAGTTTAATAAGTTCCTTCTAACTTTTCTTCCTTTTCTTCCCTATTGTTCTTTCGTTTAAAACTTCCTTTATCGTGGAACGTTACATAAACGTACGTGTGTGTGTGTTTTCTTCCCCACGAAGAGTTTCCACGAGTAATTTTTCAACATATTGAGACAAAAGTAAATATAAAACCAAACTTTCTCACGGAAGCATTATTTCCAACTGATTTTCAAACTTGGAAAATGCACGTCGGGGGATGGAGAATAATGATCAAATAATGGAACAAAACTATAGCGTTAACAATTTTTAAATATTCGCAGCATTCGAAACGAATGGTTTATACAGTATTGGAAATTAATCGACAGATTCCGTTTTATCGTGAACTTCGTGCGAATAAAAATTCAATAACAGGCTCGCGTGTAAACCGGCATGCAGAAATCGAACTATAATCAATCACGAACTATAATTTTCGGTCGAGCGACAATTTTTCAGTTTACTCTTCTATTTTTTTTTTTATTGCTTTTTTTCACATAAAAAATACATAAAAAATGGACGGAACATTCGATTATTTAAGCCGCGTGAGCAGTGATTTCTGCGCGTTCGTGTCCATAATTCTACCAGTTAAAATTCGAATGAAATTTTGACTTAAATTTATAGAAATATGTTTTTTTTTTTAATCTTCGAAAATAAACGTTGATCACCAATGAATGTATTGTATATATATATATATTTTCGCACGCGAGTTTCCGATAAAGGAATCTTAAATAATACAAATAGCCGGATGATACTATACAAGATGAGAGACACACTTTCGTTATATATTATTGCTGTATATAAATAGTTTGATAAAATAAAACTCGTCTCACAGACAAAACGTATAAATCTTGCGAGGTACTCAACTAGCTTCTATTTAATAATTTTAGTAATTTCTATTCTTACAAATATCTCCAAAGAATCAAACTAAAGTGAACATTGACAAAAGAAATACGTGTCAAATACATAACATCTCGTAAAAGTAAAATAGTACACATAGACGAAACCATTATACTGTCAGCGTGTTAATCTCTCTCTCTCTCTCTTTCTCACCCATTTAACATCTTACCCATACGCCGAAAAATCGTCGACAAGTTGCATCGCGTTGCATAGAGAGGTCAGCATAAAACCGATACAAGAGTTCGTTAGGGGGGCGGGCGACTCGTCTGGCGGTGATTCGAAATTCGGCGCCAAAGCGGCCAGTAGGCGTCGCAGCGGCGCTCGACGCGCCGCCTGGCGCGGGGATTGGGAAGCCTCGGCGCGTTCAGAGCGATCGCAGAACAGCCGTTCTCGTCGAAGCCGGACAGTATGGCTTCGGCTGCCGGTTCGTTCGCGTTAGTGGCGTCGATCCACGGTGTTACGGTGCGTAGTCGGCGGCGGGTGTGCGTGCTCCGTTTCCTCCGAACGAGACACCGCGCGTGAAAACGTGGACGTAGGACGAGGTGGTTGGCGAGAGGATCGTGGACGATACGCGGGACGAGGCACGACAGGGGCGAGACCGGGGCTGGCACGCAGGCAGAGATGCGGCGAAATGTGAAAATTGTGTTGCTGCTGTCATGCGCGTGGATGTCCGCCTTTGTTTACTACTACCACACGTCGCGGGACACCAAGGTATGTCGATGAATGATCGTTCGTTGCAAGTGTGATCCCGGTGCGTGATCTTGGCCGCCATGTGCGCCGATCGGAGCGCAGCCCCGCGCGAACATACCACGCGAACGAGGCTCCCCTTTTCGTTGCGTGTAACACGCCGCTCGAATTCCTGTCATTCGCCGTGCACGGAGAGAAAGAATCGAACAGGCGACACGGTTGCTCGTGGTTTCACTTTTTCTTGCGAACTGTAGAACGGATGGTAGAAAATTCGCGATGCCATTCCAATCCGCGGGATCTTCGTTTTCGCGCGAGACAGTGGCCCGTGACGTTTTAACAGCGGATACGGAAGTGACGTAGATACGATGATTTTCGAAGGGAATCGTGTTTCACCGTGGAAATCCTACGAAATTTAATGCGAAATTTGTGTACTCTCTCGTCGCGTTGGCGCTTGCATCGGTTCCATGTTTGAATCTGGCTATCACGTGATCCGTTCACGTGTCACGCGGATGTTGGGAATTGGAGTTTGCGAGAAACGTAACGCAAAAGTACGGCGAATAACGTTTAACACGCGTTAAGTGAAGACGTGTTGTGCAGTTTGACGTCTGCCGCGTGTTTTTACTCTTATTCATATTCACATACAAATACGAATCTAGATACCAGTTTCATTACCACTGTAGTTAACAATGATAATAGCGTTACCATTTCAGTTAATTGCATATACGCTTGATATACAGTTTTAAAATCAATTTTCTCAAAAATTTCCTTTCAAAGTATTTTGTCCTTCATTTCCAATTAATTTCTCGTACAATGGTATTACACGGGTCAATAATTATTATTATTATAGTGTCCTCTTTGTATAATTCACGTTTTTACGAGTTAATTAACAAATGATTGAATGCTTGTTATCCTTCGATCCTGGAATTTCTCTAAAGTACTTTGTCAGCTACACTTTAAATTGCTTTTCCACTATCGAGACACCGTAATTTTCCACGATTTCATAACTCGTTTCCAGGCCTCGTTTTTTATTGCTTCTTCTCGTAAACGCGTTAATTAGAGAGAAAAAAGAGTGAAAGTGATTCTCAATGCTATGCAACCGCTCTGGTAACAGACATTTGTCTTACGTGGCAGATAAATGGCTTTGGAGCGATGTTTCACGATCCGATGATTTCCGCGAGTCATTAAGTACGATGCTCGGGAAGAAAGGTGGCAAATTATCGCTGAAACACTTACAGAAAGTCCTTTCATCGCTGAACATTATGGGAAAATGTTCTTCTTCCGTGCATTTTAAAGCTGATGTAATACTAATGATACCAATAGAAGTATCATTGAAATAAATAGTACGTAGTTCTAACGAATTATATCGTTAAGTCATTTAAAATGCGAAGTAAGATTAAACAATTTTAACTAATAATATTGCTTAAATTTATTTTGCACTTCGAATTCAACGCATGGTAAATTTATCTGCCAAATTCTTTTTTATTTGGTTGTTGCAAGCCTCGTAACTTCAGAATTAGAGGAACGAAAATTATCGAAAGATTTCCCGAATATTTCCACAATTTGAATATGCACATTTTCGCAGGGAAGCTTGCAAATATGCACGTACGTAAGTTTTTATACGATGAAAGAGATCTTCGAGACGCGAAAAGCAATTCGACGAATTAATACGAAATTTGTATTAACCTTCGTAAAGACCGTTTACACTGTACGCATTATGTGTAATTGAGCGATACTTACAAAGTACTGACAAATGTGAATACTTGTTTCTGCACGTTAGTTGAATGATACTTATAAAAATAGCTTGCAATGATTGAATTTACGTTGGAAGTCGATGTGAGCGAAGTATTTGAAAAATTGAATGAAAATTCTGATCGGCTCGAATATTTGATAATAGAATGCGCGCTGCAGGTGAAAAATTCCGGAATTTGTTGTATCTTGGTTATTTGTATATAATATCTCGTGAAATTGAAAAACGCGGACGCTACACGAATTTTCCCGCGGGTCGTGGTTCAATGACCTTCTAGGAAAGATCAACGTAGGAGTGCTAAAAATATTAATACACTCTTCATAATTGTCAATTCATATTAATTCCCGATACAATGCTACGATATTATTGTATCATCGAGAGCCATAGGAAAATTTCAAATTAAAATTTCGAAGTTCCAGAGTTTTCAATTTAATTGAATTTTCTTATTTGTGGAATAAATCAGTCGTTTGTGTAATTAGTTATCTACAACTCGACAGTGATCAACTTGAGAATTAACCAATCTTCTGCCACAAACTGATTCGTCCTCTTTGATTCTTTTTTTTTCTTTTTTTTTTCATTTTTATTATCAATATAAAACGAAAGAAAATCAGTAACCGTACTTTCGATGGCAATATTAAAACGGTCCCGTGTATCGACGAGCAGCGCGTTTCATACACCGCAACTTTTTCTGATTTATCGTCCCGTAATTTTCTGGTTTCGTTCGGTCTGGAATGCGGTGTGTTGCGACCTCTCTCCGTATATGTATCAGCGTCCTTTCTTCTGATAAAATACCGCCGCGTTATTACACCGTCGCCCGTATAAACCCGAATCCGTCTACATCCACGTCGCGGGATTTCCGATTATTTTTGCAAGAAACGCGATTCGTTTTTGTTCTGCCGTTGATCGGAATCTGGGTCGTGTAATTTCACTGGGGAAAGAGGTCGAAAAAAAAAAAAAAAAAGGCAAAGGGACTTTGCGATTGCGTCGGAGGAATGCATAAAAAATGAACTGGCCTCCGCTCTTGAACGTCGTAGGTACCGACTCTCCCTCTATCTCTTTCTTCGTAATTTCACTTTTTAGCAGAGGACCCTGTTTCGCGTCTGAAAAGATACATATACGAATCTGAATTTCACTTTGTGCAAGTTTAATTTTTAATACTTTTACTTCACGCATAATATCTCATTAGGCTCATTAGGGATTAGGTTCAAGTTCAATATATACATGCAGGCACCTAAGTTTCGTTTCAGTGGGTTAATAAAAATTAATTAAAAAGTCATATTGGTCGATGCGTTTGCAATGTATCCGCTTTGTGCAGGCTAGTTTCGGGTAGCTGCAGTTTTCGAAGATGCAGAATTAGCTCGACGACGTTTGTAAGGTTGGAAAATTTCGCAAGTGGGTGCTTGGAAATCGCAATAGATTGGAGAAGCATGTTCCTGTCTTTTTTTCTCTTTTTTTTAATACGCGAATGCTATATTTGCACACGGATCCTTTCTCACTGCGCGTTTCACACGCCACGCGCGTTCTTTGCCTTTCAATCAACTCGTTTCGCTCGCATCAATGCACGCTGCGTCATGTCGTCATCTCGATCCAGATTTCCAACCGATCGGAAAAATCTACCGTTAGCGATACCAGAAACGAGCGTAATCGTTGATCCGTTACGCGTTTGACAGCAAAGTGAAAGCGACGCGCGGGGAGCCATCCGCGGCAGTACCGAATTATAGTGACCGTTATCGGCCTCTCGATTCCCGAGTCACGAACGGCTCGCCGAACGTTGTTTGTTTCCGTAACAACGAGTGTCGTTAGCGTGGACGTGTAACGCGAGATAATTTGTTCGCTACCTGGACAGGTAGCTTTTAAATTTCTCTCGCGAGTCGTTATCGGCTAGAACGAGAGACGTCTCTATAAATGTCTCTGCGTGTAAAATGCAATTAATCCTTTTAGCGGCGAACAACAATATGTATGTATCGCAGTTGGCTGCATTTGTGGAAAATATCAACGACGATGTACATCGTTGCGCGCGAGTCGCTAGGATAATGAAAAATCTTCATTTGTTGGATGGTGTACGGAATTATCGTACATTTTTTAAAAATACGCTGGCTCTTTGTTTGTCAACGTGTTTTAATCTTGTAAATATCACATTTGAACCTACGTTTTTCTTCATTTGTTTTTCGAGCTTAATATCTTTATTTCGTACGAATGGAAGATGTGAAGAATGCGTGGAAAGGATTTGGAGGTGTGAAAGAGAGAAAGAGAGAAGGTTGATGAAAGGCGGTTGATGCGTTTTTCGTCTCGGAGTCACTGCCTAGACTTATCATCAGTGAGGTGTGTTGATGGCAGCAGCGACTCCTTCCCAACTCCCAGCTGGACGGTCATCCATCCTAGCGGTGTTCCGCACTCTGCTTTACTTAACGTCGGAGATAACCTCGACGCTAGGCGCGCAGCCACTTGCGGCTTGTGCTAGTCAGTGTTGTTCGAAACTCGTCAACTTATTTAAATTTTGTTTTGTATTGTTTGAACCTCGCTCTTTCTCTTGATTTTACTGAGTCAATGTGTCATTTCTTGCGCAAGATTATTTTTCTCGTCGGCACTGAAAGAGTCAATCGGCGTTGGGAAACGATAGAATTTTGTACAAGAATCATCTGACAATTTATTTCCGAGTATTCTGAGGAATCAAAGAAGCATACGTAGTTCATTTATTCGATCATAGACTTTTATTCTCATTCTTCGGGGTTTTACTAACGACGAATTTGAACCTGACCTAGACTTTGAAAGCGATCGTTCGACCATCCTACTCTCCTTGTTCCGAGTTGAGATTTCCATTACTGTACCAGAAATAACGTATTCGATTCAACGGTTTGATAAAATGCGATCGATCCTCGATACCGTCGTAACTGGAACGTGAAATACGCGTCCTTGTTTGAATGAAGAGCACGGAATTATTAGTTGCGCCGATTATCGACGGGTTTTAAATCCACGCGGCGTTTAATCACGGTAACCGGACTAATCGAATTTTTTCTGTTAGAACTCGCCGGTTATTGTAAAATCGGCGAGGAATCCTCTCCGAGGTCCGAGCGAGTAACGAAATCGTGGTTGATCCACTTTTTTACGACGAGGCTGTAAAGTCTGGCACCGCGCGGTGGCTGCTCTTTTCCTTTTTTTTTTCTTTTTAATTCTTCCTGATGCCACTGGCCGTCGAAAACTACCCGCTCGTCGATGCGGGATCCACGCGAAGAACGATTCCCCGGTTTCGATCGACCGCGATTTTCTATCGTCGTGGCGTGGCGTGGCGTTAATCGCCGACGCTCTAATGGAGCGGACTAATCGCGCGATCCTGCAGGAAACCATTCGGCCATTAAACTCGAAAGCCACGATCGAAGCGTTTCCGCGCGTCGCTGTCTGGTTACGATGATTGCATCATCGAGCATTCGGAACACATCGGCTCGCTGGATCCGCGGAAACCTTCGTTCCTCCTTTCTTCGCTATCTTTCGCGGAATCACCATTTTCGCCTTTTGTCTTCCGTGTAATTCCATAAAGAGGAACGATTCTGCCATTAATCCTTCGAGAGCTGAAGATCTGAGAACTGAATTTCAGACACACTCTGCCGGGGGAGTTACAGTCTTGTAATATTCTCGGAGATTTATACATTTCCAGGCGATCATTCGTCTTGAAAGGATGATACAGATACTGATGTGCAGATTTGTCGTCACCTTTCTGTGCTTTACGACTTGCTCATATTACATGTCATGAAAAATATCTCACTTTTGTCAGTTATTACAAAGAAATTACACATTGGAAGATTGAGTAATCTTTTTGTCATTTTGACACAGGATTATCCGTCTCGATTCGTCAAGTTGCAATTGTGAAAAAATATCGCCGATATTTCGACAAACGTCCAAACGCGGTGAACGTCTTTACACGTCGAACGTCTCGTAAAACAGCATTGATGGTTGGTTCGAAATTACTCGGTGCAGCTCGTTTGGACGCGATCGCCGATAAAAATGAGAACGCGACGAAGCTGAAACGCGTGCACGGCGTCACTAACGCGAAATACGCGTCGCTGACAAATGGCCCCTGCGATATTTTCGCGCTGCCGGACCTCGCTAAACGTCGATGTTTATTCGCTTTGGCGTAAATCGCCTGGAATTTTCTCGGAAACTTTACAACGAGATCGTTTATTACGGCGACTGTGTTCCTCTTTATGATGCTCCCCGTACTTCTTTCTGTCTCGTCGTCGAATCCTCCGTAGCGAAATTGAAATTCTTATCAAGCTACGATTATATTTAGACGCGATTAATTCCCGTATAATGGACATTTTTGTCCAACTTGTGTGTACAGATGCTTTATTAAGAACTTCGAATCTTTGTTTCGCATTTAAGGATCGCGACGATACAAGGTTAAGTTATTTTACTTCGAAATTTTTCTAACGCAATTACTAGTTTACATTTTTTTTTTATCAACAGCCAAGAAATTGGGAATAAATTTTCTGTTCTAGAAAAGAACGGCAACGCCGCTGTTTTATTTGCGGGTCGTCAAAGCAGAAGCTTTACGCTTCAAAGTGAGATTATTACACGATCTTTCTTTAAAGACGGTTTAAAATATCCTTGCAAGGTTCCACAAACGCTATAAACTATAAAAGAACAGTACTACGAACTCTTAATATTTGAATAAACATCGTACGAATAAAAGGTGATTATGAAATCGTAGTCGGACGAAATGATTCGAACGACTCGGCCGCTATGGTCGGATGCGAACAATAATATCGTACAATCAATACGCATGTAGTGTAACCAGTTCCATTCGTTTTAAACCATTTGATACGTATGATATGTATGTGTGTATACGAATGCAGTCGTTCGAACGTGTAGCCTCAGCCGTTCCGGCGTAAGATTTATAAAGTTAAATGCGTTTTTATGATTCATCGGGACTGTTATCGGTTCTAAAAGGACCCGCGAAGCGTTTATAAACGCTTTAAGGGAAGAACAATGGAAGGACGTGGACTAGAGATGGCCACGCGGATACAAAAGCGTATGGAAAAAGGTTGAATAATGGTCGCGTCGCTTGTCCCGTTCCGTTGCCGGTGTATCGTTTTTATCGGCCGGTTCTGGACTTTAATTTCCGTTCATCGATTCCATCTAACCCGTGTATCGTTATCGGACGACTGTAAGTATTTCTTTTAAAAAGAGGGATATACCGGGCGCAAAGCGAGAGCAATTGGCTTTCAATATTATCTATCCGGCGAGAATGCGATATATGCCGCGGCGGAGCGAATTTTTCAAAGGAATCTGCCGCGTATCGTGTATTCCGCGAACCGCGCGAGCAATAAAAATCTTTAGCTGGAAAAGGAACTTTGAACTTTTCGAACTCTCGCGGCAGAGTGCAAGGTGTACACCGGGCGTGCACCTTCCAACTTTGAGAACGCGAACGCTTTCATGCCGCGTTTTCTATTTAAAATCTCTCTCTCTCTCTCTCTCTCTCTCTCTCTCCCTTTCTTTCTCGGCGTTCTTTCAACTCGCTTTAAAAATACATCTCGTCCTTCGGAAAAGCCGAACATCTGCCGTACATCCGCCATTCGAATTTAGCCACTCGTCTAGACGTGTTTCTCTAAAACTTTCGCTGGACCCTGTTTTTTTTCCCCCCCCCTTCTCTTTGTTAATAACGCGAGTTATCACAGGCAGAGTTGAAAACGTAGCGGTGGACTGCACGATGAGAAACATTACGACGAACGGCGCAACAATAGATCACACGCATTGTGACGTCACGATTTAAATTTTAAATCAGTATAATGAATAAATTGTGCAAGTGTGAATCGTTTAGAAATCGTAAGGAGAATACGAAACGCAAGAGAGCGGTATTTCGTAGGATTTTAAATACTTGAAAAGAGAGAAATGAATAATACAAAACGCGTATTAATACGTCGACTATCGCGTGAAATTTATGTTTCACGTGCAAAAATTTACGTTGATTGACCCACTGAGACGAAAGTCAAAATCACATTCGCGGAAACAACGAATTCAATCTTTGCGTCGTCTTTGCAACAACGCGTTTGAAAAAACAGAAACTAAAACGTCTGCTCGACGACTAAAAGCTTCCACACACACGGGAGAGAAATCTGAAAATCAAAATCTACCAATCGATATCTTCCGTGAATCATAGTTC
This sequence comes from Melipona beecheii, assembly GCA_032399605.1. Lineage (NCBI taxonomy): Eukaryota > Metazoa > Arthropoda > Insecta > Hymenoptera > Apidae > Melipona > Melipona beecheii. Next base: position 4,451,996 of record JAUCMO010000463.1, read on the forward strand.
AACAGTTCCTCTGTCAAACGTTTCAAATATCCCGTGCACGCGGCGTAATTTGGTTCGATATAATATTCATTCATTCGTAAACTACATATTTCCTGGAAATTTCGAAAAGCAATTTGCTGATTCGTCGCGCGCACACGCACGCACACGCACACGCACACGCACGCGCGTGCTCACCTGGCGTGCGGTGTACGCGAGCACGCGTGTATCGCCGTTGTTCATTAATCGGTAAAGCCATTAGAAAGCAACGCAAATTCATCAGCATGCCTGTGCGCGTGCAGCTTAGCGCACCCCGGTTAGTACCCTGGTGTCGATGTCGATTCGCTGTAAAGGGCGCGTATGTACACGCGGTCAGAATCTGGAAAATAGAGTACAGGACCGTTGCAGGACCGGTTCTGCATTTTGGTGACCTGATTCTGTCGCGATTGGGCACGTGCGCGCGTGCATACCGTGCATGCGTGCGTACCGTGAATCGAGTATGTCAGCTATTCGCGTTCGATGGAGCGACGTTCATGCCTGCATCCGTGTAACGAAAGAAAGAAAACAGAAAAAAGAAGGGGAGAACGAACCGCGTCCATCCGATCGTGTCTATCAATTAGCCGGCGCGGAAATCTCGGCGAAGCTCTTCATCGAAGTGGCGATAATGATTGGCTTCTCTCTCTCTCTCTCTCGTTGTTATCTTTTTTTCTATACCGACCGGCCGCGTCATTGCCGTGGAATCGCGTAACAATAGGATTTGTCAGAGAGGAGTTTTTTGAGTTTCGAGTCAATTTGCGTTGAGATTTGGGTTGAGAGTCGCGCAAAGTTCAAAGAATTCTCGCAGCGTTTCGAGACCGTGCTCGGAGACGTCCTCCCCCGTGTAAACAGGTTTCGCCTGAAAGCGGCCGGCGCGCAAACGCGATACAGTACCGAAGATGCGGCGCAATTAAACGCAATAGGGTTCCGGCCGGGCGTGTTAAATAACCGGGGACGCAGCTTGCATAATTGGTCACGCGTAATTGCCACTGAACGCGTTTGTCTACGGCGGGAACGTGTATTATTTGCAACTGATGCGACAGAGCCCATTTGAATTCGCTTTCCGCGCGGGTCGCCGCCATTTGTTCGCCGTGAAACCAGCCGTCGTTGTAAATTGCGAATTTTCTAACGGCCCCGAATTTCTCGTCGGATTCGATCGCGTCGACCGGTGTCGATGACACCTTCCATTTTTGTCGAGGAGAACGTTTAAGAAAAGAAGAACTCCAATTCCGTGGCTTATCAATCTTTTAAGCGCGGTTCATTTACGACGGAACACGATCGCTATGAATGGAGCGCGTTATTCACGATGTTTTACACATACGCGTACGTACGCACGGTGCACTACGAACAATCGTATTTTCTGCTCTGTTCTGTGTACTGCTGCTACTAACTCTAAACTAGTACTATTGTACTCTCTAATTTGATGAAGTTGCTGGCTGTTGAATTGTTATTGATAATTTTCACTTAGTACGCGTATCGTTCGGCATTTTATTCAGAGTTTTACAGCAGTGATATACAGTGTGTTCATTCACGAAAGTGTCAGTGCACATTGCCGTAAAAGAATTTACACGCGTGCAATTTTATCAAAACTTTAATGTTTGAAATCAATCGAAAAACGTAGATATATTCATAGGAATCATATATTCAATAAAAAGTACTTGTACCGTACCATACCAACAAACGTCTCAATCGTAAGAATAGCGCTACTAAATAATAAATTGCAACTATATTAAATATCTTGTAGTTTCTACAAACAAAAAAGTTTTACTACGCCATTAATAAAATATCAGTCAGGCGTTTCGTACGATACTTGTGTAGCGTAAGTGTCCGAACAATTTCACGCGAGCGTGTAAACTACATGTTCGTACATCGAGGCGAAAGGTTAATAGTTATTAACGCCTGTAATGTTACCGATGGACGTTTGCACGAACGCTGTTTCGGTATCGATCAGTTACCGCTGCAGTTTGTGTCCCTATTCGGCGGAGGAGGGAGAGAAACTTGAAACTTGCCTCTGTACGAACGGTCTCGTCCCTTTCATACCGTTAATAGTCTTCCTGCTGCATTAGGCCCCTCCCCCCTCCTCCTTAGCGAAAGGCTAAGTTTCGATAAACAGTTAATCGGTTTATTTGCCGATTTGTCTCGTCGCTGGCAAACGCGTTCAGCATTAATCTCGATCGCTCGTTCTCGGCTGGTATGCACCTCGGTCGAACGTTCCGTGTAAATATTTAATCGGTGGCTACGGTCTCGGTTCGGGTCTGTTTCTCGGCCACGGAACGAAACCAAGACGGTTGTCCTCGACGGTTGCCGCGCGAATTTGCATATGCATGCGACCGCTGCCTCTTGCTTCTACCTTAAGCGTCCCTTCCTCGACTTGCCCTTTCGTTTCGACGCGCCGCGTCTCGCCTGATACGTTTCACCATTTTGATCACCATCCGGCTTTTTGTCGCTCGCATCGAGTTTCAATGGAGGATTTTTTGGGTTTTTTTTTTTTGGGGGGTGGAGATGGGCGGAAAAATTTCGTTAAAAAACGAAGCGGACGAGTTTAGTCGCAAAATGCTTTGTTAGCTGCGTTACACGGGACACGCGAGAGCAACTTTCCGCCGATGTTTTTAATGTCAAAGTGTGACATTGTGTGACGAAAAGCGAAGCAAAGGGTCCCTTTACGTTCATTTACGTGCTAGGATTGCACTCGCAATAGAACGCTATCTTGTTTCAGTGCGTGGAAATCGTCTCACTCGATAGTCGGACAGAATTAGGTTTTTAATTTTAAATCGGAGGTAAACGGTGAAATTATTTTGTTTTCTCACACAGATATTTCGGTTTCTAATTTGCGTTGGATCGTTTCTTCTTTCTCGTGTAAAAGAGATGAAAAATACGCTTATTTTCGTTTAGTCTGGCCATGTATTATCCCCCAGAGAACATTGGCAACAACGTACTTAAATAATGGGTCCTTATTCTTGATAATTACCAGAGAATTTTTGACCAACTGACGGGAGACAAAATTTACCGACGCGCGTATGTTTATACGTGGGATTATTTTCGAGTTGAGGCCGACGCGCAGGACGCAATTTACGCGATAACAATCGGCAAAAGCGCGTTGGGGACCCTCTCGGAGACGGGATAATATGTATCACGAGCCCGGTTGTTGCATTCGCGACGCGAATTGTTGGAATTACAACGCGGTTACGAGACAATAGTGTCGCGCGTCAACTCATCTCCGTGTCGTCGTGAATGAACCATGAGCCGCTTTTTCACCTCTCCGCGCGTTCGCGCGCACATTTTTACGCGCTTTAATTTCCGCGTTGCTCGCGAGCACTACCCGCGGGTGGGGGAACGTTCGTGCCGGAGATAGGGCCGTTGGATGAAGCGTAATGCGTCTAGAACGAATGCTGTTTATCTCCGGCAGCGATCGTCTTTTGAATTATAAAATACTCGAAATGCAGGTTGAGCGACTGTTTACGTTGGAATGTTTAGCGTATTTCGTTTATTTAGTGCCTTTGTTTCATTTGCGAGCGAATACGAACCGCTCGACGATAACGAAACTAGCGCTGTATATCGTGTAGAGCATTTTGCAATTTTATCACTATCGTAATATGTCGGTAGTGTTTGAAAAGCCTAAAAGATTTTGACACACGCACATGTACATATGTTTAGTCCTTTTATCACTGAAAGTGATTCTAGCGGGGGTAACCCGGGAAAAATCGGGAGTAATCACTTCAGGTGCAACGCTGATGCAACGAAAATTAGCAATTGGTTGATTTGGGTCACGTGATTCGCGAGGGGGCGTGGGACAGATCTCAATAAAATTTTATGGCAAAAAAGTCGTCTTCATTTCCCAGCCGGAACAGGGATTAGGGACACAATGATGAAGAATATCAATTCAATATTGTAGAATAAATTTCGATGATACGTTAAATTAACTGAAAGGAATTGCAGATGCAATGTTGATCCTTAATCAGGTAATGTAACGGATGTAGCTTTTCTGTATATTTTCGAACTTTACAAAGTTGATTGCGGTGTGCAACCACTTCCTATAATACACACGACACATTAAGCAGACTTTCAGTTTAATTGAAGTTTATGTTTAATTTACATCGATTAATTGGTAAGTGGAAATCAATTCTTTTTCCTTTGAAAATCTAACGCGACAGTGGAGAAGATTTGGTAATCAATTTTCAACCAACGACGTCGATACACGTTCTACGCTACGTGCGATTAAAACTTAGATTGCAATTATCAATTTGAGAATAGATTAAAGTTGACCTCGATGAGAAATAATTCAAAGTTTGAAACAGTAATAATTAAACGAGAAGAAAGAAAAAAGGAAATAGGAGAGAGAAAAGAGAAAGGAGCAATAATTCTATTCACGTTCCAGCAGAATCTCTCCGATTCCAATTTTCTCCGCGTACATCCGCGATAAACGCGCGTAATTCTCTAAAGCTGAACGAATTCCTGTTTCCATTTCACCTTCTTTAAACATCCGTTCCGGCGTGTTTCGTTTTCGCTTTATGCAGAACGTTCAGACACGGCGCGCTGACTCCGCAAGGATAACCGTGATTAATATCTCGACCTGGCCTGGTAATAAGTAATAGCTGGCCCCTCGTACCTACGCGTGTTTACACGAACCTCGGTGCACTTCGGTCTGAACAACGTCGGCCCGGGTTTACGCAGTCGCGTTTCCTGGCCGAGACACACAGGCCTGATGAAATTGCTCGCGTCCGTTCATCGGAAATCGCCGCCGAAATGGAGGATTTTCCGCCCGTAGACTCTGCCGTAGCGCGCCGGCACGCGGCTGATTTCCACACGCTCCGGCTCTGGGATCACCACGCCAGTTCATTAACAGTCTCTGTCTCTCTTTTTTTTGTCTGTCTGTCTGTCTGTCTGTCTCTCGATGTCTGAAACGAAAGCGGCTGATTAATTTTCCCGGTAATTAGAAATTCCGTGTCGATTAGTCGGAGCGCTTTGATCTCGAGACTTCTTTGTTCCGTTTCCTCTATGAAAGCCTCTTCAGCATGAAATGTTACAACGGAGAGGAGACTCCTTCGAATTTCGTATTTGTTGGACGTTCTTTTTTTTTTCCTTTTTTTAAACAACGTCGTTTATATTCGTCATGTTTCATATTGATGACGCTAGTTGACGCAGTTTGACGATCCAAACAAATTTTATTCGTTTCTCGTTAAACGTCGCTGATTTATCAGTTGGTGAGAATGCAAAGAATGTACGTGGAATAAATTTCTGCTCAGAGTTGATGGTTCTTTCAACAAAGCGTGAAATTTGATCGCAAATCGCAGATTCCCAACGCTAACAAACTTCCTCCCTTTGCGACAGAGATGGCAACTTGTTAATTTCCTTGATTAATCGCAAATCTGACATTGGCCGAACAAAATTCCCCGTTACGTGAAAAACGACGAATTGCAAAAGCATCTCGCCGATGTTAATGTATCGCATTACGCAAGAATCCCGGTGTAACGAGGTATTCCGTATTTATTCCCGTCGGCGTAACCGTGAAATTATGAATAAAATTCATAATTTCACGGTTACGCGTTACCAGGACGGAAGGGAACGCGCGGCGAACTCGCGCCGGGGAACGATATTCCGCGGTGGATAAAGCCCTGGAGGAGCGGGAAGCCCGGCGATTCGTTCGAAGGTTCGATAACAGCGCAGGCAGGAACGTCGTCGACGGGCTGGAACACCCCGTCGTCGAGTCGTCTTTTAACCGGTTTGCAGACGACGTTACGGAAATTGGCTTCGCGGATCCGCGTCTTGCGCCTTTGCTCTTTATATTCGGTGCTGGTTTTTCCGCAAAAGGATTACGCGTGCGGGCGGGAGACAAAGGAGGAGCCGAGAAAGGTAAAAATCGTAGAAAAATACCCGCCGAGCTCCGCCGTCTTTTCCCTCTCGGGAAATGTGTCATCTTGCGGAGATTCAATTACTTCCCACTCGATGAATATCCGGCGCCTTCTTCTTCAAACGCGCGATTGGGATCGAAATTTGCAAATGCCTGTAATCTCGCGTAACTTTGAAGTTACATCCTCTCGGGGATCTTGTCGCGTAATGAAATTGCAACGCGTGTTTCGCATTACGGTCTAAAATTTCATATTTCGCATTAACATGTTGTTAATGACACCAATTTGTAACGGTTTGTGGATTCCTCGTTGCGTAAAGTGTTACGCAATTTTCTCAGCAGCTTTGAAACAAATTTGATATCCCTACCATTGTTTCCAGACTTTCGACCGCGGTGCGAAGTAGTCGTGACACGTTTTTCAAAATTTTATTTTATTCCATTCGCTATCTCATCGGTTCGCGATATCACGAAAATATCAAAATTCGAGCAAATGGATTAATTTTTCTCTTCTGCTGCAAGTGGGACAAAAGAAGAACGATTTCTTTTTAATTTCACGAGGAAAGAGCAATTGGCAGTGCGCCGCTTATAGAAACGTACGTAGGGTAATCGTTTCGATACAGTTGCCGAGGTTTTGTATTTTAATAAGCGCGTACGTTTTTGCCCGACTACACCGGATAACGTTCCACCACGGAGCCAAAGCAGGACGGTTTCGTGCAGTTTCCCAGGCGGATCGGTCTCGCGCGACTTGCATGGCTGTAGGATCGCTGCCAATTATCAGTCTCGCGTGTTTTACCGCGTCGCGGCCGCTAGAAAGAACCGGGACACCGAGGTACTTGACCTTTGTTCCATTTACCGCGCGTCTGATAGATTCGTCCATCTGGAATGACGAACAGCTGCAAAACGAGACGAGCACGCTTTGATTGATAAGAGACGGCGGCGTTCAGCTTGCCGGATGTTTTATTGCCCGAGCCTCTCAGAAGCGAACCCAGATCGATCGCACTTTTTTTTGTTCACTCTCCTCTTTCGTTGCGCGGACACGCGGTTAATAATGGAGTTGTCGAGGGAAAAGAAAAACAACTTATTTTTATAGGTTCGTTCGAGAACTTAATTTTTATACAAGTTTGTTTACCAAGATTACGCGGCTCAGTTTGATTGATGACAGTGAAAGCGGTTTTTAATTAAAATGTTATTACAACCATCACCTGGGGATTCTGCTACGTTGCGTTACAAGTTTCGTAAGAAAGTGTAACAAATTTGTTTAATCGAACGACGCATGCGTTTCTGTCGTGTTTTGCGATTGGATCGAGTGATTTTTCCATCTCGTCGTTTCAAAGATTTTGTTTTTCTCTTTTGTTAAAAAATTTCAATTTATATCTATATATGTATATATACACACATTACGTTACAATATAATGTAATGTTAGCGTATAATAATTATTCAAATAATCTCAAATATCGTAATCTGTGTTCTACGTTGCAACAAAAAATAATTCTTTCGTTAGATATTCGCAATGATCTTTCCTCTATTGCTTCTACCAAGTCTCGTAATTTTAAACAATATTTCACATTGCAACAACGGCCTCTGTTAATATCCTCTGAAACTCACCACCGACAAACGAACAAACTTGTTACACAACCCGATACCGCGCGAGTCAACGCTCTTTCTCCTCTTCTTCGCGATTATTTTATTCCGCTACGGATATAGACAGAAAGACGGGTGATTCACGGATGGCTTTAAATAGAAACCACGATTCTCGCTCGCCGTCTACGAGAGAAAATCAAACGGCCCTGCATGTTCCGCCAGTGACAAAGATCCGTCTCGCAAGCTCGTCACGTGTTTCGACGAATTCAGCAGATCCGCGAAATAAAATAGAGGATCATTCAAACATAGAGAGAGAGAGAGAGAGAGAGAGAGAGTGAGTGAGTGAGAAAAAGAGAGGACGAACGTGGGCTGCGATCTTTATTGAGTCGACGGACTGGAGGGAAAGGTCGACGTTCCTCCTGCTCCAAGAGAAATCTGGACTAATTAAGGCGGGCCAGCGTGCACGACGGCGCACGGTTTAATCGCACTTTTCTAGCCGTGACCCCCTCCCGTCTCCCCCCTTCGCCATCTGTCGTGGCTGCTGGCAGCGTTCGCCGTTAATGGCGTTAATTCTTCCGTAGGTACGTACGAATCAGCTGGCACTCGTTAATTCTTGCCCCCCGGTGGAATTGTCCGGCGATGGCGCAATGGTGGTTCCCTGATGAGATTCGGCACGAAATCGTTCGACGGGAGAAAGGAGATAATACGAGGTTTTAATTAAGCGGATCGTCGCGAGAACATTTTTCCGAAGCAGGTGCAAACAAGCCCAACGAACACGATTTCGCGTCTCTGTTCGTACTCCCTTCGACGACGTATCTTTTTCGCCCTCTTGTCGCGCAGACCTTGCACCGAACCGACTCGTCGAGAACCCTCGTCGCTCTTCCTTTTTCTCTCTCTACGTAGCTACGTTTGCTACGTTACACGTTACGTGTGTACATTCGCGTTAGGAAGTATTGGGCATACTCGCGGCAAGTGAGGTTGTTCTTAGGGAGGATTTAAAGATTATTATTATCACTGAGAGTGATTTTAGCGGGGGTAAAATGGGGCAAAAAGGTGCAACGCTGATGCAACGAAAATTAGCGATTGGTTGAGTTGGGTCACGTGATTCGCGAGAGGGCGTGGGGTAGACCTCGAGTAGGAGTGGCTGTTGTCTGGTACTGAGCGATCGCGTCTGTAATTTCTTTTCTATCGATTCAAATCGTTTGCACGTCAAAATTTTATGGCAAAAAAGTCGTCTTCATTTCTAGGCCGTTCAGCGAGACGAATCGTACCGGGAAACCGTAGAATGTGTCAAGATGAACGAGGAATTTATTAGAGAACAATGTCGATTTTTCAGTCATTACTTTATCCAACTAATTTCCCTGTTGTATTTGTTCTTAATTAATTTCAAAATTCAATTCGTTTCAGTGGGATTTAAGTTAAAAAGTGTGACGCTGATCCTCAATTTATCTCCTGTAATTATACGTTGTTGTTAATCCTTCAGGAACCTTATACGAATGATAATTATTATTGCACAAGTTTAATAATTATTTTCACACATTTAAATGGTAATCTCCGAACATTTGATTACGAAATTAACGTCTGGATTTGGCAATTGTTGCGTCAATTACCAAAACCATCGTCCATTGATCGTTCCCTTAATAATTCCAATCGGAACAGAGGAGTTCTGACGCTTTTACTAACGACGGAATCTTCGAATCTCCCGTACCCCTTAACTGCACCCGACTGCTGAGCAAAGCCAGGGAAGCGAGGGAATCCAACGAGGTCTGACTTGACCGGCTTTTAAATGTTCGGGTCCCGTAATTAATGAATGCAAATGCCGGCCGTCGTCTCGGTACGTTCGCTGGGCGTTCGGAGTTTTCGGTTTTCAGACGGGGGAAGACAATGGACGGCGTTTTCACTCGACGGGCCGGACAACGATGGAAAACACCGCAGTTCCATTAGTTTGGAAATTGTATTTCGAAAAGTTCTGGCGTCGCACGGTTGACGTGAAACCTCGCCTTTTCAACGAGGTGCGCGAGACGCGGCGGCGCGCGATTCGCGAGCCTGTGACTCGGCTCTCGATTCGTGAAACGTTTCAGCGAGGTACACTCTCGTCCGGAAATCGCCGGTGATGATCTGACCACTTACGTTTGCGACGATTGAAAATATTCCTCGCAAACGTATGCTAATATCTGGTGGAAGATATTTGTCTCAATTGCGTAATAAATGATAAACATTGTGGTTAAACGTTGATAAATAAATGTTTGCGCAATGTCTGCGAAATATCATTTATATTAAGTGCGTACATTTTTTCAGATCAATATAATCGTGTCAAATGCGTCTCGTTACAGTTAGTGAGATTTCAAAATATTTGTTCGTAACAGGTTGACAAAAGTGAATAGGGTGTGCGAAATATAGTCCAGAAATGAAGAAAAACGCAGGTAGACTGATACAGTTTTAAACTGTTTTTCGCCCGTATCCTACTTGTATTAAATGTATAGTGGCACCAAAGTTTTCGCCACGATGTTATTGAATTTCAAAGTGTAACGTTCACGAGTATCCGAATACTCGTTACGAGCAGCTGTACATCGTCGTTGGTACAAATTTCGAAACTTATATTGTTTTGCAATGTTCAAAGTAAGGAACTGGAAGAGTACGAATATCTGACTTGCTGTGGATATTGCAAGAATCTAGCGAAACGTAAAATACTTCGAGATGTCTGGAATATATAGGAACGTCGGAAGGTCGTTTACGAAAAAGTCGACGCGAATCGGCTTTGGTCCGTACACGCCGGCGGAATAATCGTCTTCCGCGGCAACGTTTTCCATTTCGCTGTCTCGAGATCATGCCCGCACGATGCAATAAGTCGTTCAAGGTGTCGGCTGAGAGTTTCTGAAAAATCGCTCGCGCGGAATTCCACGGAAACACACTGTCGTTCGTTCTTTGAGTAAGTAATTTCGAACGACGAAGCGCTCCTAGTGACGATTTTGAAGCTCCAATCAACTGTTCGAGCGAATTTTCAAACTTGAATCGATCGTTCGGTTAATTAAGAAATTAATTTAATAATTAATTTAATAAAAAAGATACGAATCTTTTCGCGATTCTCTGCGGTTTGGGTGGATTCCCCAATTTCGCAATTAGCGCAGTACCGGAGGTCGCTGGCAAATCATTCGATATTCGACGTGCGACGGTTCGACGAGATTGATCATCAAGATTTATTCGAGCCTTGGATCGGACAATGTAGCAGTTACACGGACATTCGATGCCTCGTTCGGCGACGCGACAATGGCTTCCTAATGTAGCCAATGCCTGACATAATTTGGCCCATGGTGTGTTTCAGCCTGCAGCTTTCGTCAAGTGATATTGTGCGCGGTAACGTTTCAACGTAATTGATCCGAGTGACGCGAGAGGGAATCGCACAATTCTGTGTGCCTTCGTGCTCCTCTCCCGCAAAGGGCGCAACCGCGTTGCTGGCTGTTGGTAAAACGCCACTTTCGCGTTTATGGCATTGTCAACAAGCTGGTCGCCTGAAAGATTTTTCGATACTCGTGCTTTTATCGCGGACACGTCTCGCGCTGGTTCGAGTCGTTTTCAAAAATGGTTCTTGGAAATAGTTTCAGGGAAGATCTTCGACTCCCTGATTATTTTCGCAGAAGATAAATGGGACGCATTGGGGAAAAATCGCTTTTTTGAGTAAAAATAGGAACTCGAGAACTTGATGAACGTATCATTGATACGCATGCTGACGTGAGATTCAAATGAAATTTTAAAATAAAAGTAAAATTTCGAATTAAAGAATGTTTGTACAAAATTCCGTGTACACCAAGGTTAGTATCGTTGAAGAATTTTATACGAATTACCAAAACAAAAATTCTGCTACACCCGATGTTTCATAAAAAGCTGATATGATCGATATTAAAATTCCACTAGACAAATTGTAACTTCTTTTTCTTTGTCGCGTGAACCAGCTTAAGCGAAATTGGAAACTAAATGAAAAATATTTTTCGCGTGTGTCACATTTCGTCCGCCAATGAAAATCGTTGCACCGAATTACCTTCGAGGTTCCTTCGAGGAACCTTAAACTTTGACTTTCGGCCGGGTAAGCAGCTTGGAGTCGCTGTTGAAATGCCGAGACAGTTCAAACGAGCTTAAATACGCCCAATGCGCCATTCCTCGTGGAAGGATCGTCGCTCGTTGTCTGCAAAAAGACAGGTCTTTAATAAAAGTGCTCCCCGTTGAGAACACCGCGACAAATTGGCAAAAAACGGTGGACATTAATCAAGGAAAAATCGGCGGACGCGAAAAACTCTAATTGCTTTTCTCCGACTCTGTGCCGCTCTTGATGTGCATCGTCGTTGTTCCACGATTAACACGATAACCGGGATGGGAACGAGAGTGCACCCTCACCGCAAAACCGGACTGTTGTATGAAGATTTAACTGCTTTTCGGGGCTCGTATCATTAGCGGGGATCCTCGTGGGGAAATATTTTGCTCGGTGAAATATGCTCGCTGGACGTTCCTGTGATCGTTGGGACGTTTAGGAGCAAGGGACATGTTCCGTTGCACGAGAGTACATTGACTCACCGAAGAAGAGAAGAAAATTAAATCCGAAAGTCTGATGTTGTTTCCTTAATATATTTTCAGAATAATTGATACGAACACAATGAAACACGATGATATTTTACGCAACACGTTTGATATATTCTAAAAAATAAGTTCTCGCAGATGTCCGGATACTTTCGTGAGCAATCCTCAACACGTCACACATCCTGGTAAATCATCGCGTGTTCGATTTTGATAATTTTACGAGCTACCGAGGAGAGGTTTTCGCCTCGGTATTGTGTAAGAACCCGAACGAGCGCGACGGAAGGAAAAATCCGGGGTTAAAAAGGGATGCGTACACAGAGGGAAGAAGGAAGAGCGGGTGCGCAGAGTGGTTTCAAGTGGGGAGCACGGATGTGTGTGTGTGTGTGTGTGTGTGCAACCACCTCTGGGAACACGGCGAATACCGCAGTGCGCAGTATTTATCCGTTTTAATTTTATTTTACCGGCTGTAGCCTCCTCGGTTGCGCGTTAATCACAATTAAATAGGGTTTCTCTTGGCCGGCCAGGTCTGAGGTGCGAAGAAAAAACAAAAAGAAAAAAAAAGAAAAAAAGGACCGAATCTACGGCTCGACCTGCTTCCTGTTATTTGTCTAGCTCAGTTCCTCCCTCCCCGCAGGGAGGAACTCGATAAAATTAGAGCCGAGGACGGCGGTGGCCGGAACTCTAATCACCGACTCTAATTCCCACTTTTATTTTCGAGAAAACTTCGTTGTTACTCGCGTTACACTCGCGTTCTCGTTCTCGTTCTGGAGCTTTCGAGCGAAAATTTCAAATTCAGTTTCGATACGCTGTTGCGCTCGTTCGTTCTTTACACGGATGAAATAATGACAAGAGTGTGCGTTTCGCGTTTGGCCCACCGCGCCAAGTTCATTCGCTTGTTTCGCGAAACTTTGTCGTATCAACGTTACTCGTGCCTCGCAAAGAAACTGAAACTTCCGAGTGAATGAAAAATTCATTTTTAATATGTTGCGTTATGGTGTTCGTTTGTTGCGTAGTTAAGATAATAGAAAAGTTTATTCGTCTCTGGCGTGTGTTTCTTAGAGCAAGTTTCGCTAAATTTATTCGTGTTTGTGTTATCGTGGAAGCTTTTAAATAAATTTAGAGTTCATTTTGATTATTTTTTGATAAAATAGCAGTGAAAATTAAAATTTCTTTTATCGTTTTCTTTTTCACGTTTCGAACTCTGGTCGTTTATTTCACGGAACGTTATTCTTCCATTATTATATAGCGTACTATTCCATGTTTAATGCAGCACACTGTTCATTTCTTATATAGAGAACAGATCTGCAGCAAACACGATTCTTTCTCTCAAACTGACACTAATCCTTTATTTTTATGAAACTCCGTTGCACCAGTATTATTTGCAGGAATTTTGGAACGAATTCGTTCTTAACACGCCGTGTTATGTTGTTCGTTTCTTCTAACTAATGATAAACAGAAAACACAATGGTTTCTTCTTGATTAGATTTTCTTCGACGACCAAAAATATATAAGAAGGTCTCTTCTTTGGTCTCTGGCGTGCGTTTCACGTTATCTCACAAAACCTTGTTGTACAAACGTTACTCGCGTTTCTGTGATCATCGAGCGAATTTTTAAGCGAATCGAAGATTCATTTTTAATACGCGTATGTACTCTTAGACACAATGATAGCTGTTCGCGAGAGTTTTGGTTTGCCAGAACCCCTCTCCCGAACACGGGTTGCGCCGTAACGCAAACCTAACCTAGACCCAACCTAAACCTAACCTAAACCAACTCGCCCGAATACGAGACACCATCCGCCATTGGTTCCTCACCTTGCGCCCGCGATTCCCCATAGCCGAAGGAGGGGGAACCGTGCTTTTCCCTCGGTTCACGGGTTAGATTCGTCACGAATTCCGAGCAACAAGGTTCATCTCTTGCGACACTAAACCAAACAACCCCGCAATATCTCGGCACGCGAGTACACATACAATCCACACATTGAACAAGATCTCGTCACGCTACACACGCGCGCGAACAATAGCAACGAGTAACAGGGTTTCTTCTTTGACCTGCGATTATTTCACTGATCGAATTTGGTCACTCGCAGAGACGAATTTCTCTTCGAACAATGAACTATGGGCCGTGATAAATAACGTGGATACAAGGGGGATGGGGCACGGCATCAACCGAGTTAATTTTTAAACCCCCCTCTTCAGTGGCCCGGCAAGATTTATCGCACGCTGCCCCTTTTGTTAAGCCGAGTCGCGTACGTGCGTGCAGGCCTCGTTCACGGTCGAACGTCGCGAAAAATAGTCGCTATATTTCCAGAGAGAGCCCCTTCCGTCCGAGCCACGGTACAGCTTACGCAAATTAAACGATTGTTATCTCCGTCTCTCCTACCTATTTTTTCCCTACTAGATATTTTTCTCCATTTGCTGCGCAATTATTGTTGCTTTACCAGAGGCAAGTGGATTATCCACTCACCTCTTATTTAGTGCAGCTGAAGTTTTATTTATTGCCCCGATTTGTCTTTTTTTAATGATTTGAGGAGTGCTTCTGAGTTGCAGTAAGTAGATAGGCCGACTATTACTTTGCGTAGTTAAAATTTGATTTTGATGAATTATCGACGATTTAAAGAGCGACATCCAGCCAGTGTTTTTACGCTATTATTTTGTATCTTAACATCACATATGTGTATATTATAGAAACACGTGTGCATGCCATGAAGTGAAAATGTACGCAGAGTTCAATTTTACTCAGAGTGATGATAAAGGGACAGGAGTGAAGTGATACATTAAATAACAATATAATAACATATTATTAAATCTATAAATATTTATCGATTTTCTATATTAATTAAATGTTACAATATCTTTTGTGTTATCTTCTATCTATACATTCTCAGATATTTTCGCGTAGGGTAATTTTCATATGGGGTAAGATGGCCCACTTCTGTATACTTGTGAAAATAGACACGTGTAAATTTATAATGTTACAAACGGAAACTTGTATTTATTTACAATGATACGTCTAAACGCTGCACCAACACACTGTACACTCCGGAAAAGTCATTTCTTCTTTTTCCGGCAAAAGTTGCTAAATTATAGTTTAAAGCAGAAAATTTCCGAGGCTCTTCAATTACACTTGCCTTATCTTTTAAATGACGGCGAAGAAGAAGATCAACGTACCGCTAAATAAAGCTGAAAATTGAGATTTGCCTACTGCCCTGCTATGGATAAAACCTACGTGTAAAAAAAAAAAAGAAAAAAAAAATACGCAGTCTACGGACGGAGTTTCGGAGATCGGTTTCGATTTTTTTACGGTTTTAAAAATTCCGACACGGCGTGTGCGAGGTTGCGAGTTACGCAAACGAAGGAAATTCAGTTCCACTCGGTTGGATATTCCGCCGCTGGGTGATGCATCGTCCCGCGCGCCAACAGGATGCGGTAAATCACTCGCCTATGCTCTCTCCGTGGGCTCTGTTCCGCTGATTTCCAGTCGTTAGCGTGATATTTGCAAAATAGGATGCTACCTCTGCGCGCGTTCCACCGCGGAGGCGAGTCGTTCATCGTCGACCCTGCGGGGCCAGTCTGCGAAAAAGGGGTCGAACAATGCCCGTTTTACAAGTGTCATCCACGTCCTCTAAATCATAACACCCGCGGGCGACCTGTCCTTTTTACGCTTGACTCGCAGGGGTTAGCCGTTCACCCCTCGCGGACGTTCGTTTGATACGTTAAACGAACGAGGGACCAACTCGATTTCACTTTGGAATTCGGCTCTTCGGTTCCTGTTTATACGATCGGCAATTGGCGCGTTTTACCGGCGATTCGCTGTTTGCTCGCGGAAATTAACAGTCGTTCGGATTAATAGCAACGACGCGTCGACGTTCGATTAATTTGGAACTTTGTTCGCTTCTATGCTTCTATCTATGGTGTGTAATGATTCGAATGAAACGGGCAAGGATGATACGTATTTTTCAGGTTTGAGAATGAAATCACTAGGAACGTAATTTTTTAATTAGGCAAGAACTGGTCACGAATAAAAATAAATTTTTTTTCTCGACGAAAGTTAAATGATCTGTAACTTGCGAGAAGAAAATAGAAAAGATCGGATAAGTCATAATACCTGTGCACGTAACAAGAAGTATTTTTATTCATCCATCTCGATAGACTTTTGTGTTCCATCGCTACGTAATACCTAATAGTTGCAAATAATAATTGCAAAGGGGATTGCACTTGCGTAGCACAAACATAACATTTAACATTTGCTAGGCACGCACAGTATATATGTGTAAACGTATATTTAATATTTTATTTGCACATTGTACATATGTTTCGCGCAGGTATTCTATGAATACTGCAAACGTGTGTGAAACATTCATTACGTTCGTGTTGTTGCAACACATTGTTACATTTTGTCATCAAACAGTTCGTTCGTCAATTACGATGTTTCTGTCTGTAAGTGAGCAAAATTTCAATTGTAATTGTATTAATTCTCGCGAGTGTTGAATGAACGAAATTCACTTTGGAGAAATAATTCACGCGGTTGATTCATCGCCTAATTACGTCTAGTTGTCCATTTCGTTTTTTTCTTTTTTTTTTTGGCGTTGCATGGCGGGCTAAACACTGCCGCTCGTTTATCTATCGCGCGAGTAATCTGCTTTAATTAGAACAGAATTACTAATTACACGGCTGCCGGGCTGCAATTAATTTTCGACCTATTCAGCATGACTGCCTCGTCGCGATACACGCAACTTTTCCTTTTCACGTTCCTTTCTGCCCTCCGTCTCTATTAACTTCTCTTCGTTTTCTCTTTCCTAAAACTGCGCAGTCCTTATCGCTTTCGGGCTAAACACGATTTCGTTTTTAACTCGATCCATACGGGCCGAGTCGCATTTACGCATCCTTTTGCAGACACTCGCTAGAAGGAACAACGATGAAAAGACATCGAACGAATTTTCGGAATTTCATTTGGCGACTACGACGTTAGAAAATGACGAAAAGAAATAGAAATAACGAATTCGTAGGTTAATCGAAAATTTTTCGAGCACGTGGAATTTTGAATGCGTCAAACCGGAGATCACGAGCTCGAATCGCGTGCCTAATTCGATTATGAAATTCTCAAACACTACATCGCGATAAGTGCTCAATGATCGCACGATAATCGTATTATCACGCTACGCTCTGTCCGTTGCAGTCGAGGCTGTGTACAATTGAACGATTTAAATACATGCTACTTTCGTGTCAGTTGCACGATCGTGTCAATTAGAAGCCTCTTGAACGTTTCGTTCAGTTTTTTCTATGCTCTTTTTCGAATAGTCGTCGGCAGAGCGCTCTCCACGAACGTCTAATTGCAAATTTTCACGAAACCGAAGTGTTTGTAATAAATCAGGTCGCGTGTTTAAAGTGTGCGTACTTGAAAATTTTGAAAAATACCGATTGTGACAAATTATTGCCACTGTATTTCTAGAAATATATTGAAACGAGTCGAGTCAATCTAAAGCTAAAGCTTCGCGAAAATTTTATTGCACTTCCGTCGCAACGCAACGTTTTACACTTTGAAAAATTTAATTTTTATGCGAAACTCAAGCTGAAACAATTCGAAGTGGAAACAGTTCCCGAGCGTTTAGTTGAAAGTAGCCTCTCCGTTTTCCTCCGTGGAGAGTTCCCATCTCTTTTCTTCGATCTCAGTCTTTGCCCTTTCTTCCTACAGCGTCCTACGTGGCTTTATCCGTGAAATTCAGCTTTTCGCGCCACGAGACGGCCGCGCGGTTTCGCGTTTCCACGCGGCGCGAATCCACTTTCCTTCCACCGTCCGTGAGAAACCGCGTGGCACCGCTTTCATCGCTGGAAGAGACCGCGGATGCTCGAAACCGATCTCCGTTTTTATCTCGGAGTTTCTTGCGATCCTTTCTTCTCGTTCTCGTTAATGGCCAGATGCCGGGAATAATCGTGGCGTAATTTCTCGCTTGTTTAGCCGCGCGCTTTTTCAGACGAGGTTCAACCTCGATTTTTGCAACGTTGAACGACGCCGTCATCGAGCTAGATCTAGAAAGAAACGAGCAAAAATTCGTCGAAAGAAACTTTCGAGCAACTTTGTGATTCAGTGGCATTTTAAGCTCGTCCGCTTGTCACCGTCTCGCTGTGGAGATTAAACGTAAGTCCATTAGCCGACGAAACGTTTCTCTTCTGAAGTTGCTAATTTCTTGTAATTGAGAATCAACGAGTGGGAATTAACGCGGTCGAATAAATCATGTTATATCGCAGATCCTTTTCGGAAATGGTTCAAATTTTCATTGCTGTGATACGCGATGCACGATCTTGTGTTCAGTTGTGAATTTCCTGTTGGTCGCTACATTTGGTTTTGCTTTTGTACGTTTAACTGTTCAATATTAATAATATGATTGCAGATATATATAAACTGCTTGAAAAGCGAGTAACGGGCAATCGAACGATTATTTGGAACATGATATTGCATGATTTGATAGGTAAAAGGACAATTGATAAAATCAACGTATGATTAATTGTGTCCAATTTTTGCAACGTGAGAAATGCACGTCAAAGATCTTATCAAGATCGAATTTTCGAATCGTTATTGTTCAACGAGTTTTGTTCTATTTCGCTAAATCGACAGACAGATTTATGCTATATATTATATAAAACGTATAATGCGCGATAAATAATACAATCGAACGTTAATTTTTCACGTGCGTTTCGCACCGAAGCTTTTCAATCAGTCGATAACGTTTATTCAAATTACACACGTGTACACACGTGCAACAATCAAGATAAATATAATGAAATTAAACAACAGAATCGCACGAGACAATAATCATTGCGTTAATACTCCAATGATCGCAATTTCGTTTCGAAACGGCACGGTAGCTCCGCTCTTTGTGGAAACTGTGAATTTGTACGAAAAGCAAAACAGCGAGAGGAGGAAAATATTTAAATTGGTCACTCGAAACGATCTCGTCGGTTTCTTTTTTCTTTTTTTTTTTTTTTTTATTTCACGATGAAATAAGCGGGTGGAACGAAGGGCCGATAGAGCGGAACAGTTCGAAAACGGTGGTTAGCGTTACTGCGTTAGCGCAGCGTTTCCGCGACGTAGTCACGTAAGTCGCTAGTTAATTAAGGTGGCGGAGATCCCACGATTTCTACTACTCGCGGTGTTAACGACACTTTGAAACGTTGTCACGTCGCCGCGTAGGTGCGCGAATACCGATTTACTTTCCTCTCGGCGTTGAACGTGTGAAAACAATTACGTGAGATAGTTACGCGGCGAACAATCAAATCGTACGCGATTTCTATCGTCTCCATGTTCCTTCGCGACGCTTTCTTTCCTTCCTCTTTCGCAGACGATTGTCCGTTACGATTTCTGTCTCCGATTACTCGCCCGAGAGTTTCTCCGCTACTTTGGGAATATCGCATCGAGTTTACTCGAACTTTAAAATTCTGGAATCTCTATGAAATTATTTCGTACAAACTGTCGAGACGCTCACGTTCCGATCAAACTTTCGTTTAAATTTCAGCTGTCTCGTTTAATCTCTCGAGCTGCAATCAAATTTTTAATATCTAAATACTCGAATCTTTAAATGTTTGAATTTTCAAATATCTTTAAATATTCAAATGTTCAAATTTCCAAGTTCATCCTGTATGCAATAAATTGCGTACATTGCACAAGTGTGTAAATCTTTGTATCTCGAAGTAGTCAAGTCTTTAGTTAATCGAATACCGAGATGAGAAACCTACTCGAACCTTCAAACATTCGAAGTATTCAAATCTCCAAAAACTTATCATCCATGCAATAAATTCCGTACATTGCACAAGTGTGCAAATCTTTGTACCTCGAAGTATTCAAATCTCCAAAAATTTAAATTTCCAAACATTCAAATTTCGCAATCCGTGTCCCGAGACGTTCGAACCTTCGAGCGGTCGGATTTCCCAGATGTTTCAATTTCCCATCAAACATTCAGACTCGCAGTCGTTCAAATATTCATATCCAAGCTCTTTCGCTCTGACGTCGGCAGAACTTGGAGCAGGCGAAGAGTACGTACGTTAGATACGCAAGAAACGCTGAACGTCTTCGGCGGATTTTTTTCTTCATCTTGCGAGGTATGTAGCTGTCGCAGTTCTCCGCCTCTTCTCGTCGAGTTAACCCATGAATATTCTATTCGCGTGGCACTCTCTCGCGAGCACGATCGCGCAACGGCGAGCGTCGACGCGAACGCGACTTAAGGTTGTAAACGCCGAATCACTTTCGTTTTCGGTTCCGGTTCAGGGTCACCAGCGTAGCTGAGGCCCGTTTCAGGGTCACCAGACTCGAGGACGCGTCGTTCGCGAGCGGAAGTTCTACTTGAACGCGTGACCTGCCCTTCGGTTCGAAATTCGGTCCTTAACGAGCGCCCACGCATCGTTACAAATGGCCGCGAAGCGTGAATTAAATTTTATTGAAACGAAGATCGGTGAATTATTTTTTCCTGCTCTGTCGTTTGCTCGTTTAACCTCTCGAAGCGTCGGACTCGGCCTTGGTCCAAAGAATTTCTACTTTGGTTTGGCGAATACTTTACGTCCTGTTGCAAGCAATCTCTCGCAGATATCACGCTGGAAAAGCTATCGCAAGTGATAAGTCTTCATGTTGCGGTACTTTTACGCTGTGATAGATTCTAGATAAAGATTGCAGAAATATCGTGGTTTCGTTTCTGATTGATCTAACGGCATGATACACGTAGCGGCGGAAACACAGAGATTCGTGCGTGTCATCGACTAAAATAGAACGGCTAAAGAAAAATTGCAAAATAACGTGCGACTTCAATTAATCTAAAAGTACGGCTTGTAAATGTTTTGCGCGCAGCGGCAACGGTATTGAAATAACATTTATAGAACGTGTTACGAATGTCTTTGAAGCGTGGCGTCTCTCATGTGGAAAATTCACGTGCTTTGCGAATAATAACGGAAAACAGAACGGACAAGATAGGAATTACGAATTCCCTTTTTCATTGATCTTGGAATACAGCTCGATAACATGGTGGATAAAACGAATGAAAATAAATGTACTAACACGGAAGTACAGAGCGATGCAAAAGTACAAGTACGACAGAAAGATATCCACGACTGCCAACAATAAACGAGAAAAGGGTTACAAATAAATTTCTTCTTTCCAATTGATCTAGAGATTCATCTCACGTGCAGAAAGAACCGACAGAAACCGTAAATAGCCTGAGCGTCTTCCAATTACAGAAGCATGATCGATGAAGTCACGACGCTACTCGAAAAAGCCACTTGGCGGCTCGGTACTTTTTACCGCGATTTCACGTATGTACGTGGCATCGTAATACCGCGGCCGGTTTTAATTAAGCGCGCGAGCATCGATCGGTCTGTCGAGCGCGAATGGAAACGGAAACAGCAAAGTTAACCGGGATCGCGGAGAAACCGCGGGCTGATGCGTGAAAACTCGGACTGGATAAACTCGACTCGCCAATGGTGTCACTTCGTGTTCGACTATGGAAACGTGGAGATTGTAAGAAAAAGTTACGATCGGTTACTCGTCGAGCGACTTGCAGTTGGAATTGAGTCGGCTGGTTTTTGTAAAATTAATCTGTGGAAGTTGGTGAAAAAAGATCGTTCAACGATTTACTCTCGTCTGACAATCTGGACACTTTTGTTTTGACGACTTTAGCTTATTATGTGACTGGAAATCGAAACATCAAACTGGATCTGTTGTTAGTTTGGAGATTAATATCTTCCCTTTAAACTTGCTGTACGATTTTTCTCCATCATTTAATATTGAATTTTGAAATTCTAATATTTCAGTCCAACTGTAACGTTCGAAGTTTAATAAAACGGTGAAAAAGAATCGTACAATGGGTTCTAAAGAGAATCTTTATTTTGAATCTTCATTCTTGAATAATATTTAAAATAATTATCGCAATGACAAGGAACAGAATTAGCTAACTAGAAGAAAGAAAAATTGCAGATGAAACGATTCTCCGTCAGAGAAATGAAAGTGCAGAGAGTCAAGAGAAGAACGTAAGATTGTTTTGACGAAAGATCATTCAAGTGTGAAAAAACGCATCGCCGCGGATTCGTAAAATTTTGAATTTACGGAAAGTTGCGAATTAAAGTCGGCCGTTTTCGTCCACCGTTCTGGTGCTGGCGTTAATCGGGAGCACGAGTAAGAATTTAACGTCCTGGTAACACGGTCACGCGTGCGAAATTCAATCGCACTCAATCGGGACCGAACGAAACGAGAACGCGAAGAACCGCTCGGGAGATTCTCTCGTAGTTTCCTGATTGCCTCGTTGAAAATACAGCTTCGGGGAGCAGCTCTTGAAATAAACGAAAGTACCTGGAACATACTTGATTAACTTTCATGAGGGAATCGTCGAAGCTTTTAAAGTGTTGGATGCTTGCTCGGTGAAGTGTTAACCTTTCTATTTAAAAGTATTGTTACTTTTATCTCTCTGGTTGCGTTGGCTAATTTAATTGCGTCGGCGATCCGAAATCGCAAAGGAGTTTGTCGATGTCTGTAGTGTTACTGCTATCTCTGACATGCAAGACACGGAACATAAGACACGGAAAATAAGCAGGAATAAGTGCAAAAATTATTTTTTTACAAAGCAATAAATTAGTATGTGCTTCAAAGGAAAGAAATCAGATTATTAATGTTCCGTAATCTTGCTACAAATTAACGCAACATTTGGCTTATAATTCTTTCCAATCAGTTTCCATTCTACAAATTCTACTTTTTAATATTAAACTTAAAAGGAAATTCGTTTAATATTTAAGTTATATTTATTCATTCAATTCGTTTGATATATAAATTATACAATATTGAAATTAACGTGAAAGGAAATTCATCCGATATTTTTACGTCCAAATCTGATGATTCGATGCAATTTATCGTTTGGTTAAATTTCCTTTCGAAAGTCAAAGTGTCTTCGCTCTAAAAAATTTTCTCGCTCTGTCGTAAAATTCAAGCAACCGTGCTGAAAATCGTACGATGTAAAGTAACAGTATGCAAATTATCCAGCGCTAGCGTGCAGGAATCGCTGGAGTACACTTTCCTTCTTGGCGTGTATCCGCCGAAGAGAATCGATCAAACGCAGCGCCTCGGTTCTTCACGATCCAGTCGAACCTTCTCGCCCCTCTCACGAAACGGCTAGAGTTCAATTTCACGAAATCAAAGGATCTCGAGCAGATAATACAGAGGACAGTGTTATCTCCGGAGTAGTAGATACTGATTTTCTCTCGAAGCCGTCATTAATTCTGTCCCGAAGAATATCTTGAAACACGCTGTGGGGAAGTTTGATTCACGAGACTAAAGTTTGTTTTGTTTTATTTGGTTTACTAGTTTGCTAAGCGGTGAGCGAGCGCGCGTCTTCTGACTTTTCCTGCTCACTTTGTCTTCGAGGAAACCTCGGTCCCTGTTTTCTGATTGGCTAAGCGTATCTCGTCTCGGAGTCACGCTGCCTAGACTGATCATCAGTGGGATTGATGGCAGCGACTACTCCCCTTACCCCCCAGAACGCTTGCTATTGTAAAACTACCCCCGCTAGGCTGGCCACCAGATCCACCCATCCTAGCGGGGTTCCGCGCACTCTGCTTTGCTTAACGTCGGAGATCGGCAGGACCTCGACGCTAGGCGCGCAGCCACTTGCGACTCGTGCTAGTCAGTGTCCGAAACCCGTAGTTGAGGAATCCTAGGCTACAACGGCTTTGCACCTTGTAAGTAGATCTCGCGATTCAAGATACGTCGTCGTGTGTCGTCGAGTGTGTCGAATGAGTTTTAATTTCTTTATTCGCAGGCTGAATTTACTTGTGTACGTTCGAATTCCCGATTTGCTCGGTTACACTTCAAACAACCGTGTCGGAACCAGAAAAATTAAATTTTGTATTTTTTGAGGACACATCGCGTGTTAGTTACGTGTATGTACGTGTGTATATTTTTCAGTTTAGATTGCGGATTTTCATGTAGATTCGTATTTTTTCGAGAGTGTAATTTAAAATATTTGTTTACGTATTGTTGGAAATTGTTATTATGGGAACGCACACTTCGAATATTTCATATATTTTTCTCCGTGCCGCGTGCATTCTGCGCAAATTTCCGCTTTAAAATTCTCTACAAATGCATGAACATCCGCAGTCGAGTAATTACAAACAAAAAAAAAAGAGAAAAAAAACAGGACAAAATTTGAAATCCATTATTTCGATAGATTACGGTATTAAAGAAATCGCCAAATTGGATTCACCCGAACTAATTACTGTCCGAGCGATTAGTTTGCCCGCGCGTTAATTACTCGATCCTGGATTAGTCCTGATTAGTCCTGATTCACGTGGAATATCTCATACTTTCCGAATTATAATTCAGCCACTGTTACTTCATTCAGAACGAGCTGTTTGTTAATTCCGAAACGAATTTAGTTATCCCGTAGAAATAACTCCGCCGTGTATTCGATTCTCCCGATAACGGCAAGTCAGTTTAACGAGGGTTTGAAAAGTTTCTGAAGCCTCGCGGCGAACCACCGATTCTCGACGAAAGCATTCTGAACCTTCGCGGCGCTTTGTGTCAGAGACTTTCTTACACTCTAGTTAGATACGCGATACGGTGGTATTAATCTCGGCGTGATTTAAAGGAAAATTACGTGTCCGTTTTATGGAACGAACGTCGAGCATGCTCGCGTGAACTTTACGCCAGGCATAAAGAAGCCGCGTATCGAGCTTATTAAACCGTTACTCCGAGTACCGTAAAGTGAAATGTCACGTTAGGGGAATGGAAAGAAAGAGGGCAACGTCGCGAACTGTATCGTCGTAATTTCATGCAAATATCGGGGACACGCGGAAGCATAAGTTTCCGCTTCATGTACCGTTTCAACGTTCTTTCTACCTGGAAACTCTCCGAGCTCGATAATCTCTGCGCTGAAGTTTTCCATGAACATTTTTCTCACGGTCAATTTAATTACCTTTTATTTTTCTTCTTTTTTTCGACCGTGGAACCGGTCGACGAATTGCGCGAAAAAGCAATATCACGTCCGTCGTCGATAATCGGGATGTTTATTCCTATAAATGTGTTGGACGAGTAATATTTACAAATACATTTGACGTTTAACGTAATGTGACGATGTTTTGCAAAAAATGAAACAACCATCAATGTTCTGATACGTTGTTTTGGATCTTAGATGTAGAGAAGCTAAATAATCGAAAAGTCCACTTTTCCCTTCTGGTAATTTTTCCATTCGCATGACAATGATTGTGGGACAATTACGCACAAATTTGGCTCAAATGACAGTGTATCCCAGTACGATTCGTCTGACGATTTGCAAACATTTGAATCGATAGAAAACAAATTACAAGCGCGATCGCTCAATATGTCACCAGACAACAACGCCACTCCTACTCGAGATCTACGCCACGCCCCCTCGCGAATCACGTGATTCAAATCAACCAATCGCTAATTTTCGTTGCACTGATAGCGTTGCACCTGAAGAGGCCCGATTTTCTGGATTACCCTCGCTAAAATCACTTTCAGCGATAATACACGAATTATTCCAAAGAATACATAAAGTAGAATTCCACATCTCTCAAATTTTATGCGTTTCTTTAGCAATTACTCGAGTATCATCTCCTACCCCTCTGTCTCTGAGAACGTAACGCGAGATCACGCCACTGAAAAATTTCTCTAATTCCGCGTGTATAAACCTGGCTAATGCCCGGACCGGTTTTCGAAAATCGGCAATTCACCGGGACGGTCGGCGAGAGGTTTAATCGTCCTGCTACGCGTCATTAATTACGCGATCACGATACGCGGTGTATATATATATATAATCGATCTTTCCGCTGTCCGCGCGGATCGATAGCCCCGGCATCGGGAGGGCCCCGGTTAATTGATTCTGTCGGACGTTGGAAACTGCTCGCCGGCGATAATTATCGCGCGCTCGAGTTGCGCTGTCGCAGCACGGGAACATCGCGGAGGAACATCGCTGTCGAGCGGTTTTTTTTCCCCGAGCCGGACACCGAGGGCTGCCTCTCTCGCCCGTTGAAAAATGATGGATCCTCCGCGCTCGTCGTATCGCGCCCGCGCTCTCGCGTTCCGCTTTTAATCGCGCCCGATCAATTTCGTTCCCGCTTTAATTGGACGCGGCCGAACACTGCTGACTAAACGGATCTCCTCCGAACGTCATTTTTATTGTTACGTTTAATGGATGATGCTGGATCTATCGGATCATCGTTTTAACGTCCTTATTTTTCTTTTTTTTGGCGGAGTTGGATCTTCAAGCGAGAACGTTGAAACTTCTTGCTGGGTATTAATAATGTATTAATACGTGTATCGTATCAAAATATTTTGAAGTTTCCACACCAACGTTACAGCCAGATCCAATTGTGGCGTTATACTTACATTATAAATGCAAGATATAACTGTAAATTTATTATAACGTAATATAAATTGCAAGATCTTTTACGCAAGTATATTAATATTCATCAACATGGAAAAATTATTTGAGCAAACAGTTGTTCATTGTTCGTCATGATGAACTTTAATTTAATTCAGTGAGATAATATTTGGTACTTGTGCTTGAGATAGCTGATTATGTTTTCTTATAGTTTCAGTATATTTGATTTGAAATTTTATCAATATAATCGTATCAATACAACAGCCTTGCCTCGCTGCCAATGAAATTTCAAAATGTTTTACATTTTTTTTTTATAACGAGTGTTTGAGTATTTTTGTGAATCGATTATATGCTTTTTGCGTATAACGTAGTTTGAATATTAAAAATGTACGTGGTGTATTACGATCAAAATCTTTCCATTCGTTCATTGTTCCAGACACACAATTATTAATCTTCAGTTTCATAAAATCTTTGGTTTTCAACGTTATCACGCTTCATAATGTAACATATACAGACACAAACATCAGAACATATCTTTATACTTTCGCATATTTTGTGCGCGTTATATGAACCGCGGTGATCGTTATTTTATTACCAGAAATTATTTGCGTTTATGGATATATATAAACAGCGCGACGTTATTACCATGATTATTTGTCACTCGTGAAAAGCACGTGGCAGACAGTATACACATAATTAGACTCGATTCGCGCAACGTTTTATACACTCGGAATTAAATTTTTCCCGTCGACAACAAGAATTCGTTAATCTCTCTTTCAGGCGTGCGCACGTTGAAAAACACGATTATCTGGTTTACGCCGTCCGTGCTAAATTTACGCGAGAAATTAATATCAGCATTTCAGCAACAATTCAATTGTCTTGCGTGTTATCAAACTCGAAAGGTTGATAACACGCGAGACATTCCAAGATATTTCTCACGTATCTCTTCGACGTTGCGAGTAATTAAAAATTGGAATTATCGCGACGCCTGCAAGTTGTTTCAAATTTCAGAAAAAAATTTTTATTCTCAACATCCAGCGAACGATCAGAACATTTTCAGTGGCACGCGAATTTTACGATGACAGCGATTGTCAACGTATCCATACCGATTATATTGCGCGCTGTTATCTGGCGCGTACCGCGTCGCGCTGAATTTACGCGCGAGAGTAATTTTAAAACGGGCGGCATCGTTCGCACGATTCGAAAAGTCTCGCGTGCAAACAAGTCGCGAGTCGTGGGATCGATCGTCCGGAATAATCGGCGGGGTATTATTTACGTGGCGCGTAGGTCGCGTTTATTTCCCAGACACCCCGTTCGGTCAGTTTAGTCTCGCGCTGGTCAGCGCTGCGGCTTGCCGCGCCGCGGCGGAAACCGACGCGCGGAAAATGGATTCGCCGACTCGAACTTAATGCGTTTTCACAGGCAGCTGACTGACCCTTAACAGTCGACTAACTTGAATTAACGGAGCAGCGATTACCAACGAACCCGACGGTGTTCACCTGGCCCGAGCCTGGTATCTGTCCGCAAAATTCATCTCGCGCGCCTCCGAGCCGACCACCCATCGTCCTTCCTGAGTTTCCGTCGCTGCCTCCATCGCCAACGGTGTAACTCGAAATTCAATCTCATTTCGAAATGACGTACTTTCTGCTCCGCGAGAACTGTACTAGGTATCTGTCGAATTATTCTCTTCCACGTTGGTAATAAAATATGAAGTGAAGCACGAGTTTGGATATTCGTACGTATGTTCGTTTTCGGTGAAATTGAGGAACACGAATTATCGTATCACGTTGGTAATATCTACTACTTTATCGCCGACAATAAACTTTGTATTTTCTTAGCCGCTACCTAAATCAGTCTTTGAGTTTTCCCAGTACTTAAATACTTCAGCGTAATTACATTCGGTGTGCACGGTTACTCTTGTTGTTCTTGCAATACGTACTTAATAATAATAAACAAGAGAATATTAGGTATAAGAATGCAGTAATTATTAATAATACCTGTGTAAACATGTAAAACTTGAGCAGGCCTAAATCAGTACCCAGTGTACTTAGCTCCGTGTGTCTAACTTTATTTTCCTTTTCCGTTTCTTGTTCACGACGCAGAGCCAATGCCTGTTAATTACTAACGAATAAACGAATATTCTGTCGCCCCCAATATTTGGCGAACCAAAACGGACCAAATGATCGCGTGTCCTCGCATTCGTACCTTTTCATCGTGCAGGTTTATTCGTCTCACTGAAAGGCAACTGTTCTGACTAGGAAATGAAGACGACCTTTTTGCCATAAAATTTTATTTTATGGCAAACATTTGAATCGATAGAAAACAAATTACAGACGCGGCAGACAATGCCACTCCTACTCGAGGTCTACCCCACGTCGCCCCCTCGCGAATCACGTGACCCAAATCAACCAATCGCTAATTTTCGTTGCATCAGCGTTGCGCCTGAAGAGGCCCGATTTTCCGGGTTACCCCCGCTAAAATCACTTTCAGTGATAAAACGCGAAACGTTTGTATTTTCAGGAGTAGCGCACTTTCGCGATCCGCCATGTGGCGGGTGTTCGTTCCCTGTCCGCGAGAGCTACACGCTGGAATTCCCTGTTCCCCGGCCATTTTTGCCAGGCGACTCGGCCAGAGCCAGAAACCGAGGGGGAAACGATACTGTAATGGACAAAATTCGGCTGGCCGGGGCGAAATGAGGCGATCACTATGCATTCGACGCTCGTATTCCGTGCTTGGAAGCCAGTGGCGTAGCTACCAATAAAAGGGCTACCCACCCCTCCCTCGCGGAGGTCTCTCTTTATTTCAGCATCAGCGATCACTCGATGCTGGCTCGCCCGTTGGATCGAATCGTGCCAGGAGGCTGTGCCGAGACACGCTGCTCGTTTCGAAGAAGCCGCGATTTTCTATCGCAGAGCCGACGAAACGAAACGAACCCTCTCTCTCTCTCTCTCTCTCTCTCTCTCTCTCTCTGTTTCTCTGTCGGGCTCCCTGGCCGATATTGGCCTCGCTTCGTATAGCCGGCGCACGTGCTCCCTCCTCTACAACCGGGATCTTTTAATCTGGTGAACTGGCGAACGGGGAAACGATGGGCCGGGGAATTGTGATTTTAGGTGTGCAGCGGGGAGATTGCTTCGTAGTTAGTATAATTAAGGAACTGATACGGGGATCGTTGGATTTAATTGAAACATCTTCGAGGATTCGTTGTTGGCCGCTCTTGTCCACGCGATTTGGGAATTCCGGCGTGTCGCGGGTTGTGTCAACGCGTTGAGAATGGAGGCAGTTGAAACGAACGCGACGATTCCGTTTAATGGAATATTAACAGGTTGGCCAAACTGCGTCTCTTTCGTGTGATGAAATTTTTCACGAGAGACGAGAAACTGTTATTGATATATATTGATTCATTTCGTTCGATCTTTCAGGCAACTTTGTCCAATTCCACGTTCAGAAAAGTTCGCACGTATCTTTTTCGACAAAAAAAAAGTTTCAAAAACGATTCGATAGTCTCGCCAGTATTGAAATTTGGCAAACCAATTCTGATACATTTTTTACGAGCATGCACAGTGCTTTTTAGTACAGCAAAATGTCCCTTTTCGAGTTTCCTTTCGATTTTCGTCAAGTAAACCAAACGGTGAAACAAGCTTGAACAATCACGATGAGTTTGCGGTTTGAAATGAAGTTGGTTACGTTTTAGGACATTGTGGTGACGCGCAACATTTTTAAAACGAGTTTAGCGACGTTGATTACAAATGTAGAAAGGAGAAAATAAAATAGCGGAGGATCTATTGTAATCTCAGTTGCTAAGAATGAACCAAAGCAAATGATCGTCGTAAAGATCTTGTTACACGTAAGTTGAAATAAATAGTTATTATTACGTAGTTATTGTTTCTTGTTAAATCTCGTGATATATTTATTTAATAAAGGAGTGAACCGTCGTAATATACATAGATATATAGAAAAAGCCGCATAATAACAATAATACTAATGAACGGAGAACGAGCTGGGGAATTGTGATTTTGGATGCATAGCGAGGAGTTTTAGTCGCAGCAAGTATAATTAAGGAACTGACACGAGGATCGTTGGATTTAATTGAAACATCTTTGAGAATCGTTGTTAGCCGCTGTTCCACGCGATTTAGGATTTGTCGAAATGTCACAGATTTTGTTCACTTTGATTTTGAGTTAACTTTGTAACTTTCATTTGCAATTTCGTCTGAATGTTTAGGATTAAATTATTCAGTCTTGGAATTTTTGACTTGTCGTTAATTTCTTCTCGTTTGACTTTATTTTTCACTTGCCGTTAGTTTCTACAACGGGGAAAACAACGTAAAATGAAACACCATGAATGTTAGTAATTTAACTGTAAATTAAATACTATCGTAGCGACGATGCTAGTTGAGTTACGCGAGATTCACAAACACACGTGTGTTGAAATTTATTCGCTAAAATTACCGACAGATCAATGATGGATCGCTGGTTTTCTAAAATTCGCGATTGTAAAATTTTTCTGTTCTCGTCGAGTATGCTTCGCCGAAACACCAACGAATCTCTCTCTGTCGGATGATTATTCTCGTCTCTCGTGTATATTTGATGATTTTGCACGTATTCGACGAGAACGATATCGCCGCGCGATATCTGTTACGTCGATACGCGTTTGACAAAGTCGCACCGCGGCGAAGTATTTATTCATCGAGTGTCCTCCTCTTGGTAATTGCGCTTATGAACGAGTTTCATAATTCAGACGGTCGCGTCGAAATAATATGTACAGCTGCCTGAAACATATCGAGCTATTAAGAATTCAGCTGGCTGTCAGGATCGCTCGTTACCGAACTGATGGCTCTATGTTGGAATAACTATCGGCTAACTATTCATGAGGCAATTTCACGTGACAGTGCACCGGCGAACGAAATTAGAAGACGTTCGTTTAAATGTACATAAATGATGATTTAGAAATGTATAAAGTACAATTTGCACTATTGTCGTCAACTTTATCGTTGTCTTCCGAATTCTTAATTAGTACAAGACTTGTACAAATTTTCAAAGTGTGTTTTCAACTGTGTCATTCCGCATAAATATGTAATAAATTTCATCATTTATGTAATATTTTGCCACAGAAAACTGGTCATTGCACTGAATATAAAATATTCAAGGTTTCTTCAGTTTTGTGCTTATGTTGGCAAAATATCAGGTATTCATTTTATCACTGAAAGTGATTTTAGCGGGGATAACTCAGAAGATCGGGCCTCTTCAAGTGCAACGCTAATGCAACGAAAATTAGCGATTGGTTGATTTGGGTCACGTGATTCGCGAGGGGGCGTGGGGTAGGCCTCGAGTAGGAGTGGCGTTGTCTGGTACTGAACGATCGCGCCTGCAATTTGTTTTGCATATCAATAAAATTTTATGGCAAAATGTCGTCTTCATTTCCTAGTCGGAACAGTTGCTTCTGGGCCATTCAATGAGACGAATCGTACTGGGGTACAAGTCGGGCAGTTTTCTATTTGGTCTTCTTCTCGTACAAACTCGTTGTTTTTTATTTCAAAGTCGACGGCATTTATTTCAATGTACCCGCATATGTTATATCATTAATTTTAGATCAGTTACGCGACAAGTTGTCAGTATCAACGTTGTAACGTGGAAAAGAAAACTCGAAAATTCTCCGAGTGCTCTTCTAATTTTCCACTCATCAAGCAGCGATGATTTTCATCCACCGCCGACGAGTTCGACGTAAGAACGAAACGAAACCCGTGGTGTCGTCGTCTCCCTCTCGTAAAACTTTATTCCTCGTCCCTTTTTTTCGTCTTTCGCGCGCTTGATACCGGAAAACTGGGAACAGCAGGTCGCGTGAAATATGACAAAGTTCCATTTGTAGCCGGCGAGGCGAGAGGAATCGTGTATCGCGCGAAAGATTGAATTCATCGAGCAGACAGTGCGTGCGAGCGAGTGAGGTAACCAATCTGTCCTCCTCTTCTTTCTCTCCTCCTCTTTTTCCCTTTCTCTGTGTTCTTTCTTTCCTTCGTCTGTCACGCACTCGGAGAATGGAAGACACGTTCCACACGCGAGCGCAGAAATTAAACGATACAGTTACGAGTGGAACCCGCTGTTTCGAAGAACCGTTCCTCTCGAAAAATACGATGATTACGCGCGCCGGAGGTACCGTTCCGCCAGGTCTCGTTCCACTGTTTTGCTTCCTGCCTTTCGGTGTCGCAACCGGCAATTCAGGAAATTAGAAGACGACGCGCGAGATGAACCGATTGATAAACAGATTTTCTGGCACGTTGCGTCTTCGGTCTCCTCGATTCTTCTCTTATCGCTGGTTGTCGCCAACGTAGAATGACGATTGGCGAGTAGTATCAACTTTCGCTAATTCCACGAGCATTTCATTCGCAAGTTGAAAAGCTCACCAGATGAAAATTTAAAAATCCCGGTAAGCATAATCGAAAGGTCGAAGCGTGTGTTATTCGATACAATCGTAATTTGTATTTACGTTATTGCAAATTGTATTTACGTTCGTAATAACGTAAATATAAATACAATCGGAATAATTGGAATAATATTTCGTGGAATCGAGAGCGAAGAATGAGTGAATTGCGAGTGAATCGATAGTGTGGCCGACGCGAAAACAGTCGTATTTGCCTGTTCACTGCGAGGCAAGTGGTCGAAAGGGTGGTGAAACTTGGAAAAGGAACGGACGACGTGTTTCGCAGAAGGAATATAATTCTTTTCCCGAGGTTTCGTTTTCGACATGTAAGTGGCGGGATCGAAATGTGCGTCTCTCGTCTCTCGGTTCGTTGTCCCGTCGGTGGAGAAAATTTATCCGCACGCTACGGTGTGTGGATGATTTTAAAAATGGGATTTGCTTGTTTTGGCAGATTCGAGATTGGTGGATTCAGTAGCCGAGGATTTCTTCACTTGCGATGGAATTATATTTGCGTCGAAGTAAGATAAGCGTGAAATTCGTACAAAGAAAACGTTGTGACGCATTTTTTATCACACGGTATATGTCGCGTGAGTGAAACAAATATTAAATAAATACGTAACGCGTTACGTTAATGCGCGCAAATTGCGCATTATATTAATTTAATATAATAAAATGAACGTCAAATTAACTTAAATCGTATAAATATTAAACGAACACGTGCATTTTATTTTGTAATAAATAATTATACCTGGTCGAGCATTCCATATTTAACCTCTTGGAATATTCCATACGGGAAAAATCGTTTTCGTTTCAGTTTCCGGATATGTTCCATCAATGAAATGATTCCACGTCTGACAATGATAATAAAGACCGATGCCTTTATTTATTTATGTACATGTAACATCAATTTGAAGATTCCTATACAGAAACTCGGATCGTGAACTTTTCTTTGTAAACGCCTGCTTTATAATACCTTCAAAATCCTAAATAGTTGAAATAAATAACACAATTGTATCCTACTAACTCTGTGAAGATTCTTCGATACGGTATTTCATATTTTCGCATCTCACGTTAGAACGACTCGTCTTAATTTTAGTGAATGACGCAGACGTTGCTTCTCTTTGCCACTCCTTGATACCGACGAGATCTTTAAATTTTCTCCTCCGTGGTTAATGATAGTTGAGATCGGGAGGGGATTCAGGATCCGCGCGATCGTAAACTCGCAAACTCGTCGGTGGAAATTGCCTAAGCAGTTGCGTACTTTTGGCATCAACGGTACACGCGGCCGAATTATCGCTCGGCAGTGAATTAATCTTCCGGCCGCTCCGGGGAGTTCGATAAACCGTTGTAAATTCATTGTGCAGTTATTTCGCGTTGGCGCTTTTATTTATTTTTCTTTTATTTCGCATGCTCTTCTCCATTATTCTCTCTCTCTCTCTCTCTCTCTCTCTCTTTTCTTTTTTTTTTTTTTTCAATTTTCGTGGCCAGAGTCCCAACGGAAATTGCTTTCAATAAATTCCTGGCGCCGGGCGAAAATTATTCGGCCCTCTCGAACCCGAAATCGCCGGGAAATTTTCCACCGGGGAGAGAATATTATGCGGCCCGTGTTTTCGATTTTTTCATTATTACGCGGACCGGCGTCGTTTCGCGGTGAAACGTTATTGGTCGGGTCGGCATCGCGATCGTTATATCGATCGAGACAATATTCTTCTTCTTCTTCTTCTTCCTCTTCTTCTTTTCTCTCGCAAGCGAAATTCGGTTGCTTCGTGCGGACAGTTTACACTTTGCATTAGTCTCTGCGCGACTAATGGAAGCTTTTAACAATTGAACTCGGTTATTTGACGAATCGCGCGAGACACTCGACCCGTTCTCCGAATGCCCAACGCATACAAACTTGGTGTTTTCAATTACTTTGATCAATTCTTTGAAATTACACTGGATAACTCAGTTCTCATGATGGAAATAGAAAGAGAGAGAAAAAGAGAAGTGAACTCTTATTCATCAGAAAAGAACATCTTTCTATTCGAAATTATTTTCCTCATCGTCGTCTTTAATCAATAGTAATCGAATACTGTGAAGTGAACTTTTACATCATTTTATCGAGAATTATTTCAACGATGAATTTTGTAATATAGTTTGTAATAAAGCCACCATTGAAGCTAATTTAATTCTGTGGAAACGATCGAAAAGTCATCCTCAGATGAAAGATTAAACACGATCCCATCGCCAGTTGTTCCGTAGCGGAAGGTATTCGCGAGTAACGATCGTTATTGGGGTCGACCGAAATCGAGCGTTGATCTGCCCGAACGAACGATAGTTGGACGTCATTGTCGGAACATAACTCATCCCCTTTGTAGAATCGCGGCATCTCGCCCGCCTCACCCCCTCGCTGGCTGTTTCCTTTCCCCGGAGTTGACGATCTGCCACTACTGTCACTCGATAATGCATTCAACGTCTCGTCAATGGCAGCCAATCTGACAGTGTTCAGTCTCTCCCTTTCCGTACACATCCACGCGCGTGTATGCGCGAGCCGAGGGCTTCGACGCGTCTGTATAATCATTTATACGCGGACAAGATCGGCAGCAGAGTCACACCGTGTACGTGAATGGTCTGTTATTAATCGTGTCGGTCTAGACGGGTGAAAAAGTTAAAACGAGAACGAGGGGCGGATGTCGCGCAGTGGCCGATTTTAGGGATCTGGCTGGACGAAATAAGATGGATATGAACGGTTTGGAAAATGAGATTTATCAAGGTACTCGGGATTTATTGAGATCGTCTTCACTGCTGGAACAGTCAACGTTATTCTCAGTTATGAAGTTGATGTTGAGGCTCGGTATCGGTGAGATTACAAATTTATAAAAAACTGCACGATTTGTACCCCAGAAGCAACTGTTCTGACGACTTTTTTGCCATAAAATTTTATCGATATGCAAACATTTGAATCGATAGAAAACAGATGACAGGCGCGATCGCTCAGTAGATCTACCAGACAACGCCACTCCTACTCGAGGTCTATTCCACGCCCCCCTCGCGAATCACGTGATCCAAACCAATCAATCGCTAATTTTCGTTGCATCAGCGTTGCACCTGAAGAGGACCGATTTTCTGGGTTACCCCCGCTAAAATCGCCTTCAGTGACAATTTAAATAATTGTAAATTTTCAAAAATCGATAAAGTACAAAATTTCAATTATAAATTAGTTATAGTATAAATGCAAGTGCAACGAAATTATGCGAAAAGCGTGAGTGGCAAGCGATGGAAAAGAACGATTCTCAAAACGCGATACTGCACAGTTAAATATTGTACAAAACATCACGAGACGATGGATCTATGCCATTTTACTTTCGTTTCAATATACTTGCACCCTCTGTTTGTGCAAAAAGTAAAGTAATAAGTAACGAAGAATTAGCGCGTAGATATAACATGTAGTTCAACACAAGTCGACCGCCGTGCTTTGGCCTCGCTGGTTACTGACTTATCGCATCGAGCGACGGTGGATTCTATTCGCCGTTTGTCGATAGCAACGTCTCCTTTGGTTTTCTAAACGGTGGAGGAAACGAGGAAATTTATCGATACAGCGTAACTCGATTCGCGGAGCAACGTCGAAACTCCGTCCGAAAGGATTTCCATCGAAGGCGATAACCATCGGCTGGAGTCGAGCAGAGTCGCGAGATACAAGCGAGATAAAGTTGCCGCGTCGACGTGACGGGGAACAGGGAACGTACACCGTTGTCTCTCTCGACGAAACTCCGACGTCGGATCCGCGAATACGGATTGCTACGGGATTCACTCTCGAAATCGGCGGAGAGCGTCGGAGGTTCGTAGCCACGCTGTGCGAGGCGTGGTTGACCGTGACGCGACGAGTTTTAAATTTCCCTTGTCGTTTCGCGGTTGGGTATCGCAAGGCCGGAGGGTCGTAACGTCGGCAAAAATCCAATATCGCATTCAATAAGCTGCCCCGTTCGAGAGATTCTTTCCCGTGCTACCCTTCCGGGGTTGAATCTCGCTCGTCGGCGAATCGACCGGCATCCTCCGCCGCCGCCCCCTTAGCGTACCACTTGATGACTATCCCGACCCCGAGGTTTTTTCTTCTCCTCCCCTCTTATTGACTCGGATCGGTTCTATCTCTTCGATCGAGGCTTCCATCTATCCTTGCACGCCCGACTCTCTCGACCCTGGATGGAAGCCTCTGTTCGGATTACATCGTGTACACGCGTACAGGTTTTCATCGCGAAGGTGAGGTGATTTTGAAGAAATAAATTGAAGATATCGTACGAATTTTTCTCACACGGCGCTTCGTGTTCGAGGAATTTGATTACGTCTTGATTGGATGGGTGATTATTCAACGAGACTGTGCTCTAGACACACGTCCGAAATGGTTTAAAATTTTAAGCGATTAGTTAGTTGGGCGATTACCGGCGGAAATTGCCTCCGGTGAGCGTCCAATCCTCGAGGATGAACTGTTTGTTATTTCCCTAAAGAGACTTCAATTAAAACACATTTTTTTTTTCTTCAATATTTCAATAACACTGCATTAAAGAAAGGCGATCGTTTGCAAGTTTCTTTCCTGCGCGTTCTCTCGACCGTGCAAAGCGACTAAAAATTACCCCGGATTCTTCGCCGAGAGGGCGATTTTTCGCGAGGATTTCATTTCCACGGTAAGACAAAGTTGTCGGTACGAAAGACAGAAAGAATAGAGGAGAGTGGTTGAATCGCATCGAGGAAGGGGTTAAGGATGAGAAACGACGTGTCGGGCCTAGTGGAAATTGCCAGCTCAAAGAGGGAACACCGCCGCAATATTGTTCGTGGATCACGTTTTCTACTCGGCGCGAGTGGGCGATTGATCATGTTGAACATCGACGCCGGGACCGTATTACGGCGACGTGCCGCCATTTTTCTCCGCGCCGCTATCTGTCTGTCTGTCTGTCTGTCTGTCTGTTCGTCTGTCCATCTGTCCGTCTGTTATCTTCGCGTCAAACCGCCGCGCGCCCCCTCCCCCCCCTCTGCTCGCGTGTTTGGTTTTGTCAACGAGCGTGCTCGCCGTTATATATCGCGCGTGCCTGCTTATCTGCGCGGGACGTGGACTTTTAGGGGACCTACGTATCTACGATGCTCTACGCTGCGAACCAGAGGGTTGCTCTGATTGATGGTTCAGTCAGCAATTGACTTTGCTAACTGAAACTGATGGAGTTTCGCCTCCTAAATTTGTTTATTTATTTATTTATTAATCAAAAGAGGAAGGTTTTTCTCTTTCTTTTGGGAAACGCTGCGTGTAATCTTTACAATTAAATAACAACGACAATGAGCGAGAGGCGAAGATATTACATTGATACGGTTTTACGTTGTTGATCTGTAGGGGACACAGTCCAGACTGCAGGAAGCAGTGGCCCACGACGTGGACCCAAGTTCACAGTATCGGTAGGACCATGTGGTAATTGTCAAAAAGCCTCACACTACGGCCTGACCGTAGACAATATCCGCTTTTCAACCTCTTGAGGGAAAAGGACATACCTAGACCCACAGTATAAAAGAACTGACTTTGACTCGTTAAGATCTCAGTCCCTTGAAGGTCTAGTGTGTTCAATAGTCCACGTCGGGCGAGTGTGCAGTTTGCCGCGTTTCCTGCGTAACTCGAGTTAAAGAGTTGCAATTACTTTGGTACACTTCTTGTATTTAGAAAAGATCACGGTATCATTGTGATCATCGTTGTTACCTTTATTGTTGTTATTGTTACTCCTGTAAATATTTTTTTTAGTGAAAATAAAGGCCTTTAAAACACTAAATGATCTAATATTCGATAATTCTATTAAATGTTAAACAGATATCAATACTTTGGCGAGGTTTAGGTTAGGTTTAGGCTCGATTTGATACGGTATTTGTTTCTCGAAATTTCGATACGTTTCGTTGGATTTTTCACTCAATATCATCAATAGTGTCATCTGCGTATGTTGAAACACTTCTGGTGGATTAAAAATGCAGATGAAAAGGATCTTTTGTTTTCAGACATCGATACGTTCCAATCAAAATGGTCCGTTGCATTGTTAGACAGGGGTAAACTTGCGAATTTCAATGGGAATTCGAGGAATACGGTCTCCGGTATTCCCCCGTGAATCGAACACCATGAGAATTTCCGGCGAAGTTTCGGCGAAAAATTTATCGCGTTCGTTCCCGCGGCGGATGGCGATTTGGGATTTACTTCCGTGGTTACTTTCGGTCGACTTTAAGTTTTAACGAGATCAGTAGTAAACTCCGCGTGACGAGGATTGTCGGTAGTCGTCGTCGAGAGACCGTGTCTGGGACAATTTTGCGCCCGTTCCTTCATTTTCCTCTCTTCAAACGTTACCTCGGCGAAAGAAAGAGAGGAGAAAAGAAAAAAAGGAAGAAAGGCCATCTATCAGAGACTTTCTCCAACAGATGTAGTGCATATTTTATTTCACTGAAGAAACATTGTTTACATTCATTTCGTAGCTCTTCGTTTCTTTTGTACTCGCACTTTCCTCGTTTTTCTTCATTTTTGAAACTTTTGCGAACGCACCGTTCGTGTTATATAAAACGTTTCACAATTGCTCGAGATGTGGCTATCACGGTCGAATTAGAAATATTATATGTACTATATGATATTACAATATTTGTATATAAAAATAACAATATATTTTAATATTTGATATTTATAATATAAACACTATAAAAGTATTATACAGTATATATATATATAGTATATATAGCTACGATCATATCAGTATCAATTGTAAATCAATAAGCTTAAGACGTGTGTATATTTTCAGACTGGTTTCGAATTTTACCACTACAATCGCAATAGTTAATAATGTCGAAATATTTCACATAATACACGGTGCATTAAATTTCTTTTACCACAAATGTTCGAATACTTATTTAATTGATACTTCGCTGTTTCGTGATTCATTTCGTATTGAAGAAAGTGTCCGACAATTTTAATCGCACTTTATTAATTCGTAATTATTTCATTTTATAGTAATCACACTCTGTTATGCGCACGTACATACATCACTCTCTCTTTTCTTAAAGAAAGTTTCCAACAATTTCAACGTATTTTGTTATTACCTCACATATTATTATTAGCCCAAGAGAGACGAACGCACATCGCTTCTTCCCCGATTTTTCTTCCTTTTCATCTTTGCACCCTCTCGTTGCAACGCTCTGTGTTCCATCCATTACGTCGAAGCTCCGCGCAGTCGTTGACTACAGCGTAACGCGAGCCAGCGACAAAAATCAAAGAGCGCAAGAGCGATCACGGCGATTTTTAGAGGAAAAAAATGACGCGATGTGAGGATCGCGCAAGCTGCAATAGCGGACACGCGATAATCCGATGCGACGTGCGTGCGTTGCGGCCGCGGCTCGTTATCGCGCCGCCAATAATCGCGATTGATTTTGCCCCGCGACGACTTGTAGTTTCGCGTTCAGCGACCGCAGTCGGCTCGCCAGCGACCGCACGACGGATTAACGATTACCACGCGCGTGTACGTTCGTTCATCTTCGATGCACTTTGCCTTCGCGATATTGTTACTTCGATTTGGAAATTTCGCAGACGAAGTGTTTTCTTTTTGCAATTTTGGAAGATTCGGAGCGGGAACTTTTACGTGGACGATGGAACGATTGAATTGGATTGGAATGATTGTAAGATACAGTGGAATGTTCTTAAATGATCAATCTTAGAGTGGCTGCACATTATTTTTCCGAGAAAAAGGAACATCTTTGATCAGTTGAGAGATCGAAAGATCTTATGTACGCGACAAAAGTGCAATATTTCAAAAATCCTTCAAAAAACGATCAGATGCGAAATTTCACAACGTTTCACGCGTGTGTAATGTTGAAATTTGAATTTAGGGAAAAAATTTATATAGATGGAGCGTATAACTGGATTTTATCCAAGTATTTTACATACATTCATAAAAAAAGTTGGATCACTTTCGTGAGTGACCGTATCTGTATTAAATATCTTGCAGATACAATCACCGAGTCGCTCGGTCTCCTTCAATATTAACAAAGTTTCAAAATATATATTTTACGTAACCCACGTAATTAACGAAATGTATTATATACGCGAAATAAATAAGTTTTCGAATTATACTTTCGTGAACGGGCGCATAACCAAACCGAATCAAAGAAGAAAGAAAGAAAAGAAAGAAAAATGCAGGATTAATTGCGACAGAGCGTCTCAGCAGACCGTGACGACGACGCGTTGATAAAGCAGTGCGTAACGCGGTGTCGCGTGACTATCCGGTGTCCATTCATAAAGCCGCTTCCAGGTGCGTCACTATCAGGTTATACTGCCATTATCACGTCGCGTCGGTTGCCCGCGGACACAATGGGAATCGGAGGGCTAACGGTAGTAAAACGAAACGCCTTTGGCGCGAGTTCGGTGAATGAAAGACGCGCGTTGTACTCTAATCACTCGCGACAAACTCTGTCCGAGGCTAATCGACTGTGTACACAGGCCGGCGATGTTTGTGTCGATTGTTCCGCCCGTTCTCGATACCCCGTGCCGATACCCCGTGTGTCCGACGTGCGCGTTAGTGCGCGTTAATGACGACGTTGCCGCGAGATTAATGGCGCTGGATCGTCGAGCACGCGGATTGATTAGGATTATCTTAACCAACGCGAGTCCCCGTGTTTGCCATTCGACTCGGTTTTCACGCTCACGGCGCTGAGTCGACAGACCCATTTCACGGGTTTTAGTGCGTGCAGCGTCTCCGAGACAGAGTTGCTCGTGGAAGAGCAGAATGGGAAGTTTTTGATTCATTCTGACGCGTGAAAGTTGTGGAATCTTTGGTTATAAGTAGACTTGGGGTGTTTGTTCATTCTCATGCATGGAAATTTGAAATTCGAAAAGTCCACGAAATGCACGCAACGTGCGAGAGATACGTGAAACATTTGGGACTCGAACGTGAATTTATGTCTATGATGTAATATAATAATTTGAGTATAAACTTTGAGTATAAAGTATTAAGAAGACTAACACGAAGTAAATAAAAGAAACTTGTATTTAAATCCCGAAGCTTTAACTATATTCGTAGAAACATAAAATTGCATAAACATCCACTATCAAATATCTTGCACACTGTGCTGTATTCATCGTAATATCACGCACGTGCACATTCTTCAAGCTCGACCTCTTCCGTTGTTCCGCTGATTGTTCAACTTTTAAAATAGCCACGACGGAATGAATGAACTCGTACGCGGATCTTTCTAGTGATTCAATTAGCAACGTTCAATTATATAGACAACCTCGGTGTTTCGTTAACTGATTTCACGAGTTGAGGCAGTTCCTTCCGCTCGTGTGGGATCGGTCGCTGACGAGACCACGCAAAAGGAGGAAGTGGCTCCTTGTCGCGAGGATCAATCGCAACATTGGCGTTCGCTTTATGGTTCCGCGTTTTCTCTCAGGATGCAGTTTTTTTATGGTTTTGTCCCGCGCTACTTTGGCGCAGATTGCACCAATCGTATCGATCCGTTCTCTTTTCCCATTCGGGGAACGATCTCCAGCGAATGGGGCATCGATCTTCAATCGCACGCGAATCATCGATTCTCCGTACGTACTTGCGATCTAGAGTTCGTTGCTCGTAATGGGATGAAACTTGTACGTTTTCGCGATCTCTTGCTGATTCCTACGTACTCCATCTCGAAGCCCTGCTAATCTATCCTCCCCGCGGGGATTTCCAGTCGCGGTTTTCCGGCGTGTGTGCTCGCTCAACTCGATCGCTCGCTGATCTTTCTATCGCGAAGCAGCACGCTTTGTTGAGCCAGTTGAGATTAGATTCGGCTTCGCGAGTGATTCAATTCCGTTCAGAACGAATTCAGCGGTATTTCGACGTCAACTTTGAATTGACGAAGGAAGGAGACCGCGATCGACTTCAAAATGCGTACGGAAACGTGTACGAAGCTGTGCTTTGTAGCTTGCTTCGCGCTTTGTATCAATTTGACATTGATGCAATTTTTCTTACGAAATAGAGTGGTACAGGTGCACAACAAAGTCTAAATATAATTGTAAAAATTGTTGTTCTTTGTCGTTATTGTCGTATCAATCTGACACCAACAATCTGACAACAAACATTTCGAACCCTGAAATAGACTGTCTCGTATATAATCGTCAGAGTTAATCATCCGAAGGATAATTGACCGTATCGAACGCTTTCGTCAATTTGGAACTTTCGTAATTTCAACAAGTTCGTTGTGCGAACTTCGCTCAAATGCGCAACGATGCTAATGAAATTCCAATATATCTCGGATAGCGCGCGTAATACATTCGTAAAAGGTGATTCCAAGCGTTGGAATATTCCCGCGAGGGCGTCTTCCGTGTGCACGAGAGCGATTTTCCGCCATCGGAAGAATCCCTGCTTCCGATTTCTCTGGCCAATAGAGAAGACGGTCTCTGGATATTTGAAAGATGATATTAAATCGGTTGAAGGCGTTACGGTATTCAATGAAGCCCAGGAGCGACCTCCTGGCACGTGTACTTGCCACGTACAGGTAAATATGTAAAGCGTTGGAAACGCTTGGCCCCGGAACCGTTCACCTATGGGTACACATTTTTCTCGACGACGCGTGACACGCTTGCGAGATGCCACCCCACTCCGTCGCGGTTCACGCCGGATTCACACAGCCCGGTGTGTATACTTTAATCTTTTATTATGCGCATATTCGACGCGTGTTTGCGTCCGGGAACGCCGACTTGAAATCGCTATTCCACGCTGTTGGCATTTCACCGGGAGGAAACGACGATTTTGTATACCTTACCAGCGAATCTGCGCTGATCCCTTATTCCTCCTGTGTGTTAATCCATCCTTTCCCCGCGACAGTCAACGTGCATCGAGAAGAGTTTGAGTTTTTCGAAAATCACTTTCGGGTCTCTTCAGGTGATGCAACGCTGACGCAACGAAAATTAGCGATTGGTTGATTTGGGTCACGTGATTCGTAAGGGGGCGTGGAGTAGACCTCGAGTAGGAGTGGCGTTGTCTGCTACTGAGCAGCGATCGCGCCTGTAATTTGTTCTCTGTCGATTCAAATGTTTGCGTATCGATAAAATTTTACGGCAAAAAAGTCGTCTTTCAGCGAGACGAATCGTACTGGGGTACAAGTCGTGCAGTTTTTTTTTAATACTTGGTTTCTATCATCGTCGATATTGCGGCGGTGCAAGCGGTATAAATTTTGAAAAAATGACCTCGATACGTTTTTGCTTCGCGTTTCGCAAAGTAGGTTTACAAGAGCAGACATGGAGATTTCAGTTTTCTGTTCGCACGTACGAAAATATAAATTCGTGACACGAAGGGTGTGAACTCCGACTCTAGATCCTATATCCTGTGGACCCTTTATTGGATCATGGAATAAAAAAATATAAAGTTACCACGACCGAGGATTGGAAACGTGAAAATCCAGCTAACAAAGCTTCGTGACCAAGCACGTTGGTCGATACATACCTATTTGATATAATTCAACGACGCAATTCGTTGGATCAGCCTTATTCGCGTTTCCACGAGTCTGTAGATATGCACAGCTGCGCAGTGTTCAACTTTGTGTTTGTTTGACCGTGTCACAGGTCGATAGTGATACGCGGAGAATAATGCGTTTGCAGCTCCGGTTAAAAAATAACTCGGGGTTATTGCAGTTACCAAAAGTGAAGGAAAATGAATTCAATGTTTATACGACAGACTTGTCTCACTATACGGGATCGAATAAAAATTATCGTTATTTCGAAGATGCTGATCGTAATATGATTTTCCTGTAGATAGTGAAACTCTGAATATTTCGAGATTTCGTTCGTCTAAATATAATCGTATGTTTTTCAATGCGCTGACCGATATTTTCCGTAAAATCTCTGCATTTCACACATTTGTCTTTGATTTTGCAAA
This sequence comes from Melipona beecheii, assembly GCA_032399605.1. Classification (NCBI taxonomy): domain Eukaryota; kingdom Metazoa; phylum Arthropoda; class Insecta; order Hymenoptera; family Apidae; genus Melipona; species Melipona beecheii. The sequence goes on from JAUCMO010000463.1 coordinate 4,496,674, forward strand.
TGTCGCGAAAACCTGGAAAACAAGAAAAGCAACGCGATCGAGGAAATCAAACGTCATTTCTAACATTTTCTATAAAGTGGGAGACTCGATTCCACGCGAAATTTTGAAATTTTTGCTCGAGAGTGTACACGGAGGCACGGATTTCGCGCGTGCACAGCGCACCGGGCGAACGTACGTACGTACGTACTTGGAAGGCCGCTCCGGATGGCCTCTCGTTCGTCACTTTCGTTTCGCCTGGACTGAGCCGGTGGCGCGAGATAGCCCGCGTGAAATTCTCCCGTTGTATCTTAACGGGACGTTAACGCTGTTTGCCAGGATGGTCCGCGGGTCTTGCGCGATATCCTGCTACCCCTCTGACACGGCCAAGCGCGGCCCGGGCCGTCTCGCTGGCGTAAATTCACAGGCACGTCTCTCAGCTATTGGCAAGTGGATCTCTCCGGCCGAGCTCCGGCAATATGCAAACGAAGGGTGGCGAAATTCCGTCAGCCGAGGAATATGGAGAATTAATCGTTAAATTAATTCTAAAATTGGCGAGTCGATAAGTTCGCGGGTTGGTAATGGAGTTTGAAGTTTCACGGGCTTGCCGGATTAATTGGAAACTGCAGCGGGAAGCCTTTGAGGTCTTGCGAAATTGTTGCAAGCTATTTCGTATTATACTCGGTGACAGTCGAAAGGAACGATCGAAAAGTGAAAAAAGGGGGAGTGGTAAAGGAACGATGGATACTTGACCGAAGAGAAAGGACGAGTACGTCAATGTACGAGTGTCTAATGCGCAAAAACGATCTATTCGATCAAAAAGTGTTCAAGGTTGCACAAAAGAGTCAAAGAGAGCTGTGATGTTTGATCGAATTTTCATTCATCTTCGGAATGTGATATACAGAGAACATATATAATATGTATAATATAAAAAGGTAATAGATGGAAAAACTGTATGAATCTTAAATCGACATTCGTAAGAACGTTAGCACCCGAATCCAGCTGCTTTGCTCCGGGAGGAGACTAGAACCGAATCAGAGTAGAGGTGCATCCTCCCTCGCACGTTAATTTACTGCCTGCACCCTGAAGGCGCTTTTAAGAAACTGCCAGTCAACGCTCGTAGCGCAAGTTTCTCGACAGTTTTTTCGCGAGCGTACGAGGCTCGTGCGTTTGCTTTGCCGTGTACTCGGGCTACTTTGGCGTCACCTTGAACTCTCCCCCTTCCCCCCGTCTGTTTGATCTTCCAGCTGAGCAATTATTTATTCTGTTTGTTCTTGTTATTTCTGAGGAACAGCCCGTGGCGCGCGTACGAGCCACTCGCGGGGAAACTACGGGCGGAACCGAGTCGTACTTCCTTCGGCTTGGACGTTAACTTCCGGCGTAAACGGCTACGAGGTCCGTGCTTGTGGACAATTGTTCCACTTTTCTCTGTCTTTCTTATGGAGACCTTCCTAGCACAGCAGTGTTTACTTTTTCTGTTTTTTTTTCCTTCCTTCCTTTCTTTCTTTCTTTGCTGCGAAAGCTCCGAAGGAAATATGTTACGCGAGACATATTTCTGCCGGTGAAATTACGCTCTCGATGCCGCTGCGCGTATATTTGCAAAGTTTTCGCGACGCGTTCTGCACACAAACGAATCTCTCGTTTTCAGGGAAATTCTAGATTTGCGGAGTTTGTTGGAACGGACGAGCAAACGCCGCTGTTTCGTCAGGAATTAATTCGCCAAGGACGCTCGCGGTGTGTCGCGAGCTTCGCAAATTGATCAGGTTTTTTGCGGATTTTTACAAACGCACCGGTTGATTTTCTCATTTTCTCATTTTGTATCGCAAGCATTCAAATTCGATCTTCTCGAAAACCTTTAAGACTCTGATGGAACAAAATTGCTGAACACGAGTCGCGAGACGTTCTCGAATAACTTCGAAATGATCTAAAAATCATTTCGATCAACGAGAAGCCTTTCGTCAAGATTCCCCGACACTTTCGCTCGAGAATCGCGTGCAAATAATAAGGTTCGGTGTTTCTGGTTAGGCGAGAGGAGGCACGGAACTCGACGCGGACTCGTTAAGGCTTTTAAAAGAAAGCAACGTCGAGAAACTTTGCAGACCTCTCGCCCGTGGAGGGAAGACGTCGACAACGAGGAGGAGGAGGAGGAGGAGGATGGTCCGGCGAGCTTCCTTCGCTTCACGGACCTCGTTATGATATTATGAGGGAAACGCGCATTTAAAGAGGCGAGGCCGCGAGGGGATAGAGAAGCACGAGCGCCCAGAGGGTCGGAGGGAAGAAAGAAAGGAAGAGAAAAAAGGAGCCGGAGGACTCTCGACCGAGCACCTTATGCTCTAAGTGGCATCGCTGCGAGGCGAGTGAAATAAAGATTTTCATCGCGGCGTCAGTAGTCAAACCTTTAAAGCGTGCTTCGATTAAGCGTCGCTTAGGTTTCTCGTCGTCGTCTTCCGTTTGATTGTTTCAATCGTTCGAAAGTCATATCGACAAGAGCGTGTGTGTGTGTGTGTGTGTGTGTGTGAGACGTGGATTTGACTATTGCGAGAATTCTGCTGTCTTTGCAATTCCAATCTTGCGTTTTTTTTCCCCATGGGGATGACTGTGTTTGTTGATTTTAATTTTTATAATTTAGAAAATTATTAAAACAATGTATTAGAATGAAACGTGAAAACGAATTTTTCATTTTCTGTTACTAACGTCAAGTCGTTTGCGTTTCATTTAAGATTTCAGTTATTCCAAGATATCTTTAAATTTTAATCTTCGCGCGTTTAAATTTTTAAGTTTCATATTTGCAGTCATTATTGACCGTTTATGTCAAATGAAAAATGCATTCGGAACAAGCACGATCGTTTCGTAGGTTTTCTAAATTATTACTTTTAATAAGGTGATGCTATATGTTAAAATAAAGGAAACAGAATGATACAATGATTATAGAATAACTGTAGAATTTTATTGAATAGTCAGTTTATTTTTGCTACATGTTAGAATAAAGGAAACGGAATGATACAATGATTATAGAATAGCTGTAGAATTTTATTGAGTAGTCAGTTTTCATTGTGAGGATCTACAACGTAACAATTTTTCTCAAAGTTACTTCGAAATGGGGAATAAGCTTGTGTCTCTCAATTCGGAGCTCAATCCTTATCACAACCCCAACAGAAATGTGCAACAGAAATAAAGTTCGTATTGATGAGAAACGAGCAAAGTGCCCCGTGAAGGTTAAAGTTAACTCGAAATTCAGACTAAACGAAACGACCAATGAAATCATTTGTTGAAGTAAATCGCTTGTTTCTTGAAAAAATTGAAAATCAACGCTTCGCGCTCACGAAGAGGAACGGCGAGACTGAAGAAAAGCGAGGCTGACCGGTTCGGCTTTCTCGCGGACGTTGAAAAACTCGCTCGCGAAGCCCCGAGACAAATATCGATGATAACGATCGGTGAAATGTTTTAACAGCTCGGAAGTGTCGGGAGATTGAAACGCATCGGGATCGAACATGATCCTTACGATAGTGTCTCGTCGTTAGGGATTTATAATGAAAATGAAAGATGGCGTTCCGGCTGTTGAAAAATTGATAGAGCCACGATGCGGATACAGCGAGCCGTTTGTTGCGCTCGTCGCGATTTACGCGCGCAACAAACGACTGCGGAACTTTGGCGCCCGGTGAATAGTTTATTAGACAACGGACGTTTGTTTGCGTGCCACTGAGATCGAACGTTCCAGCTTGGAAAACGAATTGGCTGCGATTTGTCAGCCGAACGTCGAGTAAACTCATCGTCTTTCGAGCGTGCTGCGAGATTATATCCTCCGGGGGATGATTTTGTTGCGAACGGAGAAGTACGATCGTTTTTTAGTTCCTTAGTTCCTTAGTTTCTTGAACGGGTGATGCTCGTGCGAGGAATTATTAGATATCATTCGCGATGATATTCGTTGCAGTGAAACTGAACGAAACAGTTCGTAGGAGTAAAATATTCGTATGATAGATCACATTTGGATAAGCGGATTTCAATCGACAAAAGTTCGTTTCACGGGAACACGTCCTGACAAATGGGATTTGAAAAATATTGGGAAATATTTTCCAATTAAACGCTTAATCCTTTGGGAACGGATATTCTGGCAGTGGCGAATAAAAGAAAGATTAAAATTGGTATTCGCCTATGCGATATTGGCACGTGTATGTATATATACGTATTTCGTATGCATACGAAAGAACGAGTTATTTTAGTGCTAGATACTTTTCCGTCGATACTTGCCACCAATTTGACACACTATTCACGGGAAAACCAATTGCAACAGATTACGACCTCCTCGAAGTTATTCGCTTCCTACCGTTTTTACGCGACGCGAAAAATTTCCCAATAATTTTCATTGACAAATTAAAATCGGCACAGTAGTCCCGTAGTAGCGTATTTGGTCGGGTTAGTTTTGAAAATTTCTCGCGTGTCTGCTGCGTCGGGGGATCGTTTTCGCGAGTTAACCCGATCCCGTTCATTTTTCAGCCGCGTTTCACCCGTGTGTTTCTACGAGCAATCATGTCTAACGTCACTCTGGGGAGGCCGATTAGATGCTGCCGTTACGGTTTCAATTGGTTCGAACTGACCTACTCGGCGGACAACCTCTCCGGGGACGGCTGATAATTCTGCTGGAATCAACGGCCATTGATTCGCATTTCTCCGACAACGCGTCTCCAATGAATCTCGTTAGCCGGTCGAGGGTGGCGTGACCGACAGCACCTTTCCACGGAAGTCGTGCCTCGTTTGAATCCTCCGCGGGATTAACCGCCTATATCGATCGTCCGAGAATTGCTTAACGTTTCGCAGCCCCCTAACTGAACGTCCACCTTGTCGCCTCTCAACGAGATTGCGACGCGACGTAGAATCTCGAGAATCGGAACGAGGAGAAATTCTTCGAAATATATTACATATACCGAAGAAAATCTATATGTGTATATATATATATATATATATATATATAATTAATTGATTCAATAAAAATAAAAGGAATCGATTGAATTTTCGGAATTTTACACGCATTGAAAGTAATTACTATTAAATATTAGATATATATTAATATGATAATTATAATTTTACACGCACCGAAACTAAGTAGGATTAAATATTAAATTGGAAACTATAAAAGTGAAATTAAATTACACTCGCTCTCGACGTTCTACAAATCTATGCAGAATTAAACACCCTGATTTTCAATTTGACGAAACTCGAAACTCTGATTCTCCGAGCCAACGATTTCATTTGAGGATTAATTTTAACAACTCGATCTCCGACAAGATCAAGATACAAACGCCGCGTTTCTCATAAGCTAACCGACCGTTCGGAGTGCCCTCTCCGAGTGAAAAGGTTGTCGACCTCTCCAGTCCAAATAATATTTCATTTTCTTCTGTTCTCGTGGTCTACGCGGGATGAAACGATTCCTTAATCTCTTCCTTCGAGGATCGTCGGAGTTTATCCGTGGAAACTCTCTTCCTTTCCTTTTCTTTTTTTCTTTTTCTTTTTTTTTCCTAGAGATAGCGAGAGTATAGCGGAGAGAGTAGTCGAGGATGGAGTTAGCGATGTGCTTGATGGAACCGGTAATAGAAAGTTCGGAATTGCAATTTCCCCTGGTGGTGGGCGGGAGAAGGGAGGAGGACTCTGTATCGCTTTGGAGTTTGAAAATCGGCGCTCGTTAAACCGTCGTTTGCACCCTTCGAACCCTCGGCAGTCGCCTTTCGATCGATTCGTTAAACGAGCCGAGCGCGGTCGAGTCCGTCATTTGAATATTACCGGTTGATGGTCTGAAGAATTGTAATTTCCTCCTCGGCAATTGATCACCAATTTGTGAAAATCTTTCACTTCTTGGCCCTTTAATTTTCGATTCGAAGCTTTCGCTCGAAATACGCTGCGGTATCAAAATCTGCGACTTGCAAATAACCCACGATACAAAGTTACGAATCTGCAAAAAGTAAATGAATAAATAAACGCGTTGCGATCTACTGCGATAAATCGAAATGCACTTTTCCTCGGGCAGAAGATTTTCCAAAATCGCGCGAAAGAGCGAAAAGGGGGGAAATTCAGCTCGTGTCTCTGTTCGCTCTCGGTAACGAGAGGGAGGAAGCCGAAAGGAAAATATTTGTTGGACAAAGTGATAGCCAGCCAGAAAGTGTCTCGGCCACGAGGCTGTTCGGCCCGGCGAACGATGCGCAGCACGCGTCGAGTGTGTTTAATCGCGTTATCGCCGTTTGTTTGCCGTTCATCTACAGATATTCCTCTATGATCCGCGTTAGAACGTTTGCGTGTGCGCGTTCGCTGTTTACCAGGTAACACAGCTCCGAGCACGCAGCCACCCCGAGCGTCGCCTCCTAACCGGCGTTGCGGCTAATTGCACCTGTCAGCCAGACATAATCGATCCGCAGCGCGAGGCGAGGACGACGGAAACGGGGAGATGGTGAAGAAACCGAGTGAAACATTGGCCGCGAGCGTGACGAACGACGATACGAGTAGTCCGCGATGAGACAGCGGGGTGAACCGGCGGCAGACGCTTACGTTATCTGGGTTACGTTTATCGTTCTCGACGGTGGAAATTAGTCTTGCGTGCGTACTGCCACGGAACTGCGGAGCAACTGTGGGCGCCTCGTATATCGTGGAAATTTTGCGCTGTTTGCAGAAAGAAATTAAGTACGTTTCTCTCTCTCTCTCTCTCTCTCCCTCTCTTTCTCTCTGGTCGTAGAAGATTGCTCTTTCTTCTTTTGGTCAATCCTCTGATGGGTATTTTTCTGCGGATTTTATACGAAAAACTTGGAATTGACAATTTACGACACAGTTTCCGTTCTTTGGTTAATCTTTCGCGGGTGTTTCGGGGATTTTCGATGATGGAAAAAGTGGCCAGGAGATTTATAAAAGAGCGAATGTTGTTCTTTGCTCTTTGGTGTAAATTCTGGCGGGCATTTCTGCGGATTTTAAACGAAGAACTTGGAATCGACAATTTACGATACAGCTTATTTCTCGAGTAATCTATCGTGGACATTTCGGGGATTTTTGATAATGGAAAAAGTGACCGATTTCCGAAACAACGAATGTTGTTCTTTGCTCTTTGGTAAATCTTCCGTTTTCTGTCTGTTTTTAGGGATTTCCGATAATGTGTGATAAAACGTTGAAAATGCAGTAGAATTTCGTTTATGTAAACTGTATTTACGCTTGATTACATAAACTTTTGCTTTATCGAAACCATTTGCATGTTTGCAAATTAATAGGACTTTGCCAGATCGTAACGTGTCCGTATTTTTGCTACTAGTACAAAGTTTCATAGAAAATCTCGAGTTTATCTCGTGTTTCTCGCAAAATGTTGCAAAACAAACGAAAAAGAAAGAAGAGAAAAGAGAAAAGAAAAAACGATTGAACTTGAAAAGGTGGAAAAGCGAGGAGAACAGCAGGTTGAAATAAAGGGCACACTCTCCTCGAATAAATTTGCAGAAGCGCTCTCCGGTCAAAAACGACATTCGATTTGAAGGAGCACCTGCAGCGAACGTGCAAATACCGTTACTGGAATTTCCAAACAGCGTTACCGCAGTTACCAGCAGCGGTTCCGTTCGTTCTTTTGTCCAAGTTTTTGTTTCCAAAGTTGCCGCCGCCGCCGCCGCCGCCACCGCCGCCGCCATCACCGCCGCCACCGCCGCCGTCGCGTGGTCAACGTGTGTATCGATTCGCGCCAGGCGTGTGTGCGTGTGTGTATATTTTTCCTGTAAATCGGCGCGAGAGAGACCGAAAGTTTGCCGTTGCACTCTGCACCGGCAAATTCGGCGTCGAACGCGCCTCGCGAGCGTCCAACGAGAGCGAGAGCTCGAAAACTCGCTCCCCTGTCCCGCACAAAAGCGTAATCGGACAGAAAATATCGGGGAACTTTCGAACGTACGAGCAGCCGGGGGGAACGTTACCGACGTATTTGAAAACTTTATACCGCTTTTACACTTCACTATTTCGCCGGAGCCCGCGACAACGCGGCGCGCGAACTTGCCCATTTCCGCGCCGATCCAAGTTTCGCCCCCCGATATCCCCGAGAAACGCCTCTCCCTTCCCGCTGCGTTCTCCATCCGCCAAAGAAATCGGACGGCCATTCGAAATTTCCGTGAAACGAAAGAACGAAAGAACCGGAGTTTTTCGTACTTTGGACAGTTTTCGATTCGATTCGCCCGGATTGTTCTTCGATTTTTCCCGGATTTGTCTCGTTCGGTTGAACAGAAGCTGATTTTTGAATCTAAGAGCTATAGATTGTCAACAAAATCCTTTGTAATTTTATGTAAAAAACACAGGTTTTCAATCTTTCGAAAATGACACTTGATGCATTCCGGAAACTCTATGAAGCACTCTCTTTACACGTTCGATAAAATCCTGCCACTTCACAGAAGTAATGATAATCACTGAATGTACAACTCTTCAACATTTCGTTTGTAACATTATTATTTTCAAGTATTGAAACTACAATTAACTGTGCATTTATCACTTGGAAGTGTGACATTCTTTGGACAGTTTTCATCTTCGACGCTCTTTATTTACAACGAGTGATCAAATTTTCTTTTCGAATTTTCTTTCACAAATTTGACGCGCGTTCCGAATTTTCGAAGCGAACTGGGTGGCACTGATCCCGAGACAATTTCAAACACAGGTTTCCACCTGTGTTCGAATCTTGCAGAAACTGCGCGTCTCGAAGGGCGGAACGCGCGAAAAATTCGAGGAATTTCCAGGAGAGGAGAGGAGCCGTGGCGTGGATCATTAGGAACTAATGCAGCTGTTCGAACACGTGTTCCGAGGGCGAGCGTAGAATGACCGTAGTAAAGGCACTCGGTAAACTGCAATATTGAGTGAGTTATTCCATAATGGGTATTTACTGGGCCAGAGTCCGTGCATCGTCCGATGCTGGCCGATGCACCGAGTGCTCGCATGTACGACGTTATGTGCATCGATGAAGTATACGTGCTATGTATACGCGGTGGTTTGTAAAGAGAGACCAGCCGCGTTCGCCCGGACCTGCTGATGCCTCTCCGCGTCGTTCCGCGTCGTTTTTGTTTTGCGCTGAATTTTATGCGCGTTACTCCCCTCTCCCCCTTGGCAGCGCCAAGCTCCGTAATATCGTTTCCGCGAAATAGTTGCGGAAGCAGCGAATCCCGCTTTCGCTGGAATTTGGAATTTAACCGTTGCAATCTCCCATAATTTTTCTCCGCCCGCGAGTTCCCATTTTCGAAGGTCTATCGAATAATTTCATCCCCCGGGTGGGGACCGGAAAATATCTCGCAACGGAGAAAAATGCAGTTTTGCTATTTAATTTGAAATTTTGAGTTTCCTTTCTTGCACCTCTTTCATGCTCTGATTTCGCCGTCCATTTTTTCGAATTGAAACGAGATTCTTTCTCACAGTCTCGATGAAACATAAATCGTTTCGAGACACGGATCGAGTGTCGAACGGTTGTAAATTTTTCTACTACAATTTCGTCCGTCCGGAGTGAAAACCTTCGGTCATCGAGCGTGTTTTGTCGAATTAAGATCACAGAGGGCGGACAAACTGGCTCGATCTGCAGCCGACGGAGAGGAATGGCAGACAGCTGCAACCTCGACTCGTCAAAGCTCGTTTTTTTTGGTCAAATTACTTATTTAACAGGTGACTAATAGGGGACATTCTGACGATGGAGAAGTCATGTCAAGCTGCGACTCGGCGGTTCCATCGCGAGCGAGCCTGCCGATCGTTCGAATCCAACGATCCGAAATCAGTGAAACGATCCCTCTTCGCGTCTCTCCTCGTGGCACCCGTCTGTTCGCAACGTCCTGCCGATGATTTGTCACTGGCGAAAAACGTCCGCTCCGACGAACGTGCGTAGCCACTGTTACGTTCGTTTCGAAACTGGAAAAATTGAACGATTATACTTTTCAGAATAATTAAAAAGTCGCGTCTTTACGGAAAATTCTGTATACCGTTTCTTGAGAAACGATCGATCTTGGCGTTAAACGTTGCCTCGCAGGATCTAAACGAAGAGGGAGGAAATTACAGGAGGCTTCACATTATCGAGTTATATCGACAAATTAGATAGTTCGTAACCACCGTTTAAGCTCACGGTCCTTAAGCTTCCGCGCCATTACAAACTCCGATGCATTCTGCCCCCGCGACCTCGTGTGCGTACACCGCCATCTACTTTACGCAAAGCCGCGTGTACGGTCCAATTAAAAGTTGCTGCCAGGCATCTCTAGGCGAACCAACCAGCAAACTTTCTGATCCGTTCGCGAACGCGCGGGCGACTTTTTCGCGTATAAACTCGCCGTCTTCCTTCGTGAAACGCGTCGGCGTCGAGGCCGAGGGCTAGGCAGAGACTGACGATGAATGATCTTTTTTTTTTTTTTTCTACTGACCGACGAAAGTTAAGTTTTTATTTTACTGTTTCAACGAATCCGACTTTCTTACTTTATGCCGAGAGCTTTCGCGATTGAAACTAAACTCGATAAAAATTTTAAGCCAGATCGACACTTCTTCCTTACTTTATTTAGTAGGTAAATAAATTTGAGAATGATTTTAATCGTTCAATCGTTTCGATCGAGTTCGGCGAACTCGATCATCTCGAAATCAACAAACCGTTTTATTTCATTTTCGAATTTGACAGGCTCGCCGAATTTAAGCGCGATAAACTCCTGTCATTTTGTTTTAATGAATTTAAGGCTCGGCGCGTTTCGACGCGTTTAATTAAGTAGCTGTCAATCGGATGAAATCGTAATTAATATTCGATAAATTACACGTTGAATTTGACGCGAGTCTTGCGCGAGATGAACAGGAGTACCAGAGTTTGTCACGCTCGCGTGCTCATAAGATGGGATAAAAATATTTGTCGATGTTTTTCGCTAAATTTAGAGAGGTAAATATTTCCGAAAGGTTCTCGCTGGTTTCGTTCGAGGGAGCAACGGCCGATGTTTGGTCAGGCAGTCCGTTGTTGTTTTATAGTAACGAGTATTTGCACGAGTAATCGAGCTGTATTTTCAAACTTCTCAGATAAATATAGCGCCGCGAGTTTTAGCCTGCCGCAGTGGAATAGCCGGGCTGTGGTCAGACGTCTGGCAATTGGGCGAGTATTTCACGGTTACTGCGGACGATCTTCTTATCCGGCTAATTTCACCGATTACAACGAGTGCCCAAAAAGTATTAAATTGCCGTTTGTCAGTTTGCTGATCGAAATTTATCAATTAATTTTTGTAACGTTTAATAATTTCGATAACTTATTTCTAGTATTAATTAATTATTGTACCTTGATAATTGTTGTAATCGTCGGTTTAATTGTTTCGTTTTTTAATACGTCATTTGATAATTTAAATGATATATTTACAATAATTCAGTCGCATCATTTGATCATTAATCCAGTAAATCAATTCTTCGGCGTTTCCATATCGTTAATTTAACTCTACAGTACTTTAAATCGTTTATTTAACAACTCTGTTAATTTATTTACAATTATATCGTGGCGCAACATTTAGGGATAATTCGTTCAATTGTTGCAAACGATATAAGCACAAAGTGCGAAGTGCAAAATCTATCAAGAAATAAATAGAGTAATTTTAATTTAATATTATTTTGTCGATTACGTGTGATTAACCCCTTGATCTATGGATACGCGTGAGACTCGTACTCTTGTATTTCTATTCGGGCCGAAACGTATTTTAAAACGGGCCTGGCGGTACAATGATCGAGCCAAATATGTAAATATCACGGGTCGTGCGACGGTCGCGCTCGTGTTAGATTCTTATTATCTCTTTGTATCGTAATCAGTTACGTGTTATTCTCGGTCGCGTTCGCACGTTGAAATATATTCTCTTAAATATTCGAGAAGAATCCCCACAAGATGTTTCTCGTTATTGATTTTTTTGTGCCAATTACGTGAACTGCTAATTTATTCAGGATAATTGCAGATAAATGTTATCGATTTATGTTACATTTTAGTGATTGATAATAAACCTTTTTTTATATTGTGGTATATCTACAACAATTATTACATCAGGTTGTAATTACTTGTCAAATATTCCACAAAATTAAACCAGTTGTATCCTACAAGTGTATTCACATTCTGTAAGTCGCGTGCGCGTTTAGTGCAACTTGGGACCGACTTGCCGAGCCGTCGAGCGCCTACTGTTGGAACGTAGCTTGTAAGTTAAGGGGTTAACGTTAAATTTCATTTTATTTCACCGATATTCATCATGAAGGATAATACATTTATTACAGCATTTAATTTGCAAGAGAAAAGACATGGAACGATGAACCTTGATAGGCGATCAATTTTTGAATCAATTTTTTAACAGTTAATCGCCTCTCTGTTCCCTTTCGTTCGTATTGATTTCGCGCGAACGGCCATTTGCGTATCGCAATGTCTCTCGTAACGCAATTTCCGTCTCCGATCAGCAATTCTCGCGTTGTTGCGAGCGCAGCGTACACATGTGCAAAAGTTAGGGCGAATCAGAGAATTCAAACGTCAGCTGCTCGCGCGCCGCGAGTTTTCGCTTTGAGAAATGGTTGTTGAACAATTAATACGCGTAACACCGGCGATTATCGCGGTGGGGCCAGGTAAAAGTTGGGATTGCTGATAATTAGGCGGGTTCCGCGGGAGCAGCTTAATTGCCGAAACGCCGCGATAGTTTCGGCGAATCGCCCCGGCAGTAACGTCGCGGGAAGTTAAACCGGCATTCGCGTGCATTCGGCAATTAGGTGATTGTGTACCGACTCGCGTGTTGCCGGTTCGCCTCCGTCGCCTGATAAGTTTTCGACGACGTTCAAGTTGCCCCCGGCCCGGAGATTTCGCCGCCTCAGCTGAAGCTGACGCTTACTTCCGCCGTCGGGAATTAAAATCCACTTAACCCGTGACCCTGTTCTCCGATAGAGAACATAGATGGCGCGTCGCTCGAGGTTCTCCCCCCCCCCGAGCATCGTTGCGATTTGTAACTTGTGATTAGTCTGCGATTTGTTGCGCATGTTGGAAATTTTGGTACACCGAAGACGAGCGTTTGAGTCAATCGTAACCGATTGGTGGTCTTTGTTTTACGTTTAAGAATTACTTTTAACTCGTTCTTCAATTTTCGATCGAACGATTTTCGATCAAGTGTTCCTTCCATTTTAGATACTTTCGTTATTATCGTTGTTACTTGGATATGAAATGTCGTTTGTCATTAGTTTTCAATCACATTAAAGAAAAGGAAATTTTTATATAATATTAATAGTAATTTAATAGCATTAATATAGTAATGAAATTTACGATTTGTGACATTTGCAACTGTGAGATTTCAAAGATAAGAAAAGAAGGTCTCAACAATTTTTCAACGATTTTCAAAATTTAAAGAATTTTTGAATTCCAAAATTGACGCCTCTGATGAATTTTGGAACCCATCAGCGAGAAAGTGGCACCGAATTACGCGTGGACAATCGCTTCGATCGAACGCGCGACTCGCGTTACATTTTTTTTTACAAACGAGTTTCACTCGAACAACGCGCTTCCGGAGTAAATTCGAGCTCGAGGAGACTTTACTTTATCCCTGCGACTTGCGAACTGCAACTGTTGATCGTGGTCCGCTCCAACTTCCTCCTCGACTCCGCCGCAAAATCTACCGTGATCGTCAAGCGAGCGTTCGTTCCCCTTCGCTGGAGAAACTTGATAAATCCACGCGATCGGGAACAAGTCGCGCGTTAATTAAATCTAACCGTAACGAGAGTCGAAGAAGTCGGGTCGAACGATCTTCTAATTTATGGACGTTGGATTTTCATTAAGACGCGGCCGCTCGGGCAACGATCGATCGTGTCAGATCGATCAGATCTCGGTTTCCCGGAAATCCATCCCGGGTCAGATTCAGCCGGTGTCGTCGTTAACAAGACGAATTACTTTCTTATTCCGCGCGAAGACGGGGGAGGGATCGTCGATGAACTCGGGCAACCTCGACTCGGGTCGACTCATTTCTGCCCGGGCTATTAGTCCTCTTATTCGTCAAGCTGAGTCAGCTTTTGTTGACCGGCTGGAGAGAGAGAGACAGATTCGTCTAGTCACCGGTGAAATTGTCGCCGTGACGAATCTCTGTTTTCTCTGTCGACAGAGATCGGCGAAATAGCCCCTTCTTCCGTCGTTCTCTTCGTCCATTAACCCCCGTCGCCATTCAGCGTCCTGCACCGACGTATTTTTACGGCGATTCTTCCTCGCAGAATGCCGCAACTTGTTGCTCCGGCTCGCTTTTCGAATTGCGTGTACACTCGTCTCCTCCTCTCTCTCTCTCTCTCTCTCTCTCGTTGATTTTTTCCCAAAGGATCCTCTATCTCGTGGGCGCGACGTCCAACTTTGCCGGTTCTGAAGTCGAATGAATTGTATTATTAGCACAATGGGTCGTTCCTTTCCGGAAAGTTCGCGGCGAACTTTTGGGAAAGTTTCAAGTCGTATCACGGAGTGCCACGCAGCCTCGCTCGGTTCTAACAACATTTTATTTTGAACGTGTATGGCCCGAATGTGTATTTTGCATCGTCACTCCGGAGATTCTTTCGTTTGTTTTATTTATCGCGGCGACGTTGCCTCTTCACTCGCGACAATTTGCTCGTTAAAACTCGGTGATCTTAATCACGGATCCTTTGTTTTTCCAGATTTGACGAAAACACGCTCCGAAACGCGTGAAAGAGAATTTTAATAACGCGGGACAGTGATCGACAACCCACCGAATTTGAAAATTGCCTTTCTGGGGAATTAATTTCGAAGTTTCTAAAGCTGTACGCGCCACGACGAATACGACGAATACGACGATACAATAGAGGAAAAACCGGAGTTAATAATTCCCCCGGGGAGAACTCCCAACAACAGTTCCACTCTTAACGTTCGTATTAATCGGTCGGTGGCCGCGTCTTATACATAAAGATCACGTCGGCGAAGGCGGCCGCTGGTAACTATGCAAAATAATGCGGAATTTTAAGTTTTCCCCTCAGACCTCGTGCCTGTGTTTTTCGAATCTAACTACCGAGTCACGACAGATGTCGGGTGGGCAAGGGGGGGGGGGGAAGCGCGAGATCAAAAAGCTCGATTTTTCGTGGAAAACGGGAACTCCGATCGCGCGCCGATCGCTCTCGTTTGCATATTTAACTTCTCGATAATTCCCCCGGGGAATTCGTCTAGCGGCGAGCCGCTCTAGCAATTAGCGAGTCCACGCTAATTCTATCACACCCGGCAGTTTGGTAACGCCGTGAATTTTTTGGAAAAATCTGCACAAAGGAAGAGATCGAAGTCTCCACGAGCGTTGTATGCTGCTATTAAATAATTAAAAAATCTGCTCGACAATTACTGCGGTCGGATGTGAATTTTATTTTTAATTTGAACGTATTTTGGTTACGCGATGGGGGAAGATTACGAAGTGCGAAAATTTGTTTTTCAGGTACGTAGGGGAAGAAACATGTACTATCGAATCGAATCTGCGCGCGTGTGTGAGTATAAAATTATTTACTCGCGTAATTATTTATTCGTTGCGAAAATTAAACTGCTAAATAACTAAACCAAGGTACTACTTTGATAGTATATGTAAAGTACTGCCGAACTGAAAGTTTTATCAGTTGTACCGCTGGGGCTCTTAATTAGAGGCAAACTGCGGATTTTCGCGCACTTGTGGAAAATTTAATAGTGCAAAAAATACATACCTGTAACGTACATGATACGCGTAATGTCCAATAAAATACAATGCTTCTGCTTATTTTCCTAAAAATATAAATTTACACGAAAATCCGCAATCTAATATCAATACACAGTGATGAGGAATACTGAACGCGCGTATTTTTAACATTAACAACGTTTCTAGGATACAAAAGAACAAGATACACCCAGTTCTGTATGATTTTTTGGCTTTTCAAGCAAAATTTTACGATCTTGTTACCATCGCTGTTCTGGCAAGTGTAAATTGTTCGTGGAGTCAGTTTTGCACTACGATTAATTTAAATGAAAAGGATCATGTAACGAACTAATTAGTCTCAATTCGAAACGTGTAGCTTTTGTTTTCACTGTTGTTGAATTCGTTTTTTCCCAAGATGTTTTAACAACAAGTGGAAAAGTGTTCTTCTCTTTCGAAAAAGAAATTGTAAAAATTCACTGAAAAATTTATGGCTGTGAATCCATCGCGGTCTTGAAGATTAATGTTTCTAATCTTCCAAACAATCCCAACCTGGATGTTTAAACTTGCAGAAAGATAGAAAATCGTCTGCAGCAAATTTTGAGAGGAAAATCTCAATTTTCGAAACCAAGTTGAATAAAGTATCTCGATGCTTGAATTTTCACAGTACCCTTACTTTTACTCGTTGAACGATATAAAAGTATCTTTAGAAAAAGCTAGCGTCAGACATGGTCGACGTAAAAGCTTCACGCTTTGAAGAGAAACCTACACGATGTAAAAGATCCCTATACGATTTTCTCTCGACAAAGTTATGACTGCCTAAAGTATCGACGATTCTTCGTCTATTACGCGCTTGTCATTGTGCTCCTCACCGGTAATACTAAATTAAATTCAACCACCACACCGCGCACGATGGTGGTATTTATGTTCTTATATTCTGAAGCGCAACGTGCCATTTCCAACTTTGCTACTTCGGTGTACGATTCCGTGTGTCCATGGAACGGAGATCTGGAGTTACGAGTGATCGTCAACCGCAGAGAGAGAGAGAGAGAGAGAGAGAGACGACGATATAAAAACTTTCTGCAGCGGGAAGGAGGGGGTTATCGAAGTGAGTCTTTCTATTGTCCCTCTCTTGTTTTGCGGTCGAGTAACGCGAAAGAACTTGGTAATGATGTTTAAAGTCCCTCGAATGGGTCAATCTAACGAGCAGTTTCTTGTGCCGAGCGTTTTCGTAACGGGAGTCAGAAGCTTCAGACAGAAGAAACGTTCAACGAGAGAAGCGAAATAATTCTTCCTTGTTCCACTCTGTTCGTTCGTTCGTTCGTCGTTCCGGGACTGAAACAAACTGGATGAAAAATGTCGTTCGTTGAAATTGCGTCGAAGAGCAGACGCATCCCGCGGGTTGTTCAACGGCTGGATAATAACGAAGAATGTTGCCGTTATCGGTGCTCGGGCGGTTTACGACGCGCCGGTTGAACGTTCCAGGCCACACAGTCGCGGAAGTGGAAGTCGTTTCCGGTGGGAAGGATCGCGGTTTATTACGTGTAGTTGCTGTTGCTACCTAGTACCGTTCCGAATGGCGCGCGTAAACGTTGGAATTTTTTTCAAGAAACACGCCGTGTTTCCCTCGAGTGCGCGCTGCTAAGTAAATGGGGGCGTTGCAAATCTCAGTGTTGCAAATAACGAATAATATTGAACGCAGGTGGAATTTCCAGATGTGGCTTGTTCGTTGCTGAGCCATCGTCAAACACGTTCTTCTGGCTGAATCTGAACGTGGAATATTGGTTTGATAGGTTTCGTGGAATTTTTGGAGATTCCTTTAACACTCGTTTCGTGATATTTTTTGGTATTCCGTTTCAATTAATTGATTTTGTCAAATGTGGATTTCGTAATTTTGTGAAATTTCGAAGAAATTGAAGTAGGTGTATCATCTCCTTCGAGTATACTCTATTAAACTAATGACAATATTGAACGTAGGTGGAATTAGTGGTAGTAGATTTATACACACACACACGCACATTTAAATCTAAACTATCGTTAAATATATTTTCTAGGATTGATATATCTACGTATGAAATTCAGCTGTTCCTTAATATCCATTTCGTGAATTTTGTGAAATTTTAAGAGATTGAAGTTTATCTATTAATGCAAATGCACGAAAGCTGGAATTTCTATAGCACCAGAGAACTGGATGCTGCAGATTTCACTGCGAATTCAAATGATTCACGAAACATGTACGTTTACGACCAGATCGTACATTCTTCGTCCACATTCTTTCTACTCTGAGAAGCTGTGTGAGAAGCTGTTTTAGAACCGAATGGTTCGTCGGACCATTCTGTTCGGACGAGACGCGTTTGGCGAGAATTATTGAATTACTTTAGGGTTATCAACGACGACTCGCTCTTTACTTTACTTCTTTCCTGCTTCGTCCATTTTCAGCTCGATCGTGTGTGTTCCAGCGATCATCGCGAAGATATCGGCGATAAATATCCACGAGTGTCGCGTGCTGCGGGTTCACGACCGCCACTCTGTCGTCGAACCTTCTGTTTGTTCTTCGTTGCGAAATTGAATCACCAGGTTTTTCACACCACGTACGATTCTCCCTCCTTTTTCCCCCAGCTTTTAAACTTTTTAATCTCCCATCCTTGCGCCTCGCGTTTCATCTTTTCGGAATGAAATAATTTCACGTTGAAAAAAAAAAAACAAAAAAACGAAGCATTCCGAGTCGACAATTGAAACTCCCATTATTATACGTACGCACTTCAATATCGTTCGGGCTTTGTTGAACGTTTTTAAAATGATTAGTTCCTTTGAACGATTAATTAAAATGATTGAACGCGATACTTCAATCTCATGCCGTTTTCCATCCACGCGAATATTATCGTTGGGTCCCAGCGATACTTTTTACCGATAAATATTTTTTGTTTGTTTCATTTTCGTTTGTCCGAACAAACGAGACAGGCAAATATCGCGGTATAAATTCTCCGCTCCTTGCGTCGACTCGCGCCGATCGTGTATCCTCAGTTGTTAGATCTCGCAGTTAGGTTCAACTTGCTTTTAATCCAGAGCGTGATTGCGTTCGTACGGACCGTCGATGAAGCAATTAAAAAATTCATGGTTGTTTGTCCAATCTCTTTGACATTTTCTCCGTTACGAAACATCGTCCACATCGGCGACGATAGAAATCGGCGCTCGTTTCCTCTCTTTTCTCCCATTATTCCCTCCCTCCCTCTAGTTTCTGTGGTTCAGGTCGGTTTGCCGTTTCTCTCTCATTTGTGCGTGGCATCTCCGTGTACGGACGAACGGCCGCGAACAAACAGACTCGTTGAACCGACGTTAAATATTCCACGGCTGGCAAATCGAGCGTATAATTTTTCGGCAAATCGTTTTTCCATGCGCGAGAAATAATCGAGCCATCCGGCACGGTCAGCTTCGATGCAACACCCGGTATGCGCGCGCGCGTTTGTCCGCGATCATTTTTTCGACACGATCACCATACAGATAAAATATTAATAATCGCCATTGCCAGCCTTGCAATCGGCGCCATTTCTCTTCTTTTTTTTTTTTTTTTTTTTTTTGGCTCTTTCTCGTTTTTTCTTTTTTCGTTCGAAACGAACGATCGTTTCTAACGAGAGAGAGGTAGCGGCTCGTTTTTCGAAGCCCGGCGATGCGGAATTCCGGTCGGATTCGAAATTAATTAGCGATAAATTCTCGAAGCGCGACGCGTCGATGGCTCTCAGCCTCTCGTCGCGCCTCGCCCCTTCGTTCGCGATATTTGACAATGAAAAAAAAAACGGGCCTCCGATCGCCTCTGCCCGCGGTGGCTAAATAATCGCCCGGCAAACGATCGTTCCGTGAATTTTACGCGGGCTGATTGGCCACCGAACGCGGCCCGTCCGTCACTTTCGATTTATCCGAGTTTCGGCCGAGTTGCGTTCGAACCGATCCTGAAAAAAATTAGTCGATTTTAGCAGTCACGCGCTTTAATTTGCTCGAATTTAATTAACAAGTCCGGCAGCCCGGCAGTTAATCCGTCGGCTACTGGGCGGCGATGATTTTTCAGGACGATTCGTCGATTGAAACGTATTAAACAACGCGGATGATTCGAATAACAGATAAAAGTAAAAAGTGTCAAAGTGCGGTGTGACGTTTTGCGTAAATTAAACGTCATAAGTTTCAACGTGCTGGTTCCTAAAGAAACATCACGCACGTACAAAAGTACAGTTGTCGAACTTCGACGACTTATTTCAATTTTTATTACCGATCGATTGATGTCCTTTTTGCAAAGTTTAATCGTCGAAACGCCTCGAAATACATTTTGTACATCGTCGGTCATTTAAACTGAGAACTTTGGAAAGAAATTACAATCGCGTGGTAAGAGGATGGACAGATGGTTGAGATTCTTCCAATTAATTCGCGTACATTCACGTTGGAATAGAAGATTTTTAAATTTTTCTCCTCGCTGGAAATTACAGAAATCTCTGTTCCAGTGAAATGATCCTTCAATTTTCGTTCGAGCGAATTCCTTAAAATTCGAAGGTTCCGAGCCAGCCACTGTGAGTGGCAAGCAATCGAAGGCGCAGAGGATCACTGAGAATCTCTTAAATCTTGCTTTATTGCCAATATCAAGTCCTCGGCGGAAGCCGAGCGTCATCGGAAAGTGGATTAATGAATCGCAGGGTAGTTGACATAAATCGCGCGGACCGGTAAGTGCAGCGGCCGAATATTCACGAGGCGTGTTGCGCGAAATTTGCACGGCAAAGAGAAGAGATGGCCGAGGCGGAGTGATTTTTGTCGCGAGTAGTCGATAAATTATTTAACGCGATGGGAGAGCGTCGCGCGACGTTCGCCGATCGATAAATTATTTATCGCGCTCTCTGCCGGGCTCGGACTTTCGCCAGTCCGACTTCCGCGGATTTTCTGGCACGGTGCCGGCCGCTTCCGCTTTCGCGAACGCGAAACTGCATCGGCGCATGCAATATTTGTAAGCACACCGCCTACGAATGACGTAATGCCGCTCGCTGCTCGCGAAAGTTCTCGCTCCCCGCTTCCTCGAGGAATCGAAGATCCAGGACGAATTCTTGCTTCAATCGGCTAAATTCAAACGACGTCTCGCCAGTATTTCAGTTTTATTTTTACTGTATTATTTTATTAATCTTGTCCTTCTTCATTCGTGCACTAGTTACAGATATTTTTGTAATCGCTCGACGTGATTGAGCACTTTGCGAATTTTTACACAGCGCTACAATGCTCAAAGATGCACAAAATATTTATTACAGTAGACGAAACAAATTTCGATTTCCTGTCTCCTTAGTTAGTGGCAATGAAAATTTAATCTGGTTAATTTCAAAAAAAAAGAACCAACTAATCTTCTTCTGAACCTGCGTTTCGAACCTGCGTAAAATCCAAGTCGATCGGAAAAGAAAGAAAGAGAAAATGATTCGAATTGAACAATTCTGAATTGTCAGAATGAAATTCTTAAATCAAATTCCCATTCAGCGGAAGCACCGACGAGCATTCAATGGATGTTCCCGATAATTCTGCTCTTCTCTTCGATGAACTCCCACCTCTGCCGTCCAATTCCGTGTAATATCTGGCAGAGGTGCTAACAAATTCTGCAGTTCCTTCTGCCAGTTCTTTCTCTAGGACGTTCCGTTGCTCTCGCGACAAGCTCTTCAGTCTAAAGTTCCTTTACCTTGGCTGCTATCTCTTTGATCCAATCGCGCAGAGTACGCTGTATCTGGTGTCAAATTGCTTACATTTTGCACCTCCGGGACTTTGCAGGCTCAGGCCGGAGCGCAAAGGCTGTACGTACACGGTGCAGCTGGAATATTCTATTTCCCCTACCGAGTCAACATCTCGCCTTGTGATTTTCTTGTCCCCGCAGCTGAAACGCGACTGTTAATTTGCGTTTGACAATTTTCAATTTCAAACTAGAGAATCTAGAGCGCACGATTACGCGCGAGAGTGCAGCTTGATCGCTTCCATTTTGATCTCTCTATCTCGACTCGTGATTGATCGTCGTCACCTTTGACAACGTTGTCGCTCGTGAAACTGGAGCATTCGCAAGTCCTTGGAAAATGGAGAAATTTCGTTTCGTACGTTTTTCGTTCATTTCTACGGAAGAATCTCTCAGAGTTAGAAACAACATTTAACTTTGTTCCGCATTTGCTAGTCGTCTCCTGCTCAGTTTTTGAGATCAGTCGAATTCAGGTTGAATCTTTGAACTTTATTCTCTCTTCGCTTCGATCGCGGGAACACACCCTGTACATTCGAATTCGAAAGCCGATATCGCGCGAATTTCCCGTGAAAGACGCTCGCGGCGAAAAGGAGAGGCGAGGACACGCGAAACGAAGTCACGGAATCGAAAGGCGAGTCGCTATACCATGCTATACGATCCACCGATGAATAATCGCCTCGCCATCCTTTCCTCTCGTCCATCCGAAACGTGTGAAACGTACTTGCAAAATTTGCACTGCCAGTTTCATTCGGTTTCATCGAGTTTGACAAACATCGCGTTAGAAGGTGATTCGAAGATTGAAAGGTAGCTAATTGAGTTTGATGATACTCTTTTTAAATCGAAGAATTCCTCCCCCTCGCAATCGACTGCCATTCACTGCGTGGTTCGTAGATTCAGTTCAATAGCGACAACTCGAACTTGTTTGAAAGACACTTTCGTTTGAATTTTAATTTCGATGTCGCTCGAAGGTGAACTACGTCGTACGTGCAAATGAAGAGAAACGAAAGTACTCAAATTGAACTAATTGGATCTACAATTAACGTAGATGCGATTGATGAAAACTTCCAATTTAATTCTCTGGTTTAAAAATTTTATTTTTCGTGGAATGA
Source organism: Melipona beecheii (assembly GCA_032399605.1). Taxonomy (NCBI): domain Eukaryota; kingdom Metazoa; phylum Arthropoda; class Insecta; order Hymenoptera; family Apidae; genus Melipona; species Melipona beecheii. The sequence goes on from JAUCMO010000463.1 coordinate 4,519,125, forward strand.
CCTGCTGCCGAGTTTGCAATCAACTATACTCCAACGAACATGTTGTAACGTTATAATTTTCAAAATTTTATCTCTTTCTTCCGGATTTATTTTTACGTAAAATGTGCGCCAAACATTTTTTTCACCAAACTCTGAAGAATTCACGATCGATTCCCGATGATTCATCGATCGAAAGTTTACGCAACTCTTCGCGAGTTCCCTCCCTCGCGTGACGTTCGTCTTTGCAGCTCGAAGCCCGGAATTGTCGGAACGATTTTTCAAACGAGGGGAGAGGCGTGTTCGTTGGGTGAATTAAGGGCTTGAGATTTACGCTTCCTTCAAGAATAGACGCGAGTTTATACTTTCGTCGTATACTCTGGAGGCTTGCTGTCTCGCGACGCAATAAAGTACGAGTTGCTCTTTGTCCCTTGGCGCTTCAGTGAAAAGGGAACGAATTTTTCTAGGCCACTTCTCACTCGCGCTTCTTTCTCTTCGATATTGAAAATCTGATTCAGCGTTGCGAGTGTTCTTTAATCGTCTCTCGTGCTATTTTCTCGACTTGTCGGAAACGAGCGACTGATGGGAAACCTGTTTGACGAAAGGAACAAAGTTATTCCGTCGGAAATTTTTGAAATTTCATTATTGAGTTTGGATTGTTTGAATTCTTTGACGCAGAGCGATACGCAAATCCATATTCAGACCGTTCGTTCGAAACGAACTTTCGTAACGCGATATACGCAAATCGATATTCACTAGTTGCACGCTGTTATATTCTCAGAAAGATTCAACAATTCACAGCGACCGGATCAAACTAATTTCCAACCACACCCCGGCCAATGTGGGCTACAAACAGCGCAACACCGATCGTCGTCGTCAGTTTCAAACGGATCATATTCTGCTGAATTGGTTACGTCGGATCTGTGTTATTCGCTGTTGAAATAACAACGTTTGTCTACAGTACGGACGACGAGCAATTTGGAAATTGTTGCACGTGTTCACCAAATTGGATAAGTTGGAATATCTCAAGCAGGAAATTTTCTTCGTTTTTTTGAAGTAATAACACTTTAAATTCACGGAAAGTGACGGAATATTTCATTGGAATTGTAATTTATTTCACAGTTCTTTACGTTCGAATTTGCTTCTCGAACTTTGTATTATCTCACGAACAAGTAAGGACGGATTACTTACGAACTGGTATCAGGACAGATTTCTTCGCTGAGGAAAAAATTGATTTTCTCAAGTAAGAAAAACCGCGTTCCTGCGTATTACTATTCAGAGCACGATATTGAAGAATCATTTATCGAATCACCCACTGATCGTGAAACGGAGTCAGTGTTATTCTCCTTGTAAAATTCGAAGAGAAATTGTCTGACAAATCTCGCTGATTCGACGTAAGTGTAATTCCAAACGAGATTTCAAATCTTCGAAGAAGAAATTTCAAAAAGGATTGCACGTTGCAAGGAATGAAATGTAAAATATACCTCGAAATGGAGTATAATATAAATATGATACAAAAAAGATACAGCGTATCTTAAATAATTTACACTAATAGTCACGTATAACTTTGTTATGCAACGCTGACGCAACGAAAATTAGCGATTGGTTGATTTGGGTCACGTGATTCGCGAGGGGGCGTGGCGTAGACCTCGAGTGGTAGAATAAAATTTTATGGCAAAAAACTCGTCTTCATTTCCTAAAAAATATCGGAACAGTTGCTTCTGGGCCTTTCAGTGAGACGAATCGTACTGGGGTACGAGTCGTGCAGTTTTTTTCTTTACCGACCGTTGATCGCATTTTCATCCACGATAAATAAATTAATGTAATTGGACGTACCTCTCGGAGGATCTCCATTATCTTGGACGCTTAATCTGCGTCTCACGTGTTCAATCTGCTCACGCAGCGAGCCATTAGATAACAGGATCGTGCGAATCTCGGTGGTCGGGGGAGGGCTGTTTAGAACAGTTAGCAGTCTGCCGCGTACGTGCGTCGCCGGTCGTACGTGTCGAATTGCATATTCGTCGTGCTACCGGGCGTCTGTCCGGACATCGCGGAAGTTGCCGCTGATTTATAATCGCGGTTCACCGACCCGTCACGATTCGAACTTGCCGCGAAACAAACGCCTTCGCGAGTACGTGACTTTCGCGCGCGATCAACTATGCGAAACTTGCATCTCTCCTCCCCGCAGCGCGCCAGCCAGACTTCTCATCTCTCTTTCTCACTCTCTCTCTCTTTCTCTCCCTTTCTCCAGTTTCCACTTTTTAACATTCACCGACGCGTTCTTGAAATATGGAACGACTTTTCGGCGGGGGGAGGAGAGGGGCAGGGCGGTGGATGAAGTTGCGGCGCACGGTTGTTGATCTATGAACTTTACGCGAATCTAGAACTAGAACTTTGGACAACTGAAAATAGATATACGCTCTCTGTGTTACGTATTTAACTACGCCACGATATTTCGCCCTTATTTCGACGAGTAAAGGCGCTTCTAAAGGATAATTCTTTTCTATTATTTAACGACTGAATATGCGTGTACATATTTGTTCGTGATCTTTGAATTTTTGCCGTGTACGACTTCTGTTATCTCGTTCCCGTTTCGATGAGTAAAAAAGATTCTAATTGAAGAAAGGAACGATTCTTCTATGTTGTTGGTAATTTCAAAATTATTTATTCAGTGATAGAAGTATACGACTGAATCAGACGTATTTATATAACGACAATTTGAGATCAATATTGCGCATGCAACTGGACCATCGGTATTTATCTAAATTCGTATGTTTGTCGAAATGATTAAAAAATTGAAAGCCAAGTGCTAGATATAATTTCAAATCCGAATCTACCTCGAAGCTGTTCAACGCTTTCGTCATTGTCGTTTGCGAAAGAATATCGTAAGAATATCCTAAAGTGATTGTCGTAATGTTCGATAGACTGAGAATTGAGACGAGCAGAGAATTAAGAACCAATCCTATGTAATACAATTCTCACTACGCGATCGTGCGCCGCAGTAGAACAAGCCGGCGCCTGGTCGGACACCAGGCTCACGAATGTTTCAGTATTCTACGAGTAGAAACTACATAAAAATTTCATGCTCATAATTGCGCGTGCACATTTACACAATTGCACAGCAACGAAAATTGTGTCTGGCACAATCACTAGACTACAGACTTTCGTTTCGCGCGTTTAGAAGAACTGCGAAACTGCACGCGCATAATACGAAAAAATGTATCTAGGTTCTATCGTGTTTTGATTACACACCCAAAAAATACGAATTTGCACATAAATCCGCAATCTAATACAGTAATTCTTACCTTCGTCTGTCGTCTCTTTTTCTCGAAGGACCACGAGTGTCTCGTCTCCTTTTTCCTGTTTCTCAGCTTCTTTCCCTCGTTGCCTTCTTCTTCTTCTTCTGCTCTCCTCCGAGAGGAAAGAAGAAGAACCCCAAGGTGAGAACAGTAAGGCCGTCGAGATTCCCTTGAACCTTCTTTGGCGCGCTCTTGGTCGAGTGTCAGGAGAATAGACACGGCCAGCCGTCGAGAGACGAGAAGCCGGCGCGAGGAGAAAAAGCGCAAAGATAGAAATGGGAGAAAAGGGGAAAAATGGGTCGTGCAGCGTATTCGATATTTTCTTTGCCAGCTGTAGCGAGCCTCGACGGTCGAAGCAAGTCGCAAGTCTGACTGGCGAGATGTTATCGCGAATATTCAAATATTCCGGATAAAGCGGCGGCCGTCTGATAAGTTGTACGGAGATCGCGTTAACGGCGATATTTAACGGAATGTAAAACTGGTCGGCTAGTTGCCCGGAGGAATCCCGATAAATCGATGGAAATCGCGAAAGACTCTCCTTCTTTGCTCTAAGAAATGTATCTTTCGTGCCAGAAATATTCCATCGCGAAACGGGAGTTTTTCAACAGACAGTGGCTCGCGAGTGTATCTCGACGCTCGTGTTTGTTGCATAGAATATTTTGAAATTTTGATATCCGTAATAATCGTAAAATTTCATGAATTTAACATCGTGAATCGTAAATTTGAAGAAACGTAATTTCACAAGATCCGCGAAATTTTTAATTACGAAAACTGTAATCTTCGTTTAAATTTGTGGAATCTCGCAATGAAGCTGCGTTTGCCCGATGGATTTTCGTGAATGATAAATTTCGTAGAATTTACAAAATTCTAACTTCTATGCATCACGTTTGCAAAATTGCAAATTGCAAATATCGGTTTCGAACTTTCTTTCGATCTCCGCTGTATTTGTTCCTGAAAAAATGTTAAAAAAAACATCTCCATAAAAGAAAAAAAGAAAGAAAAATCGCCAGCTATTTCATTCGCCGGTAACCAAATTAGCCTTTTAGCACGACTCAGTTGTTCGAGAGTAACGAGTGGAAAATTCGACGAATCTCGAAGAGGAACGAGCCGATCCTCGTCGGCTGACTCTCTGCCGTCTCGAGCCGTCTCTGAGACACGCTTGCATATTTCAAGGAATCCGCGCAGCGAAACTTCGACGCGTACCGTACGAGCGGACAGAAGCTGGCTCGAGCATTGAACGAGACGAATGCCAAGCTCTAACACGATCGCGAGAAATCGGCCGGCAATTAAGTAAGCTTGGATCCAGCTGGCGTCCTCCAGCGGATGATTTACCATCGGGGCGAACTTTTATACGGCTGTCGGACACGATTGTCCCCCCGATGATCGAGACCACGGTTACACGAACCGGAAAGGGAGCTTATGAATGGAGCGATCGTCGTCTTCCGCCGCGAGCATCCATTCTATCCCCCCCCCTTACGAGATAAATGAAACGCTATTACCAGCTGGGGCTTAGATCGTCGCGTCGGGCTTAAACTTGAATTTCGGAATGAAAGGATGATTTCTGCCGGATATTTCCAGAATAATGTGCTTCTCCCTTGTAACGCACGGGCAAAGTTGCATACTCGGGCAACGTGCTCCGACGCTCTCGTGGATATCCGTCGTTCAAATTGGATGTCACATTTTTCAAAGAGGCGCGGAATGTTTTGATATATTTCACGTTTGTTTTTTCATGGATTTCGTCAGCGCGAATGAATAAATCACCGGCATCGCGCGTCACTGCCCCGAAACTCGTTTCGAAAAATCAAGTTTCCTTCAGGTTTCTGCTCGAACGTAACGTGTATTTTTGGCTGTAGAGTACCAGCAACGCGATAGAAAAGCTGTGATTTCATTTTGGACAAAATTGTGGGTCGTCTCGCGTCTTTTTTCTTAAATTCTTAATTTTCTACGCCGTTGTATAATTAATTTTTTTAAGACAAAGTTTCGACAGAAAAATGATTATTACCAGTCAGTGAAAATTGTGTGTGTATTCTGCAAAGGTAACAATTCCAACAAAACTGTACCAACGTCGAAACGAGAACTTCACGATCGTTCACGATTCAGCGGAAAATCGAATTTTGTTTCATACTTTGCGATTCGTTTGCCGGAGAATCGAAAGGAGATAGCGAGAGAACGAATTCCATTCTATCCTAGAGAGCCGATTTTCTCCGACCGATCTGATAAACGACGATTTCCCTCTCCCGAGGGCGCTGCTCGAGATATCGATTTGTCGGCAGCCCGAAGTGCCGGCCTGGTAATCGCCAGGCCGATAAACCGACGGACTCCTGCGACATGGAAACGATCTTTCTTAGCGAAGGCTCGTAAGCCACGGTTACCACTTATCGCGTCGAGAGAACGCCGCGATTTAACGATAATGGCGTGTTCCGCTCGCGTCATGGAACGAGCACGAGGGCACATTCCAGCCGAGATCCTCCTAGCCGAGAGGAGAGAAGGATATGCCCATGCAACGACGCGACGTCCTGTCGTCGTCCGCGTCGCGGTTGACAGTCATTGTCCTTACTTACCTCTAATGGACTCCTTATTTCGCCGCGTCTCGAGATAATCGCGATATTCGGCGAGCATTCTGACGGGGCGCGAGACGTTCGTTGGTCTTCCTGCGGAATTATTTTGAAAAGGGTTCGCACAGGGCCAGTCGGGTGATTAATGGCCGGGTTTAATTGGAATTTCGTGTTGCACCGTCTGTCCAGGGTAGTAATTTCGAGTAAGAAGCAGAGGGACAGAGCAGAGGTGGATAGATAACTTTTTCGTCGATCGGTTTTTTTTTTTTTATCACTGAAAGTGGTTTTAGCGGTAACCCAGAAAATCGGGCAACGCTGATGCAACGAAAATTAGCGATTGGTTGATTTGGGTCACGTGATTCGCGAGTGGGCGTGGGGTAGACCTCGAGTAGGAGTGGCGTTGCCTGTAATTTATTTTCTATCGATTCAAATGTTTGCAGAACAGTTGCTTCTGGGCCTTTCAGTGAGACGAATCGTACCAATCACCGGTCCGCCTTGGCCTTTCTCTCTCGCGAACGACATTAACGAGAACTCGTCCTCGAGACGGGACCAGTTCCTTTACACGTGCGCGCGTTACGCGCGAGCGAAAGCCACTCGGCGCTTTTCAACGAGCTCGTTCCCAACGAAACGCGGCGCCAGAAAGTTTCGAATCCAAAGGCTCTCACGCCTTTCCTCCTCCGCTTGACGCCGCCGTCTTTTCATTTCGGAGACTTTTAAGGCTGTTCCGACATTGATACTTTGACGACGCCGGATCATTCAGCTCGCTCGCGTTTACCAGCCTTTATCCGAGAGGTGAAAATCTCAACGCGAAAGATCGAACTGTACTTTCATTTCGGGGCTGGTTTTCCTGCAGGTCTGCCGAAGACGTCCGTGCGATTTACGTTTCCTTCAAAGGCCTCGATCGCGAGCAGGATCATCGGGTAGCTCGTGTTTCCCAGATACCAGCATGCACTTTGAGAGTCCCGTTTCCTCAATGGATCGACGATTCACAATCGTAATACAAATCCTCTGCTCGTAACGGTGATAGAAGACGATCAACTGTGAACGCGATACTGTCAAAAATTTCGAAATGTTAACTCGCGTTGTTGGAGATTGGAATTTGCGTTTAATTAGAATTAGAATCTTCCTCTACTCATTTATTCGAGTCTGTACCTTTCGAATAAATTTTGCAAATCTACGACGAACAATAAAGTGTACGTTGTAGATCTTTGCACGCATTTAAAAATACAAATTACAAACATTACATAAAATATTCGGTGTACAGTGAAATAATCTCACGAGAAGGTTTCATTTTTTGAATTACGTTCTTAAAAATACGAATTTGCCAGCATTACATCCGACGAATGTTTCTCGCCCGCTCTCTTTAGCACAGCAATTGACAGCAATTTTTATCACGTGTTATTTATAACTTTTCCAGCTCGATATTTTTTTCGAAGAACACCAAGTAAGACTGTTTAATAATGGACGCGTCATAAAATTGCATCGCGTTTAAGCTTCACGAAGCAAACGGAATCGACTCTGCCTTACGATTACGAGTTTACGTGTTCCTCGAGTTATGCCTACTCGACGAACGAAAGACCGGCCGTACGAGTCGCCACGCAAACGAACGAAACGCGAAAAATTGACTACGCGTATAGAATTTTTATACTGCCGAGAATAACCGCTTGGCTCCTTCGCGAGTCTATTTTTTTCTTTTTTCTTTCGAGTGTCGTTACGTCGTTCCATTGTTCAGCACAGTCCACGCACGTTCGCGAAGTTTCCTTCATTTTCTCCCCTGGAGATAAGCACAGCGATCGCCGAACAAACACCACGTTATCCTTCAGCGTCTTTCTCAAATTTTTCTCTTTGCGTTCTTCTTCGCTTCTTGAATTTTTATCGCCGTTTAACGCAAATTTAATTTCGTGTCTTTCAGTTTAAACTTTCGAATTCAAATTCAAGTTGAAATTAAAATTTTGCGGTTCGAACTTACTATTTGTATCTTCCAGTTTAAATTCGAGTTCGAATTTTTAAATTCAAATTGAAATTTTTTTCATTGGATTCGCGTTTGCTCAAATTTTGCCAACAGATTATTTGTCAATACGAGAGCAACTATTTGCTAATTTCTCAACGAATATACGTATCTCGCGATTAACGCTTCTTTCTCTCTTGTCTCCCATTAACATTCTTACAGTCATTCTTCGTTTAATTCGTCGAGCACCTTGAAACGAGTTTCACGACTTGTTGTGTCACTAAACTTTCAATCCTCTTATCAACGATCATCTAATTAAGAAAGAAGAGACGCCTTTTTATCTCGTCTCGTCGTGCTTACGACCATTTCCCTCTTCGTCACAGCATCCGAAAGGTAGTTTTACAACTTGCATCGCGTCACTGATATTGCAATCCTCTTATCAGAAATCGATAAGCTCCTCCAAGAAAAAAGCCAGCAATTCAAACAAATATGCCCGTAAGTATTTTCCAAAGACAGAACCTGTCTTCTTTCGTTTCTTTTCCAACATTTTTCAAAGAAAAATTCCAATAATTTAGCGAGTAGTTCAGCCTGTAATTTTTTATTCTTTGACGATTGGATTTTTTCATTGTTCGAGGGTTTCCGGTCACTCTCGAGTCGTCCTTGACTTTTTACATTTTTTAAAAATGAAGCGAGATTCACCACGATGTAATTTACCATTCGAAAGTGTAAAGAACTGTTGCATATTCGTGTCTCATTTCTTTCGATAGAACTTTAATCGGTACCGAGATCAAACTCCTTCTCGTTTCGAAAACAACAATTTCAACAATCGGCCGATTGTTTGTAATTTTATGTTGTCACGTTTCCGGCCGATCGAACAATCTCTCGATTCGCGTAATTTCCCCTTTCTCAAATTACCCGGGGAATCTTGGAAGTCGGCGTAGAGCGGCTAAGAGGATTAAGGACTTCGTTGGTCAGACTTGGGCGACCAACTTGGCGTGCAGTTGTACAAGATTCCAGTTTACGACGTAATTTCACATTGCTGAGGTCATCATAGCCCCGTATCCTTAATCCTCGCGCACGTACGGATCGGCCGGCTACGGCCAAGAAGTCGTACATCCGATCGTTAGGAAATTTCATAACGAGAACTCGCCCGGCGAAACGATCGTGGCGGGTTTCGATTGTCCAATTTCTGATCGTACCAACTCCGCCCCGGATATCGCGCGAACTTTCCTCGCCGCTTCGCGAGAAGCTTCAACGAGGAACTGTCGAATTCTTTCTCCTCGTGGCGGGAGAACCCGCTTTCTCATTTAACGTCTTCTTTTTAACAATCGACGTTTATCGTGGATGATTTGAATTCTTACATTGTACGCGCGTTCTATGATACAGCGGCTGATGTTATTAACAGTTTGCGAATCTTTCGTTGCATAAAATGCAACGGGGCATCGCAAATGCAATTCGTCCTAGTATCTTGTCTGTTACGAGATCAAAGGTTTAACACGAGATACGTAAAATAAAAACACGCGAATAGACGTGCTATAAATTTAATTTATAATACGTATTGCACGCATAAATATTATACGATATTTATGATACAGTTTGTAATATAATTTTTATGAAACTATTGCTAAAGAAAGGAAATCGTCAACTCTTGTATTATATTTCTAATGTTTTTCAGTTTCGAAGCAAACGTAACGATCGAGTCACGAGTAGTGAAACCTAGAAATATGAAAATTAAAATCAACGTGAAAATCAACGACCCAGTTACTTGGAGGATAATTGAACACTCGTCCTGACAGTTTTGAGCGGTGTTGTACATTTCGTTGGTGGAAATCAAAGTAGGTTAAGGATCACGTTCGGAAGCGGCGAGTCTGAACGTCTGTTTCACTCGGTAGCTGAACTTCAATGGTCGTCCCTCCTATCGGATTTTCGATTTCCATCCCTCGGACAACCCTGCGGGGTTAAACGGTTAATCGGGGCAACCTTGGTGGTTTTCAATTCGCGCTAACCGCCGACTCGTTTGTATAATCTCGTTCGTGAATTCGACTTCTCCTGCCTCGTTTGTTCGCCAAGAAAATGGCCCCCGTCAACTTTGCCGTGGACGTGGAAATTATTGTTCTCTATCGAAATTTCTTCTCGTTGGGCGAAAATGTATTTGTATTTTTTCAATTTGTGTAATTTTTAAATGATAGGTCTCCCACGAACGACGAATGGGCAAATGAAAAGCTGTGCGTGAGCTATCTTTCAGAAGTAGAATCAGCGGTGGAATCTGACTGCCTCGTAGAAATCGTTCGCTGAGCTTTTCTACTAAACTCTACACAGAGCAGTTGCAATAAACGTATAAAAGAAAGTAAGAAGAACGATTGAGAAAGTTTGTCAGTCCGGCAAGGCACATTTCAGAAAAGCAAATCTGAACGAAATTACAATTTTACAAAACATTATTTGAACAAATGTACTGATCAGAGAATCTCGAGGACAGTTGTCGTCGTCTGTTCTTATAATGATGCAAGTGGTGGATACACGTACCGAAAACTATTTAAATTCAAATCGTCGATCAATCTTCTGAAAAGAAAAAAGAAAAAGATCGTTCCCTTTCACACCTATGCGCACACCTATGTGACCGAGCACAATTTCAAAAGTCGGAAAGAGTAAAAAAAGTTTGGGAATTAGAAGTTAAATTAACGAATCCAAGTTGAGGGAAAGAGAAACGAGGTGACGAAGAGGGGGTGAAAAGTTGCAGGGAGCGCTTTAGACGCGACCGAGGGTCTACGACGAAATAATTATTTAAAAGTCCGGAACACGGTTAAGCGACGCGATTACATTTCAAAGCGTCGAGGGGCTACCTCAGCGTCGCGGCCTGTTCACCGGAAACGACTTTATTTCCAGCTTATGAAAATTTACGAGGCCTCCGTGTTACTTTGTTTCTGCGGCACGTGTAGCACGCGATAGAAATACTTTGTAGTGAAGATGGATGCTCTTTGCTCCCGGTGAGATCAAACAAGTGGTGGCCGTCGTTATTACGTTTGTATAACCATGGAGGTTGGCGGCCACCGGCGCTGTAAATTAGCCTTGTCCGTGTTTCCTCCGATATCGATATCGAGCCATCGCTCTGTTGATTGCTATAATTGTCGTAGCTTACTTGAAGATCAAATTATGAGAAACGACAGACTATGAGGATTAACGTGTATATATGTATTCGTATATCAGTGCTGACAGTGATTATTTATTAATATTAATAATAACAACAAATTCTTGTTGAATGTCTCACTAATGTAGTAGAATTCCAATTCCGAACTATTTACGTATTCTCACGTGACTTACATTTATACTTCAAAACTTCCAAACCAAATCTACGTACGACTAGTTGCAAATAAATCGCGCATCAATCGGAACATCATCATCCACGCGGCGAAAGTGTTACATTCCCTGGAAGATACCAACGATCTGGTCATAGATACTCCGACGACGAATTTTCCTCGCAAGAATCTCGCGCGATTATCGTAGAACGGAAAACAGCTGCTTTCGCGATCGTTGCTCGCGACGACGCTTCCTCCTCGAAGCGTATCAGAGGAGCCGGCGCGTCGTACGCTGCGCGAAAGTAATCTAACTTCAGAAGTTGTCCGGCATTCCGCACGGTTTATACGGCTGTGCACCGCGCCTGAGCCTGCACGTCGATTTCTCTTCTCTCGGAGAACGAGTCCGGGCCGAAAGTGGGCCGATCGCGGGCCGATCGCGTGGCAGTCTTAATGCCGTCTTGCGTGCCGCCATTAACTTTCTAAAAAGGTCAGACGGCAATTCCCGGGACTGAATTACGCGCGATCGGTTGCCCAATTGTCCGACCGGGATCGAAGGGCCGATCGTCCCTTCTCTTTAAAGCTGTTGACTTGAGTCTCTCAAGTAGTCTAACTCAAGTACCTTAGTTTTATTATTCGACCCGTTCTTTTCATTCGATCGAGGCGTCTCGATGCGAATAGAGTGCAGCCAGAGTTGAATCGAAATTACCGAAGAGTATCTTCAACAAGAGGCTCTCTACCTGTGTTTCCGAGTGTACGTAACTCTATTTTGCGATGGTAAAATTCGTGGCGTTGAAGTCGACCCACTTTGTGAATCGAAAGTAACGAGAAAGTAACTGTAACGACGCCGTTGAATTCTCGGTTTTGAAAAAAGTAGCTCAGCTGTATCTTTGAGTTTAGTTTAATCGTTCTCTGTGCGAAATTGACTCAGTGACTCGCGAAACTCTTCAATGTGTCTCTTTTCTTTTTCTGTTTTTAATTTTTGCATCCATCGTATCTTATTCGGATTACTCTGTAATAAATATTTAATACCTGTATATAATAAATATCATTACTAGTAACAAAGTCATCTTACCAAGTCTCTCACTCGGTAACTGCTGCTCGAAGATTACTGAAACTTCGTTAACTGCTCCTCTCTGTCGTTTCTTCGTCCTTCCACGCTACACGTTAATTGTCCCAACGCAAACGCCATCTCGATCCATCCCGAGCAACGAGGATCCATCACTCCGCGAGTCGTTTGATCTTTGGCCGATCGATCTTCCAAGAGGTCTCGCACAAAACGCGCTGACCGTCTTGTATAAACATCCATTACAGCCGATTCACCCGAGCAACCTGGTGATCCCTGGGTAAAAGATCCTCTCTCTCTCTCTCTCTCTCTCTCGTTGCTTCCCTGTGCCTCGAAGAGGACTGCAACTGCACTCGTTAGACGAGAAAGCCCTCTGTACACAAGATCGAGGCGCACGGATAACTCGTTCCTCGCCTCGTCCCGGTTTCTCCCACAGGAGCTACTTTCACGAACGGTGAAGCTTTGAGGCGTTGCAAGGTGTGTTTTGGTTCGTTTTGGCTGACGCAACGTCGAAATTTCAGACCATAGTCCTTCAGATCGGAGACTCGAAAACGTTGGTCCGTGTGTCGACTCGATCCATTTCAGGGATAAAATTAGCGTTGTTGCGTGGAACGCGCATTCCTTCTTTACAGTAAGAAAATGAAACTCTTTGCCATTTTATTGAACTTTGATTATTCGAATCAGACGTTGTTGAATTCTTATCGTTTAATCCTGACATTCAGAGATGCAGAGCTGTTGGTTGGTTACTTGTTATCGATATAAAATTTAATCAACTGCCAATTTTAAAACTGTGTCATTTGGTATTTCTCTGATGTACGATAGTGAAGCATTCAAGATCTAACATTATAGAGGATTAAAAAAAAACTGCACGACTTGTACCCCAGTACGATTCGTTTCACTGAAAGGCCCAGAAGCAACTGTTCTGCGACTTTTTTGCCATAAAATTTTATCGACGTGCAAACATTTGAATCGATAGAAAACGAAGTAAAGGCGCGATCGCTCAGTACCAGGCAATGCCACTCCCACTCGAGGTCTACCACGCCCCCTCACAAATCACATGACCCAAATCAACCAATCGCTAATTTTCGTTGCATCAGCGTTGCATCTGAAGAGGCCCGAGTTTCTGGGTTACCCCCGCTAAAAATTACTTTCAGTAATAGAAGAGGAGGTCGAAGCAGGGAATTTTAAACGTTTCCCTAAGTTAAACGAGCAAAATCCGTTCGATATCGAAAATCTCGGATGTATTACAAGAGATAATACGCATGTGATAAAAACAGTGAGAAATTGTTGGACTATATCGTTCGCATAGCTTCGAGAAAGTAAAGAGAATGTACGTGTATACGTGTTGCGGATAACCTTGAGAAACAAACAGACTCCGGAGCAAACTACGTGTATCATTTTCTGGAAACGCAGGATGTCGTTGGTCACCGGTTGTCAGGAGAAACTGGCACGACGTACGTATAATACACCTCTTATCTAACGGCATTCGCAATTCCATTTAGCCGCTCTCATTTAGATGCGCGGTTGATGAAGATACATCGTTGCAGCTCGCGTGCAAAGTGAACTTACATCATCAGTATCGAACCGTGTCGATAAAGTACCTCGGAGGCTCCATGAAATTGCCGTAATGGCGGCTTCGTCTTGATAGTCGACGAGAAACACCATTTCTCCTCCAAACTGCGATCACACGACACGTGCGCACAGATTTCTCGTTCCAGCGGTTTAAAGAAAGAATTTTTCTTTAAATTTCAGAAAATTGCGGAATGTAAATTGAAGAGACAGTGACAAACGAATACTAATTGTTCGATTTAGTTTCGTAGTCGAAACAATTGCAAATGAACTAATTTGTTAAATCGTACTGTGTACTCTGTGCTTCATACTCCGAGTATGATGATGAAAATTTTAGTTGGGAGTTTATTAAAAAATTAGAATCAAACAAAGTACGTACATAATTTCCCGGACGTGGTTTGCATTCATTAGACCTGATCAGACTTTCTTCCAACGCGTAAAACGTGAAATCTGCATGTCTCGAATTGAATCTAACCCAATCTAAATCTAATTTCAGTCTGATCAGAAATCACATGAAATATAATCTGATTCTAATTTAACCAGAAATGAGTTGGATTAAACGCACACGTGTTTTTTTTGTAAATAAACGACAAGCTTGTTTGATATTTGAGACTATCTATCTGGAAATTTTGGAAAAACACTCGAATGAAAGTGGTAGAGAAAGAAAGCGACAACGAACGATCAAATTTCTTCGATTTCCCCATCGGCTGAGCCAAATAACCCAAGTCTAATTCCAATTCAACCAAAAGTGAGTTCGAGTTGGATTAAACTTTTTATCAGATACACTCGCATGTTTTTCCTTCAAATCGTGAAATTTCTTTAGAAATAAAATCGTTTGATGTTTATTTAGAATTCCATCTATCTGGAAAAGCACCCAATGGAAGCAGAAAAGTGTCAACAAACGGTTGAATTTCATTCGATTTCCTCGTCGGTCGATCAGAGAGACTGGAGAACTCAATTATGGCTCTAATCGTATTACCGTAAACGTGCACTCTCGACAGTGCCAGTAGGTAAGACAACGTCCTTGGTGCTAAACGCCGCGTCGGGATAAAGGACGCGGGGAACGCTGATGCATCTCGACGCCGGATACGCCGCTTATTTTAAATTGATGCATGCTAATGTATTCACCACGAGAGCCGCGCTAATTATTCGCCATCCAGCGCATTCGTGCGACGGCTCTGTGCGTCCGCACGAACTGGGACGGCCGAAAGAGGGAAGAAAAAAGGGGCGAAGATTACCTTTTTGTTCGCTTCGAACCGGCACACGATATTCCTTCGCGGATTTGTCTTGCGAGACCCGACCGGGGTGGTAATTATTCAAAAATTATTTGCAAAAAGCGAGTCACCCCATCGTTTCGATGATTTTTTTAATATTCACCCCGAACGGTGTGAAGGTTTCAGTCGCAGGTTGCCATTTATTAAAATGTTAATTTTTCTTTATTTCTCACTGTCTTTGTTCTTTAGTTTTAACAGCGTAGGAAATGTTTCAAACATGGATTAATCACTTTTTACAAATTTTATCACCGAAAGTGAAGTTTTAGCCGGGCCTTTTCAGGTGCAACGCTGATGCAACGAAAATTAGCGATTGGTTGATTTGGGCCACGTGATTCTTGTGGAGGCGTGGGGTAGATCTCGAGTAGGAGTGGCGTTGTCTGCCTGTAATTTGTTTTGTATCGATTCAAATGTTTGCACATCAATGAAATTTTATGACAAAAAAGTCGTCTTCATTCCCTAATCAGAAGTTGCTTTCAGTGAGACGAGTCGTACTGATATTTTTTCGTGTCGTCGCGTCAAGTTCTTTCACTCTTCTCTTCTCTAGTTTAAAAGTTGAGTATAATCAATTCTATATTCAATTTGCAAATTGATAAATGGAAATGGAGAAAATTTCCATTTTATCGGGATCGTTATTCACGTGTATGGGCAACGTGCTTTAATGATTGATCATCGACGACGACGTTGAAAAGAGGCGGAGGAACTGATCGCATCGTTCACTTCCAAAGCGTCTAGTCCGAACACGGCCGAGCAAAGAGAGAGAGAGAGAGAGAGAGAGAGAGCCGAGTGCAACTAGCAACGAAACTTTCCCAAAACTTGTCGCGTTCGGAGCTTTGACTGCTGGGGAGTCGATAGAAAAGAAGAGGAAGGGTGGAATAGTGCGGCGGGTGGGCAAAGTTGCTAAAGGAGAGCCGAGGGTGCGCCGGCGACTCTTTCCGAGGCGTGCACTCAATTTTCCGAGGCTTAACCGGTGTTTCTTCTCTTTGGTGCGATCGAGTCGCGAGACGCGGTGAACGGACGGATTTCCCCGGCGTCGAGCCGAAAAGGGACCGACGCTCTCCTCGCCACGAATAGAGAGGGCGAAGCGGGCCGAGGTAATGCCTCGATTCGTTTTATCCGGTCGCTCCATCGATTACCCGGTATTTTCTGGAGATTAGTCTCCTCGGGACAAGTTCGCCCCGGGTTTTGTCATCCCTTTTGACAGCTGGATCGCGCTTCCTCCTTTTTCCTCCTTGCACAAAGGGCCATTTCTTTTCGGCGGCGACTGGCAAATCACTCGTTCTGGCGACGTCGTTGGAGGGGCAACCGGGATTGAATACAGTTGTGAGAGTATCGGTTTTAGATTTTGCCGTGATTGTTGCAGATAACTCGTGTTAATCGTGGGATTTCGAATCTTCGTTGGAGTTTTACGTGCAATACACGTTTTCTTATGCCAGTTTGATGGTAATCGCTTGCTGAATACGAGCTTGGAACTCCCGTCGTGTCGAGATTCAAATTGAATCGAATTGAACGTAACAAGAACGTAACGAAGAATCAAAACCAATTTTGAAATAAATCAGAATCAATAATGTTATAGAAATCTTTGTTATATAAAACAGTTATCAATGGACTGCGGATTTTTGTGTGCTTTGAAATTTTCATGGAATATAATATTATTGAATAATATTGTAATAAATATGACAAAACATAATTGAAGAAATGGAACTTAAATAGGACACTGTTTCCTACGTTATACGCTATTATTAATTGTTACTCTTCTTTGAACATTTTGTATATTTTTCGCATTTTCAAACATTCCATACACGCAGCTGTAAAATTATGTCTGAAACAATCATTTTCATCGTGTGCAACATTAAAGAGAGAGCGTATCGATTTTTCTTGCCCTTCGTGGTATATGGAGGAAAGCTTTCCCCGCTGTAGAATTGCGCGTACAATGGAGAGTAAATAGAAGATTTTAGGAACAAGAATATATTCCGTGACAACTTCGTAACGAAAGTTCAGCGCATGGTTTGAATTGTAAAATTCAGCGGATTTCCTTGCGGTGGGTAGACCGACACTTGAATTTTCTCGTTCAATCGTATTATCAGACGTTCAGCGAGTTACGCGGCACGGTTCTCAACAAACTGGGAACAGCCGTCTTCAATTTGCACTTGCGTTTTCAACGTTGCGTTTAATCCACTCGCGATAGTATCTTTCAACATGAGTTTTCCTCAAACGGCACCGGTATTGTTTGTCTAGGAAATTTCATTTGCGACATTCACGTTCGTTCCTCGTAACGTAGTTTGCACAATTTTAAATCCTTACGCTCAGACTTCAGACGTCACCTGCGATTTTTTTTCTGAATTTCCGTGTTATTCTTACGTCAGTCCTAGAGTTTTTTTATGTTCATCTATGTTTTTCCGAATTTATCGAATTTTTTGAATATCGCAGCTATAGAGAAAAGAAGAATAAATTTTATGACAACGTGATCTTGCTTCG
Organism: Melipona beecheii; assembly: GCA_032399605.1. Classification (NCBI taxonomy): domain Eukaryota; kingdom Metazoa; phylum Arthropoda; class Insecta; order Hymenoptera; family Apidae; genus Melipona; species Melipona beecheii. The sequence continues at coordinate 4,536,577 of JAUCMO010000463.1, forward strand.
ATAATCTCAATGGAGAGAGAAGCAAGACACACTCGGGTATTATTTGAATAGAATATTTGCAAAATGATTAATCAAGTAATACATCATACTGCAAGTTACAAAAAGATTTGTAAAGATTTTTAAATTGTTCTAAATTATTTCGTTGCTGAGTTATTAATTTTGTTCTGTATTTTTATCTCGATTAATTAACTCAAGCGAATTAAATTGTCTCGACGAATTAGCTGAAATAAAATATCACTTACAAGTGATTTATTTGATCTGGGTCTACATTCTTCGAACGAATATTCGCAAGAAACTTGTCATTTTTTTCTTCTTTAATCTTTACTTCACGTGAAATAATTCCGATACTTTTAAATCTGCTGTCAGAACGTAAAGAGTTGGAGGAACGTTAGAATTTTATTAAAGAACGCCGGTTACTCGGTGAAATTCGTTTTAATCTGAGCCACAGCGTTCTACGATGGGGATCGTGACGTTTAATTTCGGCTGGAAGTTTGGGTACTTTTACCTTTATTTCTACCACTGGCAACGGCCGTCGTAGAATCACGGTGGCGAGTCGCCGCTGCGAAGCAGCTCGAGAGTACGTTCGAGACATCGCTGAGCTTCGATTAAATGACACCCGAGAGACGCGGAATTTAGGAGGTGAAACTTTCTTTTCCGGGATTTTCACACCGAGGACAAATGTTCTCCGCTGCCTCTGGCCAAGGTTACTCGTTTAAATAAAATTCCTTGCGCTGGCCACTCAGCTCAGAGTCGGAGACTGCTCGCAGGAAACTCCTGATAGCGAAGTGCATCCAGAATGTTTCATACTTAATCAACATTTCGAATTTAACAACCGGGAAGATTCGTTTCACTTCTTTGTTCCCTGGAACAAAGATAAATATTTTTCTCGCCATTAAGTACAGGAAAGCTATTTTTTTATTCAACGAACATGATTGGTCTTTGAACGTTTCTAATATTATGTACTTTTCATGAGTATTCGACAGACACCCTTTGAATTATTTCAATTGTATTGCCTTTCTTTCTTCAAAGTTATAGTTTCCTATATTATAAATTCCAAGAAATTATTAGATCGTCTCGAAAGTTTTATTTATTCCTCAGACTAAAAGATTTTTTTCATGGCAAAAGGTTTAGTCTTGACAAATGATCTCGAGCAATATTTTACTAGCAAACTGCAAAAGTTCTGCTAAAGTAGCCACACGAGGCTTCCGGAGAGAATAAATCAAAATGAATCCTGTGACGCGAAACAAATTGCACGTCTATCGTCGATCAACGAGAGGAAAGAAACTTTTGAAACAACCCAATACTTCATCCGTTGAAGCAATTCGTCGCAACCTCGAATTGCGATCCACGATTTCTTCCTCGATGAGCAAACGCGTGGGTATACTTATCGCCGGGTCCAGACTAGAAGAGAGGCTGGATTAGGTTCAACGCGCGAGGGCGAAGACGTCTCAATCGCAAACGCGTCAAGGGTGAACGTTGCTCCAGATGGAGCGCGACGACCAATCGAGAGACACCGAAGGGGTCTCCGCGCCGAATTTACACACCACCCTCGTCTTATCCCCCCCGTCGTTCTTCTTTCCCGCCGCAGTGTTTCGATTCGCTGTGTGGCTTCCGGCGTGGAGCCACACTGCAGCCTCTCCCCGGGAGGAGATTGCCTCGACGTCGCGAGGATGGATCTTGGTTTTATGACGGAAGGGCTGGCGTTAGGAATCTAGATTGGTTTCCTTGGGAGAGTGGCGGAGAGCTCCGGGTGGAATTGGGAATTCACGGGGCACGGTTCGAGCTTGGAATTGGAAAGAAGGAAGATTAATTAACATATCGTAAGATCGTGTTAATTAACACTCGCAGCGTCGAGTTTAACAGCGAGTCACGTTTGCGATACTGTGGTTCGCATTCGAGGGAAAAAGCGAATCGTAGTTTCGTAGAATTTGAATTTTACGGTTCAATGCTCTCGATTGAAGATTAATGATTACAAATTGTAATGACTCAGTTTGAAATACTTCAAATACTGGTGGATTTGAAAGAATATCGTGAATCAACTTTTCTGCCTTGAATTATTCGTAGGGCAGAGATTAGATTCAGATTACGCGAGGCTGTTGTACGAAAGAATATTTCAAGCAAATTCTCTTGCAATCCTCAAGAAATATTAGTAAATTTTGAAACCATGCAGCTCAATAGTATTTCAAATCGAAATATCATCGTTCAAGATGATATTTCTCACGGAAAGAAACGTCACAAGAAATTACCTAACTTGTACGCATAGACGTAACTTTATTTCACACGATATTTGTTCGAAACATTTTTAAATGATTCGCGAGTAAGATGACTCGTCTGTTGAGAAATTGTTTGAGAATGGATTGGAAAGGTGTTAGGTTTGTTAAATTCGTATGAATGTTTGGATCGGATAAAAAGTATCTTTTCTAGAGAAATGTTTCGACCAATCAATTCCTACGAAACGCTTCAAAAAAATTTATAACCCGTTATCTCTATACCTCGACATATTATCACTGAAAGTGATTTTAGCGGGGGTATAACTCAGAAAACCGGGCCTCTTCAGGTGCAACGAAAATTAGCGATTGGTTGATTTGGGTCACGTGATTCGCGAGGGGGCGTGGCGTTGTCTGGTACTGAGCGACCGCGCCTCTAATTTGTTTCGTATCGATAAAATTTTATGGCAAAAAAGTCGTCTTCATTTCCTAGTCAGAGACGAATCGTACTGGGGTACAAGTCGTGCAGTTTTTTTAACTTCATCGTCGTCGTACGATCATTTCTAAGCTATCGAAACGGTTGAACTAATTAAAACATTGTCTGCTTGCAGGTGAGCGGAATTACGCAGCGTCAAACGAAATTTCCCGGTCGATCAACGTAACCGTAAGTGACTCCGCGAATACAGCGAGCGATAATCCATTAATCATCGGGGGGACCGGTCATGCAGTCGTACCGTTTATCTGCAGCTAATTTTATTTACGCGCTTAATAGCGATCGTACGCTACGCGTTAGTTAATATACAGCGAATCTATACGACGCGGTTGAAAGCTGTGCAAACAATACCGGGGGGCCTCTCTCTCGGCCAATCGCGAGACGCGCGGATCGGTTCCACGAGCGTAATTACGCACGCGTGCGCACGCTCCAACGGCGCGCGTCTTGTCACCGGGACGCGCCGCTGGAAACATCGATGCTGGAAGCGCGCCAATACCAAAGCCCCGATGGCTTTGTTGCGTGTGGCAATTACGCGAGCTACCCAGCCCGCTTTGTTGCCGCGACTTTTCCACCGACAGATATAATACGTCACCGTCCACACCGGTGCCGGTTTCTCCTTTGTTCGGTTCACCGCCTCCTCCATATATTTCCCGTATCGCCCACAGGGCGAAGATCGCTCGCAGCCAAACTGCAGGAGGAACTCTGGTACCGCTGATTATCGATTTTACTCGTACCGTGGGTGGTACACCTGACGTTTGAGAACTTTTAAACTCCGAATGTACACTGTAGCGTTTAACGCACCAAGTGCAACAAGGACGTTTCAAGTCATTTAAATTTTTGGACTTTGTCGTAAAATACGGTTTTCATTTTTACTTTTAATTAATGCACGGTATAATCGTGACTTTAATCGTAATTTTCTCGATTATTCAGTGAACCAGAGGGGAAATTTCAACAAGTTGTCGATATCGTGATTCTTAATATTCGAAGGTTACGTGAAGAGTGTCATCCATCTTGACATTTAAAAGTCTCGAATTTAAAAATCGCCGCGGAGAACGTTCGAATTTTATTCTCGTCGATCATCGTCGTCCTTGTCGCAGCACTTGACGTTTGAAAATATCAAAAATCGGAGGGGGAACATTGCCGATGATCGGCAATCAATTTACGCGCGTACGTGTATTTCGCAGTTCCCACGCGACCGCCATAACCGCAGATTTAATTTACTAAAGCTCGGGCAGTCCTTCCGGAGTCCGACACACTCGCCCGAAAGCAAAGAGAAGTATCGCGTGCAAGTTCGACGTTGACTCGATGAGCATTTGCACCTTCTCTCGAGTAGCAAACTGGCACAAAGGAAGTGGCGCGTCGCTCGAGGAGACCAGAGACCCATTTCGTTACGCAAGCTCGTACAAAGGGCACAGCAGTATCGCCAGTATGTGCGCGTATACGTGTGTGTGTGTGTGGGTGGGAAGTTCCGTATCGAGAGCCGCGAATTGGAGACGCGCCAGTTTTTCCATTCCGCCGTATATTTTTCACCTGCGCGACCGGCCTTTTGTTCCCCCGGCCAGGCAATTACGCCGGGTTCTCTGCCGCGTTACGGTTCTCATCGCACAGCCGACGAGGCCACCGGGTTTTGTTTCGCCGGCTGCGTCCCGAAATTCTACCGGGATCCAGGTCTCTCCGCGTTCCACAGGTCTCTTTGTACGCCTGGCTTTTCAAAAAAGAATCGTCAATACGCGCCGCGCTCCTTGAGACGCTCTTTGTTCAAATATTTGCAGATGCGTGCAGATACTTCGGTGTACAGGGTGAAAACCATCCTCTCGGATTAAAGCTCAAAGAGATACTCGAATTGTACATTCTTGGAAGGCCGAATGAAATTCAAGACGTTCGAACGTCTCTGTTGTTTTTGAAGATGTGGAATATTCTCGGTTGCTCGGTACGTCAAAGTCCATTTTTTCGTTTTTATCAAACTAATCACACAGGCAGGAAAATTGGAATCTCTAAAATCACGGGATTGAAATGTTTAAATGTCACTGTCTTGGTCCAGCGAAAGATACCAGCAGTGCGAAAAGAATTCGTAAAAATTAACGAAACGAGAATGTTCCATTCACGACACTCTCCTTCGAGCAAACATTTGTTCAAAACACCTCTCTTATTATTATTAAAAATAAAGATACGTTCAGTCTCAGATAGGACACAGGTGCGTCGCAACATTATCGATACTCTACTGCCAGACGTATTTAGGTGTCTCGTAATGTGTTTTTGCACGTTATACGCATCCCACGCGGAAATCTCATCTTAAGTTTCACCTCATTCATCGAATCGAACAAACAAACTCAACATTCGCGACACGTACGACTCGCCTGAGAAGAGACGAGAAGACGTTGCACGCTTCGCGCAAGCAACGTTCCGCGTTCCATTTTCCCCGCGATTCGCGTTTCACTTTCGCGAGCGAGTCATTGTCATCTATCGACGGATCATACCTCGCGACTATTACTGTATTCCCGCGATATTTCATCGCTGACGGTTATTGCGATGAATTATGGAGGGCACTCGTAACAACTGATATCTTCTCGGTTGAACCTCTTACGGAGTCAACGTCGTTGTTCTCGCTAAATGAATCGAGCTTCTGGCAGATGAAGCGCTCGCGCCCGGTCTGTCACGGCGAAAACGATGAATCCGCGACAAGTGCCGGATTGGACGTTTGGGAATACGGTGTACCGAAAGCTGAGGATTCCGCGACAGGGTCGAGAATTTTTTAGACTAGAAAATTCGAGGTTTCTGAAATTGCAGGATCGAGGAATTGAAAATCCTGAAATTACAAAATTTGGATAATACGTTAACTGAGAGTGGAAAATTTCGAAACTACGAGAAATCGGAAATTTTAGAAATTGAAAAATTCAAAATCGCAGTCCAAGTGAGAAAATTTATATTTTGTATCCTTCAGCTGCTAAAAATCTGTGCGGTGCAATTTACAGTGTAGCATCTCGTTTGAAACAATTGCGATGAATTACCAATGAAGGAAAAGGCGAACAAATTGAGTAAAAAGGAAAAGGAAAGAAATTGCAATCCAATTTTTCAGTCGCTCTTCCGATCAATTCCAACTGATTAAAACCACCTATATATATATATGTCCGGTCTCCGATAGTACCGTTCCCCCGTCTTTATATCGTGCAGCGTGGTTCCATTAAAGTCAGAGTAAATCTTATTGAAAATTGTTAAGACGCCGATGCAACGTAATGCCTACTGATTAGGTTCCATCGGGTCGAGGCTATCTGGCTGGATGCGACTCTCCCCCCCCGGTAAAAAGCTACCGTCTGGACCAATCGGTCCAGAAGAAGGGTGGTTCGTGAAGCAATAATCTCGCGAAAATCCTCGATCGCTTTCGAGATGCTGCTGCTATCGAGAATTGAAACGAATTCCATCTGCGGGCTCTCGCGGACCACGGACGGAGGGGGACGAGAGACATCGCGGCGAGCTGGAAAAGCAGCGGGAAAAACAGATGAGAAAGAAGCTTAATGGAAAAAGGGGGCGCGTTGAAACGATACGTCGAGGATGTACATACATGTTGCGTTGGTTGCGTTACAATGTTCGTACCGTCTTTTCAAAGGGGGATGGAATGCTTAATTCAGTCGCTAGACGATTATTGATTAGGGGTGAGGTAACACGGGCCGGGAGAGATCGATGCAACGACGAATGCTAATATTTATCCGCTGCTCGACTTGATGGCAATATCGTGTGCAACCTGTTGGAAGTAATTAGCAAAGACGGATGTGACCGGTGAAGATTTTATCGAGATTTCGTTCATTATAAATTGTGGGTGTTTGCGACTAACACGTCGCAGTTTGTAATATAAAAATATTTGTAGAATTCTCTCGCGCGAATTTTTTTCCATTCGTTCATTAGGTTCCAGAGTCATTAGGTACATTTTTCTCGGGATTTTCTCAATTCTAAAAACAACATTAATAACTAATTTCAGTGTAAATACACGAACTGATTAGAGTAACATAGTGATACGTAGAATAATGAAATAAAATGCGTAAAATAAGTAAATTATCGGGTCAAAAGTGTACTGGAATATGGATAGTTGTCTGTCTCTCGTGTTCCTTTTTTTTCGAGCTGGCGAAAGGAGCTGTAAAAATGCAGGTCGAAAAGACTTTTCACATTTTGAGACACAAGAGTGTGTCTCTGTTGCCGAGTGTGGATATTATCGTTAGACGCCAAGTGGTAGTACAGTGAGAATAAAAGTGAAATATCGTAATGCCAAACTGGCACCACAGACAATCGTGTTGTAAGCCACGATACCGACTTCGGCTGTGCTGAAGTGCTACGGGAAATTTCGAAGTTTTACAGCCAAAAATTTTCCACTTTCATAGTCTGGCACGAACGATTCCAGCTCGTTCCAACTACTACTACAACCAACTATTTTGTATCTTACGCCGTTCGACTCTTGAACGTCTTGCAGTGTAGAAGTATCCGACTTCAATTCAGAAACAATTTTCTAAAGTAACTTTCCTTTCTGTATTTCAACTACATTTTTCGATAATTTTATAATTGATTCGCGAAATTATTCGAACGTTATGATATTTCTCAAATGCCATTGTGAAACTCGACTGTCGTGATTTGTATTTGTCAAATTCAATACGAGAGTACGTTTTCGCACTAAGAAATAATCGCTAACTGTAGCAGTTTACTCCGATTGAAAATCTGAAAGCTGATACCTAAAAATCGTTTGCTAGTTTTGTAACTGTATATCGATGAAACACAATGGTGATAAAAGTTTAAAGTAAAAATGTGGACATATGAACCGCATAACCGTCGAGTCACGCAATAGCATAGAGGGTTACATGGACCTTACACGCAATCCGTTATATATACAATAAGCCTCAATAAGTATTCAGTGGGATTTATTTATTTTTTACGCTCTATGCTCGTTATAGTGCTAATAAAATTACAAAATGTTTGATGCAACAGGCCCTCTCGCGAATCACGTGACCCAAATCAACCAATCGCTAATTTTCGTTGCATCAGCGTTGCACCTGAAGAGGCCCGATTTCCTGGGTTATCCCCATCACTAAAATCACTTTCAGTGATGATATACACGCGTCGCGTAAGAAGTTAATAAATATTCCCGAGGAAATTTTAAAATTGTCCGTGTAGTTTCGTGATTGTTTCCACTTGGACGATTCGCTGTAAACGGTAGAAAATCGGCTGCGAAACGTCGACGAGTTTCGAGATTTAAGAAGAAAGAATTCCCCGATCCGTGGGCTGGACAGTTTAATTGCTTGAAGCAACCGCGCAGAAAGGCGGAGAGATCCGATCTCGAATCTCGGGCAGCCCGATCGCCGATTCTTTCCACCGTCGCGTTAAATGTATAAATCTACACTCGCGCCGACCCACGGAGAATTCGACGCTTTAGTTTCGCTGAATTCAATTCGTCCACGCGAGAAAGCCTTTTTGCCTGTTCGGCCTTGTTCGGAGTTTCGCTTTGAATTAGTTTCTTTGTGCACGACTGCGTAAACAGAAATTCCATCTTCCGTCCGGGAATTAACTCCGGCAACCTCCGGACTGTCGCCGATCGTTTCTCCCCGTCTTTTCAAGATTCTGTTGCTGCTCGGACTAGACAGATCTTGTGTACTTTTCTCTCTTTGTAAGTCGTCGGACATTTTGCTATTAATTAATACGATTCTCTCGTATAATTTTACTCGATTTTATTTTTTATTCGTGTCGTTGTATTACATTTATTTACGTTGTATTTGTTTTAAAGAAAAATCAATACAACTCGATGAAGAATTGTCAGTATTTCAAGCGCTTATTAACGCTTTGAAAAATAAAAAGCACGAAACAAATTTCCAGAGATCCTTGAATTTTCCAGAGATTATAGCGACGAAGAAAATTTTTTTCTGTGCTTTAAAAATCGTTTGAATTTGCAAAATTCATTTCAAAACATTCTTGAAAGTAACCAATGCGTTGTCAGTGTTATATGAAAATGGAAGTTTCAAAATGGGCACAGTTGGATTACTTCTATCTTCTTACACTCGGCAAAAAAAAGAAAGAAGAAGAAGAAAAACAAAAAATTATTTTAATATTTAACGTTGAAAGCACCCGATTTCATCAAGTTGCACAAACAATTTCGTTATTAATAGTCAGTGTGTACTTCGAAATTTTCTATTTACATCGACGTGAATATCGACGAGAGAGTAACACACGAACGCTCAAAGTGTTCCGTTTTCACCGGAGGAGCGCACGAATCTTCTGAATTTGACGGCAAAGATCCAAAGCGCTTTGACGCAACGACGAATTTCCTCGCACACATCCGCTGTCGGAACTCGGAGGATCTTTGACAGTGCTCGGAGAACTTTCGAATCGCGAGGGAAACCACGAGCGGGCGCCGAACGATAAACCAGAGAACGAAAACCGAAACAGTCCGGGGCCGATGTTTAACTTGGAGACGTACGCGTGACGCGGGTTATCGTCAGAACGATTCACCACGTTGGTTTCGCACGGTGATAAGTGCTCGAACTAATTAGGCCAACTCACGACCGAGTTATTGTTATTATTTATCACGCCGGTGTCGTACAGTTTAACGCTGATTAATGTCAGCGCGACGAGGAAGTGTTGCCGATCGTATTAATGAGAATCGTTGAACGACAAACTTGCCGAATTATTACATATCGTCACGTACTGAAATAAAAACTGCACGACTTGTACACCAGTACGATTCGACTCATTGAAAGGCCCAGAAGCAACTGTTCTGACATTTTTAGAAAAATTTTATCGATATGCAAACATTTGAATCGATAGAAAACAAATTACAGGCGCGATCGCTCAGTACCAGACAACGCCACTCCTACTCGAGGTCTAGACCACGCCCCCTCGCGAATCACGTGACCCAAATCAACCAATCGCTAATTTTCGTTGCATCAGCGTTGCACCTGAAGAGGTCCGATTTTCTAGGTTACCCCCGCTTTCAGTGATAAAAATACTTCTATCCGTTGCATTTCTGTAACGTCGATGTGCACAGTTTAGCTCTGAAATATCACGGGGATTAGCTGATAAATACACGGCACGTGTGTATTTATCATGTGACACGCGACACGATCGTCCAAATGTGACGACAGGAGATATATTTATTATAAAAAGAGAACAGAAATTTCGTACATTTACGATTTTAAGATACAAAAATATATAGAAATACACAAACTGTGTACAAGAAAAGTAATGCAGTATTTAAAATATATCAATTAAGGATAATGAAGTACTTTTTAGAAGGAGAGTACGTAAAATAGGTTCAATTTTTTAATATAATTTTTAATTCTGTTCGTTAATTTTTATTTCGTTTCCTACGTAATTTTTATTCTATTAGTTTTATTCCTATAAATATGTAATAAGAATTCTTTTTCACGCGTGCTTAATATCGTTGCAACAAATCTTCCATCCATTTCTGACTTAACTGTCTCTAAACAAGAAACGAAAATTTCTGGTTTATTTCTGGTTTACTTGTCTCTAAGTAAAGAAACGATTCTTCCTCGTCTCATTTTTTGGCAATTCTATAATACGAGGAAAGGTAAAGTCTCGATTTAGTTGGGTCGATGAAATTATATTTCTCCGTCGTCAGAGTTCTCTTTCCACTTACCTTGATTACTTGCAATGAAATAAACAGACTCCGAACGAAACAGCCCTTGGCTACGAACACACGAACACGAATTGTCTTTGACGTTCGAGTCATTAATGACGGAATTAATTTATACGGTCTCGTTTTCTGCGCCCGGGCACCTGTTAAAACAAACGCTTTGAGGACGCGCTTGTTCGCGAATCCGCTCCGGTATTATCGTGGTCTTCAACGAACTTGATAATCCACGATAATCCCGCCGATTCGCTTCTCCTCTGTCGTCCTTCCATTTGGAAAAAAAGAAATTTTTAACGCGGGTGATCGTCGATGGATTAATTAAAGGTGAACAAACGACTTCGAAAGTACTCGCAACGATTTTTTCCTTCCTGTTTGGAGATGTCGTAGCGAGTCGCGGTTGAACCGAACGACAGAGATTAAATTAATTCGGCTGATTTAATTGATCGGAGCGGCGCAGTTGATTCAGCTGGTTCAACACTTCAGGAAGCATTAACGGAATCGAGCAGGCAAACGAGTATTTGTGGCGACTGACCGAAATCCGTCGATCGGCGTTCCCATAATCGTGACAAGCGATTCTCGAGCGAAGAAAGTCCCACTGGCGTTTTTCCAGGTTTGAAATTTTTTAAATTCATCGTTATCCGTGTATAGGCTTGCCAATCGTAAATATCTTTTGAAGCTTTGTAATTATTTTGAAAGGGAAGTTACTGGAAAGGTGTACGCGTAGATTTTGCAGAATTCGCGTAGATGTCACAGACGATCCCCAAGTTGACTTCACAATTTTTTGAAAATCTCTCTTTTGTGTACAATCTCGCAGTTGATCTAATTCACGACGATCCAATTGCTAGGAGAAATTCTCAAGTTTGTTTCACAATTTTTTTAAATACTAAATATTTACACATTCATGTAATAATTATCATTCGATATAAGCTTATATAAATTTCCCGTCCTTGCAGAAATATTTTTTTTCAGTATACTTGCTCTATATATATTGGAAGTAAAAAGAATTTCTACAAAACGAAAATCTACGCGTGCAAATCTCATACATTCCACGGATTCGTTCGCGATCGATTAGTCAAGGTTGGTCGGCAAACCGGGTTACGGGAGTCTCATCTATTGACATTATCGCCGCGTCCATAACTGCGAGCGCCGCGATTAAACGCGATCGACGCCATTTCGTTTCCATTATTTCCTCTTTTTCCTTTCATTAGCCGCGGTTAACGATCCGTAAACAAGATTCTCCACGAAGGCGATCGTCATTACGCTCGTCGTGATTTTTTGAAAAGTCACCGGACGTTTTCGAAGATTCTCGGAGGCAATCACGAGGAAAATGTCTTACTCCCCGAACGAACGGATCGAAAAATTCAATCGAAGATCGCTTTCTCGGTGAAACGGAAGTTTCGTTAACTCTTGGACGACGACAGTTGCAACAGTGTAGATTACAGTTGGAAACAGCACGTATGACGTTACACGTGCAATTGTTTGTAATTTGGTTGAAACACCGTGGAACTGACTCTGTTGAATGTGTCGTGTACTACAAAGTACATCAACGTCCGTTCACTTTGTTTAATATTTCTATAACTTTTGCTAATTTCAAAATTTTGGTGAAACTCGCTGGAGTTCGCCAAAGGTTGACTCTCAACTGCTATTGTTAAGTACCGAATGACAATTTCCTGCAATTTCTCATTTTCTCGTCACAGCCTATATGTATCGAGAAAACTGTGAAATTAAATTTTTATCAGTGAATGTATGAAATTTACAACGGTGTGCGTTTGAGAGTTAAAACGAACCAATCGCACTGTTTGAGAGGGTTAAATAAGTTTAATTTTAAACGAGATTATGCTCGCGTTGTCGGACGATTCAGAGTCAGAATTTAGGCTTTTTCTTCTTTGCTCGAAACGGTGCTGCCACAGCTGCGAGCAATTATCGTTTCAAGCGTAATTATCGCGTCTCGTTACCTTCAGCCGTTTGCTCTTTCGTTGTATTACGATGTATCACGAATCGTGATAATTAGAGAAAGCGTAGTAGACACCTTTCTGAAACACCGTTCGCTGTCCACGCGTGTCTCTTTATTGGCTGCGTTCCAAACAAAACGATTTTCACGATGTTAATTGAAAATAGATGGATTAATCAGAAATAGATTTCTATTTCGTCGATTACTTAAATCTTAATGCCGCAGTATCGTAATTTAATACGAGGTAGCTAAGAGGCCAAAGTATATTACTGTACTTTGAAAATTATGAAGAAACACGGAGAGCTCGGTTTCAGTTTTAAATTTTGATAACACGTTGCTGAATTTTGAAAATTACCGCTTCGCGCGAATGCAGAAACTTGGTATTCCGCCCAGTGGCGGGATATTTTTGGCTCGTGAACAAAGATCGTTACACTTCCAGAGATTGGTCGCGAACGACCAGCCGACCCGGCCGGCAAATTAATTCCTTCCATTTCGAAATCGAACGGGCAAAGAAGCGGATTCATTTGTCGCGAGGACATTTCCAAGGGGATTTCAAGGCGCCTGAGCGCGAGAAGACGAGAGTTACGATTACAGGAGCACGTAGAGACGGGGCGTTTAATTTTAATGCGACGTCTCGTAAGAATTCATTAAACGTCCCGCGAGAATTTTGTTAGCCGCCGCAACAGCGGTTCGCCTCTTAATTTGTGAACCTAATGCAATCCGACTGCGGGGCCCCGGACTTAGAATTTAAACGGCCTGATTTGAAGATCCCCCTCTCTCTCTCTCGCTGAGAATCGAAGGAGAGACCATTTATTCAGCTCGCGAATCAGAGCTGAACTTGGCGCGCTCGACTTAATCGTACGCCCGTGTTACGTCGTTCACGCCACGCGCGAAACGATCGCCGCAGTTCCCGGCGCGCTCTGAATGTCTGACTTTCTCGCGAGTAATCGGACGGATAACCATCATCGCTCGCGGCACCTCGGCTTTGCTCTTTTAACGGATTAGGATTTCTTGGAACTTGCAGGTTCGTTGAAGCCCGTGACAATTCTCAGACAGTTTCTCTAGGTCTCGGGAGAGATTGGCGAGTTCACTGTTACATTTCACGAGACAACGCTCCAGGTTTGCTGTCACGTAAGTACGACGTTGTGATAAATTATGGAAATTTGTCGGATTCGAATTGTCGCGCCCTCTCGCGAATCACGTGACCCAAAGACCCAAGAATCAACCAATCGCTAATTTTCGTTGCATCGGCGTTGCACCCCCGCCAAAATCACTTTCAGTGATAAAATGCTTGTCGTTTAGGGCAAAGGGTCCAAATGCTCTCGTAAGAGCTCTTCGGCTGCGTAAAAATTCACCAGTCTGCCGCGGTGGAATTTAAAATTGCAAATGCCGTGGAACGTGACGACGATTTTCAGACGAAGGGAGTTACACGTACGCTACGCTGCGATATCCGCAGTGCAGCGACGCGTTTGGTTCGAGGCCTCGAAATCCCCGAGAAAGCTCACGCAGTCGTTAATTATCGGCGGTATCGCGGTATCGCGTGAGCGAACGCGGCCTCGCTGTGGAAATATTTTCTGGAACAATGCGTCGTTTAAACCTTCCGTTACCTTTCCCCGGTCATCTTCGGAGTTTGAGGACGCTTGGTCAGCCTTCGTCTGCCGATTACCAGGCAGACGAGGACAATTTGAGCGAAAGTTGGCAATCGACATCGTCCTTGTTCGACGACACGATGCTTACTAACGACGAATTGAGCAACACTTTTTTACGACTTTGTAAAAAATTCGTATAAAACGGTCTGTCTCGTCGCGAATGTTTCGGAAAAGTATGTCGTAAGAGTAACATTTAAAGAAATGACGAACAATTTGATTTAGGATTTGATTTTTGAAGAATCTACAAGGGAGAGATTAATTTCTGATTGATCAACTTGTCTGGCTGAGATTCGTGTAATAATTTACTGATTCTCTCTAATACCGGTTTTTCATTCAACAGAGATTACGTTTGCACGAGTGGATTCAGTCGGCAGCAGCAGATTTAGCTAGACACTAACTAAAATTTCGTTCAAACACAGAAGTTCGCGTTCGGATAAGCAAATTCGTTTAGTCGCTGTTTATTTAATCAGGAGGTAATTAATATTTCCAGTCTCGACGAATGAAACTTTGTTGCGTATGTTTCAAAAATATCCTTCGATCGAAGCGAAGGTAAATATAACGCGAGTATTATCGAACCTTTTACGAATAAATTTTTCGAAACGTTTGTGTTGCGCAGGGCAATCGACACTGCAGTGATTGATCAAGTTTGAAACAAAGCTGAAAATACATATATCTACGTACTGCGAAATATAATATTTAATGCAAGTACGTACAGAATGGTTATTCATACCGTACACTGTACTTTTCACTAAATATCTTATTTATTTGCAATAAATATCTTGTAATTTTCAGATTGCTTTCAAACTTTAACAATCGCAATCATAGTAACTCTCTCTCGCTATGGTATTGATAAAATTTCACAATGTTTGATACAAGATACACAACATATACACAGAAATTGTTCCATGATAGATTCAACAGATTCAGACAAAAATTCACCTATTGTTAATCAAACGCGAACTGATATTTCGTTCAAACGAACTAAAAACCTTCTCAACTGCAATGATCGCACTGTAATGGGTTTTTTGCTGTTATTAAACAGACGTGAAACAATGATCGAGGTTAATCTTTATCCTCGCGATCCTTAATTCGTCGACAAAAGGAAGCTCAAACAGCTCGTTCAACAATAGCTGAAACATAATGCAGCCAGAGTCGAAGAGGATTAAACGGGGCGTCACGATGGAACAGCATCTTTAATTGCCGATAAAACAGCACGACGACGTCTCTCAGAGACCGTGCATTAACGCGGACGTCGAACGAACGCTGGACGAACGACAATTTCGAGCGTTTTCACGCGCCGTGCACCCGAAACGAGCGCGCTGATGACGATTTGTCTACGGTTTCTCTACGGTTGCCGCGAAAATCGTCGCTGCGTCCCGCACGAACGATGGAGCACGTTTCGCGGTATCCCGACGAGAGAGGGGAAAAAAAACATTTCGAGGATCCAGGCCCTCGCGGATCGATGACCTACATACGCGAACTCGCGGAGATCCCGGATATTGCACATGTATGAAACGCATAGGTAATTAGAAATGATCCTCGTTGAACGACCCGTGCATAATTAAGACCCTTAATTATTCGACTCTCGGCTGGTTTTTTGTACTCGTGCTTTGGCGATTTCGCGGAAAATTCGAGCGGTCAGTGGAACTGATTGCTCGCCGGATTGAAGTTTCGTTAATTACGATTCGATCGGACGTTTATTTATGCGTATCGATACGTCCGCACGTAATCGCTAATTTTTTACGGCAATTAATTACAAAGGTCCCGTTACGTTGATAAATTACGAACGATCGAAAAATAAAGAATAAAAAAACTGCACGACTCGTACCCCAGTACGATTCGTCTCACTGAAAGGCCCAGAAGCAACTGTTCTGACATTTTTAGGAAACGAAGACGACTTTTTTGCCATAAAATTTTATTCATCGCCACTCCTACTCGAGGTCTACGCCACGCCCCCTCGCGAATCACGTGACCCAAATCAACCAATCGCTAATTTTCGTTGCATCAGCGTTGCGCCCGATTTTCTGGGTTACCTCCGCTAAAATCACTTTCAGCGGATAAAATGAAAAGATGAAAAATTGTCTCACTTATTAAATATCGCAATGACGCGTTTTAAATCCACATAACACGTAACATCCGATGTATCACAACTTTCTCTTCATCTAATCAGATATTCCATGGCGTTGATAAAATTTCTGGTGGTACTTCAAAGGACTCGTTTCGAAAGAAGTGACACTTACAATTCTATGTGGAGTTCTAAGCACAGCTCTATAGCGTAATAGAATTCACAGCTTAACAAGTGTAAGTGATTCTACAAGCGTCAGCGTGTGAAAAGTTGAAAAGGTTACCCGCGAGGTCTGCCTCGTGTAAATTGGTACCGTACATTACGTAGAACGTGGTGACATTTCGAAATAGTACGCGGTGGTTTATCCATGCATGGGAATTATAATTGTAGATCGAGCTCCGTCGGGATTGGTGGTTTAAAGCAGTCGTATCTTTTCATCGTTGATTCTTATCAACGATAATTAAGTCCGCGATATTTTAACGTCGGCAGTGGAATTTCTGTTTTTTATTGCAACGCTGCGCCATTCCTCCCCAGAAACGAAGGCTGAAGGTTTAATTTTAATCGAGAATTAATTACGCGTTTTCGGCGGAGGAATTTGTAATTGCGCGCGAAAGTATTCAGACATTCACTGTGAAAGAAGTTTTAGCATTTTGTGCGTGTTACGTCAAATATTCTGGATTATTCTGCGTGATTATATCGAAATTATTTTGAAAATATCTCAATGCTGAAAAATTGAAACAGATTTCGCGAATATTGAAAGCAATCCATGGATCTCATTTTATATACATGTACAGGTTACCATAGAATGTTATCACATGATACTCCATAACACGTTGACATATTATGAAACATAATAACTCACATACATTTGGATATTATTGTTATAATCAGATATTGTTTCACCTGATACCTATTGCGCAACAAACGTAATATAAATACATTTGTAACACTATAAATTTATGTTATTAATCAGATCTAGTAACTTAATATTATACGCGTTCGTGCATATTGGTTTCTCTCGTTATGAATAAATGAGTAAATAGATAAATAAATAATTAATAGTACATAGTAAGTGTCGAAGACGGTATCACTGAATATTAGAGCTTGTCCAAGCTTTTCTTACGTGTAAATATTTAATTAACTACTTTTACTCGCCTCTGTAAAACATCGACGTCTGTGTGTTGAATATCTTGTTTAATTTTTATCGCAGTTTCGTTTCAAATTTGACCGACACAATCACGATAGCTGGGTTTAATGCTAATGAAATGTACACATATACAGAGAAAAGTATATTCAAATAGGTACGTTCAAATGCATCATTAAATGCTGCAATAAATTCTCTCGTTAACGCTGCTTTCGCGACCCAAGTACGATCGCCTTATCTCCTGCACATTTTAATCGCGGGATAAACAACGCAATAATTCTTGTCGCGGAGCAACGTGTCACCAGATGAAAGCGGAGACGTCTCGCGCGACTGCGACTCCAATATTGTTTCGTCGAGCGGCGAATAAATGTCTTCTGTTTTCGATCGTTCTTTTATCCTCTTCGTCGTTTTATATATGTAAAAAAAAAAAAGAAGCTCGGAAAATGCGCGAGAAATCACGTTGCGCTTGATTTCACATGCCTCGAGGATTATTCGATATTTAATAGATACTCGAGTGCACCGCGGATGTGGCGGTGGAAAGTCGATAAAGATATCAGCGAACGTTTCAATTAGTTTTTAACGGGGGGAAGCTCCCGTTGGGACGCGTTTTTACGCGATGTGGGAAAAGGAAGAATCGAACTGCCTTTAATTACGATTATCCGGCCAATTAGCCCGCTCCGCATCGCGTCATGCATTATTAACGGCCGCTTAATGGGCCGATAAATTGTTTACGATGGCTGACCATTTTTAGAGTCAGTTTGATTTCGGCTGATCGCCGAGAGGAAAACAAAGGAGAGAAAAGAAGACCCGTGTAATCCTCTTGATTGATCTCTCAATCGACGCAGAAATATAGAGAAAAATTTCATCCCGTTAACGAGCGACTCCCTGCGAAATTTCTTCTTCGATTTTTAATCGGAGATTAGAATTTTTTCTCTCTCGCAGCGAAAACTGTGATTCGCGAAAGTTTTCGAGCATTTTTAATTCTCGACGGTTGTAGAAAAATTTTTTCATACGTGTCGTGAATTCTGTGTATAAATACGTTTTGCGTGTTGTATGAATCATTTGGAAACTTCATTTTTCAATTGAAGCCCGTATTTAGATCAAAGTGATTTGATTTGTAATATTTTATGTGTTTATAATCAAACCTTGAGATTTATTTTAAACATGTTTGATCGATATTATCACGGCAGTCGTGTCTTGATACAATCTCTGATGAAACGTTCAAATGTTTCGTACATCGTGGGTAATATATTCGTAAAAATTTTCTGTAACTATTCGAGTAACTATTCGTGGCTAATTAACCCAGAAAAGATAGTGCACTGAAAGTGATTTTAGCGGGGGTAATCTAGAAAATCGGGTCTCTTCAGGTGCAACGCTGATGCAACGAAAATTAGCGATTGGTCGATTTGGGTCACGTGATTCGCGAGGGGGCGTGGAGTAGGATCTGAGCGATTGCGCCTGTAATTTGTTTTCTATCGATTCAAATTCATCGTTTGCGTATCAATAAAATTTGATGGCAAAAAAGTCATCTTCATTTCCTAGTCAGAACAGTTGCTTCTTTCAACGGGCCTTTCAGTGAGACGAATCGTACTGGGGTACGTGTACGTAGAATACGTGTCACATCAGTATCCTTGAGCATGGATTAGCCACGTGTATTATGTCGATTGCTATTGCCGAGACACGAAGTTTACCAGAAACACAAAAACGAAAATGCAAATACTGCTCGTAATCTCGGGGCAGACAGGATCGAGCAAGTTCGAACGTTTAGGTTCTTCAGTCGTACGGGAGCCATCGAAAGTGTAACATTCGTGCGAAATACGGTCGGTTAAGTATTAACACGTGTAAAAGTGGCTCGCGGGGAGAAATGAAATCCAGCTGAAACGCACGCGATATTGAAATGAAACGAGGAACGTTATTCGGTGACAAAAATAGCCAAAACAGTTAACAGAAGTCGCAAAGCGATCGTGAATTTGCGTAAATCGTGGAAAAAAGAAAATTTGTGGACGACCGCTCGGGATAAACGTGCCATAATATGTACAGCTCGACTGCGAGACAAACTGCAGAAGAAGCTGGAATTAGGGTCGTTCGACGATTCTCTTAGAGAATCTTCGAAAACCTTGGCGAAAGCATGAGCATAAACTATCGTGCCGTTTGAAACAGTTTTATATGAATAAGAAATGGCGAAGAGTCACATTTATCGACGAGAGGAGAATTCAATTTCGACTTGATGGCTTCTACTATCATCACGATCTACAAAAGCAACAACTTCTGGGTCGACTCACGGGAGGTAAGTTTGAAATAAAATTTATTACAAAAGAATTAAACGGTAAAAAGTATATTGAAATTATGAACGACAATAAATAACACGTACGCGATAACGTGTGATAACCACCAAGTAAAACAATACTTTGCAAACAAAAAAATTCATATCTTAGAAAATATCATAGAGAATTGTTAATATCATCGGAATTTTCCCGCGAGAAAATGTACGCGAGAAATATTTTGTATCGTTTGTTCAGTAAGAAGAAAAGTTAATAATTTCTCGAGCGGTTCTGCCTTTTTGTCCTCGGGCTCGTTGCGGCAAAAGGTCATGCGAGTAGGCAACAATCGCGCGCACGTTCGTTATGTTAATTTTACGAGCGTTTCACCAGCGGTCCGTTGCATCGGGCATGTGTAGGTTGCTACTGCTCAAGGACGACGGGTCCGGAACAAGGCCACGAGCGCAATCGGGCAGACTATTAAACACACTCAGCCGGAAAACCGTTGTGTATCGCCGTCGCTGCTTCGCAGGAACGTTCCTCCGTTGCAGAGGCGCGTTTCACTCTCCGGTGGCTAGCTCGCGAAAGAACGACCAACGAATCTCGTGCGTTTTCAATTTGCGAATGATCGCGTTTCGAAACGAGTAATTTTTTGGAGAGAGAGAGAGAGATTGCACAGCACGCGAAACGGCGAACGAGTCAATATCGAGCGCGAGCGTCGAAAAAGAATTTTCGTACATCGTTGTATCGTTTCACAGCGGCTGTGTGCATTTTCGTACATTTTTTCTCGCTGCGGTAATTCTCGGAAGTATAGTTCGCAACTCATACTCGCACTCCGCACTCGAGAACTCGGGAATCTCTGCGTTTTTATATTTCCGCGGAGAGAGTGAGAACAAAAGTAAAAAAAAAAAAATGAAATTTAAGCGGACGTTCGTTTCGCCGTATTATCGTAATCTACTTTGGACGTTTCACGTTTGAAAATTGCGTGAAATAAAAGTCCGAAAGCTCCATTGTGAAACTTACCTCGCGAGGTATTGCCTTTCACATTTCACATTTCGCGTTTCAAAGAGATATTTTGTCTTTGAGCGCGAAGGGGAGGAGGAGGGGGGGGGGGAGATAGGGGGGACTGCGTCGATTTTGACAAAACACACTCGCAGTCTAGTCATGGAAGATTCATCGCGCGAACGGGTCGACAATCACGTTCTACAAACTTGGAACTCGCGCACGTTCGATGACCATTCTCCGTGGCCGCGAGTCGCGCGATTAAATTCAACGCGGGGCGAAATGGCAATTATGCGATACCCCGCGGCAGCGAACGTGTTAATAAAACAGTAGCTAGGGGGCTGGCTCGAACGTGGCAAAACGACGGGAGAGAGAGATCGAGCGACGTCGAAATCGTTTTAATAAATTCAATCGATCGGTGGCTGCGGCTCGCCGCGTTTCAATATCAAAACGGCCCAGCGCGTCCTGGCGCCAAACCCTCCTTCGTGTTTCCGCGAAAACGTGCACCCCTCCCCTTCTCCTATTTTCGTACATTCCCAGCCATTGCGTCGGATTAAGCGAGCCGGTCGATTTAACTCGCGCGCGGGGAGCAAGATGGGGGCAAAGAGATCAATGACTCCTCGTTATTTCCGTAAGAGCGGGCTCGTCGTGCTCCTTGGATCTTTGTTAAATCGTTTCTCGTTCTCGGGCCGAATTTTTTCGAACGAAATTTCTTCGACGAATCTCACGGATTCTGCCGGATTCAACGCACCTGCTCGGGCATTCAACGAGCGGCATTTTCGCGAAAGTGAAATCGTTTCGCGATCGAGCGCGGCGATTCTTTCCGGGGTTCCAGAGATCGTGACTTGGTAGGACAGCGACGAGTCGAAATTTGTTTCCATCGAGAGATTTATAGGGGAGAAGGTAGAAAGTGGAATTCTTTTCGAAATCGTTGACTTGGAATTTTAACGTTACTTCGTTAAAGAATTGTTTCATGAAATTTATCCGAAGGAAATTGCAATTTACGAGACAGCGTGTTTGATCGATCATAGCGTGTTGTGATTTGCAGTTTAAAAGAAGGGATTTTTATTCAGGAAAACTTTTGTACAGGTATATTTATTTTAAAGAATCTTTAAAGTATCAAGTCGGAATTTTTATCACTTTGGAATATTTTTTTTGGAAATGTCCAATTATATATTGTTTCACACGTATAAATATCCTAAAAGTCAACATTAAACGTGTTAATTTGAAATTTTTAACGCAGTCATTGTCTGTGTGACATCAATTTCTCGGCAATATTATTAGCTATAAGAATAATCAAGGTTCCGAGTCTTTTATCCTGTTTAGCGTACCTATATTCCCGTTCCAAAGGAACAGGAATTTCTGCTCCTGTCTAAACTCATGACGGTTCGAGATACGAATTGATCCGGCTAGTGAAACAATTAGAAGCTGTCGCAGAACCGTGAGGCAGAGCCGCTGCAAAGTTTTATCTGGCGCCGACAGGAGCGCAGAGAATCTCGATAGAGTTCTAACCCGGCAACTTGGTCTCGTTTGGTCTTGACGCGCGTTAGAGACGTTGGAACCGATAGGAGAACCGCCTTGTTCGTCATAGTTCTTTTCTTTTTTTTCTTTTTTTTTTTCATTCTCCCTGCTCGTTCCAATCTTCATCGATGAGACTCAAGGAATTCGAAAACGAGGAGAGAGAGAGCGAGAGAGAGAGAGGTTGGTTATTGATCAGTCAAAGGATGCCATCGCTGAGCGAATAGCTGACCCCGTTTTAATGGAGATTAATCAAGCGACCGTGCGATTAACGCTGCCGCGCCGCGTCGTTTAATTAAATTTCAATCGTGCGTGCACGCATTACACGCAAGATCGAATACATATCTCCGGACTTTTGTCCGATTTCCTAATCATTGACAGACGATCTCTTTTCGTCGAAATTTCGCAGCCTTGGCATTCGAACGATATCGCATGCTGGTAAGCAATGAAACTGCTCCCACTGCGTGGAAAACGTCAGACTTCCTTAGGAAACTTTCGTGCTGCGATCAAGCCGAAAATTTTACAGAGAGATACGGTTCTCCTCCCTTTCTTTTCGAGATACTCGAGAGAAAGGAAATTTTCGCTTCCTCTCGAAAAATCGGGAGAACAGTGCCAACGTTCGAGACGTTCGATCGCTTTCACTCTGTGCAAGCGAGGATTTTTATAATCGCGAAATTAAAAGTCGATGAAATCGACTAATAAAAAAGGTTCGTGAATAAAGGGATTGTGAGATGTATTTTATCAATAACTTTCAACGTAAAATCGTACACTATCGGTGAAAAGTTTGGAATTATTTTCCCAATTATTTTTGTAGAAAACTTTTTGTCATTTTTAATTTTTGTCTCCAGCAATAAGCGAAGACTCCAGATTGTTAATTCCAGACATTAATTTATGAGTTAAAACATTCAATGATTGGCATATTTGACATACAGTTGTATAGTATAATTATTTCTAGATAAATATTAGTGTACTTATCCAGAATTTCAATAATTGAATTAAAATTCTACGATAACCCAATAATTATTAATAATTGATAATTATATTATGTAATAATTATTAACAATTGATGTAATAATTGTACATTAATATTACAATAATTCCGTTGGACTTGATCAGAAAGAGTAAGACGTACCGCACAACTGTTCACATTTTATACATTTTGAACGCCACGTAAATAATGTTTTTTTTTTTTTTTTGATACTGTACAAAATTTTATTTTAATTATCATCACTAGGTGGCAATATTTATTAAATTTTTGAAAAAAAACGACTTCACTTACGGGTACTCGTACCTGTGTAAGCGATATTTTTAAATTAAATTATTTAAGCAATACAAAGCTTAAATTTTCCCGCCTCTGGCTTCGAACAGCAATTTTTCTCAAGATTTGTATCGATCGCGAGAAGGAAAGAGGATCGACACAATCGACAGAATTTCACTTTCTTCTGGATCGCGGCGAACGCGATTCGATCGCAGGGGAGTGAGGGGACGAGACAACATACGCCCGACATTCCCGCGCGATCGTTGCATTCTGCGGGGATAAATTGCAATCGCTTTTTCTCTGGGAACTTTCACCGGTGAGCGACGGATACTCGTTTCGCGTGCACTCAGCCGGTCTCGTAATTCCGACTCGTCCCTCGATCCTTATCGAAATCCGACTCGTCCGGACTCGGCGATCCCGAGATCGACCAACGATCGTTCGATACCCCTTCGAGCACTTTCAATCTCCGATTTTTTTTCTTCGTGCAACGGTGGAGCTTCTTATCAACGAAATGTTGATCGTTGTGAAAATTCGTGCTTTTACGAAAAGAAAAGCAGCAATGTAACGTGCGACGTAACACAGGATGGATCGAGAGTTTCTTTCTTAAACATCAAAATGCAAGAGAAAACTGATTTTGTTGATTTTAAATTTAGACATCGTTTTTTTCAGCGTGTTTTAAAAATTATTTCCTTCGAACGTTGACCGCTGGAGCTTTCGTTTCATCAATTAATTCGAGAAATAATGAAAGAATTACGGATTTATTTTAGTAGGAAGTTATTTTTGATCCACCCTGTACGACGTAAAGTGAATAACTACGGGCAAAAGGGAGTTTATCCGCGATATCATTTTTCGCGTTTAAATATCACGCGAAATATTAATTAATAGAAAAACGTTATATTGAGCCTCGTATTATGGTAAAATTACGTCCTTTCTCTGGATGTGTATTTAACGAGTTTAAACAGCTCTCTCTCTCTCTCTCAATTGGTTTTCAACATTTTAATTTGACGTCCAGCTTTCGTTTATTTCTCTCGCTTTCGAGAGTGATAAGGATTCGAAAGGTTTTACAGCGTAGTTATTGTCAACACGATGGATTGTTCGATCGGAGCTGAAGCTCCGGTTGAGGAGACGCGAGATTTGGCCGGCGTCCAAAATGCGGTAACAGCTTCCTTTTCATGGAGTAATTATCAAAAGTGGATTAATCGCCGGTCCTCGACTTGCGAAAGTAGCTTTTATCGCGAGCTCTTGCTGCCAGAAACTTCCATCCGGACGATTACCATTGTTGCCATCAACGAGTTTGTTATTTACGGCGGACATCAGGGCGGAAAGAATTCTGTTACCAGTTAGATTAGATCTCTGGTGAAACATCGCGAGAAGAGAAGTAAGATTTGGAAGGGAGAGGGTAAGACAAAAAGTCCCGAGAAAATTAGGTTCTTCGAAGAAAGGGAAGATCTACCGTGTAACAACGTATACGGGAGAATAAACGCGGGAGAACAAAGGATGGCGTTGAACAAAGTGGCTTTAAATTTTAGGAACATCGATGCTTGTTAAACGAGAGACACGTAGATTTGTTCGTCACTATGGATTTTGCCGTGTTGATGTTCGCGACGATCTCCTTACGAATTTTCGTAATTAATTTTGTAACAATTATGCCGCTTCTCGATGTACGTAAAATTTCATTTTAGCAAGATTTTATTTTACGAAACTCTTAATGAATAATAAATCGATGGCGGAGTAACCAAAATGACAAAAATGATCAAAATTCGAACAGTTTCATATATATTACCTGTGTTGTACAAAACATTTTGGAATTTCTTCAACGCTCTAATTTTCGAGACTTTTATGGTTTTCGAGAGTATCAATCTCGAATCGAATCTCCAAATTATTCCAAAATAATTCGAGTTCTGGCAGTCTCGAATCTCCTCGGATATAAATAAAATTCGAACAGCTATCAGTAATTGCGACTGATCGCTTTATATTTTTACCATTACTTCGACATACATTCTTGTAATAAATTTCTACGATACATGTACAAATATTAATTAATTATAATTTCATTGTACACGAATAATGAATATCAATTATATACAATATGGTTAATTGCAATTGCTTGCGTTAATTAATATTAATTACAAATTCCGTGTACGTGTATTTTTAAATTTCCTTCAAACTTGACCAATGGTCAATAACGATCAAGTCTCGTTGCGATATCGATGAAATGCCAAAATGTTTGACACAATATGGAAGTTCACGTTCTCCGCTGTATAATTATAAACTTCTTTCCACTCCTCGCGATTTGATACATCTCTCGTGCAACTTTCGTTACGTAATGGCTTCGAAATCTCAGAGTCTCAACTTCCCGTGGAATAAAAATGATCGCCGATGAAACCAGACATCCGATAGGATCGAAGCCTCGTCGTTTCCACGGAACGCGCGGAGCACTTTCCGGTCTCAGAAACAGATTCTGCTGAAGCGGAGATCCGTCAGGGACGATATCGTGGAACGGTTAGTCGACTTGCTCTGACGCGAGTTGTTCGTCGTCCGCGGTGCTAGTGAAAGGACGAGTCCAACGTGGGGATTCGGCCGAAAGCTCGGTCACGAAGTAACCGAGCATCTCCGGTGAAAGGTAATAACGCGGTCTTTTCTTTCTCTTTTCTTTTTTTTTCTTTTTTTTTTTCTCTTCACTGGCCGCTCGAATCGATCCCATAAACGGCTGAACGATAATTCGGAGTTACCTGCGCCTGGAGAAAGTAACCTCGCATTTCCCTGCTCCGTACCGGGGAAATCGTTCACCGCCACGTCATCTTTCCGGCTACGTCCGGTATAACGACGTTACGAGGATGAAACGGGTAATCGTTTTGTTACTCGAGTTCGGTCTGTGACGTCAGCGATGGACTTTAGGTTTTCTCTTTTTAGAAATGCTCGACAGGCGCGCGGGTACTTTTGTCGAAATTAACATCGATCTCTGTCTGGAACGTAATTGTACAAATTTGTTTATTTCAGTTTTTAGGGATCTGTAAAGGATATTTAAAGACCCAGGATGCTGCTGGAAGGACTGAAGGAGTGAGAGAGAGAAGTGAGAAGAAAGGCGATTTGCGTTTCGTCTCGGAGTCACTGCCGACTCATCAGTGGGGCTGATGGCAGCGACTCCTTACCCCAGACGCTTGTTGTTATAACTACCCGCTAGGCTGGGCCCGGATCACCCTCCTAGCGGGGTTCCGCATGCTGCTTGCTTAACATCGGAGATCGGTGGGACCTCGACGCTAAGCGCGCAGCCACTTTTGCAAGTCGAGTGTTCGAAACTCGTAGTCAAGGAATCGTAGGGCCGCTACACAGTTATTGTCGTTTAAACTGCGATACTAAAATATTAAAGACCGGTCGTTCTGGTATTAGTGAAATTTTGACGTAGCGGCAATTATATTTGTCATACAAAATTATAGATTTTTCGCTAACGCGAAATTTTATAGATCGATTTTCTTTGTTTCTTCATATTTCAATTACATCAAACGTGTTACCATTTAACGAATCTCAAGTTAATCATCTATTTTGAAAAGGTGAAAAAAATGTATAAAGTATCTGCACATAATAATGCACTTGTTATGATATTAATTAATCTGAGATTCGTTTCTTTCTCTATTGTAGCAACATCGCAGATATACGATACGTACGTGCATTGATTCAATTACTACCAACAATACACACTATTCTTGCTCCCCAATATTTAAGTTCCCAGTGTATCGTACAAAAAATGTTCCGGATCTGCTGGATTCATTCGCAAGAACTTAAGAAACAGAGCACTATAAAAATCTCTGGAAAGTCTTCACCAGTTGCCATTATTTAGCTTGCGATATTTAACGATCGACCAGAAAATTGATCGAAAATTGAACCTCTCACTTCAAGTCTGACGAAATGGCCGAGTAAGAGAACATCTTCTCCGGAAAGAGTGGGAAGGCGCGTATAGAAAAAACGCTGATGAGCGCGAGTTGTTCGTGTTACGGTGATTGATTATGATTTATCGGATTGAATGAGATCGAGGTAATTACGCGGCTGGTTTGCTTAGCAGCGAGTTATAAATGAGTTCATTATACCGCCGTTCCGTGTAATGGGCAAGGCGCTTGAAAACAGGTTAGAAAAGCCCAGCTAGGTAAATGTAATTACAAAAGATTATATCTAAGCCCACCTAATCTCGTGACTCTGTGCAATATTTGCCAGAGAAAACCGGCAGAATTACAGCCAGTGAAGTGACGTAATTAACTGCAACTTGTTTACTCGCTTTATAACGCGCCACTTGCTAAATCATAATTCTCACCCCCTTCTGCGCGTCTCGCATTCGAAAAAAGAAGCCGCGGTCTGGTTTATCAATCGTTCGCCGAGACATCACGCTGATTGCGCGATTAGTTTCCAACTTAAGAGAAAGTATCCGTGATTTTGTCCTTATCAGAGTGTGATGTTCTTTCCGAACTGGTTTGAAATGTATACGTTAGTAAGAGTAATTTTAAAATATTCAACAATTTTGAGAGTAGATATCTAGTTTCCTTGTTATTAAGAATTCTTCGAATTCGAAGATGACTGGTTACACAGCGTGGCAGTATTTTATTAAATTAATATTTGCAGTAACTGACATATCTATCTGTAATATAATTATAATTCTCTCTGATACAGTGTCGAGAAGCACGAGATAATCGTATCATTTTATAAAGATGAAATTGTGATTAACAACCTCCCAATTCTCATAGACAAAGTGACAAATTTTATTCGCCAATTTGTTTACCCGCGACGAACATTATTTTATTTACAATCGTCTATATGCGACAGTGAAAAGATTTTCAAAATATACCCACAATCAATGGCTGATACTTTCACGAGCCACTGAACGACTACAAAGAATTAAACCCATCACGCGAAAACAAATTTCGCGCTCGACGAAACAGTGAGACGTAGTTTCTTCTCCTTTCTCTGCTTCTCTTTTTTTTTTTTTTTTGACTTGTCAAACAGAAAAAAACGCCGAAGGCGATTTTTATCGAGCTGCGGGCGAATCGACGAATCCCTCGGGGGCCGCCGGCACGAATACCTGTAACACAAGCACACAAATGAACTTTCACAGTAGCCGCGTTCGGTATTCGCGGGAACGCACGAAAGTGGATTCATAGTCGACGATCGATCGCGTTGATCGAAGGGGACGCGAGCTCGCGGGCCGAGTCGATGAACGATACCCCGCGATACGGGGTTTTGTCTAAATGGCTGGCTCGTTAGTATTTCCATGAATGCGCAAGTTTGACGAAACTCGCTAATTCCCGCTGGCTGGAATTTCCAAGTAACGTAATACGATGTCTGACGAGGCTTGGCTAATGGCTGCTCGTGTAATATGATAAGCACACTGCACGAGTTGAAGAAGAATAATATTGTAATATCTGGCTGTGGAGCGTCTGCGTGCGAGGGATATCAAGAAACAGTGGATGAGTTGATAATCTGGATGATTTGCGTATATAGGCAGGTTAAATTGCAATTTCCATCGAGATATCTGTTCAGTTCACTCTTACCCTTTTTTTCCTTTTTACGCCAGGTATTGATTGATAAGTTCGCGGAAGAATCTCGAATTTTTAATTTCGTCAAATTGATCTAACTTTAACGATTCTTTTGGTATGATTAATAATTGAGAAATTGATCAACCTTCGCCCCCTTCGAAGCCAAATTAAATAGAACATCGATTAACACGTCCCCTAGATGAATTTTCAATTTCCAATCCCCCCCTACCCGTGAAAGAAGTTATGCAATATATTCGATTAATCATCAATCCCTTAAAATTAATTGAAAAAAAGAATTGCATCCACTTTCTTTTGAAGCCCATCCATCTGGAGAAAGGAACGTCTTTGTGGAAAGTTTCTCTAATTTAGCTCTAATTTCAAGAGCAAACAGAAAGCACGAAAAAGAAATCATATTTCGGATTCATATTCGGTGGAAACGTCGGAGCGAAGCGGAGATCGGCGAGCCCGATACCCAACCGCATTCCTGGGTTCCTCGGCTGTTGCAGCGTGGTCGCGGTTTCGAGAGCGAATAGGAACCCGGAGGATGATTCGTGAAAGATGACCCTCGATACCGCCTGCCCGTTCTCTTTCCAGATTACTTAACGAAACCCAGTTGCGACACACGCACCGAACGGACATTTCCAATCGCGCTTCTCTCCCGTTCACCGTTCACCGTGTCTGGCTGGACGCGACGAATAATCGGAGGGTACTCGGTCACAGACGATGACCTGGAGTTTGGGTTTCGTGCGTGTTAAGTTTAATTGAAAAGTATATTTTATACAACACATATTAATAAAATGTATTAATGTATACAATGCATATAAAATGTATATATTTAATGTTTCTACATTAGTTTGAATTTTTGCAATTTTCAAGAAAAAAGTATTCTCACTTTCTCGCCGTTTCTTTGAGAACTGACGATTGTCGAAATAGTGGCTTCACGCTTTAAATTGAGATCGAGTGGATCTTCTGTTACGAAGTTATAATTACCGACGATCTTTCACTGTCACAATTATGCTCTTCACCGTACATACAATTTGTATCACAGCTAGACGTTAATTCGTGTTCTCGAAACGTTTACAATACTCGAAATAACTTTGAAACTTCGAAGTTACGAGTTGAAGTGACTGCGCTTGAAGGTGCACACGATAAAATGCAAAACTATTAAAACATCCGAGGAAGAGCAGTATATGGAAAAGAAAATTTTCTATTTAGGGTCCTTTTCTCCAATTATGCTCATCAAAGTTTAAAAATGAACAAAAATCGGCAGTCTAGTCATGAATGAAAAAGATTCTCGGTTGTGTCTGTTTCAATTTCATTTCGATATATCGGTTCCACGATAGTTATACATACATGTCAATTATAATGCGTATTTTTTTATTAATTTCAGTTGTATCGTTATTATTTAAATGACACAAAATGAACGATTATTATTTACAAAGTTGCAATGCATCGACAGTTTTTCATCGGTTACGTTTCATTCCCACTTTTCACCTCTACGAAAATAATCCCACGGTAAATATGCCTAATCATATCGAGAACGTAGGCAAAATCTAGATCCCCTTTCTCTTCCATAAGTTTTCTCTTTGCAAACGAAGCGAGAAGAACGAAAGGGCATGACGAGAGCGCGCTTGTCGCGGAGCATTCCTTATATCTGCAGCTTCGAGATGGAACGTGCCGCGACTTAATTCGAACTTAAAACGCGTGCACGACGACGCTCGCGAGTTCGCGGTTGCGATGAAAGGGACGAGGAACCAACGAGAGTGTCGAGGAATCGATGCCTCGCGCCGAGAACGTTTCAAGAACGTTTACAGAAATCGTACGTCGAGGGGATGTCGGTCTGTTTTGCACGCGTCTCGTGTCGTTTGGAATTGGAACCCAGCCGAGGAAATCCGTTGATTTTCTGTGCTGTGACGTTCGTTCAATCCGTCAAGGATCGTCGCGCGTTGATGAATTGCAATTGCAGTTCATTTGCAATTCTTTTCAATCTATTTATGCATGCTCTATGATATTTGCAGTATTATACGTTTGTACGTTATATTATATGTATGTTAAAATTCTGAGCTTTAGAATACCAATTTTAATTATATTTGCCATAATTAACACTGTAATTAAATTAGAAGATTTTTACAAATTTAGCAATTGGGAAAAGTTGAAGAATATACTTTTTATTTTGATTTTTTTTTTTTTTTAATTGGCAAAATTGTCTGTTACTATTCATAAAAAGTTTATGAATGGAGAAATTGAAACAGTGCAATGTACTTTGAGTTCTTATAAATCTGGAATACTGGAATAAAATGAAAAACCCATCAAACGACATTTTGAAGGAACCGTCCAATAATAATATTAAAAAACATAACGAGACAGCAAAACGTTGCACAAGTCTACGAGTACGATCATTCAAGTTCATATTTCATTTCATACAATATATCCAGTGAATGGAAAGAAATTCCAAAAACTCGCCATCCATGTTCCACGATTTTATGAAATTAAGAAAAAGAAAAAAGAAAACGCCCGAGTATTTGTACAATGCGATCGTTGCTTGATTCTCAATGACTTAATCGAGTCAACGAGGCACGTCTTCAGACGAACGTGCACATTCTCGGCGAAATTCTTCGTCGAGAGACAAGCGGCCGGAATTAATTGGCTGGATCTTTGTTTGGCAAAGAATTCACGGCAATGATCGCCGAGGGAGTATTACACGAATCGCGAGGGAAGACGCGGCCGAGATTCGAGAGTTTAATTAAACGTCGAGTTACATCGGGGGCACCTCTCGGCACGATGATATTATTGCCTCGATTCCGGTCGCCTAACGTTAATGAGTTTTACTCGCCCGGCCGACGAAGGAGCTGGCTGATCTTCGTTTCAATTTTGACATCCTCCCGATTTATTAAAATGATATTCCCAGCTGGTCCCGTCCCCTTCCCCGTTTCTATTACTTTCCACGTCGATCCGTGAAAGGTTATTCATTTCTTCAGTTTCTTGCTAGCGTTAGGATTTTACATGGATCTTGTATTCTAAATTCCATCGATTATGCTTAACGCTCCACTGCCGAGAGGCTGGAAAAGAAGGTAGAAGGTTTTGTGTTTCTGCAATGGAAAATGCGATATTTTTTACTATATAAAATGTAGCAATCGTATTTTTTCTCAGAAGGAAGAAGCTATCTAATTTTTGAGTTAATTTTTAAGTTTTTAATGATACATATTAATTAGTTTTCAGTGCTTCTTTTACTTCTCGATTTTTGCCTTGAATTATTTCCTTCTCTGCTGCATTTTTTAGTTATTTCTTGCTAGAATTTCCTTTTATATAGGAATATTTTCGTTATATTTCCTATCTTTAATTTTTAATATCTCTGTTCTTCCTTTCGTTTCATCGCTGGTATCCTATTTAACGTCCTTGTAATATATACTTAGCCAAATTCAAGCATACTTGGCAAACTCTTCAAACTCAAAGACTTCGGTTTGAAGAATGTTATTTCACACATGACTTCCAATTTATCTCTGCTCCTAGACAGATTCTCTATTGCATAAACAAGGAAGGAAGCGAAAGAAATGGAAAGAAGAAGCATTGTGTGAATATCACGTACATTGTGAGATTTGCTTTCCAAACCGAAGAAATTAAATACATCATTCGATATTAATATTAACATTAAAATAACGTGGTTAACAACTGACATTAAAATAAATTTTAAAACAAATATAATACTTTCGACTGGGCCCGTACACCTTTCTAACATTCACACAATCTCTCTCTCAATCCTACCATTTCTTTCACTTACTTCAAGCGAACTACGCGGACATTCAATCCAGCTAAAACCCCGATACACTCTCTCTCTCTCTCTCTCCCTTCACAACCATGCACTCACGGTATTCAAAATTCGGCTCACGCAGCAGACAATTTTCCTCTGAAAAAAATTTCAATTCCACTCGCGCGATAAGACGCCGAGAGGTTTTATCACTGAAAGTGATTTTAGCGGAGGTAACCCAGAAAATCGGGCAACGCTGATGCAACGAAAATTAGCGATTGGTTGATTTGGGTCACGTGATTCGCGAGGGGGCGTGGTCTAGACCTCGAGTAGGAGTGGAGTTGCCTGTAATCGTACCGGGGTACAAGTCGTGCAGTTTTTTCCTTTTTCCTTTCTTTTTTTTTTTTTGTTTAAAGAAGAACGACGCTTTTATCCCTAAAATAAATTCGTACGTAATCTGGAGTCTCCTCTTCTTCACGAAGACCATCGAAAGTTCTATTAATTTCACTGGTTCCCCGTTATCTTGGAGGTAGCTCGTGCAAATGCCGCAGCAACCGGACAGTGTCACGGGGGAAGGGGGTGGGCTTAGCGTTTAATAATTTGCATGACGCATTACATACGTAAAGATGCGTTCCGCGGCCAGCTCTTATGTATAATGCATGCGCTCTTTAGCATTTTATCGCGCCGCTACTTCCGCCGGCGATTTACCTTCAAAGGGACAAACCTTCCACCAGCCGCGCGGTTCATCTGCATATCGCCTAATTAAATTTCGTCCACGTGCGAGAATGAAAAAAAGAGAAGGGAAAAAAGAGATCCGGACGTCGATCTGAACTCGTCGTCCGATCGATGCGGCACTTGGCTCAGTCGCCAGGAGGAGAAAAAAAGAAAGGTACAAACGAGGGAGAAGTTGCGAGAATTTTTACGAACCGCTCGAAAAACTCTAGCCAAGCGTGAAAAGACGATTCTTTCGTCGATAAGATTATGTCTCCGTTTGTCCTCGCCTTCTTTTTTTCTTTCTTTCTTCCTTCGCCACTTTTCATCTAGGATAGAGCGATCGAGCCTTTCCATCGACCTCGTGAAAAACTTTGCGTCTCTTTCGCACTTTATCGAAGTGAAGGTTTCTTTGTTGCATCGTCGATGCTCGATTACCTTCCTCGTTTTCTTCTTTCCTTTTTTTTTTCGGAGAACTCGCGAGAAACTTATTTATGAGTCGATTGTTAGTACTTTGAAGAGTTGAAAGAAGTCTCTCTGCTTGGTAGAAAGTATACGAAATATAAGCCAATTTTATTTTAACTTTCAATTCATTTCTGTTGGATTTGTTCGAAAGCTCTCTGCTTCGCTTTCAAAATTCTACGCGGATTTTGTCACGTATTTTATTATAAATGTTTAATATATTTCACAATATAACGAAATATATCAACAGTTTTTTCAATCTTCTTTATTCGATCAAGGATTCTTGATCGTTGATTTGACAGAAAAGTAAAGAGAGGCTCTTCTTTGTTTCATCACTGGTTGGTACCAGTTCAAAAGTATTTGCGACACACGCGTTTCAGAGCGAACTACCAGATGCGAGGAACATTGCGTTACACTAGGTTGCGAGCCACGGTAATGATTTGTCAACTGGCGCGGAGCACAAACGTGCGCGCGATCATCCGATTCCACTGCGGCTGAACACCGACCCTCCATTTCCACTGCGTTTTCGGCTACAAACATGGTAATCTCGCCCGTTTCCGCGACTCAACATTATTCGCGCGCTTTTCACCGACGAAAACACGGCAAACGCACATTTTTTCCACAATTTCGCACGCTTTCGTCGGTCATGTGTATGTAAAATTACACACAGACACACATATGTTATAAAAATACCTTTATTATTTTCCGTGGATTTTATAGAATTTTCGTGGTTTTTCTTTAAAACGGAAAACAATGGTTTTGTAAAATCGAGTACACACGCGTTATACCTATATACAACACGTAATTGTGTAAATTGCGAATACAGTTGTTCACGAGAATATTCTAACGCAATAGTTACAGAAGTATTTAATGAATACGTTCTGTGTATTGTACAAAATACTTTGAAATTTTATTGGTCAAGTTTGAAACGAATCGAAGAATCCAACATTTAATATTTGAACGTTTGAATGTTCAGTTAAATATGTTACAATATCTAGATTTTTCACTACATACACCTACTTTTGTCACTTTTCGTAAATTTTATAGAATTTCCGATATTTAAACGTTTAAATATTTAGTTAAATACATTGTAACAAAGTCGGCCAGTGAGTTTATGTGCGGCGAGGGAATTTCAATGTAGTGGGGAGATGGATGCAGTGGAGGGGATGAGGAAGGTGGGGGCAAGAACTCGCGGACCGCCAGTTAGCCTACCTAGCTCTGTATCATAATCTAATAGGATCGTCTTTAACATTTATTACATACTTGAAATGGCTACTCACACTGCATATTTTCCACTAAATATACTTTCACCGTCTTTTGCAACTACTTTTCGTGGCAATCTAAAATATTCTGTGCTACAATATCAATTAAATAATTGTAATTGCTTGATCGATATAAAATGGTTCTTCTGTTCGACAACTGTTCGAGTACTTTTACGATTTAAAAATTTGACGCAGATCGTTTAATTTAAAACGCGATTCTCGAAAGAGCTAGCTCTAGTATTTTACATGGTACGGTCGCAGACGAATCTGCTTTGAAGCGGAAGGAGGATTTCTAGTCGAAGAGGCGGCGCGTGAGTACGAAAAAGTCGCGGCGAGAGAGTGGCGCGTGAAAGGAGTTACCCGAGAAGTGTCGGCGAGATCTTACTCTTCTCGGAGTCCGGCAACTGGTCTATTTTATCGCCCGCCGGATAAGATTAAGCGAATCGAGTGAAAGGGACGTCTCTCCGGGCCAGTTCAGTGGCCGTGTTCAAAGTTTAATTTGCGGCCGGTGTCGCAATCGTAATGCGCTCGCAGGATTTTCATCCTACGAATTTAATACGTCTCGAGCCCGGGCAACTCGATAGCCAGTTGGCCAACGAGCCTCCTCCGTTAATCGTCGATCAGCGATTCGAGTGTGGGAAATACGAGCGAGCCGATACCGAGAGGCGACGAGAGTTGCTCGTGATTTTTAGCAGCCTCGCTCTTCCTCCTTTTTCTTTTCCCTTTCACTCGAGCCTCTCTTCCTTGAGAAACAGCGAACTCTTCTCGACGATCGTGGAACGAGGGATTCGTGATCGGGTTTGGAAAGTGTTCGCCTCCGAGCTTCTCGTTGTAACGTTTTAATCCTGTGATCGATGATATTCCTTAAATTCAATTTCTCAACTTGCTTCCCCGGAGATGAGCGATTTTTCAGATTCAGTCCGTTGGAAAATAATTAGGAGGTCGTAGGTAAAGAAATTAAATTAACAATTTCATCACGAAACGTGTGTAATTAAACAAATCATTTGGAAGATTGATTGTTAATTGAATTCTCCGGAAGATCTTTCGTAGAACAAGAATTATCCCTCGACGAATTTTCTAGTATCAGTTGCGAGATTGTTCGTCGATTCTACGTCTGCCGGAGTTGCCAGTTGGGATCTTGTTATCTGATGTCTCCTAGGAGGGCTCTAAATCACCATGATTTCTCATAAACCGTCGCGTAAATCATTCATTCGGAATTTCCACTCTCGTGGAATTTCGCTCGCATCGTTGTGCCACGGATATGCCGGTATGCAGCTTCAGAATTTCATAAACTCGCCTAACGCGAGGACGAGGATCTTTTGAAATTAAATAGAAAGAAAGGAAACGAGATACACGGCAGATCTCGTCGTTCACGCCAGTGTGAATCTCTTTGCGAGTCTCGAGTGAAAATGGGGACGAGCCGGGGGGGAATTGGTCCACGTTTGCGTAACCGATGATTCACGGGTTGAGAGCGGGTTGCTGCTCACCGACAGCGGGGTAAGAAAGGCGCGACCGATATTACGGGCCTCGGTGTCAACGTTCCGACCGTAATTTATGTCCGCGAGATCGTTCCACGTTCCTTCTCGCTGTTCGTCGAGCGGGGGTTTTATTGCGCGCGAGACGTCGGCATAATGCAAGGCGGCGCGTCTCGAGCCCGTCCATCGCGTTGGATTTATAGAGCTCGCGAGGAAAGAAGTATTCCATTGTATTTACCTCGTCGAGCCCGTTTCTCCAGCTTTCCAAATCGTCCTGTCGTTGAGTAATTTGCCTCTCCTTCTCCCTTCCTTCCCCTGGAGCTTCTCTCTGGAGGGGAAGTGATTGCCAGAAAAATCCTACTGTCCCTCCCGCGACGACGAATGATTTTCGTTTAATTCAGAAAAACATCGAAAAGGACTATGGCTACGATTTTACGATTTTTAAGCGGGAACGGGGTATATTTTTTTCTTTTTCTCTTTAATTAGAGTATCGAATAGTATTGTTGGGTAATCAACTGCAACAATTTAAGATAATAACTGAAGTAAAATTGTACATTTTTTCTTGGTAGATGTCGATAACAAGATTAAGTTGAATTGAAAATTCTGAAATTAAATGTTTCAATAGGTACTGTAAATGTTACAGTTATTAACGTGTGATGACGCGAATTATTTATTTCAAACCTTCCAATAACACCGACTGAATTGAAATTCTGACTTATTCAGTGTCTTATTCGTTTATTTGAAACATCGTTCTCCGTGGTCGACGAATACCTGCTTGGCGAGCCATTAGAAGGAAATAAATAAAAACGTACGTGCGTAGGCGTTCGTGGGCCATTGGCTTCGAGAGAAAGGTGTAAGAATAAGATTGGAATCATCGACTCCGTTTCACGTAGGTCGGCGTGATTTACATCGGTAACGCGATGCTAGGAAACGAATGAAGCTCAAAGTTCGAGTATCTCGATCCGATCGAACGATTGAAACACAGATTGTGTCACATTGGTTACAAAATCATTTCGTCCCACGCGAATTCCACACAAATTCCATTTCGACGAGTCGGAGTATTTCGGAATTTGGCGAGATCGGCCGACGCGCGACGATAAGATCGCAACGGTCAACGGAGTGTCAAAATAATTGAGCGCGGCGCGCAAGAAACACGCAATAAATCGTGGGAAGCAACGAAGCATCGTCCACTCGGGGTTTCGTCGTTCGTTCATTATCCAACTACGAAACTATTTCGAAACGTGGTTCGAAACTTGTCATCCTTCCCCCCGGCCTGTGGAACCGCTCGCAGCCATCCGAACAATGTCCGGGGACTCGGTTTCGACCCTCGGTTCCGGGATGTCCGGACACGTCGCGTGCACCGCGTTTAATGTTCCAGCGAATGCGCGCAGTCATTAGGGGCCATAATCATCGGCGACGTCTAATTGTATCGCACAATGATCGATGCCGCTCTATTCCGACACTGCTAACTACACCCTCGGGGGCTCGCCAAGTTGCTAAACTTGCTAGTTTCGCTCGTCGTCTCGTTCCCTGTTAATTAATGCATCGTTAACGACAAAATATGCCTGTGTCTGTTTAACGTTAGGGAGCTTCACCTCGAACGCTCGAAATGGCCAGTTGGCTGCAGAATTTTCTTACTTGCGACGAAAGGGGTGCATTTCATCGTCTTAATAACAAGACACGATGAAAAAACTGCACGACTTGTAGCAACCAGAAGCAACTGTTTTGACATTTCTAAGAAACGAAGACGACTTTTTTGCCATAAAATTTTATTGATCGCCACTCCTACTCGAGGTCTACGCCACGCCCCCTCGCGAATCACGCGACCCAAATCAACCAATCGCTAATTTTCGTTGCACTAATAGCGTTGCGCCCGATTTTCTGGATTACCTTCGCTAAAATCACTGATAAAATTTCGATGAAAAAGGATTAGAAATGTCTGAATAATTCGTAGTTTCCAATGAAAGAGTCACTTTTGTTCCTGGAAAAAGACTGTGGAAATGCAATGTAATTGTCTTGGAAGAGGACGCCGATTGATACGATCTACATCGGAAGTATCAAGTGACGCAAAATGTTTCGATATCGTCACTTTGAAGAAATCGTAGAGAACTTCCAAAAAAATCTGTCGGTCGATCCTCTCAGTCTTCGCATCCCTAGACACGCGAAATGGATGCACGCCGCGGAGGACGTTGCCACGGCAACGTTGTTACAGCAGCTTGATAAACACATCGATAATCACCGAGCGGCTCTGTTTGTAGAAAACCGACGTGGGAATTCCCGAGGCAGGAGGTTTCAATTAGAACGCGTAATCTTCGAATTGTTCTGTCGTGGATAATTGGACGAGCGTTGGCCGATCGTTCGTTAGTGCTGGATATTTAATTAGATACAGACACGACGGAACGTCTAGCCGGC
This sequence comes from Melipona beecheii, assembly GCA_032399605.1. Classification (NCBI taxonomy): domain Eukaryota; kingdom Metazoa; phylum Arthropoda; class Insecta; order Hymenoptera; family Apidae; genus Melipona; species Melipona beecheii. Next base: position 4,575,335 of record JAUCMO010000463.1, read on the forward strand.
GTTGACCTCGTAAAATATCCGGTGTCTGATTGCGACCAGTCAGACCGTGCGGATTAACTAAATAATAATCGTGCACGTTCCTCTTGCTCTCTGTCTCTCTGTCTCTCTCTCTCCTGTTTCTCGTCACGCACGCATCGCACCCTGTAATTAATTACGAAGGGGAGTTTGTATCGCGGGATCCACTTACTTTCTAATCTGGCGCGATACGATTTCATCCGGTTGATGAATCCGGGCCTCGGCGATTAATTAGACCCGGACGTGACCGACGAATTCGTTTCCACGCTCCGGTTTGTCCCGCGAGCGGTAAAAATGCGGCCTCCGCGAGAAAATGACGTCTCGCGCCGGGCATAATGAACAGTCTCGTTCTTTGAATGGCTCGCCTTAATGGCTCGATGAGAATTGGATTTGCTGTAACAAATTGCTTCGAGGAATTACTCGCGAGTTTTCAGGCACAGAGAGAGAGAGAGAGAGAGAGAGAAGGCGGTGCCCGCGAAGAATTTTGATACTCGACTACCGGATTTCTACCAACTGTGGAAATATTCCGCAAAATTGTTTCGGGGATTCGACGCCAGAAGAATTCCGAGGCGAGACTTGGGAATTTGGATTGACCGTAGGATTCTAGGTCGTGTGCCGAACGTGCGGAAATTTTGAAAATTTTCGCTTTTGTACGAGGAAACGAGGGACAAAGAGCAGTGCGGAGCTTTTCGTACTTTGAATTCAATAATTGGGAGGCGAAAGTGTTTGGAATTTGAATTTTTTAATTATCCAACATTTTTAGCACACGACGCAGACGTCACGCGCATTATTTTTGAGCATGAAGATATTTAACAATAAAGCCACAAGAGTGCAAGGCGCAAAATGAAATCTATTCGGTTATATTTGTTAGCAGTCAGTACGAAAAATTGTCAAAATGTCCTACACTTACGTATTTGTTTATTATATGTATTTGGTATATTTTTGAAGTTTTGAAGTTTTCTAAACTTCACCTCGTACTTTACGTCCCGAGCATCATGCTTTGGCAGTAGAGGGTTACAAGGCTTCGACGATACGGTAGATCTTTGTTAAAACTTCGTTACACTACCTGAACGGAATGTTCGACGATAATAAATGATTTTCCAATTATTATCAGACATTTTATTCCGGTGACATAACATTTTGGATGATATTATTAAATATCATAAATATTCGAATAATGGAATAATTTTTTAACATAATTCGTACTATTACAACCACTATTTACACTATTATGATCGTACGTAATTAACACGTAAAATAAAATAATTTGATACTCTTCCGTTTAAGCAACAAAATAAAACAATGTTCGACCAATACATAGATTTTTTTTGGATTGAAAGATTCTATCGTATTTGGGATTGAAAGTGTGCGGATGACAATCGATGAGTTCTCGAGCGAGTCGTCAGGAGAAATTCAGCCACCAAATCGCGACGGGATTTTTAATTAAAAGAGCATCTTGCGCTTGTGTGCTCTCTTGGCTTGGCTGCCGAGCGGCTCAGCCCGGCAATCAGAAAGGTTCTGGCGTGGCGAAAACACCGAGTCAGGGATGTAATTTGATTAAAGTTGGATCCAGAGTTATCCGAGCGTCGAATGCAACCGTTCACATCCGTCGGGTATCTGCTAGATGTTCAATTAACGGAATTCCAGCCATTCTCCTCGCGGCTGACACATTCTCTCGGTCTCGTTCCCTCCGTCTTCCCTCTTCCTGCACTTCTTCTCTATCCTCATGCTCGATCCTCATAGTTTGACCATTAACTATTCTTCTATTTCCAGCACGAAATGACGATCGATAAAATTGTCAACACTGTCATATTATGTTTTTTTATCGTGTATCTCCAACAACTAAATCTAACCTGACCTGATGTACCTAATCTGTCTTACAATTATTATGCAACAATATTCTAATGAATCAGTATCGAAATCAGTCAATAGAATTTCTCCTTGATCTATTCTTGGCATAGCCTCCTATCTTTCAGTCCCGCTTGTTGCTAATTATTATTTGGATTAAATTCCAGTTCTTCCTGATTACCAAGTACTGGTATCTGAATGCAGATGGAGTTTACATCTCAAAATTAATTAAATTTTTCTGTCGACCGTGGCGTAAAAATGATCGAATAGCTACTTTATGAGAGTACGGTTTTGTAACACTCGGCAGACATTCCTGTCTATTTTATTTATAAATTCGTCGATGAACCGGAAACATCAGGAATTCACCGTTGAAACAACAGAAAACGCGGGAACTACCGAATCGTATAAATTAAACAAGAATCGAACAACTTGCTCGTTGTTTCCCCTGCAACGCAAGCACGAAGTAGCGTTGCAAACGCTGAACATCAACAGTAGGAATTCCTAAATAAAAAGCAGAAGAATCTACGATGCGCAGACGAGGAAAGTGGGAAGCAAAGGCAACAGTAGCCTTCGTTGCTGGTGGTGGTGGATTTTCTCGAAATTCCGCTCTTAGTCCCCCTATTGGGGAAGTTGCCCTCGCGTTAATACAGTCCGGCCGACTTAACTAAGTTACTCCACTTACTCAAGGCTCGACTGCCAGCACTCTTCCACTTTCTTTATCTCTCCCTTAACCTTTCAGCTTTCTTTCCCCCCTCGTTTCTTCCCTTTCCTTTCTTTTCGCTCGCGTTCTGCAACCTTCCGACGTCGATAAAAATTCTAAAACGAAACAAAGCGACAGCTTTTGTCAGCCTTTTGCGTAAGTAAGAGCGAAAGCTTTGCAACGGAACCGCACAGTTCGACTGTTACCTCTTCTTCTTCTTCTGTCTTTCTTTCGTACATTTTTCCCCCGTTTCTTTCTCTTCTCTCTTTTTCCTTCCTTCTGCTTTAGTTCTTTTTTAGATCGTTCGCGTCCTGTAACCTTCTTTACAGGCCTTTTGTAACTCTAGAAGTTCTTAAACAAAGAGCAGGAGAATCCGCGATGCAGCGGCAGAAGAAGCTCTTAATGAACGAACAAGTAGAAATTGAAGGCAACGGCAATTTCGTTGCCAGCGGTTTTCTCGAAATTCTAATCCGAGCATCTCGTTGGAGAGGTTGAGAATATTTCGTCAGTGCACCGCGTTATAAAATTTTGACATGGAAATTGCTGATTCATGGATAAACATGCTTTGAGAAACATTCTTTACAAAGATCCGTCTGTTTCGAAAGAAGTTTCGAATACTTTGCAAAATTCGATGCCAATGCAATTACTTCGTGAGAAAGATAATATACAAATATTGCTCCGATTCCATCTTTTATGGCAAAAGATTGCTACGAATTTGAAACTAGACCAGCCTACTGTCGATATCCTCTGATCTCGAATGTGCCAACGCCGGAACTACCAAAGTAGTCAAAATTTTTGTTAACAACTTTGACAAACATGAAATAATATATTTTAATAATATATTTTTAGCTTTTCCATTTTTCTATTTCAATGTTTCCGATGGAAATTTTATGTTTTAATCGTCGGTAGTTCTAGTCCAGCCATATTACTCCAACCATAATATCAGTGCCCATTTTTCCCTATTTTTTCCTCTTCTCTTCTCTTCTCTTTCGGTTCGCGTACAAGGTTAAACACAGCGTTCGCGCTTAAAGGAACGAGCAGAACCCGATGGAAACCGAAAACTGGAGGCCAAAAGAGGGAGGAAAGAAGAAAGTGGAGACGGCGTCAGCAGATCCGCGACGTCGTCGTTTCGACGGTGGAGCACGAACGGGGCAGGATTTCGTTGGAGCACGCGTGGCATAACCTTAACCGCGTCGAACGAGGGGACGGATTTTAACTAAGCCAATTGGCCTTGGCGGTTTTGAGAAACGAGAGACTTTTTGAACTTGCGCCGCGTCGACGAAAATTGCGAAAGACCGGGGGATTACGAAGTTTTTGCCGCGCCCGTTCTTCGTTGCTCGTTCGTTGCAGGGAGGTGAAATTCTTAACACTTGGATCTAGTTTCAGTGGAAGAAGAGAGTAGCGGAGGAGAAAGGGAAGGATTTTGTAATGGATAACGACTGTAATTAAAGGTGTCGACCGTTTCACTTCCGTTTCGCGGAAAAATTGAGCGAAGAAAGAGGGTTACGTGTTGACATTTTATCACTAAAAGTGACTTTAGCGGGGATAAGCCAGAAAATTGCGCCTCTATAGGTGCAACGCTGATGCAACGAAAATTAGCGATTGGTTGATTTGAGTCACGTGATTCGAGAGGGGGCGTGGGCTAGACCTCGAGTAGGAGTGGCGTTACTCAGCGATCGCACCTGTAATTTGTTTTCTATCGATTCAAATGTTTGCATATCGATGAAATTTTATGGTAAAAAAAGTCGTCTTCATTTCCTAGTCAGAACAGTTGCTTCTGGGCCTTTCAGTGAGACGAATCGTACAAGTCGTGCAGTTTTTTTGTTAAAAATTTTGTCGCTTTCATAGTATAGTCATTTCCTCTTTCCTAAGGTTTCAACCTAAACTTTTTTTTACCAAGTCTGTAAATTGGTGAAAAGCGTGTTGAATAGAACGTACTTGTTTCTTTTGATAAAATTAGTTTTCCTTGTGTTCTTTCTTTCTTTTTCTCTTTTGAAGTAGTTTCACTCGTTAGGGAAAGAATCAGAAGTGGAGAAAGAGGATGAAAAGTTTCTTGTTGCTTTGGCAATTTTGTAGGTGTAACCTAGATTTCACGCAAAAGTGAATAAAGTATGAGATTCGCGTCAGAGTGATTGAAATGCAAGTAGTAAGTAAAACTTTGTGGTACGGTAAATAAGAAAAGCTTTTATTTATACGTCTTGTGAAAATTGATCGTTTTAGCAGAATAAATTTCTTTTATGAAACAGTTAGATGATCCAAATTGTCCGTGTCGAACAGGTTTGCAAAATTGACGCGCATAATTTGTGTTCATCAAAAATCGAGATAAAAAATTATTTGCAGCAAGAATTTTCGAAAGTAACTGGATTCTAGAAACTAAAGTTTTTAAATTCTTCCCAGAAAATTTGTCAATTCTTGGTTTCTGTGAAACGTATAATCATAAGACAGCGATTTTATTTTCACGCGTGAATAAGATCCCGATGAATAAGAAGAATAATTTTTTTCCTGCAGTAAAGGGCAAGTAATAGCGAAATTACCGACATTTCCAACGCTTGTCGCGGGATATGTCAACAATTAAATATCTGATCGATCCATTACGAGAACGAACAGGGACGTGTAATCAACGCGATGGAGACGCTTGTAGTCTGGTTGTCGTCGACCGGTAAACAGCATTAGGAACTAACATCGCGCGAATGTATCATTTCCCTGTCAGCCTTCTGACCGATTGAATCTGAAATTGGAAGCTGGATGATCAGCGGCCGGATGAAATCGAACAGATCTGTGCCAGCGTTGGTTCAATTTCAAATATACATCGTTGGTCAATCTCGTCGGACTTTTGATCCGGTTTCGATTTACCTGCTTAATCTCGCTCGTTCCGATGTGACGTTGTAATTGAGTTTGAATAATATTTGTGCGGAATTAAATATAATTTTAATTAATTGGGATTAGAATGTAGAATGTGTGTATATACATATGAAAATGCTGAAATTTTGAATCATTTTTTTATTCCGAAACAATAAAGTTAATATTAAATAGCAATATTTCTTACTTGGATAAACTTTTGACGAAAAAATTTTCGACTTTTACGAAAGAATTTTCCTTGGTCTTTAGTCTGAGAAACAAAAATTTATATCCACTTTGTGCATTTTCAAATAATTTTAATTAATAATCTATTCAGAGGAATAGCCGAATAACAAAATAATAGCGACAAAATCGTCGGAATTTCCTGATCGTCTAGATATTTTCTTTACGCGTGGACTTTGCACAAACTTTTGCTTTAAATATTCCAAAATCCGTACGTTCACAGGCGAATAAAATAATAGTGGCGCAAGAGAAAAAAATGTGACGACGATGTTCTAATTTTCAAAATTAAAACACTTCCGTTTTGACTCGCAAGAGTCTTGTACGATCGTAGCAGTGTACTACAATGTTCAGTAGAGTAAAATTAAATTCTGCTCTGGATCTCCGCACTTTCTCATGGAGAACATCTACGGAGAAGATGGGGGATTCATCGGAAAGTCCTCGACCCGGTTTTTCAACGATTGCGATAGCAGTCTGTGGAAAGGCACGGCCTACCGTGCTGTTGCGCGACTAATTAACGATCGTTCCGAGATTCCTCAGTCTTGCTTCATCGCCAGCTTCTAATCGTAGAAACGATCCCGTGCTTTCTAGAATTCGTGTTTCCCCAAACGAATAATTTCTCTGGCTCCCGCTGAAAAATGCGACCAAACTCATCCAGTTGCACTTTTACGCGCGTAATTCTAGTGATTTACTCGACGGCCGGCCGCGCGATTAATGATACCTGCTCGCGGTTGCGTTTTGAACAGACGATTATAATTTTACCAAGGACTATAAAGTTGTCTGGCATAATCCATGGCTCGAAGACCGTGGTTTCACGCGAAGATGGATGCCATAAATGCACGCGATTTCACGTATCTCGAGAATGTGGACGATACTTTCATACTTTCATTGGTTCACGTGGGAATTACGGTAGCACTCAGTTTGAAATCACGCCACTCAGCGTGCAAAAGTTTTTCGAACGAGGTGACTGACGTTTCGAAAATAATCGAAGAATTGAATTCCGAAGGAACCCAAGAGTTTAAGAGAGCTTCTTAATGCTTCATTTTATCTTTCTGTCAATCTTTGAGCAACTACTTTATTTATCGATAAAACTTCAAACTCGTCTATTTAAAAAATATTCGTTCTGACAAAATATTTTCAGTTATCGAAATTTCGTTTTTCGTTTTAATTATTGTTTGACGATCGATCGACTATTTTGAAACAGACGGGAACGTTCCTAAATATTGAATCAACTCTCTACAAATAGAATTTGATTTGCTAAAATTTAACGTGTAATTATTATTTGAAAGCGGGAATAAATGGCCGAAATTCTGGCGCAGAAATTGACTTTCAGAATCGGAGTTTCAGCGGAGTTGAAGCCTGCGACATTAAAGCGCGAAGTAAAATGTAGAAAACTGTAAAAAATTTTCAAAATGGAGATGCCATGCGCGTGTTACGTTAACTTTTGAGTTGCACGATGCATTTTAGAGAATCGATCGATACGTTTCTCGTACGTGCATCTCGTGCATGTACACGTGTATCTTCGTGTCTGCTGCGTGTGGAGTCAGCTGAAGACAAAGAGGAAGACTGTTACCACGAGTGGAATCGTAATTGATACTTTCACTGCCGTACCTGTTGATCGACGACGATTCCCTGCGTATTTTAACAGCAATGCATCTGGATTTCTGTTCCTCGGCGGAAAGTTCATATTTCATAGTATTTCGAACTCTCACCGGGACTGATCAAAGCAATCAATTTTCTCTGTTCGTTGAATGCAATTTCAATGCATCTCTCCATTTTCTACGTATCGTTGCGCGAACGTTAGACCAAAGTCAAAAATGTTCTCGAAACATTAAACAAATCTTTGTTACAATAATTTACGTTATGAGAATCATAACGAGGTGATTAAAACACGGGTTATTATGTAAATTTACATTTTTAAGAATTTAAATTAAATTTTATAGAAAGCACTGTGCATCCCCTCGCGGCAATATTTTGTTTTATAATTTTACATTTTAACGTTCCCTGCAAATGTATAAAAATCACGAAAGGGGATATTTTTCAGTGAAAAGCGCACGATTTCCACGAAAGTCAATATTTTGTAATACCGACGAATATATTCGTGGAAACACCTCTAAAGCAAATGTACACACGATGACGGTAAATTGTGGACTTTTATGCGGATTTTTACGAAATTTTAAAGTGTAAATATTTACAGGATGCACGCAATACCGTATAAAAAGGACCAAAGTTGTTTAAAGTAAAAAATTGTATAAAAATGTCCAAAGTACACTCGTTGTTCTAAATTTTTCACAGAAGAAACGAGTCTTTAATTTCCATGTGTCTACGAAAATATAAATTTTCGCTGTCCAGTCATCGTTTCGACGATGATAATCTCAACAGGAATAGAAACTAAATTGAATTATCTTTACATAAATTTTCTATTGAAAATATTATATTATTAATGGAAAATGAATGATAGAAGTTATGTGTGAACAATATAAATTGATATAGAATTGATATAGAAATTATAATAAAATTAATATGAGTTAATATAAATATATTATATTATAATATACTATAATTAATAATACAAATAATACAGATGTGGATAGACGCATCTGTGATACAATAAAGAATCGGCACGATCGTACTCTCTCGGAGAGATTTGGAAAAATATTTTCAGATAATGATATTACAAGTAGTCGCGAAAAGCATCGGCGTGGAATCAACGTCCGGCTGTATTCCGGTGCCTCACTTGCCAGTGTCAATAACACGCGAGCGGATAAGCCATTGACATCGCAAGCAGACTGGCACGGGATACAGACGCGCGTATGTCGCGGCTGTACACGCGCGTGACAGCTCGATGAACCCGGATCGTTTAGAACACGGAATCTCTTTTATCCTTTTTCGCTGCGCGAACGATGACAACGAACGGCCGTCTGCTAATTCTTCGATACGTATAAACTACCACCGACCGGATTAACAGCGAATATCATAGTTCTTGCAGAGGGATGATCGATAGCTCGAAACGAGATTCTGTTCTGTCACAGCGAAAAGTTTTTTTTTTTAAATTTGGACGGAAAACCCGGTACGATTTCTAATTTGCGGGAAAGCTCGACGCGAACGTGCATCGAAAATGTTGGTTTGTCAGTTCGAGTCGAAAATTGTGGAAATTATGGAAAATTCGCGTCGATTTATAAACATAAATTGTGATCGCGATTGATGGATCGAATTATTCTATTAAAATACAACGTAGCTTTCTTCGTACACTAAATTGAACTTCGAAAGTAAAGAACGGAGATTACGAAACATTTGTACAGCTTGACGCACGATCCTCTTGGAAATTCGAGCGAAAACACAAATCAAGAATATGTCTTTTCAATAAATCTTTTCCTACGCGACTTAAGACCGACTTTGAAAATAAAATCGAAAGATTTACAGAGTTTAAAGGTTCGTAAACCCTCGAAACGAACACAAATTTAAAATACGAACCTTTCTCTGAAACGTTCAAATTAACTCCTGCTTCTGTTCAATTGAACATTTGAAAAGCAAAGAACAGAATTTGCGAAAGATTTATAAAGTCTGGAATAATTCGCCGGAAACAGGAAGCATCGCGAGTCGAAAATACTTGTACATTTTACATCGAAACAGATTAGCAGTAAATTTCTTCGAATTAAATTCTCCGAACGAAAAAGGGTCGACGAAACACAGGAATAAATCTTGAAACGCAATTGCTCGGTAACAGGAAGCAAAAAGTGAAAAAGGGAAAAAACCGACTCCGAATTAAACATCCTCGTCTCCGCGGTGATTTTCTGAAACGTTCGTCGAATAGAATGAGCAACGAGCTGATGCGTGGCAGCTTGGTGGAAATCGGCGGAAACGGCCGGAGCGACCGACCGACTCTCGTCAGGGGGGTTGCAACAAAGTCGATTGTGCCGGTGGCGTAATTCGAATCGCCGATTGAACGGGCAACGCCGGGCGCACCGGGTTAAAAGCGTGCTTCCTCGACTACGTTTGTCCCTTCCTCTCGCCCTTTTTCGTCGAACGAAAAAAAAAGAGAGAGAGAGAGAGAGAGAGAGAGAGAGAAAGGAATAAAAATAAAAGGAGGAAGAAAAGAGAAAAAAAACGAGAGGAAAGAGGGAGGGTGGGGGAAAAAAACACGCGTGCTCGCTCGGCGAATAGGAAGAAAAAACAAGAGAGCGGAAAAAAGGGACGCGCGGCTCGACCTGTCCCGGCCCATTGAAAAGTTTCGCTGCGTCGATGTTCACTCCTCCATCCCCTTTCATTCAACCTTGTTCCCCGGCTGTTCCCGTTTTTCTTCGTTGCCACGCGCGCGCCCAACCCGGGATTATCCCGCTACCTCCGGGTTCGTCCGTTTCGCGAAAAAAACCGGATCGCTCGACGTTGTCCGGTTTATTAACTTACCCCGAGCCGTTTCGCGGGATCGCCGTCAAAATTCTCGCCCCGTGTTTCAACGAAAGCAAAAATGAGCGAGAGGGGGGAGGGGAGAATTGGCTTTGCGCGAAATCGGTACGAGAGACTTTCATTTTCCGTCTCTAATGAGCTTCGCTCGGAGTCTGATTTGATTGTTTGATAACATTTGTAAGTAGTGTAAAACACGCAAGGCAGGTGGAAGTCTTGATGAGTAAGTGGAACAGGATGTATAATTGTATCGAGTTTTCTTGCCCTGATACTTGATGTGTATGTATTTCCTACTTTTTAAACGTTCAACGTTACAGGAAAAGTTAAAAATTGTTACAATTCTTTCTAAATCCTTATTCAGTTTGATTGTTCGTCGTTTTACGTTTAAATTTTACACCACGGAATGAGTCACAAGCGAAGACTCCCTTGTAAAACAATTTGAATAATTTTTTAATCCAAAATGATCCACCGAAGTGGCGAAGAAATGAGAAAAACACATTTGTCAAACAGAAAATTGACTGTATTTAGCAAAGTCAAATGTAATTGCAAGAAATAGAACACAGAACAGGTTCAAATTTCTTTTTTGTAAAATCAATATCACGAATGAGAAAATTTTAGTGAAAAAATTCGACGAGTAGAATTTAGAGTCGTTCGATGTACTATAAAGGCACAAACTTAATTTCTACCACAGAAGAAATTCGTATTAACAATTAGCATCAAACTGTTCAACGAAATGTTTGAACGAATTTGCACAAACTGTTCCGGCACATTACAAAAACTGAGGCAGAATTGATTAGTGTGTCGCCTAATTGATAGATGTGTCGAGAAGCGATCGATTCGACAACACCATCGAACCGGTCGAATATTAATAAAACTGAAGTGCAGCGAAGAACGACCACGATCGTCAAAAATTCCTGGTCGTACGAAATTTACGATCGCACGCGCTGACTGACACCGGACACGCGCGAGGTACGTTATTAGGAAGCCGCGTTATCGAATACCGCGTTATAATTGAAAAGCTTCGGAGCGAATCAACCGCCAATCATGCGAGCGACCGCTACGAAGCGGACAACACCGGCCCCTCACGCTCGATCCTGAACGCGTTCCAAAGCGGCGATCAACTTCCATTAATTAAAGGACGTCGGTGTGTGCGGCTCGCGTCCGCCTGCCAGGTCCCGTGTCAACGTCAATCCCCGCCGCTAGAAACTTTTCGCGCCGCCAACCCTTCTTCGCGATGTCGCGGTGGACGATGTCAAACGACGCCTCGCACGGTCCACGGTCCACGTTTAGTGGTCGAGCCGTGAAACACGCGGCCACGATCGAGGGACGGTTGTCCTTTCAGATTGGACGGAACGGACAACGGTTGTCCATTGTGTCCCAACAACCAACGGATACACACACGCGGTGCTATTTTGTTCGACTATATCGTTCACCCTTACGGAATTTTCAGAGTCGAGATTTTCGTCGAATCTCGGGCTGCAGAAACGTTGCGGCATTTTGTTCAGTATTTTGCAGTAACGAGTAGGAATGAGTTTTGATTACAATTTTTTTATATTTTTAATATGTTGCGTAATTATACGTTCGTACGATTTATATTTGTGTACATTACAGTGTACAATTGAACATCTGATATAGTTACTAGACTGCGAATCAGTCGTGCATTGAAGATGTGCACGTAGCAATCAATTAATTAACGTAACTTTGTTAGTGTTCACGAACATTCAAAGAGGTACGAAAATTCGCACTCTAATCATATTGTTGTTTTGCTTTACACGCAATTACCTTCACGTACACTGTGTGCGTAATAATCCAAACTTGTACACGTAGCAGTTATAATTGAAAATCTGCCAGTATCCAAAATGTCCGCAACAGAAATTTCTCCGAACGAAAGTCGGCACCATTATTTTACTATCGGACGGAATAATGGCGTATCGATATAGCTGAGAGTATCACCGAGGCTACGTTTTAACGATTGTCTCCCCCGGCTCCTCTCGACCAAGTCGCCTGGAATTGGCGGCACGTGTAGAGTGGCTCTTAAAAAATTGAATTACGACGTTCGGAATCGTATCACGTCGGACGGGACGCATAAAGGGACGCGCCCGGGTATAATGCATCTCGGAGGCAAGAGCTCTAATAAGAATTTTCGTCGCTTCCTCCTCGAGGGCCACCACCCTCGTTCGTTCTCGCCCTCCCGCCGAGAGAGAGAGAGGGGAAGCTTAAAAATACGGCAATTCACGCCCGCCGGGTTTCTTCGCGGGCCACCGCAATCACGATCATCGTACGTTTCATAACGAAAACTTGAATTTATCACGCAAGGATTATTGGCCACAGGTGTAATTTATGCGCGTTGTTCCCCCCCCCCCCGCCGGAAGTTCGGCGACTTTTCGCCACATATTTTCGCGCGAAGGAATTTCGCATTTCACGCTGGAAAGAATTCCTCTTATGAAACGGAACCTGTTAACTCTCGGATGGCGGATAACTTTTATATTTCCACGCGCGGCGAATGGCGGTCGCTAGATCAGATTTGATTTGATTGAAGCACTCTGAAGATTTTTCTTTTAAAGAATGATCTGTAATGAAATCGGACCTTTGAAGTTATTTTCGCACGTAATAACAATTTATTTCAACAGTATTATATTTAACAAATTGCATATTCTACAGACTGTATATTTAAACAAATTGTACATCCGTTACAAACTGTAAATAACAAATTGATAATCAGAAGCAACTATTGAATTTCTACTTTGTCTCTTCGAGTTACTGGTAATAATTGACGAGAAAACAGAAAAATTTCCAAATATCATCATTAACGAGGCAATCGAGCAAAGATACCAGCGACAGTGGAATTTCGATTCGCATTTAGTCAAGGGGCGAACAAAGAGGGCGCGTTTTGGCGCGTGGGGGGCAAATGAGGAGGCAGCACGTAGCAATACTTCGTTACGTTTCCGCACGTATAAATACGACGTTGAGCGCGGAACGTGAACACGGTGGCGAAATACCAAGAAACACAGGGTGGTTATCTCGCAAGCTGGAAGTCGACATCGCCCCGTTTCTAACCGGGCCGTGTAACGTAACAGATAGCGACGCACGCGTGTTGTTAACGATGATTACGATGGAACAAATAGCGGTTGCCAACCTGTAAATGGAAACCTCTCTGTGGTTGTCCTTGACAGGAAGCAAGGAAGATTTTCAATTAAAAAAATTGGAGAATAATAAAATACAGGCACGGAAGGGAGTGTGTTAATCGAAACTGTTGCCCTTTATAATTATAACTATGATATAATTGTACAAGAATTCGTATTAGAATGGATATTGTTTCAAGATTGAAAAAAAGAAGATGAACGTTCCACTTGAAAAAAGTTAAAAAATCAGATCAATCTCACCTCTCGGAGTGAACTGGAACTTTTCATTTATTTCTGGACGATGTTCAACGCTCTACCTTCTTAATAGATTACGAGAATATCATCGTTGTTTTTTGAAAAATTGAACGACAACCGCGCAACGAAACTGTAAGATTCTGTTTCTACGAAATTATCAGCTCGGATCGTCAGCGTATTAAGAACGCGTGGCGACTTGAGCTTCCATCTACATTTTCACGGCGTTTCGCAGCTCGGATCGTAAACGCGAAGATCCGCGGCGTTGAGGAGCCGCACGGGAAACTGTCGTTCGGCCGTAAAAACGCCTATTCGCGGTTTCCGGAAAGCGGGAACGAGACACCGGGATAAAATCCAGCGGCTCGTTTGCCAAGGTTCTCCGGCAATAAACGCGTTGCGCGAACTTCACCCTCTTCGTGTTCACCCCCGCTGTAACAGAGATTAAAGAGGCGGGCTTTATGTCCCGGGTGAAACGAGCGCGGCGAGATACCGCAAGAAGCAAGGTCGTCTGTTTTTCCATGCAGTTTTCTCGGCCTTAAAGCGGCGGACATTCCGACGATTAACCACGCTCCGCGCGTTTGGAAACTAAGCCAGCGAATTACAGCTCTGGACTCAATCTGCTGAGAAACTCTTTCTTCGAATATCATCGCGATCGGTTACCATTTTCCTGTCTGAATTTGTCCAAATTTCTAGTTTGCCTTCTCTCTTAATTTTCGTTCAACCTTGTCACGAAATTCTAAAGAGATTAGTTGTGAAATTCTATGGAATACACAATGTGGCCATTTTCGGTCGTTCCTATTTGGTCGTTCAGTTTCCAAATTGCGACATTTTCTGGAGAAATTGTAACAAGCTTGCTTCTTCTCTTAATTTTCGTTCAATCTTGTCACGAAATTCCCGTCTATCTTTCTAAAGAGATTAGTTGTGTAGCTCTGTGTCTATTGCGAAATTCTTTGCAATACACAGCGTGGCCATTTTCGGTCCTATTTGATTGTCCAAATTTAGTTTCCAAATTGCGACATTTTCTGGAAAAACTGTAACAAGTTTGTTTCCTCTCTTAATTTTCGTTCAAAATTTTCTCACGATATTCTCTTATCCAAACCTGATCTATGGAGTAAGGCCTAATAAAACTATAGGTTAGGTTTAGGTTAGCTTTAATTTTGTGTTCATATTAATTCTTGTCCAATTCTGATCTAAATTTGAAAATTTCTTTGGTTTTTTCAATCTTCTTGCAATACTTGAACAATTATTTCTTGGTTATGATCGTTTGATCTTCAATTTCCAAACTGACATTTTCCAGCGACAGTTTCGTACTCGTTTGATGTAAATTGCGCGACAGAATTCTACAAGGTTCTTTTCAAGACTCTCTGTCTTAAAAGACAGTTACGTATCATCCAAAGAAATTTCTTTCAAGGATAAATTCGATCCACTTGATAGTCCACTTTATTCGACTCTTCGTTTCCAAACTCTGCAAAAACTCCAAGAAAATTCTATCCAGCACACGGTTGAACTCGAAACGGAAACTGTCTCCAAGTGGATTCTCTCTGCAAACTGGTTGACAGCGAGTCCCCTTTGTATCTTCTCCACACTGAAGAAATTCCCTGACAATATACAACCTTGGGCAGATTGCTCAAAAGAATCATTGAAAGCGAAGTCCGCCTTGAGAACGAGGAGAGGAAAGGAAATTGAAAAAATTGGCCACTTATTATCGCATCTTGAGTTACGCGGAATAAAACGCGGAACGTTCTCCTCACTCTGCTTGTTTTACGTTTTATCGCAACGCGTAACGCTCGTTAAACTCGGTTAAAGGAATTTTACGTCGAAGATTAAGGCTCCAGGAAGGCTCTCGATGGTTTCTGCAAGATTGTTGAAACAGCCTCGGCTCGGACCTAATAAAAAGTGGGACGCGGTGGACGGTTTCGAAGCAATAAAAATCCACGGGAAAACCAATTTCCACTTTCAGCGTCCTTGTTCCTCCGTTCCTCCTCTCTGTCCCGCTTCTCTTCTGAGTCGTCGTTTCTCGCCTTAATCTCGCTGGTGTATCAATTAAACGGATCTACAGGCCGCTTCGAGTAGCGCGGCACGACGCGGCCGGAGGCATCAGGAATAGCCGCGCGCGAAAGGAAAGATAATCCAATCGCGTTCACGTTTTTTCGCCGGTGCCGTTTTAAATTTCGCGAGAGGCATCGACCCATCCCGAGCGGATAAATCCTATCGGCCAACGTCTCTCAATCTCCGTTCGTGCCTGTTCCTCTCTAGCAGATTGGGGAAGAGAAAGAGGAAAATCTTTAATTCCACGAAGCTCTGTCGTGGAAGGAACTCTTACTTGCTTGTCGAAGAGGACTGCGCGTTGTGCTTTAAAGGCTCGATCAGTGTTTGGGGGATTTTTGTTCTTGAAAAAAACGAAATTTGCATCTGGTTTCAAACAGCGAGAAATATCCTTTTGCAACGCTCTTGGAAATATTAAAAATATTGCTCGTCGTGACAATTCTGGAAGATTTGTTTGATTGAAATAAAACTTAACTTCTGGAAGAAGGTGACAGGTAACGTTTCCTATTCTTAGAGAGGCAACTTTCAATAAGTAACAACAATATCGTCAAAATTGTATTTCCCGTCGTAAGAGTATCATAATTGTAATTTTGATTTTTAAACGTGATCGATGTTGCGAGTGAAATATGGATCGTTTATTCACACTTTGCGAACCTTTTATTTAAAATTTCGGAATTGTACAGCTTATTTAACAGCAGCGGTGTACGGATAGGTAATTAAAGGAAATCCGCAGCAAGAAGTCCAAAAAGAAAAAAAGAACTACCTCGAAAGCAGCTTTTTCACGGAGTACTCGAGATTTTCGTTAGCGGGAGAGAAGGGTCAAAGGAAGCCGCGGCGCGAGGAACCCTGGACGAAGGGAGAGCTCTCTGGCAGAAAGGCAAAGACGATCGCGAGCCGAGTCGTGTCCGTAGCAATTTAACGTTTAGAGACCGAGAGCCGAAGGAACTCGCAAATGGTTCTTTGGATATTTCGCGTTTGCTTTGTGACGTGCGACTTCGCGACGAATATACAAGGAGAAATCGTTCACAAAGGAGGAGAACGCTTGCGTTGTCAGAGGAAATCGTGCTCTCGATTCCTGCACGCTGCTCGAGCGTCGCCCTCGCATATTTTCCCTCTCTTTTCTTTTTCTTTTTCTTTTTTTTTTCGTCGTCTCTTCCCTTTCTTTTTCCCCGTTCGTCCTCCCTTATTTTTCCCTTCGCTTTTCGGCGCGCGGAGCGGTTCGAGGCGATGGATGGAAGTCGAAAAGAGTCGAACCGCGGAGGAGCCGCGGCTTTCAAAGGGCTCGAAGGAAGTCTTTCTGGTTGTAAAATAGCGAGGCGTACGTTCTCCGACCCGCCAGCCGTATTTTTTAGCCGGTCTATAGGGAGGTATAGGGATAGTCTCGGCATTCTTTCTTTTAGCGAAACAAAGAAAGTATTAACGTCTGTTCGTGTACTGTCGTTCACTATTTGAGGTTGAAAGTCTGTCTTAAATTCTTCGTAATTAGATTATGGCGAATTTTCAGGCAAATTTCGGTCGTTGGGAGTACAATTTAGGAAAGAGAACCTTTGGTGGAAAAATTGTTCCGCGCACCAAGTGTCATAGAAATCACCAATGTTTCAGACATTTTATACATCTGTCTCGATTCGTGTGTATTTTTTTGCAATTTTGCACTTTGAGATTGCCTACAAATGCGTAGAAAATCCGCAGTTCATTTGTGAAAGAGCCACGATAAATTTTAAGGGATTGTTGTAAGTGGGAAACTTTGATCCACAAACTGACATTTGAATTTGCAAAATTTTCAAGAAAGAAAATAAAATTTAAAACGAGCGCAGGTAGATTTATTGACTTTTTATTTAGTATTTTTTATTTAGTAGATTTATCAATTTTATAATTGACTTTCTCTCGTTGAGTTGCGACAATTAAAAATCGAGCATGAGTGTGAATACTTCAAACTGTTTGACCGAATACGTCAAAGATTGTCCAGTCGTCTGTCTCGATTCATTTCAAGTCAGCAAGCAGAGAAAAAATTGGAAAACGGATGACATATGAATCCTTATCGTCGTGACGTTACGTCCTCTCTGTAATCTTTAATCAAGAACAGTTGAAAAAGAATCTCGAGCAGTATCGTTATCGATCAACCATCGAGGCAAAAGTTGAAATGAAAGTGAAAAGACTCGGATGAGAAACAGATTCGACGGAATAATAATATCCTCTCTGCGCGCATCGCCGAAACAACAGTTTTCAGGAGGTGGCTCGTTCTCGTCGCGGGTACGTTGTCACAATTTTCGTCGTTCTCGTGAATTCGGGGCAGGAGGAGGACCGAGACGTTGCCTGGTCAAAGTGGTTTTCATTTTTCCGCGGAGTTCCGCAGGGTCGGAGACCCCGCAGGATCGAGAGTCAAAGAGCGCGTGAAGGGGGAGAAGGGGAGTCCTTTTCAGCTCCGTTTGCCTCTGTGCGCCATGTTCGCGGACCGAAGGCTTAAAACCGAGGCTTCGATGGCTCGTGAAGATCTCGGTGCTTCGTTAAGACTTCAAAGCTTCGCGCGGCGCCGGCCATCGGTCTCGAGTTAGCAGATTTCCTCGGCGGTCGCCGCCCGCGATACCAGACTCTGCCGGTTGATTGCGCCGCGGCCATTATTCTCCCCGATCTCTCGGCGCAGCTTTTAATCCCCAGGCGGAAAATTCTTCGTAACGCGGGAAGAAAGAAGCACGGGGGACGAGGATGAATGGGCACGAATCGCGATCTCGAAGGACACCTCGTGCATGAACCATTAAGAAAGTGAAATTCGACGAGAAACGAGGGCGATTGGAAATTTTTGTGTATTCGATTCGACGCGTGAGCGAGGATATCTGTACTTTTGCACGTTCTTCGTTAAATAATTAGGAAAGTGGTTGATTGGAAGAGTGTTGGAAGAGCGAGTGGAATAAGCTGGCAGGCTCAGACGACTTAAAGATAGTAATTAATAATACAATGGAGAACAGTACGATATAAATGGAGATTTGGGAACGATAATTAATCAACAGAATAATCCATCGGTAACGCGAGTGGAACGAACGAGAAGAGTCAGACACCTGAATTGATATCTTTTATAAAATAGCTGACTGGTGCTGGAAGAGTAAGTGGAATAAGCTTGAAACGTCAGACGACGAAGATTTAGAAATAGTAATTAATCATATAACACAAATGGAGATTTAAGAATAACAATTAATTAGTAGAATCCATTCGCGGAGGAAACGCAAGTGGAATAAATCGGAAGAGTGAAACGCTTGGATTGATATTTTTCGTAAAATGTCTGACTGATACAGGACGAATAAGTTGCCACGGTGATAAGATTTGGGAATAGTAATTAATAACATGACGGAGATTACTAATCGACAATCCGCTACGTTTGAAAAACGTAAGTAGAAAAAGCCAAGAAAGTCAAACATTAAAAATTAAAAGAGGAAAAAATTGAGACAAATCTTCAGATTTTTCCACAAATCTGTTCGTTAATTCTCTCCTTCTCCTTTGCTGCTTCATGTTGTAACTTGCTCCTTCTTACCTCGAAAGTTTCGTATGGAGAAAATTTGAACCCGGGGAAAAGTTATTTAACGAACGAAAAAAAAAAAAAACTTGGAATTTCTCTCGGAACTTTTTTCTAATTCCCGCGGCTCGAAACTCGAAAATTCTTGGTTATTTGAGAGATTGGGGAGAAAAGGGATCCTTTAAAAATCCTTCGTTATTGCGAAATCCTATTAGGAGGAGAGCTTCGCGAAAAAAAAGAGGCAAATCCTGGTTTGAAAACATTTCAAAAAACACATTTTCCGCTGCTCGAAAAATTCATTTCAAGCTCTGTGTGCGCGGTGCTTGCGCGGGTTCTCCGGGAAATTAAAAAAAATTCGACTGGAAAGAGCTTTTGAAGAAGCTGAAAGCGGGAGAGGCGGTAAAAGGAATTTTTAAAAAACTAATTAAAAAATGCGGGCACCAAACACTGACAACAATGTAAATTCCGTAATAGAGCGCGCAAAAGGAAAGTGAAAAGTAACTGCAATCAAGATGGGAGGGAAAAAGCCGCAGAGCGGGAGAGAAAAAACCTTTCGGAAAAAGGTGATCAAAGAGAAAGGAAAAAAAGGAGAGCCCTTCGGTAACGCGAGTGCCCGTTCCTTAGTTGCTAGAGAACTCTAGCAGCAACGGTCTGTGTAACTGTGATGATAGAACTTAAATGGCCTTGCAAAGAAACCTAATAAAGTATCCCAGGAATAGGGGAAAGAAAGGAAGAAAGAAAGAAAGGGAGAAAAAAAGAGAAAGAAACAAGGAGAAAAATTTTAATTCCCCGTGATATTGGAAAAAATTATACGCCGTTGTAGTATCGAGAAGACAGAGAGAGGAAGAGAGAGAGAGAGGGAGGGAGTCGCGGATGGTTAAAAAAGAGTTTCAGAAGGGACAGAATTCGCGTAATTAATTCGATTCGCTGACCAGAAGTCGACGAGAGCTCGGTGAAACACACAGCGAGCGCGGCGCTTTCGCTATTTATTTCTCTTTCGTGGAATCACAACGAAAAGCGATACTCGTCGAAAGAGAGAGAGAGAGAGAGAGAGGGAGAGGAAGGATCCGACTCGTTTCCGCGGGCTTTTTAATATCCTTGCAGTAATTATTCCGCGGAAGCGCACAAGGAATTAAGCCGCGGACGCTCCTGGGTTAATTAAACCCTGCGCAACGCAGTATTATTGCACACGTACACGTCGCAGTTGCTCAAATTTGAGGAGTTTCGCGTCGTTGCACGGTCGCTCCGCCGCGGAAACAAAACCGATTTTCTTGTTCTCTCGTTTCGTTTAAACACCGTTATTACGCCGAACGGAGTCTGCCTTCGAGAGAGCGCTCGCGCCCGCGCCGGTCGCATCGATCCGGAATCTACGAGGAACGTGGATCTATCGCGTCGGGAGTTTTTGTAATTTTCAAAGTGGTACGTGTCGTGCGTGTCCATCGTAGAAACGGAGGATCCTGTTGTTCACGCTCGCGAATCTAAGAATGCGTGTCTCTGTCCCCTGAACAGAAAATGATGTCCCTTGGTTTTTGTCGAGACGAGACACGAACGCTCTGTTCCAATGCTTTTGGCAATTTTATCTGCATTAATTACAGCGTTTGTATGATACGAATGTAGGAAATATATATCTATACAGCGATAAAAATTACACTGTCAAGCTTTGGTGAATTTTTGTGTTATCTGCAGAATAAAGTCATACACACTCGCCGACGATGCTGTATATTTAAATACATGCGTTTCACGTACAAACGCAAAACGCAAATATAAAAGCGTCGAATGACAAAGTCACGGTGCAATGATATTGATCGTCCGACCTATTGTTTATTATTACAAGCCTTTTTTTATCGAGAGACAAATGATTCCACTCGTTCAATTCAAATGTAAAGCATTCGCGATACCACGAGCCGAGAGATGCAAAGGAAACTAATCGCGTAATTGTTTTGTAACTTTGCAGGTAAGCGTTGCACGATCTTCACTCGCTCGAGTAGCAACTACTGATCCAGAGTCGCTCGTGAGTAACTAAATTGTCAGTGGACATAAATAAAAATAGATTTTCAACATGTCGTACGATAACAATGAGGAGCATCGATCCGAAGCTTCTCTTAACCCTTTCTCGAGATCGAACCGCGTTTAATCGGCCATTAAAGATCCACGGAGATCTCGCGAGAGAAAGAAACGAGGAACTTCGAGAGGCCGGCACGGTTTTCTCCAATATTCGAGGCTAATTAAGCGAGACAACTAGAGGGGGAGAAAAGAAAATGCTGCGAGCTCGCTCGAGGAATGAAACGAAAAGTGAAAGATGGCTCCGTCGCGATCCTCGAACGAATAATTAATAACCCTCTCCTTTCGAGCTTCGTACCCAGAACGCACGCGGTTTCTTGAGAGAAAGAAAGGATTTGCGAGAAAACCGACGAGCTGATCGACGCCTCGTCGCAGCCGACGCGTTCCGCCGGTGCCTCTAATTGGCTGAACGGCGGAGCCCACCGGGACGCACGAGGATTCGGCGGCGGCCAAGAAAGTTTCCGCGAAGGTAAATGTTGCCGGGCGACGAGGCAAATATTGGCACATGATTTACGGATACAAATATTGGCGCTCGTTAGTGTCCGCGGCGGCACGGATTGTCGAATCTGGATGGCTGGGAAACGGATGTCAGGAAATACCGCGTCCCCCGTTGTTCTCTTTGCTCTCGTCGGTTTGCAACAAAATTTTCTTAATCGGATTCCATCGGGACGAAGAGAGCGAGTTTTATCTTGCGCGGTGAAATTCACGGGACTCGAGTGAGAGTTACATTTCTTTTTTCTTTTTTTGGGTATTTTTATTATTTCTGGATGACAGTAGTGGAAATTTATTTAGAAAGTGTGTCCACGTTTGATGAGATACGATTCTTTTGAACGAATTTGTTACATCTGTTTTTATTCGTACTTGTGATATTTTATAATAGTTCACATTTCGTACAGTGTGTCCTTTACGGAATGATTACATTTGATATGTTGCAATCGAAACTCTATGTATTGTTCAATCTTCTGCACAAAATGAAGTTCTTTTTTCGAAAAGACGGAGTGAAAAAAACCAAAGTTGCTTTTCTTCCTTTGTTATCTAACAAGGATCGAAAATTCAATTTACCGATCCGTTAATAGTCGCAGTGACAATTATCGAATCGAAAGCAACTTTGCTTCAACGAAATGTGACAAGGCAGCGTGCGACAATTTGAACTTTGAACTTTTTGAGACGGCAGAAAACACGTTCGAAACGCACGAAGCTCCCTCCCCCGGCCCAAGATTTCCTTGGCACGGAATTAAGAGGGGCTTACGCGTTTTACCGTTCGGAAACAGACCGCGAAGCGACGAGGCGTGTAAAGCGAACTCGCGAGCGCGCGAGCTAAATCATACTAAGCCTTGTTTATGCAGCTGCAAATTATGTTATTGCTCGAGGCGGCAAGGCACGAGAGCAGTGCACACAGTTAACGGCACTCCGATATTAATGATTAATTGCCAATGTGCCGTGTTGGCGCGAGACTCGCTTCTCGTAAATTCGCGATATTCAGCCTCGATCGCGATATTAACTTTTACTCGTGCGCGTAACCCTCTGCGACCGATTAGTCCAACTGTGTCTCTTCTTCCTCGCTCGGTCGTTCTTCGCGGTGAAATTTACCCGCGCCCGTAATCGCGGTTCAACGAATTCTTGCACTATACGGAGGCACATTACTTTTTGAATCGCGGAAAGAAATGTAATCTCAGAACATAGCTAGTTTCTCACAGAAAAAGAAATACGAATAATGGTGCAATTTTATTTGTTTTGTTAATTTATTGTTGCAAGTTTCTTCCGTTTGTCACGTATATCGTAATGTATGAAACAATGTGTGTGAAGAAAGATTGTATGAAAAATTGACTCGACGTTTTCGAGCGAGAAGACTGATTTAAGAGAGGCTTGAAAGATTCAAAGAAGCCACTGTTACTACAAAGTATTAACTCTCTGTGGCTCAGCGATGTGAAAATTGGATATGTACGATCAGATACACATTTTTATATTGTAATTTATACAATTTATTTTTAAGTAACAAGTACAACTATATTTAATTGTATTTCTTATATTGTCACGTTTTTATTTTACACGGTTCCTCAAGATTTCACATGATCAAATTCTTATACACGAGATGTTCAGAAGCTACATCGACTAATTCCATGAATTAAAAATAACGTTACAAATATTGCTCTTTAATTCATTATCACTGAAAGCGAGGGTGCAACGCCAATGCAACGAAAATTAGCGATTGGTTGATTTGGGTCACGTGATTCGCGAGGGGGCGTGGCGTAGACCTCGAGTAGGAGTGGCGAGAAAGTCGTCTTCATTTCCTAGTCGGAACAGTTGCTTCTGGGCTTATCAGTGAGACGAATCGTACTGGGGTAAAAGTGGTGCTGTTTTTTGAAACTTGCAGTTATTTGTATCGCCTTTTTTGTGGTAAATTCACTTCTTGACGTAGCCAAGAATTCTCTTAAAGAATCGAGCGTATTACGTAATGAAACGATCGAGAGAAAGCGAGGTCGATCAATTTGGCTTCTGGCGAAATAATGGAAATAGCTTGTTCGTTGTTGGTATCATGTAGATAACACTTGTCCCGGGCGAATGCAATTTACCGCGCTACACACCAACGTCATTTCCTTCCTCTTTCTTTCTTCGTTCTCGCTCCGCGGGAGCAATATGTTTCAAGACAAGTTCGAGATTCTCCTCGTTTGGGATTTTAATGGTTGCTCGCTGTTAAGAATTCATTTCGCCGGCGAGACGGTAACGTTTTCTTAAGCAGACGGCGAGGATCGTAACTATAAAAGGGAAAAAAGGCGGCGGAAACTCGGGACACAGAGGAGATTTTAATTCCGCCTTAGTTTCGCCGGCCGACAAATAATTGCCGCATAAATTCCGCCGCGTGCTCTTGATAAAATGAATTTTAATTCGTCTGCGAGAGAGATAGGGCGTAATCGGCGAGATCCAGGGAATCCGAAATTTCCTTTCCCCCTGTCCTGGATGCGCTCTTTCTAATTTCAGCCAATTTTCTTTCCGAACTCTGCCCTCCCTTCTGTATCATCGAGGAGATCCTTTTCCATTAACAGCCGAATCTGTTTCACCGCAATTTTCGCAATTTAATTCCACGTATATCTGTAACTTTCCACGTCATTGACGATAGAATTGTCCATCATTAACATCCGTATCTAAATATATTTCGCGCAGTTAATCAGAGCGAAAGCAACACGGTGGAAATACACGTAGTCGTGTTTGTTCTCAGTAGCCAATAAACATTGCTGTTTCATTTGCGTGCTGAGGGAGACGAACACGGAGAATCACGTTTTTAAAATTTTACTTCTTTCGACTTCTTTATTCAGAGTATCTAAGCAGCATAGAATATTATTCTCCTAGTAAATTTTTCAAGTTGCAAGTTGTAGAGATAATAACACGTTACTACGTAAATTATTAAAACATTTCCCCCTTTCTCTCTGACTTTCCTTTTACGTCGCGTTAAATGCTTTCTTGGAACGAATTTTCGAAAACAATTGTTGCGTGACGTAGAGCGGTAGACAAAAGAAAGAAAGTTTCTCATCAATCAGAACAGCGAGTAATTTCTAACGTGCATAATATCGAACGATATTGACCTTAAACTCAATATTCGTTCTACAAAACGAGGATATAAATTTCAGGATGCAACCTCGCGCAGAAAAATACGAGAATTATCCCGATAGTCCCACGATACGATCATCAAACGCACATTACGGCCGATCCGACTTAATTAACGTATTCTCCCGATTCCCTCGAATTTCTATCCCCTCGACACCAAGAAGCAACCTAATCCAGCTATCCTAATCAAACGTTTCTATGGACGATCAAAGGTGTACATCCGACTATCGATTCCCTCGAATCCGATTCATCGGCATTCCCCAGACGGCGGTGCTAACCTCATAAGCAACTCCACTGCGCGAACAAACATTCGACGACCGGCGTTTCCTTGGCCTTTCTGTATCAGCCACTCGCGTGCAAACCACCCCCCTCCCCACCGTCTTTCAGAGTAAGCATCTTCCAAGGAAAGAGGGACAGTCTGCATTGCATAATGGAAGTTGGTGACATTCGGCAGAGGTCCTTTGTTCCAGACGCAAGAGGATGTCATCCCTTATTGCTACCACCCCTGGCCACCACTCTGTGGTGTCCAACGTCTGTCCGATTGGACGATCCACCCGACGCGCCGCTGGTATGCGAGGATTTATTCCACGAAACATTCCGCTCCTGACTTTTCCTGGTTTTCTGCACCCTCGAATAAAAAGGGAATAATCCTTTGGTTTTTTTCACAACGTGATTTTAGCCGGGGTAACCCAGAAAATCGGGAGGAATTACTTCAGGTGCAACGCTGATGCAACGAAAATTAGCGATTGGTTGATTTGGGTCACGTGATTCGTGAGAGGGGCGTGGGATAGACCTCGTGAGAGGGGAGTGGGAGTGGCGTTGTCTGGTAATTTGTATCGATTCCTTTTCTTTTCCTTTTTTGGATCTTGTTGTTTAAAATTTTTGCTATACTTGTAACCATTTCTTACAAAATAACGAGAACTATCCGTGAATAAGCGAAGCGAATTAGCCAGTTGTGGAACGTCAAAGATTTGAAGTTTGTAGTTGACGACTGTTCATCGTTGGAAAAAAAGGAAAGAAAATTATTCGTTCGACGGTACGATCGATACTCGAATAAACAAATGTTATACACGTTGTCATTTCGATGTCAATCGATTAATTGCTCGACATATTTAAAAGCTCGTTGCAGCAGAATGCTTAATGAAAGACTTGTCCCGTGTTTTTTGGGCGCAACAATCCGAACGACGCCACCCGGAATCCGTTAAAAGCCCCGGAAAGAGGGTAGTTTCACCGTGACAAAGAATTAGCAGAAATTACGAGGCTAGGCGACTTAAATTGGAGCGATTTTTCGCCGGGAGGAATTACTTACAGCCCGGTCGGCAAGCACGCGCGCGACGCTCGAACTTCCAGCTCGTCGTGCCGTGAATGCCGGGGAATTCCAGGACGGCGAATTTTCCGCCGATTTTCCGGCGAAAGGGAAAAAGGAAAAATTTTTTTTCAACCGCTGCAACGTCCCGAAAAATAGGGGAAGACACCCCGAAACGCGTAACCCCCTTCCGCGGCTTTTTAGTCGCGCGGTTCGCGGATATTTGTTAAGCGATCGCACGCGCAGCCTCCCTGCAAAAAAAAAGAGAGAAACGAAAACAACAAGAGTAAGCCTCGTTTTTTCCACGTCGTGCAACGTGCTGGGGAAAAAATTGCCGGGAACGTGAGCGGGGGGCAGAGAAAACAGGAAAAAAAAAAAGAAAGAAAAGAGAGAATCTCGAGGTGAAAAGTTTCTGGATCGCGTGCCGTTGGAAATTAGCGCGAAACGAATGGGCGAAACTGTGCTCGCCGCAGTGACGTCTACTCGCGCTCTTGAGTGTGTGATTTATAATATGCGTGGTGTTAACGGTTGATTTTTATACGACTGTGCGACGTATAAATTGAAATTACCGAGATTCGCGATGGTAAAACTGAAGGTGTCGGGTCTCCAAAGTTGTTTCACGATAAGTAGAGTGCGGATTTTAACGCAGACACAGATTTCTGAGAATATAATTGAAAACGTATACATTCTCTAGAATTTCATATTTTACAATTTCCTATAAATATATATCGAAATCCGCCGCCTGATGGTGAGTGTAATTTTGTTAATTCCTTGGTTATTCAATTGCTGAAAGAACGTGATACTTAAAAAAAAGAAAAGACGTATTCGATCTAAATAACTCTGTGACGTTTCGTGAGAAAATTAACAGTACGCTCTTCAAATTCAATGTAAATATTTTCCGAAGGGAGTCCATGGCATAATTTCGTATAAATTTAAAAAAAATTGCTTTACAAGATATTGGATTTTAAAATTACTCTCGTAATATAAAAGCCCAGACATGTGTATTATGTCTTTCCTCTATGATCTTCGTATGCGGGAGATACTTGGGATAATGTTACGTCAATATTTCCAGAAAGTAGGATGATCTTTAAAACAATAGAAGATACCTTCTTTTTCCTGGTATCGATCTTTCTTTTTTCGTGCACAGAATACACAAATCTAAATATCATGTCGCAAATCACATCTCACCGTGATAGTACGTACATTATTCTTGAGCGATCCAATATCTTGCAAAACGACTAGAAATTATCTTGCCGACATAGTCAATGGAAACACGGCAAAGTAAATCTAAACTAGCAACCAGCGGACGTTCGTTAAGCGATCGCTGCAGGGTCGAACGTCCGTAAGTTATACGAGGCTCTCCGTTACACTTGACCCTTACGAAATCTCGCCATCGAGTCAACCGAGACAAATGGGCAAGGCGAAACGGTCACTCAAAACGAAATAACCAGAGCTAATAAATTTTACGAGGATTTTATACTTTCCTGCATTGCGAAACTTACATAAAACTTACTGCGACACTTTTTGTTTTACAGATTCAGCATTCGTAGACAATGAAAATTTCTAACAATTGTTACTAAATACACATATTAATCATTCGATTCTCCCTGAGATTCATTGTATTCGAGGATTTTATTTCACACAATTGAAATGTATAAATCAGTATATTTCTCTGAATTGAATTACACAGACCCAAGAAAAGCACGAAAAAAAAAATTCAAGACGATGTTTCTACAAAATATTTCGACGAAAAAAGCAAAATGCAACTTTCCTTTAAAACAGTTTACAAACAATTTACAGTCATAGATTCATAGTTCATTACGTTGAAACATTGTTTAATTTTAATTTTTCCAATTCTCGGCAATGATACGGATGTGATAGTGATTCAGAACGTTAAACTATAGGAGAATGTTGATAGATAGCGCGGTTGATAACGGGTTTTATCCGAAGGAAATTCCAGTTCGATCCGCACTGGAATCGAAAGGAGTTTAATATTCCGCCGACATTAATCACGCGGAGACCTTATAAATGTCTAATGCGATGCAGCCTCTGCAGAACTTCATCCCGCGCCTTTTTTTCTATTAATTCCGCCAGGCTGGAAAGAACGTAGAAGCTATAATTGGATTTTTCAATCCCGCGGGGCATGAATTCCCTCCGTAAATTTGCATTTTGAAGTTGCCTGTGGGAGCGGAACTTCAATAGCCTCCGTGTCGTCGTAAGGACGGCCAACCGGTGAGCAAAAGAGAACTCGGAACACCGCTGTTCGCGTACCCCACTCCCGAAGGAAAAATATCTTTTTTCGTTGGTGTCAAAACAGCCCGCGAGAACGTACAGCTGTACGCGTGTGTACGCGGAGAAGCCAGCAAATTAACGTGCCACGATGATGATAGAGGCTTTCCCCTTTTTCATCATTTTATATCATTCACACGTCATTTGCTGTTTATAAGAAATTTGGAGGCATGAATAATTATAAATAATTCCAAAAGCTCAGTATCCATTAAGTTAGAACGTTCAATTGTCTGTCATATTTTCTTTGAATTGTACTCATGAAAATATATGTTACATCCTTTCTACAAATATCGTGTGAATTACGAACGAAATATTGTTTCAAAGAAACGTGTTTTAACACTGTGAATTAACAATATTCAACAAAGGTCAGTATCACTTCAATCCTACAATTACCTGTATAACTTTATCATTATTATTATTACGTTTGATGTACGTTACGACGACGTGAAACGATAAATTTGAAAACATAACAGATGAAAGGCAGTAACTGTTCTCTGTATTTTTACGCAAATAATTTATCACGAACGTCGCACGTTTCTTTCGTTTCTTTCGTTTCTTTCGTTTCACTGGGCCGCGCGAAGCACAAGTGCGCAAGAAACTGTAAATTAACACGTGACGGTAGAATAAAAAGCACGAGGTAACCAAGTAGCGTTCGCGTGTAACGCGAGGCGGCAGCCTCGTAGGTGTAACGTTCATAAAGCGAAAGCAGGTCCAGCGACTGCGGAATTTACTGTCGCGACTTCCTCTTGAGGGAACCGGCGAGGCCAGCTTATATTTACTGGCGGAAGAGGTAGAACTTCAATTATTTCCCTGGCCGCAATAGTCGTGCGTCTTGCGGAAATTCCACGGGCAGGAGAGACGGGCTGAAAAGAGTTTGCCGCGATGGTCGCCGGAAGAGGAATTACGGCTCGCCTCCTTTCATCCTTCTGATCGTTTCGTCGTTCTGATCATTTTTTCTTTCTTTCCTCCTCCGACCGAACGCGAACGGAGCTTTCTTTCTATTTCGTGAAACGTGTGATCACTCGTGAAAATCCTCCTCTCACCTCTTTGTTTCTGCTTCTTTCATCTCCTCCCTTTTGTAATCGAAACTTTCTAACAGCGGGTTGTGTGATTCGCGCACATGCAGCTCGAAAGTACGTGAATTCTTGCGGAGAAGAAGTATAAGAATTTTGATATATTTTACATTCTGTATTAAATATTAAAAGTTTCAGTAACGCCACGCTTTTCAGAACGAGTATACATTTTGCAAATGTACCAACTGAGATTCGATGTTAAACTTTGATTTAATATCATGCGAGAGTCGAAGAGTCGCTGGATTGGAAATTACGAAAGCTTCGATCATTTCCAACGTAATCTCTTCCATCTTCCTTCAACATCCCCATCCAACACTGTCGATCCATTAAGGACAAGTTTCAACATTGCAACGTCGGAATATTACTGATGTTTCAATCTCTCGAAATTTGATCGAGTCCAGGTAGAGATAAAATCTCTGGAACTCGGCATTAAGAACGTAGAGTTGGACGATACAAATTTATCGAAAAGAATTATCGGAAATAAAATGTCGCCGTGACGAAACGTCGGTCCATCGCTTCTTCGTTTGGTCTGGGTAATTCCTGCCGTTTCTTTCGAACGCTGTCTGTCATACATTTCGCTATGATTCCGGATGTAGCGGCGCGAGTGTGGCTCGAGAAGGACGGCGAAACGAGGTGGGAACAGTGGGATCTCGCGAAACGCGTCACGAAGGATGCCTTTTCTAATTTCCTCGGGGAAGATAAATTCGGTGTCGCGGAACGAAAAACTCTCCACCCCTCCGCCGTGTGTGCACGTACAGCGCAGCCTGTGTCGTGCATTTCCGTGTCTGCGTGTCGGGAGGGGAGAGAAGTCGAAGAAACGAGGACCCGATTCGATTCATGGGCCACACGTCCCGGCATTTTCTTAATACACAGCCAACGCGTGACGTATTGCGACGCGGCCGGGGGAATAATTGAAACTGCACGCCTGTAAATATACGCCTCTCTCTCTCTCTCTCTCTTTTCCTTTCAGCTTTTCTCTCAGCTGGTCTCTCAGAGTCTTTCTTCGATTTCAATTGAAATTTACTGTTCGTGATTGTGGAACAACGAAATCACAAATAACCCACGCACACGATATCAAGACTGTGGTCAATTTGTAATTCTCGTTAGAAATTTTGTAGATGTAAATCAGTGTACTTTTATAGTTTATACGTAGTTAGTATAAAAGTCGATTTAAAGTCGTAGTTAAAAGTCGATTTTCTGAATCGAGAAAGTGAGGTTGATACACGGCGCATTCGTAACATGTATATTGAACGAATTGAAGGTCTCTGACATTTCACATACTTTTCTGTCATAATGTTCTACGATAGAAACTCCAAGTTCCAAATTGATCGAGTATAGTCGGACACTCGTCTAATTGGGAGTACGCGGTACTTATTGTTTCGCTCATTGGGCAGAAACGAGACTTTTCTGCGTGCACGTCGGCTCAGTGGGTCAGCGTCCGAGTTCTCCAGATGTGTCTTACCAGCGACAGGAGCTATACCACTGCCACCGCGAATACGACCCGAACGGTCGGCAAGAGGACACAGCCTTTCCCCCATTTTCCCTCGCACCATCTCTCACTGAGCACTGGTTTAAACTACCTCTAAAGTTCCAGTCCAAAGATATCCCCTTTCTCGCTGCGGTTGCTAAATTACTTTACGTACACTGTTGCTCGGAAGAGCAACTCTGCCGATGTTTACCATTTTCTTCCATGGAATTTGTCTTGCGAAGAACATTCGCGCGCTGTATCGAACAATTTGATAATAACGAGCACTACGACTGCGTTGGTAAAATTTACAACCGAAGACGTTTGTTACGCTCGCCGAAGATCGAGGCTTGTGGGTCCTGCGTGTACTTGTATCCAAAATTGTATCTCACAATTTCTGTACGTATTTCTAAATTTGTTTCTCGAGCTGAAAAATATTTCACAATTATTGCGTTATGTTGTAACATTTGATACAGCAATTGTTCCATTCTTTGCGAAACACGCTCATTTCATTCCATCGTTTCAATATTTCTTACGTTTCTTAAACAAGCGTAGTTCAAGATGTATTTATTCATAAACGAGTTGGCGCGAATTTCCTGATCTCTCGAAACTAAAGTCCTCGGCAGCAGCCGAGGATCTTAACACAATGATCGATCGAACGCTTTAATTACATCGAAAAACGCGAGTTTCAATCGAGCGGTCCATTAAACAGGAGAATCAAGACGGTCTCGATCAAGTTCGCCAAACTGGTCCCATTTTCTTGAACAGCCATCCCTATTCTAATTCCCTGCCATTGTTCCCCTCTCGTCAACGAATACGAAACTTCCCTCGTCGATCTCTCTCTCCAATCAGGAATCGTTCCTCCTGCACGTTCGACGAGAGCACGCGTCAACCGTTGCTTTTTACGAGCTTTTTCTACTGATCGAATAAGACAAATCACAGTGGAATTTATAATAATAATAATAAATTATAAATATATTCTTAAATAAATGTTTTTATAGTAATAAAAAAATGTGCAAATGCGTGTATAATTAAATGCGTTAAATTTAATGTTTGATGTATTTGAATGATTGTAATGCAGAAGAAAGCGATGGATCTTCAATTCTTCGGCGCGCATTTCAATCATCGTCGAAACAGACAATCTGCTCGTTCGTGTAAAAGTTTGAGATTACAAAGTCCAAACGTGATGTCAAAAAATTACTGACAATGATCGACTAAAGATTCCAACTGTGATAACCGTATAATACCGTTTTGCATCGAATGCGACGAAATTCATAGTTAGACGTTGAAGATTCTGCGAAGAATCTCCGTGGCACGCGAATATCAACATATATCGTTGGAATATTCGTTGAATTGACAAGGTTGAAAGCCAAAGCTCCAAACGAGCTGCGCCAATAGATTCCAAGATAATTCTGGAAACTAATTTTGCAAAGTTCGAAAGAAGCACCTCGAGGGACACCCTCGAGGCAAGAAGAAGACGAAGGCAAGGAGATTGGAATATCCAGGCGTGTTCAAACTGTTCCCGTTCCAATCCCGACGACACTCGTGACGTCGTCGCTCCCTAAGACTCAAATTTCGCGTGTAACAGGAGGAATCGGGAGACATCCAGCGAGATCCCGCGTACGAATAAACTTCGAACGTGAATTTCTCGAGCTAATAGGCGACACCGCCAGGGAAGACAAGAGCGGATGGAGTAACGTCGCCGTGGTAAAACCGGAAGCCGTCGTCTCCTCGTTGCCCGGATCCACCGCCAGCGCCAGGACGAATATCGCCGGCACGTCAGCCGACTGACGTCTTATTTGCTTCGCGAGCGGGAAATTCATCTTCGACCAACTGTGTCGGCAATCCGTGCTTGGAAACAGGTTTTGGAAGTACGCCACGGGCCTGTCGTCACCGCCCCTTATTCCACCGGCCTAATGTTGTTCGTGATTAATGGTTGGCCAACTGTTGACACGAGCCACTACCGCCATTTTTGCATTGTTAACGCTCAACCGGTAACGAAGTTTATGGCGTGGATGCGGAACATCTGTCGCGCGTGTTTCCCCGACTTGAAGGCTTTTTAATTTACGGTTAACGCGCGCTCTCGTCGTTTGCAAACGCCGGATTTGCAAACGAGATGCTCCCGACCGCGAAGGGGAAATAATCGATCATCCCGTCGTTTTTTAACGCCTCGCTTCGACTTTTCATTTTCTTTTTTTCTCGGCGTAATTGCAACTAATCTCAACTTGATCAGTTTGAGATATTGAAATTTCACGTTCGAAGTTTGAACCGTACAGCACTGCAGTTGTACCAGAACTCGATTTTCTTCAGAAGAAATCTGCATTCAGAAGATTCAAGTTTTTAGAAAATATTCGCTCAATTCTCATTTTTACAATGGACACTGATGGTGTTGCCGGTTTAGACAAGCTTTAAATTTTAAATCAATGTTGGACGATGTGTTTCGTCGAACAATCGTCCTCGCTTTTCAATTAAATTCGTGCCCATTTGTCACTTGTTCGTGAGCACAGATTGTAGTAAATGTTATTTAACCACTTTTCAAACACTTTCAAACACATTGTATTGTCGCAACACGAAACCAAATCTCTCGCGTCAGATTGTGCAAAGTATGATTTAAACTTTCACGTGTACTTAGAAAATGTAACAAAAACTTGTTCCATTTCTGGCTCAAAGAAAGCACAATCGTGTCTATGAAAATCCTCGATCGATCCTATGTTTGCAACATCAGCGAAAAAAGTTCCATGTAATATTCTATCGAGCCTGAATGATTCAAAGGCTCTGAAAGGCAAACGGAAGAGAGAGAAAGAGGCACTTTATTTGCCAAGCACTCGAAGCGTTCCGCCACTTTGTCCCTTCCTCCGCTTTTAATCGAAACACCTGGAAACACCTCGACATTATGACTCATCGACGCGGAGTCTATCTGTGTCTGTCTCCATTGGCAGAGAGAAAATCGACACTTTGAAAAGCCGCTGGTGCAAAGTCGCGTCGCGGCGCAAGTGGCCGCGGAAACAGAGAGGAGATTGGAAAGTAAAGGGGAAAAATCAAACATGCGATATAAATTCCATTGGGGACAGGGAGAGACGGTGGGTGAGCGGGCGGTGCGTTAGGTTCGAGTAGCTTCGGGGCGGGTTGTCGCTGATCGAACTCTCTCTCTCTCTCTCTCTCTCTCTCTGTCTTTGCAAAGCAACTCCGTCAGAGCCTCTACAACAGGCAACGTCACCGACCGACCTCCGTCGCTTGTTGAATATTTGATAACGTCCTGCACACCGGAAGTGCACTCCATATCGGCGCATACGGGCAGATACGTATCGGGTGGTGCTGTCTACATCGACCTACAGTGATACGCGTATGCGCCGTGATGCGCATCCAGATGCGGCGTATACGTGTCCCGAGAGAGAGAGAGAGAGAGAGAAGTCTGGCTCTGCCAGGCACAAGACATTTCGACTGAAACCACGCGCCATCGGAATACTAATTAACCCACCCCTGCGGCTACGTTGCCGCGCGCGTCTCTGTACTTTGCGTTGCGTCTTTCGTTCGTTTCGTTCTTCGCTCGAACCGTAAGAGAGAACGCGGAGAGATCGATATGACGCGGGGTTCGAGTGATACAGAGGTACGAAATCCCCTTGGCAGGGGATTTGAATTTAGCGCTCGATCTCGATACTTTCCGTCTAAACGCGTTAGATGATACTTCTTTGAGCGTTGGACTCTATTCGATTGAAGGAAGCAGGGACACTCCTAACGGACATTGAGAGCTACACAAATTTAAGTTATACGTTGCTTGATTTCGAAATTTGTACGATCGATTTCATTATCAGTCTCTGCTTGTATCTCCGATGTAAACTTGATAACGCGAGCCTCTGCTTGGCTCTCATTCGTGGACGAATTTTACTTAAAACTCCACTGATTAGCATCGAGCTATAGATCATCCTCAAATAATCGAAACGAAAATTGAGATTGAACTGAACGTCGTCTCAAGCACGTGTGAAAGTTGTCTCGCCCGGGTGAATGACTACGTAGACGACGTTATTCCTTCAACGCGTGTACGATCCGAAAACCCGGGTTTTCCAGCCGGGAAGACCGAGCACCGGAGAGTACATAAGAGCACTGGAGAACGTAGCATCTACTTAGAGGCGCGCATTGCCTCCGGAAGCTTAAGAGAAATTGAATTTTAAAAATTCACCCGGAGAGTCAGACGTATCCTTTCACGCCAGGCGAATCAAGAGATTGCCACGTTAATAAAAAAAGAAAGAAGGAAAAAAAATAGAATTGAATTCGACTAGCACCCTTTACTTTGCTCACCTTATTGGCGTGTCTGATGAGAAAGGTATACCGTTCGATCATGCACCCTGGAAGCTACACTGGGCCCAATGCACGATCAAACTACGAATTTCCGCTGGAAGCAGAAATCCGGAGGAACTGTTTGCTGAAATTCTCGCGAACGAAATCGATGACACTCGCGCGTCTCGTAACTTTCACGGAGTGGCCAGAGCTGAGAAACGAAGATACTGAGTCTTGCACCCAGGATCCTCCAATTTTGTCCCGTCGACCGTTACGTCACAACTGATTCTGAACTGAATTAATTTCCTTAAAATGTCCATTTGCAGCGTTGATAATTACGCAGTAAAAAGTTGCTGGATTCTTTCAAAATTGTTTATTTATTTACTTGAAAGTTTGAAATGAGAATGAGAAAGTAAACGCAATAACGACGCGACAAATACGCTATTATTCTGGTTTTTTCACGAGTAACTTGATAAAAGTCACTTGTACGGACAATTTCCCATAAATGCACAAGAACCTGCGTAATAAGAAATAAAATAATAAAATCAGCCTACCGACGGATAGAAAATTGTTTCTAGAGCTGAATATCAATCGGGAATTTTAGCGAAATTAAACCATATTTCGAAACAGTCGGTATTTTACGCGTTTCAATCGTCCGCGAAGCGCACGAAAATCACGGGACGAAGTAGCAATTGACACGAGGACGACCGCGATCGTCGAGGCGAAGTTGAGACGGGTAGACAGGGGAAGATGGAAACCACTTTGGGATTCGATTCCGACACGATTCGAGCCCGATTCTCTCGACATTCTTTGCCATAACTGAATATTCATCTATCCGCTCCGATTAGTACCGTCCTCGGCCGCGTCAGTAGCGACCCGTTATTAAGGCAACGAGAATGGTGGTGCCAAAGAGGACGAGAGAGAAGACCCAGTTACTGGAATTCATTATGCCGCGTTCGTATAGAGCGTTAGGTTCTTCAGCGTTGCGCCTCGCCTCAAAGAAGCGAAGAAGAGTGTACCGAGCCACTTGTTATAGCGACGGGGAATAAAGTGCCTCGACATAACAATCTCATCTGGGTAATTTATCGCGCGCTCGCCGCGAGCAAAGATAAAAGACGGAACTCGGTTATCTGCTGCGCGAGCTGTCCTATTTTTACCTTTTCTCTCTCTCTCTCTCTCTCTTTTCCTTCTCCTTTCGTCCCTCTCATCCATCTCGCCTCTTCTCGCGAGAATATAAGCACGAATGTATGAATCTCTGTCTAGCGGGCAGAGGGTAGTTACTCATCGGTGATTTCCAAACGGGTGAAATCAGACGAGGGCGGTTGTTAACGTGCAAATTCGCGATAGCAGAAAGTTCGTCCGCGAGTTCACAGCTTGATCAGTTGGATCCAAGGTTTCGAAGTCGGACTGTAAATTGTCTGGTATCGCGAATTGTGCGAACCGTGATTCTCAAGTCCCTAAATGATGTTTCGTGGTTTCTAGAATTCGGAATTCCAACCGTGCCATTTCTTTTTTCTCCAGTGGCGGAAAGCGCGAAAAGTGGTGGTTACTCGCCGATGACTTTAAAACAGCGAGGTCGGAGGGTTGTTAAATAGATGGTAGACCCGCGATAGCGAGAGGTCCGGACCTTGAACTATAGCCAGTTGTCTCTAAAGTTTCCGAACGGAACTACGGACTTGGATGGCTATAAATTCTCCGACTGCCGCAGACTGAATCTAGAATCCTCGACTAACCCCGCAGGACAATAATGTTTCGCAGTTCCAAAATCTCGAGGCGCGGCACTTCTACTTGAAGTTGAGACGGAGATACGAACGAGATCGTTCAAAACAACGCGATACTTTTGGAAAACAGGATTGCGCCTGGCAAGAGCCATCAACCGTGTCAGGAACGTGAAATCAACGTTTCAAGGCGGGTATAGCGTAACGTCAAACATCTTTTCACGAAATTATCCCGGCGACCAAATCAGATTACCAGCCCTCCCCTTTTCTGTCCTCACATCCACGGGGAGTCGCTTAGCGCGTCAACGTCAATTTCTCGCGGATCGATTGGACGTCGAAGGCGACGATAAGCCAGGAAACGGAAACCGTGGATCGAACTCACCCCCGGGAAGATTCTTTCCTCTCCCTCTTCTTCTTCTCTCTCTCTCTCTTTCTCTCTCTCTTGGTAACTGATATAAACGACAGCAGCGGGATTCGGTTCGACAACTATAATTCTCGAGTCGCGTTCGCCCGTCTTGCTCTGCGAGCCATCCTCGGACTCTCCGATGCATCCATTCATTTCGAACCGCCGCTCCAACTGCGGACAGACGATGGAAAGGCGGAACGAACGGCGGACTTTTCCATCCCCTTTCCCCCTCCCCCTCGGCTCTCTGGCAAACAGCGTCTTGTATATCGATGAATCCGCAAAGTGCCGTCGAATGCATTTCGTTTGCATTCATTTCCTGGCCACTTTGAATAAATAACTCCTCCGGTATCCCGGTTCGAGCCGAACTGTTGAATGTCACCGAGAAGAGAGAGAGGGAAAGTATCTTCGTCTCCTCTCTTCGCTTCAAGTATTTTCAGAAGCAGGCGGTGAATACGCTGTTGGAAGTTGGAGGTAGGCGATGTCGGAAGAAGGTAATAAGAGAGACACGTTCCGTTAAAGCTGGCTTTTTTTTTTTTTTTTTAGAGAATCGTCGTTGTCAAGATCGATTTCTGTCGACAGGAACAACTTTTCCGCGCTTCGAACGGCGGTTCCTGTGTGATTTCTCGAGTTTGGTCAAATAGAACTAAAAGTTCCATGTTGGTTTGTTCCGACTAAACCAGCAGAATGACGGCCTTGATTCGAGAATTTCGATTTCTATATTTTATCGCGGGCAACAGGTTGAATCGTTCGTGAAAAAAAAAAAATTCATCCAGGTCCAGAATATGAGAGAGCGAGACTTTGTTCGAGGTTACAAGCAGTAAACGAAGTACATGTTACCCAATTGCTATTAGAACTTACTATTATAACGATCTGTACGACTGTTCAAAAGTTTGGACGGTAGTTGACTCCATCAATTTTAATTTTTAATCACGTGTTTTGCACAAAATCACGATGCTCGTGTTGTTTGTTTAAGCGACGTACGCGGCATTCTCAAGTATGAAATTTTGGACGCTGCTCTGCAAAAATCTCCAAAGTAACGAAACGAGAGATTAATTATTTTCAAAGTTCGAATCAACCGAAATAACTCGAGGAGAAGAGAGCTATGGTGCCCTAAAAACGAGAGGCTACGTCGAGAGTCCGAGATGGGGGGAGGATAGGCGGGCAGAGACCGGACAACTTGAAACGGAAGACGGTCGGGAGAACGATACAGGGGGGGACTCGAGACTCGCTGGTTGGAACTTGCGCATCTGCGTCGGAAACTCGCGAGAAACTAGTTGCGAGAAGTGAACTGCCATCAGCTCGGTGGAACGGTTTGCCGGGCCGCCGCCTTCGACTTCCGAATTCTTTTCACCGGTGGATGTGCAGCCGTTTATCGATGCCTCGATAAGTATCGAGACGAGCAACGGGCCAACTTTCGCGTCTTCTCGACAAGTCTCGTCCGTCCTCTTCCGCCCCGCATAACTGGGTGACTCGCGATTGCGAAGCGTCAAGACTCGCGTCGCGCAACTACTCGAGCGTGAATATTTTTTCCGAGAGAGATTCGCAAAGTTTGCGCTTCGTTAACGGAAGTTATCGCGGTAACGTCGAGAGAACAGCGGGGTGGGGGGAAGTTTGAAGTTTCGTATTCGAGCTTCACCCGTCGAGATCTGAGAATGATATTAATTATCGATATTAACAGTTCGATGTGGAAACCTGCACTTTGGCGGGTACAGTTACAACGTATTTGTACTTTCTGTTATTTCTCAGGGGAATCCGTTATACGTGTACAGAGTGTAATTAATTAGTACGCGAAAGTATCTCGTAGAGTCCACTAGTTATCAAACTGCAAATTTTTATGGACCATGAAATGAAAAGTTTGCGCTGTCACTATTATTTAGTTTGTAATTACTATTTAATAGTTTTATAAATGCCACAGTCGCTACAAAATGCAAAAGTCAAACGAAACTATTTTACAGTTTCTAGATTCTATACGTACTTCAAATATTTTTTTTTTCTTTTATTAAACTTTTGCATACTTTAAAGTAAAAAATTTCTTTGAATTTCCAGTTCTCACTGGTAATTGACCTGACTAAGAAGAATTCACGAACCGACACTGACAATTGGGAAATTATTTACTCGCATTGGAAATTTATTTGTCAAAAACGTCCCGCTCGAACGCCCCGTTTGAAAAGAAACGCGCGGAGACTCGAGCAGGTTCGAGGATAAAAGGGACGGGCATTTTCGCTCAATTGCTCTCGAACCGGAAGAGAGTGCCACGTAGTCGACTGGCCCGGAGCAGCCAGCGGCGGCTGGGTTCCACTTAAAGTTACCCAAAGTGTCACATAGTCGGGGGCCCGGGCTATCTCTGTCGGCGTTAATTAGAAAATAATTAAGCGGCGCAATTTCCTGCATCCTTAATTAGTGGAATGCGTAATTACGGAGAAGAGGCGGGCACAAGGGGAGGGGGGCGGACGGGGCAGAGGCAAGAATGGCCGTGGATGGACGAGGCTTCGCTTGCTCGCGCTACTTTCGGCCTTGGCTTATCAGCAACCACCGTCGTCGAGACGACGGGAACGCGCGTCTTTCGACGCCGGTTCGGGACAGAAACACACCGCGCGCGCCGCGACGGCGAAACCAGGAGATTCGTAACTTTCGATCTGATTTCTAAAGTCGCAACTTGCAAACATTTCCAACAACGCGAATTTGCAAACAGCAAACCCGGGTTCACCATTTTCTTCTGGAGTCGCCAGAAATTCCCTTGGACTTGGATTTGTCGTTGATCACTTCGAAAGCAGTTAACCGTGGAAGACGCTATTGATTGGTGGTACGTTGTCAGGTGTTTCTCTTTTAAAACGTGAAACTTTGTGCAAATTCGATTAAAATTGCATAAATTGCAAATCTTCAGTATCGAAGTGGCAATGTGTTTACGACAAAATCAACAGAAGTCATTAACGCTTCGCAAATGAGACGAAGAAGAAATGATATTCCAACAACATTCAGAAATATACGGGGAATTCGCGAAACGTGCGTGGCTAGTGCCCGAGAGAAAAGGAGAGAGCCGCTGACACAAAGCGCGGAATTCCGACACAGAAATAGCAACAGAAATAGCGTCGTTTCCCATCGACAGTTCCCGGAATCGAACCGATGAATGTTACGGGGACAATGGGCTCGGAGATTCTCGGCCCCTTGGGCTTTTCTCCGATGTACGCGCATCGACGAGCCGTCGACGCGAGACAGAGCCGGAGCCCCTCTTCTGCGTAGGTGTCACGTCGGGTATGACAGTGGCAACGTGCACGTACGCGGACAATAGTGAAAACGGAGGAGCAGAGGGAGGAAAGGGGGTGGATGAGGGCTCGCGACAAGACTCGTACAGTCGATCAGTCGAACAGATATGCAATCGGCCACACCTGAGGCCAACGTCGAGCAATTGCCACCCAGCAGCTTGCGCCGTGCAACACGATTCGGCTCCTTGGAGCGTGATAAATGCACGGATTCGAGAGGGGACGGGAGAGGGGACGGGAGAGGAGACGCGTGGTCCGTTTAGCAAGGCGACAGATGCATAGGTGTGTGTGCGCGCGTGCCCGCGTTGTACACGAGAAGCAAACGCGGTGGCAGGCTTCCGGGAATAGACACATATGGCTGGATGCAGATACCGGTGTCTGGCGACGATTAAACGTTTCGAGCAATTAGAAGGTGAGAGTAGCAGCCGCCGACCTCGCATTCTCGTTCGTTCCCGTTGAATAATTTACCAAGCTATACCCGACGGTATAGACGCGTTCCCTCGGATGTAATTATTGTTCGTGGAAATGGGAAGAATGTGAAAGTTGGTTGGCACGAGGTTTGTTTCGGGCAGTTTCGAACGATGCAACTATGGCCGCGTGCTGGAATTATGTGGGATTTTGTGCGGGTGTATGATTGCTCGCGAAAGCATTCGAACATTTATGGGAACTTCTTACGAATATACGTTTTTTCTAATTTTATCACGTTGTGCAAAACATTTGACAAGATTCGACTATTAGGATTATAACGGTCAAAGTTTGAGACAAATTTAAAAATATACATATAGAAATTACGAGATATTTAATACATGCAGCTTATCACGTGTTGCAGATAATTATTTATGTGCTTGTAAATCGGTCGATTAATCAACGTATCAAATTACGTTCAAACTTGATACCAATATAATCATAATTATATCTCTCATTCCAGATATTTTGAACAGAGTTTCAAAATATTTCGTGTGACGTAAAATTAAAATTGAAATTCGAAGGTGCGAAAATGAGACGCAATATGTTATACTATGTATGAACATGTAGTATATGAGATATTTCAAATAAAGTATTTGTTACAGCTTCTTTTCATCATGAAATCAATAAAAACGTACAAAAATTACAAAATATATTTGATACAAATACATTAGAGAAAGGTCACGAATATATTTAAACACTCGGTTATTCATCATACGTATCGATAAATTTCAATATCCATTTGGAATAAATATCTTGTTAGTTCTATAAATTTCCAGATTAGTTTTAAATTTTACCAATATGATCGTGACAGTCATATTTTATCGACTGTGCTAATGAAATTCCAATATGTGTGGCACATGCGATACAAATTCAGATACAAAGAATTTCCAAATTTTTTAATTGACAAAAATAGAAAACATTCGTAGTTTAACAACATCATCGTATTTTTCAATGAAGTGCGCCATTTTATAAATAATTCTAGATATTTCTCTCAGCTTTCTTTGTCTAATGGTCGGATGCGCGCACGACTTGTACTACTTGCAGACGCTTAGACTATACCAGTCGCGCCAGTTGCACACGCAGCAGTAGTACAACTCCGCGCCTGGCCAGACATCGAGTCACGCTACAGTCCACGCAGTTGTCCCCTTTAATTTTTTGTAATTTTGACCAGCGCGACACGACTCTAGTTTTTTTACTATTACGGAAATGACGTTAGCGGACGCGACGTTGTTGTTCCGTGTTAACGTCGTCGGGGACGTCAACGAACAGTTTTGTCGGGAAATTCACCGCCAGTCACCAGACGTCCGAATCCATCGACGAGTTGGATCAACCGGAGAGATTCTAATCCCTCTTGAAAATCTGCCGACGCCAGGCCATTATTTCTCTAATGGAACGCATTCTGGCGAACGAGCGGCGTAATCGACGCTGTTCGAGCCACTTACCGACCACATTTTCTAATTTCTGACAATCCTGTTCCCATCGGTACTCGACCAGTCAACAACGACACTTGGTAGCAACGTTTCGTAGTTGTAGTTTCGCGAGCTTCGATTGATTACTCTGCAAAAGAGGAGAAAGTGGTAGAAAGCGGTCAATTTTTGAAGCCATTAATTTTATTGTGTTACTTTAGCGTTTAAACATTTTCAGTGTGGAGAAAATATTACATTACTAACTTTTTATCAATGAAAAATTGGTATCGAAATACTATTGAATTTTATAATCAATTCGTGTCGTCAGTTGTTGCTTTCGAAGATAACGAGTATTTTTCGACAAGTAGAAATCCAAAGATGCAAAGATTCATGATCTGGGAGATTGATTCTTCTCAATAATAGTAATTCGTTTCGTACTCGTAGCGTTTAATATTTCTTGACAAAGCATTTATTGACTTTTTATCACTACGTGATACTTTATCTGTGAAACACGCTAGCAATGTTTGAATACTAAAATTCGGGACACTCTACATAACACTTGATATTAGCATACAATATCAATATTATTAGCGCATTAATTGTTATTATCAGTATACACAAATATTATGTTACTAGCAACTAGATATTTGCTGTTCAGGCGCGCGTTAATTTGGAAATTAAAGTAGAATAAACAGAGAATGCGAAGTAACGTTTCTAGATCGTGATTCAGCCGAGAGATTGTCTATTTTTTTTACCATTTCATGCGAATCCGTAGAAAAAACGCAAGAAACGAGAGCTCCAAACGCTCCGAACAAATATTTTCTTACAGCTTAAAATTTTTCCACTCGTGCCTCTGCCGTCTTAGACAAAACATTCCGCGAAGCCGGCAACAAAATAGAATCACTCGACACGCGGGTGTTAACAAACGCGAGATCGCATTCTGTAAGCCGGACAGAGGCCGAAGGAACTTTTTCGTTTAATCCGCGCCCCGCCTAATCCCCCCGCTGTGTTTTCCGTTTCGTTATTTAGTCGTGCACAGGCTACCGTCTTCTTCCTTCTCGAGAAACGCAAACGCCCTCTT
This sequence comes from Melipona beecheii, assembly GCA_032399605.1. Lineage (NCBI taxonomy): Eukaryota > Metazoa > Arthropoda > Insecta > Hymenoptera > Apidae > Melipona > Melipona beecheii. The sequence goes on from JAUCMO010000463.1 coordinate 4,618,716, forward strand.
CTGCAAGCTCTCTCAATTTAAATTTTAAATTTCTTTGGATTTCTATCCGCAAGAATATCTTCAAACGTTCGATCGACAGATTGATAGAATTATCGTCCCTTATAAAATCATTTTCCATTCCGGAACGGACGAGGAATTTTTCTACATCTTCGAAATCGTTGCTTTGAAATATCGACACGAAGTGTGCACGTATCTAAGCAGGAGGGAGGCGCTTCAATTTCTTTGAGCTTCGAATATTTCTGCGATATTTCACGATTATTGAAAGTATCCGTATCTTGAGAGAACATTTCTTTTTCTTTTCTTTTCTCTTAAATAGGAGAGTTGAATACCAAAGTTTGACTACTTATTTTCTTGACTCCCTGTACACGGCTGATAGGAGCCGTGCTCGTTGAAAAATCGCGTCCCCCCCCCTCCCTCCCTCAGAAGCATAAAATGCACCGAGATATTCCAACGCGGCGAGCGCGGTATTCGCGCGTACGGAAAATAGAGATAAAATATCTGGAAACAGGCGTGCCACCGCCGCGATTCGTATGACCAACCGGTATGAATCTATTAATGTTTCCTCTCGTACGGTTTATCTGTCAACCGGTTGCCAGTTTATCCGTGCGCCAGCTCGTCGATGACGGTTTGTTTTGAAACCGGCGTGTGGATTTTCGAAAAAGGGACTCGACCGGTGAACGTGGCGTGACACTCGTGTCGATAAATCATCGAGAAACGAGAACACTCGGCGAATCGTGCGAATCTCCGTGTCATTGGCGTTCCGTGAAAATTTCGGACGTAAGAAACGAAGATTTGTGTCGATATATATATATATATATATATATATATATGTATGCGTATATAAAGTTGATAGATTAAAAGTGTTATTAAACGTGCATGTAAAATATTGCTTTGTTCGAGCTTAAAGGCGAAATTTCTTTCACCTATCACCTACATTGCGTTAAATATTCTGTTTTGAGTATTTCAGATATTCCTACATATCGTACGACAAAAAACTATAATTCGTTACCACGAACGAATCCTTGGAAAAGTGTATCGAATTGTATGAAAATTATTTCGATTTAACGTATTAATGTATTAATTATTATACGTAATATGATGTTAATGTAATATCCAATAATTAACACAACGTGTTGATATTGTACCACGTTGCATGCTCAGTCCGTCTCAGTTCGCGAAGAAAAATGTCATTATTCGTTGACGGATGCAGACGAATGTACTTGCAATTAACGAGAAAGAACACGATCGAGAGCCAAACCGCGGTTCGCGGAATTAATAAGCACTTGGTGTCCTCGTGAAGCGAAATTGAGAAAAGAACTGTTCCGATCTCGGCGGAAGCGCGCGTGAACGGCGATGTTCATCCGCGTTAGGAAAAAAAGTGTTGCAGTGGCTCTCTCGTGAAGTTTTCGCGGGGAAATATCGCCTCCGTCTGAAGCGTGATACCTGCCCGACGTCCTTTTTCCATTAATTAAAACCTACGTGACTCCCCCAATTCAGAACGCTTCGGCCGGATAAAACCGAGCGAACAGCCGGTCTTTTTTTCGCGTTTCTAAAATGCGCTCTCGTCCCTTGATACCTCGCCGTTTCCGTCATTTCGTACCGTTGATTCGATTTATAATTTATCGTCGCTCTATCATTCGGTCTGTTTCTCTTGCCCGTTGACGCTTTGTCGTTTTCCGTTTGGATTTGGGGCTGGTAATTAAACAAAGAGCGCCTCTCCGCGTGACAATTAATTCACGCGACTGTGACCAAATGGTTTTCGTCGGTGAAGAACGAGAGGGATTCAATTGCTCGGGCAGCGCTTTAACTTGTAATTTATTTATTTGCGCGTATATTAAACGCACCTCTCTATGTAGCGTCTTTATTTTCATAATTTACGTTTGTTAATGATTTATCTTTGCGTCGGAAACACTTGTATTCTCTTCTTCGCGGTGCTACAACTCTGCCCAAGTGAAAAATTAAATTGCAATTTAATTCGTTCACCTACGATTAATATTTATCTATATAGAAATATTTCCAACGATAAACGACAATTTTGTCCAAAAATCACTCGTCCGTAGATCGTACGAATACGACGATACGAACAGCCCGAGATCTTGGTGAGAGATATTCGACTATGCGCATCTCATTGACCCGGCGTTCGGTCGTGAAAGCTCGCTCGAGCCTGAAACAATCGGAGGGCAGCTCGTGGCTCGTCGTGGATCATCGCGGAGGAATTAAAAAGGGGGGAGGCTCGCGGGACGGGCACGGAAGAAAACCACGTACGCTCCGAGTCTTCATCCATCAAAATCAATCCAGGCTGGCGAGTGCGCTCGAGAGGCTCGGCTGTTCGACGACGCCTCCCCCTTTCGATAACCGGTGCCGGAAGACCGAAGGAACCTGATCAGTCATCCTGATCGGAGCGGCGAAGCGACGCCATTAAAGTTGCAAGCGTTGCGAGCCGGTGCACAGCGACGGCGGGGTTTCAACGCTACGCGCCACGGCTATTATTTCTGATAATCTGACAGTTCGATTAATTCGAGATCCTGGATTACGCGGATCCTCCGACTCGATCTTCGTTTCCCTCCACTCCCGTGGGGAGGCGCGGATCTCGGCTAACAGATTTCGAGACGATCGTTCCTCTTTCGCGGAGGAAATGGTCGTTTCGCTCGCAATAATTGCGCGATCACGCGCGTTGCAATACGAAACACACGATACGCTTCTGCAAGTGGAATTTCACGCCGTTCTGATTTACGCACGTTCGCACGAACGTATTAATTTTACGTTTTGTGAAGTATTTTAGTGAAATATTTCGTTTCAACAAAAGTATCATCCAGTTGTTCGACTTACTTTAACTTTAACCGAGTTATTCATTGTAGTTGAAATGTTTAATTTCTCGATTATAATTCCGGATTGAATCCGGATCTAGCGATAATTGGTAGTTGATATTTTCGATCGGCGATATTCTTGACTGTTCCAAAATATTTATAAAAATAGAAACATTGGTCACTCGACGACCGCACCGCAGTGGTCAACGTGTGTTAATTCTTTCAGCATCTTGCAATCTTTCTACGTCGTAGGACACTTTATTAATATTTGATGACGCAATTCTTCTAATCGGGCGTGCGTTGTTGAAACAAAGCCACGAATGAAAGGGCGAAAAATTGCGCGGTGGAACCATTGAAGAGATCGCGAGCGTAACGTGCAGGTTGTCGTCCGGGGCAACATTAATGCAGAAACAACTGACGATTAAATCGCGGCGGACACGGCGGAATATTAAATTCCGGTTTCAAAGAAAGCACGGTCGGTTCTCGAGTGAGAGAGTTTCAAAGCGCGTTACAAGCTTCCCCCCATTGTGCTCCCTCGCGAGCGAGCGAGCGTCGAGTCGTCGAGTCGTCGAGCCGCGGACACGTTTATTGTCTACAGTCTTGTCCGGCAACGTGCAACATGGCTCCCCATCGACCTCGCGAACCTCCTCCCCGCGATTGTTACGCAAATATTGTTTCCTCGTAGAGCGGAGCGTGCAACTTTCCTTCCACCGAGTCAGACTGAAACTTGCTCCTTTTCTTCCCCAATAAAGACCACGCGCGTGCGTCAGATTTATGCCGATGCACGGCATAAATGTGCACCGTTTGCTCTGGTACAACGGGATAGCAATGCCTGTACCGTGATTATGAAAATGATCCGTGTCGCATTTGCTCGCGGATCTTGTTCCAGAAGAATAATACTTGTCCAATGTATTTATCCAATACTCAAAGAAAATGATGCTTGTACAATGTGTACGAAAATTTGTAGTGAAATCGTATCTTTGAGAAATTAACTAGCAGTGAGTGTTTTTTTTTTTTTTTAATTATCACCAATGAGGTGAATAAAACCTACCTTTTTACTTAATCCGAAAAACTGTCATAATAACCTTCTCTATCCTGATTTCTTCTTATTTACCGTTTCTTTTTGCCAGAATTATCGAAAGAGTTTCTCCATCTTTGCAGTTATCCCCCGACGCACATTTCGACGATCAGTTTCGCGACACACGTTGTACAATCTATCTTTGCTAAATGTTCTCTCGCGAAACCACAAATTTCGATGCGTGTAGTCGCAACTGGCGAATGCAATTATGTGTCTGACGCACATTGCTGTCTGCGCTGCCCGCGAGAAGGATGCCACAACAGATTCCTGGCTCGAAAACAGGCGGAAGAAACGGGCAAAAAAGCAGCGGGCGTACAGTAAATTTACATTAGAGGCCAGACGGCGAGCACACGGGAAAGCTCTCTTTCCCAGTTTGCAACGCCCTAGGTATTGACTTACATCGTGATTTATCCGCGTGCGTGTCATAGATCCTCGGTTGGACGATTCTTCACCGCAAGACGTCCAACTCCAAATTTCTCTCAACGTGTTCGACGTGAAACGAGAGAAAGAGAGAGGAGGCACAAGTCCGGAAATAAGGGAATCTACAGAGAGAGGAGCAGATCTTACCGAGAGAGCTGCAAGGATCTGAGAATGGTACGATATCGCTAGATGTGGGGCAAGGAAAATATGCGGGACAGTGAATTCAAAGGGAGCAACACCGGGCGAGTAGAGCTTGATCCGACTTCGGCTAGTAGAGGTAAACCGAAATCCTCTGTAAGCTTCGTGCTTCAATTGCGATATCTTGCGAAATTCGAGAGAGAAATTTGAGCGTCGTTTGTAATTCTCGGGGTGGGTTCAATTTGGACGAAATTCGCGTGAAATTAACTCTGGTTCGTGCTCGAAAGATTATTCTTTTTTACTGCGACTGTTTTGTTGCATCTAGTCCGCAGAATATAGTTCGTACAGTACGTTGTTCAATTAATCGAACAATTTGTAGAAACGTAAATATGCGTCATTTTTGAAACAATTGCGCGTGTTTCAATTACAATTCCACAAAGAACTAATTACTCGAAGCTTTTCTCGAAGAGGTATCTTGCGTTCAAAGTATGGTGAATGATATTGCGGAGGAGAGGAGTTTAAACGTATGAGATTGTGTAACAAGTTCGTGATTTTAGCGGGGGTAACCCAGAAAATCGGGCCTCTTCAGGTGCAACGCTGATGCAACGAAAATTAGCGATTGGTTGCTTGGGTCACGTGATTCGTGAGGGGGCGTGGAATAGACCTCGAGTAGGAGTGGCGTTGTCTGATACCTGCAATTTGTTTTGCATATCAATAAAATTTTATGGCAAAATGTCGTCTTCATTTCTTAGTCGGAACAGTTGCCTCTGGACCTTTCGATGAGACGAATCGTACTGGGATACAAGTCGTGCAGTTTTTTAAATCGGTTTCTTTTCAATGTTTTTCTTTTTTTAAGTAATCGTTTCAAAGTTTTCGTCCTTTTTAAATGCATTTTCACGTTTTTTAAATTATTATTTCGATCGTGTCAGAAAAGAGACGCAAACAATTTACAACGATCATTTTTCGACTATAAATCATATTTATTCAGACTGATTAATACGTAAGCAATATTTCTTTCAAACATTTCTTACTATACTTAATTATTAAAATTAATACTCTTCAGCGCTAGCGTGTATCGACCGAACAATGTATCTCACGATGGAACGAAATCCCTCCAAAAAAATTGATGACAAACTGCGCCGAGGATGTTCATTCTTTCACGCGACGAGACTCGTGAGTTTTTGACAGGAAACAATCGAACAGAACGGTTGGGTCGAAAGTGCGTTTTTCGACTGAAATTGGGTCGACGCCGGGCAAACCGGGCTTGATCCTTTTTTTCTTTTCTGTTATTTATCTATTTATTTTCTCTTTTTTTTTTTTAACCCGGCCAATCCTCGCGAGAAAAATGGCGGTGTTTTTGCGAGCACACAGGTGCGACGCGTTTTAATAAAGTCGCCCCTGTTTAATTGTCAAGCTTTTTTATCGCGGTTCGCGTCTCACATTCGTAACGGCGGAGAGCTGCGCTGGCGTCCAGCCAAAACGATTTCGCGGACGGTACGAACGCTCAAGAAGAAATTTAAACGTCGTTCGCGTCCGATCGAAGAAGGAGGATGAAGTTCGTCGACTCCGGCGTGATCCTCGCGGAATTCCATTAAGCCGCGCCGCGAGTTACGCGATGAACTTTGACCCGCTGTCTCTCCCTCTCCTGTTTCAACTAATAATATATTGACACGCGCGATTTCTTTTTTTTTTTTTTTTTTTAAAAAGACTAACTCAGAGATGAGGCAACTTCGGAGCGAGCGGACAAGCTTGTCAGAGGAAGTAATTAACTAATGTTCGCGAACCGTGCACCCTTCGAGAACAGGCGGAAGGAAAAAAAGAAGCGAGGAGTTGGACAAAAAAGAAAAAGGGAAAGGGCAGAGGGAAAAGTTTGAGAATCAATTTTAATAGGAAGCTGGCTGCAGTTGCGCGAAAGTTCGAAGAGAAGTTGCGTTCGGACAAGATCCGTTTTAACGCATTCGAGGCTGATGAATTTCGGTAACTGTACCAACGTACAGTACTCTCTCCGCTCGTGGCAACATTCCCGTTCCCAACCAGACACAAGATCACGAAAATTATTCCCAGAGGCAGTGGAGTCTTTCGTATTCGCTGAATTGGACTGAAATCAACTTCAGTGAAATTTTAAACGAATAGTATTTTATATCTTATCTCGAAAATTATACGTATATATTTCAATCGCTCGCGTTTGATCTTTCTGTTAGTGGTTCCGTTAGTATAATCAATGGCAATTAAATTGATGTTGCGATCGTAATCCTTGATTTTACAAAAATTTAACTAGTAAATTGCAAGAAATTCGAAGTAATAATAATTATATTATTCGCTATCGAGTACAACGAGAAATAAAATGTAAACTCTTCGAGTGAAGTTTGTTCGACTTCAGGTCGTTGCTTTCTGCGTAGCTTGGTCCAATTTGGTTCTACTTTTCTCCTAACACGTAGATACGTATTGCAACTATCAAGCAAATCACTGCTCGTTCATAAAAAAGAAAAAAGTCTACTCGTCTCTCGATACGATCGGGATTCGTTTGACTCGACTCGGGAACTCGACAGCGACGTCGGAGGGTAACGAGCGCGCGGAAGTGGGTCGAGAGCGCGTGCCGGTAGCTTTTCGTTTCCAAGTGGCCTCTGAAATCCTCCATCTTAATCGATAATCTATGGAAATTATCGAAGGGACGAATCCCCTGTCGTCGTAATTCCTCCCCCTCGCCGAACAATCGAGCCGAAACTTTCGCTGACAAAAGAGAGAGAGAGAGAGCTCGAAGAAGCTATTTGAAAACTCTCGCGGGGAACTTTCGAGCGAGAAAGTTGAGAGAAATGATTCCGGAGGATTACTGGAAGTCGAGAGGAGGAGGAGGAGGAGGCGAGGTTGCAGCAGGTTCGAGGCAACCTGTCGCGAGAGGTGAGAACCGAAGCCAAACACACAGCTCGGTGACAAACTTTCGCCCCTTTTATTTACACCGTGTCGCGCTCGGTGGTGGACCATCTTCGACAGATTCTCTAGCGGAACGTCGTCGAACGAGAGTACAAAGGGAAGCAGGGAGCAGTCGGTTGCATCTGGCCCGGAAACATCCAGTCGAAGGGGTTCTTTCACGAGGCGAGCCGCTTCTGGCCGCGACGTCCGATTTCAACGGCGGCGATACGTCTCCGGAGGAGAGTCTCCGGTCTCAAGTCAAGTTCCGGGGAGAGGGATCGAACCAGCGGACGGTGGTCCATTGTTGCCGGATAATTAAGGGAATTGATGAAAGATTAAGGAGTTTCTCCTGATCTTGGTCTTGGTCGTCGTCGTCGTTATCGTTCGCCATTCGACGTAAATCTTCTCGGTCTATCGAGCAAAAGGAAGAATAGCTGGAACTCGATCGAGTTTTGCACTGAATCCTCTTTTTTTTCTAGCTTCGTTCCACGATCTTCGCTGCGATCTATCGGTTATTAATAACGTTCGAATTTCATTTTCGTGGCACGGTTGCTTCTTCGATAGGACGCGAGCTTGATTCGTTTTCCAGGAGCAGTTTCTCCGCTTCTTCCAGGTATTCGTAGAAGAAAATTGTTACGTCGACAAATAAAATTCAAAGTTTAAAATTATCAAGTTGCTCTGACAAGAACGACGAGGAACAGAATCAAAGCTGAGCAAAATGAAGATCGGCAGATTAATTAAATAAAATATCAGAAATAGAGACTAAAGAATCAAGAAATCAATCAGGACGAATCAATAAAGAACGATTTGTTTACGTGAAAGAGTTGCAGAAGAAAAATTCCAATGGACGCCATCAAAAATGAACGAAACGAACTTTAACAGATTTTGCAAGATCGTTGAAACGATTTGGCGAATCACCGAATGAAACACGAAGAACGAAGAGTAAAAATTAAGAGATCGATATTCCTGTACGCACTTTTTGCAGAACGATTATCGCTTCGGTATGCTCACACACACGAAGGAACAAGGAAGACGAAGAGGATGGACTGATAACTGAGAGGCGAAGAGCCATCAAGACAGCTCGGTGAATCACGTCTCCGGATAAAAATTTCATCGTGCTATCGTCGACTCGCGTACAAATTCTCGTCTTTAGGTAATTAATTATCTCCTCCTCCTCCTCTTCTCCCCCGGCCTCGTCCCGAGAAAGATCAGCACAAAAAACTTTCCTCTGGTGGATGCTGGTAACCGTATTTCATTCGCCCGTTCGCCCCCTTCGTGATTTTTGTGTACCCCCCCTTTCCCCTCTGTCTTTCTCTCACCCGTCGATTTCTGCTCGCTCGGTTTTTCCTCATCGATGCGGGTTAATTGAGTCGGCGAATTAATCTTGTTTAGCTGACTCGGTGAAACTCGGCCCGGTTCACGCTCGATCAAATTTATATTCTTCTTTTCGGCCGGGCGAATCGGTGGAAGGCGTGACTTTCGTCCTGTTCCATCTGTCCCGTTATGCAAGTATCGATCTTCCCAGCCTCGAAGTCTGTTGGCCATCGAACGAGTGCACGTAGGCCCGTTTACCGGCTGGCGTTTTGACGTTAAAGTTACACGAAACTCGCAGACTCGTTTTATAATTTATAATTGGCACTAAACGAGCCTCTCGCTCCCCGAGATTTTCTTCGTTCAACCCTTTGAGCGCTCAAGATTGTCAGAGTTTAAAAGTTTCTTTGGCATCTTGTCCTTTTTAAACCAACCACTCTGAAGCTGAAGACTAAACTTTCCGAAATTTCTCACATTGAAAATTACTTTTTCGAACTCTGTGTAGTGGCTCGTTTGTTTCTCAGTTGAGGACACTGCACACACTGTTGCACTTATTCTTTCGTTCTTCTCAGTTTCAAAATTTTAATCTATTCAGACGTAGTCACCGCCGGATATATAAATTTGTTACACAGTGTTGCACAGTTTTGCACCAGCTTGCGCCACGCCTTGCCTGTTACAAGCGTATGTGTTAGCTTCGCGAAAAATCTCAATTTGGCTAAGGGACTAAACTTCCGAAGCGTATGTGTTTGTTCAACCAACGAAAATATTCCCAAAAGCGGTCCATTATGTGGACTACTCTTCCCACTATTTTTTTTTTTTTTTTTTTTCTTTACAAAACATCAAAATATGAGAAATAAACCAATCAATTTTAAACTATCTATCAATTTCAAAAATTCAATCAATTTTAAATTGAATTGCTAATTTAATTCAATCGATATTAAATTAAATTAAAGTGCAAACATGATTTTCTCATTATGTTTCAAAAAACTATATATATATATACATATAATGCAGCTCGAACGAAGCTGAATCGTTCATCATCATCCGCGATAACATCACAATTCCAAGTCGACTCTGGCAAAGTCAAAGTAGAACTACAGTCAACCGACGATCGCAGTAAGACGAATTGCAGCGGAGGAAGGGTTGCGCCCGGTCGATCCTAAGTGGATCGCCATGGAGACATTAAATTAGCCAAGGGCTGATGGTGGCCTGGTCTGGCAATCGGTCGAAAACCGCGATGGCTGACGCTGCGGCCATTAACCGCAACAATCTTGTGTACACGGGACGACGTTGACCAAGCAGCAGCGCAGCTTCCTCGGGAGCTCCATCTCCCCGCTCGAATTACCCGCGCGATTAATCCTCTCCGCGGAACGACGATGGACGTCGATGGGTTTTGGCCCCGCTGTTTAACTAACCAACGAAACGTTTCACCGTCCATCCGGTTAGGGTCTCGTTGTAATTTCGTTCGTTTCCCCGGCTTTTACAGCCGGCCACGGAATTGTTTCAGGTTTAGCAATCGCGAGTATCGCGAAACTATACCATTAATTTGCGTCGCGTTTCGGTAATTCGTACGGGAGACTCGTTGTTAATTACCGGCCAGGCACGGAACAGAACGTAATAAACGTTTCGTTTCGTTTCGTTTCCCCGGTTATTCCCGATGTAATTTCACGGTTAATTGGTGTCTACGGACGTTGATTGCTCGCGACAGTTCGCGCGACCATGCGTTTTTCGCTTCTGAATGCGCCGGTAATTCGGGATTATTCACAGTGGCGGCCGCTGGATGAAGCGGAGAGAAAGGTAGACTTTCGTCGACTGATTCTCGTCTCGAGCCGCTTTTAATTGATTCGGACTTGTCGACGAGTAGAAATTCCTTTATTCAGTGCGAATGGAGTGAAATAAGACACTGTACAAACTATTTTATTTCTGCATTGTTAATCAGAACGTTATCTACACTGAACGCGGTAATTAAGAGTTGTACGAGATTTGCGTGAATATCTTTGGACTACAGCGTAATGGGTAATAACGTGACCTATGTAGAATATATTATGTCACTTTCACCATGCGTTACTTTAGCTACAAGTAATAAACTTTCTTCACAATGAAGATCGTTACCAAAAAAAAAAAAAAAAAAATACTTTGTGTTGACTGTGTAAAATTGAGTAAATTTTACGCTACTCTTTGCCACAAGTATCATCACGAGAAAGATCGATATAGCTGTTATATGACTCACAATTGACAACTGACGTATGTTCAAAATTAGGAAAAATGTGTTTATCAGGGAAATAGTAAGTATTAAATTACACTCCCATTTAACTCGCGTATATTTAACTCTCGTAAAAACAGAAATGTAAGAATCAATTTGTACATCGCGAGAAAATAACATTTTGACTTTCCCCTTTACGTTCATACATCGCGTTTCCTTGCTACTTCCGAGACTACATTCCGTTCTTAATTGCAAAGTCCAACGTCCAGGATATTAAGAAACGGGAATTAGTTCGTCAATTAAGGAACCCACATTCGTTGGCCGCGTCATAAATTCGTTCATTACGTTCGAAGCCGCTGAACCTGTGTGGAACGGTTGACGTTTAACCGCCCAGTGCGAGAATATGCACAGACATTTTCACGGGGCTGGTCAAACGGTAAACAAATTAGAATTTCAGCAAAGTTTTCCGAGGGAGAGATTCGAAAAACGCGAGGATCGATTTATCTGGAGCAGCGTAGGAAAAACAATCATAGCCAGGTATAAATCGAGAGAGATTTATCCGAGGGGCTGTAAGGAGCTTCCGTCGAGTTCTCCCCTTTGTCAGACATCGCGCCGATTTTTCGGGATGAGCTTCGAGTCGGCTAGAAGCTCTTGATATACGCGGCGCGCCTGTGTCTAGGCTCGTGTGGAAGCAGAAACGTCGCGGTCGATTTCAATCCTGTCGCCAGAAACGTTCGGAAAATTTGCAATTTCTCACGGACTTTACAAGTTTGCAAATTTTCTCTGGAAGTCATCGTGGATCTTTCGAATTTTGTTTCGCACGTTCGCTGGGGTACGTAGCACGCGGCGATATCGATCGGGAAATGTAAATAAACAAACTGGGAATGCAAACAAACAAACTGGTAATGCAAACAAACAAACAGACCATTTGCATGACCGAAGATACACGTAGTCCTAATAGACGTGGACGTAGAAATGGTTAACGGGAGATATCGAGCGTGCAAGTGTTACGGTAAGAACGCGAATGGACAGTAGAATTTCAAAATGGAATTTGGATTTCCTTGACGAAAAATCGGAAATTTTGCTCAGAGCAGGACTCCAGAAATCAATTTTCAATGAGAACGAAAATATTTCCTGTAACACACCGAGATTCTTCGAGATAAGTTCGAATAATTCCTAATAATTTTCGCGTGCTTTTAATCTCGCGCTCGTAAGGGAAATAGACCGTCGTTGATCGAATTTTATCAGTTTGCTAACTTTCGTGTCACTTTCTGGCTAATGGAGAAAAAGAAGTTGCGTCACTTGGTAATTACCCGGGCAGAGGGTGGCCGGGTAAAGAGAAAAAAAGAAAAAAAGGCACGTATTTTGTTATCGCGAGCACACAGCGAGGGAAACAGGTAAGTGGTTAATCGTAAGTGGATATCTATGCAAATTTATATTTTCATCAAACGCAGCCGGAGAAGTAGCTTTGTTTCACCTTCTGACTATTACAACGAGTGCTTTCCGTTGTACGCTTCGCATAACTTTGCATACCATTAACACGTAACTTTTCCATAAATGCATAAACACACACCCGCGTGCACACACTCGGTGCGTCGTTGTAAATCGCGGTTGCGCGCGCGCGTCAGTCGGCGACGCAAAGTCGCAAAAATGCCATTCCTGTAAATTTCGGCTTCTTTAAGCTTTAAGCTTTACAAACGTTGGTCGATAATCCCTTTAATTTCCAGTCTCGCCGCCGTAATTCGGTCCCCCCTCCGAGCGTTGAAACAGGACAATTACAGGTGTAACGGCAAGTTTTACGTTCGGGAGAATCGGTTTCAGACGATTTCCGGAGCCCTTGGCCGGGTTGGGCTTAATCCGCGCGGGACAGCAGGGCGAATTTAAGCGTCCAAGTGTCAGCTGTCTACTTTGTCTGGCGAGCGTATCCAGGCAAATCCGCGGCGTGTAGTTTCTATATGCAAATCTACTCATAACTCACCCAAGAACGTATCTGACCGCGGGTTGCGAGGAGAACCCTCTCGGCCCCCTCGCTTCTCGGCTTTCGCGTACTTTGCCGGGCCGCGCCCTGTCCTCGCCCGTTGCCTCTTCTCTCGAAATGTAAATCGGGACGAGCAACCCCCTCGGCGAGACGAGGAACAGGGGCTGGAAAAACAGGGGCTGGAATTGTGCCTCTTCGACCGAACGTCGGGATTCGGAGGACTGTAGTGTCTCGTGGAATCCTCGCGGTCTGTCTGGAAATTTGTATTTTATTATACACGGTATTATATCTAGTAAGTCGTATCTTTTTGTATCGTATACTCCGATACGAAGATTAACAGACTATCTGTTCAGTTTGGAGAGGAAGAAGTATCCCAAACCGTGACGAGTCCGATTTTGTATCTAAACGTTAAAAACTTCGCTCGCATTTATGGGATATTTAAATGTAATACAAAAGTGCATACAATATGTAGCGATCTATAAAAGAAAGGTTCGTATCTGTACAGATTTGTTTATTGCTCCTGTTAAATATAATTTCATTTTCTTACAAATACACTTATTTCTTGAATTATTTCACTTGACGCTCGGAAATATTTTACACGTGCGCAAGGTACACGAGTATCTGATTTAATCGATACTATTAATATTGTTAGTTCATTTGTTGATTGACGTTCTTGCTGCTCGCGTTTGATGCCAAAATCAAATACAAAGGCAGTTTCGACGTGAAGTTAATCGATGCGATTTATTGTGATTTTCACGCGTGATCTTCGCGCGTGTTTGCAATTTGACGTCAAGTTAGTAATATGCTGTTTGGATAATTGTACAACCCTCGGGGCACAATTGTCCCGATATTTTCGATAATACGAGCGTCCTAACTATCCGATAGTTGTAATAGTCCGTTGATTGACTTGATGCCTCGATAATCCCAATTGTCTCGTGATCCCTATCGCCTGATAACTACCCTCCACTGATATTCCGGCTAATTCGAAGTTTAATAATCCGGTAACCTTGGCTGTTACGCTTATAACGTCAACATCGGTCGTTTATAATTAATTCTAATTGATCAGTCGTTCTAGCTCTCTCCCTCTTACGATTACAATTTTCGTTGTAAATGCGACAACATCGTAGAAAACATTATGATGATTCTAACGTGTTAACGCGTTAATAATGTATGAAATTGTCGACACAACGACAGAGTTAAATAATTAACGATCAAACAACGTCGTTTATAGATGACTGCAGTAATTTATGTTACTGTCGTTAAATTAAAATTTTCAATTTCCAACTTTAGGTTGGATTTCACATTGTAGAGATTACAAAATCAAAAACCGACAATTATTCCTGCGACTCTTGGCAATTAATCGTTAGTAAATATAGTAATTTAATGCAGGAGTTGCGATATCGCAATTCTTATCTCAATCGCACAAAAATTCGTGTAAATGGATTAAAATGGGATTAATAAGTTTTCAGTTCCAAGTATTTTAATTATTTCATCTCAACGTCAGAGTCCAACAATCAAAATTTTACACGGACGCAATTGAAATTCGCGTCGTCCACAATCCCAAGTATTTATTTTTTCCTCTGCCACGGCAGATAAAAAAGGGGAAAATTTAATGGAAGCTAAAACGCTCGCATTTGGATAGATAAGACAATCAGCGGTGATATTAGCGACGGCACAACGCGCGTGACGATTACGGTTTACCGTGTGACACAACGCTCCCAGTGACGGACGACGGCGTCATCATGATTTACTCCGGGAAAATGTATTCTCGTGCGGCAATATCGAAACAGGCCAATATCGTTAACTCTAATTCGCTTACGTTTGCGCGAGCATTGTCGAGTGGCAATAACGAGATTAATAATGCGACCCTCGTCAATAATAATCGTGGGAGAGGAGCGGGAGGGGGGGAATCACGCACCACGTCAATATCGTTCGATTTCGATTGGCCGCAGCGAAAGCCAAGAAATACAGAGTTACACGCTAGATTACCTCTTTTCCATTAATCTTCGTCTGGCTTTGATATTTTTTAATTTCCCCTCTTTCTTTCTTTCTTTCTTTCTATCGTTTGCGTCTTTTCCTCCTTCTTTCGTCGAAGATTTAACGAAATGATTGAAGACGTGGAATGATGGAATCGTTGCCTACAACCGTCGATGATCGATAACTGGCAAAGGTTGCAGAAGGTTCTACGCTGCGTTATTCCGCAATTAACACGACGAGAAACGTGGAGCTGCCAGTTCGTCATTAATCCACCTCGGGGATGAAAACACCTTAATTTTGCCACGTTCCTCGCTTTTGAATCGATTATAGCTCTCTTCGAAGAAACTTGGAAATGTGGAGAAATTGTTCGTCTTATTCGTTTTATTATTTGTCACGTTTTGCATTAAAAATGAAATTGGCAAGTGGAGATTTGAAGATGAAATGAAACAAACGTTCACAATCTTGTATTTAGCAAAAAATTACTTTCAAAAATGCACTGTCGCGAATCTGTAAAATGTCTACCAAAAAATTACCGATCAACTTTATTAATTAATTTTCATATCTGATCATTTTGATTGATCTGGTGTTATTTTAAAATTTCGTCCGAGACACATTGCGCTCCCGCTCGAAATTCTTAGGGCACATTTTACTTTGAACGTGCGGTGTTCCTAAATCATCATTTTAAATTTTTACGAAACTTTTATTATTTATTATGCAAAATGTTGTAATATTATATTCACTGCAATTTTGTTTATTTATTTATTATATATAGAACGCGTCAAGTTTAAAAAGTTAATTTCGAGACGAACGTACTTAAAAAAAAAACATCCCAATCAAACGAGTTAACTACACAGCAAGCCAGTCCATTCAATCCAAATTGAAAGTTAACAGCAGAAAAATCATCGTCCGTGAATCCTCGTCCACGGGAGCGTTCCACGTCCGCTCATTAATGGGAACGGAAAATAGCTCCGAAACCGGCTTTGTTGAACCTGGACGTTACTTGTAAAAATTCCAACAAAATATAAACGACGGCGCACACGGGGGCGGGGGAATACGATACATTCAATTTTGGTAGGATTACACGATTCTATTGGATCCGGGATGCGCGATACGCGATTGAAAAGGAAGACGCAGAAATATCAGCTATTTGGACGGGTTTGTGCGCCCGATTGTACGCGGTTCCTATAGCGGTGGCGGTTTTTTTTTCTCTCCCTCCTTCCTCCCCGAGTTTCCGTTTTCGCCGTGACGCGGCCGTGCCAATGGCCCTCCGGCCAGAACCACGGTCATTGTTCAAGTCTATCGCGATAAGCCCGCGCCGCTGCATTTCCGGGCGCCTCGCGCAATCGTTGCACGCGCAATGAATTTTATGACGGATACGTGCGGCGAATTTGTCAAGCGAAAAGAGATAATGCGACGAACCCGTCGCGATCGCGTACACACGGGCTGCTCTCTCCGTGTGGCGAACGATCGATCGGCCAAACACGTGGAAACGTACATTCTTCTCGGTGCAGACGACGGGAATAAAGAAGATCGAGGCACGTGTTTCTTTCTAAATACCGTAGGACTCTGTATTTATCGACAGACAGTTTGTATTACTGGAATTCGACTTGGACGTGTTCCAGATTGGAATTTTTTCTTTTTTTTTTCTTTTTTTTGCAACTCGTAGGTATAGGCCACTTGTTGGAGAATTTTCAACCAGGCGTATATCCCATAAATCTCGGTTAATTTCAAGTGCGAGGGATTTTTCCACGCAATAGGAGTTGTCAGAAATATCGCGCTGACCTGCCACTTGACGCGAGTCAGTCTCGTGAGAAATGACGACGAGAAATTCTCGGAACTTTCCCCATATCTCCTGATTGGTCTTAACGCTTCGCAACTCCTCCGAGTCCTTTGGAAAGGGCAGACCAAGATCTTGTTATACAAGAGGATTCTGAGAAGAGTACAAGTTTAGTGAGACTAATCATCCAGTAATCAAGTCAGTTTAATAGTCAATATTTGGCTAAGCGAGAACTTGCTTTAGTCAGTCAGACACCCCCAACTGTCTGAATCGGCAGAAGCTTATTGTATAATAAAAACATCAATCGTCCCTGTCCTTGACAGGTTTAATTGAACAGTCGTTCAAGTTGATCGTAATCGAGCAAAGCGGAGGGAAGAACTCTTTTAACCGATGTGAGCGAGAATAAATGGTTGGATGGCTGTTTCGAGTAAACGAGAGGTTCGCGATATTCGAGAGAGAGATTTAAAATTAGTTGTACGAAGGTGAGTTTGCGACGTTCAATTGCTCGAATTCGAGTCATTTAACTTGTATGAACGTTAGCGTGATTCAACTTGCATCAGCCTGAATTGATTCGAGCAACTTATAAATACATTAGGTTAACTTCAAGTAACATGATTTGTAGGTTTACAGGCGCCAGATAGAAACCAGATTCACTAATCTGAACGAGGCTTTACTAATGTATTATTCTATTAAATTCACATTTACAAATTCATACTCAAATAGATTTGCGACGAAATAAATTGAACAAACATAGCCACTGATGCAATAAATTGCAATTATTATAATAATCATTTAGATCAAGAGAAAAATTATGAAACAGTGAATGGAACATAAACGAATCCATTGAACACACTTTCATTTTAGTGCACCTGCGGAGCAGAAATTTTATCAATCGGCATGATTATTGTTTAAATTAATCGAATAACAATCGAACATAAACCAGAAATAAATGCGATTTTTCACTGCATTCCTTTCATCAAAAAAATGTTACGTTCCGTTATTTAACGAAACAGCTGTATATTTTCACTGACGAAATATCAACAATCGGCTTTAAACCGAAAAAAAAACATTGCAAAATATTACAGAAACACAGGTGAATTACGAACACTCTGTTAAATACACTTCCGCCACGCGCCGCGTTTGCGGAGCAGAAATTTTATCGACCAACATGATTGTTTGAAGAAGAAACAATCGAACGTCGCCACTAAACGGGATCTCGGAAATGATGAAAAAATTATAAAATGTCAAAAAAAAAGAAAAAGAAAAGAATCAATCTCTCCGTGTGAAATATCATTGCGAATAGACGACGGAAGCCTCGAGTTCATCAAGTTTCATTTCGGCGAGCCGAACGCCACGTTTCGACGTCACATGGTCCACGGGGGAACCGGATGCAACAGCTTGCCGCGCTGTGCGGCTAGCCGACTGCACTTCCGGTTTAATGCAGCCTCTGACCCGTGAATTAATATTTCACCGTGGCTACGTCTGTCGCTTTTCTCTTTCTCCCTTCCTCCGTCTTTCCTCCTCTGCGCGGTTTATTTTCCATCGACTGCTCGCCCACCCCCTCTTTGTTCTCGTTCGAGTCATTTACCTTTCCTCTGCATCTTTTGACCGTGAATCCGAGCCACGCCATTTACCACCACCCCTCGTGGAAAGTATCGCTATTTACAGCTCACTCCCGGGACGCCGGCGATTGTTTGCGTTCGCTCTTTCGTTCCGGCGATCGATCAACGATTTCGCTTTCTCCCCCGTTCTCTCTCTCTCTCTCTCGCCGTGGCCGTGTCGCTCCGATCTTAATGCACCGTGACACTGCCCGATGCAATTCGACGAAGCCCCCAGGATTTTGTCCTCTTGTCGACTCCGTCCGGACGAGAATTTAATCCATCGTTCGAGATTTTCACGGCTCTTTCACGGTAACTGAATTTCAACCGGTCTCTCGGTCGAGCGAATTTCGACATTTCTTCTTATTATTTATCCAGCTGCGTTTCGGTTTCCAACAACTACGGCGATCGAGGTATGAAATTTTGAACGCGAGCTTTTGTTGAAATATTTAAATCTCGAAAAATACACCGCAGTACGTTATTGTCAATGAAATTAGGAATGGTCGTTTTTACCATTTTACTGTCAATTTCATTTTACTGCGAAAATTCTCAAGGCACTTTTTACCTTTCGATACATCTGTCGTAATTTTTGATTTACAATACAAATACACGCGCTGTAGACACGAAAATGTAGTAGGTTACTCTCGGAAAGTTACTTTGGATAAGGAAAGGCTGTTCCCATTTCTGAGCGGAAGTACATTTCATAAATATTATAGAGACGAATATCGCGCCGATAAAAATGTCCGATTGATAAAAGTTGCTAGATTGAAAAAATTAGCTCGAAAGTAGCTGCCATGAACGGTGCTCGGGATAGGGAAACGCTTGTAGTAAAAGCTGCAAGTTGACCGGTAATAAATTTCAGCAGCGAGCGTAATAAAAGCTGTAAAAGCACCATTTCAAGTACTGGATTGTCTGCCAGTACGTTAAGTTGGCATCATACGCGACTGTGCTGTAACTCGCACGGCGCCGATATCCCAGACGCATATTTGGCGTCTGTATTGCAATACGGTTCGTCGAACTCGATGCTTAGCACTTGCTGAAAAGTTCCAAGTTCCGCCATTCGCTCTGACGAAATTCTGACAACTCAGCGAACAACCGCCATTATATTGAAACTTTCAAAGTACCTTTTCCGCCAATTTTTCATTTTCCAATATATTCGTAATTTTCTCACTTTCGGTTTCTCGGTGATCTTGTCATTTGAGAGATTAGACGAGTAGAACATTGTGCTCTTCGTTATAATTTTCTATTCAATTTCTCTTCTTCCGTTCACAATCTCATAATTGCATCTCTTAATACATCACGTCAACGCGATATCGTAATTTCTTAAGAAAAATTTCTTACAAACTTGAGAAAGTTGCCCCGTTGACGGAGCAGACCGCCAAGAACAGCCAAGATCATCGTTGAATGCTTAAATAAAATTGATTCCCTAAAATATATATATATATAATCTCCTAGAATCTTCACGTCAACATCTGTCTCTAACTCATTCTCCATCCGCAGGAGCAATTTCGACAAAGCGGAACTACGCTCAACAATAATCCTCGCGTTATTGATTAATTAAAGAAACTATCCGACAAATTAGCCAACAATCCCTCGGCTGAAGCGCAGAGCCAAGAATTCGTGGCACGTCCTCGTTCGAAGCGCTGGATGACGTCGAACGTTCCCCGAGGTATCGACCGACACTTGGAAATATTCGATTCGCAAACTCTCGCGGACCGTAGGCGCAGCGCTAGACCAAATCCCTTCGAACGGAGTTGCAAACGCGGTTTGGAGTTTTCAACACGGACAACACGGGATCGACGGAAGAAGCTGTTCGCCGGCCTTCACGCAGCTCTCGAGGCCTTTAGTTGGCTTCGGCGCAAGAACCAATTGTAAGGTCGGCCAGGGCTGCCCTGGCTGCACGCTCCGGGCCTCTTTGTATTGACACATCGTCGAGATACGCCGTATTGATTTTGAATCGATATGGAGAGTCGCGGGGGGCACTTGGTATATCTCCATCGTCGTGTGCCCTTTGTGCCCGGAGGGCGCCATTGTACCGTTAGATATATACAGGCCATGGAATATTCGCTCATCGGCATCCATCCCGGGGTCTCGGGGACTTGTCTGTTTGCCCAGCATAGATCTCGCGTCAGCAACCGGCAGTTAGAACGGAACTGGCCACCGGCGTCCAGGTGCGTCGGTCAACCCATTGATATCGCGTTGACTTTGCACATTGTGTCCGTGATAGGTGACCCGCGTGACGATGGACGTAGAGAATATTAGACACGCAGGCTGGATTGGCTGAACATTGGGTCATCGACTCTTTTAAATTGGATATTTTAAGTTGGATGACACTTAAGTTTCGATAACAACGATAGTCAAGATAAGACAGAGCGTCACGGAAGAGGGACTTTATCTTGATTGCACTTTGTCGATCAAGCTCTAACAATTACCGAACAAGATTTACACGATCGTCCGAGTTGCTTCAAAGAGATCTTTGTTTGCTCGCAGAACGAGAACAGAGCCCTGCGACTGAAGGAGCCTGCATCGCTGGCTCTCTCCGCTGGCAACTCTGGTAGCTACGTGGACCCAGATGGCACCGCCATCGTGATGTCTTCCGAGCTGCTACCCGCGCCCACGCCGGATCCAAGGGTGACGTGGAACTACTTCGACGAGCAGGGGTAAGATCGAGCGACGATTTTGTCAGTTCTACATTCCATTTTTCCTGACGATCATCTCCGTTTAGATCTGCCGTAATTTATCATTCTCTACGTTTCTTCTTGACCATTGCCTCGTAACATTTCTGTTTTTCATTTTTCACGCGTCTTGCGTGATTTGTTAGTGTCGGGACTCTTTTCTACATCATTGTTCAAGGCACGCGGAATTTTTGTCTCCTCTTTTTTCGCCCGAGAAGGTAAAGTAAAGTTAAAGAAAAAGAATTATTATTTGACTGATAGTAACATCTTAATCATTGCCACTTTGATCTTAAAAAAACGTGGAAACATGAGAAGCATTTAATTAAAAACACTCGAAACTGTTTTCGATCTCGCTTTCGATTGTTCGAAACGTCCGAAAAACGATTGCAAGATCCACTGTTAATGTACCTGATTATTTCACTAGACTGTCGAAACGTATCGTTTGTTTCTAACGAGATGTCTCACAAAGAACGAAATTTTTGTTACCCGTTACAATATTCTAATATTTAAGATTCGGTATGACATATCGATTGTATTTAATATATAATACTTTAATATTGAAAAGGAGCGTTTATGATATATTAAGCATTTGTAATACATTGGAAATTTTTGCAGTCGAAATCTTATTAAAAATTTCAACGTTCGTTTCATCAATGCATTTCTATTTTAATATTAACGAAGAATAATGCGACGTTGATCGCTGATAAATAATAATGTTAATATGTAACGTTTCTAGGTATGTTTCAAGAGGAGGACTACGAGCAGGAGAGGATCCATACGCTAGGAATAAATTCAATCAGGAAGCCTCCGATGGGCTTCCCAGCAATCGCGATATTCCTGATACACGCAGTGCAATGTGAGTAAATTATCCTTTCGTTGAAAATTATATTCCCGGATCCTCTTGCATACGATTGAATTAATATTGTCAGCGGTGCTTTGCAAGTCACAAATTACAAAATATTAATAATTTCTCTCGCGTGACATCAATACAAGTGAACTTTTACTTTTATGAATTTCATACGTCGCGAGCTATCTGATCATTCCGTTTGATGTAAAATTGTAATAAAATTGTGAAAATTTAATGTAAATCACTGTCAACTGACAAATTATTATGCAAGAAGGTCCTAGAATTTTCTTCTTTGATTCTTTTCTTTTTTCAAAGATCTAAAGCAATCTGTGTGTACCAACAATTTATGAACGGTCGAGTTAAATGAATCATTACCGCAAAATGCAACTTGACGTAATTTCGTTCAACCGCGTGCATCAATTTTACCACTTCACAATTGCGAAATTACGCGTTTCAATTTCTACGATTTCAACAATTGTATTTAATTTAATCACCGAGTGTGATTCAACAGCGATCGTCTGTTCAAACGTAACGCCCTTTCGCTCTAAAGTTCTTCAAAAGAGAGAAGTTCGCTTTTGGTCGATGAAATAAAAACGAGGCAATGACACGTCGATCGAGCGTCATCCGGCCGGGTACCGAGGCGATCTTCAAGTCGGTGAACCGACACAGGGGGAATCAAGCCGACGTCCGAGGAGGCAAACGCGAGTAAAATTTCACGGTGAATATTCCGCGAACGAAGAGAGCCGGTCGTTATAAAATCGAAAACGATGCAGTTAACCGCCGAGTGGAGGCGACAGATGGAAACCGCGACGAACGATGCCCCAACGAGAAGAAATAAAAGGAGGCGGAACTTGCCTTGCCGATCGATCAACCCTTTCATACACTACTACCGGAGCCTGCGGGTACAGCTCGACAGGAATTATTCGTCGCGGGTGATCGCGAGAATCGCGGCCGATCGTTGGGAGTTCATGGACGCGTCTAAAAAGCGACTTTATGTTCGAGTCGCCGACGCTCAACGGAAACGGCACTCGAGAAGTTTGTCCAACAGACGCAGGTTCTCTCAAATTTTGCAACCTCGAAGTTTGAAATTTAATTTGCCACAAAATTTGGGGTGCGATAAATATGTTTGACATACTCGGGCGATTCGATCGTTTTGGAATTTTCTCCAAATTTTAGAAGATTCAGTTGCTTTATAATTTATTTATTTGTTCATTTGTAGCAGCTGCGGCTCAATCGTCTTAAAATTTGTTTCACATTTCGGAGGATTCGATTACTAGAATTTAGTTTTAATTTCGGGTAGCTTAATCAGTTTGGTATTTATTTTACATTTTGAGCAATTCCATTACTTTATAATTTTTTCTCACGTAGTTTAATTACTTCACAGAATTTAACTTCAATTTTGGTGAACTCCATTACTTTACAATTTATTTACTGTTGTGCTTTTTACATAGTTTAATTATTTCGGAATTTACCGTAAATTTCTGAAAACTCAATTACTTCAGAATTTACTAAAACATTCGTCCATTTTACATTTTGAACGACCCAATATGTCTGCTTTTCTATTTTTCACGCAGATTGCTTTGAAAACGGAAAAACCATTAGAGGTGAATAAAAAATTCGTACCCGTGCGACGAAATTTCGACTGACACACGTGAAAATTTGACGTCTCATCGGTCTTTGGGGACACATCGTTGGAATCGCCCCGTTCAAAGAACACGATCATAGAGGAATCATCGATTAGAGAAAGACGAGTACACTTAATGTATTTCCCTTGGTATTTTGTCGTATCTCCTATAACCATGTGTCGTGAATTATGTATCCTATACACGATCGAACCTCTATATTGACAATGTTGTTGTTATTCTTAGCTTTTTAGCGGAGGTATTTCAACTTTTAAAATTTTGAGCTCTAGCGAGTTAAACACAATTGTTTTTGGTCTTCGTGCTTATCGTTTCTTTATTCTCTGACTGTTAAAACGAGGGGACGATGTTTCCCTAAATTAAATTTTAATTGACTTAATTTAAATTCATTTAAACCAAATATTTTCGTCCGGCCAAACAACTCTGTGAAAAAAGAAGGATCGTTCGTCCCTCTTTCTCTCTCCAAAGTGATTAATTTTAAATCAACATAATTTATATTAAATTCAAAATGGAACTGCACGTAAAAAACGCAGATATTTCATTCTGTCTCTGCGTTTTATTTTGATAAATTGAAACGAAACGAAACAACGCTTCCCTTTCTCCTTCTTTTTTCCCCTCCCCTTTCAGTCATTTTCATCATCAATTTTAATTAATTCGATTTTGAAACGATACCGCACACACGCGAAACGCGACTCTTTCATTTCCGTAATGTGCCTTTCGTTTCAACAAATTAAAACGACCGTGCTGAAGAACAAAGCAACGTTTCTCTCTGTTTCCCTTTCTTTCAAAATTTTAATTAATTTCCAATCGAACTAATTTAAATCGACTTTAAGACAAAATTCTTCTCCGTTTCTTATTTTTGAACGGGAAGGAAAGAGCGTATGTATCTAATCTGAAATACCTCGAATCAACATTTAATTATTTCGATTTCAATTAATTTTCAGAAACAACAAGCGAGAACGCGAACGTTTTGATTTTTCTGTGTCCTTTATTTCGACAAATTAGGACATCTCTACTGAAAAAAATTGTTTCTCTTTTCTTTTTTTTTTTTTTTCTTTCTTTGCAATTCCAGTTCAGTTACAGATTTGATCAGACCTCGTCAACCGGCCTGAAAATCACGACGCCGCGAGGCAAACACGGGGAGGGGAATTGAGTTCGCAAAGTTTAGGGATCCACCGGTTAATGACATCGCCCGGTTTTCCCGCCCATGTCCTGTGCCCGAATAAAAACACATACCGCCGAAATCCTCCGCCCTCCTCCTCTCGCGTTGTCCGCAAAAATCGCGATCAAAAAGCGGCTTGACTTCCCGCTGTTTGCAGAGGAGAGAGAGAGAGAGAGAGAGAACGAATAACGGAAGAGCGGCGGCGGCGGGAGGAGTCGGCGAATTGAACGGGTTGAACGCGCATCGCTCGTGAAATTTCACGCGAAACGGAACGAATTAATTATCGAAGCGACGTCGGAAATAAATTCGAGGCCGGGACGGTTCGTTGTCCATTCAGTCGCTGGGTAATCAATGGTTAATGGAAGCAATCTAATTTCGGCAGGGCCCGGCTACTTTTATGGACTTGTAATTTATTCGCTGTTTGTGCGCGGGAATAGAGCTGCCTTCCGTCCGGCGTGGCTGAATTTACAATGAATTTTATTAATTGAAACGTTTGGAAATGGACCGGTCGCGATTACGATCCCGTTGAAGGCAAAATTCCATTCACGACGCAAAGCGTCGAGCAGAGTCGCATTCTTGGAAATATTCTCGCGCGCGTGTTTTCGTGGAATTCGAAGTTCTTGCGAATACAATTAAAGAATGTAGCCTAAACAAAAATTCCTTAGTTCCGTTTGGATGCCTGCTATGCTTTGTATATTTTTACACGTTACGTGCACCCCCTGTATTTCTGCATCTCTGAATTTCTCGCAAATGCACAAAATTTTTATTCGATATTCGATATTCTCCTGAAAGGGAAAAACAATGAAACGCATTGTACGACTACGACACACTCTTTTATGTTTCTTTTGTTCGTGATTAAATTAAATAACGATGCGTTCCCCAATCGAGTCGCAATGTGTCAATTTTTGACTGCGAAAATTTCATTTTTATCAAATGTTCAAAATGTTCCAAAATTATATGAAAATACAAATAAAAAAAAAAAAAAAAAGAAGCATGACGCGCCAATACTTTTTCCATTCGCTGTATCTCTGGTTCACCGATTGGAACGTGTCTGTCCGATCGATACGTCGTTGGGCCGCTTTGAAATCGAATGGCTCTCCCCTTCTGTTCGGAATGTATTTTCCGGCGACACCAGCCTTTCCGACTGTCTCCGCCAAGGCACGAAGACCCTTCAATCCTCCGACCTGATCTAATTTCCTGGCCGCTTCAACTACGCTAGACCGTATCCTGTTTCACGCGAACAGACGCGTTCAACAAGTACCCCCGACGACAGCCACCTCGTTTACCGAAACCGATCGAGGCCGGATCGACAAATTCCTAACACGTTTGACGGACCCCTGGAATCAGATATTTCTAAGACTTTTACCCTGAGGACTCGAGTATCTCGTTTCGATGAGCAACGAGGAGTTTTCGACGAGAAGCTTTGCATCATTTTCTGATACACGTTTCGTTTCTTTAACTTTGTAACTAAAACACTTCGTAAGTGACAGAATATAAAGATAACGAGATTTGGACAAAATTACTGAAGATTTGACAATTTCGCAGCATCTACTTTTCAACGAAATCGTAGCACGTCGCGCGAGGCTTTGAAACGTTTCTCTAACTCTAAGTGAGAGTGATCACACTGAAATTACATCGCATGATGATCACATGAAAATTACAACACCAAAGAGAGAAAGAGAGAGAGAGAAAAACTCAATAGATTCGTTCGGAGGGACAAACGAGTGTCAGCGCGATCGCGATAAAGCGTGAAGAACGTGGAACGCAACGTGCGAAATCGCCAACTCGTTAATATTCCGTTGCGACGCGAGCTGCAAGGAGAATTGTTGTTCAAACCTGAATTTGCATTCGGGCGCCGTTTATAACGTTTAGCAAACGTCGATTGCCGAAAATCCGATAGCCCGGATGTTATGTAAATGTTGCGCAACTCCATTGAGAGTAGCTACTGGACCTGGAACCCCGTAGGTTTCCGCGGTTTCTGTTATCTGACGCCCGAGCTTCGTTTCGTACCATCTTTCACAAAGATCAAAGATTCCCTCTCTCGACAACGTGCCTTTCAAATCACGTTGCAAACATTTTCGCGACCAGACTGCGGATCCTCGTGCAAATTGTCATTTTTCGCGAATATTTAGCAATTTGAACGTTTGATCGGTTCGTTCTGTAATTTGTTTCTTGGTAAGAAACGCGAGAATTTCAGATATTAAGGCATTTTCGTATCTTCGTAAACGTAATAACTTGTAGTAAAAGGCTGAATTTTGTTTAATTTAGCAAATATTTCGCGAGCATTTTAATTGGAATATTTATACTTTACAATTTCTGTGTTTTGCAAATACGTTCGACGTAAATCTCAAATATTTGGAGAAAGGGATTTGAAATATTTTGTAGAGATTAATTTGCAGGGTGCGGATATATTTACGCATTTTTGCATTTTCACGTACAAAAATCCTAAAGGGACGAAAGGTAGATAGAAATTTTTAATACGATGTATATAATAAATGCTATTTCAGAAGTTTCATGTAAATACCCCTAACATCTCTCTCTTTCTTTCGCTTCTTAAATTTCAAAGAAACTTTGAATACCTCTAGAAAGTCTTCACGCACGCGAAAGTTGAATAAAAATTAATTATCAACTTTAAGTTAAACGAAAACCAAAGTGAACACCGTTCCTTCGACTTGTCTTCCACGAAATTTCCAAACGACAGGAAAGCCTCGATCTCCGTCAAACTCGACGGCGGTACACCTTCCGGTTTAACACGGTGCGCGGCACGACAGTAAAGCGAAAAATATTGGGAAATCGAGGATGACGATACAACTTTTGTTAAATTTGACTTTCCAGCCAGTGAATCCAGAGTTTCCACCAGTTAATCGAATTTATATTGATCTTGCCTTCGTCGAGATGTAACTCTCTCTCTCTCTCTCTCTCTGTTCGTTTTCCTCCGGTGATTTACCAGCAGACGTTACTTTGCCTTTACGTCACGATCTCCCGGCAGCGAATATAATTAAAGAAGAAACACCGTTGCAACTTGCACAAGTATCATCGTCGCAACTTCAAAAAGTACACCGGACGGGCCTTATGAATTATTCACGCGTGCCGGTTTCATCTCGGGTGCCCGCGAGTGACTCTTGTCCCGACTCCTTGTTCCTCGGCATCCGCGCGACCGGCTGCTTCCGATAATGGAATAGTTGTATCACTTACACGCAACGCGCGGCAGCTGAAATATTTATGCAGCAGCCAACGATGCACCGCGGCGGCCGAATGCATGCGAAACCGTTGCATTAAACATGTCAAACGCGGGCCGGAGGCATCGGTGGCCGGAAGTCGCGGCTGAAACTCCGCCGCGTTCCTCCGCTTCCTCCGTCGATCGTAACGACGCTGTTGAAAGATTCACCAGCTCCAGATTTCCCACCGTTTCAAGCCAGCATGCGTCCGAAACCTCCTTCGAAGATTGGCAATTACTCGCAGCGAGAATATTTACGGCAAGTGTCGATTTCGTTCCATCGATACTTTAATTGAATTGAGAAAATGAACGTCGCGTAATATTTGGAAGTCTCTCCGTCTCTAGTCCACTTTGTTCGTGGCTCGATTGAATTAACGGCCAACGTTGTGTCAATGTAATATTTCGTGTATAATTTTGTTCTTGATCGATCTGCAATTATTGAGTTCTGGCTGTGGGAGAAGAATTCTAAGAATTCGCTTCGGTATCGCGTTGATTCAATATGGTCGTGTTGATACAATGTTTCATTTGAAACTTGGTTCGATTAATTTGGTATTGCCGAATTGTATTTGGCCACGAAGGGAAGCTCTAATTCGCTTAACTTCTCTTCGTCATCTTTCATTAATTTTGCAATTTTATGAAATTAATACTGCAGTGAGTAGAAATAATGTTTCGTCTCCTACTTTTGCCAATTCCAATTTCATAGAACTTGTCGGTTCTCTCGAATGAAAAATCTAAATACGAGAAATATGCGTATGAAATATGCTTGCATTTTTACGCGTGTTGCAATTTTCCCTAGATTTTTAAAGGAACGAGAGAACGTCCAATCGGCGAGGAGAAAAGTATCGGCATGTTCGCAGAATCGATACGGTAAGAGTAAGTTAATCGTATACCGAAGGCATAACTTCGAGTTGTAAATAATAACGGTAAATTTTCGAGCGATACTGATGTTAAATTTGCGGGCGGGGGATTTAGCGAAGCGAGTATGCACAGGGAGATACACGAGAATATATAAAATACCGGCGTTACTTGATAAGAGAAAATAAAATTAATTAATAAATAAATTTCCTCTGTTACGAAAACACAACGATTCCACGCGTCAAATGAATTCACAGTTTGTTAATTGGTTATTGATTTTTCAACATTGCCAAACGGAAATTCCCTTGATTGACTCCCTCGAGTAATTAATTAACGTTTCTCCCGAGGACCTTAGAAACATTGCAAAGGGGAAAACTCGTTAGGAGTATCGATAATAATTATTCGCGAACTAATTACCAGCAAAAATATATTGAAACAGCCTTCGTGATGCACGAAGATGATCGAACATCAAAGTTTCGAGAGAGAGAGAGAGAGAGAGAGAGAAGTTTCGAAGATAAGGATTCGAAACCTCGACGAAAACCGCATAAAGTTAACTGTAGTTCAATCTTTAGCCGTGGTTTCTGCTGTCGGTGTTCTACCCAAAGTTGTCGAGGCTGTTTTATTGTTGAAATTTCTTCCGGTATTTGTATTGTTTTCTTTCTCCGTTTTTTCCTGTTTCGGTCCCTCCGCAACTATTTTTCTGGTCTGTTACCTTCCCTTTTTACTTCTGCAACTTTTTTCTCTCCTGGAATTCTTCTCCCGTACGCGCGACATGCATTATTCTTCATTGCGATTTTTTTAACGCCAGAAGCGGCGAAGCGACTGGATATATTTCCCGTGGAAATTTTGGAGATTTGCGATATTTTATAGATTTTGAAAATACTCTTTTTATTTTGCCGTTTTATTGGCAACTAAATTCTTGAACGTGAACTCTCGTTTAAAATTCATCTCGACACTGCAAAATATTGAGGTACGAACACAATACGCGACTTTTCCTAGAAATTTTATAGAGTCCGAATTCTGTTCTAACACGCACGACGTTCGCGCGTTAGAATAAATTTAAATGTACATGTTCATCTTTGTACTCAATTACCAATGGTTTCTCTTTATGCACAGCAAAGACTAGGACCAGGAGAAAAAAATTCTAAAATTACTTCCTATATATTTTTTCGTTCCGTATCGAATTAACTGTTAATGTCAACAACGGAGTTTAATAAATGGATGACGCATCGAACGAAAGTACGTAGCACGTAAAATATTCAATCTCTATCTATCGGAGAAACGCGAAATTCTGCGCTCCAAGTCGCCATTGAATTAAACAGAGCCATTATTTAATTTATCGTGTCACGGAAACTGCCGTACACTTCTTGTTCCCACTCGTTTGTTCTCGTTTGTCTTGCCGTCGTGCCAAAACCCTTACGAAACTCGATGAAATATTCAAGTGTCGATGGAAAGTTACGCCGGCCGGTAATCCGGGAGAATATCTCGTAGAAAGGAGGATCGGGAATATTTTTTTCGAGAAACCAGCGAGAAAGTTCCGCTTCCCGCCAGTAAATCAATATTCGGACCGAGGCAAGTCTCCGAGTTGCCGCGCGGATCTGTCCTTTGTTGCATAAAACATCGAAGGGCTTGGATTTTCATTTCGCCGGAGCTCGTGTGCCTATTCGATTCCTCCTAGTCTCCGATTTCTTCCCCGAGTTCTCCTACTCAGGATTGATCCCCGTCCATCTTTCTCCTCTCACGAGCGCGATCACCGTCGGATATATATTGATCCTTCAATCGAGAGAGCCGGCTTGATCGATCAGCGACATTTGCTCGCGTCCGTGCAAACTCGTCTTGTACTACTTGCGCGCGCCAGTTCCCCTATGCTCTGCTGCATCGAGGCATTCGAATTACACATATTACATTTATTTAATACTAATTTAACGAGAAGGCGCGATTAATAGTGATCACATTGATAAAATTTGAAAATGATCTGTACAAGTTACAAGATATTTACTTGAAACGCATATTTGGTAAAAGATTAGTATATAGCACGATCCGAACCTATATACCAAGAAGTGTTAAGTGTCAAGTATTCTCCCATTTATTAATATTTTCATACGTATTTTTAATATTTTGTGTATATATATTTTTGCTTTAATCTATCAATGCGAAACGTTTTATACAGATGTTTAATGTTCTTACATACATATACATATGGACGTGAAAAATTTTCTACGATTGCGTTCGGATACTCTTATAAATCCTCTTATAAAGTATTTCAAAACCAATAAGAGATCCTCCTCGAAGACGTGATCAATGACATCTTGTTCGACCGACAAAATCTGCTCGTGATCAGATGTTCAAACTCTCCACTTTCCTCGTTTGTGATAGCTGACAATCTCCTCAACGTATGATGCACGATAATTAATCCTTTAAATTGGACGATATATACATACATGTATGTACTGTGAATTCACATTATGGTTCTAACGAGCAAACCTTCTGATGACTGTATCGGAACAATCAAATATACAGCGAAACTCCATTTGTTCGAATGGAATTTATAGTAGTGCTCAATTAAATGAATTCTTGCTAGTTGAGCTTCTATCGTATAATGTACATAGACTATTCTATTTAATTGCAAATGTATGAAAATCTGCAATGTATAATAAATAGACAATCGTGCCCGCAATTAACTTCATTCCAAAAGTCACCCAAGACAAATCCATCTTGGCGAACATTTATCGTATTTCTATAAAATCCAATGAGAAAAGAGTACTGCAGTACGTACTATGATTTTCATATAAATGCACAAAATGCATTTGTTTGTGACAAACTATCACATTCAAAATTAACCTCACTCGACAAGTTATTTAAAAAAGAAACAATCACCTATCTTGATTCAAAAAAAAAAAAAAGGAAAGAAAGATAAAAATCTGAAAAGTCTAGCTTCTCCCGTCTTGCAAACTCGCAGCGCCGACAATTACAAATAACCAAAGGCAAACGTCATAAAAGTCAGTACCTTGTCGCGTACAAGTGGCGTTCGCAACGAAACCACCCCTGCGAGTGACGCTAATACGCACGTCAACGCGCCAGGTATACATTCGTACGAATGTGCGAGACAGATACCGATCGTCCAACAGCGAATACCAGGAGGAGCAACGTTGATTGTTCACGCTGGGAACAGGGAAGCACGCTGGCACGCCGCTCGATAAGGCTTGGGGATCGGGTAGCAAACTGATTTCTCTCGGTCGGAAAACGCGAGGGACGCCCGGGGAAACTGGTCGTTTCCCGCGATGGGGAAAACTGCTCGCGACGGAGATACACACTCGGATCATCGAGCTCGCGAGATTCGACCCGTGTGCTTTTTCCGTTCCCCTCGCCAGAGATCTGTCGAGGGCCATTATTTTCGCCGGATCTCCACTAAGAGTTGGAGGTGGGGGACGGTTATTGCGAAATATAATGGGTAGAATGGCGGAAGAACATGGTCGCGGATTCGGGACCGGGCGACGGTTCAAGTGGCGCGCGGATTTAGGATATCGAATTGGACGCCGATCGATTTCGAGTGGCCGCCGGATATTCCGGTGTAGCTGCCCTCTTAATTGAACGATATTTACGGCCACGTGGCCGTGCCTGTTTGGAAAATATTCCTTGGAGATCGTTTTGACGATCGAGTAGGTAGTCGATGTACAATATCGCTGTCCAGTTTATCTTCGACTCGAGAGCCTCGGAATTTTTGTACTTGAAGAGCATGGTACAGTTAGTAGACCACGTTCACGTCAAATTTCAAATATTTAAAGAAGAAACTGCACGACTTGTACCTCAGTACGATTCGTCTCACTGAAAGGCCCAGAAGTAACTGTTTTGACATTTTTTGACAGGAAATGGAGACGACTTTTTTGCCATAAAATTTTATTGACACGCAAACATTTGAATCGATATAAAACAAATTACAGGCGCGATCGCTCAGATACCAGACAACGCCACTTCCTACTCGTGGTCTAGCCCACGCCCCCTCGCGAATCACGTGACCCAAACCAACCAATCGCTAATTTTCGTTGGATCAGCGTTGCACATGAAGAGTTACCCCCGCTAAAATCACTTTCAGTGATAATACGGTTGTTATATTTTAGACACTTTAGACTTGTATAGAAACGTATAATAATAATTGTAATCAAAATAAATTTTATTCGCCTTATTGTACGTATGGTAATTGCATGTAAATTCTCGTGAAATAATGCTTTCAATATGTTTCCAATCACGATAAAATCCTCATCACTTTCATTATCGAAGCGTGTATACACGAGGTTCAAAAATATACCGTAGCGTTATACATTCATATTTAATATTAATTATGATCACTCGATCATTTATATATTATTAAGACCTTCGTCATCTTCATCACTGACGCGCATATATAGAATACGTTTAAAAAATTGACAGGATGCATTGAATATTCATATTAAATTATCATTATTTAACTGTATTTCGTTAGACTTTCATCATTTTTAACGTTGACCGACAGCATTGTTTCGAAAATACTCTCCGGAGTAAAACTCGCTAATGAATTTCAATTGTTACAGCGATACATTATGTTTGTATAAAATTATTGTCACCCGACGTTTGTCGTTTCGAAGACATTCGCTTAGAAATTGAACAATGAACTTCAACGGGAGAAAATTAATTATATACCGCAGTTAATGCAACGTAATCACAAAACGCGCGACTTTATTCGTAAAGAGAAGAAAAGAATAAAGAAAGAGGCAGTGATATCCCAGTTTCTCCATAAAATGGGTCATTGAATCTCCTCCTTTCTGATACACGAGATTAAGTGTGCATTCCCGGGTGCACAGCCTCGGGGTGGCGACAAAAGAATCCGCAGCTTTAAAAAAGCGAGCTGCGACCTCTTATCCACCTGATCGCTGCCGCGCTTCGTACGCCACGCGAACCGTCGTTGTTATTTTTATGTATACCTTACACAACCGATTATGCGTCACTTTCTCTCTCTCTCTCTCTCTCTCTCTCTCTCTCTCTCTCTCTACGGACAGTTCCGCGCCAGTGAACTTGCATACACAGTCACCCACGGTCACTTGATCGTAAAGTAGGACAAAAGTTAATCACATCATGGCGTTGAATTCTCGCTAAAATGTTCGAAACTCTATCCTCCCCCCCTGCCCCATGCTCCGAAAAAAAGATAATCCTTCCATACTAACAAGAAAAGTTGGACAATTGGAAAATTTGAAAAAAAATTTGAAACTTTCCCAATAACGGAACGATATCTTCTTCTTCTTCTTCTTCTTTTTTTTTTTCTTTTTATTGGAAAACAGTCTCGGGGAGAAGATCGAGGAAACTTTGACTTCCCATATTATCGCGAGCACTGACGAAACTGTACAAAGAAGAGAGTCTCGTTTTCTCGTTTTGCGTCGAGGAGCGGAGGAAGAAAGCCGGTAATACTTAAATCCCAAAAAATTCTTCCCCCCTCCGAGAGGGGAATTTCTCAAGAGAGAAACGACGACGCGAAATCCCAAAAAATTTTCCACCGAAAAGGAAATTTCCCAACGAGAGCGAGGAGAAAGGGGATAATAATCCGGGAGCGTGCTTCTCGAAGAGCGGAATAATGGAACACGAAGCACGACGGGGTCGTAAAGTTTATTAGCCGGCAAAAGGAGATCCCGGTGTATACTAGTAGCTCTTCGGTTCTTTGGATTCCTTCTTTTTTTTTCTTTTTCCCCTTTTTTTTTTTTTCTTTCTTTTTTTATCGTTCCACCTGCTGACGCGAAATTGCGCTCTTTTGTCGTAGCAGGGAGGACTTCTTCGACGATCGTCCCATCTCTCCCGTCTCTCGCCGCACTGTTCGCCAATCACGCTGGAAAGTTAATTTCGTTCACCACGATGAACGGTTCCTATTGTTTCGGACGTCGTTATATTCGTATCGAGTTGCAGCTAATAAAATTTACGAGCTGCCGCGCGACGTTTCATATTGTCGGACGTGAACATCGGGGGAAGATTCATTATGACAAGCTTTGTTCCCGATCCCCTTTTCACTTTTGCAAAATACTACCGGTTTTTTCCCCCGTCTCTCTCTCTCGCTCTCTCTTTTTTTCTTTCATTTCGAACGCCGGAGCATTTCGAGCAGCTAACTGCGCTAGCTCCGCGAATATCAGTGAATCGTCTTCTGGCATTTTTCAATTATTTTTGATACGTATATTTACAACTTTATATACATTGTAATATGTTGTCTTCTTGTAATGAGTGAATTAATTATTTTATTGTTGACTGTAAGATCATGTACAATATTATAAACTACTAATTGTTTTTCGATGTAAATAGCTTGACAAAATTTTTTAAAAAACCATACACTGCTATCAAATAATGTTAGACCGTCGTACGAAGCTTCTTCAAAATGTCACGCATTTCATTGAAGTAATTATTTCTGCACGACTCAACACGTCGTTGAGTTTTAATTAAAAAACTCAAATTTGTAGAATTGCCAACTTCAAAATTCAAACTTATACGTCGCAATTCTTCCGTACTAGCAAATTAATACAATTCTTCTTAATACTATCAAATTTCTTTTTCTCCTTTAATGTTTGCTGACAATTAAAAAGTGCACAATTCAAAAAAAGAAAAGGAAGCATGTCATATTCGTTCATCTTCACACACACGAAGGGACAAATAACATCAGATTGTTCATCCCGCGAAACCATTCGCTTCTTGTACGATCCATTTACACAACGAGCATTTTGCATTGACAGATCAAAACCAGTCACGTTGTGCACGCGAATGCGAGGACAAAAGGCTTCCCCATCGCGTTGCCAGCGAACGCGAAACCGATCGGCGAGCTAGACCGATATGATCACGCGTTATTAACGGTCGTTCATAATCCAGCGGATTCCGCGATTAATGACAGCGATGCTCCGTAATTAATAAAACGGTAGTGAATAGCGATATTGAATCCTCCGCAGCGTCAATTTCCATTTCGATCCTCTCTCGTGTCTGTTTTCGGGGCGGTGGTCGCGACGCGCGACGATTAAAGCGTTCGCGCGCGAAATTAATTCGAACGAAGAGCGTGACAAGCTTCCGCTTGAAGAAGGGCAAAGAGTTTAAAAAAATGGAAAGAAAGAAAACAACAGGGGGAAAACCAGGATCCACCGGGGAAAGTCGTTGAAGCGTGGATTCTCTGTTGGAAACTACGGGTAATTACGGAGTTACTGGGAAATAGTTGTTTCGCGTGCAACAAAGGAGGAAAGAGAGAAACGACGAGGAAGAAAAGCAAAGTCCTGTTTGGTTACTTTACTATGTTGCATTATTTGAAACACATTGTGTTAATTTGACGGTGCCTTTTTGTCACTGAGAGTGATTCTAGCGGGGGTAACCCAGAAGACCGGGCCTCTTCAGGTGCAACGCTGATGCAACGAAAATTAGCGATTGGTTGATTTGGGTCACGTGATTCGCGAGGGGGCCAATGGAATAGACTTCGAGTAGGAGTGGCGTTGTTTGGTACTGAGCGATCGCGCCTGTAATTTGTTTCGTATCGATTCAAATGTTTGCATGTCGATAAAATTTTATGGCAAAAAATGTCGTCTTCATTTCCCAGTCAGAACAGTTGCTTCTGGACCTTTCAGTGAGACGAATCGTACTGGGGTACAAGTCGTACAGTTTTTTTTCTCTTAATTTTATTCGAAAAGTCCTTCGGAGAGGACTGGAAAAAGCGGTCTACCCTTCGCGAATTTAAATTTACGAGGACGAGACGAATCGACGATGTTTCGAGCATGCGGCAAGATCTTTCGAGATCTTCTAACGTTCGCAATATCGCTGTTGAAATAGAATTGCAGATTCAGTTGACTATTGATTGGATATTACGCGAGGGGTGTCTTAGCAAAACGATATTTTCATCGTGTCATTTTCACTTGTACCTCTTCTCGAGAAATTTATTATGAAATAATTCGTTTTTTCCTTTTTTCAAATAGAGATTATGGAAAAAAGTTCCAACCAATTACTCGGTTTGAAGAAACGAATAACTTTGTTCTTGTTGGTCGTGGTTTTTCTCACGGTTGCAGTCGTATAAGTTCGACGATAATCAAACAGCAAAGAACAAAGGTATCACTACAGCAGACTTACTGAAGTACTCTGTATAGAACGACTTGAAAATATTAAATATTTCATTGTAGCTTGAGGCTGTTGAATTAAGGCCAAGTAGCGGTCGAGTTAGCGAACGAATCAACTCGTGTAAATTTTATTAAAGTTATGTTATCATTACGTTACGTTAGTATTGTTACACTGTGCTGTTATACACGTAACAATTTCTAACGTGTATTGCTTGACTTTACTATCTGAAAACCGAAACCTTAGTTTACTTTTAGTTACCTTAGTTACAGAATTATAAATTAATAATGGTAAAAATCATTTTTATTTTCGATATTTAACGTTTGATAATACATAATGCAAAGATAAAGATAATGAAATGGAAAATATTACTATAATAATCAAAATTGTTCATTTTATTGTACATAATTTCATATGGGATTTTCCCATGGATCATATTTGCAACTCGTTTATACGCTCTTTTAAGCTATACCGACTTAAATTAACTGAAATCTATAAAATTCTTTCTTTATTTCAATTTTCGATTCGCCAACATCTCAAATTCTAATAACGAATTCTACAAAAATTCTGTCAAGTTTTCATTGATTCTTAATTAATCCCAAAGTAGCAGCAAGATCGAAACATCAAAATCTGAGAGTCTGAAAAAGTACTTGAAACTCTTTTAAATTCCATTCTCAACTCAGCCGGACCGGAGCCCGGCAAAGAGCTTCGATTCCGTCGTTGTCCTCTCAGAGTGACAATGGCCGCCGAAACTCGGTCCATTCGGGACTAATTGCCGAGATCCGGAGAGAAAGAAGAGATCGTTCTCTCCTGGTGAAAAGACGCGTGGCGGACGACGTGACAAAGGAGGACGGGGGTTGGGGAAAGAGGCTCCGCGGGTGGCGGAGTTTTTACAGTTTCTACGTAAGCTCGTCGTCGTCGTCGTCGTCGTCGTCGTCGTCGTCTAAGCGACGAGCGGGTCTCTAAGCACACTTGGCAGGCAGCTTTGAAGCCGCGGCTGCCGCGCAAATGTGCTTCCGCCAGCAAGTTTCCTATTCCGCGGCCGCGCAGGCAATAGACAAGCCCCGACAGAGGCGTTTTATTCCATTCTACGGATCCTTCTTTGTGCCCGTTTCGTCGCCGGCGCTGGCGAAGCTGGCGAAAATTGAAAAATGTCATTCGCCGCGTTCCGTGTTCGAGACGCCGCGGCGCTGGCGCGGGTATAACGCCGCGAGACGCTGATAAAACGTTGGATGCCGAGCCATCGTAAATTGAGCCTTTCTGGCTACGTGGCAACGTAGCTCGAGCTTACACGCGTCGCTTTATGAATTGATGCTACCCGCCCGTGCTAGGCGAAATGTTACGTACGCACGTGCGTACATTCAGCTCGTTGACAGTCGAGTTTGAATAACGAAAAACAGGGAAACGTGACGTGATTTCTCGCGGTGACCGTACACACAATTAAGAAATTAATTCGCGTTATCGAACAAACTCGTTTAATTTTAATCTTTTAGTCAGACTAGCAGCAAGCAAGTTGACACGTTCACTTTTTGTTGAAATTGTCGATTGTTGTACCTTGTATTTATATTTGTTATTTATTATATAGTTTATCGTATACTTTGATCCCCCATCTTTACACCGTATCGTGAATGAAACTTCAAGAAAGAACATCTATGAATAAATCCATAAAATTATTGAATAATCATCGAATAACTATACGTTTCCGTCATAGCATTTCTGCCTTCAACAGTTTCTATCTCCATCTTCAGCGTCCGAGTAATTTCCCTGTTTGCAGCGAAAAATAACGAAGCTCAGTTGGAGGGCCTCATTTTCGAGAGAACCGAGTTTGGAATCTTGTCAAGTATTCGTGAATTTGCCTAATTGCCGGCCACGCGGCAGTAGATAATTAAGGGGTGGTTATTCTACGCGCGAGAATTGTCGAAAATGTAGAATGAAATTTTTACTCTTTTTTCCCGCCTGTGCTCTCATTTTCGCGAGCGCGCGCTAATTTCTGACCAGCGCGTTCAAACCCGATTTTCTCTACAACCAGAGAGTCCAAATTGGGCGAACGAAATTTCGTTCTACATTCTCAGATCAACGAAGATGGAAATATTAAAAATCGTCTACGGGCTATTTCCTAGAAACGTGACAATTCGATTAATGGCTATACCGACAGATTCTAAAATACTGACTTGATTTTGTCACTTTGATCAAGACAGCAAGAAGCAGTCGCACGGTGCTCGGCTAATTTTGTTTCTGACCAAAGATTTAATGCACGAATTTCGATTCAATGAAATTTCGCGCTCAACTTCGCGAAAGGAAACGAACGAAAATCTGTGGCAAGTCTCCGTCATTTTTTGCAACATGTGGAACCACAGTGTCACGGTATTGTATCCGAAGAATAGCGAAGGAGGAGACGAAATCGGAAGTGACGAAAGGAGCTAAAAGATCTTTTTCTTATTCTTTCGTGGAAATTTCGCGCGCCGGGATAATAAATGCACGCGTACTCGGATGCGGTGGTTTGCACCTGGAAAACTAATCCTTCGGCTTACTGGCGACGGTATAATTGCGTTTGCTTTCCATTTAAGTTGTTTGCACTTCTATTTACCTCGTCGTCGCCTCTACCCCTCTCGACGCAAGAGACGCGTCGACGAACTCAACTTTCCTTTCGCTCAGCTGCCAGCTGTTTCTCCATTCTTCGCCGTTTCTCCTCGCCTTCTCACGCTCTCCCCCTCTCGCCCCCTCGTTTCTACACCCCTTTCCTTGCGTTAAGAAATATCCAGGCTGCAGTCGATTACGCGATCGAGTCTCGGGAATTTCAGGTAATTTTCGTTGGAAATATACGATCAATTAAGGAGTTTGTCGAGGGAGCATCCTTTACATTCGTATTTGACAATTTCACGTACGAAAGTAAGTGAATAACGCAGAATATAATTTCTTATTCAAAGAAAGTGAAAGTAATCTACTTGATAAATTTTTAGATCAATTCAAATTAAAACAATGTGATCGCGATAGTTTAATCGCAGAGTAATGTATTTGTGAAAAGTTCTTTCGCGTGATCGTTTATACACGAGCATCTTCGTCGCAATATACAGATGATGCAACTACAATTTCCCTCGAGTGAAAAATCTCTGACCCAAATTCCCGCGTAAGTAAAGCAAAGAACACGTTCCAAAGCCTTAAATCTCGATCTCCAACGAATCACGCGGCGCGCAGCGCAGAACTGGTTTTACAAATTAACTTTCATCCTCGCTCTCCTTAAACAGCGCCAAACACTTTCCTCCGCTGGCACGCGGAGGCTGTGAGAAACGCGGTTCAAAGAACCGCGCATCGCGAGTGATTATCGTGACCGCACACGATTTCTCTCTATCAAGATCGTGCGTGCAAAAATATGGCAAAACATCGTAGTGTAATTGATTCGAAAGCAGGAGCGCGCGCGGATATGTGTACGCGCGAGCCGGTCGTAAATCGATCCGAGTTGCCGGTTAGATTAGGTGCGGAAATTGTTGGCTGAAAGCAAATTGGGGAAACACGAGGAACGCCCCTCTCTGTCCCTCCCCGCTTCACCAATGACAGGTGAGCACGCGATGGAAATTGGGAATAGCATAAACGCGAGCCGGCGTACCGCCGGTGTATTTCCTCGACGATGACACGCGGAAATCGTCTCGGCGCGGGTACACCGCGGCCAGGCTTGCGTCAGCGATTTAATCGATGAGCGTAGCCGGTTGTTTCGATGGGGGATCGTTGCGGCGCATTGTGTTGCGCCCGGCCGAACGACCGGCCTCGGTTCGCTGATCATTGGAAACGCCGGGGAACTCGCCGCGTCCATTAATCATAGCGCGGCGAGCCGATGTAACGACGTTACACGATACGATACGATGCCGCGCCAACGATTTAGAAGCGATACTCTTCCTTTCCATTTACCTGTCTGCACGTACGCGGCCAATTTACTCGAATAATTTCGCCGCGATCGAATTTATCGAATCGGAGCAATAACGGATAATAACAAAAAGAATCGACTAAATTTACGCGCAAGGTGCAGACAAAAAGTTTGCAGAAGTATTTGTAGACTGTGTATTTGAATTTTATCACTGAAAGTGATTTTAGTTGGGGTAACCCAGAAGATCGGGCCTCTTCAGGTGCAACGCTGGTGCAACGAAAATTAGCGATTGGTTGGTTTGGGTCACGTGATTCGCGAGGGGCGTGGCTAGACCACGAGTAGGAGTGGCGTTGTCTCGTATATCAATAAAATTTTATAGCAAAAAAAATCGTCTTCCTAATCAGAACAGTTGCTTCTGGGTCTTTCAGTGAGACGAATCGTACTGGGATACAAGTCCTGTAGTTTTTCATCTGTATGTATACGTGAAAAATCATTCTCCGTAGTAAATGAGTAAATACTAACACTGAACGTTTTATAGAAATGTCAATGTGTATATATGTACACACTGGTTCATAAAAATCCCAATATATATGTATACATTGTGTATATGTATTGGGATTTTTCCCTCTTCTCTCAACATACATCACATCAACTTTAACAAATTAGATCAATATTTTTATTAATGTAAAATTAATTGATCACGTGGCTTTGAAACTT
The DNA here is from genome assembly GCA_032399605.1 of Melipona beecheii. NCBI lineage: Eukaryota > Metazoa > Arthropoda > Insecta > Hymenoptera > Apidae > Melipona > Melipona beecheii. The sequence continues at coordinate 4,659,976 of JAUCMO010000463.1, forward strand.
GAACAAAAGCAACAAGTAAATCAGTCAATTTCAATATCTTTTAATATACAATAATCGACCAAACTACAAATTTTATTTCAATTCAATATTCAAATACTACTTTGCGAGCTCGTTTCAAAAATTTATTACGAGTACTTTCGAAAATTTATTCGTAATTGCCTTAATATTAAAACAACTGAATCACGAGCATTGATTCAACAATCTAGCTCTAAATTATTCAACAACTAGATTCTGAATAATTTCACGCGCGTGTATCACGCGTAACAAATTTAATCCAATAATTTACATATACCCGCGAACTTTCTGTTTCGATAAAAATTTCGCCTTTTAAATACTTGGAGCCAGTGGCTCTTCTCGAGCAGAGAGAGAGAGAGAGAGAGTTCCATTGAAAATTTCCCAGACAGTTAGTGCTAATTAATTGCTTTCACGCAGCATTCTCGTCCAACCTCTTCATTTGCGGAGCAGGCGGAAACAGAGGCCGGGGCTAATCCACACCGTGGCAGGACAGTTTTAGTTTCCGCTGAATAATACATAAACCGCTTTCAAAATCAAAAAGCTGCGCGCCGCCGGTTCGCGGCTGTTGTCTCTTTCTCGGTCGCGTTTTTCGTTTCTCGGCGCGAGTGCTTAAAACGCGCGCAGCTGCCGCCTGCCGGTTCCACGCTCCGACGACGTCCATCCCTCCGAGAACCATCCCCGTGTTTTTCTCCATTTGCCCTGCCATTTTTTGCCTAACGACCGGGGTTATATTCTCCGCCACGTTTACCCACCCGCCCGTCACGCTAACTCAATTGTTTCCAGTTTATTCGCCCGGTAACATCATCCTTTCGTTGCGCAAAATAAATACCGGCTCATTTGCACGTTGTTTCTCGTCGCTTTGAAAACCAATATCACTACAGCGGTACTCGCGTTATGCCGATATCGAAAGTAGCATCGTCGAATACATATCGTGGGTAAAATTTCAATCGCAAAGTGTTAGTTAATCGAATTTTTCCAATTTAATTTAGTTGTTTCCAATTTCTCATGTACCAGTCGTCAATCGATACTTGTGATACTTTTGTTTGAACTTCTGAAAGTCCTGTAGTGTATGTTTTCAAATTAATTTCAGATTTTGTACAAACAAGTTTGTTTTTCAAACCTGCGTGAAATCCCCTTTGCGATAAATGTTTGAAAACTTTCAGGAATCACTGGAAAATTTCACATTTTTCATAAACTGACACATTCAGTGTCAAAATAGTGCAAAGACAAATTGTCTCTCTCAGTGCATGCTCGCTGTCAACTTAATTTGAATAAAATAAATCTGTAATTTTTAAATATATATACCTCGGTTAATCGACAATTGACAATACTAAAAATACATGATGATAATTCGTCACTAAATAAACAACAAAGTCTGCCAATTTACTCGTCACATAGTGAAACGTTAAATTCGTTAAATTCATCGAATCATTATCACGCGCATAATTATTTCTCTATTGCATTCGCCGTAAGACACTTCGACAAACATTGATTTCGTTTTATTGCACACAATTCAAAATTAATTCCACCGGACTGAGAATATCAAAGCAGATGACTGACGCACGGTGAAATTATCATAAACGTCGACATTGCTCTCCGGCGGAGATTCATTTGCAAATCACAAATCGATATGCGCGATCGACTATCCGTCCCCCCGTCTCGAGTCATTGATGACGACGAGCATCAGAGCGTGGAGAAAGTTGACATTAATCGATCTAGTTTGCTCCAACGAGCCTCCGCGTCTCGTCGTAACAATGGGTCTTTTTACTTTTTACCTCAAAAATCGAAGACCAGTTAAGCATCGGAGGATTCCGTGCAGATTCACGAGGGAAGTTTTTCCTTGCCGGTTTTCACGTACTCGCTTCTTGCGAAGCCTCGTTTATTTCAATTCCCCTCGAAACGTGACCCAATCGCTCTCTTCCTAGTTGAAAACATTTCTTCGTTGCTCCTTTCTCTCGTCTAGTTTCTGCACTGTTCTTGGCGGTACGACACGGTCTTGATTATACGCAGTCCCTTTAATTGTCGAACAGCGGTTCGTCAATCTTTATGCGTCGAAAGAGAGAGGTCATCTGTCTGTCTGTCGAATCTTAAACATTCGGATAATATCTGACCACGTGCGGATCTCATTCTACTTGAAACATTTGACCGCACGTGGATTATTCTACTTGCCGGTGTCTGACCGCGTGCTTCACTTATTCCAATGAAGAATGTCTCATTCTATTTAAGTGTCTATTTGCATCATAATGTATTATTTACGTATTATATTACGAGTAAGATAACGAAAATTAAATTTGTTAACTGTGAAAAAGTTCCGAGTTAGTGATAGTAAAACGGATCCAGAACCGGAATGCAGAGGAAGGACAGTGATCGAAACCGACATCAACGGAAACTTGGACGCTTCGCAGCAGTTATTAGGAATATCGGTTCTTCGTAACCGTATCGAAAAAAACCGAAATCGATATCGCGACTGCGCGTCTTCGAGCGCTGTACTCTTTCCTGTTCCGAGGGGGGAAAGGCAGCAGCAGCTGCAAAGTACAGCGATAACGAAAAGAATGGAAAATAGCGGACGAGGGCAGAAGGGGAGGAACGGGAGGCAATCGCGAGAACTTGCGTGGAATTACAGCGCGGCGAAGAGCGGGCGAAGAGCGGGCGAAGAGCGGGCGAAGGACGTCGAAGAGCAGAGGGGTGCAGAATAGAGCGCGCACAGGCTGTGCGATCTTCTAAAAACTTATGCGAAATTAGATTTTAAATTCCTTCGGGTAGCATCCGCGCCGCAGACCGAATTACGAAGAAAGTAGGCAGAGCCAGGCGGTGGCGCGCCTTAAGCAGATGCTATTGAGCGCGGTACGGGGCGGTTATGGCACTCGGATGTCGGTCAGAGGGTGAGAAATGAAGGCGAGGAGGGAAAGGAAATCGGGATGATGGGGCAAATCGACCGTGGGCCTCTCGACTTTATTTCAAGGATATTCTTCGATTTCCGCGTGTTATCCTCGTAATACTTGCAAATAGAAATCGGCGGAGAACGTTCGAGAGACTGGAAATGATACCATCCGACCCCTTGGTCGCTCGATCGTTCCATTTGAATTTTCCAAGGGTCGTTCGTTAAACGAAGCGAGGGGACGTTTCGTGTTACCGCTTTCATTTCGCATAGTGATGTTTATTCTAAACGGTACTTGATTCACGAAGTCATTGGGAAGTGAGTGAGAATCGTGATCCGACTTGTAGTTGAGTCGCGTCATTTTAGAATTTACAATTAAAATGAACTTTATCATCAATATTAAAATAAAATATGTTGATACTCATATTGATATTTTAAAATAGATATTACGCTAATGATATAACGCGAAGTACAACATCCCCAATTGTTGATAATAAAAACGAGAACATTGGAACGAGCGAGAGAATTTCTTCCAATTTTCCCAAGAATATCCAAAGTGTTTCCTTTTCATTCTTTCTTGTCGCACCATTTTATTCGTTTTCATGCCCCAATAAAGTCAAAGTATTAGTGACTATACGCGTCAGAAAGAATTTTCTCAATAATCCGAAACTCGAGCCGTTCTTCCACTCGTGTCTCTTACATTTGTGTGACGAAATAACAAACTTGCTACGAAACGCTAAAAAAACGTTACCCTCAACACTGGAATCGCGATAAAATTCCAACACCGCGCCAATTAAACCTGTCGATATCAAAACTTTATTATTAAAACTTATTACTCGTTGTATAAACTCTGCGATTTAATTGAACTCTGCGTTTAACGCAACGCGTTCACTCTGAAGTAACGTTGTACATTTGTCGATTGCACGCAAATTGTCCGCGCGAAATAAACTAAGAATTTGTCCGATTCGTGTCACTCGTCCAACCTCAAATCGTTGTACTCGAAAGGCGAAAAGTGGGCAGCAAAAAATTCCGATTGCACGTTCGACGCAGCAGCACGTTCGAACAGAATTACCGAGCGTTGCGCACTTAATCGAGCATCGAGCGATTACGCAAATGGCGGCGCATCAATCCACCCCGGGACAGCGAACGTTTTCAGGGTGCACGGGTAGATACGATAATGTGTCGAAGCTGGAAATTAGGCAGTGGCACGAGTTCGAACGCGATCGAATTTGTCCCGTGACTGTGTGCGAGCGTGCGAGGCAGAATCGCCCGCGATTTCGCGAATTTCGGCACAGTCTCTGCGAATCCGGCTCAACGAGATTATCGGCCGAGTACGAATTCGCGCGCCGCGTCGTCTGGAAAAACGAAATTTTCAATTTCCGTGCCGGAAACGGCCGATTATTAGTCGCGCGATCGTGGCGCGCGGCTTGTTTGCACGTACGAACGCGCCGTAATTGTCGCGGCCCGACAGAGAAGCCCGTAATGCGCCCGGCTACGAAACCACGCGCCACCCCCTCCGATGAAATCGTTTGCCCTTGATTTGTATATAATTTACCAGGCCTCCACCCGCTCGCGCTTCGACTTCGCGACCCACTTCGGTCGATAGACGTTTTTCCGTTCGCAAATGTTAGGACACTTTGCGAGGGGAAAGGGAAGAATATTGGACAATTATTCATGAACTTGAACTCCCTGTTAGGAAAGATAGACAGAGATTATCGAATTTTCATGATTTAGGGAACTGTAAAGTATTTAAAGACCCTGAAAAGATGCTGCTGGGAAGGAGAGAAAGGAGTGTGTGAAAGAAAGTGAGAAAAGAAAGGCGATGGCGTTTCGTCTCGGGAGTCACTACTGCCTAGACTCAACATCTCCAGTGGGGCTCTGATGGCAGCGACTCCTTTACCCCAGACGCTTATTATAACTACCCACCCGCCAGGCTGGGTCCGGAGACACCCCCACCCCTCCTAGCGGGGTTCCGCATGCTGCTTGCTTAACATCGGAGATCGGTAGGACCTCGACGCTAGGCGCGCAGCCACTTGCTGCTCGTGCTAGTCGAGTGTTCGAAACTCGTAGTCGAGGAATCGTAGGGCCGCTACAAATGACAAATGAAATTTCATCTTTACGCGTGACAACTAGATCGTTTCATTTTTGACAAATTTCTTTTTTACGTGACAGGAAAGGTAGAACCTCGGTTCTAGAAGAGAATTTAATGTTTCGCATATCGATTGAAGAAAGTTTCTCGGATATTTTATTTCTTTGATCAACAGTTTGTTTAAAATGCCTTGTACAATGTTAGCTCTTTCGGAATGACTAAAACAAAATAAATTTTCGTTTAATATTGCAGCTACGAAAGATTCTCTTCATTCCTACTTGGATTTTTACGAAATTCGAGAGAATCGGAAAGATGAAAATATTTATAGCATTGTTGTGCTTTTGACATGTTAAATAACCATCACATTTTATACGAAAGCAGAGCGTGTTCTAATAGTCATCAACGACAGTGTACACACGTGCGCGTGTACACGCGTGGAATTACGCGTATGCAAACTGAGAGCTGCGAGCTTTCCGGGAACAGGTTGAATTACGGTTCACTGGAAAATTTATGGGTCGGACGAGAAAGAGCCACGCAAATGCGCGCGATTCGCGGTAAACACGAAAAACTTCGTTCCTTCTTTACTTTTCTTTTTTCTTTGTTTTTTATTTCCTTCTTGCGCTTTCTTTCCATTTCGCCTCTGTTAGGTTCCTTTTCGCGAAACCAGAGAAATTTCCAAGGGGAGAGCGAAAGAGGACGCGGGGTGACCGTAAGGCAGAGTTATCGTCCGTATAAATCAAACGGTGCAATAAAAGTTTGGAAGTAAATCTCGGAAGTAAGGGCGGGGAGGGATCCTTGAAATTTTTGGATCGAGCGAAGTGGATTTTGAGCTTGGTTTCGTTACTGTCGAAAATGGAGGAAAGATCGAGAAGATATTTAGCTCGACGCACTCCATTTCTTATCTGTTATCGAGTTATTTCGTTTCCTTCGTCTTTTACACATGCACAGTTGGTGATTTCTTTATACACAACGAGAATTACATTTTATAAAAGAATCTGCTGGTCTCTGGTGAAAATACTTTTTGAAAAAATCGCTATAGTTTTAACGATTGTCTGTATCTGTGACAAAAATTGTACTCCGATATTCAACAACAAAAATGGATAAAGTCTTCTTCGCTCTGATCAACGACCAACAGCATGAAATAATTTGTCAATCGAACGCAAGACGTGAGCTTCTGTCACTGGTTGCGCATAGTATGTTTTCTTTAAATAAAAAATGGAAGACGAACACTCACAACTGATTCCGACATGTCGGAACAATATAAGCAGATATCGGAATATTCCTCAGTGAACGAGTGAAAGTTCAAAAGTTCATTCATCCAACACTCTTTCGGTTACTTGCGCGAACATTCGCGATAAAACGGATCGAGGTGGATCGTCCCGAGCAAACAACAATGCCTGACCTGCCTTCACCGGCTAGACGTTGCCAACTCAAATGTTTGCCACCTGGGGCCTAGGCTCCGCGAACAAGGGCCATCTCCTCGCCCTATGAAATGTTGCTGCCCGTCCTGGCCACGTCATAAACCAAACCGCAATCGCGCGCGACGCTGACAACGCGAAACATCGTTTGCTTCTCCGCTCTAACGACCGATTCGACCGAATTAATTCAGCCCCCTGCTGATTAGTTAGGCCCTGCCTTCCGATAGATTGCGTCTATGCGCGAATCGTCGTTCATTTTCTCTGTTGCTGTAAACACTGAATCTCTCTCAGAAATCAAACCAATCAGGTCCACTTTTGATTAATTTGTCAATTTTATAAATATATATCGAATTGATGTTTAATTTTTTGGAAACGAGATTTTCCCTCGTAGGTTCATTTAATTGAGAAAATGATACATATAAAAAAACGATGTCATATTTTTCTGTGCTTTTCAACATATTTATTGGTTGAACTTTGTTCGAATTTAATTTAAATGCGATAACATAGAAATATTGAATCGCAAATGAGATTTCAAATAAAACTATATTTGATCATCAACTGTTGATCTAGAATCGTAAGTATTGTCACAATTTTGTTTTCAAAAACGTTGAACTTGTAGGGAACTTGAAGGTGTAAAAATATCTTTCACAGAATGCACCCAGTGCGTACAAAATATCTAAAATATGGCACTCGTTGTAACACAAATGTAAAACTATAAATTTGTACGAACGTACGCAGACTACGTGCTCATAAATTTTCCATTATCAAAGTTGAAGTTAAACCAAAGATAACGCACTGTTTTCTCTAGAAAAAAAAAAAAGCGAAAGAAAAAGGTTAAAATGCTCGAACGTGTCTATGAAACAAACGTCAATCGCGAACGATCACTCGAGAACGATGAAAATCAAGGAAATTACGTTGTCAGACGTGGTGATTACTTTCCACGAGTCACAACATTGATATACCACCGCGGATTTATGCGCGTGGCGTTCGGTGTTTTTATTGTCGCCGCGATTATGCACGACGAATGGCCGCATAAGTCAGACGTTACGAGACAACCGTAGCATAATCTGCGGGACGAGAGAAAATGTGGGACGAACGCGGGACAAATGACAGACCGCGAGCGATCGACCATTAACCGTGTAAACGTTCCGCCGCGTGATTAATGGAAGGATCAACGACGGCGATAAACGACGAGAACAAAGCGAAACGAAGAAGAATTTCCAAAAGTAACTAACCACCGCGATTAAACATCGTCGAGTTTATAATTGTTACAAATTCTCTCGCTCGAGAACGATCGGACAGAACGTAAAGCGTTTTACACGTGACTGAAGAACCTTTGTGGAAAAAAGACGTTACGCTTGAAAACGTAACAACACTTTGCGTTAATTTTGTTTCTTTTAACTGTGAAAATTTTATTACATCATCTTATTTAAGACCCGGGATGCTGCTTTTGAGAAGAAAGGCGATTACTTTGAGACTCATCCATCAGTGGGGCTGAAAATTTATATTAGACGCTTGTTGTTATAACTACCCGCTAGGCTGGGTCCGGATCACCCTCCTACCCGCTTGATATATAGGACCTCGACCAGGCGCGCAGCCACTTGCGGCATTAGTCAGTGTTTCGTAGTCGAGGAAGACCAGAATCTTTTGAATACAACTGGTGATTGGAATCAGAACCAGGATGTGAAGAGAATGATTTACGATCTGATTGCAATTAATAATTGAACGACGTTTGATTACTTGACTTGTTTCGTCGAATTCGAATTGCACGATCGTCTGTGCGAATCGTAAGGTGGACCAGAGACAAAGGAACATGAAACAATAACTTTTTGATCGGGTTAGTTCATTAAAAAAGAGAGAGAGAGAGAGAGAGAGAGAGAATGTATTTTCGACTTTCTGCACGGTCAATCTGTGTGCGAACAAACAAGATTGGCACGTACAGTGGTTGCAAATTTAAACGAATGGCACGTTGAGTTTTTTCTACGACAAAGAAATCCTGGCACATGCAGGATTTTAATTTCGCACAATTACTGTTCAATCTTTCTTTTTTTTTTTTTTTTTCCCGTCGAGAGATTAGACGCGCGTGAATTGCGCCGGTCAGTTAGCTGCGATACTAGTCTTTCGTGTTATTTTAACGAAGCGGTTTCACGACATTCCTGACAAGGTTGTTTACCGAACGGCAGCGAGATTAAATCTTTGATGCTCGGATCCGGAACATTTCGTCTGGAATTCCGATGGATGCGACTCGATGTTTGTCCCCTGCCGGGCCAGCTGTTTGGCCTTCGATCCGCATTCCTAATCCGCGACGTGATCAAATCCTTTTTTTCACGTTTCTTTTCCCCTCTTTCGCGTTTTAAGTTCAAATGTTTTTTCTCGTAGAAAAAAATATTCATCGCAATCGTTTTACTTTTAATAGCTCGCAATTGGTAAACTATGGTCTATCAAAATCTAGTAATTTTTATTTTTATACACGTCGATACTTGGCAGCCACTGTGATTCATATTGGGTAAAAATGTATAGAATATTATCCACTGTATCGATAAGCTTTATTACCTCATTTATTATAATTATTATGTTATTACATCAATATGATTATTTTAGGTTATGGCACAGTATTTTAGATGTTTGTACTTGATACAAACATTATATATAAATATAATATAAAATAAAATATTAGTAACTTGTGTTTCCTCTCGTAACTTCCATATCTTGTCTAATATAACATTGTAATATTAATTTTATATGAAACTTCTTGCATGAGATAAATCTTTGAATACTTCCACGAGCCATTCTGCGTCGCATTTATCCACAACTGCAATCACTGGAAACACGAAACTTGAAAGCACGAAAATTACTAAATTCTCTCTGAAGGAACGTGAGAGTGAAAGAAACGAAGGAGGAAAAAGTGAGGTAAAAAGAGGTCGATATTCGGCGATATCCGATGGCCGCGTCATGAATGCGAATCGCTAGTCGAAGGGCGTAAGTTATAGATGCATTATTTCCGCGAGAGAAGCACGCTGGAGACACCGAGAGTTTCACCTCTCCCCTCTCTTTATTCCACGCGTATATTTCCTGCAGCGGACCGATCCTTTTGTTTATCCCGGCATGCAGCGACAACCGGGGCTGCCTTCGATCTTCTCTCCCTCTTTCTTTCTCGAGCAGCCGCTCGTTTTCTTTCTTTCTTTTTTCTTTTTTTTTCGTATTCTCGCCGGGTCGTAACTATGGCCAGCTTCAGATTGTTTCTCCTCCCCGATGAAAAACGATAAATCTCGCGATAACGCCCCGCCGTGATCGAAACAACGAGAATCGCCTCGAATATCGAGTCGTTTGGAAAATTAAATTGATCAATCGGCGGACAGTTAATTTCTTTCTTTATTTCTCTTGCGTGCAAGTGAAAAATCTGAATCTTTTCCCGAGAATATCTCAAATATCAAGTCGTCCTAAGGCAATTAATTGTTCCGTCTAATTTCCTCCGTGAGAAGTCCGAATTCGTTCCCTTGTTCTTTTTTTTTTTTTAAAGAGAATAGTCTGGAGATTAAATTCTTTAGTCGACTAACCATCGACTATTTTTGTTTGCTTTGTACGAATCTTAATCTTCCAATTTCTTGTTCCTTTTTTTTCTTTTTTTTATTCTTCTTAGGGAGGAATTGATTAAACGCTGCAGGAGACCAAGATGTTTTTCTTGATTGCGCCGTCGTCGCCGGAATAAAAGTTGGAGTTTCACGGGAAACAAAGGACAGTATGAAAGAACGGAGTGTTCCCCGCGACAGGCTCGAATTTTCAGCGAACGTCAAAATATTTATGTTGATGCGCAGTGGCGCGTAATTCACTGGATACAGTGTAATTAACACTTAATTGATGCTATTTGAGATTGGGAACTACAACGGTGTAGAATTAAGTTAGTTAATTTGGGAATTTTCAGTTTAATTGAATTTTATTAGCATATATATATATATACATACCTCTGCATATCGCGAAGAGTATAAAGCACAAAGTGAAATTAAATACCCAGTTGTGTGTAAAGCAAACGATACTATTATCGATGCATACCAAATACTTTTATCTCGTCATTTACGAATAATTATAAAAATCTGATGGCATTATGAATGCGTCAATAATTTTATCTCGACCTTTTTCATCTTTCTTCTGCTATATTCTGATTAAGTATTGCATTATTATTCCTTTACATGAAATACCTAAATAAATCGCTTTATACGTAATAACTCTAATAAGATAAAAACAATTTTGAATTCGGAATGAATGTAAAATGAACCCCTTGTACTTTCAAAAATGTTATCCTCTTTTGTCTTCATAAATATATTCAGTGCGACAAAGTACGAAATCTGCAAAATTTACATTGCAAATACTCTCGCACTCTGTTTCTCTAAATAAAATTATTACAAGGAAACGTGCGCAATTTTCCGTTAATTCTTCCTCGATATCGCGCCGATAAAACGAGAAGTGCATTCGAATCAGAATCGTCGGACAGACGCACGCGGTGGAACAACCACGGGATAAATAGAAGCGCGACGACGACGGTTTGCGAGTTGCCGCCGACGGCAGTTTGCCAAGGGGGTTCGACAATTTGCATAACATCGCGAATATATAGAGGATAATCCGCGATAACTTCTCCCCTAAAGCTTTCTGCTTATCGCTAAGTAACAACGCGATAAGACGCGGGGAGCTCCACTCCCACGGCCGTGGACGTTGATGGGAAAATAATTTCTACCGCGGCTGTCCGGACGCATTAGCGTCGTCGTCGAAAGAATTATAGGAACTTAATGGCACTCGGTTAATTTTTCTTCGATCCGCGGGAGGACAAACATTCTCGAATAAATCCATCAAACTCGCCGATGGGGAAAAGAAAAAAAAGAAAGTAAAGGGAACGAGCGCGGCTTCTTCTCGGAGCGCGGAGAATTATCTTGAAAATGCGGAAGCGTAATCGGAAAACAGTCGGAGGCAAAGAGGGAGGAAAGAAAAGGGGAATTCAGTAACGATTGCAGCGACTTTGAAAAACTTCCTGGCTCGAGTGTTCCTTTTGCAATCCGAATTTTTCGAGCGGCAGAACCGGCCAGACCAGATAATGGGTCTGTTTTCACTTCGAAGCACATGGTACGTGAAGTTTGAAAATATCGATTGAACGAAATATACGATTGTCTTTCCGTTTTGAATATATGAAATGATCTCTGGTATAAATCTCTCCACCTGATCTGCAAGATATTTGGAAAGTGAAACGCATTAACATCGAGTCGATGCACGTGAAATCTCATTTGTTTAATGAATCATCTGTTAAATTAAATTTCATCGTTCACCCATTTTAACAGTCAGATTAAGAAATATACTGTAAACCACGTATATTCAATTAACCAGAATACTCACTTAATTTTCACACGCGAAGAAAGATGCTTGTTAAAGCTGCTGAAAGCATGAATTCAACGCATCTTCCGTCTTTCCTTTTACATAATGAATATTTTGCTAATGTACAATATTATAGGAGGAAGTATATGCTAATATTAGTTGTTAAAAAACATGTTATATCATTGTTCGTTAAAAATTGTATCGCTGACATACAATAAGTGTTCATTATTTTGAAACAGAATGATACTATTCGCTGCACGAAAGTGATATTAGCTTTTGGTCGGTTCAGTAGAACGAAGAGGACCGTTTCAGACATCGAGTGTCTGTTATAATTCAATTTCGAACCCTCGAAGATACATCTCCGCGCGTAATTTCTTGTTTCAGTGGCACGCAAACACACACGCGTTAATTTACAGCTGCACGAGGACAGACACAAGAGAAAAGTTGCTCGAACGAACATCACGAACGTAGGTAATTTTTGGTGCTTTCGAGAATCGTGAGAAATAACGTCGTAAAGAAAACGGTCAGTCAATTTGATAAAATTGACGCGAATAGCCTTCCTGGGAAGCTTAGCCGGGTAGCAAACGAGGATCAATCGGAAACTGTCCGCGATAGTTTCGGTGTTTGCTGTGAAAACGTACTTAAATAACTGCGAGGAGAAACTGTCTGGCTGATCTAAACGGATGTTCCTGGGGGTAGCGTATCGATCTAGTTAAGGAGATCTTTGTCTGATGGAAGTGTATCACTTTGGAAATATTGTGTTCTATAAATTGAGAAGTTTCCGAGAGGAACGATCCTCGAAATAACGTTGGTCAGAAACTAAACTCACAATGACATCGTAACGAAATGGATATTTTAATTTAATAAAATATACGATGGAAGTATATATGCAATGACATATAAGAACTTTGCGATTTAATTAAAATACACTTCCCTCGTGCGATACGATTATAAATTATAATAAAAATATATACGTCCCGTATTGAAATATATAATACGTATAACTTCAATTCAATAAATACCCATGGGAATTATACTTATATTATAATAATTTGCATTTCATTTAAAAAAAAAAATGGGAGGTCAAAATACAGAAGAGATCTTTTGCTCTGCAAGGAGGGGAAGATTGCAATTTAAAAGTGAATCGCGACCGACGAGTGAATAAATTGTTATTTTTGCGTAATAGTTGTAATCTTCCGTTTGGAAAAGCAATAGATAAACGGTCAAAAACCATGCAGGAACGACATAGAGTTGTCCGGCACGTGATATCGACATTGCTTCCGGTCTTCCTTTATATATCCGCCGCTTCACCGCAAACGTTCGCGACCACCAATGCGGTTACCGGCCTTTTGACCGTTCCTCATTATTTTCCGGTACGTTCTCCGGTATGGCTACCTGGCAACGGAGACATTTCAAAAATACACAGGACAACAAGCGCGTCAATTAACGTCAAAACGAAATTTTCGCTTTAATTATGTTCGACTCTTTGATGCGACTTTCTTCTCTTGTTGGAAAGAGAATTACGCATTCGAGGCTACATTAAATGCACGTATTTACAAATAACGTAAAAGATTCGGAGAATATCCTTGAACATAAATTTTCATGTTTTTGAGAATATAATCCACAAAAATGGAACTTGTAATGGAAATACTGCAGGGATTGTTAAATTATTAAATTATTCGATTGTAGGAGGTTTAGAATAATATTGTTATGTTAAAGTCACTAGTTGGTATTATTCGATCATAAACAATTACTATGAATGTTTATAGAAATTCATATAGTCTTGAGAATAATATTTGAAAAGTAAAACTTTGATAAAAGATTGTTTTGCTAAATTCTACACTTTGAACATTTTGTATATTTCTACGCATTATACATATATATATTTCGTGCAATTTAAAATTTCCTCCAAATGCATAAAAATGCACGGTGTATTTATTACGAAATTTCGTCGCAAGGTGTGGATATATTAAATGTAATAACACAAAGGTGTGCTTGTAAAGTGGAGTGAGGAGGTACGAGAGGATAAGGATTAGGATTTTCTGCCTCGTAGCGTGATTCGGCGATGAAAGATTAGGATTACTAAGGATTTAGATAGCGTGACCAAACTTTTGAGGAATACTCGCTGCGAAGGATAATATTTGGCTAAGTTAAAAGGTCAAAACGTGTACTTATTACTTGCATTATTTAAGACGTAACGTTGGCAAAACATTAATTTACACGAACATGTGAAAATTTGCATAGAAAAATCTTTGTTAAAATAGAAATTAAAAATTTAATGAACGAACCTTCGATGAACCACGAAGAGATAAACGTTGATAAATCGAAATGTTTTTGTAAAACGTTTCTTTGCTAAGACTACAATTTATTTATTTTAATAAACAAGAACGACTCGTTACTTGCTTTTGTACGAAAATTGCCACAGCGGCGTGAATTAAAGGAAATTAAACTCGTCAGTTGCTCGTGTCTGATCGTGACATTCCTCCACTGCCGAGTGTTCGTCGAGACAGACGAATCTTATACCATTCTCGCTGCATTATTGTCGCTTTTCTCGCGCAAAGCTAATTTATTCGTGCAATTTAAACGCGAGAAGACACCGTCTAATTAAACATACACTACGAACCAGAACTTTAGGTAATTAATGTCAGTAGTGATTCTCTCGTCTAAAATATTTTAACAGGTTGCATATGTCGCAGTGACGTAATAAATCGTGATAGTTACGAGGAAATGAATCTAACGTATCTGACGTCGTTGATAGGGAAATATTGAAGGAGCATGAAGTACAAATACACTCAAATATCACAACAGAAAAGAAAATAATTTTTGACGTTAATTTTTTAAAATTAGTTAAAATTAGTTAGACGAAATGATCAAAAAACTTGAACAAACTTCTCTTTAACTGCTAAAATAATATATACCAATGACAATGTAATTAAACTAGATCTGAACACTGAAATTAACAAACTCGAAAGAATTCCAATTCTTCCGTTCGACAAAGACAAATTTTCCGTTCCGTTTTTCATCGCGCAGCTCAATCAAGCGCGATAATTGGTCGCTATTAACGAAAGTCAACCTACAATTAGCACGGGGAAACGGGTGGCAATCTTGACGCCAGTGTTCGAGACTCGCGGCGACGGAATCGCGCGCGATTAATCACAACTTTTAGCCGGGGCCTCGCCGCCGGTAATTAAAAAGGAAACTTTAATCGACGCGACGAGCCGACTTGGGGAATTCTGCCTCTGTCCGCCGGAGGCCAAGCGCTTGATACGTGACTCTCCGGCGAATCGGAAAGAAGCGGCAATTAGAGGCAGGTGAAGGGAAGAAAAATGAGAGAAACGTGGCGCGCACGAAGGAGCGAGGGAACGAAGATTCGACCGAGGTCCCGTTACACTGCACCGGCCGATCCGACCTTAATCCATCGATTTGTCCTGCCACTAATGTCCCGACTTCGACTCTGCCGGCTGCCGGAGGAGAAATACCGATGGCGCGGTTTCTTGACCTTCCCGAGGAGAGCGAGAGGGGAACGAACTGGCAAAATGAACGAACGTTTATAGCGTTTGTGCTCAGTTACACCGCCACCGACCTTGCTCGTTATATACGTTCCTTTTTTTCTCTTTTTTCTTTTTTCTTCTTTATTGGAACTATACGATCGCTACGGTCGATTGAGAAGCAATTAAAAGGAAATGATGGAGCGCTCGTGCACAGAGAAACGGATTAAAAGTGCGCTTGTTAGTTGGATTTACGATCCAATGAACCAATGTTTGGAATAACGATAAAGTACAAAAGAACTCGATTCCAAATAAAGCTCGCAGTTTTCTCTCTCGGTGATTATTTGATTATCCAGAAAGGGATTTTGGAAGGAAAAATGCACGGCGCGTTCTGTAACAGAATTGGGAGAAGTTAAGCGACAGAATGGAATCGGTGTACCAAAAAACTGACGAGCAATGGAATGACGCATTTTAGAAAGAGGATTCTGTAGATTGTCTGGTTTGATCGATTGACAGGCAATTAACTCGTTGCTAGCAAATGACGATTATCACTGTCGTGTACAGTTTATTTTGCCAATAAAACAACAATAAACTTATCGCGTGCATATATTTTGAATAGAACGATTTCAACAATTATAAAATATCTGGACGATGAACTTTTCGGAAGAGAATTTAACGTTTCGGTATTTCCATATTCAGTTCAGAAATTTTCACACAATGACAGAAACAAATTGAAAAGCTCGCTTACTAATTCAATTTACGAGCGAACGAATCAATATTTGAAATAACGACAAAGTACAAAGGAACTCGATCTCAATTCAGGCTCGTAATCTTTCCCCTCAGCAATCGTCCACACGGTGTGCGCGCGTGTGTGTGTGTGTGTGTTTCTAGTAGACTAGGGAAGAGTTAAACACACGCGTTGCGAAGACAGAGAAAGAGGATTCGACGTGTCGCGATGACAACCGCAAGTAACGCGGGCGTTCGTATTCAGGCCTGTTTGGAAAGTTGGATCGCGTTGATCCTCGGTGGATCCTCGTCTGGCTCGAACCACCGCGTTAGCTTAAGTGACTGCTTTCGAGGCGGCCAGAAACGAGAGAAACTTCCGAGTTCGTTTCGAGAACAAATGCAGAACGCCCGGTCCAACAAGCGTGCCTTTCTACTACTCGCGCCTCACTTCTCTTCTTCTCGCCGCTTCTCTGCTCGGCTTTACTTCATTTCCTATTTGACCTCTCTCGTCTTAGCTCCCGTTTCACCGGTTCCTCGAGCCGATCCTCTTCGCAGCGACAGGTTCAAAGACCGCGCGGCAGAGCTCTGAATCTATGTTTGCTGATTACTCCCCATGAGTTTCCCTGATTTTTATCTTTCTCGTTCCGCGCTCGTTTGCTCGAATAAACTTCCAAAGCTCGGCGTTTAAGGGATTTTCGAAGGTTCTGCGTTCGAGCGTAGTCGAGTTTGGCAATGGAGTCGGAGGAAGAAAAGTTGTTTCAGACGCGTCGCGGAATACAGGAGTAGACGCTGTGATGTGAAACAATTTGACACGTTCGAAATCGATAACACACATCGCGTATATGTTTGGATTGCGATCGAAAAAAGCCATTCCAAAAAATAACATCAATTGTATGTTGTAGAATGAGATCTCTAAATTATTGACGCGATAATCGATTTTAGATAAAAAAAAAAATAACTATGCCATTAACGTATAAATCGAGTACATGTGTTGCTTAAAAAGAAGCTGCAAACAATGCTGCGCTAATAAAGTCATCTTTGTAATATCTGCGAGAGCACTTGTACGATTTAAAACAATACGCTTATGTTTACAATCGTAAAATTACAATTATAATTTTGTAATAAGTATCAACTGCCTACACGACAGAAACGCCTCGGCAAAAGTTTAATTGCCATTAATTCTGCTGTAAGTAGAAAAATATTGAGAAGAGCCTTTCCAGAATCTTGCCAGCCTCAAATAGGTCGATCGAAACGGATGCCATAATCGTTTTCTACCGACGAGCCAACAACCAAGGCTGTTTCACTTTTCCACCGGCGTTTCCATCCATCTCCTCGCGGGCTTCGTTCCTCCTTTCATCCATTTTATTCCCACGGCTTCGATATCGTGGCATCCTCGATTTACTTTCATCGTGGCTAAGCTGCAACACATACAATACCTTGCACCGCATAATAAAGATCCATCTATTTCTGTCATTTCTCCTACCTTTCCACCCTTTCTCATCTCATTTTCATCCTTCCACGGCTCTCTCCTCCCTCCTATCATTTCTCACTCGCGTTCTTCCTTCCTTTCGTTGTCTACTCCAATAACCCTTGTTCCGTTCCCTCTTCAGAGGAGATACTGCGCACTCACGGAGGGAACAGCGCTTGAATAATGATACCAGAAAGTCCGAACGGACAGCTTTGGAGATGACTCGCGCTCGAGTTTCGCGCCAGCTAATTCCAGCGGCGAGTCCAGTTTTTTATTAACGTATTACCTGCGTTATCGCGCAAAGTAATTCATCTTGATACAACAAATAAATAACAACTGTCGAATAAAGTAATCCGTCGCGCGTAACATATCGCTCTTTCCCCCTTTTAATTTCTACGTTGCTTCGCGCACCGATAGTACGTTTTACATTCATTTGTCAATTTTGTCAAACGTAATTTTATGTATATATGTCCTTTTGCTATTTGTCTCTTCAACTTTTCTACATATATATTTTACGTAAAGTAAAATATTCAAGATGGCTATCAACTTCTCATTAAACGCATGTTCGCAACAAATACATTTTCAGATGGGTTTCAAATTTCACCAATGACAGTCGTATCCAGTTACACGCCACACATTTCAGACGTATTACATTACTACACTGTAATCGCAACACGTTACACTATCACGACGATACAAAATTTAAAACTAATGTAGAGTTCACGTCTTTTGTTTCTTTGTTCACTCTCTCGGTGGTTCGTCGATCAATCCCCCTGTTTATTGGTTAAAGACCCAGTGAAAGGGGGTGCTGCACGCTCACAGAAAGATTCTCGATTCCTCAGAGTTCGAACGGGCAGTTTAGCGCGCGAGTTTCCACCCCGTAGCTAATTCGAGCAGCGAGACGCGCGGGTTCATCAACCGATCCTAGGGAGAACTGAAAACCCTTCGTTAATTACTCATCAGCTTCGAGCACAATGCTCGTCGGGGGTTGTTTTATACGGCGCGGTGTTCGTGCCCTCGAAAATTGCATCCCCCCGATCACCGGATCGTGCACCACCGGGTGTCTGGCACAGTTCAATTATAGGTTGATTATTGTCTTATTGGAACTGTGGTAACCGGAACCGATACATTCCGCGGTGGTGAATCTAAAAGAGTCTCGATAATCGAGCCGGTTGAGGGAAATTGGGAATAGGGAATGTTTTCCATTAGAGACGCTACGGATCGTCGCGTTATTAGTCGGTTCAGTGGTAAAAGACGTTTATAAACTGGATTCATACACTCAGATATACCACTGCAATTTGTGAAACAAATCATGCAGAATAAATCTGGTTCCAGATCAGCAATTGTTATTAGTGTTCACTGTGGATCTTTCGAACGTCATCGGTGGCTGATTCGAATGAAATTTGTCGGATGAAACGGCAGATCGGAAATGTGAAGTAAAAATCACGCGATTTGTAATATCCTCGTGATGTGAAATTCACGTCGGTCTTGTGGCAAATTTTAATGAATATCCTGAGAATACCGCGGTACTATATTCTCGGAACTGAAAAGCAAGAGACGCAAAAACATAACTCGCAATTTGACTAGAACTTGCAATCGGTATTGCAATTTATTCCAATGGCTCGCAACGCGCTCGAAAGATTATCATTTGCTACGGCATGAATAACGAATGATCGTACGGAGATTAATGCAAAACTAAATCTGATCCAACGATAATTCGCAACGTGTTTGAAAGATTATCGTTTGACCTGCTGCAAACGCGAATAATAATTACGCGACGACTGGACGAATTAATTTTCAGGGCTGGATTTTACAAAACCGACCGACCGAAAATCGGGAAGAGAGATTCTAATTTAACTAGAATCCGATCGACTCGGGAGAAGGGTTGCAATTTAGTTCGGAGGAATGAACGACGGTGGATTTTCGGGCGAGTCGCCGTCCGCTTCGATGAAATAATTACGGGGCTGACCGATGTAAATTGAAATAGTCACGCCAGTGTCGTTTACGTTTGGTCGGCGGCGCAAAGGGGAAATTAATTAAAACAGCCCGATGCGTCCGCTCCTCGCGCTTCCCCGCGTAACACACGTTGGCCACCTCTGAATTCGGCGAACCATCGATTCGCGGCTTTCATTGGGCCAAGACTGCGGAAAGATCGATAGCGACGTTGAATTTTTTATGACGCCTGAGTGGATTGCTTTTCGAACGGAGGGGAACTTCCCGTACGAATGGCAAATCGAGCCAATTCACCATCTTAATTGTTAAAGCTTCAAGACAACCGACACGTTGGCATTGTTTCGGCTTTTCGTTGCTTATTAATGGACTGCTGTTTATAAAAGGAACTTTAAGATGAAAACGCGCATAGAGGAAATGACGTAATGTAATCCAAAAAATATTTAGCAAACGAAGCAATTTTTTCATCTAGCAGAAAGTCGAAGGAGGACAAAGAGGAATTTATTTCTCTACGAGTCTACGAGTTTTTACTTCGAGAAGCGTCTCGCCGCGCAATTCTCGAAAGCAAAAACGCTTCAAATCCGAGGACTTTTCTGTCGGCGGGTAATTTCAGGGGCGAGGTATTCGCACGAGGTGAAAATCGTTTCAAGTCTGAATGTCCCCCTAATATTTCATAAGCGAGATATATTTCCCGATGGTTTTCATCGATTCGACGCGACGCGACGCGACGCGTGCTATTGGCCAAGCGGAGAAGGTATCCCGTGGAATAAGAGCGTGGCAGGTGCTTTGGCCACGGTTCGGCGGTAAATTTCATGGGTTTTATCGGCGAAAATTTAGAGACACCGTAAAACCGTGCGTCGAACGAAGACGCATGTTTATGTGTACGGATATTCTCCGGCGGGCCAGATAAATTATGCGAATGCCGTCACTGTCGTTAACTCGAGATTTTATAGCGCACGAAGCCGCCGATTCGACGCGTTCGCCATCGCGTCGTTTCAATTATAAATTTTATCGCGTACCTTGAACATATGTACATATGTACGTTAATTCTGCGTAACAGTGTTTGTCTTGGAAATTATTATATTTTTCTAATTGTAAGACATTGTGAGCGCAACGTTTTACTTTGTGTCTACATTAGGTTATGCGAATATATTTGCGCAAATTTGTATCGTATTTTCACAAATATTCTTCACAGATATTTAACATATCTAAATTATCTGTCTGTTTTCGTATTTTCTTAAGCTTTTTGCACAAAGTTTACATCTACATTGCGTTGCATTATAGTACACATTGCAGATATTTTTGAAAATATACATTTTATGTAAAATAGCAGGTTTCCAGTTCATCTTTGTTAGAGTATGACTTTTTTCGAAATTCAAATACATCGACGTTTGAAGTTTTATCAAGGGACGAAATTATCTCCAAATGTTCGTATCTGTTTATACGTTAAACTTAAATTGCATCGTGATTGAAAACGTTGCACCATTCGCGACAGTGTACCTCCCGTCCGCGAAATCAGTGCGTGATTTCTTTTTTTACCTTTGCCTATTTTTAATTCCGCAATTTCGTACGAAATGATAAGTCATAATGAAACGTCAATCACGGGAAATTTTCAAACTAAGTCGAGATTTAATTCCCGAGATGTGAAAAGTCAAAGTAGCCAAAATTCATTAAAGCGTCAGTTCGCACGTTTCGGTGTATGAATGTGTACGTTGGCCAGTTCGTTTAATGAACTAACGTACCGACGAATCCGAAATCTTTGCAATGATGGAAACACTGTTTTATAAATTTTTCATTTTCTGTTGTTGACTCTGTTGCAATCACTGATTATGTTACAGTTATAGTACAACGCTGTCGTAGCAATCTAATCTAATCTCTCTAAAAAAATTTACTACAACAACGTGATAACCGAATCCACCGGAATTAACAGAACAAGTAGAATGTGCAATTTCACCATCCTTTCCTGCGAAAGTGAAATTTTTCTAGATATTCTGAACGGAGTAGCGCGTATGCCAAGAAATAATGTCGGGTGAAGAGGGACGTTCTTTCTTTTTTTTTTTTTTTTTTTGACCGAAACAGAGAAAGAGGGACGTCGGTTCGACGAGAAATAATCACCGAGAGTGGAACGATGTCGGTCACGATATCGAGCTGTTTCGGTATTGTTGTCGCACGATTCGACGACAGCCTCATCCGCGGCGTTATTAAGAAGACATCGATTCCAATCCCTGGAAATTTGCCCCGGATTCTACCCGCGAGTATCACGACCTCGTTTCCCCTCGTTGCATACCGTGCCATACTAATCGTTCCCCGTGTGCGCATCGACGGAACGCGTGCGATCCCCGTTAATAGCTCGCTCGCTGCACGCGATTAACCGGATTTATTTCACGCCCGCGTACGAACGATTGATAACGCACGTTAGATCGCTCCTGATAGCGGGTGTTTTCGGGAACAGGTGGTACGAAAACAGGGAAATTATTGGGTTACGGGGATTATCGAATGATTTGGTGGAATTTGGAGAAACGTTGGTGGGATCTCGTTGCGTTTCGCTGCGGCGCAACAATTAAAATATTCACGTCCGGTTGTAGCTTCTGTTTTAAGGTTATTGCCACGTTCCGTGAATATATCACGCGTGTCGTGCAAAATAATTCAGCTTTCATCAACATATTGCTGCGTATGGAGCAATTTAATTTTTGTTAACATGTCGTATAAAACATTTGAAATTTCACGAAACGAGAGGCATTTACTGATTGCACTTGGAACAGATTTGAATACGTTCTCTACGATAATCGCGTCGGTAAAATGTATTTGATACTCCTGATTCTGTTTTCTAAAAACGTATGCGGCTCGGTACGTACATTTAAACGTGTAATTTACATCTTCAGGTTTCAGTTTCAAATTTCACCAATATAATCATGGCATCGTTTCATATAATTTACACAATGCAGCTAATTGTGTCTGAGAATTAATTATTTGTTAATATCGATGCTATAGAGTTATTGCATTGGGATTTGAATTTATTTTTCCACTCGTTTCTTCGTTTCTTCGCGTACTTGAACGACATATTTTCAAAGTTGTTCCTACATTTTGAATTAATTTAAAGATATAATTTAAAAGCAAAAGTAATATCTTGTTATATTTCTCTGTACTCTTCAATTTACGAAGATCAGCGCGGCTTTCGACGGTTTCGGCAATATTTCAGAAATCGACTTTTGGCCAGCCTCTCGGGCCAAATGCTCCAACTGTGCGACGTCGTCGAACAGTTCGCGACGATCCAATAGAACGCGGTAATCTTTACGATCGGCTGGCTCCTCAAGACTGAGAGACGCAGCAAGAAACAGAAGTATTATTTCGTTTTCTCTCGAAGGGAGCATTGTGCCCGCTGAAATTCTCCGTCTTTTGGCCGGAGCACATAGACCGTCCGCCGAGATATCGAACTTCTTCCCGTTTCGATCGACAGATAACGCTCCATTGAAACCGAAGTCTCCGCGAAAGTAGACAGCACAATAGGAAGACGCAATGAGAATATCCCTTTATACCTTGACCTACGGATCTGTCAAAATGTATTTTTCTTTTCGCGTGTTTCTCGAAAGGCAACTTTCGAAAATAAAATATACAGCAAACCGGAAGCGTCGTAATTTCCAGTGAACGTGAGAAAGAGGGAAATATCGGAAATCCAACTTGAATCTAATTTATACGAATAAACTGTTGTGTAAGAAATATAATTGCCTAAATTAATTTGTTATAACAAACGAACGTGGAAATAATTTATATAAATAAATTTTCACGATCGAGTTTACGTATCGCCGATAATGCTGCGATGACGATCGTTTATTTTACTCCTGTTCTGACAGTAAGAAATATAACTGGCGAACTTAATAAACTCTATAACAATATTTCGCGATTTCACGTTTCATCGCGTGATGGGATTAAAATGGGATTGAAAAATGAACATTCAGCATGGACGCACGTTGCTGTCTACCGTACCGTTTTCGTCCGACGAAAATCATCGGCGAAACGTGTGGGCAATTTATAAAGCGTATCGAAACGATATTGTGCCAGGAAGAACGGAAAAGTTTAAAAATCAATCAAAGACGTGGAATCAATTTTTCGAATGAAAGTAGAAACGCGATAAAAGCTGACAATTAAATGTTCTGCGTCTTCCATTCTTCCGCAAAAATATACCGTACGCGTGAAATGTTTAATCGGAGATTTATTCGCAAGAGAAAAGAAATTATTGCGGCCGTTTAATTTAATTCAGAATCGGGGAGCTAATAATTGATACAAATGAAGCGCTTGGTATTTCTATAACGACGCAAACGTTGAGGGCGGAAAATGAAATTTTCAACGACTGAAAAAGAATTTGTAACATACATAAATGGGACGCGGGGAGATTTTTAATGATTTTAAATGAATCGTTAAACAATAAAGTCTTTCGGCTCGAGTGTTATTATTAAAATTGCACAACAATCCCGGAACAGCGTGATCCGATATGTATGTGATCCGCGATTATTCCGAGCAATTTTTCCACGTAAATATATTACAACGTTCCGAGGAGCAGCTAATTTGTTTGACTATCGCGGAACACAATTTCGCGGGTGTATTCCCGGTTCCTTTCGAGTTTCGAGCGCGGAACGGAGTTTCCGCTGGGAGCGAGATCAAAGCTGATCTGTGTGCTCTATTTCTGAATGTTGTTCTATCGGTTTCCAAAGCGAGACGGTATGTTTCTAATAAGGCTCGATACTCGCTGCGACTCGCCAAGTGAAAACCCGGGAACAACTTTGCCGGCCGTGGAGCTCTGTATTAGCCATTCACAGAAGGATGCGGGACCGTTGATGAAGAACAACGAGAAGCAATTTAAAACTGCGACGGAACTTTCGTCCACCCACGTCGGGGGTGGACGAAAAAGGGGAAAATCAATAGCAAGTCTCGCGCGGTGCATTCTCTACGCCCTGGATCCTCGATGAAACGACGTTTGTCCAATGGGGCCCGACTTTCCATTTCCTGTGTAAAATCGTTAGATTGCTCGGCCAATCAATTAGTCTCTCCAACAAAAGTGCCAACATTTCGATCAACGTTAGATTTCCTAGTCAAATTCAGAATTGAACGAATTGAATTGAAGAAGACCGCTGATTATTGCAATTGTAATCGGTATAATTGCTAATATCACGTTACATCCGATATGTTACGTTAAGTACATGAACTTTTTGCTATGTGATATTTTAATTTCATTTTTATCTATAAAACATGGAAGAAACGGAAACCCTATAAGCGAGAAAGTAATTGCATCGCAATGTGCTAATTACATCGTAATTTAAAAACGAAAATGCCAACACCGCGTATGCTAATGAAATTCAAAGTGAATCCTGCTCCACTCGTTCCAAACTTTTCACAGAAAAATCTCAAGAACTCGAAAATTAAACTGTTCGACAAGAATTTCAAGAGCTTGAAGATAAGAGAATTTTTAAGATGACTTTTAAGGGATGCTCATGCCAATTCATGTTTTTACGAGGGATGCTAGGAATTTGTTTCGTCTGCTAAATATTGCGACGAATACTTTGAATATTTTATATATTTTGTATATTTTATATTTTCGCATATCATACATGCGACAGTAATCTGGGTGAAATTCGAAACTATGTCAAAGCTGTTGGATTACATTTATAAAATTTCCGAGTTTTTCCAATTTGTTTGAAGTGTCGACCAAGTGTTGAATAAAAATTTATCGCGACGTGTTAGACTGTTTTGCTAGAAATGAGACTTGACTATAACCACAACCGACTGTAGCATCTAAATTTTCAACTTTCAGTAAAAAACGAAAACTTTTAATGAATTCGAACGAATTCAAAATGTCAAGGGAGTTTCTACCACGGACTGTACATCCAAATTTCGTGACAGCGATTTTAATACGCGTCGGGTTATATTCCACACTGATTCTCCAAAAAAAAAAAAAAAAAAAGAATCACGTTTCGATGTTCTATAATTCGTAACGCTCGAAGAATCTGTCTTCCCCGCGATTTTAGAGGTACGCGGTCCTCGCCTCTGCGCCCTGATCCGTGTAGTACGATCCAAATCCGTGTTTACAGCATCACAAACAGCGTTGAATTTACGTCTCTCGCCGTGGGAAGCTCGTCTCTCGACCCTCGAGTCAAAAGTCCGCAAGGAAATTCGGTTCGTTCCGAGTAAAAGGGTTGAACAAAGGGTTGAATATTTTTTGCGCGACTTTTCTACTCCCCCCCTTTGAGATCAACTACCTGCGAGGCCATCTTGACTTTATAAAGAATACACACTGGCTCGCGAATGCGTGACATGCACCGCGGCAAAGTTTTATCGTACGCATCAACGTTTGGAGCACCTTGTAAATTTTGGATGAAATCGTGTTCTTTAGAACACACTATCGAAGATAGTGATATTTATTTTGTTACTTCGGCCACATTTACGATTAAAACAACGCGGAATTTGTACGTTATTTACTTTTATCTTCTGTTTTATATATTTGCGTTTATTTTCTAAAAACGATATTGATGGATGTTCCGAATTTTCTGATGGTAGCGTACGCGTATTATGTATAAAACATTTCGAAATTTCAGTGATTCAAGTTTCAGTGAAACAAATCTGAAAAAAAAGTATTTGGTGGACTATAAGATTTAGTGTAAATAAATGTTTCATTGATGTCACAAAAATACGTGGACAATCAGTTATTTGTTGTATAATGTTCGCTCTTACGATGATTGATGATCACTCTTACGCCCAAGATGATTATTTATGCTATGCACCAATTCTTTATTAAATATATTGGTTTTAAATCTTACTGATATAACCATGACAATATATCGTTCCTCGCGATAATAAATAAAATTCTGTGACAGAAATACTTTATGATCGGCTTTTTATTTTTTAGAAATCCGAACTAATTTCGCCTTCGTCGCATTTACGCGCCATTTAAGATTGCGTCTTTGAATTAATTATAACATCATGCCATTTATCATAATATAAATTTCACGTTTATGAGATGTTCAAATTACCGATGACAAATCGACAAACGAACGTAGAGTGTACACGTGTGAAAATTTAAATTATATTCGGTGGGCTGTAATTAATATATTTTAGACGGTCTTCTCTGTCCATCGTGCTGGACTGGTGGATCCTCTCTCTGTTCGGGGGAGAAACGCAGTCAACGTTAATGCGTTCAAACGGCGCGCATTAAAATCGCTTGGACGAAATTATTTTTAACTCGGAACGCGAGAGTTCCCGGAGTGACGCCCGGATTCTGAAAAATCCTCTCAGCTGGGATTTGCGGTGACGGCTTCGAACGCGGGTCTCGAAACGCTCGCGCGCGCGGGAATATGGGAATTAATTAACGTAAAAGGGCGGAGAACGGTCTTTGAATCGAGCGGTGGCGTGTTGCCGATCGCGCGAGTACATGTTTCTAGGGATTCACGGATAAACTAAACTCCTAGAGATTACACAAAAAGTTCTTTCGAACAAACTCCGAGCGCAGCTTTACGTGGAAAATGCAGAAATACTTTGTTAAATAATTCTGTTCTACTTCCAACGTACGACTTGTTTGTCACACTTGTCCGTTGATTTAATGGACGCCAAGTTACACGCTCTTGTCGAAAAATTTAGGAGGCGATAGAATTTCAAAAGGAATAATAACATTCTCGAGTAAATGTAAATATTTTATTTGCGACGCCAATTTTATTGTCTAGCATTGAAATTGCAATTAATCTGCACGGAAATGAAACTTACAATTACGATTCTACATTTCCGAGCGGGAGTTTGATTATTTCCCGACTTTAATATCCCGAATTTAATTCAGTACCAAAATTCTTTGACTTCATTTTATATATTGGAATTAATACAATTATATCCTAATATTAAAAGCATATTCAGGTAATTTCAAAACTACGTATCAATACGAAGTTTCAAATGAAATTAAGATTCTCTGATTTTGTTGGGAACAAAACTAATTCCACACTCCGAATACTTCGCGGGAGATTGCCACAGATGATCAGATGAAAATGTTTTCAAACATTTCACTCCATTCTCGTGTCGCTCGATCGTCCAGTTCCGAGGCAACCGTCGTAATTATTCACGTAATTAATATTTTTACCACTTTCAAACATCCGCTGAAAGCCCGAATCGATTCGAGCCCAATCAGTTGTAAAATGTAACAACGTGATCGGCTGATCCGCGCGAGAGCCGCCATTCGAAACACATTGTCCGTTATTTATTGTAAACACGCTCGCGCCCGGAATTCCCATTCCCCGTGCGGCGGAGGAAAATTATAACGATAATCCGGAGTTCACCCGTCTCGGGTTTATTCGTCGGTAGATTTATTTCACGTGTCTGCGAGCCTCGGTTCCTCGTGCGCCGAACGTTGATCCGCCGTGCAACCACTTGGCCGTATCCACGAGTGCATTTCGATGTGAGATCGGACCCAGCGTCCACGTAGGATTAATCCGAAACTCGTTCGGATCGCGCGTTCATTCTCGTTTTCCCGGCACGTGCAACGCTCCCGTGCGCCGAGTAAATTTATACACGCCGTTCCCCGAATTCGCTTTTATTCTCCTTTTATTCCGTACACACTCTGCCCTTCGACGCCGGGCTCACTTTTGCCCCCCTTTCTTCGCTTTCTTCGCTTTCTTCCTACCTCGCGCGACTCGGTTTGTTCGATCGCTTGATATTTTCAACAACAACAACAACAACAATATTTTGGTCGTTCGAAACGGAGAAATGGAGCACGAGCGATCTAGCAAACGTAATGTAACACGCGCGAAATGGCGTCGGTTTCAGAAGAAGCAGAAGATATCATGCTCTTTTTGCAACGTTGAATACCTTCGTTCGTATAATTAGAATTTAAAATTTAAATTCGAAATTTAGAACATGAAGCGAGCAAGCGGAAGGGCGTTGTACGTTTCGCCCTTTTGCGCGCGTTCTGCGCCACACTTTGCGTTTCAAAAAAACGTCCCGTAAATACAGAGAGAGATCCAATAATGAAATGAAACGGTGAAAAGGGAAGGTTGAATTTTATTTATAAAAGAGCGGACTGAACAAAGTCCAGTTTTTAAAATTTCTATTTAGCCGTGCATTATTGACACGTGCAAAAAAAAAAAAAAATCTAAAAAATTACGCGTTTCTCCGCGTATTAACCGAGACATTGCCACCAAGGGTAGTAATAATTTATTATTAACAGCAACTGGCAACTAGCAAAGTGGCAGTGACTGTAAAAGAACAAATACGATACAGATAAATATGCACTGCAATTTGCAATACCGCTGTATTTACTTTGTGTCTTTCTGTCGAGTCCCTCGAATGATTGAAAACTACCGTGCGCGTTCCAGTTTCTATAAAACTACCAGCCGTTTAACACGGGCCCCGGCCCGTGTATATGTATACGTAGTTACAAGCATTTTCGACAAATTTCATCGATACAGAAGTCGATTGGTTCGATCGTCAAATTCGCCGGTGCACAGAGAGAGAGAGAGAGAGAGAGAGAGAGAGAGATTGCTCGTACAAGCACAATTGCGTGTACTCCTCTCGGAACAGGCGCGCGAGCTTCGTCGCGTGTAAAACGCGAGTGGTACACGCGCGCGTGCACGTGTCCCGAGTATTCGATGGGATCGGGCCAGCGACGACCGTGCGTTATCCTCTTTAACGTCGTTTGGCAAAGCCCGAATTGCAGTTTCGAATTAAACCGTCCGGATGATCCGTCCCGTCTAGCCCGTTGTTTCGTCGTCGGCGAATATGCCGCCCCTTCGTTGCCCTGCTCGCGAAATTACGCGTCCCTACGAATTAGATGATACGATCGTATCCCTGGGCGTCTAAGACGAATCAGAAGAGGATAAACTGCTTGTGATCAGTGTCTAGCCAGGGAATCGCTATTAATCGTTGTTAGCGGTTTGCAAGAAGTGAGCGTGATTTGGAGCAGGTGTTCAGTAAAGTCGAACGTTAAGTGACAGAAATTGAAGATACTAGGGTATGTATAGTAATAAAATAATTATATAATAACAATAAAAATCGTGGTCGTGTTTTGAACTTTTCCAAAATAAATTACTAAACTGTGGATTTTTTTTTTTTTTTTTTGCATTTATGGTACATTTGCAAACAAGTGCAAAATTACACAAAATATAAAATGTCGAAAGTATAATGTTTTCGTGTCATATTTGACACGTAGAACGATCTTTTGACGAGATTTTGAAAATATGAATTTGGATGAAAAGCTAGTCTGCTAATCGCTTAAATATATACTTATATTATATCCTGCTCTTACGATTAATAATCAAACTTCCAGTCTAGTTTAACAAATAATTGCTGAGCAGTCTGCTGACTTAAACAGCGGAGAAACAGAGTCATAAATTACTGACTATTTGTTGAATAATTAATCAGTTGATCAGCGCTGGATAATTTGTTTTCTTAAAGCAACGCACAGTAAGATTGTAAATTACTACGCTATTTATTCTTAGCTTTATTCTCCTAAGATTCACGTCAACTATGATGAAACTCCGAAAAACTTATACGAAAAATTTAATGAACTTTTCATTTAACAAAACTGATGTGAAAATTTGATTAAACGTTGGGTCCCGGACAACTTATCTCTCTAAAACAACGCGCAACAATAGAATAAATCCACGCTCTGTCCTCTCCTAATCCCAAATTCTAGAATTCTTCCCCTAATTCTCTCAGTCTGTAAGCTTTACACAATTCGAATCTACTGCTATAACAACGTTACATCATTGTCACAAAGTTCGTGCGACCAAACTCAAGTGTCAATAAGCCAGATGTGTCAGAAAATATACCTCGTTGTAGTCCTGTAACTCCCCCTTCGATTAATCAAGCAAACTTACAATTAGTTTTACGTGTGGTGTATAATTTGTGGACATTTGTGAGGAAACTTTACAATTAGTAATTATCTGCACAATGTACATGTACGCTTTCGCTCAAAGACTCAAAAACCTTTCAGTTCTTAGACGAAACAAACCGTTTCCAAGTCATTTTTCTGAAGAACAAGAATATTGCAATTTATATGTAAAAGTCAAAGTTATGGTCAAATATAAAATATAACTCCATTTTGTAAAATGAATGAAACATCTCGTGCCACTTTCCTTTCAAATCTTTTCTTGTCCACCACTGCACGCACAACGTCGACTGTACTCGTATGTATGCAAAAGTTATCGATTTCGAGTTTGGAACTTTGTTCAGTCGGTAAAAGATGTTTAGAATTGTAAAACTGATGATCTCTGAATGCATTCGATTAGCATCGTAAACGACCGTACTGCGGCAATATGGCGCCGATCTTTCAAACAAATGATCTACGACATCAATTCTAATTACGTCCCGTTTCCACTCTTCCACAATATTCTCACTTTGTTCTACATTCGACGAAAGAAAAAAAGTTTCTCTTTACACTTTCAATCTCAATTTTCCAATCGGAGGGTGTACCTAATATCTTCCAGCAGATTCAAACAGGGAACACGCGTATCTCATTATCCAGAAATCAATCCAGCCATCTCGATTTATCCGCTTCTTTCCCGACAAAGAAGCCGAAATCTAACCCAGTGCATAAAGCACACCCCGCCACGTTTTATTGCGTTTCAAAGTAATTTTTCCCTCCCCCCCCCCTCCTCGTGTGCCTTCGCTCCTTTGTTCCACGGCATTGTTAATTTAACAACGTCCCGGCGTCGCTTTAATTCAGCAATTTTCGTCATCGAATTGACGACGAGCCGGGGAACGCGGAGAACTCGAAATTGTCGGAAGCTAATGTCATCGAGATAGGAACGCGTGGGGTCTTCGTCTATCAAATTTGTGAAAAACTATCAACAGAGATCACTTTTGGATTGAAATCGTAAGACAAATTAGGTAATAAACGTCAATCACGATCTTTAGAATTTGTTAGGCCTTTGGAATTTTAGAACTCTAGAAGACAGCACCTAGAAAGAAAACTATGCTACGAAGGAAAATATTTGGTCAAAAATTGAAACAATTAACTTTCGGATTTTAAATTTATCAATCATTTCAAATTGAAATTTAAGAAATCCCGTTCCTCTGTTTCTTTGAAAAAAAAAAAAAAAATCTCCCTCTTAACCACGTAAGTTTCATTCGGTTCCACCGATTCGTAAAATACAGTATATATCGTCGAGAGGATATCGACGTGCAGACGTGACTTAACAAAAAGAAACAAGTCCGGCGCACGGAGAAGTGGTGAATTTTCCAAGCGACTCACTGCTCCCCTCCCCCGGGCTAAGGTAATAATTCGCACGATCGATAATCTCATCAGTGAACTTTTACAATTTCGCGCGGTACACGATGGTCAGGACTGCTGCCGTCGGTGGCTGCTCGAGTTCGTGAGAGACTTGGTTGAAAGCACAACGGTACACGTGGTCGCATTCCGTACACGTTCCTCGAGTTTATCTCGGGAAAGTGGGACTGACATATTGGGATCGTTCTGGCCGTCTAGTCGCATTTATGTACCCTCCTCCGTGCCGCGCCAAAATGATCCTCCTCCTTTCTCTTGCCCATCCTGCTTCTATTTGCTCTCCGCCGCCCTTCGAGCGCCCCCGCTTTTTCAACTTTCAGCATCGAAAGCCGAAAGGCGGAACGCGACTCGAGGCCGCGAATCTTCCGAGACAGTCACCTCGAACCGAGAGAATTTATCTCGCGTCGCGGCCGGAAATCTTTTGTCGCTACATTATCTCGTTATCTCTTCGATAAGTCGAGTTATTGAGAGGATATCGAGAACGATGAACGTTGCGTAACACGCGGATGTAAATACGATGTTGTCGGAGGAAAAGTCTGCAGCGCAAAATAGAGATGGGAGGAATTTAAAGGAGAATGAATTCGCCGCAAACGACACTCCGCAATTAGCGCTACGGGTTCGGTGCTTCAAAAAGAGATGATAGAAAACCTCTCGTAACAAGAATATAAGAGGAAGCAATAACGTTCAACGATGTACATCGCATTGACGCAACGTCGTGAGAGGAATTTCCGTAATAAAATAAAATCGTCACAGATAAGAGTGAAAAATTAGGGACGAAACGTCTACGAAAGATTTGATCAGAGCTAGCGGAACATTTCGAACGTAGCGCAGCAATTATTCGCGTGCAGCTGTATGTAGACCGGTAACCTCGGAAAGCCGCGATTAATCATTAACGAAATAGCACTTTATTGGATCTGTTCGCGCGGAACTGGACTGAGAATCCTATTACGATGAACCGACAAGCGTATTAACGGACGTTACGACAGATAACGTCGGGAAGCTGCTATCGATCCCATTCGTGACAGGTTGATGGCCTAATTATATCGTGCCCGATGTCTCATTGTGAAGCTCATTAAACGAGCCTCGGTTCTAAGTTCCACCATCTAATTAAGTCGACGTACTTTTCATTCCTTTCAGCGCGTGAAAATGGCACGAGCAGAACGCCATTTTCGGATGACGTTCCATTTAGGTCACGCGTACCACGCGGCCAGCGCCGACGGTCCTTTGTTCATTTGCATTCGCAGCTTTGTTTATTTACCTCGTTCTCTTTCCTTCTTTTTTACCTTGTTTGCACACGGCGTTCCCGGAGTTTATTTATTTACACTTGGACGATACTTGTCCGCGAATGCTGAAGAGGAATTCCGCTTTTGTTGCAGGTGTCGAATGAAACAATGGAGAAGAGACTTGCCGCCAACGTCCGTGATAATCACGTTTCACAACGAGGCGCGATCGACGCTGCTCAGAACGGTCGTCAGGTATTTTGAATTTTATTTTTATCGTAACGTACGGCGAGTCGAGCCGTTATTTGGCGTGGTTTTCTTTTTGGAATTGTTGCCTAAATTTGATTTGCTCCGGATTTCCTGGATCAAAACGCGTATCGTAGCTCGCAAATGTGTAAAGTTAATTGCTAAACTGCAATGATTTTTGTGGAAATTCATTCGGACGACGAAAGAGGAGGGCTGCAAATATGAAGAGCGAAGAGATATCAAACGTGTACGATTGGAACATGTTATTAAGTAATATGGACATCCGGCGGAATATTGAAATTATTATATAGTAATTTGGAACGTGTACGTAATGTTAGTATTTGCGAGTATTTTTCCAATATCGACGTCGAAAATTTAACGATACGGACAAGAGAGAAAAACGAAACGAGGAAATATTTCTGCAGAAAATAATGAAACGCAAAGTAATTAATTTCGTACATTTGCAAGCCAGGATTCAATAGCTTCAGTCCATCGCGGCCTATAAAATTCAATAATCGTATTTCAGCTAAATACGTGTATTTAGCAATAATTCTGAAAATGGCACGATATCCAAGTATCAGCTCGAACGACCAATGTCGTTGTGGCGTTAAAATGACGCGTTGTACGGAAATAAAAAGAGAAGGGGGACAAGGGGGAAAGAAAAAGTATCGGACAATGATCGATCTCGTCGAAAAATGGGAAAACGTGGACAGGGAGGAATGCGCGGTTAAAATTCAACGAAACGAGATTAATATTTCCTAGTTGATAGCGTTCGGTTAAATTCCCGCGCGTTGGGCGTGCAACGAGATCCAGCTTCGCGAAAAAGGCCGGGAAAACTTTCAACTCCGGGTCCGAGATCCGACGGAATTTCCTAATCATCGTTCCATCATTGCACGTCCATTACCCCGCGCTATGATAAATCACGCGTGAAATTCGAAGTTTCGAAAAAAAAACTCGCACTGACCCCTTGAAACTGACTACGGCGATTTCGTGTTTTTTATTTCGCTGCGAGATACAAATTGTTCGGGAATTTGTCTCGTTCGTTAATCAACGATTAATTTCAATTCCTTGAAATTTCACAAAACTGTGAATACATCGTGATGAAAAAGTAAAGTTGTAAAGGGGCAGTAGAATGTGCTATATCGATTGAGCTGTTACGTATTTTTGAATTTATCAATACTATAACTAGCAGAGCAATCGAATAGTCGTAATAAGTAATTTTTCATAAAAATTTTATATATATTAATTTCGTGTAAATTTCATAAAATAAAATTTGTGTCGTTTATTCTGTTATAGACTTTTGTCTATTTCTTGCACTTTTATTACTCTGTTACGCTTTATAGTTTTATATTTCAATCATCGCCAGCTTTGATGCTAGCATATTTTTGCACTGAAATAAATTGAATTTTTAAAGTATTCAAACAGAAAATTACCATGTTAGTTACACAGGCATGAAACGGATTAAAAACAATCATTAAAAGTAGAATCCGCTACCATTTTAAAACAAAACACTTCGTTCAAAGTTGGAAGCTCATGAATAATCATACTTCCTGATAAAAGTAGCGACTTTCGTCTCATCCTTAATGAATGGGTCGGAATGACAGACGTGGTCCTGGCAATATTAAATAAGCCGCTTATAGCCGCTACGTTATTCCGGAACCGTCACTAGTATTTTAAAGTGATTCGAACAAACGTTTCTTTCATTTTCCCGCGACGCGACTGTTCATAAATTTGCCCCGCGGACATCCGCCAACTTAATTGAAACGTTTTTCTATCCCGTAACGTCACGCGACTCGAACGAGATTACTTTTGCCCGCGAGAGAAATATATCTACATATTTTCTCTCTTTCTCTCTTGAGATAAAGAGATTTTTCTTCGCGAAACGAGGAAGAAGAGGTAGGAGAAGAAGAAAAAGGGCGAGGCTGCGAAGAAAACTTACTTATTTAGAGAAAACTTTTACTCGCGCAAAAGAGGAGCTGCTGCATTCCAACTACACTTTGCAGCCGAGTTACTCCTGTCGATAGAATTAAAAGCGTTTGATCCCCGCGCTTGATTCTCCAATCACTTGTACGAAATATCGAGAATATCTGTTTCTGATTTCAGCGTGCTGAACAGGAGTCCAGAGCACCTGATAAAGGAAATTATATTGGTGGATGACTTCAGCGATCATCGTAAGTAATTTTCCTTTCCTTTCTAACTTTAACTGAACATCGCGACAACCTGCAATTGAAACACGCTATTCCGTTTCATTTTCAAATTTTCCACGACTTCTTGAACGTGCGAAATCAGATCGAAAAGCTTCTTCAGACACTAGATCTTGCCTCTCGTGGACGATATTTCCCGAAGCTTGCAACGCGGCGAGTGCATCGAACGCTGCCGTGACAATTCACCTACTTTTCTTGCAGCGGAGGACGGTGAAGAGCTATCGAGGATACACAAAGTGCGAGTGATACGCAACGAAAAGAGGGAGGGCTTGATGAGGTCGAGGGTGCGAGGCGCGGATGCGGCAACCGCCAGCGTGTTAACGTTCCTCGACTCGCATTGTGAATGCAACGCCGACTGGCTGGAGCCCCTTTTAGAGAGGGTGGCTGAGGATCCTACGAGGGTCGTCTGCCCCGTCATTGACGTCATAAGCATGGACACTTTCCAATATATCGGTATTATTATAGCCTCTCGAATTTATCTAACCCTTCCCCGCTGTAAATTTTAAACAGAAACACTCACGAAACACGTTCTTACTCCTCCGAGTTTCTCAAATCTCCTAGAACTTGTGTGTGTGTGTGTGTGTTACTTATATTTATATTTAACAATAATAAAATAAAATAGCTAATCTTCCAACTATAAATCGCATTTTTCTAAAATCTTATCCCTTGTAAAAGTATATTCCTTTCCCTTCTGATCGAGATCACAATCATTCTGATTGTCGTAATTATCCAGGCGCATCGGCCGATCTGAGAGGTGGTTTCGACTGGAGCCTGGTCTTCAAGTGGGAATACCTGAGCCAGATGGAAAGGCAAGCGAGACAAAAGGACCCTACGCAGGCGATTAGAACGCCAATGATCGCCGGTGGCCTGTTCGTAATCAACAAAGCGTACTTTGAGAAACTGGGCAAATACGACACTCAGATGGACGTATGGGGCGGCGAGAATCTCGGTGAGTACGCTCGATCCGTCCGTCGTCTGCAGAAATTTGCCGAACGTGATTCGAGTTCCCGACCGTGCCGCTTTCAGAGATATCGTTCCGTGTGTGGCAGTGCGGCGGCAGCCTGGAGATTATTCCGTGTTCGCGCGTCGGCCACGTGTTTCGAAAACGTCACCCGTACTCGTTCCCCGGGGGCAGCGGGAACGTTTTCGCCCGGAACACCAGACGAGCCGCCGAGGTGTGGATGGACGATTACAAACAGTTCTACTACAACGCGGTACCTCTGGCGCGCAACATACCCTACGGAAAGTGAGTACACGCCCCCTGCAGCTACATTTCCTCGCGTTTGCGAAACGACGAAAACGCAAAACGTAGAGAATTTGGGGAGGAAAAAATGACGCCGCATTTAGCAAAGATTTCTGTGCCTCTTTCTCTCTTTCTTCTCTTTTTTTTTTTTATAACTAAGTGATGTACTCTACATATTCGATATTTGACCTACTTTGAACTTTTTAATTTTCATTTTAACTCGTCATAACTGTAAAGAAAATTATAGACACTTTGTTGCGTTTAACTCACGATCTATAAGACTCGCTCGACTTAAGATCGAGGTCGGAAACTGAAATACATCGCGCAATTAATTTGCCTGCGTCTAACTTAACCAAAAATATGGCGCAATATCGTAAGTCAAGGGGTCGAATAACCCACACACCGGACGTGTTGAGCTTTCAAATATCGGCACACCAAAGAAAAACAGAACGACGAAAGTACGTTGTTGCTCTTCTAGGAGGAACATAAATTACCCTGGCCGCAACAGCGATCCTCGGCTACCAAGAGCAACATCGATACTTGCCGGAACAATTTCGGCGATCTATTCAGTGGCCCAAGTTTCGCGCGGACGAAGTTTCTTTCGATCGTTTATCACTGACTAATTTCCATCTTTTTCGATGTAATTTCGTGAAATTAAAAAGCACAACACGCGTAAATTATAAAACGAGCGCGTCGTTACGCGGTACGATAACCATCTTTCCCTACGTAAGTTGGCTAACATCAAAATAAAATCGGGACATTGAACTTTTTTAAACAAAAAAAAAAAACCTACTACGTAATATTGTTTCTGCACTCGATGAAAAATTCGCTTTCATTTAAACTTCTATTCACTGATTTACGGTACAGAGTACCTCTACAAATCAGACGCGTCTAATTTCCAGAGAAAATCAACCTGTTGTATCGCTAACATTACACCGGCCGTCTTATTTCTACGCGCGAGAAATCGAGGAGGATCGATTCACAGGCCGAAATATCCGATAGTCGATTTCATTAAAACGCGTCGTGAGCTGTATTAATAAAACCGTTTCCCTTGTTTCAGTATTCAAGACAGGATGGAGCTGAAGCGGAAATTGCATTGCAAGCCCTTCAGCTGGTATCTGAAAAACGTGTATCCCGAGCTGGTTATACCGACGAGCGAGGGTGGTCCCGGTGGATCGTTGAAGCAGGGTGCAGCATGTCTGGACAGTATGGGCCACCTTCTCGATGGGAACGTGGGTCTTTACCCGTGTCACGACACCGGTGGTAACCAAGTGAGTGTACCGTCCTCTGCCCTCGTTATTCATCGCGCACCGCTGCACTGTGTTCTGAGTAAACTCGACCGCCGCGTGGCCCCTCGTCGAAATAACTCCTCGCCATGCCGCTATTATTAATCCGCGTATTCAATTTTACGTTTCAATTATACGCCCGAGGATTCCGCGCTGGTAGATTAACGGGAATCGGCCGGACAGCTCGGTCTTGCCAGAGAGAAGTTTCAAAGAGAAAAGAAAATACCCCTTTGACGACTGTTTTCACATCCCCTTTGAGACCCTTTGTTTCAGTGTTTGTACGCGCACTGAGCTTGCCTCTGAGGGATTGATACGAGGAATTGATACGAAGTTATTAGCAGATTGCAGATTTTTGCGAAAACTTGTACTTCTCTGAGAATATCACTGAGAAAATTAAATGAAAAAATATTACAAATTTGAATCACAAATTTTGTAAACCACGAATGAATAAAAATCCGCAGTCCGGTTATTATACTATATCGTGCAATGATAAATCAATTGTCGATCAATAAATCTTATTTACCCCCGAAAAGTACATTTATCATTTGATTAATTAACAAAATAAAAAAAAAAAATATATATATATATACTGTACAGAATGTTGAAGACTGTATGTCTATGTACATAGTGAAATTTCCCCCGAACTTCCAAACATATTCTGTATTTTAAACCTAAAATAATTTCTAAATAATTTCTTGCAGGAATGGGGCCTGACGAAGGACGGTCTCATCAAGCATCACGATCTCTGCCTAACGTTGCCGGTGTACGCGAAAGGCACGACGCTGTTGATGCAAATCTGCGACGGTAGCGAGAACCAGAAGTGGAGGCACTTGGAGGGTGGTCTGATCCGCCATTCGAGGATCCCGGTGTGCGTGGATTCGAGATATCACGCGCAAAGGGGCATCACCGCGGAGAAATGCGACTCGAACGCCGAGACGCAAAGGTGGCATCTTTACAATAACAATCACTAGCTCCCAAGGACCACCAGTGTCTCGTGAAGACCGCGGTGCCGACGTCACTCACGAAGGACCGAGCGAGTGCAGTATCTGATCAGAAGAGGGAGGGTCGATCTGATCAGGGAGAGCGATTTGATCGACCCGAGATCGAGGCTGCTCAATCGAACCCGACGATGATTTACACGGGGATCCTCGCTGCTCCGTGAGGAAGAAAGGAGAAGACCTTGACGAGACGTGAACGCGAAGAACTATCTGAATTAGAAGAGTGATATATCGGTCCGATGTACTCGTAGATTTAACGAGACTGTTTGGAGGAGTGTTCGAAAAGTAGATGATGGAATTGAATTTCTGTATTTTCAGATTTCACGGCGGAGAAACAGATTGTCCTTTTTTTCTTTTTGTTTCGCTTTGAGTAGAAAGTGACACGAAACTTCGAGGAGAAGTTCACAAGTTTGAGGAATTGATTTTGTGATGATTAACGGACTGCGGATGTTTATGCCTTATTTCCTTGAGAAATTTACGGAAATTTATATATATATATATATATATATATCAAGTAATAATATATATTAATAATATATATGTATTAAGTAATGATTTTTTGAAGGAAAATTTTTTAAAATAAATATGAATTACAGCTAAAAATTGTAAAGTTGCACGAATATCCGCAGCCTAGCACCTGTTTTTTTTTATATATATATATTTTAATTGATCAGTCAGATACGTAAAACGAGAGTTTGTCCTAGTCGACGAAAGGTTCATTTCGAAGGGCTGTTTCATTCCGGTGCACTTGCGTTAACTTCGATGATCTCAAAAGTGGAATCATTTCTGAAACTACACTACGCGTAGAGCGAAGACGAAAATATTACAACCACGTAACTTTAAGCGAACCCTCGACTCGTTTGCCCCGTTCGAACATCGTTTAGAGAAACATCGAAACGTTCACGAACTCTCGTTCGATCGACGCGCGATTTATTGTTAAATAAATAACGACTGATTCATCAGCATCGTTCCCGCAAGGGTGGAACGAAATAATGAGAAGAAACGAAACTGTAGCTTTTTATCAATTCCCCTATTTCCACGGCCTTGAACAGCGAACGAAAAAAGGCAAATACGCTATTTCTAGATCGACCATTAATTCTTTAGCCAAGCTAAACACGATACACGCACGTACATACACACACACATACACACACATGCACACGATATGGCGCGTCGATATCGATTTGTGTCCCCGATCGAGCTACAGATCGCAAGGCGAATCGGGTGCTTCTCGATCCAAAGACATGCTACCATTCTCACAAAGAGATTTATTTTTCTATAAGAAAGTTGTACATTGTACTTGGTTGTGCGAATAGCTGGGAAATTGTGCTCACCTCGTGAAGAGACTCCACGTGTTGCAAAGTCCACTGCAAAAGTTGTTCGTTCTGTTCTGTTGTTGTTCCTTCGAATTTGCTTTCGCCGTTCTGGTCCCTAACGACAAATTTTACCTCGTTAGAAGGGGTAAGAATCTCTGAGTTGAAGGATTTTGAATCGAATCAATGGCAACACGTCGAGTCGTTCAAAGGCGAGAAAATGGTGCAACTACTATACATACAGCAATATTATAGCGAAAGAACGATCTTTTATATACTGACACTCTCACGACGACGACGATTCGACTGCTGTCGTTTCGCATTCGATCTCCGACGCACGTATACATATACATAGGTACACAAAAGTTGAGCTTTTGTACGATACGAGCGCGCCCCAGAATGATCTACGCACGTTCGTGGTCGCACGAAGCCGGTGTACAGATTCGAGGGAGTGATTGTTTTTACTCTTAAACACGTTAAGCTAAGCCATCGAACGATACCGATTGGAATTTAATCGACTCTGAACTATTGTACATATATATACGTTTGATGAAAAAAATTTCTTCTATACACGCGCGTATTTCGTGTGCCGTCAATTTGGCACGAACTTTACGTACGATTAGCGCACTCCGCGCGCGACGGTGTCCCAAGTGCACGATGGAGTACCGCGAACGATCTGTCGCGTGCATCTGTTGGCACATCACTGCGATGTATATTACAACGTACCCTCATCACGCACTTCCCTCGTCATTTTAATTCTTAATCGAACACTTTCGCTCGACCGCTAAATTAAACGCGAACCGCGAACGACACCACCGTTTGAACCATGGAAACTTTGTCCAATTTCCTCGAGGAAGATCCTTTGGATCCTTTGTGAAGATAATTTCGTTGTAATCGAGCAGACAAAACGTGCAGACAAGAGGGTAACGCGTTTGAACGGAGAAGAATCTTGCCTAATTTCCTCGAGCAAACATCCTCCGGGTCTACGACATTGATGGACATTACGACAGAGGACTTCCTCTCCCGATCGACTCGCGAATCGACGCGCTGTAAATACTTCCACGCGATCGATCGATCCTCCGTTTCCCGTCCTGAGGCGTCAACGCGCACGACGCTCTCTTCGCTCGTTCGCGCGTTTCGCGAGTAAGGCAACCATAACCGCGTGCTGTACATATAACGTGTCTACGGTGTAAGTTAAACGAAAGCGTCGTACTTCCATGAATCTTTGTATGCTGTAACATAAACGACTTAATGTTTAAGGTACAACGCACTGGATTCGCGTGCTCTCGAACTAACGATAAGGGGATACGCTGTACATTGTCACGAATATCTCCGACTTCTCTATCAATCACGTACATGTACGATACGTTGAATTCTTTGTTAGCCTCGTGTTTATCGAGACGGACGCGCTGCTTCGAGGAAAGAACGATCGTTGAAATCCCGGTTGCTTTTTAATCGCGGTAAACGACTCGTACGTTTAAGGAGATTCGACGTTCAAAAGCTTGACAAGCAACGTTTCTCCGTTTAAACATTAGCCGTGCTAAGGGATGAGAGTTTTGTTTGAAATTTCGTTTCGTACATATGGACACACGTGATCCATTGGATAACCGAAAACTGTATCGGAATTGTAACACGAACCCACGAAAATAATCCCGGAGAGGAAAATATGTATGT
Organism: Melipona beecheii; assembly: GCA_032399605.1. NCBI lineage: Eukaryota > Metazoa > Arthropoda > Insecta > Hymenoptera > Apidae > Melipona > Melipona beecheii. The sequence goes on from JAUCMO010000463.1 coordinate 4,701,806, forward strand.
ATTGCGTATATGGACGTTCGTTTTCGACATCGAATACCAGTCCTCAAGGTGTACACGTTGTATTTCTACGACTCTGTATTTTGCAAATGTATCATACTAAAGAAACGGGAAATATATGTAAGTATATACGCGACTAGTAACTACTTACATATATTCGAATATCGTACATCGCGAGAACGCGATATCATAGTACTTATAGACAAGGTTTTTTTTTTAATAAAACGACGGAATTATTCCAAAAAACTGCACGAGTCTTTCTTAAACTTCTATTTTATTAATTACTCGTATAATGTACAAACAAACAATTTAGCAAATGAAATCCAGTCCACGAGTTTGCCAGCAAATGCTACGACTGGCCACCGCGTTTCTTCAGTGCCTTTTTAACTCTCTTCTTAAACTCGTCCAAGTTTACGTCGTCGCTCTGCTCTTTCTTTTCTCTGGACTGCTCTTCGGGAGGTACAAACGCTTGGGCTCTGCGTTCTTGCCTCTTCTTCTCAGCCTCCTGGTGCCTGATGTCCTGCTCCCTCTTTCTCTTTGCTCTCTTTTGCTCCTCCTTCAAGAAATACTCTCCAGAGGCCATCATCTTGTCTATCTTGCTCTCCTGTTGAGGAGGCGGGAACGGAGTATACGGTTTCTTTTCTCTCTTGTTCTTCGGTTGTTTCCTCTTGCTGATGTTCTTACTGTTGAATTTAGGCAAAAACCTTTCCCAATTTTCATTCTTCAATTTCGAATCCTTCGCCAGCTCTCTCTTGATCATCAATGCTTTGATGTTGTAAATGGGATGGATATTCTTCATAGTATCTTCAACGATACGTCTCACTTGTGCAAGACCCTTGTAAGGACCTAGCGCAGATACAGTCTGTCCTTGCACTACAACGTAACAGTTGGTCAACAACTCTATGGACTTCAAGGTACACCCATTCGGCCCTATGAGCCTCTGACGTCTCTTGACAAATTTATCTCTGTTTCTTACAAAGGAGGAGAGTTTTATAACATCTGCACCAATGTCATCTTGAAGCACTCTCACCGCTTGCTCGAACGGTACAGACCTAGACATGAGTTTGATCATGTCGCGAGCTTTAATTATAATGTAAGGGTCCCACGTTTTTCTGGTAGTCTTTACAGTCATGCTACCTTCGATCAGATCCATCTCAGCCTTGAGTGCATGCTCGTCTAACGCTTTTTGAATCAATGGCCAATGTTCTTTCAAGTATTGTTCTCTATACTTGGGGAACAGAGTAGCGAACGAACTCTCTTCGAGCAAACGATGAGGATTATCCTCAGGCTTGAAAGCCGGGATTTTTAACGACCAAGCATTGTCCACCGGTCTTGTTGTCGCCGGACCATCCTCTTTTTCGGAATCACTCATTCTTCACACAGTGTTCTATCACTCCATTAAACGGTTAAGCCTGCCGAATCTCGCACCAAGAATCGTTTGGTCACTTTCACGTCACAAGAATAGAATTGACCGATCATTCATATCATAACGATGTTTCGTCATAACGTTTCGAAATCGATAAACGCGTACGATAAAAATTTTAGTATTTGTTTACTTGGTACTTACACGTGACGATTGAGCGCGTCGAACTGGAATTGAGGTTAGGTTGTCGACTTTCATCGGCGGACGAATCGCGCAGTTGCAAGATGGAGCCCGATACCGAAGCGTTTAAACGAAATGTTCGTCAAAGGCAAAAGAATCTAAATTACACTTGAGAAAAATTAAGATTTGTCTATCGTCTGATAAATAGAACGTTTGAACAACACAATCCGTATAAAAATATCGAAAGTTATTGACAAATATTTGATAAAATCTTTTGAAAACTTTCCACGATACAGAACGTGCAAAGTGTACGACGCGCGAACAACGGACACTAACTACTGCTACCTGGCGGCGTACTACGGACTTACGAAAATTCCATTGGCGCGATTTATGATTGAGCTGTACAAAGTTGCGTGTTTCATATTGTCGTTACGTGGGTATTTATAAAAATTGGAATATCATAGCTTGACCAATGAGTTACCTTTCAGCTAGTTCAACAGTGTTCTCGAAAGGGGATTTCATTTAATGACAGAATGAACGCGCAAGGTATCTATGACGCAGTTTATTATACAATTACAATACTCTTACTAATCATATTGTGATAATGATCGTAGTAATAGTATATCCTAGATAACATGAACTATTCCAGAGTTGATATGATTTTATTTATACATTTTTCCATTGGCACACGCGCACCCACCCTTTCCACATTCTCTCTATCTTTCACTCCAACTTCCGGCAAAGTCCTGCAAAGGACAAACGCGGAACACCAAGGGCGGACGTCAGAAACACGCTTCGCAATTAATTAATTCCTAATCGTAGTGCCGCGGCATGAGATTTCATGGTCACGCGTACGCGAGTGAACTGTCTTAAAAAGATCGCGAATCTCACGAAGACGCCTCTAATTCTCGGTACAAAATAGTTTAGACGACTTTGTCATCGAACAAGGACTTACCCCTATTCTCACGACTCTAAATATTATTTCGTTTTAATCTTTTAAGAACTGTCATACCGTGCTCTTATTATTTTTCGTTTTCTTTTTTCTCCTTTCGTTCCTCTTAATTAATTATATCCTCTAAATTTTTACCTTTGTCTCACTTGTCACAGTGTTACCGTTTAACGTTACCTCCGGTTCTTATTACTTAAACGTTACCCCTAGGCATCGAGTCGAGCGACGCTCGCGTCCCAATATTAACGAGTTACACATCGAATTGTTTAATAGATTTCTATATAACGCTAGAGTTCTCCTCAGAAGACAATTACACACCGCTACTGATTGAGATTAGTCGACTAACTCTCGACGTACCAACCGCTTTGATTTCGTTCGTGCTGCCATCTCGAAAGGGAACGCGCTCCTTGGCGCGTTTCTTTTTTCTTTTTTTTCTTTTTTTTCAAACGCGGCGTTTCCTCGCGCGATTTTTACGCCATTTCGCACGTATATTTACAGGAAAAACGCGATGGGACGGTAGGAGTAAAAATCTTACGCGTTTTCGCATTAACTTCCGACGAATCATCGTCTCGAATGATGTTACAACGAAATACCGGATCGAATGTTTAAAACTGAATCGACGTACTCTGTGCCCGAAGAACGAAAAATATTCGCAGAGGCTCGTGATTAAGTACTTGCAAAACGTTGCCAGATAACAATAACGCACTTGACAGCAATTGATGCTCGATCTTCCTAACCCTCGACTGGTAAACCTACCGGCGACATTGCGTAAACGTGTCTCGAGATCTTGAACAATCAATAAAAGAGAACGAAAGAAATAAATTCCATCTGTCGATTATCTGCATGTTCTATGTATAAAGAAACGAAAACGGGAAGTGCAAAGGATAGACAGAAAGAAAATGAAAGAAACAAAAAGTAACTAAAGTCTGTCTAGCACTTTTATTCTCAAATAATAAAATATAATGAAATAATTAATAATAATTAATAATAATAATAATAATGATGATGATGATGATGATGACGATGATAACCGGTGTAATAATGTACCTATCGCTTGGAAATGCGCTGGCTTACCAAAGTCCACGAGAAAAAAGAAAATATACCAATGACACATCGATTGGAAGGTACGAGTTCGATTCTATTCTCTTTTTCTCATCTATCTACGAAAAAATACTTTCGACGAACGAAGAAAAGAAAAGGAAAAAAAGAAAAAAACAAATGAGAAAAAGGATAAAGAAGATGCAAGTGTCCCTAATTTATATGCTGTCCGTTTCTCATTCTCCGTCTCAGGAATTGTGTTCTCCCCGCTAGACCAGTTTTTCTCACATTTCTATTGATCACACATCCGTTCATCGTGCTGAATTTATAAAACGTCTACGTAACGCACTCGAAACTGGTGCTCTAGGAACTCTTTTTTTTTTTTCTCTCTCTCTCTCATCTCCCCGCAATATTTTCTCTCGCTCTTTCTACCTCATTCGTAATTTTCGCTACAGCTTGGTCCACGACTCTGGAAGTTAATGACTCGATGTGAAACGAAGTAAAGGATCAATCGAAGAGATGGAAACTCGAAGTTGTGAAAGACTATGAGTTGAGGATGGTTACGTGAAAGGAAATGTGGGGGAGGGAGGGGTGACCGCGTGTATTTCGATGCCTGTGTTCGAATGATGTAAGAACGAAAAGACGCGCGTGATCGATATGAGGTCTCGTACGCGTTTACATACATACATACATACATACATACATACATACGTATACACATGCATACATGCATGCATACACATGTTCTATTATATTATATCATATTATATTATATTATATATAATTACGCGTCCACGATATATCAGAATACCGAAAATATATATTGTGACGTATCGCGTTGCGTTCACACAGCTTCCGTAGAAAATTACATATAATATAATATCAAATATACATACGCACACGTGCTCGTGCCCGTGATACGCATATACATTATATCGGATAGCATTCTTTCGACGTCATATACATATAAAATGAAATAACTCTTGCAACAAATGTATATATATACATATACATACACGGATTCAACTGGCTGATATTGCCGATCGTAAGAACGAGACGATTGAACGGAAATCAAGATTATCGTATTTGGTAATTAACGTCGTACAAGCGTTACATCGGGTTGTCCGGAAAGTTCCGATTTTGGAGGAAAATTGAAACGCAGAAGATTCGAATTTTAGTATACGTTTATTAAATATTAAATTTAATTTATATCAAATCGGCACGAACTTTCCGAACAACCCAATAGCAATCGGCCATTTATCGGCACTTGACAACGACAATGACTTTTCTGTTTGACCGTTTGTTATCGTAGCAAATAATTATTTATCGATCAATATATTATGTATAGAAAGTAGTGAAGAAAGTAAGTAGAACAGATAAAAGGAAGAAGCAACTCGATCCACGTTTGTTGCACGAATGTTACAGCCGAGTTAGAAATTCGAGTTCTTGCACGGTTTCTCGAACTTACGATCGCTGTGACGATCAGCGTTGCCCAATGTTACGCTATAATTAAAAATTACTTAATAATAAGCGTCGCAATAATAAGAAACGAACGCGTCACGGTGAATGAATCCGCCGCGTATTCGCTAATTGCCATTCTCTCTCTCCTATCTCCCTATTATTTACAACACGTTTACTTTTTACATTTATGTATAGTATGTATATTTATACATGCATGCGTATATATACTCCTGAAGTTCGCGCAACGACTACGTGTGCTTCATGCACGCACATACGCGTAAGTAACACAATGTATAATATACGTCATATATGTCGGCGGCTCTTAGCGTACGGCGATTACGATTACAAACCTCTACGTGTAAACCCTTTCTGAAGACTATTACGTAATCGCCATTTGTTTCATCCCTTCGTCGCGCAAATTCGTAACCTTTAACCAAGGAGTTGGTCGCGATCAGAGTCGAGAGTTCGCGCGTTACTAACGCGTAGTGACGTTCACGGAAAACTCTCAAACCACGAGCGTGATCGATCAACTTGCGCAAACGTGTACGAGGCTACGTACGCGACGCTTGCCAGTATGTACAGTTACAGGCATATCTACACAACAGCTAATCGTCGTGTCTGTCCTCCAAAAAACAGAGAATACGCTTCTTCATTCTCCTGAGACTCTACCTTCCGTTACTTTCGTCTACGTCGACTACGCGTTCTACAACGATTAAGCGTGACGATACTTTGGTTTGAGTAATTACGATTCGTTGAAAATCGTTCGTCCAAGGCTCGAACGAGGACTTTACTGTTGAAGATAGACGAACCATTTTCCGTATTCTCCTCGATGCTCTCTCTCTCTCTCTCTCTCTCTCTCTTTCTACTACAGTTATGCACGCACGTTTCTCAGTATGTATTTTACTTTTTCTCCTCTTTTCCCCTATATGTACAAACTCAGAACACGGATATGTATGACGACAGACACGCAAACGCGTAATAATTATGTACATGTCGTATTGTCGGTCCTTGCCGCATGTTCGCCACTCCGAAGAGAAGCTTCGAACTTGAAGATCGAAGGCTCGTTTGATTTCTATGTTAATCACACTCGATGAATGTAGAAGTAGCCTAAACTATCAATTAGTCATCATTGATTTTCAAGTAAAAGAAGAATCTTCCATTCTGTTTTTGTTCATCGAAGATTAAGTAGTTCCTCGGTGGCAGTGAATACTTCAGTTTCAAGTGAAACGTCATTAACTGCACGTGTTCATGCAAAGTCAAATTTCTACGAATACAGCCGGATTAACAGTCTGATTACAGTCTGACAAGTCGTAAAAAGAGATTACAAGTCAAAATTCCAATAAAAATAATCATATTCGAAAATATGATGTACATTTTAAGGGGAGGCATATTGTTATCGACAATCACGAAACGAAATCCAACACCTGACTTTACATTGCACTTTGAATTTCACCATTACAAATACGTTTCTGCTAAATAATGTTTCGGACTTGTACTCCTTTGCCGCCACTTGGAGAACTAGATTGCGGATTACGGACAAATTCATATCTGCGTTGAGTAGTCACAACGTTGTCGAAGCTTCGTTTATTAAGTGTCATAATAAGACTATAATGTGTTACAATGTCGTAACGAGCATTTTAAATATTTTATTTTAAATTCGTATGCGTACTTTCTTTTCGTGTGTCTTTTCGCATTTTTTGACTTTTACATAAATACATAAAAAATACAATTACAACAAATAATGTAATCTAATTATTTTGTCGACTTCGCACGGTCGACGAGGTTTTTAAACTTACAATACATAAAAATTCACAGTCCAATTATAATAGGCAGTTCAATCCAATTGTTTCGAAATTATTTTTCAACCTAAATGTCGCACAAATGTTTAAAAATCCGCAGTCTACTCCTTAACAAACAAACAAGTTTTCGATCTCGAAGAACGTTCCCTCGCATGTGGCGTATAAACCCTGCTTACCACGAAGAAGCGAGTACTTTCGAAGAGTGTTCGGCCTCTTCGAAGGGATCGTCCTGAACGTGACACGATGAACTCGGCGAAATAGCGAAAAAAAGTTCGTCGTTCTCTCGCTGTTCTTCCTATTCCGAATCGTATTCGTACACGAATGTTCGAATAGCCTTCTTTTCGTTTCGGTTTCACGATTTCGAAAAATTTGACAGAATTTTTCGAGACCGTGAAACAACGTGCACACGAAATGCAGTGCGTAACCATGAACAGAGGGAAACTCGAAGGACACGGAGGAGAATCAGTCGACAATTACACGTATCGTCGAATGATTCGCCCCTATCTTCTCCCTACTGATAAATACTTCGTGATATTTCAAGCGACACGTTGCAGAAACCGATAAAATGGCTTGTTTTACAAGAGTTCACGGTCGGTTGTGTTAATTGCATCTTATAAATAATTTGGCATGCAGAACGAAATTCTAGTAAAAATCTAGTCATTTTTTTCTTATCACAGAAAGTGATTTTAGCGAGGATAACCCAGAAAATCGGGCTTCTTCAGGTGCTAATGCAACGAAAATTAGCGATTGGTCACGTGATTCATAAGGAGGCGCAAAGTATTTTAAGGTTCTTGATGCTTGATAGAAGGACGGACAGAAAGGATTTGAGACAGTTAGGAAAGAGAGAGAAAGCGATTGATGCGTTTCGTCTCGGAGTCACTGCCTAGACTTATCTCAGTGGGGGTTGATGGCAGCGACTCCTTACCCCAGACGCTTGTTGCAACACTACCCCCCGCTAGGCTGGCCCCCCGGATCATCCTCCTAGCGAGGTTCCGCACGCTGCTTGCTTAACATCGGAGATCGGTAGGACCTCGACGCTAGGCGCGCAGCCACTTGCGGCTTGTGCTAGTCAAGTGTTCGAAACTCGCAGTCGAGGAATCACAGAGCCGCTACAGGGGTCGTGGGTAGACCCCGAGTAGTTGTCTGCTACCGAGCAATCGCGCCTATAATTTGTTTTGTATCGACGAATCGTACTGGGGTACGAGTTTTTTAAATCGAGTTTAATGCCGAGTAAAACACGCTCAAGGGAATTAAAACATATGCAATCTTCAAGCGCGTAGTGTAATCACACGATCCTTGTGCTTTCGTCTCATGCCACATTGCGTTCAACCAACGAAACACAAGTGATACTACGAGTAAAATACGAAACGTTCGACGAAACACGGAGCTGGATAAATCTTTGTCTTTAAACGATAAAATTTTGTTAAATGTCCGACCTAAAAGTCTCCTTTCTAAAGATACAAAGGAAACCAACGATCTCCTTCGCTGAGGCTGCCCATTTCTTTCGAATTCATCGATCATCATTCAACGTTACAGATTGCTTTCGTTCTTGATACAACTTCTTCCAAGTCAAGGTACTAGGATATGTTTGGAATCGTATCGTGCCGTCAGCTACTTTTAACCTCGATAACCGCGCATCGCTCGACTCTGTCATATTTCACCGCGCTAAATTCTCTTTGAACATTCTGTGAAGTCGATCAAACGTTCGAGTTGTCACTGAATCATCGCCAGGATTAATGATAAAATTCCGGTAGATTGCACAAACGTCGTTGCTGTTGTTGCTGATGCGGTGGCTGATGTTGATGGTGCTGATGGTAAAGCGCCTCCCCCTGATGGGTGGGCTGGTGTCACTCGTGAGACTTGCTGTTGTGTGGGTGATAGTTTGCACCTGCTGAAGCCACCAAGGCCAAGGGTAACGGCGAACCGAGAGGTGTCTGGTGGGTGTGAGAATGCGCGATGCCTGAAGAATGAGTCGTCAAAGCAAGGGGGCTGCCGGATATACTACCGGCGAGTGATCCGAAGACCGAAGGTGCTGGCGATGCCATTGTAGGACTGCCCATCGCAGCCGTTGGCGGATTGATCCTTTTCTCCTTCTGTCGTCTGCAATGAGGCGGGATGCGGCGATGAAGCGCTTCGTTATACGTTGTTACAAGTCTACGGATTTTTTATTTATATTTTCGAGAACGTTTTTGGAGAACATTCGTATCGCAAACATTTACATCTCATATTTCATGTTTTTTTATCATTTCATTTCGCGTTCTCTGAGAACGTAATTTAAAAAGACGGTTTTATACTTCCAACATTACATTTCCTATAAATGCGTGAAAATTTTCCTACGCATGCGGTGTGACTAGAACTATTGAACTGATCTCGCGTACAACTATTACAAACTATTAATAAAAAATTATTATTTTTAATTCTAAGATTTCTATTTTGAAAATTACTTCAACTCAAACAACTACGTATGACACATATCAATGACTTTAGACACGACGACTGACAATTCTCTTTCCGAGACGACGTACATACACACAATTTTAGAAAAAAAGAAGGATTTCTTTTATGCTCACCTGTTACAAAACCATACCCTGACTACTTCTTTCTCCATGGCCAAAGTGTCCGCTAACACGGTAATTTCCTCCGAAGTAGGTTTCGGGTTTTGCACGAACGCTTTCTCCAGAGCGACCCTCACGCTGGTCTCTATCGACGTTCTTTTTTTCCGTCGTCTACCTATCGCTTCCGGCGTGGTAAGTGGGTTCGAAAGTGAATTCGGGTTGTTCAGCGAGTTGTCCGCGTCCTCCAGCCACTTCTGCAGAAGCGGCTTCAATTTGCACATGTTCTTAAACGAAAGATTCAACGCCTCGAACCTGGTGAACAGAGCGAGACAAAATCGTAATGGAGTCGTAAAACGGATGTAGCGATCTTTCAGTCTTCCTCGTCTCCTCGTTCGTAATTACGAGAATTGCCCACCTGGAGATCGTCGTCTGGGAGAAATCGTTGCCATAAAGTTTGCCCATGGCCAGTCCAACGTCGCCTTGGGTGAAGCCGAGTTTGATCCGCCTCTGTTTGAAGGTCTTGGCGAACTGTTCCAATTCCTCGAGGTCCGTGGTCTCCTCCGGCGATGGTTCCAATCTTGGTGGCGGTTGTTTCACCGCTGGAGGTGTTCCAGGAGGTGGAGGAGACCTTTGTTGGCCCAGACTTCGACCAACCAAGCTCCCGCTACCTTGAAGAGCCTGTTGCTTCTGCAGAGCTTGCAACTGCTGAGCTGCCTGTGCCACTGCTTGCTGAACCTGGCAACACGTAATTGAATTTTCTTTTTTTTCAATTCTCGCCTTCTTTTCGTTTTTTTCTTTTTTTCTTTTTTTCGAGTACGGCGAAGAAAATGTACAATTAAAGGATACTCTTTCTTTTTTTAAATTAACTCCTTCGGCTTCGCCCCCGTGATATTACGTTTCGTGATTCGAGACGTTGCGCGTTTAGGTGAATAGCAACCGCGTTGATTAAATTAAATGCAGCGAAGCGATCCTGATGTTTTGTGCGAATTTGTCGGCAGGTTGTAGTTAATCGCTAGTTAATCACAAGTACGGGACGTTTGATTGCTCTGACACAGTTTGTCTGAAAAACGGAGAGATTGAAACATCGATGAAACGATGCTTCGAACCACAACGTATAAACGTATAAAAAAAAATTCAACGAGTCTTCAAGGGATTTCTAACTCGATAGATTTTATGGTCTGTCGTACCTGCGTGGACTGTGAGCGCGGATGACTGGATCTTGAGGAGTAGCCACCGCTCTGCAACAGCCCCTGCAAGACGGTTGACCACCATTGATCGTATCTTTACGTAACTAACTAACGTATTAATATTGACTACGGTAAAAGACGCAAATCTATTCTATCTACGCAGAACAATTTTTGTACTCTTTTAATCAAAGTGTCGCACTTGTCGATAAATTTTCAAATACTCGATCTTCTTAGAAGGAAATGTCATCTTTCAATCGTCCACTTTCAGACGACTCTACGTTCTGTCTAATTGGATTGGAAAATGAGCAAAAGAAAGTGAAAAGAGTCCCTCTCAGGTTCTTCGAAAGCCTTGCGAATCTTAACAAGCCTCGCAACCGCCCTTGAAAAATCGTGCCAGTTATCGATCACGATGATCTTTCTAACCCCTTATTGGAGATAAATAGCACACGTTGAACCGCGTAGCTCCACGCGACGGTGGATTAAGCGGTTGCTATTGAGAAGGCGACACGTGTTACGCTCGTGGACAGGTACGAGAGAAGTCGCCGAAGGGGCGGTCGCGAACCGATCGATTATCTTCACCCTTTTCTTAACCAGATGCTCGATTACGAGAATAAGGGGCCGGTGCGAAACGAGTTGCCCGGGGAGGGAAAGGGTTTCTAGGGACTGGTCGCGTGTCAAGCCGGTTTATGCTTATTGTCGATCGCGAAGACACCCTGCGAAGGGTGCTTTGAATACCGCCACGTGCCACCACGCAGGTTCGAGCAACTTCAAATTCACCTGTACTCGACGCGGATTCGGTCGGAATGTCAGAACTAGAAAGCATGACTCGTGCTTTTATTTCCTGCATCTGGGAGAGACGCGTATGGTGAAAGCAATAGATAACGTACAAATGCAAAATCACGGTGCATAGCTAATCTGCGCGATCGTTGCTTCTGACAAGGGATTTTCGAAAGCGAGTCGAAAGACGCACGTTCAGGAAATCGAAACTTTCGATCTCTCGGTCGTATTAATCTTTATTTCTCTCTTTTTTTAAATAGCGTTATATTTTGTGAGCAAATTACTGATAGCATAATATATATATATATACGTATTATTACGTAGTTGAATAAAATTTGAAGCGAATGATCGTGGAATAAATATCAACGACTTATTTCGGACTTCTCTGCATTTGTAGAAAGTTTCATAGCGTGGAATTGAACGTAAAAGAATATACAAAATATTCAAAATGCAGTGTTTTCTTAACTTTTTTTATAACATTCAATACGTAAAACGATTTGATATTTAAAAGACTTTCCAACTTATTTAATTTTAATATCAGAAATCAGAAAACTAACCCGTCGGGATAATCATCAGATTTCGGTAATAATTCGAACAGAAAGGATCGCAGCGATTGATAAATAACACTCCGTCGACCCGAATTTCTCCGCGCAGTTGAAACACGCGTTAACGTTAACGTTACGAGTCGTCCCAAACTTGAGACGTTACGTGTCAGCTGGTAACCCAAAACACGCTTGAGAGGAATCGGATCCGCGTTACGAACGACGACGCTCTTACGTCATGCGTGCAACCCCTCGAATCTTTGATGCAGGTTGCAACCTACTCGAAGAAGGGTTGCGCGCGACGAACGACGCGGCGTGTCCGCGTTTCTAATCCCGCGACTGTTCCCAAACCAGCGAAGGAGGGGTTGTGCTCGATTCGATGTAAACGAAAAGAAAAAGACGAAACGACGGGGGAAGGAGGAGGATGGAGGAGGGGGGACAGAGAAAAGGGGAAGGAGAAAAGAAACAGCCTGGCCACGTGTGAGGTAACAAAAGGCACCCCGTGGCAAGGTGCCGAAGGGATCTCCTTGTTGCACCTTTCAAAGGAGACACGGAAGACCCGAGGCTTTAATCCTCGCAGCTACGTATACCACGGCCATTAAATCTGCTCAAGTTCGAAGTCGTTTTGTTAGTTTTTCCAAGGAGGTTGCGTAGGAACGTGCACGCGCTTCACGTGGCGGAATCTATAGAAATTTTGTTCGTAAATGCACTCCTCGAGGAGGAGACCCCGAGAAGGATTCCATTCAACGTTTCCCGAGGGGTTGGGTGGAGGGGGCGACAGAGGGAGGAGATCCAAAATCGGCGGTGATTCAGGAAGGAGGATCGTTTTTCATCGTATCCCCGGATATATCGATTTTTCTTACTTGGATCCTGCAGGATCTCGCGGGACAAAACACACACAAAACGAATAAACGATATTCAGGGAAATGTTCTTTACGAGGGCGCAGCTGATGAACGTATTTGCCGATCATTTTTTACCTTCGCCGAACGGAAGATCGAACGTGGGCAAGTTTCTTTGTCAGGGGAACAGAGACCTCTCTTTTTTTTTTTTTTTTTTTTTAGGAAGATCACGGAAATAATTCATTTATGGAAATTTCACGGGGGAAACAGGCAAATGTTTTCCCACGGTCGGTAGATTCTAATTGTTCGATCGGTTCTTGACGAAGTTCTTTTACGGTGAAAACAGAGAGGAAAATCTGTGCAACCGTTGAAATTTAATTTAATTGGAGACTGGCATATTCTTCCTCGTCCGTCATCGAGTTCTAGTCGTTCGATTCAATTTCTTCGCGATGCGAGTGAAAAGAAGATCTTGTAGAAAGACCGACTTGTTCGCTGAATTTTAGCCTGGGTTGCTGCTCGGCGAACGCTCGGCCCGTGGGTTACTGCTCGTCAATTTCTAATTATTCGATCAATCACGATTTTCCACGGTAGCGTTGCAAAGAGCACGTCCGCGAAAGGAGAAAACGCGGGGCCAAACGAGCAGAAACCCTCGTGTCCCTTTGTGACATCTCCAGCCGGCTATCTCTGCGTCAAATCGAGCGGACCGTCCCCGAAGAATAAGACGTCTGCTTCTTTTTCGAGCGGTCGATCAGATACCGCGTGGAACGTCTCCTCTTTGGAGACTCGCGCTCATCTACCTCCACCGTTCCCGCCAGCCGACGACGATTCCAATCGAATTCGCATCGAGTAGGTAATTTCGCGGAGTGCCCGGAGAACAATGGCGTCGAAATTCGAGCGCACATGGGGATGCATTTGTTCGCTGCTGTCGTAATTCCTTTAACCAGCGATAGGAAACGCGTCCGATTTTTCTTACGGGGGGGGAGGGAGAAATTTTGTTGCTGGATGCCAGAACACCGATCTCTCTCGTGAAAAGTGTTTCGTGTTTCGGGGTTGTTTCAATGTCCTTTAACGTTATTTTAGTAATTGGCACGTTGATTAATTATAATAACAGCGTCTTTGAGCGAATTACTCAATTTTGAAATTTTTAATTCAACTAGTAACATCGTCACTAATCTCTATTACGAAGAATATTTAGTACAAAATAAAATCGAATGCCCCGAAAATTTTAGTTATGCCCTTTTGACGACGTCGAAGATTGTAACAATTTAGAATTAGGTTGTTCAATCGTGAAACTTTTAATTTAATTTAACCTGCGTCACGAAGGATGCAAAGCATAAAATCTAAATCTGAGCAAGTTGATATAATCTATTCTTTCCGTCTTGTTCGAATTTTCTGGGACCTTTCAATAACGTAAGAACCCTCTTAAAAACTTTCTCCACTATTGAAATCAGAATCTATCGATTTCCCAACCGTCGTGCCAGCAACAAAGGTAATTCCCTCTTGCAATTCAGTAATCGGCTAGTCCAGCGAAAATAACGTGAAAGTTTTTTTCACGAACCTGGTTCTGTAAGAAGAACTGCGCCTGGGCCGGAAGTTGGCCAGCCGCGGCGGAGTTGGCTTGCTGGAACATTGCTAGTTGCTGCAGTTGTTGCTGCAGCGATTGCTGTTGCTGTTGGAACGTCGAGGCCAGCGCTTGAATTTCCTGCGGCCCGAGAGCGCCGAGAGATCCGTGCATCAGCAATTGCTGGCTGACTAGTTGAGCAGCCAGGGCGGCTTGCGAGTTGCTGTTGTTCGACTGGCCTGCCGTGTGCTGCTGCTGTTGATGATTTCCAGTTAACTGACTACTCACCCCGGAGCTAGGCGAGGAAGCGCTGCCGCTAGTTCCGCTGCTGCTGTTCCGCTGCGACACGTCCGTGACCTGGAGTACATTCTTTTCGTTAAGCAAGATTAATCGAAAATCGAGCAGGTTGCAAATCGCTACGGATACAAGCTCACTCTCAAGAAAGTAATTTAAATGTCAGAAATGTAAGTCACAATTTATAAACGGATCGCCGCTCAAATACTTCAGTCTAATCTCAGCTTGGAACGTCTGAGAATGCCATGCGAACGTTTCAGTCGCAAAAATTCTTTCTGATTTAAGAAAGAAAATATGATATTTAAATTCTTAAACGTGAATTGTGGACGCAATGACTGTGAATTTGAAAAAAAGAAAAAGAAAATAATCGACTTTCGTGGAATGAATTCCACGTGGGGGCAGAGATCGGAGGAATCGCGGAAGAGCCACCCTCCCTAATGTTACAGAGTAAACGGCGTCGAACAAAGACGTGTTTACACTCGACCAGGTCAGGATATTGGTCACTACTGTCCATCCTGTGCTTTTGTGTTTTGTAAAACCTTACATCCCTCTTTATCCGCCCCTTTTTGTCGTCCTCACTCTCACTAGTGGCTTCCTTTATTTATTTGCCAAATATTGAACGCTTTTTGCGCTCGTCGCGAATGACTGTACTAAAATATCGAGCATTCTCGTCGTCGCTTCGAGACAAAAGGGAGTTTCCTTTCCTTTTCTTTTTTCATTTTTTATTTTTTTTTTCCCGAAACTAATTTGGACGTGGCTCCAAATGATAAAAAGCGAAAATAAGAAAGAAGAAAGTCGTGCTAACCAAATTGAGAGCTTCCCTGTCCGAGTCCATGGAATCATGGTCGAGGTTCGCTTCAGTGGCGTTTTGAATATCACTGTTGATACTCCTATCGTCGCCGCTGAGGTCCGACCCGACCATCTCGCCGTGAAGGTCTGCATCTGTAAAAAAAACAAAGACAAGTCCATCTTCAATTCGACGCCGACGAATACCGACTTTTAATCGAGGAACTAAATCAACTCGAAGCTGAATCTCGAAATCCACCACCGCGCGTCCTTCTCTCGACAACTTTATCCACCGTCGCGAAATTCAACCGACAAGCTCACTACGTCGCATTTCAAATTTACGTGCTTCCTCCTTCCCGACAATCGAACTCGATCGTTGCAAAAAGAAATCTCCCTCTAGTGAAAAATTCGTACAGTTGTTGTTGTTCTGCGGCCTGTACTTCCGACGTAGGTAACGCGTGGGGGTGCAAGTCGGCGTGCTGGTCGCATGAAGTCTCATGTCCGCGAAGATCATCCTCGGGTCTTCCAGGAAGACCATCGTGTCCTCGATTGCCTTCGAGGACCCTCGTGATCCGTCGTTCACATCAGGGTTGGTTCCAAGATCCAGCACGACGGTCGACGACCGTGACCTTTCGCTACCAATCGACTGTCGTCACGACAAACTATCTCTCGCGTTCGGCATATCTTCTTCGCATCGCGACAAGAACGTCACCGCACACTCGGGAAATGACAAACAAAACCGATCGTCAGCATTGAACATGTATTTTCAACGTAGTGCTTCCGATTACGTCAGTAACGCGATGAACTTTCATTATCGGCACCCCAACGACGATGACAATTTTACGTTTCAAACTTGTTGAAGAGATTTCAATGTTAACGATATACGATGGATCGACACTGACTTTAATTGCAACGTTGTTACTGATATATCAATAACGCGATGTATTAATCGGCAGCCACGACTGTTTGAATTTAACTTACGAGGCAACGTTACCAATATACCAATAATAACCTTTTGCTATTGGTACCAATCCCGGTAATAATTAAAAATTGTCAAGAAACGTTACTGTGCAATGCCAGTAGTTAACAATAATCGGCACAGCAATGATTTTTAATCAACACTGACGTCAATTCTATCTGCTGGCAGACACATTAACGACACGAATAACCAATAGAATAATCGACGCGAATATTCTAGTACAACGTTCAAGGGCAGCCGGCCGGGATCCCGAGGATCATAAACGAAACGAACCCAGCGATCCTCGTCGAAGCACCGATACAGAACGAATGTCAGAATGACGCAACGAAATCGTGCCCCAAAGGACGACCGAATCCTCCCCACTACCACGAGAATAAAAAGTGGCTGCAAATGATTGGGCGCTGGTATCCGAAGATCGTGCACGATTGGCTGCCCCCGGAGAACCCTTTGGCCCTTTGGCCCTTTGGCTCTCCCTCCAGCGCGCGAAACAACCCTTCGCGCATCCATCATCGTATCTTGTGACTAGCCTCCCTCGCCACCCTTTCCTCCGTCTTTCGCGCCCCCCTGGAAAAAGGGGTACGTGCCGGATAATGGCACGGAACCGATTCGCTCGGTTCGAGAAAACGAGCTTACCGGGGCTGCGTCGTTGGTCCTGCGCGTCAGTCCAACGGTTTCTAATAATAATTACTTCGACACGCCGGGGTACCGAGGCGCTTGCGAAAGGGGATACCCGCGTGCGAAACTTTTCACGAAAGTTTGCGCCGATTCAATGCCAACTTTCGACTTTTATTCTTTTATCTTGACTTTTACTTGTTATTCTCGACATCCATGTAGATGTGATTTATCAATTAGTAAGCGAAGAACGCGTTTTTTGATCAAAAGTATAGTTTGTGAGTTGGCATCAAATACAATTAATGGATGGAAGAATTATTAATTATTGAGACATCTCAAGAAACTGCAATGTTTACGACTTGTTCAATTTTGTCATCACTGGTCTCAGTGAAATATAATTTTGGATATAATTTTTCACGTTAGAACCAAACAGATTTAGAAACATGCAGACTTCGTCAAATCGTCAAATCGCGCAGATCCTAGGAAAAAGAAGGAAAAAATAGTGGAAGGGAGATCAAGACCGTCCAAATATAAACTTATCCGGAGGTGTCCGACAGGAATGGACCTTTCAACTATTTCTGCTTTATCAGAATGAAGTCTGAAGGGCTATTTGGAACCGCGGGAACAAGAAAGGTCAGTGAACCAAGGCAGCGAAGAAAGGAAGTCGCTTAGCCACTTGGCCCCGTCGAACTTTCCCATCGGTGGCGGGACAAAGGCCGAGAAGAGGCGGCCGGGAATAGAGATAAACGCTCGCGAAACGCTCGTAAAAAGACCGTGGTCGCAGGTGGGGGATGCTCGCTACTGTGAGACGAAACTGGTAGTCACGAAGCGAAAGAGAGAGAGGAAGGTGAGCGAGAAAAAAGGAAGAAGGAAAAAAAAGTTTCAAAATCCTGTGAATCCCGTGAATTTGACGCAAAAGTTTCACGAGGTTCGCCCCGTATTTCGTTCCTCCGCATCTGTGTGTCTCCCCTTCATACCTGACGCGGATTCCCCCGAAACGGTGGAAAAAAAAAAAAAGAGCGGCAGAAGAGAGACGACAGGTCAGGTAGAGCAGCGCCAGACAGGCGAAGAGCCACCGTATTGGTGGATTCTCTCGGAAATTTCAGTTACTCGTCCTCGTTTTCGTCGTCGCGCGGCTGATTACACCCCGGCATCGATCTTCCCTACCCTCGAGCGACGCGTACGAGGCGGGGAAAAAGAAAAAGCAGGTACGCGAAGTCTACACGCCGGTTTCCCTTTTCACCCTTGAATTTGCATCGTCGATTCCCCTCTTTTCATCGAAATTACACCTTTTTTTTCTCCCGTGAGAAGCTCTCCCGCGACCTCCGAGCGTTCGTTCGACGCCGCGGAGAGGCGGGAGGGGAGAAAGGATTTTTTGGGGTGAATTCCGTCGGTTCCCATTTCCTCCACCCTTTTTCAGTTGCGTGAAAAAGTCTCTGCGACTTCTCCGTTCGAAAAAAAAAGAAAAAAAAAGAAAAAGAAAAATAACGTTTATCGAGACAACGTCTACGGAGACGCCAGGTGCGAGCTCCTAGATAAGGCAACCGACGTTTCGTTTTTCCTTTTCCCTCTTTCCGTCGTGCGTTTTTCTTCTTTCTCCTTTTTTTCTTAACTACATATTGCGATTAGCTGCCACGCGATTGGTGCTCCTTCGGTGGTTTGAAAAAAGCGCAACGAACGTTCCACGTTGCCTCTAATGGGACAGATCGATGGAACAACTGAAAGGAGAAGGAGAGATGATACTGTTTCTGAAAGAGACGTTGGATGCAACGGTTTTTTAACCGACTTTCGCAAAGAATCAGCCGAGAAGGAGCTGTTAGATACATGGAGAGAGAGTTCAGAGTTGCACGGAAATTCTCCAATTTCAACAACTCCTTCAAATTTAACGTTTATCGAGTACCTCAACATTGAACACTTGAGTATTGAAGTATTGTTTAACAGACTCAAATAATAAGCGTCGAAACTTTGGTCAAATTGTCCATGCGATTAAACAGAAATCCACTTCTTCTCACCCCCGTTCGATAATAAATTAACCACCTTTCCCAGCTGCTTTCGTACGAAAAATTCTGGAATCGAGATCCTATCTGGACACCTCTTTGTCCCGCATCTGCATATACAGGCAGTCCTAGGTGTCGCTGGAAATGGGGCTGGTTTACAATAGCCGTGCCTATGCAATTTCAGAGGCATTGAGGCCCGTTTAACGTTCGCACGACTGACACGGTGACCGTCTATCCATCACCCACCCACGTTTCCACCATCAGACTGCACGCACACGCAACAGAATCCATTCTGAACGAGCCGGCTGCAGCTGGACGCTCGCAACGCTCCTCGATTTTCTCTCTCTTCTTTTCCCAACGTTGCGGAGGGACGACCTGACCTTCGTGTCGCAGAGTCCAGATTCAGGGAAAAGTCGGACACGTCACGTACGTACGTCAGGTGATAAAACGTCACAATGAAACACCTGAACTGGACTGGGTTTTCGAGACTTGTCGTAGTGTCATCTCGGCGATGATGACTTTGAAATACGAGGATGGAAATTTATTTTTTATTAAACGACCAAGATTGAAATTTGTTTCGCTCGTTTCTTAACATCTCTAAATTTCGCAGGGACGTTTGCGCAATTCATATTTTCGCAAGAGCGATTTACTTTCCGTTTACAGGAAATTTTATTGATGCATACATTGAAGGTTAACAAAATGTGAAGAAAATTTTCAAAGTTAACTGGTGATTTCCAACAATGTTCAATACCGACAATTGGAGTTTCTAACGAATCTACCTTCGCGCAAGTGCAAATTTCTCGATCGAAGCAAAAGCAGAAATGTAGAAGAGTAACGTAACAGAAGAATAACAATCGACAAGTTCCACGAGAAAGAAAAAGGTCCAAACGAGGCCGAAATTGTGAGCCGAGCAAATTGCGAATTCCGAATGGAAATCGATCGAGATGGAAAGAGCGGGGCGAACGCAGAAACACGGGAAACGAGGAAGGCCCGGCGATCGAGTTGAGGGCCGATTCGGGGGCGGAGCAGCGGGGGAATGGAACGGAACGCGGAGAAAACGAGGGATGCAACCGCGAAATCGGGCAGACCCGTGAAAATAACGATTTCTCCTTTGTGGTGCCGTTCGTTAAACCGAGAAGAGCCGGTTTCACGAACGAAGGATAGCGACTGAACGACGATCACGAAGGAAGAGGGAGAGAGGGAGAGGTTCGTGCATGGGTGTTCGTGACTCGTCGATATTTTTTCCGGTTGCCGAAAGAATCGATATTTTATGTAGATCGCGAGAAAAGGGCAACGTGCCGTTCTGGCTATTCTCGCCTCGACGAACAAAAACATCGGCCGATCCCACGCGAGATGAACGAACGAAAAAAGGAGAGAGAGAGAGAGAGAGAGAGAGAGAGACAGGGAAAGAAGGTGGACGGGGATGGCGAAAGCTTTGTTGCGCGGCAGAATTCATCGAGAAAATGGAAGTTCGCCTTCCGTGGCGATTGTTGCGTCGCGGGTGGAGAAAGTTTCGCGTTATTCACGCGTTCCGTTGAATTAAATCGAAATATTCAACGCGTTACCGGACCGTCCGAATGGCCCATGTTGTCGCGTCAATGGAATTTCACGGCGCTCTGACACTTTCGACGCGGAAATTTTCGTTGAACGTGATGATATATCTCGTCCCGACTCGTAAAATTATACTCATCAACTTTCGCACGCTGAACGTTTGGATTCGCAAAATTACCCGCCAATTTGGTTCGTGATAAATTAGAAATTTAATTAATCGCCGCTGCGCGCGATACCGACTTATCTGCGAATCAGGAATTAAAAACACGGGACGAAAGGGTATATCGTTCGAAAAGAAGAAATTGCCAGACTCTCGAGAGAAAGAGATCTCTGCTCTCGATTTACCTGGCTGCGTCGCAGGCTACGTAAGACCGCGTCAAATCTCGTTCCATCTTCCTTCTATATATGTACATGTATATATATATATATATGTGTGTGTGTGTGTGTGTGTATGTGTGATATATAACAGAATGTCTAAACAGCATCTGCCTCCGCGTCTCGTTTCTTCGTCGCCATTCTTACGTAAGGGAACGAACGACAATGCCATCCAGCTACCCCTACGTCTACGGGGGAGGAATGTCTGGCCCATTATTCCGCGCTACGTGCACCGCCTGTCAACCGACTTACGATTTTATTAGGGCCTTGCGTCATTCGATTAGGCCTGCCTGGTCCGTTTTCATGCATGGCGGCCTCGACGAGTGCCGCGGTGGAAACGAAACCAAACGAAAGGATCAATCTTTGTCGTTTTCGCAGACGGTTCAGCCTTCGGCTAATTTTATTTTCATTTTCGTTCGTAAACTGTCGAGTAATGGCCCGGTTGAACCTGAATTTAACTTGAATTTATGCGTTCATCCACGTTTTGAACATTTTATTTCGTACGTCGTTCAGTTAAGAAAAAATCCTTAGTGATTTACCTTAATTACCTTAATCTTTAAGCCATTTGGTCTGGGATGTATACTTATTCGTTAATTCCAAGTTCGTAATTCCACTTTGTATATTAATTTTGTACAATGGCTGGTTGTCACGTGGTCAAGTCTGTAACTTGTGTCTCTCCTCTTATTGTTATTCGAATTCATAGTTGAATTTTCAAGTCAAATTCAAGAAACTACAACACCGAAGAATTGAAAGAGCAAGCAATAAATCCATTCACTCGCCCAAAACGACTGAACAAATTGCCCACGTTGAAACTCCCCGAAAAGTTCCAAAAAATTGCGAGATAATACACTGACATTTCCGATACACCTTCCAATTCGAAATTTACTTCAACAGAGGTAAAAACTTTGCTCCGGGAGGGGAATTTTCATTCGGTGGAGGGTTAATTCCCTCAGCACTGATTCGAGTCATTCGACGTCGGTTCTTCGGTTCTTTCCTCTGCCCGGACAGTGGCAAATGTGTTGTCCCAGGGCGAGGAATCGAGGCAGTTAAGGCGAATCTGACTATAGCGGAGGATTCACGTTGAAAAAAAGGGGGAAGGCACGAGGGGGCTAGATCCACGAGCCAATGGAATAACAGTTTCCGCTGGTGTGTTTTGAAGCAGCGGTGCCGGCGGTTCGGCAAGGGTGACGAGAGAAGGGGTGGACTGGTTTTCGAGCAACGTGTGGGGTGAGTCTAAAACCGTTAGGTTAGTCGCGTGCTACCAAAGGCACGTGGCCTTCCTCTCCTTCCCGTACTCTCTCTCTCTCTCTCTCTCTCTCTCTCTCTATCTCGTCTACGCACGCGCACGCACACGCGTGAATCTTGCTCCGGTGTTCCGTACGCATGGTTCTTACGTGTCATGACTGTCGCGCAAGCTAGCTCTAACGAAAGCAAACGTTGCGCAATTCAATGAGCGTCGTTCGCCAGAATTTTGGAAAATCGTCGTTCTACCAGGAACCAATTTGCAAGGTTCAGCAGAGATTTTTATTTTCAGGGGGTTACGTTGCAATAATTCTTGGTCAATAGAGGAATTAATAGACTATTTTATCGTAAATTTCTTTTCTTGGTTTAGAATCTTATATTTTATTTTAAACTACGATCAAAGGATCTTCGCGAACCGTCTTTCTATCAATAGAAGATGCTAGCTTTAAAGTTGAACCGTTTCAAGAAGACTGAAGTAGAATTCCAGAGAATCAGTTAAGATCTTGCGAATTTTGTTAATCAAAAAAGTTTTGCAAACGACTGCTGTTGAACGACACAGCAACCCAAATTTTTACAATGATACGGCACTGGCCTCGACGCTTTCACGATATATTTCGAAACAGAGGCCTCGCAAACTGGCTCGTAATTACTTCATTAAAGAAATTCATCAGAAAGATCGACAGCCCCGATTACGAGAAAACACATGTTCCACCGAGAAAACCGGGGCGATTATCTTTCGGCGGGCTGTCACGTCGATAGCTGTTTGTACGCTTAATAACCAAGAATGCTGCCACTATCCTAATTAAAGCTAACGGAGCGTCGAATTTATTCCGCCCAAGCCGTAGAAGCAAGCTCCCCGTGCCAGAGGGCTATTGATCGTCGGACGTATATGCGTACCGGCGATCGGATGAAATTAAGAGGCAGGTAAGCAACGAGAGCGAGATTCTTGGACACATGGCGCCATTAGCAGCGGTGAAAACGAGACATTCGAGGAGGAAAACGTGGGTCGGGACAGATGCAGGATCGGTAAATAGTCGACTTGGATAGCAGGCCGTCGATGCCGATCGTCGTCATCGACAGCTACCGTTATAATGAAATCGAGACAGACCCTTTGGCACGTGAAACGAACACCAGTCTCTCTCTACTTTCGTTTCTCGTCGTCTCAGGCGAGAAGTTGGTGGAAAACTTTTTCAAATTTTCACCTCGAGATTGTTAAAGTTGACGTTGAAACAGACGGTGTTGCTCTACATTTACTTCAAAGGTATTCCCGTGAATTTTCTCCTCAATGTGCCGTGTAGAAGATGGACCATTTTGTACACTATTACCTTTCTTCTTTCCTTTTGTAAACAATCTTCTTTATTTTTTTTTTTTTTTTTACATATTGATAGTCACTGATCCATTTTTCCCCGAAAAAATTTGGAATTTAATAATACTGTTCCAATTGATCGAGGAACGTCTTTTATCTAGAGAATATTTCGATCCACAACAGTATTAATACAATTTCACTTCAGAATTTTATGAAATGTACAATAGTACGAAACGTGAAATAATGACGTATCCTACGAGCAACTGATTGAACCCGAATCAAATCATTTTACACGGTGTAATGAAAAAGAACTGCACGACTTGTACTCCAGTACGATTCGTCTCACTGAAAGGCCCAGAAGCAACTGTTCACGCCCCCTCGCGAATCACGTGAATCACCCAAATCAACCAATCGCTAATTTTCGTTGCATCAGCGTTGCCAAAGTCACTTTCAGTGACAATTTGTTAGAGAAATGTTCAGAGAAATGTTCAAATTAATCTTGACTTGATCAACAAACAGACACGAGAAGAAGATACGACAGTGGCATTGTGACAGAAAGGAAACGAAAGAAGAAGCTCGAGAAGAAGGCAATTACAAGAAGAGCGACGAGAGGCAATTAAGGGTTTCGGGAAAATCCACGATGCGGCGCGTTCGGTGGCGCGATAAGAAAAATGGCCTGTGGTCGAGCGAGGCGCGCGGCCACGTTCATCGTAAATTTCCGATAAGGAAATGAGACTATGCATATAAAAACGAGGGTTTCCGCGAGGGAGTTTCACGTTGCCATTCTAACTCCATTTGCTGGCGGCACCCCCGCAGCTGGCTGGCAGTGATGTATGGGCAGGGCGAACTTTCGTGCTGACCACTATCCACGATCGTCTGCGCGTTTCCTCATCTTCGACCTCGCGACGCTCGATTTTCGAGTCGCTTCTTCTTTGTTTCGAAGGTAGCGCCATTCGTATTCCGACAAATATGTGTTAATTGGCGATGCATGATGGACACTTTGTATTTCTATTTAACTCGCGTTGCGTGTCGAAAATATAATTTTCATTAAATTTACTACGATCTCAATTTGTAAGATATAGTTCGAATCAAATGTGTAATATTTAATTTCAATTGAAAGCTGAGTGTTGCAAGTAGTTTACCTTCAAATAGGGATCGTTATCGAAATCGTTATCACAAACGTTATCATAAAACGTTATGCCAGTGTAGGATTTGCATACTAACGTTATTAATTAAGTTGCGTTCGCGTTGGTCTGAAAATTGCCAAGAAAAAGAAAAAGAAACTGACTGAGATACCTTTGCGATGCATCCTGTTTGGGTGATTACAAGTTGGAAAACCGCGTCACGGCCGGGAAAACGGCCGCACGGAGGTGGAAGAAAACGGACGACGAAGGAAGGACGGAAACCAGAGGGGCGGGGAAGAGGGGGAAAGTGGCGAGATTATTTGAATATCCCATATTTAAGATTCGTCCGGCGTAGTAAGGGGCAGTGATTGCCAAGTTGGCAGGCCGGTCACGCGGCCGGCACGTCATACACGTCAAACCGACCCCCCGATGGAAACCACCCCTATTGCGCCTAAGGCCGGCGGCCAACGCTACGAACACTTTACATTCTATTTTCACGCTGTACTGACCCCGATGTATGCGACTTTCTTAACATATTCGCCAGATATTGCCTGCTGGCACGTGCTCTCGCTTACTCGATCGATATTCATCGTCCTCCGAGCGACAATGATTCCCGAGCGCGCTTAAAGTGCCAGCCACCGCGCTGCTCGGAGACTTTATGAATCTCCGTTGAATTTATACGCAAGTTGAACGATCTGTAGCCAAGATTGTCACTTTGGGTGTATGTTACGGCGTTGCAGATGAATTTTACATTTAATCAAGTTAAATTTGCGATCGTGCTTCGATATCTCGGATCGTCAGTGGTGCTGGCACAAATATTATTTGTACTTTCTGTCTGCACATAATTATCGTACGTTGTTTGTACGATTAGATATTACGCATACAATTATTCAGATCTTGATCAAGAAATATAAATAAAATAAATTTAATTTTCTGGGTGTAAAGGATTAAAAAATTGAAGAATTTCTACAGAAATTGGTATATAACACTGAGACCGAAGCTTTCGGAGTTAAAATTTCCCATCTCTGTTTCTAAAATAAAATAAGGCACCTCAGAATATAATAAAATCTGAATAGAATAAAAAAGAACCATTGTAAAATCTGGTTTTACGGTGGTCACGGTGGGTTCGTCAACGGCAAAGGTTAAACAGGGTAATGGCAGTGTGCCGGTCATGCGAACGCTGCCCCCCTTGAGAAAACTGACGAGCACCTGACGTTCCAAATGGGGTTTGCTCGCTATTTTATGCGTGTCACCGCCCCCACAGTGTTTTCACGGGACGACGAGCACCCCCGGATTTGACCCGGGGCTGTTCGCGACCAGTCCCCGCTGTGGGGAGAGGACACCTAACCGAGTTAAATAACGCTACATTAGCGTCCTCCGACGATACAGAGCCAGTCCGAGTGTGAAACACCCTCAGGCTTATCAGGCCGCAGCAGAGCTTTTTTTTATTAGCTTCCGGCCGATCGTCGGACCACCAACCGACTTTTCGTTTCTCGCGAAAAGGAAATTCCCCGGGATATAGGAGGCCATACTTTCACCGCGGGACGCGTTTAATCGAGCTTGGTATTCGCTTCGGTAGTGCGCGGAAGCTACGGCGGATCTGCCTCGCTTGCTCTATTTTTTTTCTATAATTTCGATTTACAGAAGGAGAAAATTAGTTTTAAAAAAGGTTTAAAAAATTGTCAACGATATGAACGAAATTATTGGAAAGTACAATCTTGCAAGTGCATTGAGAAAAAAAATCAAATAACTGAGGGATCGTTGCAATTTTTTCGTCGTCCAAGAAAGAATCGCCATATAGCGATACGAAAAATTGATTCTTTCGAGACACTTGACGTCAAAGTTCGACGAAAATGCAAAATGACCCGCCAAGAGACAAGAAGTCGCGGCAGCGAAACGTATCGAGCTATAACGGCGATCATGGAGGATTTTATGGACGAGATCTCGCACGACAGGGGAAATTAACGGCGAGCTTCAACGCGTCTGGGAACGATCGAGGTGGAGCTCGATAATACATTTAATTACTCCCTTCGGAGGGTTATACGATGCAGCGAGATGGCAGAGCTCTCGCGCTCCCTGTTCTCGTGTAATGGCGCCGTTTACCTGGCCGCGTCGTCCTTTGTCCTTTTGCCACAATTACCGTCGTCTAGACACGGCCACCGTTTCCACCGCGAAATGACAATTACATAGCGCCGGGATCACCTCTCGTCGACCGTTTCGAGGGAAGAAACGATCTCGGTCATTCTCGTCCTCCTCCAACCGGGAACGCCTCCGCCAGAAGCTTCTCTTTCGGATAACTATTCTTTAGTGGTGCTTTCGTTCCTTCCAATGAAGCGAATTCTATGCGGAAAATTGAGGGAGAGCGAGTGAAAGCAAGGAGAACGATAAAATTTTTAGTGAATATTAAAGGAATTTGCTGTGGAAAACACAACCGTGTTCGTTTGGCTGTATAGTCGGGCGTTGACTTGAGTGAAGCTCGAAGCTTTAATATTTCAAACTTTCAAACTTTTGACTTCAAAGTTTTGACACAAAGCTACACAAAACGAAAAAATGAGAATTCGAGAAATATTAAATAGCTGTAATATTGAAATATACTTGGAATATTCGATAGGTTCCATAGGTTTTGAAAAAAAATTATTAAACTGTTCTGAAATTATAGGGAAAAATAGAATTAGCGCGACTAATTTCTTTCTAATTTTAATTAAAATTTCGGTCATTTGAAAAGGCTTGTTGCCTGTTGCAAAATTACACGAATACGTCCAAAGGAACGAAACGATCGATTGAATTAATTTAGTTCGACTCTGACAATATTACGAATTGTTATTCTCAAAGTGCCTCGAGCGTTGGAAAAATTTCCTTTTCCCTTCTTCTCGGACACCGTCTTCCCTTACCCTCGCATCGACACCCTTTTTCCTCGTGGACGTGTGTGCAAGAGATCCTCTCTCCATCCATTGTTACCGAGTCTCTCTCACCCTTCTACCATCCCTTTCGCAGTTCTGGCTTAATGGCTGACGCGGCTATCGGGTTTCTGCAGAAGCGTAAAAGATCTTCGAGAAAGGGCGCAGAGAGGATATAGGTAGACGACTTTCTCCTTCTTGCCTGTTCCACGATCGTCCCGCGCGTCTTTTAAGTTAACAAACAGATCGTATCAACTACCGCGACGCTGCAATTACGACACTGTTGGACTTGTCGTTCTAAATTTAAACTTTCCAAGCTTGCTGATTTATATTTTCTCAGTTATTGTCTTCAATACGTAGCCGTAGTCTCTGTCGAAATATTTTTCAAAGCACAATTGAAATGTTACTTAAAAGCAAATATAAAATAACACTTTGCACTCCAAAACTAATATATATATATATATATATAACTAATACCAAAATAAGAAAAGTTTCCAATTTTATACGACTTGTACAATCTAAATGTAAAGAATCGTATTCCCTGTAATTAAATTTAAATGCACTGAAAGAGCACGATTCCTTCAAAGAAAAGTAAGTGTACCTAGTAAAATTTAAACTTTTGTTTCAAGATACGGATGTTTGCTGTTTCGTCAATAATACGTTTCGTAAATCGAAAGGGTTAAAAATAAGAATTATAAAACACGCGTGAAAAAGGTCTATTGAAACTAATAATCGAGGGTCGAGGATATAAAACGAAAAAAAGGCGTCGGAAGGAACTGACTACTCATCAGCCTGTTGCAGAGAGCCACCCCCTCGAAGCTATTGTGGGCTGGTGTATAAAAAATCAAGAGGGTTGCACCCCTTGGTGCACGTTCTGGTCGATGGTAGTAGATAGCCAGTTGCTAATTGATTATAATAAGCGGTCAGGAAGTAGAACCGGAAACCAAACGACAGGGGTTGTCGCGCAGCTACAACTCAAACGACAAAACGATACTTTCGTAATGAAACTAGAAAGAAACAGGGGGGAATGACAATTTAATTTTATCGACGATCGAGATGATCGAGCGATTAACTTGACGTCGACAGCGAGCACAAAATATCGCGTAGCGACAATGCAAAATTTTAGGTGCTAGATATCGATGAGACAATGACAAATATTTTACAATTGCGTCGTGTCACGTCACCTCGTTTATTTTATATCGCGTTACGCGACTTCAAAGCGCTGACTGGACAAGGACGAAGGAACAATTTCAGTGTCCTGGCACACCCACGCGATCTCCTTATATATTCGAACGATAAAACGAAATGCTTCCACAAAAAGAAGAAGGAAGAAAATACTTTATCCTCGATCAACCGTCAAATTAATCTCACTTGAAAGCGATCGAGTAATTGAAGAACGATCCGAGTACACTCACCTGCTTGCAACCACCTTTCGCGTCGTGGCTACGGACGAAAGAAAGAAGCGGGGTTAAACGATTTTTAAACAGTCTGGTGGCCAACGCCAGCGGAATCGTTTGAACGATGAAAGATGAAAAAAAAGCAGAAACTTGAAGAGACGGGGGAGGGGGCAGGGCAGGCACGAAGAGAATGAGAGAACGGGAGGCAACGGACAGCGGGGGCGTTTGACAATTTATCGTCTTCATTTGACCACATCCATATTTATTGCGTCGTCAGGAACAATATGGCGCCTATTAAGCGAAATACGGGCCCCACCGTAGATGCGATATCGAATTAATACCGCCGGTTGTGCCGCCGCGTCCTGTAATAAGCTTAATAAATATTGATGGTTTAATTAATGGGGAATCGACGCGTGGGACACAACGCGCGGCTATCGGCAGTCCATTCGGTCTCCCACGCTCGAACGCGAATTTATTAAACGCCCGCCATCGATATTCGCCTTGCCAACGTTCCTCTCGAATTACCGTCTATCGTAACTAGACACAGCCGACGTGCGTGCGAATTTAAATTTTCGCGGATACAACTATCCAGCGCAAAGTATTGACTGGAACTACTTCTCGTTTCTTTCTAGACGCTCGTACCTCGTCTGACCTTTTGTAGCGTGTTGCTGCACTGCATCACTCCATCACTCGCGATGTTCGCAAATGAAAATGCACGTCGATTATTATTACGCATTTTGCGTGCATTTCCGTTTACGAATTTTTCCAACGAAAAAAATTCGCCGATCGGCTAATTACTTTCAAGAAACGATCTCTCCTCGCAGCGATCGCCGTTTTTGAGGAACGCGAACGATTCCGTTCGCCCATTTGTACCAGCCAATAGAATAGATCTCCGGGCAAATTGTTCGCTCTAATTCGCGGTTTCTCGGTAACGCTATCGTGCCAGGGGATCGAAAAGAAGAACGAGGAGGATGATTCTCGAGAACAGCGAGAGCTCGTTCTACGTCTAGTAATTATACGTTCACGAAGCAATTGAGGGGGGCAGGGGAGGGGGGGGGGATCATGGCGCGAGAGGAACTTGTCAACACAGAGCGACGAACGGCGAAAAACGGCGTTCGCCTTCTGTGGGAAACGGTTCGTCCCATTAATGGAATCACCAATTGCACACTTATTGGTTTAATTGCTAATTGCTAGTCCTCCTTCTTGCCCGCTCGGCCGAGCGAACCGAGCAACAATGGCGCCGACACCCACCGCTCGATCCGATGCCATTTTCATAAACACTCGCTTCACGTTGCCCTCTTAATTCCCTCGTCTCCTTTCCGCAAGCCTCCACCGTATTCCCAATAACGGGAAATTTCGTGGGCGATGAATTAATTTCTTTTCATTCGGTCGACCGTCGTCGACTTTTTTCAATTAATTCTTCCTTTCAGATTTGTTTCAATCAATCAGATATGGATTTCGTTGAAACAACAATGACAATGTTTATCGATAACTTTGAGAGGATAATTAATTTTTCTGAATCTCACACATCTCTCTCGAGTATAACAAAAATATATGTTAGTAGCCAGAAATGGTCAGTCAATCACGAGCGACGGTACCATTGCCACAACCCATCTACTCTTTAGAACCAACGTTTCATTCCTAGCCTTTCTCACTCAAATCGTCAAATTTCATTCTTTGTTATCAGGACAGCGAGAGAAAGTTCCAAGGATCTGCAAAATTCCAAATATTCTTCCATCGTCGAGTCCTCGTCCGAATTCTGCGATTCGACAATATTCGCGCTTCGACTCCAAAAAAATTAAGGCACTCTTGACGTTTATCAATTTCTCTCCGCGCTCTCCCGATCTTTTCCACTCGAACTGCAATTAATCCTACCTGGGTTCCATTTCTCAAACGAGAACCATCTTCCGCAACCGGTCTCCATCGGTCGGTCATCGCCGCGGCGAATTTGATTGAAATCGGCGAGATCGTCATCCCTCTCGTTGGCGCAACGAGAGAACGAGGGAGAACTGAGACAGAAAAAAAGAAAGGAAGTCGTTCTCCAATCCGTGAGAAATACGTCGAAGAAAGAAAACGTCTTCGAGCTCGTTCCGAGTTGCCTCGTTCCTCCGCTGTTTGTTTCTCGTTTTCTTCGCTGCCGCTTGTTCCCTCCATCGTTCCGAGAAACGTCCGCTATACCCGTTTTCATTTCCCCTTACGCGATTTGCGGTGTCTTCTGCACGCGCGACTAGCTCGCGTGCAAGCCAGCCGAACGCGCGCTCTTCTCTTTTTTATGTTTTCTTTTCTTTATTTACCGATACTAGTCACGCCGTTCGGCGAAGAATCGTAGATTTTAATGCGCTGCTAGCGCTCCTAGATTAATTCCACGCGAGAAAATTACGGATAATTGCGTTGATCGTTAAGGGAGAGCTACTGGAGAAGTTGGGAGATCCGAGTGGTATCGATCGAGTCGTTGCTGATGGTAAAAGTTTGCAGCTAAACCGTTTCATACGCAGCTGGCTCGAAATCGTTTCTTTACGATCTGTTTTCGTGGATATCTCGTTGGTTGGAATTATTATTATTTCCGTTGGAAAAGGATCGACAGAAGATCCAAAATCGATTACGATTGAGATTCTGACGAGTTGAATTGCTCCTGGTATGTGATGTTTTTAAAAATAATTTGCAATTTTAGTAAATTTGCAAAGTCTTGGTTTTGTCAAATGTAAAATTCTTCGAGTCGTAAAGTCGATCTTCGCAGTTTTATCCAATAAGTACTTGAACGAGAAGAATTGATATCAAAAATGATTAATAATTAAGTAATTCTAAGTATTGTATTACAATAGTATGTTTCGTGTTTTAAAAATATCCGGTGAGATTCAAATTCTAGAATTAATTGAAAGAGATAGTAGAGATACTATGATCAATTAAATACTTTTTACTGACGTTTGACGTTCTTCTCCAACACGATACTGTTTAAAGTAATCCATAATGCAAAGACTGTTGCCCCAAAGTAACAAGACGTCAACACCAAAGCAAAATAAATCATAAATGTAACAAATTTCTAACTTTCCGCTATTCCGAAAGAAGAATCAGCCTATAGACGAGAGAAGAAAATGGATGCTGTTCGTCCACTGGCGAACGGAGATGTGCAAGCAGAAGGGGCGAAGACCGCGGTCAGCAGAGTCGGTGGAATCAGCATATTCCGTTTACGGGACGTTTGATCGCGGAGACGGCGGAGAGAGAGAGAGAGAGAGAGAGGAGAACGATAAAAATCGGGAAATCCCCGGGAAAGCCGCGGCACGGAATTTGAATTTGCTCGAGGGTGCGGGCGAGGGTGCTGTGAATCGCGCTCGTCGACATTCAAAACCAGTCCGCCGGCTCACCCTCGATCCGAATAACAAAGTAACGCGCCAGCTTGCTGGTGGAAACGCTCGTTAACGGGCTGCGAGCATTCCCGTTCACGTAGCTCCGACTTTCTCGTCGCCGAGTCGCCTCGAACGGGACGGTCTCGGGCAAACGCGCCGAGGAACGAGTCTATCGTCCGTAATTGAGGAAATTCGAAAGGTACGGGCGTGAGTGCTAAATGAAAGGTACGTTCTTTTTTCTTGTTTGTTTGGTGGATGAAAAATGGATGAAATGTTTAATTTTAAAATTAATTAAAATTTCGTCCTGTATTTAAATAGGAAAAATAAACGAGTGAGATATTTTAGTCTTATCTTTGGTTCTCTGATAATTGGACGTCAAAAAACTCATAAAAGTACACAAAATTTGTTATATTAACATATTATAATACTATTAATGAGACACGAGAATCATCTGTCATCGACAGACATTCTGCTCTGATAATGCAACAATCAGATGCACAAAATCTCTCCTTGCGCAAATATTTGTGTCTACAATTGATGAATTACATTATGTAGGACCTAGGCATTGAATACGTTCGGAATTTATGAATCAATTTACATTCAACAGCAGCTACAATTTGTGCGTTATCGTCTCTACAATGTACGAACTCAATTTATTACTTGCGTGTTTCCTTATTTCAATTTGTTCATTTGACATCAACATTGCACTCACATTTATCTTCGACCAGTTTATCAATCCAGTACTAAGATCGGTCCAGTGTCATTTTCAGTTGCTGATAAAACGATATCAAAGATATTCAGCAATGCGACTGACATAGACAGATTCAAAAATATACTCAAACGTAATATCTATCGATATCAGCGTTCTACGAAACGGCACCATTCTCAGAATTAGAGCGCGTTTTTCGACGCGTCGATTCCGCAACGAGGATCAGGACGAGATCGGTGAGGATGGAAATCGGCGAAACTACTCGGGGAGGGGAGGCTCTCGGCTTTGCTTGGAATGCGAACGAGCCACGAACGATAAACTCGCGCGAACCGTGTCGCACGGCCGCCGGAGCGCGATAATACGTCTTCCTGGTGATTTTGTTATTCAAATCGGCCGTCGAGGACCGCGGTGACCGTGGAAAAACCGCTATTGAATGCCGAAACGGCTCGCCGAACCCTCCCCGCAGGAACCTTTCCATTCACGCCCGCCAATCCAGAACGCCCGGTTCTTGCGTGGCCGGCTGCGTCCCTGGAAAAGCCGCTCGCTTACAAGCAAAAAAGCTTTACCGCGCATCGCTCGATTCCCGTTAAACTCCGACCCGGAGATCTCGCGTCTGTCATCCGATCACCGTGAATTCGCTGCTCGGTTGATTCTTCTTGTCATTACCGGTAAAGTGGTAGATTTAATCGGTGACTAGTACCCATTAGGGTTGAAGGTTTGTGTTCAAAATACATAATTTGCCTTACCTTAAATTCGTAAAAAAAAAGATGGATTCTCTTGTAAAGAAAACTGCACGACTGCAAACGTTTGAATCGATAGAAAACAAATTAGAGGCGCGATCGCTCAGTAGAAGACAACGCCACTTCTACTCGAGGTCTACCCACGTGACTCAAATCAACCAATCGCTAATTTTCGTTGCATCAGCGTTGCACCTAAAAAGGCCCGATTTTTCTGGGTTAGCCCTGCTAAAATCACTTTCAGTGATAAAAAAAAGACTTATCTGAAATATCTATGTTTAAAATCTAATCCTGTGATGTGGAGCGTTCTTTCTCTGCGTGCTCAAACTCATATTAAACAATGACCCGTTGAATGCTGCAAATATTGAAAAATTAATTGTATTTTGTTGCAACGTTAACTATGATATCTCACTGTAAATGAACTATTAATTGAAACAAAACTAAATAGGTTAAAACAATAATTCATATTTTTCGTATGTTGTACATGTACGTATAATTTTCGTGTAAATTTGCATCTACTCTCGGCATATTTTTCGTGCATAAAAGTCTAATTGTAATTTATAATAGATGACAACTCCATTAACATGAATTCTATTCATTTGGGCCAAATGCTAGTTAATACTCTTTTATTGTATAAACTATTTGTTCCACAAATTTATAATCTACTGTACTTACATCATACACGAGCAACAAGTAGTTTATTCGTGACACAAAATATGACGATTCCAATTGATATTCGTAGATTTAGGGTAAAGTAGGAGAAAGTTGAACGATACCAAACTAGTATAGTCTTTCAGTCGTCGATCAGACTTTAACCTTGCTCGTAATTGAATAAACCAACAGGACAAACACTCGCGGAGGTGTATGTTGAGAGAAACAATAGCGATATCGGGGCAGCCGGATAACGATCGACAGGTGAGAGAGAATCGGCCCATAAATTACACCCTGACCCGGCGACTAGAGCGAAAGAGCTTTTAGATAATCATCCATTATAACACCAACACTCGTTCAAGCTCCGATTCAAACAGGGACACAGGGACACAGTTTTTTTTCTTTAATTTATTTTTTCGTCAGAAGCACAATGACAGAATGAAGAAGAAGAAGAGAGAAAAGAGACAGAGAACGAAGAAAACGTCGCATCTTTTGTAACATCAATGCGCAATTGTTACTTTTGATCCTTTCTTGACTGTTCAACACCGAACAATACCACCGAGTCATGATTTTTTTCAACGATCACGCTGTGATTAGAAAACAAAGAAAAGAGGGGAGTAAAACATTCGTTGCTCTCGATTTTAATTATTCTTTCGCATTACTTCAATTATTAATTTCGGAAAGAAAACCTCAAAATGGCTCTCGTTCCCTTCTCGCTCGACGTTCTCCTCCGTCTCGAGGCCCCTGATGAAGATCCTCGCGGGACCACCAAAGGGCGAGTCGGACAGAAAACAGGTACAAGTATTTTCTCGGTCTCTATCTACGGAAAAGAGGATTTACAGCGCGATAGCATGGCGCGCGCACGAGGCCACGTGACGCGCTTTTCAATTTTCAGTCGCGTAGCTTTTTGCGTCGTGCAGGCGTGACGCAGCGGCAGGTAGGTTAATTAACGGCGTCCGCATGTCGCCGATAACGGATCGTCATCGGTAATTAGCTCGATCGGGATCAAGCTGCGCTCGATCTCAACCCGCGGAGGATCCTTCGAACCGTGGACGGCCGCACGCTGGTCGACGATTGCGAAATCGAGCTGAAAAAGAACGGGCAGGCATCATTGGGAATGCAAGTAGCCGCGATCGATATGATCCGCGGATGCTAATCGAATCGCTAATCGTTTATTCCTGCGTCGTACAGGCACACCTGTTCGACCGATATGGTCAGACCAGAGATTCTTTTCAACGCGGGCTTCATGGAGATCTCTCTCGTACGGAGAACGAACCAACGTCCCTCATCATACTTTGTAATGTAAACTCTCCGCGATATTTTCTTCGTCTTTTCTTTGTCTTTCTTCTCCGCAGTTTCTCCGTCTTTCCCTCCCGCGAGGTGGTTTCAATCGAGCAACCAGGAGATTACTGAAAGAAACGCTTCTCTGGTCAGTGTATTTGCGGGCATTGGTATTATGTCACCAGAGGCTGCACGTGAAAATCATAGGCTGACAATAAAATTTGCACTCACGTTCTACTGTATAACAAACACTAATTTCACTTTGAACTTTGCAAAATACTCACGAGTAACGAAACTTGAATTTCAACGTCGGACATTTTACACAGAGGGAAATTGGAGATTCAGAAAAACTGAACTTTGACGAACAAAATCACCGTTTTGCGAGGTGGACGAGGAGCGAGGAAGATGAGAGAAGACGAAAAGGAAGAAAAATGGAGCGGGTGGCGGTGGTGGCGCTAGGCTGATCGGAAGTGTGTCAAATTACAGAGGCCCGTGATATTAATGACTCCTAATGACATGCCCACCCCCCTCCTTTAACCGTGAGTCCCTTTTCCCCACCTGATCCCCTCGGATCCCCTCTCTTCAACGTCCGATTTCCACCTACCGGTTCCCCTCGAGCCACCAAGGTTGGCCGAGGCCGTTCCTTCGTGGTCGAAACTCGGTTTCAAGGAATCGGCATTAAAGGCACAATTGCTAATTGACAGACGGATCGCATCGCTAATGGCAATAAGACAAACAATCGGGGCTAAATGCTATAAAATGAAGCACAGGTTGTCGATGAAACAGACCCCTCTTACGTTCCGTTTCTTCGTTCATCCTCAGCTTCGCCGATCTTCTTCTTCCTTCTCGCCCCCTCGCTAGACAAATACAGGGGACGATCTGCGTCGAACTCGCAGAATCCTCTTTCGCCCCGGTAACGACCGGTTCAGCGTTTCCGAGAGACCGGGCCAATTTTTTGCCACTCTTCCGAAGCTTTGTTACCATCCAGAATTCCCGATGCTCGTTCTTCGGAGCAGAGATCGACGAGATACGAACGGTGAATGAAGATCCTCTTGCGTGTGATAATTTTACAAACTGGCGTTGCGTCAATGAAAGCAACTGCAGGCGCTTTTCACAGCTATGGATATATTTCTACGATCAGAGTATCGATGTTTGAAGATCGAGAAAGATTTAAGAACTCTGAGAGACTGTGACAGTCTCTGTAATGCTAACGTTAATAGTTGTACCAATGTTAATTACAATTTCATTTAGAGAAAATGTATTGAATCGACGTAGGTCGTCTGTGCGATCGCTCAGCACCAGACAACGCCACTCCTACTCGCGAATCACGTGACCCAAATCAACCAATCGCTAATTTTCGTTGCATCAGCGTTGCACCTGAAAAGGCCCGACTTTACTCCCACTAAAATCACTTCAATCAGTGATAATACGTATCAAATGTCACGCCAAAGACACCGAAATCTCGCGAAACGAGATCGTGACAGATGTTCGCTCGTTCCGAAGAGGAAGAAGATTCGGGACCAAGATCTCGTCTACGTCCGACGTCCTTTGACGTCCCCGAGACAAGACAGATCGTAATGCACCGATCGAGAGGAGGGACTCGAAACGTGCCGCTGATCCGGCTCGTTAAAGACCCGACTCCGTTATTACCGAGCACCTACGTTCGCTGGAAGTTCGCGAGACGTGTTACACTTGGCGACACGTGACAGCCCCCGGTGAGAGGAGCCGCGTTTTCCACACGAACGTTTGCCGACAGGTCAGCAGAATTGCACACGCAGAAACAGAGGGACGCCTCTCTCACGCGAGCCTAAATTATCCTGAGAAAGAGAAAGAGAGAGAGAGAGAGAGAGAGAGAGACGGAGTCCTCCGCAGTCGCGTGAGAAGAAACGCCGCTTCGAAACCGTCCGTCGTTGGTTCCGACGAGGCGATAAAACCCCTTGGAAACCTTCTTCCCGTTCGGTCGTCGAATATTTACTGAAAAAATATCTGGTTGGTGCGGGTTAGGGTGCCGGTGACGTCTTCGTTCGCTTTCGGGGGAATTCTCGCCCGTTTTACGAGCTGCAACGAGGATTCCAGCGGTGATGAACGGGTAGAAGGTTGCGCTCCGAAGGTTGAAAGGCAAGAAGCGGAAGAATTCCTCCAGGCAAATGACAAAGCTCCGGTAGGCGGCGAAAGTGTAATTGGTTTTACGACGTATTTTACGTGGAAAGGGATTAGCCTTAGAACGCAACGAGATCTATTTCCGTGGCTGAAGGTTGCGATGGGACTGTTGGATGTGATTTCCGTGTGAAAAGAATTTTCAGCTCCAGATATATTTCAGAGTACGTCAGGGTGTTTTCGTGTATCTTAATTTTATTCGCGATTTATATTGTTTAATGTATGTTGTATAGAATACACGTGTAATTTAAATTTCAATATCTAATTACTGGACGCGTCAATTTTGTAAAATATCGTTGGCTCAACTTGAAATTGACTTTTACACGTATCATTCGACACGGGATTCGACGAAGAACAAAATGAATAAACCAAATGGCCCGATTTCGTAATATCAGCGGTATAATTAACATTTTATTTCACTGTAACAAATAGTGGTATGTTGGTGCAAATGCTACTTCAGAATTTCAGTGATAATATCCGTGATTGGAATTCGCATATTGGTACAAATTCATTTCCACGCGCGTTCTACTTAAAAATTTCGCAATATAGTGTCAATAAAATTCCATGTTTTCAGTACGAGTTAACAGTACGTATCGATAATCCCATCTCGCGTAAATTACACGCGCAACGCATTCTAACACTCGCCAAGCGGACCAACGAGACAAACGCACCGCGTGAGCGACCGGTTCCGCGATTGGGTCGGAAACCCGTCCCAGTCGCACGATCGACAAAATAAACGCCCAGTGTCCACGAACATTACGCTGACAGGGGGCCCCGGGCTCGTTTCGATTTCTTTCGTCGTCTCTGAAAATTTCTCAATCAGCGATCACGATTCTCTCCCCTCCCCTCCCCTCCCCTCCCCTCCACTGGTTTCCTTTCGAGCGGCGGATTTTCTGCAAGTACCGGGCGGGCACAATAATAATGTAAAAGCCCCGGATCGTTGCAATTAAACGACGTTGCCCCAGCTCCGGATCGGTCGTGCCCGGGCAAAAACCCGGCGAAGAAATAACGACGCGGATTTATAATGCCCGATACTTGAGCCTTTCGCTCGGACTCCGCCGTGTCGTATTATTCGTTTGTGAAATTTATGTTCCTGCCATCGGCGAAGGTTAAGCCCTTCGGTACGTTAATCGTATCGCGATTGGGACCGCGGCGCGGAGGGAACGAGAGGAGACGCGCGTACTCCGGTACGGAGGCGAGAGTAAGAAAGGGAGAAGGAGAGAGGAAGAAGAGGTTCGAGAGCGCGGACGACAGACGGACGATGAAAACTCACCTTGTATGGATTCCGGAGAGGCTGGCTCCTTATCGATTCGGCCGAGCGCGTCGCTGGCTGTAACAAAAAGTGCAACGGGGTCCTCGTTAGTGACGTCGCGTTATAAAGCCGCGCGCACGGTGGAAACTTTGTCTTCTCTCTCTCTCTCTCTCTCATTCTCTCTCTCATTCTCTCTCTCATTCTCTCGCAAAAATTATGAGACGCCAATTCCGAAATGAACCATTCTCTTATCGTCGCTGAGGAAAGTCTCGGGAAGATCTCGAAGATTCAGTTCGAACAATTTTAGAGATCGTCGATCGACCGACCTGCTTGAACCCAAGTGGACCGTGGTCGTGAATTATGGGCTAATTCGGAACTATACGTTGCAAGCACAAAACGGTAATTATCGTTCGCGGATGGTCATAAATTAACCCTCTGTTAACGAGACATCTCGTCGATATGGTTCCAACGCTGAATTAATCGCACCATGGATTTTAATCAATTACAATTCGAACGTGTCCCGATTGTTAGAACCTTCTAGAAAAATTTAGTACGTCATCAACGAGAATTCGTTGGTCAGCCTCGGCAGAAGTTGTTCGAATCCCACCAACGCTCGACTTCATCTTCCCCAGCCCCCACGATTTCGACGAACATCCATTCAGCGGCCACATCGGAGCTGATTAAACCGGGGGAACGCGTAAATACGATCATCGCAGACAGCGTCGGGAGCGGAGTCTCGTTATCGATCAGCCGAGTTATGCCGAATTACGCGACCAATCGCGCGGTGACACACACGACCGGGCGACTGTCCCCTTAAATTCCCAGAAACAGGGCGAATATCGACGATCGATATTCAAATAATCCATTTCGAGTGCCGTACGGAGGACCCTGGTTGGGAGGAGGACGCTGGTAATTCGCAGCGTGGATGACCACCATAGATCACGGAACAGAGAGGAGGGGGGCAAGAATCGTTCCGAGGAGGCCTTGGCCGGCCAGGCTACTACCCCCCGGGGACTCGCAACTCACCCCTGGAAACGACTGTATTCAGATAATCCCACCTTTCCACCCCTGCGCACAGTTTCGTGTCGCTGGACACACGCGACATTTCAATACGTCGACCATGCCCACCCGGATAACCCGGCGCAAATACGGTCGGATCTACGCGACCCGTACGGCTTCGGAAATAACGCGGGCTCTAACGATGACATATCGAAGGAACGGCGCTGGGAATGGTACTGTTGATTTCTGCGTCTTTTTCTCTTTTTTTTTTTGAATTTCTTTTAAGAAATTTTTGTAGAATATTTGGTAAATTTATTGTTGTGTAATTTGTGGTTTTTTTTTTTTTTTTTAATTTCTTGGTAATATCCGAATATCTTGATTAAACTTCAAAAAGATATAACATTCCTTTGATAGAACAAAACTGTGACAGATCGGTCTTCTTTGCAATTTTGAAAAGATTAAAGTGCAGATTGCGTGACGTAAAGGGTTAACGTGGTTCCAACGGAAACTATAAAGACCGAACTGAATAAAGTTTATGCTTTTTCTAAACTCCTCGGGTCAGGCTGACGAAAATACGAACGAGCGCGCAGTAACGATTAAAACGTATCGCGGTAAACTGGACCTGAATATTACAAACTTTGCGAGTTCACACGAATAACATAAAATTCACGAGCAGG
This sequence comes from Melipona beecheii, assembly GCA_032399605.1. Lineage (NCBI taxonomy): Eukaryota > Metazoa > Arthropoda > Insecta > Hymenoptera > Apidae > Melipona > Melipona beecheii. Next base: position 4,742,422 of record JAUCMO010000463.1, read on the forward strand.
GTAATTGAAATACAGATTACTACCAAGAGAACAATCGTTAGAACGAGTTGCAAAGCTACTGGAATAATCGTGGCTGGAGTCACCGCGCTGAAAAAGGAAACGGGAATGCGAGCGCACCTCGGTCTAACGATCATCGGCGCGCCACTGGAAAAAACGAACAATGCGAGATCCTTGATGCGCGCGTTTTCATTATTAAACGAAGGACTGCCGCTGGAAAAAAACTGGCACACGCTCGCGTAATATGAACGACGACCTCGTCCGTGTGTGACCATCGGCTTTTTTTTTTTTCTATCGCGCGTTAGTCACAAAGAGCGCGGCTGACACCCTCCGGCGATATCCTTTGCCGATTCGAAAGGAAGAAATTAATCAAATGAATCAATGAGAAGTTCCAAGCCTCTGCGAGCGTTTTTATATTATTACGAGTGTAAAGCAAGAAAGGAAGAAACAGAGTATTCAGGATATTTAGAATAATAAATATTTAGAGTGATAAATAATAACGCGAAATAGATATTTAAAGTATTTTTGCGATTTTACGATGGGAGTAAATCTCTGAAGGATCTCTTCTTCTCTTCGAGAAGAATACGCGACACGTGTATGTTTAAAGATTAAAAGTACTTTGGTATTAATTATTATTCATGTATGTTTTTTATACTGAATAAATTTTGTTGTACGTTTTTGTTTTTGTGCGCGTGTATTTCAAATTTTCCACGAATGCAGTGTATTAATATTTATCACCGATCGTGATGCAAATTGAACGAATTCGTGCCGGTTTAATGAAATATTTCTCGGTGCGATTAACCGAAACGTTTAAAAGAGAGGAACTTCGATAAATTCGTGGCAGATCTCCGGGGCGTTGTAAAGCTGTATAGTTGCACATGCAGCTATACAGTATTCACGGTTCGAGCGTCGAATTGGGCTCTAAACACGTTCATCTTGCTTCCATCTTCTCCCTAAATCGTTTACGACTTACGTAAAAACGCAAGTACCATTTGCACACGCTGTACCTTTCAACATAACGCGAGGAGAGAAGTTGTTTATAGTTCAAAATTAACTATCATCAATTCGTACGAAAATCGATAAAACTCTGCGAGTATCGAAGGATCAATCTATCTATTTATTTCACTATTAAGGCAATACATTAACAAATTATCCGAATTACTCGTACTACAATACTACTGTTTAATAATATATTTCCAAGAAATAATAAAACCAAAAACTGCACGACTTAGTTCTGACTAGGAAGTGAAGGCGACTTTACCAGACAACGCCACTTCTACTCGAGATCTATGCCACGCCCCCTCACGAATCACGTGACCCAAATCAACCAATCGCTAATTTTCGTTAAAATCACTTTCAGTGATAAAATTTTAATTTCAAATCATCTTTCTAGCTTATCCACTCGCTCGAAAAATCCCGAGTAACTCTACCAAAACTTTCCTCTTAATTATCAAACAAATCACGGCAGAAGAAGGGAAAGAAAAATTCGCTAAAGCATTCTGCATTAATCGATCTCGACGTGAAATTTCCGTATTCACCGCAAACGGATAGGAATGGGAACCGGTCACTTATTAATTCGACGAGATCCTCTTATGACAGGGGATATATCGCGTGTCTGCGGCTGCAACCCCTTTCCTGTATCGTTCGTGTATTCATAAAGGTCAGCCGTGCGCGGGTCCCTCGGCGAGGTGCCGCGTACGTATTCCTATTCAGCCGGAGTTACGTGGACGAGACACCTGTACAGCTAGCGGACAGCCAGCCGCGGACAGGTGAACACGACGGACTTCCACCGGCTGTCGAAGAACGCTCGCGGCCGGAAGCACTATCGAAACAACGCGATTACTTGCGGCTCGATTGTGCCCAGTCAACGGCCCTGCCGCGAAATAATGCAGCGGAAGGATCGATTTAAGGACACGCGCGCGGATTTTAGGATTGATCGCCGATAGGGGGTTGATTGGGGTTGAACAGCACGTTTCCACGTCTATGCTTACTTACGTACCATGTTTGACCGATGATGGATAAAATATCGCGCTTCTTTCGTCGTTTCTTTGTTTTTTTTTCTTTCTTTTTTTTTTTTTTTGCGGGAGGTATAGGTATTGATCAACTATCAAGCTAGATATTGATTAACCATCAAGTGCGAGAATCGCGTTTTACCTTGGTTTATTATCGGACGTATTTTCGCCCTTGCCTCGAGTTTTACAATTACAACTCTTTTAATCGGAGTTGGGATCTCAGAATTAATTAATTTACTTCGATTGTTTCGTCGTGTTGAAGTTGAAGGTGAATTACAAAATTTTGAAAGTTTTGTAAAGAACGTAGAAGATATCATCTGAATATATAAAAAGAAAACACAACATTCGTATTAATACGAAGAAAGAAGACACAATCCCGACATTTTCTTCCGATTTTCGGTTAAAACGTTCTTAGAAAACAGAAAAGAAACGATCAGACACCTTTCAACAAACGTCTACGAAAGAATATTCGAAAGAATATTTTCACCTCGATGTCATGATCCTCGGAACAATATAATCTCCACCAAAAATGTTCCCTCAAACATTAATAAAAATCCAGCAGCATATCCCGATGACTCTGTCGACTCGAAACCACGCTCGCGCGCCCGCGTTTCTCCGCCCAGCGAGAAAACGAGATTTTAATATTTAAACCGTGCCACGATACAATAAGTGTAATAAGCATAGAGTCGACCGTTGGCCGGCGCACAAGAGACGCTTGAAATATTAATGCTGACATTTCGTTGCTTTGCGGGTAGTTTAACTACACACACACACACACACAAGTAAACATATCCTAGCCCCCCCGCGAAACTTAGGCCAACCGTAATGCAGACGGTATGGCTTTCAAGGCTGCGGTTCGTTTCCGAGGAACGATATCGCACTCGGCCATTCCCGTCGCGATATATTCTAATCGCGCTGAATTCGCAGCGAACACGCGGTACACTCTCCTTCTCTTTCCCTCCACCTTTTTCTCCTTTTTTCTTTTTTTTTTTTTTTTCTTTGACTTCTCACGCCTGGGTCACGCCAACTATCTCCTTCCTGCCCGTTCTCTCTCTCTCTCTCTCTGGCCGAACGAGCACCATGAATACCAGATGCGGGATCCGGATACGTCTAGTTTGCCGGCCCTCTCATCAATTTTTAAGAACCACCTTGTAATACGTATGCACCGACGCTCGATATGGAAACCACGTTCCCAGCGTGAATACAGCGGACGGGAAAATCGCGCGCCCCGGCGGTAACGACGGCGTGAATAGCGATGAGAAATCGCTGCCGGATCGTTGAAAACTGTGGCAGAAGCGGCGAACTGATTCCATCTTCCGGCGACCAGAAGGGCCGATCGTTCGACGAGTTCCGTCCGCCGTAAGATTCGTCTAACGAGCGAACGAAGAGGATCGATCGTCGCTCTGGGCCGTGAAGTTCGCCAAAGTTCGAAACTCCGGGGAAACCCCGTCTCTCGTACCGAGATAACGCATGGAAATAAAAATCCAGGAAGATTCGGCTTCCATTTGCCGCGGAATCCCTCGCTCCCCGCACCGGTGATAACCCGGGCGCGAGAGAAAAATCCTGATCCGCGGCAACTGGAAAGCTGGAGAGAAAGGACGAAGAGGGAAGAAGAAGGAGGAATACGGACCAGCATGGCACGAGGAGGGGAGGAGAGAGTGGAAGAAATACGCGTTGGAAACAGCGCGTTCTTGTACGTGAGCCGAGACTTTTTCCAATTACAAACGGCGCCATTCGCGAGCCGGCTGCTGGCGGCGATTATTTTTAAAACAAGAATATTCTCTTCCCGCCCCGGGGAACGTAATGAGAGGAGGAAGAGGCGGCGGAGGAGGAACACGGTCGGAGGGCGCGATAATGGCGGCCGTTATGAAGAAATCAACCCACCCTGTGAACCTGCCCCTCGCAACCCGCCACGCCGCCCCTCTGCCCACTTGATCTTCCGTCTCCATGGCGACCGCCTTGTCCAACGGACCCCTGCGAGCACACGGGGGTGGCTGCGAGCATTCTCTCTTATTATGAGGCTTGCTCCACCCGCGAAAGGGTTGCAACTCCCGGCTGTACGACAACCTGGCCTCTGCCAATGACTTTGAAAATCTCGCCGAACGGTTTCTTCGAGCCCGCTTCGAATTTGCTGACTTATTAATGTCATTTGCTTGGTTCGTCGTAATTGCAGTTTGGTAATTGTTAATCGCGGTTCGCGTTAATAAATTGAAATTAAACGGCGATAATATCGAGACGGTAGTGAAAATGTTAGCTGTATCGATAGTAGTTTGTATCAGAGGACAGACCCTCTTTTCTGTCGCGTACAATTTCTATAAAAATCTATTGCAAATCAATGTCTCTTTTCTAGATACTACGTAAATAATTTTATTTAATGAAAGAATTATTTCTTTTTCTTTCAAACCGCGTGCTCGTAATTATATTCATTTTGTAAGAAAGACAACATTTCTCGCGTAAATTGTGTAATTAGCGTAATAATATAATGACAAATATTTCTCTAGACTTGCGTAAATAAAATCTCCATTGCAAATCCGCCTTCAATTTCTTTGCAAAAGAAAAAAATATACGTCAGCAAGATATATATACACGCAAGATGGTCCAACCACGTAAGAAAACGTTGCCAACGAGATGCGCAAGTAAGATGTTTTCATGGAACCGTGGCCACGATAATTTCGAGATATAAAGGCCAACTAGATCATTTTCTCCGGCCAGGAAGCTTCCAGGAAGTCGAGCTGTTTCGTTCGAAAGATTCCTAACGCTCTCTCAAACGTAACGCGACTGCAAAAACTGTCCCAACTGCGTTCCGTCCAATTATCCATCCCGATGCACCCCGCACGCAGCATTCACGCGCCGACCGATCGATCATCCGGCTCGATAATCGTCCTCGAAACTGACGGATCCCGGAATAATTGCTCGGTTATCGTCCGAGGGACGATTCGTTCGTGACTCGACGGGGGTGAAAATTTTGTTCCAACGGTGTGACAAACGAACGAGATGCGCCGGAGGAGGGCAAAGGAAAAGAAAAAAATACGCAGAGAAATTATTTGAAATTGATGAGGACAATCGGAGAAGGGTTGGAGTCGCGTGGCGCGCGTTCGATGCATAAAAGAGCCCTCGGCCCCTCTTTTATTGCTTCCCATTCTGTGACACGCGCGCGCGATCTTACACCCCTTCCTCAAGATGCACCGGGTCCCCGCCTCGTTGGCCCGTGGCAATTCGAAAATGGCGCCGTAATTTACGGCGAGTTAATTCGACGCGACTTGACCGGCCTACCGGACGCGATAATGTAGTTTCTTGCGTATATTTGGGTAGTATATATCTGCGCTTTCGCGTGGATCGGTGCGTGAGAGATTTACGTATTTATCGATCCCCTCGTTGGCAGAGGAACCACTTGCTTGATTAAATTTGATGCCGGTGGTATCGTCAAGAGCATGTTGTTAGGTACATTTTGTAACACGAACGTTTGTATTTACATCCCGCTCAAAAAGTCTCGGAAACCAAATCGATTGACTGCACAAAACGAAAAGTAATACTACGCCATTTTAAAATTTCTTGTAAAATTTAAATTCAAAGGTAAAGTATCAAAATATTCGTATATCGTCTGGATTTGAAAGCGCGACACTTCTGGTTTCACAATACCGATTTCGCTTCTTCGAAAAATGGTTTTTGGAGACAATTTCTTCTCGTGACAATTTTACACACTGAGAGATGCTCTTCGTAACTAAATCCACCATGGTCTTCATAGATTCAAGCATACGAGTACTTTCTACATCCACTTGACAGCGTTGTTGAATTTTTTGAGCGGGAATGTACATATTTCAATAATATGCAGGATTGGAAGAGCGTCAAATGAATTATCAGTTTCTAGATTTTTAATAACCTTTCCTTTATGCAAGTAATTAACATGATTATTACAGTAGCATCGTGCTCGAGGTTGCCAAACGTCCTACAATCGTGCCAACACGCGGTGAAACTTGATGAAACTTACGTTTGAAACTAATCGCGGTGTCACGCCGAGTCCTCCCAAGAGATAATCGATCATTACCGACGCACATAAACGATGCTCATCAACCGTGTTAAATTTAAGAAACCGAATCATAACCTGCCGCGTATCACGAGAGGAACGATCGTCGAATCGTCCCCGGACAACCAACACCGTCGCACGTCCCTTATTACAAGTATTTTCGTTCGGAATTACCGTGAAACTGTGCAGACACGTACGGCAGGTCGTAGCGCGGCGACGTTTCGTTGCACGTAGAAGAGAGAAAGAGAGAAAGAGAGAGAGAGAGAGAGAGAGAGAGAGAGAGAGAGAGGCCATTAACAGCCACGTAGGGACGCGTACCTTATCTTAGCCCGAGGGGATGGTTTTCCAGGCGACTCCGTGGCCACGACGGGAGGAAGCATCCGGCGCGACGAGGAGAGACAGGGGCGGCGAGCGTAAGTGCTTCACGCGGCGTGGTAATGGAGTCGACTTATTCGTCAGGGAAACGCCTCGACCGGGTGCAATCGAGACCGAAGCTACGTGCGAGCAGAGAAGGAAACAACCGTGACACTTGGGACGCTACACTCGCGTGGCGGATTCGTCTCTCGCGATCTGCGTCCTCGTTTCGTACCAATTGCATTTGCATTTCTCAGGTCATGTGTCGTCTCTTTGAATGGCACGCCGCCATAGTGTCTTCGATTTATTCAAGTTCAGTCTTTTCAAGACTTTGTCGATCTATTCAAAGTTTGTTCCAACGTGATTGTAGAATATGAAGCACTACAGGGCTTTGAGCGTTGTCGTTACTATCTTGCGTTACTTTGATCCAACAACAGTCTTTCAGTTTAGAGAATCGTTTGACGTGGATCGTGCGACGATTTTTGCACTCACCCTGAGAATAATTTTACCACGGAGTATAAAATTAGCGCGAAACGAAACGTCCGACGTGAAACGATGATTCCAAGCTGTCTCTCTCGACGACAGGTCGAGACGAGTGAAACCACATCGTGGCTGATCCACATCGCTGCGGATCAGCGGCCGATATTCAAGATGCGCGCCTCGCGTCTCGGCAAACCGACTCTAATTACCGCGTAATTATGAGCGTCGGCCGTTCCTCCTGGTAGCTTGTAACGCGGCCAACAGCCACGACACACGGGGTCGTGTCGTAATCGCCCGTGGCCTACGGAGAGGTAGCCCATGTCGCTGTCTCGCGGCTATTGTGCCAATTAACGCGAAATTTTCTGTCGTTATTATTTTTCAATGGATCGCGTGCACACGCGCACGTTGTCGCGCATTTGCATTCGTTGAATATTTCATTCGCCGCTGGGACAGGATGCTTTTTTCGACGAGACGAGAGACGATCGGTTAATTAATCGAGAGGGCAGGATAGATTTGTGCCTGTACACGAGAATGCTCGTATCGGTAGATGAGAGATAACGAGCGACGCGTGTTTCGATATACGTCACGGTACGAAACGGCGAATTCTGCAAACGTTCGAGGTGAAATTGGCGAAACTTGGGTTCAAGGTGCAACGTTGTTAACCAGCGGGCAGCTGCAGCTCGCCGATTGTATCGAGGAAAGTTTTCAAAAGGATACAATTTATGTGTCCAGTTCAAAGGGTTTAACACTCGCTCCAACGACAGAGGCAATAACGATGTTCTCTCTGGGAAATTCACTCTCTCTCTCTGACGCGAGCCTCGAGCAACGTTAAAAAGTTAACTCGAACTTAAAATCGCCGAAATCGCGCGTTTCCACATTTATCGATTCTGCTCCAATAATTCGTACATCTTTGTCAAAACTATCAACCTTTCCAGAGTTAACGGAAGAAAAAAGTTTCTAATGACGGGAAATCTAATATATATCGGCCGGGAGGCAGTCGGCTCGCAGCCGAGTACGTGCAGCAGCTTTTCTTGTAATTAAGTTATAACTAAGGACGCGGGCGCGCCATTCAAAGGGCGAGGAGAGAGAGAGAGAGAGAGAGAGAGGGAAGTTAGGAATGGGTGAAGCAGATCTTCGCAAGAGTGGAAAACAATAAGAAGTGCTCTCTGCTAATCCGGACGATATATTATATCCAACGAGAGTGCTTCTGGCACTGCCGGGCCAGCTGTACACACACACACACACACATACACACACAGACACGACAGAGGGAGAGTAGAAAATCCAACAAATAAGAAGCAACGAGATAAAAGCACATACACAGTACACGAATGTCTTTTTTATATAGAGAAACCTCGAGAGTTATTTCCGTCGTCGATCGTAATTATCGCGTACCGATGCGACGTTTCGCGAGCCGCGAGAGCAAACATTCTTTCCTATTCTTTCTTTCTTCTTCTGTTCTTTCGCGTTCATAAAAATTTATCGATACAACGAAGAAAAAAGAAAGGGACGAAGGTCAAGTCCGCGCTATCCGGGACATCTTTGCAATTAAATTTAACGTCTCGAATGGTCATAAATAATTCACGAATTTATTTCGTTGGGGGACGTTCGGGGGAGCGCTATCGTGGTACAACAACTTCACTTCGCCGAACTGAGCAATTGCAAAATGGACTGTCTTAATGATGAATATCCGCAATTTTTCAGAAAACAGAACAGCCGGACAGTGGTCTGAACGCCATGAATGATGGGAGGGGAGAGGAGTTGCGAATTAAAACGGCGCGCCGTCGAGGCGTGAGGAGAGATCTCGAGCCACGATAATTATCGTAGCGTGCAAATATCGATAATACCCGGGACGAGTTGGAAGCGGGAAACGGCACGGAGAGAGGAAACGGAGGTACGCCGTGGGGGCCGCCGGATACCCGCCTCCCGGCCTACAACTCAATTGCGCGAAATCGAGTTACCTATCAGCCTTGCTGAACGTGTAATTAATTAATTCGAGCGCCATTTTGCTACTGACGGCCCCCGTCGACGAGAAATATTATTTTCTGATTGCGTTGAGAAAAGAACAGAAAACTCGCTCCCCCCCGTCGGTCTCTTTTGTTCTCTCTTCTTCCCCCGAACGAGCGTCGTTCGATCTAGACGCGTGTCCGGAAATGAACGAACAACAAGTTAACAAACCCAATTAGAAAGACATGTAATATTATAATTTTATATGATATACTATATACCACGTATACAGTAAACTACAGACACAATTGAAGAATTTTTTCATTTATTAAGTAAATTAACGCTCCACTTTGAATACACTACTTTTTGCGTGCTACGTGCCTCCTACAGATTCGTGGAATCCGAAATTTTCCAAAAAAAAATACTCTTTTACTCTTTTACTTGATTCCGATTCAAAAATAAACGAAAACGCGTCAGTTTGCCTAGTTAAAGAAAAGTATACACGCGAAAATATAATTAGAAGTTCGAAGAAGATGCTACGATACACGAGATCGAGCGAACCGTTCGAGCAACATGGCCACAAATTTGTACGAAACTCGTGGAGGATCTTGGTCGAGCGCGCAACAAGGGGAGGCTACGTGTTCGCCTAACAAGGAATTCGAGTCATAACGCTTAATTAAGGTACTGTACGAAGTAAGGCCCGCATCGATGAGAGGGACAGAGGAGTGGGAAGGTATGAGGGCCATTGGACCCCGGGGATCGTGACCAACCCAGAAGCAGGAACGCGGTCAGATCGGTTGATAACGATCTGATAAGGTGCCCTCCCAAGATTACGAGCCGAGTTTCGTTCGAGTCTCCTCTCGACGAAACCAGTTTTTCTGCGGGATCGATTTAATTAGATTTTCCGTGGGATCTGTCCTTAACTCTCTTCGAAAATCTCTTTTCTTGAAACGACGCGTCAAAAATTCTTTCCGTTAGAAACTACTTTCTTTGCAAAAAGATTCCGAGAAAATTGCAAAAATGTCTCAAGAAATTACTTTCTTTCGGAGCGTGACGAACACTGTCACTGAGAGTCTGTTTGTTTCAACAGCCTGATAATTTCGAAGGAAATCCCAGATCGAATTGATACATTTACATAATATGGGTGCATTTTCAATGAAAATGACGGAATATTTCGCGATTGAATTAAATCGCAATTTAAAGGACTTGCTAGAGAGCTCGGAGCGAATTAATTTTTAAATTTGACTGTAAATTTGCGAACGTCAAAAGACACCGCGCTTACAAGCTGGCATATTTTATTTCGCATTAGTGGGACAGTGGAGCGATCGTATTTGCGTGCAGCCACCTCGCCACCGGGGAATCGATGAAGGCGCGCGAGAAATCCGCCGATAATGCAAAGCGTGACTGACGTTCGACTTATCGCGCTGTAATCCTATTAAAATATCATTATAAGCTTAGCGGGGAATCACCGCAAGTGTTCGCCGATATTTCATGAAAATTTATGACGTCCGCCGTCGACGATTAGCATACGCCCACTACGTAGTTTCTACTAATACTGTAGAGAATCGACTAGCTAATTTTGTCTGCATAGCAAACGCCCTTCTTGAATAATAACGCGTGGATTTAACGACGAGCACACTCGAGGAAAAGAAACAATCCGCAAATAGAATCGCAAAGAGCAGAAGGGGTGAGTCGAAGGGACGACAGAATGGAATTCGAGTGCGTCTACAGATAATCTGAAGCGTATGGGGCGAGCAGAAGCTACTGCAAACGAAGAGGGTGGAGACTTTAAAATGGCGGGAGCATCCCTTCTCGACCTAAAAGCAACCCCAATCGTTGCATGCTGGTCTAATCACAGAAAGGGGGTTGGTTTTGCATTTCATACCCTGAACAGAAACAACCCTGACACCCATTCTCCCGATTTCTCAACGGCACAATTGACAAACGAAATTAAAATAACACTTATAAACTACGTTTGTTCCAACTAACAAATCAATAAATTCTAAAATAAGAGTCTAGGATTTACAACCCTCGTGTAGTGAATATCGTTGCTAGATTGCAAACGTTTATTGCGAGATGACTGAAGAAACAAAAGTTGGACGGAAAATTGCTTCGTTTGTAATTAAATGTCACAAGCAGCGTTGTAGTTTAAATATTTTCATGTTAATTTTACGAGTGAATTCATTTGATTAAACGAAATGTCAAATATATTCACAAGCCGCAACCGAGTCGTTGCAGTAGATATTTGTATTTATACAAACTTCATTTGCTTCAACTAAATTTCAATTATTGAACCCATTTGCCTGAATGTACACTCCAATGTTATTACGCTACACAGTAACCAATGTACGAATGTAATTTACAGTCATACTCTCTTCTATTTAATATCACAGTATAGTATATATCTCATACTCAATATTTTATCACATAAATTCTTATCAGAATACGTACAATTTATTCCTCTACGTACACGTAAGAGTATATTCGTTTCACTCGTGTGGAAGCCATCAGGGTAGAGAGATAAATAACGACAAAAATACGCGGAAGAAATCAAACAGAGGCCAATTTAATAGAACACGTTGCCGTATGCGGGACTCGATGGTTTTCCATAAAAGTTCCCCGAACTAGATGCTGGTATCGTCATTGAATAAAATAAATTTTCGATATGGGTCCGAGCGTCGTATCGATTTCTAATTGAATGATTACGAAAACTGATACTTGAAACTCGAATCTTTCCCCCTCCCCCACCCCTCTTTTTTTTTATAAAAGAAAACCATCTTGATATGCTTACGTATCGAAAGTGTCAGCTTCGCGTCCGCATACATCTCCTTCTTGATGTCAAACTCGCAATTCCCAACGACCATTAGAAAGCTTCCGCAAAAATAGTAAAATATCAAATTTCCTTGACTTCTCCCTCGTATAACTCGCCGATAACACACACTGTGCGCTTCAGTGTGCTGAAATTATCTTTCACACCTTGGGGACCTTCACTCAAGAAACACAGATACAGAGAGATACAGCGATTGACCAATTAACAAAATCGATCTCACCCTTGTTTTTTATCGCGTTCGTACTTTTTCACTCAGCGTTTCAAAATAACAAAGCGTGCGAAGCTGATGTCGCCGAGTATTGTTGACAGATTTTGCGAAAAGCTAGAATAAGACTGAGCATTTCTCAAGTTGGTCAGTCGGGGGCAACTTTTATACTGGAGAGCCAGTTCACATTGGTCAGCTACTGCCCCTCTGCTCAGCTGGCACGTGGGGGTGCACCCCCGCAAACCCTCTGCAAGGCCAGAAGAAGAGAGAGAGAGAGAGAGAGAGAGGAAGAGAGGCAAGGAGACAGAGATCCGGTACGTGCCACTCTGCGGAGCACTCTTCTCTCTCGCGCCGTGTTCGACAGAGGGTACATACATTATCCGTCCCTGATCCTCGATCCCGAACGATCCACGTCTCACGCGCGCAGCCACTGTCCTGAATTATAGAAACGTTCCTCCTCGCTTTTCCTATCGCCTTCAACTTTCCACGTTACGACGGTATCCTTTTAATTTGGAGGGAGATTCTAACGATTGTGCATTGTTCCGAGAGGAACGGGACGTTTTTACAAAGGATTTAAATCAAACAAAGGAACTTGCATTGTACACGCTTGTAACGTTTCTTCAGTACCTCGGTGGACCAAAAAGGCAAATGGCGATAGAATTTTTACAAACTGTACAAAGTAGCAATAGAGTCGTGCGATCAGCTCCTCTCGCCCTTTAGCTATTTAGTTCTCAGCCTTCTTTTCGTTTAAATAAAGAAGAGAGGAGATGAAAGAACGAGGAAAAAAAGAACAATTGCAGCATAGTCGAAATTTTAGAATGGACTTGGTCGGTCCATTCTCAAGTCGTAAAACTAGAGGAGAACCTCTTCAGTAGAACTGAAGAAAAAAAAGAAGGAAAAAAGTAGTTTTCCCAGTCCTTGGCGTCATCGGCAGGCTTCGTCCTGTAAATTCTCCTTTTTTTCCTTTGGACACTTACGAAAATTCCAAATGGACTTTCCGTGTCTTGTGAAAATTTACATTTCCGAATGGTTATCTGCTTGTAAATCTTGGCCGTACTAAGGATTTCTAAGGATTGCTAAGGAAGATTTAGAGAGCAGACCTTGAAATTTATGATCTCAACGACTATATGATGTCACTTGCGGAATGATTACGTTATACGTTTAACATAACCGTCATCGAGCAAAATCCTTTCCTTCAGTTTCTACAGACACAGTCCCATCCCATGTGAGCTATCGACGACAATTGGTAAAATTAAATATAATGTGTAATAATCTCAAATTCATCGTTACTCTCTGAATCATTTACATTCTATTTCTGAAGCGTGTTTTCGTTCGATACATAGAGCGTTCAAGTTTCTCTTAAATTGTCACTGAGTAACTCCTGTTTTATAATTGGTAACACGATGCAATCAGGTATATTAATATTTTACATTTCATATGTTACATATTGTCAACTTGGCGTTATACCAGAATCAAGCAAGAAAATCAAGGGAGCCTGTATCAATCATTTCGACCAAATTGAACAAATAGACGGGAGTCTATCGTGCGTGTGACATCTTTGAAATTAATTTGATCGAACGTGAAATATCGAAAATTATGAATTATTCGCGTTCCAATGGAATTGGAAAGTTCATAGTTTTTATACGTATATTTCATCCCAATTTCCAATATTACTCCACGCTGCTCCCCTCCACTGTGCACCGACGACCCCCGGTAACGCCGTTACTCCAGGGTTAAACACAAGTGAAAATGTAGCAGAGAGGCCGTTTCACTGGCAACGCGTTGCTTCAATCTACTTTCATCCCAGCTGCTCGCCATTGACGATCGTTATTGTAAATGTTGATTGAGCAATTGCGATGGAATTGGCCTTCCCACGGCTCGCCGATACAAATACGCGCGTTCTGTAGGAAAAAGTACGGCCAACGTCGGCGCTTAATTATTTTTACACCCGGATCGATCTGCACATTATCCAATTCGGTTAATTAACCCATTGGCTTAATTATCGCCGACCGACGAAATGGGCCAACGTCTGCGCTTCGGTGGGGTTCTAATCAAACAATCAAGCACCTCGTTGCCAGTTTTCCTCCCCTCGTGCGTACCGTCAGATGCAAACGAACGACTGAATAAAAATAGAAACAAAGAATGCAACTAAAGGAAAGCCGGAAAGTTCGTGCCGATTTGACATAAATTAAACTCGATAAATCTTCTGCGTTTTCAATTTTCCTTCAAAATCCGGACAGCCCGATATAATATTATAACATTATAACGAGTACTTTATTTTGATGATAAACCTAAATAATAAAGTATACAACGACGACGAGATTACGAAACTATCTCGAAATCATCTACCAGAAAAGAGAACTGACAATTACAAAGGCGTAATCGAACCTGGAGGAGGCACCGAAGCTCTCGGAAAATGGCCCGCATCTCTCGCTCCGAATTCTCATCCGGTCACGCGACATATATCATTCGTAGCCCCCCCCCCTCTCTCTCTCTCCGTCGCGATCGATCCAGACTCAGAATCGAGCAAATTTCCAGAGAAAGAGAGAGGCATCGAGGAATCGAAGCGGAGCGGGCGCATTCTGGAAAGAAAATGCGAGAGGAAAATGAAAGGCCGCGTTTCGTTTCAGCCACCCACGCTTTCAGAGTGGACAGAGGCACACGGAGCGGACGTAAGGGGTCCATTCCGCCCCTATTTTGCAACCACCTATCTCTGCTCCCCCTCTCTCCCCTACTACCTCTCCCCGTTTGCCGTCGATAGTACATTTGACCAGAGTATTGTCCGAACGAACGGTCCATTGTCGGATTGAATCACCGGCCCGGCTTTCGAATATTCAGGGATGGCCGTTGGTCAGTGGCCATTATTGTTAGGCCGGCACGCGTGTGCGCGCGTGTGTACTCTCGAAAATGTGGAACAGCGGACACTTGGTGCTTCCATTCGTTCATCTCGCGTGTTCAACTACTACCCCCTGCGTCGGTGAATTATTGGCTTTAATTCCAGCTACGATAATGGCCAGGCTGGGACAAATTTCCGGGCGGGAAGCTGGCAGATTGTTGGAAACTGAACGGTCGCGTGGCTAACGTTGATTTCCTCGATTCTCAACAGACGATTCTCTCTGTGCTCTGCCGTGAAATTCGGGGAATTCTGGCGTGGGTGAGTCTCGCTCGACGCGATCGAATATGTTAATTTCGTTTCGCCTGGAGAGGGAGGGGGGGGATTTCTTCTCGCTCCAACTATCGGCGACGTGAATTTTATTTTTAACAGTCTGTCAATTCTGGTCGGATTATGAAAGATAGAGTGAGTCAAGGAAACTTAAAGTATGGCATTTTACTATTTAAGAAACGAATTGCTCTGTAATTTAAAGAGATACAAGTATTTTACGAGCACGATGGAAGTTTTTTTAAGAGAACAAAGATATTTCTTACGTCTGTTTAGCAAGAAACAAGCACAAACAAATGGACAAATCTAAATTACCTTGGATACGTTAATTTAATTACGCGTCCTTTCAAAAAGACAGGTATAATATGAAAATTTGCAGGCACGATTGTACGAATTTCATGTATCACTGCTGTTTACTACTGGGATTCTCTCTCATTGTCCCGTATCGAGAGGGATCGGGCCAGCCTAGGGACGCAGCGAACTGCGTCACTGCGTGCACAGCGGCATTCTGGTGCCAGAAGTTAGCGGGGTCAGAGGGCAGAGTTTCGCCCACTCGTACCCGGCTGGTTTATACCCTTATTACGGACGCAAGGGTCACGTCCGTACTTTCCACGAAAACGGGGAAAACACAATAAACGTGCAAACGTAATATCACGGCCGTAAACGCAGATTCACGAAAAACAACGATCCCATCTCGGTAGTTTCCCGAAGAGAAATTTCGGGCGGTGGAACGAAATTACTACCACTCGAGAAATCCCTGGAAATACTTCCAATAGTAACAACGTCAGTCCATTAGCTGCTGAAAAACATACACAACCACAGAGGGACGTCTCAATGAGTTCATAAAGCTACCTGAGGAAAGGCAAAGCCAGATTTCGATCTTCCATCCGAGATCGGCACACCTTTCGACATGCTAATGCAAGAGGATGTTCTAAGACTCTCATTACCGTCAGGCCCACGTTTCGGAATCTCTCCCCGAAAGTTTTCCACAGTTCCGTCCCTCCAGTCGACCGGAAAAAAAAGGAAAAAAAAAAGAATTTACATATCTATGCACTTGGCAAATGCGAGGAAGACCCGTGAATGGGAAAGCAGACCCGCGAGATCTGTCGGATGTTCGCTGGAACCCTTAATATTCAGTGGCGGCGATCTTTGATCTCGTAGAAAGTTTCTCTGAACTTCTGAAAACGCTACCTGCTGGAGCACAAAACCTGAAGTAATATTTCTCTCGCAAATGAATTTACGACTGACTCTTTCACACCGTCGTTGCTGTTTACGTTTACGATTTACGAAACTAATCTGCAAAGTTTTAACAAATAATTGGATATTCTTGTTACTGATACTTGTTGTACACGGAGCGTGTAACGTGCAAAATAAAATTACGCACTTCGAATTTTAGTAGTCGAAATTACGACAAAGTTGCCTTTCTCCACCCTTGCGACCATCCAATTTGTCATCAGTTCAATTTGACTTTTCTGTCGACGATCGTTGCGAAGATGAGCCACTGTTGTAAAATAAATAAATCGACGTCGACATGACAATGAATGTCATGTAAATATTAAGAGAGACACCAATTCCGGAAAAGGGAAACCAAAAGGGAAGCCAGGTCGCAATTAACAGAGGCAGAGCGAAACTCTCTCTCTCTCTCTCTCTCTCGAGAAGAAGAAGAAGAAGAAGAAGAAGAAGAAACCCGATAGGCTGTCCACAACCGCATTCCATATGCCCGGGCGGAGGAGGGTTGCCGGCCACCGGCAGGTCCGCGACCCAGGAAGTAGGTAGTAATTTCGGGCACAAGGCCCGCCGAAATTAGCGGGCAAAGAGTCGAAAGATGATTTTCCAAAATAACACGTCCCGACACAATGGCCAGGCAATTTCCCGGGCACCAGCTGCTGCCACATATCTGATTTATCATCTCGCCTCCGCCGAACCCACCCTGTGTGCTTCGACGTTCTCGTTTGCCTTTTAAAAAAAACGAGAAGAGAAGAGAGAGGATGGATCTACGATCGATAATAGATCCCTTCTGTTCGAAAATTCAAAGTTTAATTATGTTTCCTGTCCGAGCCTCGCCGGACAGGAAATTTTAGAGATTTCCATGGAAATTGGAAATTATCGGATGCGCGTCCATTGGAATGATTCGGCGGGTTTTGCTACTAGATCTGGTAACTGTTGGAGCGTTCCGAAAGTAATTTCCCGTGTGTTTGGTATTAACACGTTGATTTTGCTGCGCTTTCCGTTCAGCCCGCAGTGACCGAGCGCTTGGGCGATATTTGAGACTGTTGAAATAAATAGAAGAGAGATACGAACGTAAAACACGTTCCAAGTCCAAAAGCGTTCAGAAGACGTCCAAAAGCCTATGCCTAGTGGAAAAAGAAAGTTCACAAAATCCGAAGATACGTGTTCGGGATGTTACAACAATAATTCAACGATATACGGACGCAAGATAGCCAGAAATTTGACTAAAAAAGTCCTCGTATTTTTGTTTAGAATGTTTCGATAAATTTCATTGAAACTGCTACGTTTGTTTTCTAACTTTGTTGCTATCGGTCGCAAAGACCGACGCAAGCCAAACGAAAAGTCCACTGTCGGTCCCCAGGACCGACGCAGGGCTCAACGTGTTAATTAGTACTCTTGTGTGTTCTTAGCAGGATTATTCGTAACTGCATGCAATGGTTTTATTTGTAATTATTGTAACTTTTGGAATACTTTTCTGTATGTACATCATTGAGATTAACAGGAAAGAACATTAGGGTTGATAGGGAAATTTGCAATTTTGGAAAAATTCTTTCTCCAATGTTTTTACTCCTCCGTGTTTCTAAAAATTCGAACGAAAATACGCGAATGGTACGAGTGATCCTTGCGTCGCCAAACTGAAAGAGAAACTCTGTCGACAACAAACACTGCAAACGACCCACAGCGTTGTGTTGTTCCACCGTGGGAAATCAGTATCCACCGTAAGTATATCTCGCTTCCTCGACAGGAATTCAATCATCGATGATCGTAATTACGTCTTCCTTATTAAAACTCCTCGGTCTCTCTCCTTCCGATCGAAATACCTCCGACTTAGACTTCCATCAACTACCGTCGATCACGGTTCCTCGCGCAATTATCCATTCGTTGCTGGAGAACCGCTAGGGACTAGCGGGGAACAACATGTTCGACCCGCTGAGCGCGAGGATTGTTTGACCGTTTGCTCGCAGGAATGCGAGTGGCTGACGACGGAGCGGAGGTCGAGAGGGGGTTGTTCAATCGGTTATTGATTGGAAATGTAAGCTGGAGCGTGGCGAGGCCGCGGGAAGCGGAGGAAGAAGGGTAGAAACCAGTACAGCGACGACCCGACAGATGGCCATTGGTCAACGGGACCTCGTGGCGAAGTTTGCCAATCGAGGGAACAACTTCAACTTTGTGCTCGAAAATTATTAGATCTCCGAAACTTCCACTCGGGGAATTCCTCTCTCTCTCTCTCTCTCTCTCTGTCGACACCTGTCGATGTTGCAATTTCATCGAGAATAATCAACCATTCTCCTCTCTTTCCCCGCGATCGTTCGCGTTTTGTATATATCCGAGCGAGGATTCATCGTGGAAAGTAACTGAGATTATCCGCCGGCGATCTCGAAAAATTCGTAAACCGAAGTCGACCATCTGCCGATTCACGCTAATCGGCGTCGTCTACCTTCTCGAGGGATGACCACGCGGTTACGACAGGCTAGGCGTAGACTTGGCATTCATTACGCGTGGGAAATTTTATTTCATTTTATTTCGTTTCTTTTTTTTCTTCCTTTTCTTGCGCGAATCAATGCAACACAAGTTCTAGTACGGTTGAGAAACCTCGCGAGTTAAATTGTCGAGCGTGTGTGAAAAAAAACATGCTCGCGAAACATTGACAAGCTTTTTTGATGAAACAAGAACGATGGAAGAGCAAAATAGCCCCTAATTTTTGCGAGCAGTCTATCACCAATATAAAAATACAAAATATCTGGTCGTATCGTCTATGTGAAATCTCGTCAAGATCGCATCGCGCAAATCGTGATTTTCCAAACTCGCGCGTGTCCGACGCAGGAGCGCAGCTCCAACGACGGAAGGATCCCCCTCCCCTCCGCTCCCGAAGCTGGAACCGCAGCACGGAATCAGCACCGCCGCCTCCGTGGCCGCTGCGATAGCCGGGGCTCCCTCGCATCCCCCGGGCAATCTTTTCAATTTAAAGTCAAGCATTATGGCTTAAATTGCATTATGGTTTCCTTCCCCACGAAGAAGAAGAAGGTAGGAACCGAGAGCAGCAACGAAGGGCGGCTCCTTGTAAGCAAGACTCAATCACGCCGCTTAACCTCTGACCCTGCACAGCACGGCCTGCACACACGCCTCGATACACCACCACCGACGCGCGATTCGTTCGTTCGTTCGATTCGTCTTTCACTCCGTTTGGCCGCCATGGACACTTTCACCGTGGAGTGGTTTGCGTGTATATATATAATATTATATTTTTATTATACGTATAATAAATATATGCATATATGTATAAATGTACGTACGTGGGAGATGACGCGTATGTAGGAAAGATACGTGAGAGGATGTTGTTCACGCGGAGGGCCTCGATCGCCGTCGCGAAATTAACCGTGAAAACCTGTCCGGCCGCGCGCTTCCTACGTGCGAACGCTTCGTCGAAGTTTCTTCGGCGACGTCTCGCTGCTGACTTGCTCGAAAAGTTACGATCTTTTCGAATCGTCGGAAAGTTTCTGGGATTCTGTATCACGATTTGAATTTTGGCTGCTTCAACTTCTAATCAAATGGGTTACAAAGTTTCTAATTTGAAAGAAGGAAAAGAGATGAGAGACTAGACAATTCCTGATTTTTGATCCATTTATACGTTTGTAATAATTTACAGTTTTACATTTGTTAACACGTATCGTTCTCTCTACATTATAAATTAGCATCAATCGAGAACCTAAGAGTAAGAAACTTTGAACCGCGGTGCAAGTAAATTAACTCGAAACGAAAGGAAGCGGATACTCCAAATATCTCGCAGAAAAAAAGGAAACATTGCTAAACTTTGTGTAAAACGTGCACGAAGCGAGCGAAGCGCTCGGACGCCGCGAGTTGCTGCGACGTGATCGGGCAAGACACACACGCTCGCTTTCCACCGCGAATGAATGAAACGACCCAGCCCAGGACGGACCTTGAACTTGGCGTTTGCGACAGAAAAAAAGTCGCTAGCTCCCTCCTCGCGCCTCTAGCCGCTGTAATAACGCGTTCCTTGCTGTCCGTAAGGCGTGTAACAGACACTCGAGCCCCTCGCGCCTCTTTTGCTTTTTTCCCTTTTGCCGTATTACGTTATCGACTGCATACGACGTACCGCACGCATTTATCACCGAGCCGTGGCCTCGCCTCGATAACCATCGATCGTTTTCGCAGATCGCGCTATTCGCCGGACGAACGAGGAACGACTACCACCACTAAATTTAGATCAAAGACGAGACCGATTCCCGCCCCCCCCCCCTCTATCTCTCTTTTATTTAATCTTCGATCGATTACGAGTTGATATTTGGACATCGATCGTACGTTTCGTGAAACACCGCGAGCGAAACGCTCATTGATGATGATTGGGCATATTCGAAGTTTTACAATCTAGTTGATTCGTCTGACGACATACAACAGATCGTATTGGATAGTAGATTGGGTAACGTCGATTGGATCGCAGATAAGTCATTTAACGCGCTGAATTATTTAATTTAATGTGGATTCTGTGTTTTGCGCGATAAAGTGTTTTGTCCGCGACACGAATGGAAATGAAATATTTTGCGATTGGGCAATCCGAGACTATTCAGGCGATATTTACGTGTTGTCGGACGATACTTTGTTATCTCAGAATTGAAGAAATTTGATTGTTGCGAATAATAACGAAGAAGACTGATACAGTGGATGACGACGTTCTAATTATTTTTGTTGAATTTTTCAGAATTCACATTTAACAATCTAATTGATGAAATTGTCGAATAATGATAAATTAAACTGTTTGGATAAATTGATAAATTTAAATAATTGCGGGGAAGAAATTTCAAAATTACAATGACAGGTTTAACAAACGCCCACTGAAAGTAAATTAAAGTCCGTTACTCGAGTGTACGTAAATTTTCCAACGCGATTTGATTCGACCAGCAACACGTTTAACCCTTCGAGTGTTCATTAAAATTACCATGAACGGAGGAGTACACGAAACAAAATTCAAATCAAACAAACTCCGCTCTCTCGCAGAAATCTAAATCTAGCTCTAGGTATCTGTAACCTGAACCCGCTACCGAGAGACACAGAGGACACGGGCAAAACCGAAACGAGAAGATCCACGGGAAATCAAAGTTGAACGCGGAGAGTGGAAACGAATGGAACGGACCCGCTGCGAGGAAGAGGAGCCGAAGAAGAAGACGGTCGTACAGTCCGAGTTCACGCGGGGGACCGCGTGATCGCCGGACGTGGAAGCATCCTTATCGTCTGCGTTCTTAGCGAGCGCAATCCTTAAGTAATATATTTCTCGGGGGTAATTGCAGGCAGCGATTTCGTGCGGCTCGTTCGAGATCCGCCAGATACGTCGGAGCTGTACCGCCGGAGCGTGTATTGCACGTGCAAACGCGGACGATGGGGAGGAGAGCGAGAGAGCAGAAGGAAGGGGAGAAAGTAGAAGGACGGAGAGGAAAAAGGAAGGAGAGGAAGGACAAGGAGGGAAGGGCAGAAGAGAGTGGAAGAGCAAAGGTAAGTTATACGTACGGTAGGTTACACGCGTAGGTAGGTACTTACGTGCCTATTTCGCGTAGGTAGACGCACGCCTCGCGTTTCCATCTCGACGAAGCGAGACCGAGCGACGCTGCAACGTCGTCGAAGCAACGAAGAAAGTTGAGAGTAACGAAACGAGAGGACGTGCGCGTTTGTGTGTGTGTGTGTACGATGAAAGAGAGAGAGAGGGAGAGAACGTACTGATAGAGCGTAACTGACTTCTTGGCCGGTGCATATTACCGGGCTGTTAGAGGGCGGAGCCGGCTGATGAGTTAGCAACGTATTGACTTTATAATAATCACGTTAGCCGGTCCACCGTGATCCCTTGGTATTACGCGGTGCTTTCGCGCCGATTCACGTACCGGGTGATTCCTTCCTTCGTCTCCCTTCCCGCCGTGGAAAATGAGAAATCCAGAGGTCGAATTCCAAAAATAAGCAACACGCTCGAAGTAAGCACAGCTTCGTTACTTTCCTGGTAACGTACATAACACGGCTCAAGTATCTCGCTAATGTATCGTCGATGGTTAAACCGTGGCTGCGAAGCAACCACCGGGCGAGATATCTCGCGACGCGATATCGCTCGTACGATACGTTACACGATGCGTTACAACGGTCGGACAAAATAATGCAAGTATCACTAGTGCGTAGCAACTAGATGTTTTCTTCACCAAAAAAACCTTCTAAATTAGTGAAACAGTTTCATTTCGTACATAGTGATCAAATTGTTTCGATGGCAAAAGAGTGGACATTTGATATTTGGGGTTGTTTGTTTGGTAGTAACTTGGTAACTTTTTGAATGTGTTCATAAATACATAACAAAGTAACCACAAACGTGCGGTCGTAAAGTCTAGTGTGAAATCGAGCTGAGCAGCTCAGCATCAACTCTGGAAGGAGAACTGGAGGAACAGGCCAGACATTCTCCTCCAGCTTTCCTAAAACCACTCTGGAAGAACATTGATGCAACGTCCCTGCAACCGAATATAACCGAATATAACGTTATTCAGCGGAGTTGAGAAGGAGAGCTTCACTCCCAAGGAAATTCAATCCGTACGTTTGATGTAAGAATTTTCTCGATGTACCTGCTCGACGCGTCTCGTCTCTTGCTCCGCTTTTTAGCGGCCGTTCGGAGGAAATAATCCCGCCATATCGATAAATCTTGGCGAACAAACGGTAGTGGTGTTTTTTCGACTGACCGGCGAGACACCGGTTGCAAAACCACGTCACCATAAATCAAATGGCCGCGTCGAAAGAAAACGAATCCCGGAATACGAGTAGCCCGGGTACCATCATTAATATTAACGCCGTCCGCGGGCCCCGATCGAAATTGCGTTACTCGATTTGGCAGAGGCCAGTCCCAGCGCCCTCGGAATCCCGTTGAATCGAGCAACGATCGATCTCGGGCCGATAGGAGAGAGGAATCAGACCGGCGTGCTTCGAGCCGCGGTGTTCGCGGTTTAATTAACAGCTCGGTTTATCTTCCACTCCTCTTTGGACAGAGGCTGTCAGACTCTCGGAGGAAACACGTGTGAGAGGCGAGCGAGGTTCGGGTCGTTACGTATTCACGCGCATCCGCTGCGTCGCAGAAAGCCGGCGCGCAACGTTCCAAGATCCGCTTGCTCCTTTTGCATGCGAGCAAAATTGCTCGACGCACAGAGGCTGGATAGAATGACGGATACGTCTCGCGAGTTGGGATAATTCTCTGTTAACCTGACAGATCGGTATAGTCAAACGTCGCAGTCAGAATCCACGACAATTTTTTGAAGATGTTTGACAACTCCCAATGCTCGTTCATTAAGCATTGGGGACCAATTGTGATTAAGTTTAACATTCATCTATTTAGCGAATAATATCCACATAGTTGGTAGCTGATTAATTTAATTAACTTTCGTATTCCAATTTATTTCGCTAGGTCTCCTAATTATTCTTACTGGTCAGTAGCTTGCATAATATTGACATGTTAATATTGTTTCATATTTTACATTGCGGAAAAGATTTTACCGTATATTTTGAATAAATGACTGAAAAGGTGAAATATTCCCCTACGGGAATCAAATACAAGTCCTGAATGATGGCTGAAGACACATCGCAGCATTCTACAAATTTTCATATTTCATTTATGTAAAATTCAAAATTCAAAACCAAGTGTAAATGCACAAAGTACTGCACGTTTCAATCTTTATCTAGCTTTCATTTTCTCAAATTTCACTCACACAAATATACTCCGCAGAGTATTGACAAACGACGTTGCAATCACATTTCTTCAACCCGCGTAATATTCTGCTTTGCCATCTTTGCGAAATTTGCTCTTTTTACGATTTGCCTCAGTTTCCTTCGAGTTTCAAAGTCGGAGATTCGGGTAATTTCGGTAAAAAGGCGCGATCTCGACGAAATAGAGTCATCACGCTTGCAACGCGTCAGCGTCACGGAGAACTAACGGTGGCGTTAACCGAGGCAAGAAAATAATCGATCCTCCGCCAGGCCTTTTTCCCAGGCGTTCGCTATTAATAAAGGCCTCGGTGATCACGATGTTAATGGCGGTTCGACGCCGATAGACGCGTGTTTCTTGTCTCCTTCGCTAATCTGCATCCATGCATTCTCTCGCGCTGAACTGACGGAGCGAGCAATCTCTCGCTATCATTTCCTGACAGTAAGTTTTGCGACTTTTATTTTGCCACGCTAATCGTAAGTTGATTCGAATGTAAAAGTTCTATCGTGAAATGCCGTGGGGCAACATCCTCTCGACGTTCACCTGGCGGACGCTGAGTTCATCTTCTCCAAGAATAACGAATTCACCGATGATAATAATAATTAATGTACGAGAAGGACGAAAGAAAACTTTGATATACACGTGCAACAATACCATTCTTTTAACATCAACCAATCATCTATTCATTATTCTTGCAACATGATCGTTCACTCTGAAACAGTTTCGTTTCACAAATATGAAAATCATGGTATCACCCTCTTCTCTAATAATTGTTATCTTTAAGAGAATAAACACAGTACGATTCGTTTCACTGAGAGGCCCAGAAGCAACTGTTCTGCGACTTTTTTGCCGATAGAAAACAAATTACAGGCAACGCCACGCCTACTCGAGGTCTACCCCACGCCCTCTCGCGAATC
Organism: Melipona beecheii; assembly: GCA_032399605.1. Lineage (NCBI taxonomy): Eukaryota > Metazoa > Arthropoda > Insecta > Hymenoptera > Apidae > Melipona > Melipona beecheii. Next base: position 4,767,310 of record JAUCMO010000463.1, read on the forward strand.
ACGTGACCCAGATCAACCAATCGCTAATTTTCGTTGCATTAGCACCTGAAGAGGCCCGTGAGATACGTGTTTCGTAGAAAAATTTGCATTTCTTCGACTTCTCGCTGGTTTAACGTTTCCTTTTCTCTTAATTCGTCCCTTGTCGCGGAGATTCTTCCTCGTCAAAGAATCGAGATAAAGGGAAGCAGAGTTGCAAATTGCTTTTGCATCGCCCGGTAGAACGAGCGGCGGCCGATGGATCGCGTTGACCTCCAATCTCACCTCAATTTGCCTACACGCCGCCATTTGCGTCAGCAGCGGGAACGGCGAGAACGGCCTATCTAAAATTATGATCTGAAAAAAAAGTCTCGCCGGCCTGCCTCGCGAGCCAACGCGAAACGCCGCACGTCCCAACGTAATCGATTAATTATGGCGAATCCCGCGTTATTATAAATTTTTGGGGTAATCGCGATCGTTTGTTTTTTTCGGTCAGAAGAAACGTTTCGAGCGATGATTCGAAGCTTGAAACTGTCGAGAGTCCTGGTAAATCTTTGAAACGCTGAAAGTCTTGATCGTCTCGAACGTCTTTTTGATTACTTTGGATTACTTCGCGCGGTGTTTATCACAAACGACATCGTTTCGTGATATTTACGATTCGTTTAGATATCGATAGATATTTGTAATATGTGCCGCTATAAATAAATGTATTTGCGATAACTCTCGATAGCTCTCTGGATTTTCTTTGACGTTTTATGTACGTGAATAATCATTGTGCCATCACTGTGTCAAATTTCGTCGCGACTTTCAACATTTTCAAAACGATCGAGACTTCTCGTGTATTTAATTGAAGTGTAACAGAGTCAAACATTATCAAACAATTCTGCAACATTTTCAAATTTTCAGTCCACTGAATTATTTTCGATATAAATTACAATCAATCAAGGTATCGTACCGCTCAAAAGTCCCATGATCTATACTGTATTAATATCTTAACCTTGCGGAAAGAGATGCAATTTAAAAGTTTCTGTCGAGTTGACGATTCGCAAATTCCACCTTCGAGGAATCACCAAGATTCGAGTACCGAGCACGACAGCACGCTATATCATCAGCTATATCTTATTCGCGCCGATCGCTCGAGATCGAGAAATGAGATGCACGGCCCGGTAATTGACGACTCGCTTTAATAAACTGAAAGACGTTGCGGCAGAGAGCTCGAGGCGGTCGCGTGGATTCGTGGCGCGAGTAGCAGCTGCTCGCCGCAAATTGGCATTGGGAGGGCTGTAAACGATAGCGGTTTCCAACAATGTTCGAGTAACGCGCGCCTCTTTCATCGGTGGTTCAATTAACGAGTTAATTAGGTTACGACAAAACTCGCGTTATTCCCCCTCGAAAACGCATCGACCTCTCGTCTGTTACGTCCTCGTTCCCTTTTCTCAAGTACACGTGGTCGTTCCCATTGTTTGCACTTTCGCGCAAACGATCCAGGTTACCGGATCTCTCATTAAACATTAATAAACTGGATCTCTCGGAGATCCGTCTATACACGTCGATCGTGATATTCGTCGTATAATACCTAACGATCGGACATAGTTATTGGAACATACGTATATAACAACAATTACACAATTATATTAAAGTAGCGTTGCTTATTATAAATTATTAGAAATAATAACTAAACTGTTCCATCGACCGATTGTTTCAACAACAAGAGATATTTGCACGATGCAAATATAATTTGAGTCTGTATTGCAAAAATTGAGTTCTGAGTATATTAGACGTAAGATTCTTAATCGTGAATCATTACAATTTCTGTGATTATGTGACGGGATAATTGCGGAATATTCCTTCTTCGTCAGAGATTTAATTCTATTTAAGCATAATGGCTCTGAATAAACAGAAACTGCAACTAAAAATGCAACTGTTGAGCAAAAAAAAAAAAATAATTACAATTAACAATATTACCTGGAATATTAGTTTGAAATTTTAATTATTTATTTTAATAACACTATGATCATTGGTAACAATTTAAACAAGTACAAATTTAATAACTCAACACTCATGAGCATCAGTGATAGTTTAAAAAAGTACAAAATTGAGATCATACCTAGATATTGAGACTTTCGAGGTCTTCGAACACTTGGATACCTCTTCAAACGTTAAACAATTTTCAATATCGGACGTTGAGCGCTCACGATGTGCGTAGTTAATCTTCCAAGACGTGTTTCACGGAACTTCTCGGAAAAAGTTCTCGGGGACGTGTCACGGGGCCGTTCGTATCTCCATTTCACCGTGCAGTTTGAAATATCGAGCAGCGGCCATATGCGAGCCAATAACCGAGTGTACGCGAACGTTTCATATACGACGGCGCGAGGGACGCGTACGAGGCGAATAAAGGGTGACCGCCCTCTCACCCCCTCACCCCTCCCCGCCCCGTGAAATATTGGCTACATAGATTTCGACCATTATTGCCGCGTGTAAAACACGGCGACATTTGGCGCCAAATCGATCAGGTTGCTCGCACGTCGCGTCACCTCGCGCGAGCGACGAGGAGAGAAACTTTCGCGAGAACCGGGAAAATACTTTGCAGCTCGGCTACGTCGATCACCTTCGACGCTACTTTTATCGACGCCATTCGCCTCGGAAAATTAGAAATTCACCGCGACGATTTCACAGATCGATCGGCGAACGTTTAACTTATTAGTTATTTGGAAATAAAAATGACTCCGACTTTGCGGCATCGTCTCGTTGTTTCGGAAATTTTTAAAATAGTTGCAAGAATAAAAACCATTTCGCAGGTAGTTCTGAAAAACGTGAAACTGACGTCTCCGCGACGTAGAAACGCGAAAATCACCGTCGCGACGCGTACGAATTTCTCACCCACAGAGTGTTTGGATCCGGACTCTTCTTCTTCAACCGCGAAATTTAGCAGCGAGAGACGAAACGGAGATCGCGGGGCGGAATGTATTTGTGGAAGGCCGCGCGGCCTCAGCCTAAGAATAACAACGGATAAAGTATTCTCGCCATGAATATTTCGTATCTTCCATGGGGATCTCCCAGCTCGAGCGTCGTTCAAATTGAATTCTGATTTAACTGTCCGCGCGTTCCCGGCGCACGAATATCCTTTGCGCGCTGCTGGCGCCGCTTTCAGAAACGAACGGGGGAGAGAAGGGCGAAAGAAGGGGATCGATCCTCTACGCAGGAATTTCGTACGAGACGAGAATCGAAGGGGAAAGATCTACGCGTCGAGTTTCGCAGTTTCCGCCGGGCTAACGTTCTCACCCCTTTCTCCTTCTCTCTCTCTCTCTCTCTCTCTCTCTCGCGCGCGCGCGATTTATCGTCACGCAGTTAGGACGCCGGATTTATAGTTTCCACGCAAGTTTTACGACCGGTCGAATTGTTTCGAACTGCGCCGAAAGCGCCCGTCTTCGCTGTCCAATGTCCAGCGTCCGCCTCGAACGAGCACGAAGGTTCGATTAAACCCGCGAACGGGACACGAGGAAATTTGAAATTTGAAAAAATTTGCAATCTTATCACGCACGCGTCGACATTTTTCTAGCGGGCGGAGTAACATTTTTTTTTTTTTTATTAATTACACTCGTAGAAACGTGCATTCCGCCGTTGGACTTTGATAGAATAAAGAACCGAGAGAGATAAATTGGCGCGCGAAATAATTCAACCGGGGTTGGCCGAATAAACGGAATTTAAATACCTTGGAAGGAGGAGGGTGATCCCAGGGAGAAGAACGATAGTCCCCGGGGACAGATACGTCCGAGAACAGCAAGAAAAGATCGTTCCGTAACCGGACAGTGTAATTTACACACTAGCAGACTGCGTTACACAGTTCACTGACTTCGAAGATTACTTCTTAACAGGCGTTTGTCCGCAATTCGTCTGCGTCTTGCTCTCGTCTGATTTTTAAAAACGACGTTGTTCAGTTAAAAACGAAGTATTGACGATCGAATGAAATATTCTCCAAATACTCGCGAATTTCGTGTATTTTCTTCCAATAATTTACAAATATAATACTCATACTTTTTAATTGTCTGTTTAGTTGCGAAAATTCCACACTACTACGGTGTAGTTAATAGCCAACGTTTCGCACGGACATTTATAAAATTCTCGGCGTCGAAGAATCACGAGCAACTCCTTTTTTCGAATTTTGGGGTCGAGTGACGAACCCCTCGACGAACTCCTTTCTTAATTATACCAGTGATTTATAGTTTCGGCACAGGTCCGTCCAGGGGGAGGGGGTTCGGAGACGGAAGGATCATCGTTTCGACATGTGTCCACCGGTGGGTTCGCTACAATTTGGGGTTCTATCCCTCATTCTTCAAAAACCGGCCGGTGCATATGTCGGCGCAAGAAACATAATGTTATCAAGCCTGTCCGGCGAAGAGGCGAGCAGCGAGAGAGGACGAAACCCTTGGGGAACTTTGTCCACTTCGTCCTTATTGATATACCGAATAAACACACTTGGCAGCTAGGCGGGATAGCTTTGCGAGGCAAATAGACTCGGGAGGACCGCGTCTCTTCGCCCTGTGTCCGCTCTTAAAGCTGAGACTGCGATCGAGAAACCGCTTTTACACACGTTGTGTTACTTCGCCTATATCCTTTATTTATTTAGATAAAAGAGAAAAATATCGAACGAAAGATTCGAACGAAATTTATTAACAAAGACTTTGTATTTGTCGATCTTATTGAAAGAAATAAAAGAATTATCACCATCGTGAAAAGAGCGAAACAATACGTACTTGGATACAAGATACTAGGAATCTAGAACAGTACACGTTAGATCGTAGGATTGCCGTTCCATGAAAGATGAAGAACATGGCATTACACCGTGACACGGCAATTTGTCCGTGCAGTGCACAAGAGACGCGAGACGTCACTCCGTATACACGCCCCCCCGATCTAAAAACACCCTCGCAAGCTAATCGAAGGAGGACGTTAGGTCGTCTCGCGTTACAGTCGCGCTTTCAACTTTCGACCCTTATCGATCGGCGGTCTTATCGAGCCTCGGCGCACCTTGTCCAGCGGCGGCGGCGGCGGCGGCGGCGGCTCCACGGTAAATAAAGATGGCCGGTTTTTCCCATCAGCTCACACATACACACACACACGCGCGCGCGCGCGCGCCCGCACCCCTCCCCCCTCCTCTGGTCATCTCCGTGTACGTTCGTGTGCGTTCGTGTGCAACCGGCCACCAGACGGCTTTAAATTCCGCGAGTCAAAGCGATGTTTGACATGGAAATGTTGAACGATGCATTAAACATCGCGGGCTTCCTCTCTTTTCCACGGGAAAAGAGGAAGAGGAATCGGCCGTGGTTCCCTCCTCTGGTGCTCGCTGCTGCTCGCGGCGGCTATCCACGGCGAAACAGGGGGCCCCCGCGCGCTATTGTTCGAGCAATGTTTATTTAAGCAAACGAAAGGATCCGCCGTTCCAACGGAGCGAATCCGCCTTCCTTCACATTGTTGGGCCGGCTTCCGGTTCGGATCGATAGCGGCGATGCCGCACTTCCAGCGCAACGCCTCCGGCCGGTCTCACTTACGTTAGATTATTCCGTTCCTTCTTTATTGCGTTCTTTTATTTCAGCGTGGCTTTTAATTAAACTCGAGATTATTCTGCTATTCTTCCGGCATTTTTACTAGCTCCTCCCATCGTGGTTTTTAATTGCGATTAATACACGCGTGTAGTCTCTTGATGTTAATCTTGCTAACAATAACCTTCACTTTGCACAATATTGTTAAACTTCACCGTACGTGTTCTACAACAGTATGCCAATTTAAAATAAATATACAGAATTTGTCTCACCGAAAGGTCCAGAAGCAACTGTTTTGACATTTTTGACTGTCAAACATTTGAATCGACGTAAAACAAATTACCAGACAACGCCACTCCTACTCGAGGTCTACCCCACGCCCCCTCACGAATCACGTGACCAAATCAACCAATAGCTAATTTTCGTTGCATTAGCACCTGAAGAGGCTCGATTTTCTGGCTTAGCCGCGCCAGAAACCACCTTCAGTGATAATAAGAAGAAATCACGCGTTTGATCAGGTGTAAGAAGAAACAAAGACGATTTTTTTTTAAATACAATTAACCAAAGTTATCGCGCATAAAGAAACTTTCGAAATCTCATAGCTGAAACAATCATCTAGTCTATCAGATCGATCTTACACATAAACGTTATTTACGAGACAATTGTTACTTCCTTTGAAATTTGAACATACCGGAGGATATGCCAGAGTATAATTCTCACTCGGACATTCGCAATTACGTTTTCGATTCCCTTTGAGAGAAGGATGTACGCGAGATTGAAATTCGGCCGAACGAATTGCTTACTCTCGCAAAAAGTTCAAAAACAAGCAGTTCAATAAATTGCGCGAATTTCGCCGAAGGAACCGAAGTAACGCCGCACGAAGACAATAATGGTTATCGCTGGCAATTATCGGCGCGAGTGAAAACGGGACGAGCATCGCGAATCGAGGCATCGTGATTGGCGGAAGCCGCTTGGCCGAGGGTCGGGAGCGAGCACCTGCGAGGGGCAATTTCGATGGACCATCTTCCCTAAAAGGAACTGCCCCACCACCATTGTCCGGCAAATGACATCAAGCTTATTGCATTATTTAAAGAGACCCGCTTTAAGGCCGCTTTAAGCCGCTGACCCTCCGGTTTTTCGGAGTGCTGCCACCGTTCTCCGTCCGGAGCGATTCTCTTTTTCGATCCGCCACCCGCTCGATCTTATCGCGTATTTGCAAGCATAAGTTATTACGGATTTGCTCGATCGTTTTGCCCAGCACTTGGCTGCCTTTGATGCTGGCTTCCAGCTGTCAAACATTCCTATCCAGACACAATCTTCTTCTCTTTCCAAGTATTTTAATTCAAACTACAGTCATTGTCGATCTGCGAAAAAAATTGTCGCGGAAAGTATAGAATTTTGACTCACCAGGAGAGATGCCGAGTTTCACGTGGAGGCTGCTGGAACTTCTATGATCGGGAGTGGTCACGGGGGCGGCAATTGGTGGTGACAGGTGGGGGTGTGCCGATGCTCCGCCACCTGTCGTTGTCGTGGTAGTGGCGATGGTGCAGGGAATTAGGGGTGAGGTCCTGTTGAAAGACTGTTCGGTTCGCCACGCGACCTCGTTATCGCCAATCCAAACTTTACCTGAAACCGTAGAAAAGTCGAACGTTAATTGGCTAAGCGCAACAACAATTTTCTTTGTCTCTTTGCATATTGATGCCCAAACCTTGATACGCGTGATGACAAGTTGATTCTTTGTCAATTGGACGGAATACGATATTACGCGCAAAGTAATTTGTTGACAATCGTCTCAAGATTCGTTTAATAACAAGATGAACGATGATTTACGCGTTTGTCAATCGAAGAGAGCAACAACAAGAAGAAGAACTCGGGAATTATTCCTAGAAACGAGTAACGCTATCGAGCATCAGGATCAAATAGCAAAAGTAGTTGCCGAGACAAATTCCCCGTCCCTCCCTCCCTCTCCCTCTCTCTGCATTAATATAACGCTGGGGGTCTTTGTGTCTACGCAGAAAATGGCTTCTCTCCCCTTCGCGAGTCCGCGTAATTAGCAACCCTCCGAATCCCCTATTTCTGCCAGTTTTCCCGGCTTTCCCCCGTTTCCCTTAATTTCTGGGAACAATGCCGGCCTCTGGATGTCGTTCCAGCCTGCAGTGTCTAATTACACCCCGGCCGTGAACACGCTCTCAGCCCCCACCGAGCAATCACTTTCCCTACGAGGTGTATCGAATTTTTCGCAATTCGAAATTCTCGAATAAGAAAAATATTCAATCAAACATAAACATGCTTGTATCTATGGCAGAAAGTCTTCGAAAATGTTCGAACATTACTTGTTTAGATTGGGTAGATCCGAAGCTTAAACAAGTCACCTATATACACCCTTTATATCCAAATCTTTAGTGTTGACGAGTGGAATGAAAATGATTGAACCTTCCCGCGTATTCCAGATACAAATACAACAGTATTTTATACCTTTTTGTCAAAGATAGAGACACCGATGTCGAATGCTCTCGTGCACTCGTGTTCGATCGAAAACGATTTTCGATGGTCTAACGATACCTATTACGCGTTAGATTAAAATTCCAACGTGATATTCGCAAGAACATACCTCCGTGTGCATTTGTGCCTCGTCAATGCATCGCGAGTGATCGGAATCTCTCCGATTCGCGGGCCGAGCCCGTGGTAATTACCAGAGGCGATCAATTATTGCGCAACTCCGGACGCGCTCCATAATTAATATAATATATTATTTAGAAGGGAATGCGCCACGTTCGATACTTTCGTTTCACCAATGAAAGAGTCTCAGGAGGAAAAGGAGCGTCCAATTACCGGCATCATTACCGGTACTGTTAATTACTAAATAAAGATAGCTCGCGACCCTGCATCGACCGATTCTGAATAATTATCTTCAGATTGCATCTGTTAATTATTCCGTCGGCTCTGCTCAACGCGCGCGTTCTCTACTCTATGCTAATTAAGCAGTATCATCGACAAACAAAAGCGCAAGATTTCTATCAGAGAAATTTCCACAAAAAATTGCGAGCTGGTGATTTTCGACCGAATGGTTTCGAACGTCGATGCAAATTCTCGAGAAATCGCGAGACATCGAAGAAAAGAAACAAGAGGATCGTGATCTCGCGTGGAAGTTGGCACAAGTATCGGGGAAGAATGGAAGGTCCACTGGTCGGCTGGAGGTCAGCGGCCATTCTCTGATGATATTGATTAGCCGACGCCCTTAGTTAGCGCCAGCTACGCTTTCTTTCACTCTGCTCCGCGTCTCCCTCTCGTTCCTTTCCGCGAACACGCTCCTCTCTCTCTCTCTCTCTCTCTCTCTGTCTATCTTTCTCTAACCACCCTCCGTTGCTCGAATCGCCACGATGATGGACCACGCTTTCCACCCTCTCTTCTGTCTCCGTTTCTCGTTCGCGGCAAGTTCGCCTTCTCGCCCTCGTTAGCGCGAGCAGGGGCGCGAGATATCGACGAACAGAGAGAGACAGACGGAGGCTAAATCATTCATCAAGCAAATAAGAGGCTGACTCACGTCCAACGCATGCGGGATTATATTTGCGTGCAGCTCTCACGACGTATCCGGGAAATCCGAACCTTTTCTCCCGTTCTTCTCGGGGCAGAAAATTAATTCTTGGATTTTCTGGATCCATACAGTCTGCCGTATATCTATAATTTATCAGTCAGACACGCTGCGTTACATCTTCCGCTCTGTATCAAAGAGATACACGTCCCGCGTATAAGAAACAAATTAAATTAAATTAAATTAAATTAAATGTACCAACTGGTGGAAATTTGTGCTTCAAGTATACCGACAAAAATCCTCGAAAATATTCAAAGTATGTTATAGTCATATACTCGTAGGCTACCCGTTTTCGAATATTCGCGTCTGATCGAAAACTCGTTGCGAAGAATGGCAGTTGTCCGTACTAAATTGCCGAATATTAAAATGAAGCCAATTTCAAATATAGTATCGATCCGACGTGAAACGTTTACACGTAGAAAATGTATTTACACGTGAAGATATTGGAGTATCGAGTGCGGGATGGAGTGGGGGGGATTGTTGACTCGTGGCATGTCTCGAGGCCACGGCATGGAACGACGGTTCCTTTAATCTTGCGCTGTTTGCATGCCTCCCCTCCAGCGCACGGAGACAAACGGAACCACCCCTCGAGGGGCGGCGAAACCGACGTTCCTTCGCGTGCACGCCCTGGAAAATTCAATTACGCTTTCCGCTCGCGAGAACTGCGCCTCATTGATCGTTACTACCAACGTCTTTCCTTCGCCTCTCTCGGACGACTAATTTTCAAATTTCCAAATATTAATCTCCGAAAATATGTAATGTCAATACGTCGTAAGAATTGACGTCTTAACATAGCAGCAGACACATCGTCACATCTTCCGTCTTCCAGTCCCCCGATATAATTCCCAAGATACTTGGCTGGTCATTTTAAAGCACGAATGTTTTTGCTTGCAAAGCAAGTCCGGCAATTACGCGTCGCATGCGTGTTAATTTGTTCGTCGATCACTTTGATACATTTTTTTAACTAGTTAGTTTTGCTCGTGATTAATGTTGTTTTCAACTTACCTCGCAAATTCATTCTACTATCTGTAGACCAACGATTCAGAAGTCGTTGCTCTTTACATAAATCACGATAATGGTAGCGGAGGCCATCCAAATTGAATCTCTCTTCATCGGTAAATAATCGGATTCATAATCACTTTGGCACTTGTGTCAATTTTTTACCGAACAACGATGTTCTCCGTTTCACTTAAATACAATATCGCTCGTACTTGAGTCGAACGTAACTCTTTCCCATTTCTGCAAATGTCACGCACCCTAACCGACGGTACTTCTCACGAATGTTACGATTCGAACAAACTCTCGTACGACTGAAAATTGTAAATATTCCACGACTTGCTCGCGCAACATTTATATCTTCGTCTTTGTATTTCCGAGAAATTTGGTGTTTCACGGTAACAACATTCAACGTAAATAGTACGCTCAGTGTATCCACGCTCAAGGATACTGATGTTGATAACACATTCTCTCTATCTTACGACACATAATATAATCAAATATTCCGGTAATATATATATATATATATATATATTATTACAAATAAATAAACAAATAAGTAATGAACGTAACTTATTTATACATTGCTAATTACATTTTCCGCCGGTTGACGAACAGGCGTCGATGGAAGGACAGCGAGGACAGGAAGGACGTGAATTCAAGCGGCGATTAATCGTACGCGGAAATGGAAGGACGTGGAAACGAGCAGCGGTCGCTTCTGGCAGGACATTGGCCAGGACGAATAAGTAATGTAGAGGTCCATTATGCTGAAACGGTGAAGGGACTTGGAGCAGGGTCAGCCAATCCCCCGGAGGGCCGTTAAAGTGAAATACTTCTGAATGCAAGGTGGCTGACCGCCCACTCCTCCACCCTTCCCCACCACTTTCGTCCTCGTCCCCCTACGGTCCCCTCGCACGTCTCGTACGAGTCCGTAGGTAAATCGTTGTTATCTGGACAGTGATAAACCCGTGAATGGAGTTCGCGCCTGCTGGACGAGGGAACGAGCGAGGGGAACGCAGAGGGTGAAAACCACCCTCGAGAAACCACGGGATACCACGCGATCGTCAAATGGATGGCTCTGTTTATGCGCGATGGCCTCGCCTCGCCTCGCCGGGATTTTTACAGTCTATTTTTCTCTTCGTGCGGACGGAAGATGATTTCCAACGGGGATGTTACGAGTATCGATAATCTGCCGAGGTGTTACGCGTTTGATGAAAACACGGCACACTCTGTTACATCGTATTATTTAATATTTTCTCCATTTTGTATGTATGTTATACATGTATATTATTATAAATAAATAAATAAATAAATATATATATATATATAGTTTTATATATAATTTATAGGGAACGGAACATTTATTACGGACAAGTAAAACGAATTTTCCCTGAGGTTCCGTTTCTCCGTTTGTGCTCGTATCTCGTGAACGAATCTTGCAAATACCCTCCAAATCACCTCCAAAGTCCATTAAATTCCTCAAACCTAATGCCCAGTGCTTAGTGCCCAGGAATTTCAAAACTGTTTCAAACGATTGTTCCACTTGTAATCTCATTCGTTCCATGAAACAGCCCTTACGTTCAGCCAAAATCTACGAAAAATCTACATAGTCGTCAACCCGACGAAGGAAACCTAGGAAATCTCTTTCGGGATCGTTATCCTAAATCTACAAATCTATCTGCAGAGAACGATGCTTTAGTTTCGAGAACAGCGTGAATAATCCCCGAACAATCTCTCGAACGCTTGCGATCATCGGTACGTAACAACCCAAAGGGGAAAGGTCTCTGAAATTCCTTCTGAAATCGTCTCTTTCCGTTGAAGCAACCTTGGCTCCGTCTGCTTCTTCGCGTCAGTCTCCTCGGCGCTTCCGGTGCGCGACATTAGCGGCGTCACGTAGCGTGCAATTTCACCGAACGCATCCCGATCCAGGGGATGCGTTCGGTGCAGGTGGACGTGAAATTTCGTCGATCGAACGAAACGGCGAATCGCGAGGGGCTGAGGAGGGAGCGCGGGGCCCTCCGGCAATCTGCTTTCCCGCGGTACTCGAAAGAATTGAAAATTCCTGCTCGTCCAAGGGTTGAAGAGGTCGGCCATGGCAGGAGCAGGATGGTGGGAGAAAAAGGGAAGGAGGGAAGGAGGGTGGAAACGGACGCGGATAAAGCGTTCGATATAAGATTAATAGCGGAGGCCGCTGACCGAGACCGTGCACGTCGACGAGGAGAGGGCTGAGACCGCCCTATATAGACGACGGTGATTCCTCTTTGAAGGTGGAATCGTGGGCAGTGGCCAAATTGAATCCTGCTTAGGACAGGAGCCGCGACCGAAGACGCCACCCTCCGGCACTTTCCTCCCCCGATAAATAAATTGCTCCGCGCCGAAATACACGAAGAAAATTAACGCTGGTATTGCTGCTGTACCTCGTAGATCGTTTAAAATGGATCGAATTTTTTTTTTTTTTTTTTATGGACAAGTGGACGCGATATATTTTTACAGACGAGACGTAAGATTAATTTTCTGTGCACTCTAGATTCGTGAAAGTGAATTAAATTACTCGTGGCCGATCGTCACGGATATTTGAAAAAACAATCGAGTAGAATTACTCGAAGTAGAGAGACGATCAACTCTAAAATTGAAAAATGAAGAAAATCATTCGCTATTTTTAGAAAATTTTAACAAACTGAAGATTAATCGTCTGTTTGGGCACAAGTTAAATTTAGAAAAAATTGCATTCGATCAGTTTGATCTTTTGGGAGGTATTCGCGTATTTATTTCAAGACACAGTTACATTTAAAAAAAGTGAAATTTTTACGTATGATCGTGATGTTATATCATGTATAAAATTCGCTGTGTCGAAATTGATTTGAATTTCATTCATTGCGAGTCGTCTGCGCAAGGTGAAGAAGTTTCGACTTAAGCGTGTGCCCAATTACAACATCGAGTGATAAAAATCACGCGTATCACTAGTTGTGGCTATGCGGTTGTGACAGTGACTCCGTGACTACAGCTACGCTCGTACGTTATTGTCCAATCTGTGCGAAAACAAATTGGACGCGCGACAAAATTCCTACGTGATCGGTCGACGATCAAATTTCTCCACTTGCGAGCGTCTGCGTTGATAAGCAGCGTCGGCCACGTGCCGGGCCGAAAAAAACAGTCCCCGATAAAGAAACGAGGAGGGTCACGAAGGTGCGCTCGAAGCACCGAGAACGAGATAGCGAGCGTCTCTACGTGGAAGCATCGCGATGCACGCGTCTTTCGAGTCCCTTCTCTGTGCACCTGTGTGAACGACCTTTAATCGGTCGACGCTTCTTCTTCTCCTCGCGACTTCTCCCAACTCCGAAACCGGCGAGAGAAACGTCGTTTCCCAAAACGACGAAACGACATTATCACGGTCCGTCCGATCGTTCGTTCTGTCGTAATTTCAATAAAAAACGGAGACACGGCACGATCGTCCCAACGACGAGAGATAAAATACGTCGGTCGATCGCGTCACGTACACGTGGCTCGAGACGCGTAATCGCGATCGAGATCGGCTAGTCGCGGCTGGCTGCTACGTGGTATGAAAATTTCAAGCGGGAGAAGCGAGAAAGCGGATATTTATGGAATTTTATATTTCTGCAAACGTGGTGCTTCAGGAAATTCAGGGAGCTCGAACAAACTGCCAATTGTAAATTATACTTTAATAATACTTTGTATATTTGTTTTCTTTGTTCAAAGTAATTTGTGCCTCCCTTCGAATCCACAAGATCATTAATTTGTAATTTTCCATGGAAATTTTGCGCGTCTATGAAAATGCTCGTGTCGTTAACTTTTTCTCGCACGTTGCGCTTCAATTTCTTTGCCACAAATACCAAAGTACGTACATGTACACTTTGGTCGTTGGTAGTTCCAGCGTTGAAGCTACAGATTTGTAGCGTGACTGCATTTTAAAGAAATTTCATCTAGTTGCCCAATCAGGTACATTCCGTCCTGATGATGGAGCAAGCCGATAAGACCATTGATAATTCTGATTAGGAAGACGGTCTCGGCAAATCGTACGTACGTCTAGCCACTGGAAAATGAACATTGTATAGTCACGATCGTGAGAATCAATCGGCTAGTCGGAATTTGAAGACAAAGAACCTCGGGAAATGACGTTGGATCCTTTCCGAGCTGATTCCTGCGCTCAGCTGAGCAAAGTTGCCAAACAATCGAGGCACGCTGCTCGTTGACGTCGTGTCAATTTTCGGAATCTCCAAAAATATCTTGCCCCCAAAAAATATCCGTAAATATCCGTAAATTTATTCGTAATTATCCACAGATTGTATTTTTATTTCAGACAAAGTTACCAGAACGGAAGAGGACGAGGTTTCGCGAGAGAGAAGCGGGCCGTAATGGCGACCGGCTGGCGAATTCCATTTTTTTCCATTTTATCGACAACGATGTAAGTTAATTGCACCGGGGGTAATTAAATTATCTGGGGGAGATTCGTTAGGATAGCGCATTAGAGCGGAAAATTTATGCTGTTTACTCTGGAACTAATAAAGTGGCTTTATCTGGAAAAAAGTATCCGATTATCAAGCATTGCTGCTCACGACCCACTATGGCCTAGATAATGATACTAATACGAGCGCGCCGCTGTTTATTTAGAAAAGAAAGAAAAAAAAAAAGAACGAATAAAAAGGAGACACGAGCGAGCGATCGTTTTTATATTACCATTCCATCGCGACGATATCGGCATTTAAGAACATCGAGCCGATAATATTCCGATATTACGATATCGAAACCACGATCGCTTCGACGTAGAACCAGTCGATCGTCGCGTCGAAACGAAATTCTTTTCGCGATTACGTTTTTCGTCCATCGACGCGTTGTTCCGAACAAAAACGGTATTCGAAACACGGAAATCGTATTAACCCCTCGAGCTAGTAATTACCCACGGAAACATTAACGATAATTGAGCCTCCAACGAGCCAAACTGATCAACTACGCTTTTTCATTCATTGCGTAAGCGCAAGATTAATAAGCGCAGTTCTCGAGAAACAACGGGCTTTGGTTTTGCAAGTTTGTTCGTTGCACGAAGAACATGCAGCCAATTCCGTGGTAAACTTGTAAAATTTCCGTGTTTTTCAGCTCATGGAAATGAATCTGGGAACGAATGACAATTGCGTTTCGATAGAGTTTCAATGAAATTTAACAATAGTTTTGTAAACTGTACTATTACTTGTGCCAAATGTCAAATTTTCCAAATTTTTTTATTTTCGCTACAATCAAAATTCTGTTTATTTGCAAAAGATACGATGTAACCATATAAATAAATCACCTGATGCTTTTCCGCGAATGGAACAATTAACACTAACGAAAGAATTAACTTGTAAAAAGAAGGATAATAATGATAACGACAAAATAAATAAAACAATCGATATATACATGGACACGCAACTGCCAAGTCGAACTTCGAATTCTCACAGAGGGCTGACTCGGATTAATTCCTCCGCGTTATCTTCGATATCGCGCAAAGGCCCCCTCGTTCGCGAAGAAATCGGGGAGGAAAAAAGGGGAGAGGATTTCAGCCGCGGGAGAAAGACAAAGGATCGGCATTCATCGCGAGAGAACGGTTTCCCTATTTCTCGCTGGTTGCCCTTGTCAGGCCGGCGATCGATAAAGCCAACCCCCTCTCGCCGCTTCTGGCTACCTTAACGCTCGTCCACCCCTTATGTACACTTCTCTCCGCGCGTCCACGAAAACGCTTTGAACCTCGAAATGCACTTTTCCTCTTCGTCTTTCCCCTTGCCACGTTTTCTCTCGCGGAGGCTCCGATCCGAGATCCGACAGTTCGATGCTGCTGCCCGCGACTCGATGCGGAAGAATCCGCATAGGAAGAATTCCTTCCTGTTTCATTCGTTTCGCGGAATCGCGAAATGCAAATCAATCGCGACAGAACGAAAGAGAAAGAATCGTGAATTTCCCCTGTGAATCACGAGTTTCGATAACGCCCAGCCTTGCGCGAACATCGACCAATAAAAAACGTGAATAATAACGAGCTGCGAGGATCGGTGGGGAGCTAGGCGAGAGGGGATCGAACGGAAGAGGGAGAGAGGGAGAGAGAGAGAGAGGCAAGGGTTGTGAGCGCAAGCGCGAAACCGCCCTCCGCGAACGGGCTGTCGAGATACCACCCTTCGACATAACTCCTTTCGACCGACACCTAGCCAATCTGCATGAAACCTGCGGCGCCCCGACGCCATTTTGCCTCCGCTTTAAAACGAGAAGGGGTGGTTCCTCGCGCAAGCGGTTCCTTCTTCTCTCCCCCGCTGGCAACGCGCGTTCCGGGAATATACTTTCAGCCGCGGCGAACGCGAAGAATCCGAGATTCTTCTTCTTTGTCAAGCGTGGATGATATGGGTTTCGGCGAGATGGGTTACACTCGCGTCCGTGTCTACGTGGGCCTGCAACCTGGACGATGCCGAGGGATATTCTCGCTTGTGAGTACAGCTGAATGTTTATGCCTGCGGCTGGTGGTCGATGTGGTAGCGTGTCGATGTAGCATCCCTGCTCGAACCCGAGGGTGTTTTAGCGTCCCGAGGAACGTGGCTCGTTTCTCTTTTACGCCCGTAGGTGGAGATAATTGATCGAGTCTTTGCGTTTACGGAATGAAATATCGTTCGTGATAATACGCCTCGGACGGAGCGTGAGTCATCGACAGTGAGAACGACTGGTCGTTTCGAACGTTCCGAAATATTTGCAGAAGCAGATTAGCGATTATCGCGAGAACGATTTTTCATCTACGGATGAAACTACGTGAGAAACTACGAAAAAAATAGGACGAATTGTATTTTTTATTCTCCGCGGATAATTGTAATCGACACTCGAAAAAGGTAGTCGAACGGGAGCAAACATTTTCCATTAAGATCAGAAAGATACTCGGTCGAACCAGAACGCACACTCGAGAATCCAAAAATCCAACGCTGGTAACTTCAAAGGGGTGTAAAACGAGGGTAGGGATAGGCAGAGAGAGAGAGAGAGAGAGAAAGGGGAGCCGATTTTAAAATCACAATGGCAGACACACGTCCACGACGCTCGAACCATCCGCCCCTCCTCGCTCCAAAAAGCCGGCTGGATCCGTCTGTTCGTTCCCTGTCGAAGCATCTGCGTCTATTCCGCTGCTAAACGCTTCCTCCTGCGTACCAACGCACACGGATCGCGGAGCCCGTGTGCGTGAGACGTCGCACAAATAGGAAAGGTGCGTGGCACGGACCCAGCACGCGTTTCCGAAGGATTCCGCTGGAACACAACCCCTGTCTGGCACCTCGCCGCTGGAGGAAGGGGGGCAGCAGGGAAGATACCCCTTCCTCAAACATTTTAAACTTTTTTCTTTTCTTTTTTTATTTCTCTCCAGTCCCTTCCCCCTAGCAGCGAGGCTACACTCTAACGATGCACGACTTTCGATCGCAATGGGGTTCGCAATGGGGTGGCTCCGCCGTTACGCGATTTTTTTTCTCTCTTTTATTTTTTTTTTTTCTTTTTTTTCAAGTTACTTCGTAGACGCCTCATGAATTTTCGAGATTGACTCTCGTCGGGTTTAACACGAAACTTTTCGAAACTTCGTCGACACTCTAACGAGATTTAATTACATTGCATCGATATATGTTTGAAACTATTGAAAAATATTTTGTATTGCGTATTTTTTCAGTTCTTGCGTAAATAAATACGACGGACTTTTATGCAAATTTATACGATACGGAGAAAATATGCATAAAACGCAGTGATCTTTGCAATAAACGAGACAAACGATAAACTTTAGTTTTCCATTGAATTCGTTTGAATACGAATACGTGCAGATTCCACGAGATTTCGATCTTTATTCGCAATAATATTCGCGCAGATAGCGCGATTATTTCGATCGATCGACAAACACAGGCTCCACCGCGATACACCGCACTGCGTGTATCGCTACTCCATCAGGAATACCAACAACGGGCAACCGCAAAAACCGCAAACGAATCGCTCCACCATCGCGCATTCCATCGTCTCCGTGCTCGCCTCGTTTCACGGCGGGAGCACGCATAATCGAGTTTCTAGAAAATCGCGGCCGTTTAGCGATCCGCGAATTAATTGGCATTCACGGAGCCACGCGGATGATGCTCCCACACGATGCCGCGAGCGAAACAAGGAGAGAAACTCCGTAAACTTTGCCGATTAATTACGATTAGACTGCGAATATTTATGCAGATCCGCGTTCTCAAGAGTAGAAGAAGCGAACAAACACTGTAATTAGTTTACATTTTTAATACTTCATTTCTTATTTCGACGTTTAAATAGTCACGTCCTGACAAAAGATTTCCTCCAATTGTGGAATTGGAGCTGTTGACAAGGACAAATTGATTTAGTTGAATTACAATCGTGACGGATTAACTCTTGGCTCTTTTTTCAGGCCAATTACCGTAATGTTTAATATTTTTAAATATTTTCCCACGCGTATTTCGAGAGAGAAACTGAAACATCCGATTCCACGAATCTGAAGCGACGCTTCAGCAACTGAAGAGTCAAATCCCCTAATAAACTCCCCCGTAAAAAAACCATAAAAATCCAATTGCAATGTACAATTGGCGTATTCTCCAAGCGTTCTGCTTAATAATTTTTCGTATCAACGCGCGTCTTGTGGATTCATTCCCCCCTCGAATTTCCCATAAAGCACCGACAGTCGTGAAAAAAAAAAAAAAAAAAAAAAAAAGAATGCGCCGTCTAATTATGATAATTGCGGCGGCGGGCCAGCTGATTATA
Organism: Melipona beecheii; assembly: GCA_032399605.1. Classification (NCBI taxonomy): domain Eukaryota; kingdom Metazoa; phylum Arthropoda; class Insecta; order Hymenoptera; family Apidae; genus Melipona; species Melipona beecheii. The sequence continues at coordinate 4,786,174 of JAUCMO010000463.1, forward strand.
CAATTCGCGGTGCGCGCGCATCCGCGCGTTTGATATCGGCACGGTTGCGCGAACAGACTACGAGAGAGCAAACCCGCGGCGACGAGATCGAATTGCCGATGCATTTATGCGAGTTGCACGGACGCGCGGATGCACGTGGGAACCGGCGATAAGGCGGGCGGCGGACGGCTTATTAAATTCTCGCCGGCTTCCACCATCGGCCAATCGCCGGCGATCATCTCGTACCTCCCTCAGTTTCTCTTTTTCACTTACTACATAATTAATCTGCCCGCGCCTACCCCCCTGCCCCCCCCGCCCTCGCACCTCGTTTCTTTTCCGTCGACGTTTCGCGTTTATCCGTCTCGCCAACAAACCTATTATTCATCAACCGACTCGTACAGACGGTGAGCAAGTACGTGCCCGATCGTCATTCTCACGGTGTCGATGATCGCGAAGACTTTTCTCGCTCTCGACTCGAAAATATTTTTCGGACGTTCGCTCGGCACGTTTTTCGCTCTTCCGTCTAGAAGAAGATGGTCTGACCGTACCGCGTACCTGTTCCGAGGAAACGAGCGCCTGTTAAGTTTAATTAATCAGTCGCGTTGAAAAGTGAAGTATACCATTTGCCATTTTGTCATAATTTGATACAATTTAATACGCTGGGCGCATCGATGAACTGAACTTTGATACTTTCGTGATTTTTAATTCCTAGAACAACTGTCGAAACTTCAAAATTTACAGTCAAAATCGTTCCGTAACTTTTTCTGAAGCTTGAAAACATTGTTCGTATTGCACGCTAGTCGTACTTTGTGAAAATATTACTAGTTTCCATCGTCGTACGAACAATGTCACTTGTAAGCAAATGAAATTAATTCTGGCTGGTTGGCAACGAACGCAGAAAATCGCCAAAAGTCGAGAATCGACTTCCACGTTCTTCTGGGAGATATAAATTTCGCGATTCCCATCGATGACACGTCGATTACAGTTTTGTCGCTCGAAAATAATCGATCAATCACGAGTAAAGTACAAAATATGGAATATTTAACGTTCGTTCGAGGAATTTACGTCTTTCGATAATCCCGACACGTTCTAATCTTTCGACGTGAAGCGCGTACGCACGCGCCAAAACGCGCAACGGCGTGCAAAGAGGAATGAAAGTCGCGCGATAGCCGAGGCAACGGAATTGAAATTAAATTGAAATTAAGCTGAAATCCCGCGCGGAATGGCAAGAGTGATTCTCCACGGCGCGGCGGCCACCCCTCGATCGAGGAGATATCGGCGAAAAGATAATGATACGTGTACATCTCGCGTGGCTCGCCGCGGGAACAATCGGACGGGCAATTATACGCAAACTTTGACGGCCGCTGCCCGCAATGATTATATGTCTTTATTTAGATTAATCACCAGCCCTCCCCCTTTCCCCCTTTCGCGACGCAGCTATGCGTAACAGCGACTGCTCCTTAAAGGATGAATTAAACCATCAACGAACGATCAGGGACCTGGTTAGACAAGCGTTACCTCGCCATTACCCGGCTCGTCCACGGACCCACGGAATAAGAAACGCGAAGCCTGGACTGGAAACCTGGCAGAAAATCATTTCCTATTTAGCCTGTCCGACGCCCTTTCCAGCCTCTTACTTTCCGCTCGTAAACATATTGCCAGTCGTATCTTCTGTTTCACCGACGTGGGTTGCAAATTGAGAGAATCGGCGAATCGAGCGATCAAGACTTTTCTCAGGGAGGAAAAAATATACACAACTGAAAATGTGAGAAATGTGTAAAAAAACATATACGAGCAGAGATAAATGGAACTTTTCAAAGCGCGAAGGAGAAGCGACGCACTTTTCGCATTTTCTATTCGCTGAGCTCGAGCGCAGTCCCTCGCTCGCTGGTACCTCTTACGATTAATTAACGCGTTGTTGTTTTCTCCCGCTTTTCAGCCTTTCTCGCCAGAAACGGAACGAATCGGTATTCATATTCAAATGGGAACGGAGTTAATAACCTTGTTGCGCACGTCGCAGACAATGGCGATTCCCATGTCGCTGGCGCGACGAAAGGAACACGGTAGCGGAAGAATTAGGATACGTCGGTCGCGAGGACAATGAATCGAGACAATGAAAGTTTTTCCACTTTGATTCTTGCTGATCAGCCGCGATAAGGAAAAGGGAGATTTGTCGATGTCTCTTTTAACGCGAGTCTTCATCGCGCACGGGGAATGTACATCGCTTGCGATTTTAATCGGAATCGTTGTTTTATTCGGCTCGAGGCGCGATCATCGAAAGAACATTTCAAATTTCTTGCCGCATGCTTTGGATATTGTACCTGTCGTACGACTCCATTGTCGTAAAAGTAATTCTCCAATCGTTCTTATCGTAAAATATTGATCTGTACGGTATGTAATTATATTAAATGTATAATTGTTACGAGTTGTATATATTTAGTGAAAGGTCTTAGTCAGTACTCGGCGCGCGATAAATAATATTACTTTCACGTAATATCTCGAAGAGAGGCAAATTTGTCAAGGGATAATCAACCGTGAAACACCATCGTCCAACCATCGAGATCGCAGGTATTCGGCCGACGTAATTCAGACTTCAAACGATCGATAAGAATCGACGTGTCGAGTTCAACGTGATCCCGTGTTCGGGAGTCGCAGCTACCTCGATACAACCGCCAGGCCAGGTGGAGAACGTAGATGGATACGTACGTAAGAAAGGACGCAAGAACACGGCGAAGAAGAGGAGGAAGGAAAAAAGGACGCCGGTACGAGGAATAAAAGAAAGAAACAAAAAAAAAAAAAAAAAGAAAAAAGCAGAGAGAAACGAAGAGAGATCCTTAAAGCAAACTGCCCGCCTCGAAGCTCGGCTCAGCCGGGCCTGGAGGGGTGAATTCGTCGCCCGATAACCCGATTGGCTGGCTTTACCGCCAATGCAACCGCGCTCTCCGCGAATGCAATCGGCCGATGCATTTCTGCGTGGATGCGTGTGCAACGAGTGCGTGGCACCGGCTCCCGGTGCATGCGTAATGCGTCTCGCGTTCGTGACGATGCTCCCAAGCGGAGTTACTTTCATCCGCGAGCAAGACGCCAGCGCCTGTTTTCTGGCGTCTTCAACGGGGGAAATTGGAGTACGCTCCCTCGTCGTTCGAACGTTACGTCACCGAAGAAGAGAAACTGGAAAATTATCTACCGTGACTACGTTGAGCGTGAATTTAAACAAAACGTTACGAACGTTCTGCTAGGGTAAAACTCCATTTATGCGAACTCGTATTCCATTCTTTCTCGCGATTTTTTTCATTTATGCGTGACAGACGCTCGAAGCTCGCGTTTCAATTCAACGAACGAGAGTTGAAATTTAGTTCTATCGTGCAACAGTTGGAACAGTAGTGTTTTAGAGAAGCTTTGGTGAGGAATAGCTAACACTCTTGAAACTCTTGAAACTCTTTTACACTGAAAAAGCACGTTGCGCGGTTCAACGCGAGTTCATTCGAATCCAGTATCCCGGTGTCCCAGCCAACATTTCCTGGAAGCTGAACGTGCTGCCAGCTCCGACGTAAAATTCGCACGATTAACACGTTCTCCGGGGCGTGTCTACGAACACGGAAACTTCAGCCAGGAGTCCGCGATTAGTCCAGTTACCCGCTCGAACGGACAAACGAGTCTATCCAGAGCGTAGGTGCACCGAGGGATTTGCGCGCGTGTTGCTCCCGAGTAGAAACGCTTCGAGGCACACGCGTGTACGTGCGTGCGTGCGTGCGTGCGTGCGCGCGCGTGTGTAGGAGAAACCCCGTAGGACAGGGACAAAAACTAGTAGGTCCGCGGACCGACCGGTCGCCCGTATTGCCATTGCGGGCTGCTTCTTTGCCGACGCGACTTCTCTTGATCGTTCTGTTGCGTCGCTTCTGCAACGACGAAAGAGGGGGAGGTAATGCCGGGCGATCGAGGGAGGACTTTTCTCACGGAACGGACGCGACGCGACGGAGAGGGAGGAAGAAGAAGAAGAAGAAGAAGAAGAAGAAGAAGAAGAAGAAGAAGAAGAAGAAGAAGAAGAAGAAGAAGAAGAAGAAGAAGAAGAAGAAGAAGAAGAAGAAGAAGAAGAAGAAGAAGAAGAAGAAGAAGAAGAAGAAGAAGAAGAAGAAGAAGAAGAAGAAGAAGAAGAAGAAGAAGAAGAAGAAGAAGAAGAAGAAGAAGAAGAAGAAGAAGAAGAAGAAGAAGAAGCTGCCTCACGGACGACAGGCGGACGCCGCTCCCGAGGAACGGAATCGTTCCTTTTCCTCCGTTCGCGTATTGCCTTCCTCGCCTGCCTGCCTGCTTGCCTGCCTGTCTCGTCTCGCCTGCCTTCCCAACCCAATTGGCCAACGTGTCTCTCCTTTCATTCTTCTCGAATCGATCGATTCCTGAATCGGCCGCTGCTGCCACATTGTTTGCTCGCAGGAAATTTGAATCGATCCTTCGCGGCCTTCGTTTCGGTTCATTCCGTCCCGTGTATTTGTTGTGCCTCCGTCGTCCGCGGTTTCCGTGGGAAATTCGAGTCGAACTCCAGAAACTCAAGGTTCTTCGACAAGTTTGCTGAATAGCGATCTTCAGAAAATTCTGCGATCTACGCGTCACCTGTTGTTTGAATTATTTTCATACATTTGACTTCTCCCGACTCTCTCAGTCTCATCTGCCGTCGCATATTTACCAGTCTGACTGGCTTGCGCCATGAGACGTATAAACTCGTTTCAATTCGGTCTTTCCTGGTACCGGGTAAAACCTCCAGCTTCGTCTTGCTTCGTTCAGCGTACTGCAAAGATGATCCATCCCCGGACTCGCGAGAACAACACGTTCTCGTCGATTGCTAAAATATCATTAAATGACGAGTAACGTCATTTCGGTTACGTGTACACGCTGTACGGACGTAACGAAACAATTCCGACGGGCAGAGCAAACTCGAACAATGAAAATCAGCTCGACAGTTTTGCCTCGCGCTGCTAATTACCATCCGGAGGCAGGAATTTTCAACACGCGATCTCTTTGTCGTGCCGCGCGCGAGAAGGTAATTGGCGTAACGTCGCGTTATGTCACGAAAAATAGAAAAAATTAATAAACGCTTCCCAGATCCCCCCCACCCTCCCCGGTTGAATCCACTCTCACGTGAAACTTATCTACGCTCGTCGCCAAGGCCTCGACGACCTCGCACTGGCAAAGACCAAAGATCGAGCAACGTTGCCATTACAATTTTTTAACTCTTTTGTTCGCGTATAGCGCAATGTATAAAAGTGTGTTTAATACAGAAAAAAGAGAGAGAGAGAGAGAGAGAGAGGGTGAACGTTTTTACAAAATATTGAAGATTGCGTAAGAGGAGCGGGCAGACTCGACGTTTCGCACCTTTCTAGCATTATAATTAATCACGATTTTACGTAATTAATTGTATAAGAACGCGATATAATAGAATCGTGCTTTATATAATCGTAATATTATATAAAATCGTGATATTAATTAATGTAATTAATCGTAAGTTACACGTCCCTCTTTCGACGATGTTCGAAGCCCGAATAATCGAACATCTAGCTACAACGCTACGGGGCATTGTTGTACCATCACGTTTGTTTCTTCGATTCCATCTCGTTTCAACGTGAAGCACCCAGCCTAACGTCTTATCAGACATTCCTTGGCCCGCGTCCGCGATAAAACGCGGTTCCCGCTCGACCCAGAAAACGCTAGGACGACACGATTGAACACCGTACGTTCCCGAAATTCCGCTCCGAGAACACTCACCAGCCGAATGTTCGTAAAAGGTCCGCCGGTATGTGAACGACTCGTACGATCGTCCGTATCGACTATCGTACAATAGACGACGCGTGATAAGCCCGGTGTATATCGCGCGCGTGTGTGCGTCGAGGGCGCACCTCCGTTTTACATGTTTTAACAGTCAATAAGATTATCTGAGGCGTGAGTAACGTAGGAATAAATCAAACAGCCCGATGCACGGGTAAACTCGAAGCGTATCGATAACCTGAATGAACGAGCGGTAAGACGTGGTGAACGGCGCACCGCCTCAATAACCTGGCCCGATTGCTGTTTGCTCTGCTTTCGAAACGAGGCGGTTAATATACTCGGCGGAAGAGCAGAAAGAGTCCAAACTTTCGGCGATGGCGAGTCTTTTCCTCTGTCTCTGTTCAAAACGTGCAAAATACCGATCAAAAGTTTTTATTTTATCGTATTTTATTTATATCGTATTATTTATTTCATATTTATTGTTAGTTCGATATTAATTTCTGCATATCTTTTGATACAACTTCTTGGAACGTGCGGATAAAAATATTATTAACGTAAAATAAATATTAAAAGTGGATCGATCAATTTGCAAAATTTCTACGTGTTTTACACACTGGATGTGACGTATTATTACAATGAATAATTTATAATATTTCATATACTGTTATAATGAATTTTATTATTAATATAAAACAAATAATAAATTAATATAAAATTAATATTAAAAGTGGATCCGTCAATTTGCAAAATTTGTACACGGAATGTATATCTGAACTTTTGTAGTTTTATTTGTATTTCCAAGCATATTTGGCAAATTTTGAATTTTTTTCAAGTGAGAAATTGCATACAACGTCCACAAGATCGTAGATGTATAACCGTAGAGTAGTGAACGATTCTACGTAAGGGAAGATAACGTTTCTTCGTTTTCCAAGCTTGGAGTTTCGAAAAATATATTTTCCCTTTATCTTTGCTTCACAGTTGCTACCATGAAAACCCAAGACGCCTAAAGTACAGTACATGTACTTTTTTTTTTCCATTTAAATTTTCTCAAAAATGTAAATAATAGCTTGGAACCTACGGTGACTCACACTCTAATTTCGATACTTTGATATTTTCTAATTTCAAATCCCAACGACTCGAGTATATAAATAGAAACGATTCGAAAGTTTCCATTAATTTGAATTCGAAGTAGCGAGCGAGGAAAAGAAAATGAAGAATTACGGACTAATTAAGCAAACGTTAATTAGTTTCGCCGTTGAGTTTCGTTTCGTTAACTGAATTTCCCCCGACGTATACCTACACAACGTGATTCCAACTCGCCAATGGGTTTCCCAATCCCTCGATCGGCTCGACCATCGTTTAACAGCCTTATCTGACCGAATTGATCGACGAATCCTCGAATTTCGATCGAATTGCTAATTCCGCGGGGGGGCATCCGACCGCTGAAAACCGCGATCGCTCGATGTCAATCAATTTTTGCGGGGCGTCTCTTTGTCGCGACTCTCGATTACCAGATGGATATCTCGATGGATGCCTCTTCCTTTTTTTCTTTTTCTTTTTCGACCGCGTCGGTTATATACGGCGATTAATCGAAGGGTGGTTTCGCCGGGTTCGAAAGTTTTGTTCGTCGATCGCCACGCCGCGGAACAATGAGGACGGGAGAAGAAGCATCTCCGGGGAGGTCGGTGGTTCCCACCTGACCAAAAAGCGAATAATTCTCACTTCAACTTGCGCCAACAGCCTTTTCGAGAGTCTCCTTTTATTAGTTTACTTCCTGTTTCCTTTGCTCTCGTTTCTCTCCTTCGGAGAAGAAAAATTTACATTTGGTGTTCGCTTCGCTACTTTTGCCCGTGGAAGATCAACGGACGTTTCAGAGTGACAAAGCTTCGGTAACTAGATTGCGTAATTTTTAAGTTGAACGCAAAGAAAACGAGATATCTGTAACATTGCGATAAATTGTTGCCTGAGCCCTGGTGGATTAACTGTACACACGTAGTTTCTCAATCAAAATGACTCCGTTGGAGTATCTTTCATTTTCACTAATTCAGATGAATGACATCTTCAACTTCCCTAAATGCTAAGGTCACATTTCTCAGACTGAAACTCGTGTAAAAATAATTCATGCGATCATTGAAAAAGATATATTGATTCGTCAAATTGAAACGGCATTTCATACGCGTTAATCGAGTTGCAACGATTAAATATCGAACGAAAGAAAGAACGGAGAGAAAGAAACAGAATCGTTAAATCAAACATCGACTGAAGAGTCGAGGGAAGGAATTCTTAAGCTCCGTCGAATCAAATTTGGAGACATCATAATCCAAAAAAAAAAAACGAGGCTATTCTTCGCTTGCGAACCGTTTGAAGCTCGCACGTCAAATCGAATCGATCTTCCTTGGAAGATCTTTGCTGTTGTGATTTATTTGTACGAACACGTGGAAACTTTGTGCGTAACTAGCTTCCCGATGCATGAGAATGTTTGTTAAAAGCCAGGAGCTAGTGTCTGCTCGAAAAGTCGTGAACCAATCCCGAGCTGCTATCGTTTCTCCCCCCCCAGCCTCCGAAAACTCGCGTAAAAACTGTGTGAAAAAGCGTTGGTTCGGGGTGAAATCTGACGCTGGCTCTTTTCTTTTTCCACCCCTCGGCGACTCGCTTTAAACCGCACGAAACAGAAAAAGAGACAGAGAGAGAGAGAGACGGTCGTGAGCAAAATGACGGGGTAGGCAGGTAAATTTTTTCCTGATTTCGGAAGATCATCTCGCAGCGAGGCCGGCGGAGGGATGAAATCAAAGGGGGGACGCGGATGATGCATATCCTGCACGTTCACTGAATTTTTCAGGAAACTTGGGGTAGTCTTTTCACAGCGGAGGAGAAAAAAAAGCCGAGGACGAAAAAAAAAGAGGGGAAAAAAACACGAAAAGTAAGGTAGAAGAAGCGATTCGGTGCGTGGAAAAAGAAAAAAAAAGGAAAAAAAGAGAGGAGATCTTGCTGGAAGAGGGGGTTGAATACTAAGGAGGGTCGCAACGGGGTGAAACCGTCTGTTTTTTGAACGCAAATCCGCCGCTCTTTAGAAATTCCCGAGATTTCTAGGTCATGGGAAGGCAGATGAATGGGAAGGCAGCGAGTTGCCCCGATCTTGGAAACTGAGTTTTTCCGCCCTTTTCATCGACTCGGGGCCTCCTCGACGAGACGCGCCTCCTCGTGGCGCTTTCATTTTCTATTCTTCGTTGCCAGTTCTAGTTCTACTCTCGAGAAGAGAAAACGTTGCAGAAAAGAGGAAATGGCGAGGAATTATTTTTGGGACGGAGTCATTATACGAAGAGGAGGATTTGAACAAACGTAAGTACCGACACTGGACAATACTACGTCAAGTGGACAAGTATTGATATTTATTAGTTATTAATTAATGTTGGAACAACGTTTCAACAGTGACAACATTTCTCAAACGTTTCAATTAACATGACACATTACATCTCACAAACCGAAAGAGAAAAACAAGTCTGGTAATAGAAATGGAGATTGATCGTTGAGCAGTTGAAAATGCTCATCGCGTCTTTCTTTTTTTTTTTAACTATTTAAAACAATCTGCGAGGAAATCTGTTCAGCTGTTGAACGATCGAGCAAGGGAACGTCTGTGAAGCGTTTAATTATATTTAATCTCGCGAGCAAACGAAGAAAAAGAAACGGGTTTCGCTATAAATATAGAAATACATTTGAAATTCAAAATGAGTTTCAAAAGCTTAATTATATATTTCCCTTTTTTCAATTTTATAATTAACTCCTCTTCCTCAATTACAAATACAAATTGATTCGATTCCCACCGAAGATATCAAAAGTTCCCCCCAAGATAATTAACCAAATCGAATAACGACAGACCGTTAGAGTCCGCGGAAGTGGACTATCTCCGATCGAGTTTCCGTAACAGCCGATCTCGCCGCTCGCTCTCTCAGTCGGCGCTACTTTCGATCGGATGTCATAAACGATCATTTCCGAATGTAAATGAGCCGGTCTTTCATCGGGAGCTCCTCCTTCGGGGGAAGGCAGCGCGGACGGAGGAGAAATTCGAGAATTCGGATGCATTGAGAGTGCAACCGTGCGGTCCGCTTCATCCAGAGAACTCATATTGAATCGTCATAAAGCGATCGCGTGCATCAGACCGGGCTCATTGTCCTGTCATTCACTCGTCATCCCCTTACGGACGATCTCTCCCTTCTGCGGTATGCGTGTGCACACGTAGGAGGAAGAAAAATAAACCACCCCTAATTCACGTTTTCCTCCCTCGCGATTACGTGAAACGCCGCGGTCCTAAGCCAGGATCAACGATCCGACAGATTTCGTCTCGGTCTCCGTAGCCGGAGGACTACGTTTTTCTCTTCTCGATTTTATGAAACTGTTGCTCGTCTCCGCTGCGAAGGGATTAATTTGAAACGGAGCGACGCAAGTCGTTTTGCGTTCGGTTTAGTTTTACGCGACGCGTGTACATATACTGTGAAAAATGTGCAGTGCTTTGATTATAATCAGCAAGCAGCAGGCTACCTATGATATCACGTCTTGAGATTTTGTTGCAATTAGCGGAGTGCGGACAGTTGTGAATGTTACACTTTCAGAATACTGAAAATTATTGCAACAGATGAAATAATTTTCTACCTGGCTCTCTAACTTTTCAATTAACTTTCCAAGTTTTCTTCTTACTTTTAAATATTTAACAGGTATAACATTCTTATTTGTTCCTCCCATACGTACGTACGTACGATGATATTTGAATATTTCAAAAACCTGGATGCAAGCAGTAACGTGACACTAATTAATACGAAATACAATCGACAGTCGCTAACGTAGTATCGACAAATGTAATAACGATTTGATAATCATGCGCGTTGCAAAAAATTATCAACGAAACGTTAAGTAGATATTTCGTCGATAGTTGTGCGTCGACGACAGTCTCCGACGACAAAGGGACCGGGAAGAAAAACATCGAGCGAAACGATTCGGAAGATTGGATTGGAAACGGAGAACTCGCACGCAGCCGGTTCATTTCAGAATTTGGTCGATGCGCGAGTCGCAAGAGTTACGGTGACGAGGCTGGTAATGATGGGACAGCTGCGCGGTACCGCTGCATCGTTCCTTTCGAATTCACCCTAGCTGAATTTTGAAAAGTCACACTCACGTTGGACGCAGGCACGTGCTCCGTCGATCCTCCAGCCCGCAAACGTTCTCTCATTATCAATTCCGCGTTCGTAGCGTTTTCCACGTCCGTCGTTTCACGCTTTTCTGACGCGTCATCTTTGAAATTTATACGATTCGTTGCTACCCTCGGTCGCGTCGCAGATTACCCGAATTACTCGCCGTTTCTCTCGTTTCTATCTGAATGTCTTGAATCTTGGAAATGATCTTTCGTCGTATCGATAATATTCACAAAATTAAATAACGCATGTTGGCGATATATTAAAAATTATACGATACATTATGAAATACACGTGCAATTTCAAAGTTTTCATTATCTATCTCAGGGGTATCCTCAGTGTGAGTGATGTCGTCTTTTGATTCAAGGGTTTAGGGTTTACAGTTTTAATCTACGATATAATTTTACGATAAGCACGCTAAATGTCAATGTACTTGGAATGTAGATTTATTATACTATTACGTGAATATTGTCGTGTCACTGTAATTATACACGAATAATTGTTGTCTGTTATTACCATCTACCGGGAAATTTTTACCATCATGGAAATCAATCTGAGAAAAAAGAAGAGAAAAAGGAAAGAGTCACTCGAGACACTCACGAGCGTTTACTCGTTGCCGGCGACGAGTCGGAGCGTTCCCCATTTGCAAACGGAGCGAGCGAATGGGAAAAGGGGGAGGCGGACGCCTTGGAAATCAATTCCAAGCCAATTTGCAGTGTCTTTGAACGCTGGTCGCCGGGTGGCGCCTTAAAAGTGCGTAAATAAATAGATTCGGACGTGGCGGCGGCGCGCAGCGCCAGGGGTGGGTGGAGGAGGCTGTGGAAACGAGACAATAAGCCCGGAGGGTCCTCTCGGCGAGAACTCAAAGAGTGCCCACGCTGCGACACTCGTCCGGTAATCTAATAAAGGGGTTGCCTCCGCTTTCCTCGCCCCCTCCAGCGGGCGTTGTTCCCGACCACCGCTCGCATTCCTCTTATTTCTTCGTCGTGCTTCCCTCCTTCCTTGCTCTCTCCATCGATGATTCGAAGGTAAATATTACCCGAAAAGATTTCGACCGGCGACGGAAAATGGGCAATTTCTGCTTCTTAAGGCTGGCCGCCCCCGGACGAACCGGAACCCGGGACTCTAAGATTAGGTGTGGCGCAGTGTTTTTTTTTTTTTTTTTTTTTTTGGGTCGTGTTCGCTCGTCATTTGCGCTCAATTCGGGAAATCCTGGAGTCTTAGTCTTTTCGGGAGTGTTCGGGATATATTTCTACTTGTGTCGACGTTCCGTAAATAATAATGACGTGTCAGAATGATTCTTTCGAAAGCTAGGTTTAGGTTCAACTTCGAAACTGAGAGCGACTGAAATTGCTCTGAAAAATTTATTTTAAGAGTTTTACAAAGATATTGTTTAAGAACTGGACGTTGGTCAGTTTTGCTTCTGACAGAATATACGTACAAACGAATTAAAATTGGCTGTCACTCAATAATTGTACGTTAATTGGAAACAAATTCTTTTTTAGCTTTTTTCAGAGTAAAAGAGTATGAAAGGTGTGTGTCGAGGCCATCTTCGTCGAAATGTCTTTTTTGGTTTATCTTTCTATCCTATCAAATCCTAAAAAATCAACCACAAATTTAGCCAAATTCACCACCACTGATTCGTATTCGAAAAATAAACAGATAAACGTGCATACAATTAATTATAAATATATAACTTAAGTTAAGCATATTTATCTCTCAAAGAAACATTGCCTCGATTTGCATTTTGAATCGTTTGATCTTTTGTTCGCCAATGTGTTTCCCCAACAAATCCTACACCCTAGTTTTCCTCCTTCGACTTTTCCCTTTCAATAACATCAAACGCCATCGAAAGGTTCATCGTCATTGCACGGGAGTATTCCAAGATCCAACAGCAGCGTCAACCAGCTAATGATCAGCCCGACACAATGGAAAACTCAAATTTTCTACGATCAAGTCGAAGAAACTGTTTCAATTGGCTCGATGAACCGAGGAAATTTTCGCAAGGTGCACACGGGATACCGGTGTTCACGTACGTGGAAAGTGGACGAAAGAAAAAAGAGAGAGGTGGAGAAGGTCTTTCAGAAACGGCGGCTATTTACGAGACTGAATGGAAGAGGGTTCTCGAGGGGGTAAGGCGGCCGCCACCCCTAATTCCGCCCCTGAACACCGCTATATCGACCAGCCAGCTCTCCATTCGGCCATTCCGCATTTTAAAGGGAAAATTTCAGTTGGTTCGGGGGCCGACTTTCTCTCCGTTCTCAGATTATTCGACGAGCCCGCGGACTCAACTCGGATGGAAAATGACGCGACCTTTTGCTCTTGGCAGCTCGTACTCTCCGCCTCTTTCTTCTCCCGTTTCGTCTGATTTTTCTAATTTCCCTCGCACAAGTTTAATACGAATGAGATTACCTGCTTTTCTTTTCGAGTCGTCGATAGATCTGCAGATATTTACACGTTCGCATCGCTGGGCAGAAATTTGTTTCAGCCGTTAATGTTGAAACTGGCGCTCTGTTTTAAATATCACGCACTTTGGACACTGTCGAGTTTCCTGAAAATTCGTCGTCTAATTCCTACGCTAAAATTCCCCGTCCGTAGCTCGCAGCGTTGTTCTAAATTCTAAACTAAAATCCACCCTTCGACCACTCTACAACCCAAAATTTTCGTAATTTACTAGTTACTCAAAAAAAACTACGCGCGCACGATGAAAATCCGCAGTCCGCAAAATTTCCTCCGCGAAATTCTTTCGGTCAATCGCAACGCTCCTTCGCTCGCGGGGAAAGAATTCGTAGGAAGTCTCGGAGATTGAAAAATCTATGGAACTCGCAGACGGAGCGGTCGACGATCGAAGAAACGGAAAGGAGGAGGGGACTAAACAAACGAGCGCCGTTCATCAGGCAACGAATTC